>CM066170.1:8835000-10100000 GCA_033629205.1 Lithocarpus polystachyus
CGGATGAGCCTCCGATTTAGCCCTCTTGGGCTCACGACCTGAAGCCTCGACACCCGGGCCAGCTATCGACATCACCTGGGAAGGGCAGGATCCTGTTCTGCCTGGGGCGGCAAGGATGACGTGAATGGTGCCCAAAGGGGGCCATGAATATGCGCTGCCTTGAGCCCCCGACATCGTTTGGTTCCCCTGCCCGCTAGGCTAGGTCAGGAACTGCTTTAACCTGCCGTCTCGGGCCAGTTGCTGAAGATGGCTCCACAAGTTCTCGCACTGCTCGGTTGTGTGGCCTCGCTCCTTGTGGTACTGACAATACAGACTCTGATTGCGCTTTGCTGGGTCCCCGATCATTTTTCTTGGCCACATAAAGTACGACTCATCCTTGATCTTTTCAAAAATCTGATGTACGGGTTCTCGGAATAGCGTGTTAATGGTTTGGGCTGGTAGGGGTCTAGGTTCCGCTCCGAAGTCCTTGCAGTGTCGACTGTTGTTGTATCGATCCGACCTGAAATCCCTCATCTCCTGAGGGACAGCCCTACCTTTGCCCACTTACTGCTGGTCTTCTTTAACCCTTTTATACTTGTCAATCCTATCCATGAGCTGGCGCACGCTGGTAGCGGGTTTCCCTGTCAGGGATTTCCTCAAACCGTGCTCGGCGGGCAGGTCGACCTTGAAGGTTCTGACGGCCACATCATCGTAATCACCCTTTATCTCATTAAACACCTTCCAGTACTTGTCGGAGTACGTCTTTAAGGTCTCTCCCTCTCGCATGGATAGGGACAATAGAGAATCCAGGGGCCGAGGGACTCTGCTGCAGGTGATGAAGCGGGATCCAAAAGCTTGAGTAAGCTCTCTGAAAGAGTCGATGGAACTCGCCCTCAGACTGTCGAACCACCTTATTGCCACGAGCCCCAAGCTGGACGGGAATACCTTGCACATCAAGGACTTATTCTTAGAGTACACCGCCATTTTTTGACTGAAATGGCTAACATGCTCAACAGGATCTGTGCGGCCATTATAGAGGGTGAACGTAGGTTGGGTGAACCGCCTAGGAAGTTGTCCATCTTCAACCCTGCGTGTGAAGGGAGACTCAGCGATTCGGCTTAGTGCCTTGCTCATAGCATCATTTCCTAATCCCTTCAAGGATGAACCTCTCTCCCTGCGTTCACATCGGTAGTCCTGCTCATAAGAGAAGGTTTCGCTTGGAAGTGTCCTTGATCTGTGTTTGTACTCGTCGTCCCTCTCACCGTCAGAAGAGAGGTCAGAGACTGAGGGGCTTCACCTCCTTTGCTCTTGGCACGCTCTTCTTCAGGCGGTCAATCTTTTTCTGCATGGCTCTTTCCCGTTCATCACGAAAGATGCGGCTACCGCCCCTAGAATGACTCTCACCAGTACGGGTGGTATGCACACTTCCCTCCTAATTCTTCTGAGTACGGTTTTCACGCTGAGACCCTATAAATTCCAACTAGTGCGTCCCCGAACCTACCATGACTGAAGGTTTAAAACTCTAAGCAATCCAAACTTCCCCACAGACAGCGCCAATTGTAAGGACACAAATTCGTGAGCTGGCCCAAACTGGATGAGACGGCCCAAATGGTCCCTAAACAATGAATTTGTAGAGACTGGGACGCGAAAGTTGGGCTAGGACGATTTAAACAACCAATGCAATAAGTTAGGGTTTCTAGAAAGAAAAAATAATAAGAAGTCCAAGTTTGACAAACCCTTCTTAATAAAGGTCCGAGGAGGTAAATTCTTCTATTCCTACTCTCTCTTTTACAAAAAATGCCTCCTCTTTATAGGAGAATTTCCTCACATTATATAGCTCTCTCAAGACCATCTCCACCTTACACTTGTCACCCATCTGATTCTTCATTTGAGTGCATGTCCCATCATGTATCCTTTTTGGCCTACTGTGAGTCACGGTGGCCGAAGTTGCACTGTTCAGGGATCTTCTCCACATAAATGCGGTCAAAAGAGTAGGTGTAGCACAATTAATGCGGTGGTGATAGCCCTTCCTTAGGTATTTTTGGGGATTCCCATTTTCATAAAGCTAGGGCCTCTCCTCGGATTGCCCTTTCTTTCACCAAACGTAATAAATCACAATCTGGGATTCTGCACGTCCATTTCCCTCTCCTCGGACTATACCACGTCCTCGGACATTGTTGGAGGCTCAATGCACAGTTTTGGGCCTTTAACCCCACAAGGCCCACTACATGATCTTCGGGCTTTTAGCCTCTTCACGACCTAATATGTAACCATGGGCCCCTGTCCCCACAGTTCCCCTTTCACCAATTGATTCAAGTAAATGTCCAATCATTAAGGGAAGGATTCAGAGGGTAAACAATGACCAAGCTTTCTATAGATTGGTCCCTAACCACAAAGTAAAAGGTCCAAAACTAGCTGTTTATTTGTTGTGCTTGTTCTTTTCCATGTCCATTTATTTTTTGGATGAATTACACAAATTTGAACAAGTAACAGTAAAGACAAATAAAGAACAATATGTACACACAAAAGAGATAAGAATTTACACGAGTTTGCCTACATCCAAGGAGAGAAAAATCAACTCCACTATTCTCAATTAATATATCAGTGCTCAATCTCTCACATAGCTGCCTCACAACAAAGGCTCACTGACTGTGATTACTCTCTTTGTTTCACTCTAAGTTCTTTTAAAAGTCTTTTCCTCTCCCCCATATGGGAAGACCTTATGGCCAAAACCACCAAAACTTCTATTCCTTCATGAACACGATATATAATATTACACCTTGATAATGAATACCAATTGTTTCTTTGACAATGAATAGATTTTAAAAAAGGTAGCCAAGTCAACTTCTATTTTATACCAAGAAAACCTAAGTAGGTAACCATGTCAGAATAAGAACTTGAAACAATTCCTACTAATTACTCTAGGTATTGTCCTTATGTTAAGAAACTCTGATACTTGTGTATGTTGGTCCAAATCCATGTTTTCCTATAAAAGAATGAATTATCCATGTTGTATAAATCTTTTGTCCAAACAATTCATAGACTTTTGGATATTATAATTGTTTCTTTCAGTTCTCCTACTGGGCTTAATACTGATGCATCTTGATACTAAGATGTTCTTTCCAATCAGTGAGGAGATATAACAGGATCAGTCCTATTAATGAACTCGATCAGCTCATTCTGGTGAATGAGAATAGATTTTCTGGGCAGGTTTTAACAGACCAAGAATGAATGGTCAATCCTTGAGATGCATCTCTCATAAATCCTGATTTAAGTTTAGCCGTCACTATGTTGCAGTAATTACAATTACTGAACTTCAGAAGTTAAATATGACATTAACAAAGGTCCTAGCATTCTTTTTAGACTATTCTGACTTTCCCAAACTAACATTATAAAGGTATAAGACATGTACATTTAAATTATACATACAAAATGTGTGGAAATCTATGTTGATTTATTTACATTTTGAGAGGTTTAAGTTTATAAAGACAGCTGAGATGACACCCAAATTCCAAGTGACACGACACCAATTGTAGCAAAAGCTTGGCCCAATTCAAACACAAAACTTTGTTGCTGAAGTGGCAAACTATGCCAATCTGTCCGCCTATGCACAAGTCAGAACCAAGGCAAAATGAGAAAGATTAACAGAAATAGTCAGAACATGGTAAAATTCCATCTCTAAATAATCAAACAAAGTGAATAACTTTGCACACAGTATTACAAGAATAATAGATGCCAACAAAAATTTTGGACCATATTTTGAACTTTAGCTCATAAACAATTAAACCTCCAGTTGGAAAAGAACATTTAACTATGAATCTTGAGATCCGTTGTCATTCTAATGATGTATAAATTTTTGGTCAGAGGATGAATCAGATTTATTCAGTCAACTCAATTTGGCTTCACCAATAAATTATAAAAGTTATATATGAACGAATAGGTGCATACCCTAAATCAGCGATGACAATGCTAATATTATCTTCTGATCGTCGGTCCTGCAGGGCATATGCATTTTTAGGTCATTATAAGTTCCAAGTAAAATACTTCACCAATCTGTGTAGATTATAAAAAATGATCATTTAATGCATTACCAGAACTGCTTGAGCCAGTGCTTCAGAAGCTAGCTGAAATCAGAACAAGAGGAAAGTTAACATTGCCCATGATTAAAATATAAATGAAAAGAAAAGAATATGAAATTTATACAGACTTTTAGGTTATAACAATGCTATGGAACTAGTATAATAAGTACTAACAGAATACCTGAACATCTCCATGCTGTCGAAGTTGATTTCTAACAAAATTAACTGCATCTGAGCTGAAAAGCAATAGCAAAAATGTTAAGCAACTGCATACCAGCCAAAAAAAATAGCAAAAGTGCTAAGTGATTCTCCTCTGTTAATGTTATCAGACAAAGGAAGCTAATTAAAAAAATTGCAGGTGCTTTTAACTTGACCACCTAATGAAATAGCCAAGAGTAAAAAGGAGGCCCAACAGACCTGTTCATGTAATCCCATAAGCCATCAGATGCTAACAGTACAAACTCTGCGTCTGACCCAAGAGTTACTTGAAAAATATCAGGACATGCAACAACCAAGTCTGCATTGAATTGCACACTGTACAAAGTAAATGTGTTAACTGTCAAATAAATCTTATCAAGTCTGCCAGATTCTATCAACTGCTATCATACTAAAAAGGGAGTATCCAACTTATGCCAAAACTATTTTAGAAACCTCATGAAATAAGAACTTAGAAGAGATACATCCAAATCATTATGGTGGCAACCAAATTTATAATTTTGAATCACTATATTCAGACCAAGAAAAGATACATCCAAATCATTTGATAAATTGACATGGTTTTTGATTTATGGGGAATAACATGACAAATTGTTTAGGAGAAGAATGGTTCCTCATCCATCCACTCTAAGGGGGGAAAATCAGATATTGGGCTCTCAACCATTCGATTGGTAACCCTCAATCACAAATTGAAGCTCCAGGAGCACCCAAATAATGACCAAATTACATATAGCTTGAGGCCTTTTGGGACTAATGCCTTGTTGTTGTTTGTGGCCAAGAACGGCCATATAGTTCATTAAGAGTTGACAACAGATTAAACTTTGTGTTTGATTTCACCCAATCATCTGATATGACTGAAAATGTGAGAACTTAACAATGAGGGCAATCCACTAGAGACATATCACAACAACAACAACAATAAGCTGGTCTGAAGTATATGAGTGGAAACACACACATTATGAAGAAATATATGAGATTACCTACCGAGAAACAAATTTTTCAGACCATCTCCCTTCTACTACTCCTTTCTTCAGCATCCTTTTTTGCGTTAAAATACACAAAATCATCAGCAGATGCATATAGTGGTAGGCCATACATTTTAAGTTTGAAGGAAAGAATCATAATTGATAATTTTGTTCTGAAAAGGAAGATAGGAGAAAGACCGAACTCATTTTTCTTTGTCTTGAACCGCATGTCACCAAAAGCACGAGATACAGCAATGTCCCCACAAATCCTTCCATTGCCAATCTGTAGACACCATAAGAACACTTGTTACATGACATGTAATATGGATTAGATATGAACTCCAAAAAAACACTGGAGTTTCTATTAATAATTTAAATAATTTGAAAGATATGAGGTTTTAATTGCAAAAATGCCAAAACAGTAAAAGCCATGTAAAGATGCCAATTGAATTGAACCGAGGATTTTCAACCAAGAATTGGCATCTTAAATGTCTATTAACATTCAGGTGCTCCAACTTCCTAGTATATGGCAATCTGAGAATACAGAAGCTATATAAATTTCACCTTAGGTTATTGGACTCAAGTTCCTATTGTAAAGCTAAATAAATTTGCGGAGAGGAGTATTGTTGACCTCAAATCCTTGGAACAAGGCAAAAGCAGTGAAGATGAGATGTCAATTCAAAACATCAACCACCCCGGTTTACTAAGGTAAATGGGTTTTTGCACTTCCATAGCAGTTTCAAAATTTTCTTTATTATTTGGAAGAAAATGAACAGAAAGACACACCCATCCACCTGCATCTCTAACTCTTTTGATTTCTTGAAGTGAGGCCTTGTTGCTTCCATAAGGCCTATGAGGATTGGTTAAGACTTCTGTTTTTCCAGAACGAGATAGAGCCTGCATCAACGAGTTCACCAAGAAAACATGAAAAATCATTAAAATTTTCTAATCTCTTCTTTCATTAAGCTCAATCTAATTCATGAAAACTTATAGAGGAAAAAATTCTTGGAGTCAGCTACTTTTACCCTATTCAATTTTTTTTTTCCTTTTTTTGGTTGTATTTCCCTTCCTTCTTGTATATCTTAATGGGAATCAAGTTTTAAAAACTATCTATAGATAATTCTAAATTCCTCAAAAAAAAAGGGCTGGAAAACAACCATTAAACCATAAGATTCATGGGCTCCTAAATTAATGCTAGGATGGGATACATACCACACATGAATCACCAACATGTGAAATAAACAGTGTATCATTTCCAAGGAACATAACAGTAGCTGTTGATCCTGATTCGTCTTCCTCCCCAGCCATTTCAAGCCTTTACAAAATGAAACACCATCTAAACCTTCAATGCAGTGATATAGAATATACAATCATATTGAGACTATATGGTTTCTATGTGTTAGGCTGACCAAGACAGATTTTTGCCTAAAACATTTATTTGCCTACCAATTTAACAACTTTGCATCAGCTTTTGCAAAAGCCTCCTGTAATGCCTCTCTAATGGTTTTGAGATCTTTTCCACTCAAAAGCGACCCGCCTTGTAAAGCTTCAACACACTCTTTATAAAGCTCATCCCTGTGATTGGTACATAAAATCAGATAGGATCTTGCAAAGATAACTTAATTGAGAATTAATTGCTCCAGATTATATTCCAGAGCATTCCTTATAACAAATCCAGGCATAAGCAAGGGGCTCAAGTATGGGTTCAGCATGACATGTGATGATAAAATTTTATTGAGTGGATATCATACCTCCAAACAATAGTGTTGTTTAAACCCTATACAGAATAAAATAGAATGTTCCATTTATCTACACCATGTATAGGTCAAGTAACATTTATAGCATTTGAGATACTTGGATATAATTTGAGGAGTCCCTCCTACTATAAAGAGGATACATTTAATTTACCTATTTAATGAAAAGGTCGCGAAAAATTCTGCAATATCAACTCAAAATTTTCAAATCCTAATTGCAATGCTTACACAACTGACACCTCTTAGTGTTTCCAACAAAGACCTTTATTTATTATACTATTTGAATTTTTGCCTAATATCCAAACTGATATGATAGAACTAAAATAGTGTTTCTAAGACACATTAAATACACGGTTTCAATGCTACATATCAGTTTGGATATTACACATATCTCTAAGGCAAAAATTCAATAGTTTTCATGCTATATGAAAATCGTGTCTTAGAAAGAATATTTCAATTCTATATATTAGTTTGGAAATCAGACATCCAAAGCTTTAAGGTTTAGAGATCTCTAACGCAAAAGTTCAAATAGTATTCATTTTATACTAAAATCATGTCGTAGAAACACTATTTCAGTTCTACCACTTGCTCCAAAGGCTTACAATTTTAGAAAATGACAAATTTAATCATTAAACTACTATTCTAACAAGAAGAAAGCAAGAAAATACAAACAAAGCATGGAAACCCACCAAGCCCATCAACATAAATGCTACTCCAATATTGCATACCATCTAAAATACAAAACATTAAACCATACAAACAAAAAAAGAAACACAATATTCTTCTACTTTATTACACAAATTTCCATGTAGTCTAACCTGAGGAACTTGACTGAAGACAACCCACCATGGCCATCAAACACAGCAGCAAAGTAGAACCCATCAAAGCCATCAGACCTGACAAGAATATCATCTTCCATCTCTTCCCGGAGACCCTGCAGAGCCGTTGATCCCCATCGAACACCGGCTACACCACCAGTGAGTGATGATGGTGCATCAATAGCAATAGCAGAGCAACATGGGGTTCTTGCTTTGGTAGTGGTACTACTACTAGTATATTTCTTAAGTGGCTTGAAGCTAGAGCTACAGTGGGTCAGCTTTGTCAAGAGGAACTTCTGTAACTGTGGGGTTAGTAGTGCCATTAACTGAGTTTGAAACACTCAGTTGGATGTGGGTTCAAAGTGTTTGGAACAGTTGGTTATGAGAGAAGTGGTGGATGTGTGGTTTTTGTGAAGGATAAGAGAGAGTGTAGAAAGGCCTTTAACTGATTTAACGGATTGGATTCCAGATGGGGTGGAAATCACAGAAGCCTCTGATTTTGCCAAGCCAGATGTGACCCAGTACTTGGTGGGTCCAATACAAATTCACTTTTTTTTTTCTTTTTTTCTGGAGGCTAGGCGTTTGGTTAAAGTGAAAATGTTTTAATAGAGAAAATTACATTTTCTGAAATAGTGCTTGTTTCCAATTTGAGCTCCCAAATTGCCACAAATTTTTACCCTAGCATCATTTTTCATGAATGAAAGCTTTTGCTCACATAATTATAAGGAATTTTAATAAATATTAATAATTTTTTGTGCGGGGCATATGATAGAAAATATTTTCTGAAAAACAATCAATTTTTTAAAATAAAAATAAAAATGTAGAAATCATTTTGTATCAAAACAAATGAAGAGTCGATAAAGTCATTTGATATTAAAGGAGGGTGAGATTCAGATATATTATTGGGAAATTGACAAGCATGACAATTTGCTTTTCTACAGAATGCATGGCTGTGGTTCTTCTTTTTTTTTTTCTTTTTTTTTTTGAGAGAGAGAAATTTTTCTTATTTTCTAGTGTTAGCAAACTTGCATAAGATAATTTCTGTTACGCCTAGAGGTGTTTTATTTGAAACTAGTAAAAATTATAGGCAGCTGTTTATATATATATATATATATATATATATATATAAAAGAGAATTATAGAGGCAGCTTAGAAACAACAATTGGTTCATCATATATTTAATTTACCCACAAGCTTTGCTTCTGAAGAAAGAACATGATGAGTACTTCTTTAAAAAGTACTGCTTCAAGTTGTTGAGAATAATACCTTTTATAATCCTTTCATTAAATTTCAAAAATGAGTTTTACAGTGCTTATACGAGATTGATTGAATCCATCATCGATTCATAATCTCATTCTCTTCTATTGTTTACGAGAAAGAAATTAATTTCATTTGTTCCAAAATTCACAACTCATTAGGAAGGGTAAAAGAAAATCTTTGTAAGCACCAATTTGCTTGGCCAGAGGAATGACTAATTATTTGCACCAGAGATGTTTCATTGATAAGCTATATAATATAATATGAAGTACAAGATTTATTGTTATTACCATTAAACCACATCATAGTAGCATTTTAATACACTTCAATCCATTTATAATAATTGGCTTTAAAAAGCATTATGTTTCTTTAAAAAAAAATTTACAAAATTTAAAAAACTTTCAAATAACAATATAAATAGGTTAATTTAAAAAATAAAAAATATTGTATAAACTCTATTTTGTTAGAAAAAGAATCACATCATTTTAAGAAGAGTTTGGAATAACACTTATAAGTCTCATTTATTATTTTCATTTTTCACTTAAAAAAAAAAAAAAACAAATTGTCAAATTTTTCTTAAGCATTGCGAGGGTCTGCAACTGATAATATTAGTATACGTTTGAGAACCGATTAAAAATTAAAATTATTTTACTATTCAACTTATTTTTAATACTATTTATAACTCCAATGTACTATTTCAACTAACTTTTACCTTTATTTACAGTACTTTCAGTAATAAGTTTTCAGTTTTAGCAAAATAAACAGTATCCAAACACACCTATTAGTTCAGATGAGTTTGCTGGTACCGGGTAACACTTACCCAATGGAGCTGGCTGGTTATTTCCCATATGCATTTCCAAAGAAATTTATGTTTCATGTACTATTTACCCAAATTTTCAAAATTCACTATGAATGTAGCTTCCTAAACTTAACTCAAATGACAGTTCCTCCTTCCATAAGAATACGTGGATAATAAGGTTGTGGGTTCAAAATCGAAACCCACTGGATAAATGTGTACCTTACCGGGAAAAAAAAATGTAAGCTTGCATGCATATACAAGAAGTAAACAACCATTGGATATAATAAAAAGGTCAAGGAAAGATAAGAATACACTGACAGTCTTTAAAGAAACTAACAATTACAACTTTCAGTAACATAATATATCAATTTAACCTTATGTATAGAATTCTTTCATATAATTAGGCCCAGGCTTATAGGGATCAGATTCCTCATATGCATCTTTTCGGTAAGCCCCCAAATCGTTCACACGATTACTGAGCACATGAAGGACTGCTTTTTTCTTACCTCCATACTCATCTGGGTTATTCTCAACATAGCTATTGGCCTCGGCAGCTACCTCATTCACAAAAGCAAACCGGTTCTCCTCTGATAGCAACAATCTTTCAATGTCCATAGTCATTACCTTTCCCGATTCCTTTATCTTCCTCTCTTGCTCCTCAAGGAAAGGAACTCGCTCCATTTGGTAGCGCAACACGTCATCCTTCTTCGTCTAAAACAAAGAAATTACTGCATGAGTACTACTAGACAATGCTAATGAGCATGTGAGAGAAGGTTTTCCAATAACATAATCACAACAATTATTGTCTCAGCAAGTATATTAAATCGTGATTCAATCACAATTTCATTTCTCAAGCAGATAAACAATAATGCATAAGAAGCAGCTGCTGCAGTACTAAACTGCTCGCCTAGTATCTTGCCGTAGCTGTATTCAATTGTTACAACAAGTGGGGGAAGAGGGATTCAAACCCTGATTCCCCTCATAAAAGAAACCAAACAATGCCACTGAGCTACAAGGCTGTTGGGAGTATCTTACCTTAGCTCTAAATAATGCATTCATCAGGATTAAGCAGAATAATCAAAGGGTTTCTGTTTTTATAGGGGATATAAACTAAAAGCTAATGGAGGGCACTCCAGTTAAATCAGTAGTGGGAAAAGGCCCTTTCCTTCTGGTGTCAAGTTGAATTTTATAAGAACAGCATCCACACAGAAGTTTATTTCCGTTAACTTAGGTTGAAGAATAAAATGTCCTATCATGCACGCGAAATGGCTAATTTGCAATCAGATTCAGTTGTTAAACATTTAAATTCTTCTGACTGGAACTCTTAAGTCTTAAGACTTTCTCTAACTACTCCCAAGTCCCAAGTCCTGGTAGAAGGCTAGAATTACTTCCCCCGTTGACATTTATGCAAGGTCAGAGCTTCCTGTCATACTCTCATCAGTATTTAGCTTGATCGGTAAAATACCCAGCTAGCCATTCTAGCCGATAATCAAGATATAAAAAAAAATACACATTACCACATTAGAAATTGTACAAGCCACCCAAAATTCTTAACAATAGTATGAAAAGTTGCTTCCTTGTTATATGAGATAAACAGCATGAAACACGTGTTCCAATTTAATAAGCAAGAGCAAGAGAAAACTCTTATCAATCCCATTTAAGCCTCCCTTCATCTGTTAGCTTTTATCTAAAATGATAAATCCGCTCCTCAAGCTTTTGTAACCCTGAATCACGACTACTTTTTCACCAATGCAGACTACCTTTAAACTGCAAATTCTACTCCCTTCCTAACAATCAGCACCTACCCCTTAATTTTACTACAGAAGATATCGTCTCTAATCTCAAGGTCTCCACCAATTGCTACTATTTCCTAGCAGAGTTAAAGTTACCAATGCACTAACAATCCATTTTAAAAACCTTAATCTCAAAACAACAGGGTCGGAAATGAATCCTCAACAGACTAATTAAGGGTTTTTTTTACAAATCATCATCTCCGTCATTCAATGATATCCAAACTAGTGTCTTTTTTAACTTTTTCTACTAGTGTTATTTCAGGTCATCCTCTAAGCCGCGACACACACACAATTAGTCAAGGTCGGTCATATGTATTCTTTTCAGTCATTCTATCATATTATCTACAAAATAATAATTAAAATATAAAATAAATAGGGGACTTTTCTAAGTACCAATTTTCTTCGCCGCCACACTCGCCGGCCTCGACCATCCTTTTGCATTTCCGACATTACCTACACATGATTTACACATGAAACTAATAAATTACATGTTTTTTTAAAAAACAAAATTTACCTTAATTTAATAATTTCCAACATAAATAACAAAACTAAAATATTAACCTGCGACCGAATAGAACAACTCAGCCTCCATGAATTTCCAGCTCCTATCTCAATTCTCTACATTTCCGACAACAACAACAACAAAAAAACAACTACGGACTAAACATAGTACCAAACAAAAAAAAAAAATCTAATGAATGAGAAATTAAAAGACAATAAGATTTCGACTTTTATGTTACTACTTAGTTTTTTTTTTTTTTTTTATACTTTTCTTTTTTGATAAGCTTTCTAGAGAAACAAACAGAAAATTATTTCTAGGAAAGCGAGGGAGAGAGAAAATTACTGGTGGAGCTGAAGAAGAGAGAGTGAAGAAGGGTAGTAGTGTGGAAATCGCCATAGCTGGACTCTGCGTTATCTCTGTGTCTCTCTCTTTTGCTTTCTTTACTTATTGCCACCGAATTCTTGCCTAAACTACGACAATGCCATCGCCTGTTGGGCTCGGGTATTTGACCCGTAACTTTTTCAGGGAACATTTGCGAACCGGGTCGATTTTGTTTTTAATAAGAGCATTCATGTTCGTTAGAATTGTGTGTACGTTTGGATAGCGGAACGCGTCTGCGTTCCGCGTCTTCCTTCTTTTTTTTTTTTTTTTTTTTCTTTCCCCCCGGAAGGAAGAGCTCACGTTTCAGCCCACTTTTGGTACCGTGCGTACTGTGCGCTACTGTTCATAAATAGTAGCCGCAACTTTTAACTTTTTCTCTTTTTTTTTACTGTTTACGGACCCACAAAATATCACTTTTCAGCAACTTTTTCATTAAAAATGGGTCCCACTACATTATTTACACATTTAAAAATTATTCTGCTACAGTGTTTTTTAGTTTTCAGTTTTCAGTTTCAGCGGTATCCAAACGGACCCTAAGAATCTTTTTTTTTTCTTCCCTATTTTGTTTATCCACTTTTCAAAATATCTACATCATATTATTCATTTTAAACTCTATTTTTAAAAAATAAATATTTAAAAAAAAAATCTCTCTCTTCACACACCGCAATCATTATCTACTCTTGATCAAATTGTTTTCAGCATCTATTCTGATTTGTTTATTGAAACATAATATTTCGATATTATTTTGGGATTTCCGCTAAATACATATTTAATACTTATATTGATTCATCCTAAATTAAATAATAAAAATCACATCAAAACAACATAATTTTAGTGTCTTTTAAGATGAGCAAACCATGATTTTATTGGAACGACCAATTGGAATTGATCTAACGCTCTGTTTGTTTCGATAAAAAATCTTGTGTAAAAATAGTTTTCCATGTTTTTTAGTGTTGGATAGCATAAAATATATATATATATATATATATATGTATATATATAGTTAGTGAATAACTATTGTGGGGGATTTTCCCAGCACACCAAAGAAGTTTATCCGCTTTGGGGAGCCAGGCCCTCACGGTTTATCCCTCAGCCAATGGATGGGAAGGGGCAAGCATTGCACTTGGACCCGCAGTCCCACATCGGGCAAAGGGCGCTCCCACTCATGGTTTATAAGGCTCTGGACCTCCCATGAGTGTACGTTTACTCTCGTATGCGATCGCATACGGAAGTAAACGTACACTCATGGGAGGTCCAGAGCCTTATAAACCATGAGTGGGAGCGCCCTTTGCCCGATGTGGGACTGCGGGTCCAAGTGCAATGCTTGCCCCTTTCCATCCATTGGCTGAGGGATAAACCGTGAGGGCCTGGCTCCCCAAAGCGGATAAACTTCTTTGGTGTGCTGGGAAAATCCTCCACAACTATTTTTAGTCAACATAAAAAGTATGACTTATTTTTAGAGGTTGTCTAAATAAGGGAAGTTTGAAAATTATTTTTCAACTCATTTAAGGTTGTTATCAAATATAGGAAAATAATATAGTTTGAAAAAAATTTAGCTACAAAATTGGTTATAGCATAAGGCTACAATTTTACTTAATGTCTTTTTATTGGATATGAATTTTGACAAATCCATCATTAGATTACTTCTTCTTTTTCTATCCTCCATGCTTGCAAAATTTTTAGAAAATTAAAGATCAATAACTATTTCATCAATAAATTGTTTAAATTGCAAATTTTTGTAGTTTAAAATTATGCATAAAATATAAGGTTATAGATCATATAATAAATAACATCTGATTGACACAAAAGTTTACATGTGTATTAAGAGTGTAAAAAACATGCAACTCAACAGTTAGATTTTCAAAATATGCAATAATTTTATTGAGTAAAGTTGTAGTCTTATACTACAACCAATTTTGTAGTTAAACTTTGTTCATATAGTTTTATAGAAAATACTTTTTGGAAAATGACTCATTTTCTAAAAAACATTTTATTGCCGAAACAAACAGAGCATAAATGACCTAGAATGACCATAATTTACCCTGAAGTGGAATGAAAGGATTTTTTGTTCCAATTTGCTTAACAATGTGGTATTTTTTAGCCATTTCGACCATAACAAAAAAGAATCCATAAGAATGGTGGAATCTACTACTCACATTGTGGGTTGATTGCATGGTATTATAAAAAGAGGAAAAATCTCTTTCGTCTAACTTAATCTCTTACAAGCATATATAAGTGTTTTTGGAATAACATAACTTAGAAATTTTACTCATTTGTATACAATTTTGATCAAGATCAGGGACGGAACCAGGATTTGTACCTGTGGGAGGGGGGGCCAAAGATTAAAACCAAAAAAAAAAATTATGAAAATAAAAACTAACATCTATTTCATATTCAACAAAATACTACATACAAAATAAGTATTTCTTAAACATTTCATATTATAAAACACATTAACAAAGTATAACATACAAAATAAGTGTTTCTTATTTTGTGCGCAATTTTTGTTTAGTCCATATTTATTTTTTTATTTTGTTTTTATAGTTAAAGGAGTATGAATTTTATTTATGTATTTCTTTTCTTGTAGGTCAATATCTAAATATTTTAGAAGAAGAGAGACATATATATATATAAGGGAAATCTTACTTTTTTTTTATACTAGTTTTTTTTTTTTAAATGGGGGGGAGGGGGGGGGGGGGGGAATGGCCCCCCTCTGCCCTAGTGTAGGTCCGCCCCTGATCAAAATTATTCTCAAGGTCTTCTTCACTAGATAATTACTTGGATTTTGATCAAAAATACTATCACTATGGGAATCTTTGTATTACCCTCTTCAATTAATGTAATTTAGTGTTTGAGATTTATTACTTTGTCTGTATTATGCTATTTATCATTATTGTTTTTATCTAAGTCCTCTTAATTTAGACAATATTGAACTCATTTGAGGAAACAAAGTTAGTTTAAGAAATAGGGTTTTAGACAGTCCATGAAATAAAAACCCAAGTGAGGGATCTATAGATGCTCATTCGAGAAAATTGAATTATATTCTAGTCTCAAACTCACTCAAAAATTAAGTAGTTTTATACATATAGAAAGCAATAATATTTCTGCCAAATCAATTTCATGCCATTGTTTCAAAAGATTCGAACTAATGACCTACCTGACACCAATGCCTTTACCTTTAGCTGATTGATCATTGATTTCAATTTAAACTTTTCTCAAAAGAAGTTTGTGTGCACACCTTCTTTTACACGCAACATTATCAAAGTCAAACAAATAAGAAAGTAAATGAAGAGAATATTTATTTACTATAGTAAACAAAAAGAGAATATTTATTTACTAGAATATTTATTTACTATAGTAAACTTTGTTTACTATAGTAACTTTTTGCTTAATTAACATTGTGTCAAGAGTAGTCACATAACTATTTTGACTTAGAAAAAAATAATTATTATATATAAATTTTGAAAAAATCATAATTTTTTTATCCTTAAAAAAAATTTGTCACCACCTAAATTTTTTTAGAGCTAACATAATTACACTTTGGACAAAGTTTGGAAACAAACTTTGATTGTAGTCTAGTAGATTAAGATTACAACTCTACTCAATATTTTTATTGGATGTGAATTTTGACAAATTCACTATAGGATTGCATTTTTTTTTTTTCTAATATTTTTCATACTTGCAAAAATTTTAAGAAAATCAAAGATCAATATCTATGTCATCAATTAAATGTTTAAATTTTGAATTTTTGTAGTCTAAAATTATATATAAAAAATAAGTTTATGGATCGAATATTAAATAACATCCAATTAGCATGAAATTTGATATATGTTTTAAGAACATTTAATTCAATGGTTAGATTTTCAAAATATGTAGCCATGTTAATTTGTTTAGTGAAAGTTGTAGCTTTAGGTTATAACTAAGTTTGTAGCTAGATTTTGTTCTTAAACTTTGGTTCTCTTAACAATATATCAGGTCTTTACAAACAAAATGAAAAAGTCCAAGACAAATTTTATTTAACTAAATTTTTGAAAGGGATGTAGCTTGCAAAATTGATAGTGAGACTATGATACAATGATTTCAAAATAAAAAAATTCCTAAAAGTAAATTGTAAGATTTTATGTATTTGTGTGTGTGTGTGTGTGTGTGTGTGTGTTTTGTCAATAAATGAAGTTATCTTTTTATTAAATTTTGTATAATTTAAAGTTCTTAATAACCACATTAAAAAAATTTCCTAGAACCGCCATTGCTACTATGATAGCAATGCCGAGGAAAGCAAAGTTGTTGGCTCCACTAAGGAGAACTCATGGCCATAATGTCTCTCTTGATATCATTTTTTTAGGAAAAATGAATCATAAATTATTTTTATAGAATGAGTTTAATAAGTTACAAATTTGAATAATTAGGAGTTTTTGTTTTTGTTTTTTTTTTAAAGGGATTTTTGTTGAATATTTTGTTCATTTGTTGTTATTGGACTATTTTTGTTGCTTTTTGGACTAATTTTTATTGTTGTTATTTGAGTTTTTATTTTTTGTTTAAGGGGGTTAAGGATTATGTTGGGGCCAAGTATTTATTTTTTCATTTTTTAGAAATCTTTTATGGTTGTTACCTCTGTCGTGTTCTCTGTGTTGCACTCTGGCAAATACTTGAAGAAGATGAACTATACACACATTGTTTTGATACCAAAGAAGAACAACCCACAACTCATCTCAGTGTATAGGCCAATCAGTTTGGGTAATGTGGTATATAGGGATAGTCTCAAAAGTCTTGGCTAATAGAATAAAAAATTTACTCCCACAAATCATCTCTGATTCTCAGAGTGCCTTCATGCTAGATAGACTCATTACAGATAGTACAACTGTTGCCTTTGAGATACTACACCGAATGCGGAACAGGCGAAGAAGGAAAGTGGGTCACATGGCTATGAAGCTAGACATTAGCAAAGCCTATGACTGTGTGGAGTGGAATTTTCTCCGAAAGATAATGTTGAAGATTGGGCTGTCGGAGCAATGGGTTAATTTAGCAATGGAATCAGTCATAACGCCAACCTATTCAGTATTCATTAATGTTGAACCAAAATGATTTATCTCCCTACCCTGTGGGATTAGAAAAGATGACCCTCTCTCCCCGTATCTCTTTTTACTATGTGCTGAGGGATTATCATCACTGTTGCAAAAGGCTACAGAGACACACCAGATCAATGGGATCAACTCCTATAAAGGTAGAGTTCGAATATCCCACTTACTCTTTGCAGATGATAGCCTCCTTTTATGTGAAGCTAAGACCACAAAATGCCAAAATTTGCTAAACATTCTTGCACAATATGAAGAAGCCTCTGGTCGAGCTATAAATCGACAGAAGACATCTTTGTCTTTACCCATAATACACGACCGAAGGATAAGGAGGCAATCCGAGGCATGTTGGGGGCACAAATTATGACGGACTGTGAAAAATACTTGGGTTTGCCGATGGTTGGGGGTAAGTCTAGGGTGAGTACTTTCAAAGACATTCAAGAAAAGATATCTAACCAGGTTATGGGCTAAAAGAAGAAATTTATCTCTAAGGCTGGGAGGGAAGTCCTTATAAAAATTGTTATCCAAGCGATTCCCACGTACTCCATGAGTATCTTTAAGATCCCAAAGACTATTTGTGATGGGATTAACTTGGTGTTGGCCAAGTATTGGTGGGGACAAATGAAGAATGAAAAAAAAAAAAATTCATTGGATTAATTGGGGTAATTTGTGCACTCCAAAAAATAGAAGAAGGATGGGTTTCCGCGATATCAATGCCTTCAACCTAGCAATGCTAGCAAAGCAAACTTAGTGTCGACTTCATGGTACGCATTCACTTCATGGTATGCATTCACAATGCCTTCAACCTAGCAATGCTAGCAAGCAAACTTGGTGTCGACTTCATGGTACGCATTCACTTTAGATTTATTACTCTTATCTGGGAGGGAAGTCCTTATAAAAATTGTTACCCAAGCGATTCCCACGTACTCCATGAGTATCTTTAAGATCCCAAAGACTATTTGTGATGGGATTAACTTGGTGTTGGCCAAGTATTGGTGGGGACAAATGAAGAATGAAAAAAAAAAAAAAAATTCATTGGATTAATTGGGGTAAGTTGTGCACTCCAAAAAATAGAAGAGGGACGGGTTTCCGCGATAGCAATGCCTTCAACCTAGCAATGCTAGCAAAGCAAGCTTGGTGTCGACTTCATGGTACGCATTCACTTTTCTATCGTCGGTATAAAGCTCGATATTTCCCCAAATGCTCTTTCATGGATGTGGAGTTAGGGAATAATCCATCATGTGTTTGGTGAAGTTTACTCCAAGCTAGAAACCTCATTATTGACGGCTCCGTGTGGCAAATTGGAGATGGAATGGCTGTTGGTGTTGATAACCATAAATGGTTACTCCGCCCCCCAAGTTTTTGACCTGGAGCAGACCGGTTTATGAAGGTGAGTGCTCTGTTTCACGCGGATTCTCAGCAATGGGATAGAGCAAAAATCCAAGCCATGTTCTACAACTCCACTAGGGACGATATTCTGAAGATCAACCTAGGTAATACTAACAGAAGAGACAAAGGTAGTTTAAGAAATAGGTTTTTAGACAGTCCATGAAATAAAAACCCAAGTGAGGGATCTATAGATGCTCATTCAAGAAAATTGAATTATATTCTAATCTCAAACTCACTCAAAAATTAAGTAGTTTTATACAAATAGAAAGCAATAATATTTTTCTGCCAAATCAATATCATGCGATTGTTTCAAAAGATTCGAACTCATGACCTACCTGACACCAATGCCTTTACCTTTAGCTGATTGATCATTGATTTCAATTTAAGCTTTCCTCAAAAGAAGTTTGTGTGCACACCTTCTTTTACACGCAACATTATCAATGTCAAACTAATAAGAAAGTAATTGAAAGTAAAAGAAGAGAATATTTATTTACTATAGTAAACAAAGTTTTTTTTTTTTTTGAGAAAGCAAAGTATAGTATTTAATTGCGAACTTATCATCAAATATTCTTATAACACCTCTGTAGCAATCCAAATAAATGAGTTAACAATTTAAAGCTATTAAATAGTATGATATATTAAAAAAAAGGGACTCGTTTCATGTAATTGATTGCAAGTTTGCACCTTTGAAAAAAAATTATAAAAACATTAAATTTTTTGAAAATTCATCAATATTTGGAAGTATAGTAATAGTGGTAAAATGTGGTGTGCTAGAGGTAGCAACGGTGTTCTCTCAAAAAAAAAAAAAAAAGAGGTAGCAACGGTGATGACTGATGAGTTGCCAACAGTGTTGGTCGCGATGATAGTTGTGAGGATACTGACTAAAGTGTATTGCAGTAATGTATTTCACATTCGACAAAGTCTTCCTCTAAATTCCATTAAAAAAAAAAAAAAAACAAAAGAAGTCTTCCTCTAAACGTCTTTTAAGGAATCTCTTCAAATCTGTTAGGTGGTGATTTATAAAATTATCCACATATATTATTTAATAAATTATACAATTTATTAAATACGTCATATAATTAAAAGTACAAGTAAATGTTTTTATCAATTGTCGCGTATTGAGTTAGAGGTAAATTTTTCCCTTTCACATTTTTTAGGTTATTTTATGTTAACTTCAAAAAATATTTTGGTTAATCTTTTTCTAGTGTGTTTGATGGGAAAATTTGGGCACATAGATTTGGATTTGAGTGATTAAAATTCAAATAGCTTGTTTAGATAATTTACAAAGAGTTAAGGATTTGAGTTTGAAAAATTTACCAAGGATTTTAAACCTTAAAATCATTGAATTTGAAATAACTTCTAAACTCAAAGAATGTTAGGAATTCATATGACAAATCTAAATCTAAATTCAACTATTCATATTTAGATTTAGAATTAAAACACTTTAAATTCACCACTTTAAAATTTAAATCAAAATTCAAATTCCAGTATCTAAATGCAACCGAAAAATATAATTCAGAACTAGCCTCATCATACGCGCTTCACGCGTGCGATAAGGCTTTTTTTTTTTAATGGTCCTATTTTGTAGCAAAAAAAAAAGTATTTTTATTTTATATATATAAATTTTATTTTGAGAATCTAATTTATAAGTAAATAAAGTAATTTGAAAATAGTAAGAGAGTGACACTATTTTTTAAACAATGTTTTAATGGAAGTTAGAGTTAAATTTTTACCATATTGTCCTTTAATTTTATCTCTACTTAAACATAAGAATGTAAAGACATTTTTTAGCTAAAAAAATAGAGAATTCAAACAGAAAAAGTTCCTTAAATAATAGTATTGATATATCTTCAAACTAACTTTTTAAATATTAAATTCCTCTCTCTCTTCCTCTCTAACTAATTTTTTAAATATTGAATTCCAATAATTAATGTTGATTCATTCACCACTGTTTTGTATTTTGGGGCACTGTCACTATTAACGCGTAAAAAATAGTACCTCATCTAGTGGAACTAGCCAATCAAAATCATCAAAAGCAACCCGTCCAACGCATTTTGCCGATGATCTGGCTTTGCCTCCTTTTGTCCACAAACCCTTTTTCTTCTTATCTCTTTTGTCTTTGTTTACTTGAAAGTTTTGGTTGGTGGGCTGAAGTTGAATTATACCAAAACCACACCAATCTCTAATTAATTTTTTTTATAGATACAATAAAATTTTAATCTATAACATCTACTTTGTAATAATCTTTTTATTATTAATTTTTTTGGTGTAAAGTAAGTAAAAATCTTAAAATTTTTTATTTAACCATAAGAGACTTATTATTCGAGTTAAAACGTTCTAAGTGATAGTTATTTATTTATTTATTTAATCGAGAAAATTCTATTCATTTGAAGACTAATTTGACTACATGGGTATGGCCCATCAGCCATGGCAATGGCATTAATTAAAGTTTCACTTTCTATGTCTGCTAAGTCCAATGAAGCTTGCTTATTTGTATTTGGTTTTGATTTTTTCCAGCAAGCATGACAAAAATGCAGTCAATTTTCCAGCTATAATTAGAAAAAGCTTGAGTTAAAAAAAAAAAACAATTAAAATCACATAAAGATAGTGTGATGCAAATTCAGAAAAATTCATCTCTTACTCAAAATTGCTCAAAACTTCAAATGTGATCAAATTTTAGTTATCATTAATGATGGATGGACAAATGACTAGCTTTTTATTCCTATTCCATAGCTTGTGTACCTGGATATTTATGCCAGCCCAATCATTTTGATTCATGAAATAAATGCAACAAAATGGAAGTAAAATTTACACTATAATTATTTTCTCATAAAAAAATTTATTATTATTAATTTATCATTTATCATTCCGATTATCCTACTAGAATATTCATTAACTCAACTGTTACTTCATAATATTTCTAATTATCAAAATACTCAAAAGTTTAAAAAACTGATTCATAGGATTTACAAAATATCTAAAATGTCACAAAAAATTTCATAACTACTATGGTGATAAATCATAATTAGTGCTAAAACCCATAAAAAAATTCAAAAATCAGAATCTAAAAACCCATAAAAAAAATTAGAATCTAAAAGTCTCAAAATTTTTTTTTTTTTTTTTTTTTGAGAAGAAACTAAAGTCTCAAATAGATACGAAATTTGTGGTAACTACCATTCTATCAATAGAATTGTCATGATCATTATTAAAAATAAAAACACTTTCCATGCTGACGTGGCAACCTTGGAGGTTTCCACCAAAGGTAAACAAAAAGTCACCATGACACTGTCACTGACACAAGTTTAAAATTAGCAACTTTTTTAATTTTTAATTTTTTTTTTTAACCTCTAGTAGAAACCAGAACACAGGAAACGGTGTCGTTTTTCGCCAAATCTCCCACTATAAATCATTGCTGCAACACTGCACACACAGCACAGCACAGTAAAGTAAACCACACTTCAAAGTTCAAACTGAAAGAATCTGAACACATACACTCTAAGCTCTCTCTCTCTCTTCTCTTCTCTTCTTCCATTTTCTAGGGTTTCCAAGTTTGAAAAAAAAAAAATCCCATTTTCCCAAGAAACAAACAGAGAACAAAGGGACAAAGCAAAGCAAAGCAAAAAAACCGAGATTCGAGAAAACCCTAGCTCTGAAGCACAGCGAGAACAAAGATTTCGGGAGAAAAGAACAAATCGAACAATGTGTGGAATCTGAAGAGTTTGTTTTTTGAGCTTTGAAGTAGTAGAAAAAAAACCCTAGAGAGATATGGAGAGGTCAAGATCTAAGAGGAACTACTACTATGACCAGGACTATGATTCCGAGACGGTAGGTAGGACGAGACCTCGGTACAACCACCACTACGCGGCGGCGGCTCCGGCTCCGCAAGGCCCGCCTCACCACCGCCACCGGGGCGGGTCGGGTCGAGCCGCGAAGCCCCAGCCGGACCCGTCGCTGACCGTGACGACGTCGTACCGGATTCTGTGCCACGACATGAAGGCCGGAGGGGTGATCGGGAAGTCCGGGAGCATCATCAAGTCGATTCGGCAGCACACCGGCGCGTGGATCAACGTGCACGAGCTGATCCCCGGGGACGAGGAGCGGATCATCGAGATCTCCGACACGCGCCGGCGGGACCCAGACGGGAGAATGCCGGCGTTCTCGCCGGCGCAGGAGGCGCTGTTCCTCATCCACGACAGGATCCTCGAGAGCTCCGACGAGTTCGTCTCCGGCGCCGGCGAGGAGGGTTTTGGGCTGGTGATGAGTGGTGGGAAGGAGAGAGTGGCGACGAGACTTGTTGTGTCGAGAATGCATGTGGGTTGTTTGTTGGGAAAAGGCGGGAAGATCATTGAGCAAATGAGGATTGAGACAAAGACCCAGATTAGAATTCTGCCTAGAGATCATAGTCTACCACGTTGCGTTTCAATGTCGGAGGAGATTGTTCAGGTTCTCTGGGAACACATATACTTCAAAAAAGTTCAAAGTTTCAAAAACCCAAATCACAAAACTAAAAATTTCAATTTGATTATGATACTTTTGTTGAGTACTACTGCTAGTACTTTGTACTTAAACCCAATCAAGATTGGATCTTTGGACGGTTTAGATTGCCATGCTACTAAGTACTACTAAATACTACTACTACTACTACTTGCTTACTGTGAGTAAATGTCACTGAGAGTGTGTGTGATTATTGCCTTTTTGTAGAAGACCCAAAACAACACACCAAAAAAACCCATTGCTGTTGCTGCTGAGACTTGGGAAGTGGCAGGAGATATGGTGTGTGAGACAGCCAAATTTGAATTTAAGAGGACCCCATTGGTTATATTAATTGCTTTTACATTCAGACCAAAAGAACATAATTTGGTGTCTTAATGGTGTTTGGGGGTATGCCTGAAGAGTATATTGTCACTTTGTTTTGATGTTGAGTTTGGTGCTTTTTGGTAGTTGGTGTATTAGTTTGTGCTAATTTTTGGGTATTTTGTGGTTAGACTATATAGCGGTGAACTTAGTCTTGAAAAGGTAATTTTTTGAAACTTCAGAATGTTTTTTTATTTTTGGATAGTTAAATACTGGGGGACAGGGAGGTGGGGTTTGAACCAGACATGCGGCATCATAAGGGTTGCCATTACCACTGAGCTATCACTTGAACTACCGAACTTTAGAAAGTTAATGAAGAGTAACCTGATGATATTGCCTTCTAAAATGACCAAAATTAAACAACCATGGGCAGGTTTTTGAAATGACCAGTTACATGACAGTACATTATAAGGGAATGAAGGGAACAAATCTCAGTTTTGTCAGATTCTAAATTGGTTTGGTTGAAGTTGTTTTAATATGCCCAATATGTGAACATTCATAACTGCATTTTTTCACTGTTATACTTGAACTGCAGATTATATTTCTGTATTTTGTTATAAATTTCTTGGAAGAATTATCATGTTGAATATACCTTAGGTTTGGTTGTCAATGTTTTAGTCTGATTTTCTCCAAGGTCATACCTTTACATTTCTTTGAGTTTACCAACCTTGTCAAGTTCTAATTCTCTGCATACAATATTCTGAGGACTGAGGTTTATTTCTGCATTTATGAATACTAAATACTGCTATGAATGCTTATCACCAATTTGGACTTTTCTTTTTGAGGGGGAAGGGAGAGTTGCTTTATGTCATTTTGTGGGTGTCTAATTAGGGCATTTAATTCATCTAATATGACCATGCAGAAAGGCATGTGATGTAAGAAAACTTTCTGAATATTTGATATACAACCTTTTCCTATCAATAAAGATTTTGGAGTTTAAATATGATATCGTTGTTTCCCTGCAGGTTGTTGGTGATGTGAATGCTGTAAAGAATGCTATAGCTATTATTTCATCACGCCTAAGGGAGAGTCAGCATCGTGATCGCGGTCATTTCCATGGACGAATGCATTCACCAGAACGATTTTTTCCTCCTGATGATGATTATATGCCTCACATAAACAGTACAGCACGCCGTTCGTCCGATGGTGCCAATTTTGGACCACGATTATCTGCCAACAATATCAGAAACAACAACTATGCCTCACGTTCATCTGGTTTTATTGAATCTGGGGTTGGTCCCATGGTTGACCATGTGCAGCCCTATTATGGAGAGGACATTGTGTTTCGAATACTTTGCCCCATTGACAAGGTGGACAGTGTTGTTGGAGAGGCTGATGGAATCTTAGAATTGCTTCGAAATGAAATTGGGGTTGATGTTAAGGTGACTGATCCTGTTGTTGGTTCAGATGAGCAGATAATTATCATTTCTTCAGAGGAGGTACTTGCCACTTCTCTATCTTTTGAAGCAATGTGGATAATTAATGTTAAAACCTCTGGAGTTCCATAATAGTCTGGTAGTGCATATCTTGGAAGTGATGGTGCTCTTTTAAGTTTACTAATTCTGAGTTTCAGGCCGTTGAGTTCTAAGATAAGTTCTGAAACAAGTATAAACCTCTTGTTACATCAAAATGGTAAAACATATATATATATATATATATATATACGCACACACATATATTTCTTGATGTTGATTTGCTTGCGTAAATAATATTTTACTTCAGTAGGTTCTAACCACCCATTATTTCTGTACATAGGGTCCTGATGATGAGATGTTTCCAGCCCAGGAAGCTTTGTTGCATATCCAAACCCGCATTGTTGATCTTGTTCCAGAGAAGGACAACATTATAACCACTAGGTTACTTGTCCCATCTAGTGATATTGGATGTTTGGAAGGAAGAGATGGATCGTTGTTGGAGATGAAGAGGTTGACTGGTGCAAATTTACAAATACTGCCAAGAGAAGAACTTCCTCTGTGTGTATCAGGAGCTGAGGAACTTGTACAGGTTTGTCATTATATTTATACCTACTTATTTGCTTAGCCGTCTGGATTGGTTAGATGCCTGGGGTTTCACATAATGATGTAAGTTGAACAATAGACTTTATAACGATAATAAGTTACTAGGTTAAAGCACACTAATGGTGCAGATGGTGGCTCCCTCATAACTGGGTTTGGATATCTTTTTCGGTAATTATTATGGACTATTAGATATGAACAATCCATGGGACAGAGCAAAATTAATTTCATCTAGTTGTGCTATTAATGGTAAATGTCTTTTTTTCTGGTTTTGCTTCTTTCCCTTGTGTATGTGATGTGTATTTGCATCTTTACATTTATGGATTAAGGCATCTAGATTTTATTTGTCTGTCATATATCATTTAAAATGTTTTTACCAAAAAAATGATGGAAAGGTCCCAACCTGTGCCCCACAAGGTCAACAAGCAAAGGCTGGTTGGCAGGATTGGGCATTTTTAAAGGCTCTTTTGTGTCATCTGCAGATTGTAGGGGAGATAAAAGCGGCTCGAGATGCTCTTGTTGAGGTGACATCAAGACTAAGGAGTCACATATATAGGGAGTTCTTTCTAAAGGATATGACACCACCTTCTGTCTCTGCACCAGGCCCTGTGGGCAGCGGTCTAGGACTGGAGGCATCTTCTCCCAATAACGTAGCTCCAGGTCGTGAAGGTCATACTGGAGGTGATCCTCCTACTGCAACATATCAGAATGTTCAAACTGTGGCAGCAGCTCAGCCATCAAAGGTAACTTCATTTCTTGATAGATTGAGAAACTCTCTGACTCTTGCTGTCTGTGTGTGGATAATACTTCTCTTTTTACTGCCTTTTCTTTATCAATGGCTACCATGTACACAATTGTTGGGCTGTCTACCATTCTTTCATTAGGCAGTCATAGATAAATGAAATTTTGAGCAAGCCAAACTATGTGTTGGTCTTAATCGTGAAAATGTCTTTGGCAAATAAGACTAGTTAAGTTTCTGGTTACTGCCTTATTATGATTTGAATTGATAGCAGATTTTTACGTTCACATGGGCTCTTGATTTGGTATTATAATACTGTAACCCTCATTTTTGTAGGAGTCTGGCAGCGAAATACCAAAGCAAAATGATAGTGACCGCCGTGAAGATGTGCCAAGTGGGTTGAATAGGTACTGAATTCTGCTTAAGCTTATTATTTGGTCCCTGAATGAATCTATTTTGGCTTCATTTTGTTATTTGGTCCCTATATGAACCCAAGTCTCATTCAGCTGGTTGCTTCTGTTCTTTTTGAATTTGGGACTGCTAGTCATTGATTTCCCACCTGACCTGATCCTGCCTATGTTCATTTATTTAGAATCCCTGTAACACTTGTAACTAGGAGTACACTTGAAGTTGCCATACCAGAGCATGCGATTCCCAAACTCATCATGAAATCAAAGAACATGCTTAGTCAGATTAGTGAGGTAAGTCAGACTGGCTTTATTGCAATTTATTTACTTAAACTCAATACCATGTGGAATGGCCTTTTGACCTTTCATCTTTTGGGAACAGCTTTCAGGAGCCAATGTAACCCTGGTAGAAGATAGACCAGATGTGACACAAAAGACCATTCAAATATCAGGTACTCCAGACCAGACTGAGAGAGCCCAGAGTTTGCTTCAGGGATTTATTTTGAGCAGTAAGTCCCTCTCTGACACACACATACAACGGTATTTTGTGTACATGCTGCCCGATTCTTGGATTCTCTGGTTAAAATGAAGTGACAGTTACACACCTTTTTTTCCCTTTTCAGCTCAAGAAGATGGCCCTTAAGTTATTATGGACAACATGCGTATGGAAGGCGGCTAAACAGGAATGGTGCCATTCAGGTTTCATCTGTGATCTGACTTCCCATAGTTTTTTAATCCCAGAGTGCAAGGGCCAGGGCCAGGGCCATGGTCCGCGCATGTTTTGTATATTTTTATCATCTGGCTGCCGTTCAAAAGGGTATTAAATTTTCAAATTGAAAGAACCATTCCACTGTAAATGTCGACATCTATGGGAGCTGCAATTGTTGTTTTTCTGCAATGTTTCAATTTTCCTGCATGAGTATGGGGAAACTTAAGTAGTTTTTTTTCCTTTTTTCATTTGTACCTGTAATGCTCTAGTGAGTAGTGTCCACCATCCAGCATTCGGATTTGCAAGTTTGGAATTTTCCCACAAAGCCTGAATGGACACTCCCTAGAGTAAAGCTTTGCAAGTTTTGACTGAAAGTTAGTCAATGAAGTAATCTTTGTAATGATTTTATTTTATATTCGATTAGTTTCGTCCTTATTATAATGTATTGTACTTCTCTCTCTCTCTCTCTCTCTCTCTCTCTCTCACATTGTCAAGCAAAAGAAAAAGGCAAACTTTTATCAGTGATTGAGAGAGGAGGGTAAACGTGAGTGACGGATAACTCATCAATTACTTAATACTGCGAGGTTCATGATTCATCCCAGATACTTTGTGTGCAACTCCCTTCCCACTCTCAAATTTAATAAGCAAAATGCATCCCCTGACAATTTGATTCTATTTGCTAAATAGCTCTACTGTTCATTTCTATGATTGTTTGTGTGGACGCGTTTTCTTTAGTGTTATCCTTTCTCTCATGATTGCCAAGATTAGCCTTGAATAATACTAGTACCACAATAAAATCCACAATTTGCACAGGTGAGTTAAGTGGTAGAGTAAAAGTTGTGGGTTCATAACTCATCACGGGACGAGTTGTTGGTTTTGTTGTGGTACTAGAATTATTCTTAAGCCATGGACATAGATGGAAAGATCATAATAAAATCATACTAAACTCATCTCCACGTGGCGAATTGTGAGCAATAAAATAAAAGTGGTAGGTTTACAACTCATACTAAACTCGTCTCCACGTGGCGAATTGTGAGCAGTAAAATAAAAGTGGTAGGTTTATGACTCACCACGCGGGCAAATTATGAGTTTTGCTATGATATTAGCGTTATTCTTAGCCATGGACATAGAAAGATCATAATAAAATCAAATTTAGTGGACTAAAATCAAAATAACCAAGAATGTAATCGAGTCCAAACTTCAAGGATTAAATTATGTAATCCAATTTATCGTTATTTTCCTTTTTATGATCTATTAGGATTTGGATTAAAAAAATATATATATATATATATATATATCTAATTCATGAGTAATTTGAAGTTTGATTGGGTTTGGGTTTTACTCTTGCCTAATTTTTTTTTCTTTTTGGAAAATAATTCACTTTATTTCACAGTTAAGTTTTTATTTCTAGATCTAACCGTGTATAGACTATCACATCACCTAAATTTTAAACAATATGGTATTGGATATACCTTTTCTTGTTGTTGTTATTAAGTTCAGCTAGATAACAAAAGCAAAATGTTTGAACCAAGCCTAACCAATGTTTGAACTCGATCTTGTTAAACAGTGTACAAGCTTGAATTTGGCTTTAATTCTTAGAAAAGTCGAGCTCAAGAGCAATATAAAGCTCTTAAACTTAAGATCAAACAAAGTACATCATCAAACCTATATTAAGCTCAAACGGTTTAGACGAGTGATCCTAACCTTCACTTAATTAAGGACCCGGTAATATATGAGTTTATTTTCAAGCTCATATCAAACTTATTATCAAGCCAATAAATGAACCTAGACTTGCTTATTTTTAATTAAGTCATATTGTTTACAAGTTTATTCATAAATATATAGGACTATAATTTATTTATTTTTTTATTTTTTTTTACTTGCACTCAGCTCTGGGTGTTTTTTTTTTTTTTTTTTTTTTTTTCATTTCCTACGAGTCCATGACATTAACCAAAAAAAAAAAAAATTAAAAAAAAAAAAAAACTAACAAATAAATTTTAGGGGGGGTATTTCAGACATTTCATAACCAAAACCCCATAATCCCCTTCTGTCTCTTCCTCTGTGAACTCTGCAACACAACCAAACATAAACCCTAACCATTAACCCCTCTCTCTTACTCTCTCCGACCACCGTATCCACCGCCGTACTCTCTCTCCGTCGCGGTATTCGGTACGTCTTTTTTCTTCTCTCTCTTATTTTTCATTAAGCCTCTGTTTGGTTCTCGAGAAAGCACACAATCTCCACTCTAACAACCCTTAAATTCTACTTTTAATCTCAATCCGAAAACCCCATTTCTTCAATGTGGAAGTTTCAAACCCAACACTTTCATTCTTCTCAAATATTGAATCATTTCTAAGATAATTTTGTTTAGAATGGCATAAATTGTTGTCATTGTAGATTGGATTGGATTGGATTATAATTCAAAGCATTTCATAGAAAAACTTACATTTCATGCTGTATTTTATTTCTGTTTCAATGGGTGATCAAAAAGTCTTTGGCTTTGTTATTGATTGTGTTGTAATGTGAAGGAAGGAGATTCAGCTAAAGAGGGTGGTTTTAGATGGCTTATATGCAATATGGCAGAAATGCCCTTCGGAAGGTTATTACGGACACCAGTGTCCGGAGCAATGATTGTGTGGTGAATCCGGTGCTGTATGCTAGTCAAGGACTTAGATATAGGAAGTTAGAAGTTGTTTTAACCACGGTGAGTAGAGGGGTTTTTAAGAATTTGCTTGTATGTTGATTGGATTTTTCTTTTTTGGGGTGTTAAGTATTGATTAGTGTTGATGCATTCAGAGCATAGAGAAGCTTGGTAAAGCCGGTGAGACAGTGAAGGTTGCTCCTGGACATTTCCGCAACCACCTTATGCCCAAGTTGCTGGCGGTTCCAAATATTGAGAAGTATGCTTATCTTGTCAGGGAACAGCGCAAGGTTCTTTTCTGTTTTACAGATACACCTTATTACAGTACTTGATTTCAATGTAACTATGCTTTACACCCATATGCATTGAACATGTTTCTGTGTGTGTGTAAATTAACGCATTGAAGAGAGTTTTTTTGGCAAATATGTGTGGACACTCACACACGTATGAAAATATGCTTATGCCATTGCAAAATTATGAATCTGTGATTAGGATGGAATGTTCTTGCGTTTATGCAGTCAGCTGGTAGTTACATTCTGCCAGCATAACTCATTACATGTCTTATTAGTTACAGTAGATATGCTCTTGGATCTTTAAAGTTATGTCTTTTCTGATGCTTTTGACATAACATGCTCTCTCTCTCTCTCTCTCTTCACAAGCTCTCCTCTCCTTGTACTGTATGTGTTTCATGATTTTAGTGAAGCATGAGGTGATTGTTTATCTAGAAATGAAAAACTGTTTACCTATGTTATTTGCCCAAATCACAGCAAAGTCTCTTTCCAAGAAGGGAGACATCCATGCTCTTCTTTTGTCATGTATCAAATTGTTGATGATATGCCTCTCATCTACTTGCTTTAGATCTACCAACATGAGGAGGAAGAAGCGGAGGTTAAAGTAGTTAAAGAGTCTAAGGAAGATAAGCTGAAAGAATTCGAGAAGGCAGCAAGACGTCTTGATAATTCTAAGCTGGTTTGCACCTAATTTTGATTCTTATGGTTTCCAATCAGAACAGTTTACGGCATTTCATTTGATTCTGATTTTGTATATCCCATTTCTTCTTTCAGGGTTAGAGTTTGATCTATCTATGATTCTTTAATTTGTGTAAAAGTGAAAATTATGGTATTTGTTAACAAATGCTGATATCTGAGCAATACCCAGTGGTTCTAGCACCCCTTGTGGAGATTGGGCTCTGGGGTTCAAACCCACCAGCCCGCCTCCCTCTAATTACCTATCCAAAAAAAACTTGATCAAATTGATTTCTCACAACTGTGTTAATGAAGTAAAAATATGTTGCTTAACAATTAAGAAAATATCTCAAACACTTATAATAAAAAAAAATTAAGAAGTTGTATGTATGTTTTTGGAGTTATCATTTAAGGGATAAACTATAATAGTTTTTGGCGTCCCTTCAACACTAATAGTGCTCACCTATTTTCTCTTATGATTGTAGGTTTTACAACAATCCAAACCATTCAATACATAAAGTTGTCTTATATGAAAGATTACAACGTGAAAATTGTGAATTGGATATTTCTTGTCATCAAAATTATAATGTTGATCTTTCACTTATACATGCTATACTATTCACTATACAAATATTAGTAAAGATACAAGTAAATTTACCATTTCAGTTTAAGAAAAATTTCAAAGTTGTATACCTTTATAGTTGATAGATTTATTTGAATGGTTTGAAGTTATTAATAATCTAACTATTGTAGGAGAAACTAGGTATGATCCCATTAAAGTTGATGGGACGCTGCACTATTACAGTTTATTCCATCATTTAAATAATAGAGGTATCTAATACTGTAATTAAATGTTGATTGCATTAAATTTAGATCTGGGGTATCTGACATGTTTAAGAATTCACAGGTATTGCGGAGGTTCATCAATGTCGAAAAATTTCGTTTACGTGCCTCGAAAGAAGAGCCTATAGAATTGCGTTCACCTATTACAAAGGAGGATATCATAGCTGAGGTTTGGTTTTTGTTTCGTATGCTTGATAAATTATTTAAGTGAACTAAGTCTTAATCCTAATTAATTATGGACTCACCTCTGTGGATCCTCGCTGACTAATTGGAATTGGCCACGTATATTTTTTTCACCATTCTTCCCTATCCAAACTTCTATTGTCTTCCTGTTTAACATATCACTGCTTCTGCCCTGTTATTTGAGGGTTTCACTATCTTTTTCACTTTTTAAATTTGAATTAAATCACTCTCTCCAATGCATCGTAAGTAACTTTTCTTAGCTCTTTTACTTGATAAGAGCTAACCACTTTGAGTGGATGACTTCATTCCTTATCTTTTTTATAACTTCCACTCATCTATCTTAACATTCAAAATTTGACTAGGTATATCTAATGAACATGTTGCACTTTAACATCCAAGAATTCATACCATAAAGTATAGCTGGTCTTATTGTTAATGTTTAATAAATTGTTCCCGTGAAAAAGAAAAGGTGGCCTTGTGGTTATAATCCTTGGATTCCTCTTAACTTTTGAGTACTAATTTTCCCTAGATGGACCTGCAATTACTTTAATGCACCTTGAAAGTTCTTTAATTCTAGGACTGAAATCAATCTAATGACTATTGATCTGTAAACTTTTCAATGTGATTCACTTTGTGATTCCTCTTTAGACATCATTTTTTTCTTTTGGGTTTGTTTATTTATGTTTTAAACTTCCTTTTCTTGCTTTATGTATACAGTTGGGAAACAATTTGCACGTAGTCCTTTGACCGGAAAGATGGCTTTCATTTAACTTAACCAAATAATTTCAGTGGTTAACTGATCAAGGATCCACCCTGCTAATTATAAAGGACATAGAAAATCTGGACAGTCTGATATGCGTATTTTTCGGTATTTGAACCCTGTCCGAGTGTCTGATTTGAGAACTTTACTTCTTTTTACAATAGAAAACCTTTCGCTGTCTAAACTCTAAACCAGCAGGCAAAAGGTAGATACTTAATGTGATTTAATCATGCTAGTCTGTAGACCTAGACAATACAGACCAAGTTGTGGTCCTTTTATTGCTAGATGTGCTATGGTTAGTGTTGTGCAAGTTACTAGTTGAAAGATTAAAGGTGTTTGTGGAAGCTTGAGTACTTAGATTCAAATAGTGTCTTCTAAAGACAGTGTAAGTCTAGTAGTGTCCGCTTTGTTTTATATTTGTCCTACTGATACGTTCTCTTCGCCATTTCAGGTAGAAAGGCAGCTTAGTGTGCGCATCACGGCTGATAACGTGCACCTACCTTCCCCTTTGACGACTTTTGGTGAGTATGAGGTGCCACTACGCTTCCCAAAATCTATCCCTTTGCCAGAGGGGAAGGTTCAGTGGACTCTTGCAGTTAAAATCCGGGGTAAATAAAGATGGTCTTGTTAGCTTAATGAGCACTCTGGTCCCAGGTTATTCTGGGATGTCGGTTTTGTCTTTTGTAATTTGATAACTATTTATAGTAGTGATAAAGCTTCGTACTTTAAGTAAAAGATGTTCTGAAAGTTGCCCGTTTGATTTTGTATTTTTTACCTATAAATTTGTCTGATAAAGTGACAAAGATTGTCCATTTTCTCTGTTGACATTTGGTGTCAAAAGACTAAATTTGGTTCTTTGGTTCCCCCTCTTTTGGTTCAGAAAAATGCACATTTGTTTGTATATATATGAATAAAATAATCTTATTCAACAAGATGGAAAGAGTACAAAAGCATTATAAGCATTAGAATTTGAAATTTAGACCATCATCGAATTCTAAAACAGAAAATGGAATATGTCCAAACACAATCATTCAATCATACAATGATCATAACAAAGATTGATTGATGTTATAGATTGGCTGTTCATTTCCATCCTAAGTTCTGTTTCTACAACAAACGTTGGCATCACTGTTATGGTATTTATTTAAATTATTGATGTGGCAAAATTCGAATCTTAGTTAAAATTGTAGAAATCGTATGGTGGAGTTACCTAAGAAGGGTGTTCAACTACGTGAGCCAATTCGTTTCTCAAAAAAAAAAAAAAAAACACTACATGAGCCAATTCGAACGTAATCTATTTATTGAGTTAATATGACATGACCTACATAACGCCTTTAATAAGCATATTGAGTTGGGTTAGGCCTAAGGTTGCTTTTTGGGGTTTCTTTTTCATATACAGTGCTTACTCGGGTTCCCTCTTCTTCTTTCTTTTTTTATTTTTATTTTTATTTTTATTTCTATTTCTATTTGTTTAACTCATAAGCAAATGTTTCACGGAAAGACAACAGTACACACAAAAAGCGCTTGAAAGTAGTGTTTATTGCATATAGCGAGGGCAAATACACACTATCCAAAACAACTGAAAATGTGATTTCTAAGTCAAAATTTCAAACTTCGAACTTAAAGTCACAATTTCAATTGTTTTGAGTAATGTGTATTTACACATACTATGTGCAACAAGTTTTTTTCTTATATTTAAAGCAATGTTAAAGGTACACAAAAACTATTTTCAATTTTCACAACTTGTTGAGATTAGTACAACAATACTTTCACACATGTTTTTATTTTTATTGTATACCAATCAGAAACTTCCACCTCAACATTTATATACCACACAATGTGCGGAAATTTTAATAATAATTTTTTCTCCCGGTTATTCGTTAAAACAAATTTGGAATGTCATCAAGAAAGTCATAGCTGTGCGTCTTGACTCTCGGGATTGTTATTGGATACTTTGAAAGTATACTCTCCCCCTCTCACATAGAAGTGCATCTCACGCATTATGAGACTTACCTCTATGTGAGAGAGAGAGAGGAAATATACTCCCGAAATACCCAATAACTTTCTTGACTCTTGAGTGTCGAATAACATGTTAAGCAAAATAATAAACAAATTCTGCCTTTCTATATGCATCCCTCGTAAAAGCCAAGCAATCATTTTTTTACACTAAAAAAAAAATCTTATTCTTTTATTTTACTTATTTCAACATTATTAATTTGTGAAAATGTTTTAAATGAAAAATTTGAAAGATAACTTAGAGATTTAAAGCATAGACAAACCAAAAGCTAGTAATGTAACCACGTCAACTAGCCACGTCGGCAGGTTGACCATTGATCATGACCGTTGATCGAGACCCATTGACAAAGACTTTTGACCTCCGACACTCTGCATTGGCATGGCCTAAAACCAATATGGAAGCATGACTCTCACAATCAATTCTACCAAGTGAAAAAAAGTATACCATATATCCAATACATAAGAAAGGTGTTCAACTACATGAGCCAACTCGAACACAATCTATTTATTAAGTAAATTAACACGACATGACCTACATAACGCCTTTAATAAGTATATTGGATTGGGTTAACATAAATATAATCTAGCTCAACCCATTTTAAAATATACAACCCAAAATATTTAACATATTTTTATATTTTGTAAGCATGTAAACTATAATAATAATTATTATAAATATAAAATTCTATAGAATTTCTATTTTGTTATAAATTCAATTAAAGTGCCAATGACATACAATCTAAATTTTTTTTATTTCTACCCAAGGAAATTCTACTCAAATTTAGAAATAAAACAATCTAATTATAAATTAAATGAGATTGTTTTTTTTGGGGGGGGGGGGGGGGGGTTGGTAATAGAGTTAGGGGCTTTAGTTTACATGTCTTATGATTGGTAAATTCTATACTTAAAATGAAAATTTAAGTCAAACAAAAATAAATTTTATTTACATGAGTTAAAAGATATTGATACGAATTTTGAATAGGGTAGTTTCATGTTAAATATGTCATTATAATTGACCCAATTATTAAAACTCATTTGCACTAAACACTAATCCGCAAAAAATCTTGTTCTGATCATGTCTGATTCGTAAGACATCTCGTGACAAACAGTACCTCTCCAATTTTTACCTCAATAAAATCTTTTTTTTTTTTCCTATAATTAAAAAAAAATTCAAGTTTTTTTCAAAGATGGGTTTAATGAATCCAATTCAAGGTGGGCTCCCAAAATCCTGAGTCCATGATCTGATATTGAAGCCCAGTACTGAAAACAATCAAGCGACTCGCTGAGTCAACTCGGCCACACCGTTTTCCTTATAACGCTAAGCCTCTTCATTTCATCACTTCTCATACTGCAAACTTCTGCAATGGCAGCTTCCCTTCTCTCTCTTTCTCCCTCTGTCAACAACAAAAGGTTCTTCCTTTCTCTCTCTATTCAAATCTTCCATGTGGGTTTCATGAAATTTACACTGTGGTAGAATTTCTCTGTGTTTTGTTTGAAATTTACACCGGTAGAATTTCTGTGTTTTAACTGTAAGTCTATAAGTTCAATTTTTCTGTCACTGTTTTGTATTGGGTTTTTCTCCTTCTAGCTATATAGCATTATTTTATGTTTCTTTTTAACTGAGTTTTGCTTCTGCTAGCTATGTTACTGGAATTATAATGTTCTAACTGGTTGATAATCAACTGCTTTCTGAGTGATAAAAAAGAAAAATTGCTTAACTCAACTGTGGAAAGATTTTTACTTGAGTTCATATGAGACATTTAATAAAGTGATACCCTTTATGTTGAAGCTAGTGCTAAGTTCCAGAGTAACCTTATTTTTTTGGGACCATGACCAAAAGACATGATGTTTTAGTCCTATAGATGGGGAAAATTGATGTTTTGCTAAAAGATATCTATTTGTAAGTATGGTGTTGGATGCAATTTGTCAAGGTAGTACTAGTAAGGTCTCTCATGGTGGTGATTTTACAGTGATTTCCATTTTAAGTATGAATATGGTTCAATCACCCAATATGTTTTCCATTTTAACTATCAATTATGTCCATCAATTGAATTTGAAGCCATACATATTTATGTGCAAAACTTTGGCATTTTGGTCAAATAGAAGAAAAGACTTCAGGTTGTTGATAAGACGGTATCAACTATTACATGGATGTTTATGAATGGAAAAATTAATAGTGATCAAACTAATGGGAAAGGGGTGTGTATTTCATTCACATTTCATAGAGACACAGAAAATGGTGGGGTTCAAGTAAGGGGACTGTTAATTCGAGTCAATCGATGGAAGGCCAAGCTACTTGTGTATTACTCATTTCAGATAGTTTAATCTAATATTATGAACTCTAATTTCCTAACTTTATGGCTGACTTTACGACATGCTTTTGCTGTCACGTTCATTTTTTTTCTTACTTGAACATTTTAGGATGAGTCAAGTGTGTCTACACATGCAGTCAGATCAATTGTGGAAAGCTATAACTTGCTTTTCAGTTTGTCTCCAAAAGCAGAAATGGAGCATCAAGCTTTACATGTTGCCATTCAGAGCCATTGCTGGTCACCGTGTCTTGAAACCTTTTGCATCAGTTGGCTCATTAGAAGCAGATTTGTCAAGCCAAGAAAATCATGCTCCTGGTGTTTCAGCTCCAAACAACATTCAAAGGTGGGATAATTCCAGTACTTGCAATTACTTATCAAAAAACTCCAGTACTTGCAATCACTTTCTTTTAAGAGCATTGCTGATTTAATGCGTATTGTTGTCTCTTGGACATCTGAAATTTTAAATTGTAAAATTTTATAAAATGATATAATAAGTTTATCTCAAAATTTGTGGATATAAGATCTAGCATAAGGCATTCTATACATATGAAGTATCATGATCAGAATCATCATTAACTGATATTTATGATTATCAGGTCTAAAATGTCTTTTGACCAGATAGGTTATCCCTTGGATGACATGAGTGATTTTGAAAAACAATTGCAAGAGTTATTTGGTGAAGTCAAAAGAATGATTATGAAGGGGAACAAAAGTGATGCCATAGACCTACTTAAAGCAAATTATGAAGCTGTGAAAGAGCAGATGAATGCAGGTATGAAAGGCATAGAAGAGGCTGCTCTTCTTGATGTCATTGCCCTTGGTTATATGGCTGTTGGGGACTTAAAGTTTGTTGGTTCCCTACTTGCTATGGTAATTGTTTTTTCCTTATGTACTGTACTATCACTCTGATGTCATATTCTTAGGCTGTGGTGATTTCCTACTAATAAGTTTTCTCTCTGTTATGGTAAAAGAAACCGAAAATGGTAGGATAATTTTTTTTTAAGTTTCAAGCTATTTATTCGTGCTAATCCATTATAAAATTAAAGACATGGGATTTTAGGGCTTTCTGTCAGACTTTATTAAGATAAGAAGAGGCTAAGAGCCGTATTCTTTTATTTTATATATATTTTTTTTAATTTTCTTTTTTTAAGGAGAAAAGAAAAGAAAACCGAATTGAATGATGAGTAATGTGCCACATAAACATGTACCTCATCTTGTTTAGAGAGTAGGCATTGTCCCTTTTTGCATGTTTTATTGATATTGGAAGTATTCTCACTCTGACACTGAACCATTTTTTGGGCAGATTTTGAAATTATACCTAGCAGTTTTCATCCTTCTAATTCATTTATTTATAGCAGATTGTTGCTTACCTTTGTACATCCTAGATCACTATGGGAAATAATGTATTGGGTGCAAATTCATAAAGTTTTTGCATTTCTTTAATTATCCTTTTAAAGCCTTTTTCTTTTTTTGGGTGCATTTTTGTTGATGGCCAGTTGACTGAGGTTGTTGAAAGTCTAGAGGACAATGAACCATTTCTGGATTCTGTGCTTGTGCATATGGGAAGTATGTATTCGACTTTGAGGAAGTTTGAGAAATCATTGCTTCTGTACCGGAGATCTATTGATATTCTAGAGAACAGATATGGTAATTGGAGCCTAAAGGCCCTAAACTTTCATATAGTTGTTGTTACTTGTATTTGCTGGTGTCAAAAAAATTGAATCACAGATTTGATGTCTGTATCTTTTATTTGTTACTCCTACAAAACACAAGCTAACATCTAGTGTGGAATCTATATATCTGTAAAACTTTTACTACAAAATGCTAAAGTAACTGCTTAAATCTTCTATTAAAGTGAGTCAACGATGCCTTGAAATGCTAACATTTTATGGTTATTTTAAGCACAAACCATTTTTCAGTAGTATATTTTTAAGTCCAGATGCCAGTCCTTGTTTATGAAGGGTTGGCATTAACTCACTTTTCACATATCCACCATGCATAAAATTTTCATGTGGGATCATTTCTGTGAAGTTAGAATACTCTGACTGCAAAGCTGAGATCCATTGGGATTTGCTCTATCTCACTTACCCTGAATGATGCTTATACTTGCCTTGCTAGCAGTTTTCGAGCTATTTACGTTTAAACATTTGTCACTTTGCAACAATTTGAAATTTTGAGGATCAACTATATTCAGGAGATGGGGATTTATTGAATAATAAAAAGATAAATTATCTTAAATCATACTTATCAAGAATTATCTTAAATCATATCCAAAAGAAAAAAGAAGACTAAATTATTGTTGCATTTTCTTGACCTTGATTCTTGTTTACTTGCAAAGAAAACTTGTTGCATTTACCATTGAAGATTTCCTGATATATATGCTCACAAATGATTGTCCAGCCGATACAGAAGTGCAGCCAGCAGTATTCATGTTTGTACCCATTTTTGCAGTATAACGTGTTAGAATGTCAAGGGTTTTACTGGGACATCATTCTTTGTTGCAAGCCTCAATAGTAAAACTAAGTGGGAACTAAGTTGATAACAAATTTAGCTTACATTTTTCTTCCCTGTTGGTCCAATTCTCATACTTCCCGAAAAGTGCCCATGTACTCAATTCAACTCACTGTCCCTGGAAAACATAAGAATGAACAATTCAATATGAAAAATCAGCTAAATTCTAAAAAGTTCTTAGGCCAGCTACTTAGAGTTAGCAAACATTCATATCCAGTGCTAAATCCTCTGCTAAACCATGGGCTTTTTATTCTCTTCTCATTGCCTCACCCCCTTGCCTGTTGGTCCTTCCTCTCTTCATTACCCATGATGAAACCACCTTAGGCTGACTACAAAAGTCCCAACCGTAAATAAAATTGATCAACAAATTCAAGATATCCCAATATAGATGCAATGAGCAACAATCATGTCATAATATTCAGTTTCTCAGATGTTTCTAGAGATTAGATACTGGCATTGAGGATGTCTTTATTTTATTATGCATTGTCATTCTAGTTAATAGTGTGTACAATTTTGTACAAGGGCAAAGCTTAGGCATAGTTTTTAGGTGCTATACCTTAGGTTCCCCAATTGAATTCATATTAGTTGTCTTAATGAAGGTAGCAAAAACAATGTGATCTTCTCCAAGGACGATTAAATTCAATCATGTACTTGATTGGTCAATGCAACAACATGGTTAAACTTAATTTGAGAACCTAATGTACAACACCTAAGGAACTGGGCCTAATTTTTACTCTTTGTATAATGACTTGAATACTCTTCCGTTTCCTAAAGAAAATATTAGAGAAAAAGAAGTATGATGGGCTCTTAATATGCTTGAGTGAAGTTGGAGCTATGGCCTAATTTTTCAAAAGGCTAAAGTGCAAACTACACCCTAATGTTTGGAGGTCTTTGGATTTTACACTCTGAAGTTTCAGAATATGGATTTTACATCCTGAAGTTATATTCTGTATTTTTAAATTTCAAGAGGTAAAATCCATATTCTTAAATTTTAGGGTGTAAATTCCAAAGATCCCCATGTAGTTTGCATTTTAGTCTTTTCAAAATTTGTGATGGCAAAGATATTATTGATCATAAATTTCTATTTATAGCCCGTTATATCATTCTTTAGGCTTCTGTTGTCACTGTTGCATCTTTAATATTTATTTTTTCCAAAGCTTCATGTAAAGGAGCAAGTCAGAAACTCAGAGGTTGTCTTTAAACCTTTTCTTCTAGGGAAAAATAGCATTTATCTTATCACACCATTGTTGGGGATGGCAAAAGTACTTGGAGCCATTGGCAGATCCACAAAAGCAGTAGAAACCTACCATCGTGCAATTGCTATCTTGGAATTGAACAAAGGTGCTGAAAGCGAGGATTTGGTTATAGCTTTATTTGGTCTTGGAAATATTTTACTCAAAGAAGGAAGAACGACTGATGCGGAAACTCATTTTGTTAGGTTATTATCTGTTATATATGTTATTCTCTTTCATACGGACTGGAGTCAACTGAGCTTAGATTGATTATTCACTTATATCTTTATTAATCTTCTGTAGAATTTTAAACCTATATAAGAAGTTATATGGAGAAAATGATGGAAGAGTTGGAATGGCAATGTGTTCCTTGGCCCATATAAAGTGTGCAAAAGGTAGCTCTGTAATCTCTCTCTCTCTTGCAAATAACACTTTTTCTTGTACTTTGATCAAAATTCTTGCTGTTTCCTCATTTTCTACATTGATGCCTAAGGGAAGAACAATTTAGCCCTAATTCCTTGTCATCATTAGAAAGTGATTATGGTCAATGATATGAGATAAATTTATTTTTTGGGTGGTGAGTTTCCTCATTTTGCTCAAAATTCTTAGTCTGATGAGCAAATGTCCTATGATAATAATCTAAGTTCGAGGGCCTTTTATCAACAAGTCTCAAGGTCATCAAGTTGTGTCTGTTTCATAACCACTCTGACTCTCAAATAGCTTAATTCTTATGCCGTTTTTACACAGGAAACCCTGATGAAGCCATTCAATTATATGAAAATGCTCTTCAGGTTATCAAGGATTCAAATTATGTGGCTTTAGATGACAGCATAATGGAGAAGATGAGAATAGATTTGGCAGAGTTACTTCATGTTGTTGGAAGGTAGAGTCAGATTCTCGTTGGAATTAAAAATGAAAATGCACATATCAAAATTATATATATTGTAGGTATAATTTAATAATTTTACCCCCAAGAAATTAATTTATGCATTTTTATTTCTTCTCATTATGTCATTGTGCTGCTTTATTAGTGATAAATGCTTTGACTGTAATGAGAAATACTTCTTTCAACATTTAATGGCATTAATTGGTAGGTGTAGAAAAACCATCAGGAAATATCATTGTATCATCAGATATCAGAATGATTTTTCTCTGGATATATGAGTTTGAATTGACTTCCAATTCAACAAAAGGGCATGCTTAAGGCCTATAATTGCTTTTTCAAAGCTTGTCAAGCAAAACATCCTTTTCTTAAGTTTGGATGAGATGTCAAATCTTGGGACCTGATAATTGAGCTTTAATATGGTTTTGCTTAGTTACCTTTTTTAAGGATAGCTGGAATGTAAACAATCTAAAATTTATGGGCTACAGTTCTGAAACTTCAGTAAATAAGAGAAGCTCCACCAAGTAATTCATTTTTTGCACTTGTGATTCTCAACCTCACTTAGTTTGCTTTCCATTTCATATCTTGTTGCTCTTAGGGGAAAAGAAGGCCGAAAAATGTTAGAGGAATGCTTGTTGATCACTGAGAAGTATAAAGGAAAAGAGCATCCCAGCTCAGTGACACACCTGCTGAATCTTGCAACGTCCTATTCACGCTCAAAGAATTTTGTGGAAGCTGAACGCTTGCTCAGGACTAGTTTAGAAATCATGAGGAAGACAGTGGGGCCTGATGATCAATCCATCACCTTCCCTATGTTGCATCTTGCAGTTACTCTGTACAATCTAAAGCGGGATGAAGAAGCTGAGCAACTTGCGCTGGAGGTTTTGCACATCCGTGAAAAGGCATTTGGAAAAGATTCTCTACCTGTTGGTAAGCTTATTTTATTACTTTTTGCTTGATGAGATACTTGGGTCATTTTGTTTATTATCCTCTCTATTTATGTTGGATATGGTCATGATTAGGAATTACAATTACTTCACGTTACCCAATCTGGCTGTGACCAACAATCTTGACTAGTGTCAAAATCCATTTGAAATTTTCACATGAACGACTTATACAATTCTAATCTGTGTCTATCTGATGTTTTCTAATTTGTATGGCAGGGGAGGCTCTGGACTGTTTGGTGTCCATTCAGACTAGATTAGGGAAGGATGATGGTGAGTTGTTGGAGCTACTCAAGAGAATTGTGAGTATCCAAGAGAGAGGATTTGGCAATGAGAGTGAAGAGGTGATGGAAACCCTGAAAAAAATTGTATACTACTTAGACAAACTGGGTAGGAAGAACGAAAAGTTTCCACTGCAAAAAAGATTGTCCATACTTAGAATGAAATATAAACAAAGGATTCAATATTAATGGCATATCATCTTTGTATATTTTAAGTCTCTAATTTTTACTCCCTGTTGATAGCAAAATGTATCTATTTAACCATATCATAAGCGTACTTCGTTTTATGTTTTTCTTGTGGTCTGTTAGACTGGTTTATGTGCATACTTTGGATCTATAGGACTGTTGTATTGCCATTGCAAGAGCAAGAGCTAGAGCAATAGCAATAGCAATAGCAATACACCCCCAAGTCCTAACTTTTGAGTTGGAATAGGTTCTCACTTCTCAGCACCACCCACAACTAAAGACAAACTTCATTAGCAAGTTTATGATTATTCAAACATCAATTTTCTTGGTTGTATACAAGTGGTAAAATGTAGTGCTCTAGAATTAAAGCTTTACTTCTTACAACAATGCCAAAAGGGCAACTTGAGTTGGATATCAAAATACTATTCTCATTACAACAAGTACTTGGTGTATAATCAGTATACTGGCAATTACATCTCTTTCAACTCAAAGTCCTGCCTGCTTACTACAAATCATGGTTTCAAAATATATCCAATTGAAACTCATGTTAAGTTCTAATTGAAAATATATCCAATTGACTGCTATTCTAGTGATTGGATCTTTTGACAAGAGTATAATCATGAAATTTTCAATTACATTGTCGTTGAGTTACAACTTGCAAGTGGGGATTAAAATTGAAATTGACACTCAACCTCTTCCATGCCACTGGACCATAAAACTATTGGTATTATACATATATTAATAACCTTTTTAGACTATAAAACTATTGGTAATATATATATTTTCTGAGTTATTATATTTAACTAGTCGTAGACCCGCGCGTTGATGATTGCCAGTATTATTTTAGTCCCTAAACTTTATAAAGAGTTAAAAAAAAAAGTTTTATCATATTTTTCATAATTTTGTCTATAACATTTTTTACCATTATCTTATATTTATTGGTTGATGATTTGTACAAAATAGATATTAAATGAGAGGTAGAACTATTCAATAATTTTTTTTTAAGTCATGGTGTATGAAGATTATAGTTTTATATATATATATATATATATGGATGACTGAAATAGTTATAAATGTAGTTACGTTAGTGGTATTTCAAAGGTTTTTTTTTTCTTCTTCTTCTGAATTTTCAAGGAAATATGAAAGGCATTTCTTTAGTTTGGTCCCAATCAATTAAGATATCCATAATATATTAACGGAAGTAATAATGAGCTTTAAATTTTTTTAAAGTATGAAGTGGTTAGGTTAGTGGTATGTCAAAGGTTTTATAAAAAAATTTTAAAAATAATTCTAAGGAAAAGTAAAAGGCCTCTTTTTGAAAAAAGAAATTGTGACTTTTTGAATTGTAGAAATATGACTGTTTTAATTACCTTGTTTATAGATTTCATTATTAAGTTATAAACATCAAAGTTAAAGTAGATGAATATACAAATGCAAAAGTATATGTAAAGTTACAACCACACAAGATAAATATGTATAGATATATATTTTTTTCTTATTCATGAATCATTATTTCATTGTTTACTTAATATCTAAATTAAATTTTTTTTTGGAAAAAAATCTAAATTAAAATAGATGAATGTGTAAAACATTTTTAGTAGATTGTAATATAAAACATTTTTTTCTCAATATTTTATGTAACTTTTCCCATAAGATCAATATTGTTGGCATCTTTTAAAGAGGATACATAATATTTTTGAGAAGAAAAATAAGAAGAAGAAGCAGAGGCGATGCTACACATAATATAAAATTATTAAGTTTGCGTGATTTAAATATGTGGCAAAAAAAATATATTAATGTATCTATGATAAAAGTTTTTATCTAAATGATATATAGTAGTTCATATTTTTTTAGACTTAATTTAAAAAGTTAATTCTCAATAGCCTTTTTAAGTCTACAAATTGCTCAATCTATGGGCCTAGTCACATTCAAAGCGTACTATCTAAATTATAAATTATATGACCCTTTAACACAAATATATCGATTCCCTCGATGTATGGTAAAGGAAGGTAGGTTTGTGTCTAGCCATTTTTCTTGATTTGTGCTGCATAATTTAACAGTATGGAGGATGTGATTTGATTTAAATGTTGAATAAAATAAGATGAGAGAAAAAAAGAAAGAAAAAGAAACTATATAGCAATAAACATCAAATTATCCAAGTCATTCTATATAATATAATAATATTATATTATTATATACTATATGCATAATGCAGTAGGATAATATTTAATCAAAGAAAATATAAAAGATAATAACTTAAAACACAAAAATAAATTGCATCAACCCAAAGTAGAATTCTAATTAACATAAAAATTCATCAACCTAAAGAATTGATGGAATGAAAAAAAAAAAATCAAACAAAAAATGAAAAACAAATTGAGAGAGAGAGAGAGAAGTAACATTTTTTGTGTGAGAAAACTATGCATAGAATGAAAAGGAAAATGTCAAATTTATAGTAAGATGTTGAGAATAAGAAGAGTCAAAATAAAGGAAGACAAAAAGGTAGAGAAAGAATGATATTAAGGTAGAAAGTAATGGGGAGATGAAGAGATAAAAGGGAGGGAGGGAGAGTTTTGAAAAATTAATAATAAAAATAATGGTTTAAATATATTTTAATTTTTAAATAATGGAGTTTTTAAGTCACCTTAAATGAGAAAATGTTTAATATATATATATATATATATAACAAAAATTGTAAACAAAAAATGATGACGTGGCTGCTTCAGCTTTTAGTAATATATATATATATATAGAGAGAGAGAGAGAGAGAGAGAGAGAGAATGGGTTTTAAACTTAGTTTTTAGCTTCAAAATTTCATTTTTTTCAAAGGTCAGGTTGTTGGGGGGCAAATGCTGAGTCTTTATTAAAAGGATATGGTTGTGTCCTATCCAGCTTCTCAGCTATAAATCTAGACAGGGACCCTACATGGTTGAGACTTTACGGGCACATTTTGTTGCCCTAAAACAAATCTCTTTAATTTAAGAAGGCTAGGACTGAAAAGGATGGGGTGTGATACTGTGATTGAAGGAATGGTAGTTGAAAATGATTGGAGATTTTTTTCTTGTGTTTTTGATTTGTTGATAATATGTGGCCCCAATGGTGAATTGCTAACAAGGCCTATTTATCACATCCGAACAACTAAAAATAGTAAAAGAATAATTAGATGAGTGTTTACACAATCATCTAAATATATATTGTAATATTATATAATAAAAATTAGGTTTTAAAAATCACAATTGTGACAAGTGGTTCAACAAATATGTTACACTTACACGTCAAATAAAACGTGTTTGTCGTATAATTTGTTTGATGAACTCTATTACCTAAATTTAAGAAATTTAAAACTATACTCAAACTAAAATTCTATTTTCAAAAGTTTCAAGAAATTTTGAACTAAAATTTAATATTTTTAAAAATCATTTTGATCACCTATTATAATTCTATGTTTTATATAATAAAAGTTACATCTTACGGAGTACATGGTTAATAAAATAAAATTTATATTTTGCATAATGTGCTTTTCACTGCTTGCGCTAAGTGGCTCATCAATTCATCATGTGTACAACACGTAAAATCAATGTGTTTTGCCACGTGGCTTATGATTACTTTAGTAGTAGTTGTTGTTGTCGTTGGTTTTTTTTTTTTTTTTTAATTTTTTTACAAGATAGAAATTATTCTCTGGCCTAATCTAAGTGTATATATGTGTGAAGCTCTCTCCTAGATATTTGAACCCTGACCTTTACTCTTGACACCCCACAAGCACTTATACTTATAGAGTGATCACTGCCTAATCTAAAGTGCGCAATAATTATTGATTACTTTAGTTAAAAGTTGGAAACTCTATTAAAATTTGAAGTGATTTACTAATTATTAAGATAATTTTGATAGGGTTTGGCTCATCTCTGGTATTTCTTAACTAGAGGTTTCCTTTTATTTTAAATACACAATGGCAAGTGGTAGTGGATTTTAGTGTCCGTTTGGTAAAAATTATTTTTGCCAACTTATTTTACTATTCAACTTATTTTTGCTACTATTCATGAGTCCCATTGCACTTTTTGGTATTATTCATGAGTCTCACTGTACTATTTCAACTAACTTTTACCTTTATCTATAGTACTTTCAGCAAAAAGTTTTCAGTTTCAACAAAATAAACGGATCTCAAATAGTCCCTTAATTTCCACATTTTATTTACTTAATAAGTAATGTGGTAATTTCTCATTAAAAAAAAATTCTAGTTAAAAAAATATTGAAAGTAAGGAAAACCTATTTTGACAATAGTACTCAACTATTTCATTTAATTTGTATTTAATCCTTGCTTTATTGGTCGCGCTACAAATGTGAGTTGTAACCAAACTATCCTCTTAAATAAAAAATAAATCCATCTATAAGACAAGGTATCTCACAATTTCTTCAACATAGAAAAATTCTATGGTCAACTAGATAAACGATACGTAAAATTTAAAAATTCAATGGTCATTTTTTTTTTTTGATTTTGTGTGATTTACATGAACTTGTTAAGTAAATTAGAATTTTAAATGACATGACTTAGTAAAACAATGAATATTTCTAAAACGTTTTAAGGTAAAACATTTGTTTCTTTAGAAAAATAACTTGTTTTCCTTATGCGAATTCATTTTTTTAAATAAAATTTCAACTTATTACGTTTGCTTCTAATTATTATTTTTTATCATCAAACTAAAACGCCAATTGATTTTTGGTGTAGGCCAAGATTGAATCTTAAATCTTTTATTTAACGACAAAAACCTTAATTAGTTGAGTTAACTAGAACTCACTTATGTGATTAAGGACCTGTTTGATTTGGATATTTGATCAATAGTTTTTAGTGTTTAAATACTGAAAACTGTGGGCCTCCAAAAAAAAATAACGCGTTTGTTAAGAATGTGTTTTACGGGAGTGTTTAAGTTATGTTGTCCAGTTTAGGGTGTTTAAACATTGAATTTAAAAAACTCCTCTTACTATTTTTTAATTTTTAAACAACGTTGCTCAATGATACTTTTGTAAATATGTTGAAAATTACGGAACCCACTTGATTAGACAACACATAAACTTTCTTTTTTCAATGGATAGTTCTGGTGTTACAACTTGTGCCACAACTCGCTTGTGTGGCGAGTTGTGGTTCACCCGTATGGCGAGTTGTGATTGGTGAAATGGTGAGTTGGGTCCACATAGACCCACCTCCAGAAAATTGACTATTTTTTATATATTTCTTCTTTTTTTGGTAGTAAAAAAAAAGAAAAAAAGAAAGAAAGAAAACATATTAATGCTTTTCCCTTCTGAGTCAAATAAGTGAAAATATATCTTGGTTAATTTTCAGCATTGCAACCAAATATAAATATAGAAAAAATAGTCAATTTTCTAGAAAAAGTTTTCGGTAATAACAAATAACCAACCATGAAAAAATCAAAATTCGTTTCTATTTTATTTCTATTTTTGATAAGTTGAGGGTTTTTTTCCTTTCTTTTTTGAGAAAGATTAATGGTTTATCACTGAGTTATGACTTCAACTTCAGATAAATTCTCTTCCTCTAAATTATAAAAAAAAAAAATCAGAAAAATTATTTTATAAATGAGTTTACTTTTTTTGTTAAAAAAACAAAGAAAGAAAGTATAGATTTTATATCAACAGATTCAACAGTGGTGTAAGTGCCAAGAAACACTAACAAAAAAACTCCAAGAAACAAAAAAAACAAAACAAAAAACAGTAAAGGACTAAGACTTCAGACCTGAGACCAATTTTTTTTTATCATCTCCAAAGTACATACATGATTTTAGCGGCAAATCAAGAAAACCCATCTCTTTTGATAAGGTAATAATATCTCTCTTTCTTGATCTCATCAAATTTTTTGGTTCATGTTCATGCTCTGTTCCATTTTCTTTTCTTCATTTTTAAATGCTTTCTTTAACTCTTTATGCTTTACCTTTTTTGTATTATACTTAAGGATACCGAATCTACTTCTGTTCATTTTTGTATATTTGGTTTGTTATGAAGACGTTGTGTCAATACCTGTCTTGTCTTTTGAGCCTATAAATTTGCATCAGCTTCTTGTTTCACCTTCTGGGTTGGCAGTGAAACCAATTTGATTGCTACCTTTTCTTTATTTTGAGAAGTGGGTGTTCTTTCATTTTTTTTTTATACTTATGTTTCTGTGGTTACTTTCAAAGTGAATTCTATGGATTTCTTGATGTGGGTCTTGGACTTTAGGGCCTGTTTGCACTTTCTGGAACCTGGGTTTTGGTTAATACAATAATAATTCATAATGGGTTTGTTTTTTTTATTATTATAGTTGTCTATCTACTGGGTCAAATCTATAATTGCCATTATGATTTGGGGGTTTATGCTATATACTTATATATTTGGTTGTCAACTATGCTTGTATGAGGAATTTGGTATTTGCTTCATGTTTCTAATTGACCTACTTTATGAACATGGCTTGCTTTTAAATCCGAATAAGAACAGTATCACTCATTGAGTAGTTTTTAATGTTGGTAAATGTAGGTTAATCAAGGGTGTGATATTTGTTGTGTGTTTATACATCAAGGTTAGTGTTATTGTCAGCATGATTTGCATAATTTTTTCACGTACAGTTCACTTCTTTAATGTTTGGTAACTAAACAAAAGCAGCTCCTAAAGGTTTCCCAGAATTTTCAATTTGTGTTGAAATTTATCTCTAGCATCCTATTTCTTATCAGTTGAACCGTATTTTAGTTGTGCTGAATTTGTCTGGGTCATATATTCTGTGATCTGAATTCTGTTTTTTTTTTTTTTTTTTTTTTTTTTTTTTTTTTGGTGGAGTGCTAGACTATTGGGATCCATGACCCAAGTAAATGAAGTAATTCTGAATTGTGATAAGGCTTTGATGAGTCGAGCTTAGTGTCTAACAGATTTATTTAGCTTTGAGCTTTCAAATGTCTTGATTATATGGACTAGAACAAATGCTTTACTGGATATAGTTACCTATATGAGATTCTAACTTTGCTGCTGTTTAATCCATCAGAGATTGGTAACATAATGGCCGCATCAGAAGCAAGAGCGACAAGGCAGCAATCAGCTAACTATCGCTTTGCCCAAGAAGATTCCAGGAGAGCTCCAAATTTTTCTTGCTCCCCATCATCTTCCTCAAAATCAGAATCCGGTGTTTCACCTGATAGTGCTGCAAATGGACCTGATCATCCCTCCCCAATGCGCACACCTCATAAATCATATTCTGATCCACCAACCAACATGAGGTGGTGGTTGAACCTGCAACCAAACTTTGGACATCCCAAAGATTTTACTCATGAACAGCTAAATGCCTTGGAGGCTGAGCTTGAAGTTTTAAGTTGTGGATTTGTTAATAAAACTTCAAAAATTAATGAGGATCATCAAACAAAGGAAGAAGTTGGTAATCAAACTGTTAAAGAAAATAATTCTTTTATGGAGAAACCTTGGGATTTTTCTGCCAGTTGTCTGAAAAATGAATATAATACTGGAATGGGTGAAGTCAAGGATGTACTCAGTAATGATTCACAGAAAACTCTTAAGAAGAAAGACTTGGGGGAGTTCTGGTACTTAGATGACAAATTCATGGGCTTGGATTCTTTCAACTGCTTGGTCCATGAACAAGCTAAGAAGCTTTCTTCTGATCTGGGATCTGATTGGGTGGGAGCTGAGAAGACTGAAACCTGGTGGCGCACTGCTGGTCAAGATGAGTTGGCTTCGTTGGTTGCTCAGAGGTCACTTGAACATATTGAGAATTGTGATCTTCCAAGGCCACAGGCCAAGCATTTTAGGAAGGGACCGTCTGCACATACAGAGCATTTCCACCATGATGAGAGTTTGGCTTCATCTTTAGATCAGACAGTTAATAAGGGATTCTCCAATCTGGAGAACCGTGCATGGGAAAGTTCCACTACAGATTACTCACAGCAGAATTCGGACCAGCATTTCAGGTAATGCTGTAGATTGTTACTTTACAGTCCTTTTTGTGGTTTCAGAATCAACAGCACCATCATCGGTGCTTCATTTAGGTAGTGTATTGATGCTTAAGCTATCCACTGTGTCTTACTTACTATACTTTTGACCATATGAAGTAATATATGATGGGGTGCTACCCAAATGGAAACCTCACATTTTCACATCAATTATTAGTAGTACAGACTACAGAGTACTCATCTAGATGATTCAAATTGTTTTATTAGAATTTAGGTATTGATAACCTTAATCTCATGACCATAATCAATGTGTAGTGGTGTAATCAAGTCATTTTTCAAATAGGATTATCATTTAATTTAATTTGAATATTTTTTTTTAATCATCAATCAGAAGGTTGAAAATTTATTGCAAGGTCTTTGATTGTTACAAGGCTCCACCATTTTGCTGATGTTGTAGTGAGGATGTCCCCCCTCACAGAATGATTAGAATCCGCAAGTGAACACTATATAATAATTTCCAAATGAAATATGAAGGATGTAATTTATTTATTTTGAGCTGAAGCTGAGGGAAAAGAGAGGGGGGGGGGGGGGGGGGGCAGTTTACTCTCACATGCAAAGCCACGATAGACTTGTTGTGAATCTGTGATTTGATGTACAACCTCCTGTCATTTACATGCATATGCTTTCTTTATCTGTTAAAAAAGAAAAAAAAGATCCCATTAGACTGTTATCTATCTTTTAATGATAAATTGCTGACAACTAATACTGCAGAAATTCAAGCCCAAAGAACGTGCTTCCTGTATTATGATTACATGATCCAACCCAACCAGCACAAACTTTTATGTTTGTTAAGTTACCAAATCTCCCAAAAGCTTAAGTTGTTAGAAAAATGGTGAATCTAATCATTTAGCCATATTTCTAACACTCCCCTTCCTTGTAGCCTAAACTACCCCTTAATATGTGGAGTCCAACGCAAATTAAGATGTTTGTTCTGATTTCATTTTAAACAAATTTGAACACAAAGAAGTGATGCGTACCTTTCGTCGGTCTGTGTTTAGTTCCGATTATGTTGGTCACGGAGTAGTGCCGATCCTCAATCTCAATTCCTATGCGCTTACGGACTGTATCTATGTCTCTCTATTTCTGTCTCTCTATTTTTCTGTATCTGCCTCTTTGTATTTCCCTATCTCAATACCTCTTGGACCTTTCACCATATTTAATTATGACCAGTAGTAGTTCTCTCTATTTCTCTATATTCGCCTCTCTCTATTTCCGTATCTCAATACCTCTTGCACCTTTAGGTTACCGGTGCCGGTTGCGGTGGTCTAAGTTTGGCAAGGGATGGTGATGGTTGGCCGTACGAACTCTGTCTCCTCTGTATCGCAAGTTTATTTTTTTATTTCTCCTTCTCTTTCTCTGTATCGCTATTTTGTTTTTTAGTTGCAAACCTTTTTTAATTTTATTTTAATCATTTTTTTTTTAATTTTTATATATATATACACACAGAGACTATCAAACAGTGTTAAGGTTGTGAAACAATATAATTTATCGCTTTTTAATTGTGAACGTGGCTGAATTTTAGATGTGCATTTTTCCTACATGGCAGCACCTCCTTAATTACAGGAAAAGGTTTCTACTATTATATATAGTATATGATATGATGAAGGGCTGAATCTAGTAGTCCCACAGAAAAAAGAAAAAAAAAAAGGGTGGGGGTGTTGTTGACAGTCATATTCTTGTGTTCTAATTCCCCCACCCCAGCAAAAAAAAAAAGGGTTTTCACATACAGCCTGCAGTTGTCCTTAATATAGTCAGAAATCTTCATTAGTTTGTTAAGTTATTAAGTTGCAAGAACATGAGTTTATGTTTCTTGACACCCATTATGTGTGCAAAATATTGGGATCCCTTCTAACACTTTTTTCAAGTGCTTTTTCTGGGCTATCTGTCCCAAACAAACAGAGGGAATTGTACTAAACTATTTGATTTGACAATAGCCATAGCTTTTTTACGTTCCTTAATCAGTGGGAGCTTTCCCCCCTTCTTCCTTTTCTCTCTTTTGTGGGCTGTAGGATTTGAACCACTGCATTTGCCCCATGATGACAGCTACTCTTCACTGTGGGAGGTATTTGAATTATTATCCATGCCATCATGTGCTTTGCACCTCTCTTTTCTTTTTGAATTTTTTGCGTCCTAAACTAAGCCTTCTACTGTCTTCAAGATCTTTCTTAATTGTCTATATGGCTCATCTTGAAGACCGACCACCCCTACTTAGTGTCCATTTGGATAACTTATTTTGGGCAGCTTACTTCTAAAAGTGGAGCCCATTTTAATAAGTGAGGTTATAATGAGTTGTACCTAGGGAGGAGAAAAAGAAAAAAGAAAAAGAAAGAAAGAAAGAAAGTGAGGCTTTAAAAAGCTGTAACTAAATAAGGTAGCTTTTGGAATATACTTTTTCTTACTTATCAAAAAAAAAAAAAATAAGCTGCCCAATAAGTTGTAACAAAGCAATCATTCTTGTAGCTCTCCTGGAACATATAATTTAATTTACTGTTAATATTATATTATTGTGACCATGAGTTAATAAAACCAGTTAGATGATCTGAAGAAAGAGATAACTGATTGCTACAACAAAATTTGTTTTATTTATCTCTCTGTTATATCTACTGTGTGACAAAGGGGTCATTAATTACGCTTGAGCGACCCAAGTATATGTATTATACTAAATTTCAGTCACATTATATGTCCTGCGCTGTAAATTATGCTGGATTATTTGCCAAGTTTATGAATATATCCTTTTTTCTTTCCAAATTATAATGAACTCTCAGAAATTATATTGTTCCGACTGGTTTCCTTATTTCATTGGTATGTCTCAAAATCCCATAATTATGCCTGTGGTAATGTTTTAAATGTTAATGCCATTACTTTCCCTAGTGTCATTGCCTTCTGTGTACCTTTTGTTACTTTACTTGTGCTGTAAAAATTATTGTCATATTGAGTTCAATTTATCGATGAACAATGGTTCATATGTTTGCTCCAGCCACAGTATTGGTAATAGTACTACCAAGGTTGAGCCAGACGATGGTCCTAGCAAGGCAGAGTTGTTGGAGGCACTATGTCATTCTCAAACACGAGCAAGGGAAGCTGAGAAAGCAGCAGAGCAAGCCTATGCTGATAAGGAGCATGTTGTCGCACTCTTTATCAAACAGGCATCACAGCTCTTTGCTTATAAACAGTGGTTCCAATTGCTGCAGCTGGAGAACCTCTGCCTCCAGCGTAAGAACAAAAACCAACCTATCTCTGGTCTTTTTCCGTCTGGCTTACCTTGGTTTCCACACAGGGTCAGACAGACAAAGAAGGATCAGCAAAAGGCTGGAAAGAGAAGGCATAGTAAACGAAGGAGTGAGATTAGAAAACGTGCTGTTGCTTTTGCAGTGGGGTTGGGTCTTGCCAGTGCTGGTTTGCTCCTTGGTTGGACCATGGGATGGTTGTTTCCATCTCTTTAAATTGATCTTTTATTATGGCTGTCAATAGCAGTCATGCCATTTGCTATCATGCTACAAACGGAATTTGCTCTTCATGTTCATAATTGGGCTGCATGGGGATGCATGTTTCAGATTGGTAGACTTTTTTTTCAAACTTCTGTAAGTATTAATGCAGTTTGGATTTATTTTTACTGTGTATATTAAGTACATAATTTGTACAAATCATGTGACTAGACATAAATATGTATATAATTGAGTAAAAAAAAATTAGATTGGATTATCTGTCTTTTATTTATTATTTACTATGCATTTCCCAAATGGTTTGTAAGCTATGTCCTAATTTAAACATCTTAGTTTGAATGCAATTTCTTTGTCATCATCATGTTCATAATGTTCACTTACCTTGGTGTTCTGTATAATTTCTCTTGGCTGGATTTTGGAGTCAGTTAAAAGCTTGTTACAAGCTTAAGAGTCCAATTCAAGTTTTAGCAAGAGCTTGAATGCAATTCTCTTACATCATTTGCTATATTATGCTTTCCAATTTTACTGATAATTCTTTGAGAGGTTATGAACTCTTGTAAAAACCATCTAGCTGGAGTTGGCTTGTTTGATTAGAAAACAAGCAAATTAGCTTATTTGGCAGCCAATCCCAGTTGCTTTTATCCATTTCGTTTTTTATAATTCAGTAGTTTGGGGAGGGGAGATTCGAACTTTGAGGTACTAGTTGAGCTAAAAGCTAGCTCTTGGCATTCATTTGTTACTATCTCTTTGCTTACTCAAATGGTGGGTGTGTCTCTTTAAAAATCTTTTATGCGCAACACAAGCAATGATAGACAGCCTTTCGGACCTTTACTGAAAGTTGTAATAAAATTCAATGGCGTGTGTATACACTAGCTGTAGGCCTAGATAATTGACTTGTATATGTATCAAGTATGGATGAATTTTGTAAAGGACTTGTTTCGCAACCGCATTTAGTCACACAGTTTCATACTTAATTGAGAAAAAAAAAATTGAGGACAAACTGACCTCTAGGGTCTTACATACTCAATGGCAGAGCTAGGAATTTAGGAATTTGTGTTTTGGGCTGAATAAAAATATAATTAATGATTTTTTTTACTATGTTCCTACTGTGTATATTAGTATAAAGAGTACTATAAAACAATTTAAAATGTAAATTAAGTGCTATATAACCTAAATATGAGTATTTAAAAAATATATGTTTATAAAACTTGACAAATTGTGTAAGTGTTGACAAAAAAATTGGATATATTTAACCTGTTTTTAATTTTCAATAAAAAAGTACAGAATAAAACAATAATACAAAAACTGAATATCTTAATTTAAATTTCAAATTATAAAGCTTAAGTACCAAAAATCTTTTTGGTATTCCTGTTATTAATTGAGATTATTGTTAGTATAATTGTGTTCATTAAAATTTTATAATGTCCAACTAATTTAAGTAATTGGTTGTAATAAAGTTTATAGTATCTTTAGCATCACTCTTAAATAATAGTGTGAATTAATCGAAGTAATACATCATATTCTTAATATATCAAAAAAATATTTCTATAACTCAACAATTTACATTGTATGATTTAATGATTTTTCCCATTCAAGACATATATAATATAGTTCAAACTAATTTTCTAAATGTTAAGAGTATCATGTACAATCAGATAAAAATAAAAATTCATATACAACAAAATAGATCTTACACATGAGCCATATACACAAACTTTCTGCAAGTTATTATTAAATGAAATTATAACATACCCATACTGTATGGGTCATACAGGACATTGGCTTATTACAAAATTACAATACAAATGAAACGAGTGTAAGTGAAATCCTTGTTTCATAACAGAGTAACCATTATTCATAACCAAAATATACATATACTTATGAAAAAAAAGAAAAAAGAAAAATGACATACATATAATTATTCATCAATACCCCACCAAATAAGGTTCCTACAGAATGAGAGTCTATCTAATGAAACATACGGTTTGATAACCTTTTTAAGGTTTTGGAAGCAAAATAATAACACCAAATCATATGATCCTCAACCAAATTGAAGCACTGTTTCCGCCAATGAGGATTAATGTAAAGAATACTCACTACACCCAAGAAGAAAACAATGAAAGATACCAAAAAACTTGTAGAGAAGACTGGAAGATCTATTTCATACCATTTTCTGTCACTTGCCTCGGAGGAGTTTTGTGGTGATGGTGGTGACTCATTTACCTCGCTGCAGCTTTTCTCTAGTGGTGGACCACAAAGAAATGAATTTCCTTTGTAGCTACTTTTTTCAAATGTTGCAAATTGTGCTTTCATGTCTGGAAGTTTACTTGATAAATTGTTGTGAGCCACGTTAAAAACTTCAAGAGAGGTCAAATCAATCAATATTGTAGGAATTTCTCCACTCGAATTGTTGTGCGAAAGGTCTAAGCTTTCCAATTGAGTCAAATTTGAGAATGTTTTAGGAATGGGACTTGTCAATTGATTGTAAGACAAGTTGAGTGCAAGAATTGAAGATAATTGTCCCAGCTCTGGTGGGATTTTACCAGTTAGCTTGTTGAATGACAAATCCACTCCAAACATGATATCAAGGATGAAACCCTTGTAGAAGCTAGACTTATATTTTGTAACAAAATCAATCCCAACTTGTTCACGAAACTCCAAATTTAGCTCTTGAACTGTAAAATCCGAAATTCGAAGATGGTTAAACTTTGCGATGTGAAGGTCTGAGACAAAAGTAGGAAAGGAATTAAAATAGGCAAGATCGAATGAACCAAGCTTCCCAAAGGTTATGTTGTAAAAGCAATATAGTATTGTCCCAGAAAAAAAGTTCTTAGAAAGCTCCATTAAGCCAATCTTTTCTAACCAACACAGCTGCCTCGGAATCATACCACTAAAATGGTTGCCACTCAACAAAAGTACTCTTAAGTTGGAAAGTCCATCAATTTCATCAGGAATACTACCAAAAAAGCTATTATCTCTAATGTCCAATGTCATAAGAGATGATGAATTAAAAACAGCTTTTGGTAATGTTCGTGTGAGTTTGTTCCCTTGCAAAAGTATGTGCCCAGCATTTTGTACATTCAAGCAAGAAGGTAATGATCTTGAAAGCAAGTTATGAGAAAGGTCTATAACATTATATTGACCTAATTCACATGGAACGTGACCTTTGAATAAGTTGTCATTCATGGAAAGAACGCTTGGTAGTCTATTCAAGGTACTGTTTCCTATCCATTTGGGAATATTTCCTGACATATGATTGTTGCTAATATCTACGACCATTGAGCTTATCAATGGTAGTGTACTTGTGAAATGATTGTTGTTTAATTCTAAATAATATTGTATGGAAAGGTTGAAGTGCTTTGAGAAAATTTCACCGTGAAAGTTATTGATGATGCGAGGATCACCAGGCAAATATAGTACGCTTCGGGGAGCCAGGCCCTTGCGATTTACCTCTCTTAGGCGATGCTTTGGGTAGGACTCCGCAGGACTTATGGGGAGCCTGCGTTTGGATGAGTCCCACATCGGCTAGAGAGCACCCTCCACATGGCTTTATATGCCTCTGGGGCTTGCCAATGTGGAGGGTGCAACTACATTTTCAGCCAATATGTTTTATTAGAGGGTGATTAATTGTGTATATCCATCAAAATATATTTTATCAGTATAAAATAAATGAAAAACAATCTCAATGAAGCTGCAAGCAAGTAAATAATTGCTTATTGCAAAGTAAGGGACAACAAACTTGAAATCCACTGAGGAGAGTTTCCATCTGTGACAAAATTCTGTCACATTCACGAATTTGATCATGAAGAGACACTAAATTATCACTTTCTTTTATGTAATCCTGCAATGTTGAAGAAGAAGTTTTAATGCAATAAAAACATTTAATCTTTAATAAATATTAAATAAAAGAGTACTCAAAAAGGATTCTGAAGAGTATCTCTGCAACACAAATCTTTAACAATGAATGCAAAAAACAAACCAAACATGCATTTTCTATTTAAGTTCTTAGCAAATAGATCTTGTTTCCATAATCTAATATAGTGCCATAGAAGAGTAATACAACAAAAATGATGAGCAATCTAACAAGTCAAAAAAGTCTTATTCTTAGTTGATGTGCATACACATGATCTCTCACACAAACCCTCCCCATACACATAAATTGAGACAGCCTGCAACATCTGATGCTTCTCCAACTATTCACTTAGGAGATATGATCTTGCACATGCCATGGCCAAAGCTTCACTTAAGGTAACTAAAGTCGGAAACTAGCAAAGCCTAGTTTGAAAGTTTACAAAAATAAATCATGTCTCTATGAATTATAAAACTATTGATTGGCAAAAAAGGATTTTGTTAAGTAAAGAGGCTTCTCTTTCAACTTTCCGTAAATTGTTCTCAACCCCCTTTGTATACTCACTTAATAGTATGTTTGCAACTACCTACATTATTAAAGAGACTGCGCCGCGGGGGGGGTCATTTTTTTCTTTTTTTGGTAAGCAACAAAAACCAATTTACATAATAAAACACGATGAAAATGTACAAGGAGAAAGCAAAAGAAATAAAATAAACAAAGTATTGCAGTAAAGGAGCGTTGATAAATAAAATATATATCTAAAGGAATGAATTTTCAAAGGAAATGATATGGAATTACTTTACATCGTCATTTTTTGCATTCTTCCAGTCCTTGCTCTAGTCCATCCAATGATATATCATCACTGTCAAACATGAAAACCAATTGCATTTTCAAGGTGCCATATTCAAACTGGAGGTTGATGAACCGAGTAATGCCATCATATAACAGGAATGAGCATAATGTATTCGTAAATGAATCAAGAGGCAGACACATAAGGATGAATCAAACATTCAAACTTTATGGGCTTGAAAGCAACTGTGATGGAATGGGCTTAATGTTTAAATGGAGAGGCCAGTGCTCTCTTTAATAAAACCCAAAAAAACGTGGGCTTGGGAATCTGGGCTAGTTTGGGCTTGAAAGCAACTGTAGTGGTATGGGCTTAATGTTTAATTGGATGACATTGTGTCTGCGTCTAGTTAGCCTGCATTTAAGGTTGTAATAAACAATTAAACATTAAGCCCAGAGAGGGAGAGCGCTGGGCTTCTCCAATTAAAGTTTTATCTATATCCCCTAGTTTATACTGAGTGAGTATAAAAAGATCCACCAACATTTTCATACCCGTTGTACATTTTTTTGATATATAAAATTATATCTAGGGATATAAACTAGGAAATATTGATAAAATTTCAGTTTGTAAAGACTTGTAACAAAATTTGTAGTATCCTTATTGTCAATCAAGATTTCACACTCACAGGAAAATCAACTCCACTAAACCAAAAACATGACTAGCATAAACCATCAATGATCACACCACCACCCCCTTGCTTTCAATCCTCAAATTGGTAAAGTTGAGAACCACCTACCATTTTCATACCCAAACATTTATACTTAAAAATCCTAAGATCCTCCAACATGGTTTCACTCATTCAACTTAAAATCTCTTAGCAAAAACTCCAACTTACCAACTTCGTTGATTGAAATTTAGGCCACAGTTATGCAAACAAAAAGTTAGGGAAATCAACTAATTTCACACAGCCAATTCACCTCCTCATTATCTTCGAATATGTTATACCAAAGACAACCTTTAGAGCCACTCATACACCCATACGCACACATTCATCATAACCAACAATTAAACAGATTTTCAGGGCCGAGCAGAAATGACAAAACATAACTTCATAAAAGTATATCAAATTTAAGCAAAACCCATTAACAAACATCATTATTAAAAATAAAACAAAACAAAACAAAAGAAAACTAAAAATTCCTTAAAAGTCATTCAGTTCTTGTATAAACGGAGTAAAATATATTTTGACTTTGGAAAAGGAAAACGGGAAAGACCGTTGGAGATGACAAAGTAAGGGAGTGATTGGATATAGGAAAGCTCACTATGAACAGTAATGTATGCCTGTGGCTGTGACTTCTCGATGATGATCACGACACTAATTCCAGCTGCTAGATTGAGCATGAGTCCGAAATGAAGGACGACATGAGTTATGGGATTGAAAGAGTCAAATATGCAACGTGTGGAACTTGATATTAAAGCCTCATCTAACTCATCTTCTAATGACAAAACAACAAAACATACTATTATGCTATGATCTGTGAAACTGGTGCATAAAATGTTTAGTTAAATCTAATTATAAATCTCATGATAGTAGACAATTTATTTATTTTAATTTAAATTACTAATTGGTTACTAATTCATATAACAATAATAGAATGTGTTTTTTTTATAGGAATAATCGAATATGTGTTTGTTCATCTATTTGGGGAATCTTTACAAGAATACTATGTCTATTACATTAAGAATTTTTGTATTACTCTCAATACTTTTGAAAAAGTCTATGGTTGCAATATTTATAAATTTTCAAATAGATGAAATCGTGCAAAGCACAGGTTTATAACTAGTTCATGGATCAAATTGGATAATAAATAAAATATTTTAATAACTATATAAAATTTAATGGTTCAATATGTTGAAAAAATGAAATTTTCACTCCTTTATATATATATATATATATATATATAGTTTGTTCATTATATCTTAATTCGCACACTCTCTGTTTTTTTCTAAATAATTCACACAGACTTTGATCGACTTTCAACCCTATTCCTTATTTGAATAAGGTCTCTCATTATTTCTTCAAAATGAATCAATATTTATTTTTTATTAAATACAAAATTATGATTCGATAACTTCTATTTGATGTGTAGTCCCGATTTGAAATCACCACCACCAGTTTGATTTGGAACCATGATGTTTATGGAAGACATAAAAAATCTAAGTCCTGATCCCAAAGATTGATACCATTTGTTGTCCCGAAAGAAGAAGTTGAAGCAATCCAGCTTTCCAACTGAGCAATAATTGAAGACTGGAAGTTTGAGGAGTAAAAGTTGATCTATGAATGTTTTAGGCTGATTGATTCAACATCCACTAGAACTAATCTAAAGGTCAAAAGAATAAAGTGATTTTACTCTTGGCGCATAGCTTGTCGCAAGCACATGCAAGAAACAACTTTTAACCATGAGGATGCAAGAACCATGAGGAATAGTATAGAACCTTGATTAACTCTCTGAATTCCCTGAAGACAGCATATGAGTAATATACCTATCTAATCCTAACATTAATGAATTGACGAATCAAAGTGGAATTCCCCAATTTCATTAGAGCAATATATAGCAATTGACTAATTGAGAGGGTATAATCTTACAAAGGAAAACTATTGTCAACATGCTTTCAACTAAGTAGTGAGGTCCAAAAATAGTAATATTCTTCAGTAAAATGCAACTTGGTATGTTGTAAATCACCTGGGTAAATCAGAACTAGTGGCTATCATAACAACACATTGAAAAGTATGACCAAAAAACATTTGCAAGTATGTCACTTGCAAGTGGTGAATATACATGTGTTAGCCCTTAAATCCTATTGTATGATGCTATGTGTGATATTATGTATGACATTATGTATGACTTAATATTATGATTAATAAAGTTGTTTTATTATTATCTAAAATAATGGTAACGTGAATATTTGGACATTATCATATAGTCCATGAGATGCATAGTATGTGATTTAGTCACAGAAGATATAAGTCACAAGTTTTTTATAAACTCAGAATTTTAGTTCGTAGTTGGTGATGAAATTGGGCATTTCATCTGCGAAAACTATAACATATCAACTAAGATGATTTGTCTTGATCATGGAAGTGGAGACTTCTAGTTGATATGTTTTAAGAGTTAAGATATATTGAGCTGGACCGCTGTGAGATTTATTATTCTCCTAACGACTGTTAAATAAATAATAAATCTCACGACTTCTATTTATATGAACTCTTAATCCTGAGAGAATAATGGACCTGATTATGAAGTATAGGTTACTTTGATATATCAGAAGTGAGATCTAAAGTCACAGTCAAAACCTCAGTATTTTGGGCAACCATATTTAGTATTGATGGAACATATATTCTCAAGATGGAATTCATAGTCTCTTAAAGGAGATATAAAATATCTTCTCAAAATAAGTTTAATGGGTTTGGTAATTCCATATGTTTGGCCTAACTACTTTAGTAACGAGTTACTAAAGTATATATTTATGAAATTGGATTTCATAAATATATGATGAATAACTTAAAGGATTAAACTTTGTATTCAAGGATTAAGATGTAGTAATCTTTAAAGTGGCAGTCTATATTCATAACTTTGTATTACTACGAATATTTTATAAAGGGGTTGCATGTACAAGAAAGTCTTGGAATATAATTTATTAATAAGGCCTAAAATGCAATTATATTTATATAGTAATATTAAATATAATTAATGGTAACCTTAGACTTGTCAAGAGTTGACAGAAAAGTTCAAAGCCCATTGGAGCTAGTGTCTTATTTGTTCCCTTTTAATCCCACTCCAAGCCACGTACTAAAGCTTAATTGGAAATGCCCAAAAGGCTAGCCTAATTAGATAATCAATTATAAGGAGAGAAACATACAAAATTTTGTAAGAGAATGAAATGGTTTGTATGTGAGTGTTAGACACACTCTTGTTCTCCCTTGAACATACACATAAACTGATTGAGAGACCACACTTCTTGGGCACAAATGGAATTGGAGTGAAGACTAAGAATGTTCTCAAGTACTTCTAATCTTTGGTTTTGAATTTTACTGCTCCAAGATACACTCTCTTGTTTTTATATTCTAAAATTTACATAGTGCATGCTATCAATTGCGAATGAAGTAGATCCGTTAACTTTTCGCTGCGTATATTTTGTATGCAATACAAACATGTATTTTTCCATCAACATGTGTAAGGGATAGTTCAATAAAAATAAGACAACAATTAAAAATGTCATCTAAACAATTTAAAACCATATCAACAATTACAACTTATAAATTTAAAATTCTCATTGTAACCAAACAATTTTAAGTGTCAACAAATGCCTAGTGAGTGGAGGATAATATTCTTTAGGGATATTTTCTTCAACAACATTGCCTCTCAACATGGTCTTAGATCATGCAAGAAATAAGCAAAATTTAGTTTGACAGAATAAATTTGGAAAAAGAGAATTTTTGTTTCATCAACCACTTACCAAAACCTGCTTTACAATTAGTCACAAAATGTAATTTGGAGAAGCTATGGCAAAATCAATGCAAATTTTTTCAAATTAAGGGTCGTAACTTTAATTTACACAATATTTTTTTAAGCTGAAAGACAGAAGCTATGTTTTAGTTAGAAACCTCCATAAGAAGTGCCCTCTCATTTGATTTATTGAGTGAACTAGAATGGTCTCATTGAGGTATGTTCCAGCAATAAAAGCCAACATTATGTCTGTCACTCATATTCAAAAGCTACAATTTGTCAGGTTCTTTTCTTTGCTATTTTGATTGTGTTACAATCTCTTATTAATATTCAACAAGAATGTAACCTATTGACTATAAAACCAGAAAGTGAAATCATCAGGAAAATGAGTAGTCAATTCATCAATAATGCAAAGCAAAAGAAGGCCCAGCAAATCCGACTTTGAAAATCCCTGAATGTCATTTCAATACTGCAAGCATGTTAAGTTAATGTAGATTTTGCAATTAGCATTTGTTTTCAACACATAATTGAATTCTATCAATTTTTTTTATAGGTGGGTATTGAATTTTAGATCTTTTATTCGACAACAAAAAACTTTACCAGTAGAACTAACTGAAACACATAATTGACAACTTGTAAGCACAAGTTTTGATCAACCAAAAAACTCTTACAAATAAATTTGTGAGAGCCAACCCCCTTAGAAAAATAAATCTTCTTCCAACCTGCTAGCCTTCTCTCTCCCTCTCTCTCTCAAAAAAAAAATATTTAACTACTTTTTTTTCCCCAAAATAGGATTTTCCAATCTCTTGAGATTTAAATTTAGCTCCTAAAGGCAGCCTCAAGTGTTTTATTGGAAGAGTAAAGACCCTATACCCAAGAATAAGAGCCAATTCCTCCATTTAGGAATTGACTCAGACTTTTTCAAATTTATTTTTTGGACTTGATATTGCCTTAAAACAAAAGAAAACAAGGAAAATAGGAGGAAAAAGAGCCAATTAAAATATAACTTATTGGTAGTTATGCTAGGAATCTCATTCTCATTGTTTATGGAGATAACTATGATTTTTTTTCTTTTAAATGTTATTTATTTTATTATTATTATTTTTAAATAGCATGGATATGAATATTTATTTTATCTCTCAGAACATCTAAACAGCATGAATGGCAACAACTAAAACTATTGGGTGACAAGGAAAATAGTGCGGTATAGAATCAAAATTCATGCAAATATTTGGATGAGGACAACTATTTTACAGAGCATTTAAACATAACAGCATAAAAGTGTTAATTGTAGATTCTATAGCCGAATATTGATTCTAAGAACCAAAATATTTCAACACTCCAAGTCCTAACTCTTGATATTCTATAAAGAAGTTTAGGACTAGTTAATTAATGAGTCTCCCTAAACGGTATTGTGGTTTGTGCTCTAATTCCTGATTAATTTGACTAGATGTGTACCTACATAAAAGGGCAACTACTAATTCTATAAGAAAGTCCAATACACAAGCCCTTTGCAATTACTATTAAAAAAAAGTTAGTTTAAAATTCCATCACAAAAAAAAAAAAAAAAAAAAAAAAAAAAAAAAAACCAAAAACTGGGTATTGGTTGGGTATAGGTATCCATAGGTAAAAATTTGAATAATAATTGAGAATTGAGTGCTAGTTGGGTAAGAGAATCAGATATTTAGGAGTAAAATTATTGGATCGGGTTTGGATATACCATATACCCTATACCTAAACCCAAAACTGTAAATCCAATACCGTAAACCCAATACCCTATACTACCTTATACTCTAAACCTGAAACCTAAAACCCTAGATGTAACTATTTTCTAGTAGTTAAAGGTTAGAAATAGGCTTGTTATTTAAGAGTAGAATTAGTTTTTTTTTTTTATGTAACTTAACTTAGTTTAGACTTGGATAGAAACTATGTTTCACTAAATTTTTTCTGTAATTCAAGCTTTGATTCTTAATTCTACAGCAATTCTAGTTCAAATTCTCAATTTATACCCTATACTACCCTATACTCTAAACCTGAAACCCAAAACCCTAGATGTAACTATTTCCTAGTTGTTAAAGGTTAGAAATAGGCTTGTTATTTAAGAGTAGAATTAGTTTTTATTTTTATTTTTATGTAACTTAACTTAGTTTAGACCTAGATAGAAACTATGTTTCACTAAATTTTTTCTGTAATTCAAGCTTTGATTCTTAATTTTATGGCAATTCTAGTTCAAATTCTCAATTATTTAATCTTGATTTCTATCTCAAAAATATGTGGAGCAAGAAAAGGAGCTCATGGAGACTTTGAACTCAAAACTAGAGCAACTCAATTTTGAAATAATTGAGGTAATATTGATGGTTCTTTAGGGAATAAACAACATGTATATATTGTGTGCACTACTAAGTTTATTTTTCACTCACAATGCAAATAGAGAAGATCGAGCAGGAGCTCATTACACTCAGCAAAAAAATGAAAGTAGTGTTGATGGCTTAATTAATCTGCATGCTAAAGTTCATTTTTACACCCTAATATTTTGGTTAATTGTCATTTTGGTCATACATTAGTTCTCTTATGAGTGGTCTTTGGCTTCAGGACTCACGGATGGTAATTGTGTTCAGTCTTTCATAGAGTCAATTCATATGTCACTACACAAAAAAAAATCTATTACATTAAGTGTTAATACAACAAAATATGTATAGTAGTATTAGATAAAATATTGCATCTACAAGTTAAAATTGTTGTAATATGTGTTAAATTATTGCAACAACAATAATAAGTTGCAATTTTTTTATTGCAATAGAAGCTTTAATATATTAGGAAAAATTGTTACAATAACTTAAAATGAAGAAATCGTTGCAATAAATTGATACCAATTATTTTTTAAATTTATTGCAACCAAAATTTTGAACTAATAGCTTATTGCAACGTAGTTATCATTGAAATAATTTGATATTTATTCTTTTACAATCTATTGCAATGACAAATACGAAATTGCAATGAATATATCATTGCAATAACCTAATAGGGGTGAGCATATACCTAAATAATTTGACGTTTATTCTTTTTACTGACATGGGTCTTGTTTGTTTTTGCTTTTTAATGGGGGTTTCAGCTACAAAGACATTGAACCACTTGAGATTCTTCTCCATCTTCCACTACTTGTTGAAGATAAGGTATTTTGGTTGTTGGGTTATATTTGTTTTTGCCTTTTTAGTGATCTGTGTTACATTGCGTATTAGTCATTGCTATCATTGCATCAAAGTTATCATTAAAATATTTAGAGTTTACTGCAACAAATTTTTTTGATGCACAAACTTATTTCCTCAAATTTTATTGCAACACCTCGTATCAACTATTACAATAACTCTAATGTTATTGCAACGATTTTTTTCGTTGCAATAAACTTTTTTTCTTGTAGTGTGTAAATATTTTTCTGTTTGTAATTCTTTTGGCTATGTTGTGTCTTTTTTTATGAAGTAGTCTCATTGCAATAAAATTATTCTTATAAAAAAAGTTTCAGTTAAAAATTCTAGGTGTTAAAGTAGGAGATCCTTCTTTACTTTACCTTCCATCTAAAATGTTAAAAATTTTAGGTGTCAGGCCTACTTATTAAGGGGGAGCTTAGGCCTACACGTGTGAGGAAGTGTTAAAATTATGATTAAATGATTAAATTTATCATTTCTTAATAGCATAAGCTTATGAGACAATTTGTAATTTAACACTTGTAATGAATTCTTTCTTATTGTAGGAGTTAAAAGGGAAGCTGCTGTTTTTTTTGTCATTATTTGTTGCCTGTTGATGGTGATGGAACTTCCATTAATGTTCCTGACTAGCATATTGCTTTGAAAGTAGAAGGTATGAATTTTTATACTTCACAAATTTTTTATTATTTGTCATCAAAGACACTAATGTAAGTTACTTAATGTCTGCAGAGAAAAGCCATCGTTTCAAATTTGATGAAGTAATTTCTCATGAAGCTAATCTAGATGATGTTTTTGGAAAAACATTTGAATTCTTACAAAGTGCACTTGTTAAATTGAATTTTAACGTAGTTATAGAGTGCATTAGAATATGGATTTTTTTTTCTGTATTAATTGTGGTATTGTGGAAATTGGGGTGGCAAATTGTGATGTGCATTGCCCCAAATTTGGTGTCTTGGACTTTGTTGGTGTCGGGCACTTCTTAAAGTCTGTGGAAGTTTGCATATGCTTATGCTATCTAACTTCCCCCAAATTTTGTGTCATGGGCTTTGCTGTTATAGAAGGTTGGACACATCTAAAATGCTATGAAAGTTTGAATTTGCTCATCCTATCTAACTTCTTCAAGGTGGTCAAGTTATTTGAGGCATAGCTATTGGAGATGCTAGCCAAAATCAACATCTTTACATCCTCATCCAAGTAAGGTTGTTTATGCAACAACAAATAAAAACATCAACAACAATAATAATAGTAAAACTAATGTTTTAAGTTTAAATGTTTTAAAATCAAAAAACTGCACGTTCAGAAAACTTGCAAGTTCCTCGGGCAATGACAAGTTAGACAAGACAAGACAAGCGATAATAAAATGACATAATGAAAATGACAAAATTAAAAATATGTAAAAGTAACAAAATAAAATCTTTGATAAAAAAAACTTTTGATTATTTGAACAAAATGAAAATTATTATGTTAAAGCATGCCTAAAATTATCATTTTTTAATTGTTATTATTTAGAAAAGGAAGGGTAAAGCTTGTTTTGTGATGGATTTTATTCTAGAGAAATCTTTGGCAATATGGTCTAACTTTTATGCAGCAAGAGCATGTGGCTTAATATCAGAAGTGGGCCTAATAACTAAGTCATATAAAACATTTATTTCAAACAAGTTTTTAGCCTAAACACAACCCATTGCATTAGTAAGTCCATGAAAGTCTCTGTCTATATTATATTTTATTATAATTCACTCAACTCAAGCATCTTCAGTAATTTAGCGATATTTTTACTCCATTTGGAGAGTAAACAATTACTTCTAATTTTTAGCTAACTAATTTTCAAGTATACTTTCCAATTGACACTCTAAAATTTCTCCATTAATACTTTATTCATTTTTTAAAACTTTTTTTTATTCTTCCTTTTTACTCATTCCAAACTATCATATTTTTCAAATTACCAACAGTTTAAAAAAAAATAAAAAAATCTCCCAACAATAATATTTTCCAACAATCACCTTTTTCTTTTCTTAGTAGTCATATTTTTCAAATTGTCATAGGATCATTTAATTGGATTTTGTGGGACCCTTGCAACAATGATATAGCAAGTCGTATGAGCATCTAATTTTAACGTTCATGTAAGCGGGTTCCAGTTAACTCAATTGGTAAAGTCTCTGATGGTTGAATAAGATATTTGGGGTTCAATCCCCACCTACACCAAAAACCGATTGGAGTCTTAGTTTGATGATAAACTCTCTCTAAAAATAAAAAATAAAAGTTTAACGTTCATTCTCGCATTATTTATTTATGTTAGTCTTTATTATAACTTTGAATCTATCAACTCTAAGTTTTTCTTCTTTCTTTCTTTTTTTTTTTGGGATTAAGTATCAAAATTATATTAGTCTTGTGTAAGACCTTTAAATTTTTTATGTAATTTGATATTAACCAAATCTACATTAGTTTTGAAACTTATCAGTGTATACAATTTGGAATGAATTTATTCATTAATTTGTAGGGGGTATTTTTTGGATTATTATTATATATATTTGTGATTTTGGATTATTATTATATATATCTTTACCCCCTCATTCACAAAAAAAAAAAAAAAAAAAAAAAAAAAAAGAAGCTTACCTTTAACTTTACCCCTTTATAATTTTTCTCACCATTAAGAAAACAAAACAGAACGCATAGGGTCATTATCTTTACCACACGTTTATTTATTCTATTTGCTAATAACTGAGAATAATAGATCTCATCCCTCAGCTCAGAGAGAGAGAGAGAGGGAGAGAGCATTGGGCCTCTCTAATTAAACATTAAGCCCATTCCACTACAATTGCTTTGAAGCCCAAACTAGCCCAGATCCCAAGCTCACCTTTTTCGGGTTTTATAAAGAGAGAATTGGGCCTATCCAATTAAACATTAAGCCCATTCCACCACAGTTGCTTTCAAGCCCAAACTAGCCCAGATACCCTAGCCCACTTTTTTTTAGGTTTAATTAAAGAGAGCACTGGGCCGCTCCAATTAAACATTAAGGCTATTCCACCTCATTTGCTTTCAAGCCCAAGCTAGCCTAGATTCTCAACATACGACCCGATGTAATTTGAAATCTGGAGATGTTCAAAGAAGTTTAAGCCATTTCGTTAATAATATGGCCACTGGCAGTGGCGGCGTCACGTTATGCTCAGGGTGTTCTCAGGAATACCCTGGCCTAAAAAAAATATATATATATAATAATTAATTTTTTTTATTTGTTTACCTTTTAAAAAAAATTAGGAACACCCTTAAATTAAAAAAAAAAAAGTTATTTGTTCTACTTTCAAGCAAGAAAAAAAAAAGCCCAAAAAAATATTTGAACTTAAATCTGAAAAAAAAAAATTTGTAATAGAACAAACGGCAAGCCCACAGATTCTCAAAAAACAAAAAAACAAAAAAAAAAAAAAACAGCGGACGGCAAGCCCAACATTAAGCCCAATAGATTACAGAGGTAGCAAACCCATGGATTCTCAAAAAAAAAAAAAAATCCAAACAAACCAAAACCCAATATACTGAAATCAGAAACCAACAAACGACCAAACACTAATAGATGTTGAAAGAAAGAAAGAAACCTAACTTAAAGAAAAAAACCTAACCCAATGGATGGAAAAGGAGATCGCTGCCATTGAACGGACAACAACAACCAACAGACGGAGAAGGAGATCGCCAAATTGGCCAGATCGGGCCTTAAACTCGACTCAACTCGACTCATCGAAGAAGGAGATTGCCAGATCAAGTTACTCAAGCTCTAGAACGGAAATGGTAGATGGCGCCGCCCTTCAACCTCGACGTGTTGCCCTCCCTCAACCTCAAGGTATTTCATTTTCATTTATGTCTTAGTCTCTCTGCTCATTATTTGAAGAGCGAAGAATGAAAGTGAAAAATGAAGTGAGACTCAGACTCTCTCTCTCTCTCTTTAAGAATTTGAACTGGAATTGTTTGTTGCTTTTGCCTTTTTCTTTGCTTAGCTTTATAAATTTTTATTAATATTTGCCCTGTTTTTGGAGTTATCCGTCGGTGTTGGTGAGATAAATTAATTGTCTTTTAGTGTTGGTGTTGGTGTCATTTGGTGAGATACAATTAATTGGCTTTATCTGATTAGCTCTAGTCTTGTGATTGGGGGCCACGGGGCATTGAGGCTTGTCTATTGAATTGGGGGGTAGATGGGGACATGGGGCTGGGGTAAATGCACATGGGGATGGGGTGTGTGGCTTAGTGGTTGTGTGCTAGTGCAGTACTACAACACTAAAAGACAATCATCTATATATATATATTAAAAACCGAAGCCTCTGAAACTTCTACAATTTTTCACATCATCATTTTAATTTATAATTTTTTTTAATTTTAAAAACTAAATAGTGAAAGAGTCCTAATAAGAGTCTCTCTTTTTTTTCCTTAATCCTAATAGGAGTCTCTTTTTTCTTTTTTTCACATAAGTCTTTTTTTTTTAACCTAAAGTAAGCCTTTAAAAAAAAAAAAAAAAACTAACGTGAGGTCTAATTTAAAAAAAAAATTTATTATTTTTTAATCATAATTCTAACATAAGTCTTTCAAAAAGTTAAAATTTTCAATTTTATATTATATATAGATATTATTATCTATATATATATATATATATAAAACCGAAACCTCTGAAACTCCCACAATTTTTCACATCATCATTTTAATTTATAATTTTTTTTTTAATTTTTAAAACTAAATAGTGAGAGGGTCCTAACAGGAGTCTCTCTCCCTCTTTTTTCTTCATCATTTTAATTTATAAAAAAATTTAATTTGTTAAACTAAATAGTGAGAAAATCCTTATAGGAGTCTCTCTCTTTTTTCCTTAATTCTAATAGGAGTCTTTTTTTTTTTTCACGTGAGTCTTTTTTTTTTTTAACCTTAAGTGAGCCCTTAAAAAAAAAAAACTAGCGTGAGGTCTAATTTTAAAAAAAAATTATTTTTTAATCTTAATTCTAATGTAAGTCTTTCAAAAAGTTAAAATTTTCATTTTTATATTATATATAGATAATAACAATAATGTGGCAAACTCTAAAAATACGAGAATGCAATTTGTAGATCTACTATCAAGATAACATATATTAGATTGATAGTGGATAGTAGATATAATTGCAGTTGAATATTATGTAAAGTTATTACCATAGAATAGAGCACGTCGAAATGTGTTATGTGAAACCAATGATATGAAAGAAAATGAATTTTTTTAAATCATTATATTGAAGAAATTAGTTATTTTCATTCATTTTCAAATTATACATTTTTAAAATTTAAGTCATATACCTTTAAGTAAAATAAGTACTTTTAATTTTTATTTAACTATCCTGTGCATCGCACGGGTTAACGACTAGTTTAATTAATAAACAATCATTTGTTAAATTATGTTATTACGTTAGGCTAAACAACAATTAATAATTTTAATTGGGAGAAGCAACTAATAAACAATAATTAATAATTTAATTAACAAATACATTATAAAGTACAAACAAATTAAATTATATTAGGCTAAACAACAATTAATAATTTTATAATTAATGAAACAACAATATAACAAATTATAGTTTATAAAAGACAAACAAATTAATGAAACAACTAAACAACAATAATTAATAATTTTATTAATTTTTCAAATGAACTTATAGTTTATTGTTTATTCTTTTGCTAGAATTATGAACAAATATTTGATAAGAAAACCACGTAAAAGGCAATTGTAAACTTTATGTATTTGCTTGTTTTTTAATTGTTGTTGTTGTCGTCAATATACAAAATTTTCTTTTTATTAGATTCTGTAATTTATACTTGTTAAGGAATATCCTGAAAAAAATTTTGGAGCCACCACTGGCCACCGGTCCACCGATTTGGTAAGCTTCAAATTTCTAATACTATTGTTGTTATTGTGAGACGATGCCCTTTTCAATTCACTAAAGCTACACTACACTAGACTAGATCAATGGATCTTCTCTTCTCTTTGAAGTAGTAGGTATCTTCATTCTCATCATGCTTCATGATTCTATCTATCTTAATTTTGTTAGGAATGTGGACAAGTACTTTGCTTTGCTGTTGGTACAATTTTTTACTATGGATTTTATAATTTTACAGTAGTTGTGAATGTATACATTGCTCATTCTTTGGTTTATGGCAAAGAAGGTGATAGCAGTAGAGTATCATTTGGAATGTCATTCCATAATCGTATGGTCCGGGACGGAGCCAGATTATCAAGGGAAGGGGGCTAAAAAAAATCATAACTAAAATACCTATTTTTTTTTAATAATCAAAATACTAATTTGTTAGTAAGATTATTGCTAAGATTTATTATTTACCTAATAATACTTTGTTGTGTCTTTTATATAATTATAAAGATGTCAAACTATTTATAAAAATAAGAAATAATAAATGACATACTAAAAGACAAAATAACACGACCAGGTCAATGACTCAATCAAAAACGACACTGCCACCGACCTACTCTACCACTACTACCAATAGTTTTCTATAAAAAAACTACCAAAGAAAAATTTACAATTTTTTTTTTCCTTCTTTTGTTGCAACCCTCCAAGAAAAAGCACAAACTTTGAACATTCAAACAAAACCATCACCACGCACACTAAGAGATAACTCAAAAGATCTGTAGCATGTGTCAACAATTTACTCAAACACTCTCTTCTAATGGTTGTATTGTGGCCGCTTATAGACTTTTTGTCTCTATTCAACTGAAACCCTCTCACATAGGAGAGTGCACAAAACTGACAAACCAAAAAAATTGATAACCAACTGACTCGTTGCTAAAATTTCAGTTCAGTTTTGGTTTTGGTTTTGGTTTTCAATTTTGAAAAATCAAAAATATTTGGTTTAGTTTTGGTGGTAGTTTTGAATGCACCAAACCGGCCGAAACCGAACCGAACCGAACCGAATCATATTATAATATATTTATATTAAATATAGGACAAAACTTATGTACAGTACCTTAGGTGCTGTTCCTTAGATTTCCTCTTAAGATTCTGCCATGTAGCTACTTAACTTAAAAAATACACTTCCATCCAAGAAAAAAAAGCCACATGACATAATTTAAAAAAAAAAGAACCTAAAGAACAATACTTAAGTCTTGTTATTAAATATATAATATAAATTTTATAAATATTTGGGCCTCTTATGCAATTCGGTCTTTTCATTTTTTTTTTTTTAAACAGTTGGGCCTTTTTTTTTATTATACGATCCGGCCTTTTCTTTTTTTATAGGATGATCCGGCCTTTCAATGTTTTCATTTTATCATTAGATTAAGTAACTATAATTAAACTAATTACTAATTAAATATCTAATTAAACTATAAAAACATAAGTTAAAAACCCTACCCTACAACATAACCGGATACCCCACAGCCCACACGTTTTCACTCTCACGGCCTCCACTCTACTCCACTCCACTCCACCATCCCTCTCACCACCTCCACTCCACACAAATCTGCCTCTGCTGTCGCCTAAACTAAGAAAACCGGCCAAACTGAATCGATTACACCCGCCTCTCACAAGTATTTGAGTTTTTTTTTTCCTTGAAATTTTGTTGACTGACATACAAATCTGTAGTTTTTATTTTTTATTTTAAAAATCAAGGCTTTGGGCTGATTTTATGTTGTTTAGGCTTATTTGTGTGGTTCTTTGGGCTCTTTCATAGTTTTAAAGGGCATTTTGGGGACCAAATTTAACTTTTCATGGGCCAGATTCAAATTTATGTATAATAAAAGTGCTCTTTTTTCTTGTTCATCAGCCTCCAGTTTGAATATGGCATCTTGAAAATACATTTGGTTTTCATGTTTGACAGTGATGATGTATCATTGGAAGGACTAGAGCAAGAACTGCAACAATGCAAAAAATGACGATGTAAGTAGTTCCATATCATTTCCTTTGAAAATCCTTTTTTGCCAATCAATAGTTTAATAATTCATAGAGACATGATTTATTTTTGTAAACTTTCTAACTAGGCTTTGCTTTATGTTAATCAGAAAATTGTCTTATGTAGCTCATAGTTCTATGAAGTTCACAACATAAAAGTGGTAGATGCTTTGTTGCCAGAAATCCTATAATTATCCATATGAAAAAAAAAATAGTGTAAAGAGGTTTCTCTTCTATGTCACGAAGTGTTCTTCGTAATAGCTTGGTTCTCCACTTCTACATCATATTATATTGTGCAAATTTTTTTTTCCTTTCTTTAATTCGTAAGTTTATATACACTTAGTATGCGTTTAGATACCGCTTATTTTGCTGAAAACTGAAAACTGAAAAAAAAAAAAATATTTTTTTTACTGTTTGCTACAGTAAATGTCACTGTTCATTGGCCTAAAATCACTGTTCATGACCAATGAATAGTGACATATGCAGGGCTTAAAAAAATAGTTGGAAACGTGGGAACGCGGCAAACGTGCCGCATTCCCAAACAGAGCTTTAGTGAGTTTTGAAACCCAAAACCTCACCCTCCCCCCTTTCTTATTGAGGAGGAGGTGCTGTGTTAGCTAGAGCTCAATGGGAATGGCAATTTTTGCCCGACCCGCAGATACCCGGCCCAACTCGACCTTATTGGGTAGGGTTTTACTCGGCCCGATAAAGAATAGAGCTAGGTTTGGGGGTTTAAAAAAAAAACCCGAAGCGGGTCCGGATTTTGTTTAAAATCCGGCCTGGACCCAGACCCAACCCGACCCGACCTGTTTAAACATTAACTAAAATTACTAAAATACCTAACTATATATATGCCACTTAAAACCCTACTCATATACTGTATACACTCCTCTCACTCAGCCGCCCCTCTCTCTCGCTCTCTCTCTCTCTCTCTCTCTCAAGCTCTCAAATCTCAATATTGCAAAGAACACGCCTGAACAAAAAAAACCCAACAAAGAAAAATAAAAAAAATCTCAGACCCAAAACTCAAAAACCTAGTCAAAGTAGAAAAACCCAAAGTGGGTATTGAGTAAAAAGTGAAAAAAAGGTAACATGTCCATGGGCACGGTCGCCGCCGATGTGGTTGATGGCCATGAAGATGCCGATGATGATTCCGAGAGTGCCGAAGACAAGGAGAGACACGGCGAGAGCGATCTCTTTGATTGGAGCCTTGTTGTTCATTGTGTACGAGGTTTCCATCATCATGTCCTCGTCTGTAATCGAAAACGCGTGGTCTACGTACGCCATTTTTTTCTTTCTTTCTTCTTGTTCTTCAGATAGATAGATACGAAGAGATTTTGGGTTTGTGATTTTGAAAGGGAAAATCTGAAATTTTTGTGTTTATGAAATTTGTGTTTGTATTTGTGTTTGTGTTTGTGATTTTAAAGGGAAATCCATAAATCTGAAACTTGTGTTTATGATCTGCGTTTGCGTTTGCGTTTGTGTTGTGATTTGGGTCTGGGCATGACAGACGGGGCCCGTAGAGCCCGCGGGGCGGGTTTGGAGTTGGAAAAAACCGTTTTTTTAATCGGGGCGGGTCCGTGTAATGGGTTCAGGCCCGCGGGTCGGGTTCGGGCATAAAGAAACCCGGCCCGAACCTGACCCGTTGCCATGAGTCATTGGTCATATTGTGCAAAAACTTTGTGGAGCATTGCTTCCTTTTGGAAAGCTTATTGTCGTGAGATCATTTAGTTGGTGATTTTGGTGTTGACTCACCGGCACCGTTTTTTCATAATGAATTATATACTGAAAGTTGGTTTTAGTGTCTCATGAGATACTTTTTGCTGAATGGTTTGTTAGTATTGTTGGCCAAGTTAAAACGTGATGATTAACAAATAGTCCATGCAGTTATTGGAGTGTGATTTGTGTGGGTGAAGTTTTGAGAATTTCAATTACCTTGTTTGGAAGATTTTTAAAGAATGAGGGAGAGGGATTTGGAGGGATTTGGAGGGGTTTGGAGGGGTTTCAACTACCTCTAACCCCTCATTTTTAATTCCTCCAAATTGGAGAGATTTGGAGGGAGAGTAGAGTAGATAAGTTATTGGCCAAATGAATTCCCTAATTTACCCTTTCTAAATTAACAAAATTACCCTTTCTAAAGGGATAATTACCCCCTTCCCTTTCCTTAATTTTAAAAACATCCAAACAATGTAGAGAGGATTCATTCCCCTCTACTCTCCTCCCCACTACTCTCCTTCCCTCTACTCCCCTCTACTCTCCTCCCTCTCTAAACTTCCAAACAAGCCTTTAGAGTTGGCAAAGCCCTACCTCATCTAGTTAGGCTTGCTTGTCTAGGTAGCCTGCATCCAATTGTGTTGGACATTTTAACGTGTTCTACTTAGGTTTTGACCAATTTAAAATAGTTCAATTTGTTATTGTTAGGTTGTGTGCCATTATGGGTCTTACAACTGGCCCAAACTTGCCCTAAAATTGCTAGATGGTATGTGCATGATCATAGCTCCTAAGTGAATAGTTGGAGAAACATCAGATTTGCAGGCTGTCTCAATTTATGTGTATGGGGAGGGTTTGTGTGAGAGATCATGTGTATGCACATCAACTAAGAATAAGGCTTTTTCGACTTGTTAGATTGCTCATCATGTTTGTTGTATTGCTCTTCTATGGCACTATATTAGATTATAGAAACAAGATCTATTTGGTAAGAACTTAAATAGAAAATGTGTGTTTGGTTTATTTTTTCATTTATTTTTTTTTTCATTCATTGGTAAAGATTTGTGTAACAGAGATACACTTCAGAATCCTTTTTGAGTACTCTTTTATTTAAATTTAATAAAGATTAAATGTTTTTTATTGCATTAAAACTTCTTCTTCAACATTGCAGGATTACATAAAAGAAAGTGATAATTTAGTGTCTCTTCATGATCAAATTCGTGAATGTGACAGAATCTTGTCACAGATGGAAACTCTCCTCTGTAAATTTCAAGTATGTTGTCCCTTACTTTGCTATAAGCAATTATTTACTTGCTTGCAGCTTCATCGAGACTGTTTTTCATTTATTTTATACTTGATAAAATATATTTTAATGGATATAAACAAATAATCACCCTCTAATAAAGCATATTGGCTGAAAATGAAAATGTAGTTGCATATATCTTTATTATAACTCTGTCACTTTGCAATGATCATAAATTTTTTTTTAAAAAAAATTCTTGTATATGTTGACAAAATTATATACATTGTTTTTGCTCAGGGACAAGATTATATGCATTCTTGATTTTAGTAGCAGTTCCTGGTTATAAATCACTACCTCACATAAATACCATAAGTTATACATGTTTGCCATTAGTTTATGATAGTAAAATTTCCCTTTGTCCCAATATTGGTTACTTTTTGCAAGTAGGCTATTTATAAGCTGAAATTTATATCACTGCTGCTTAAGGATGTCTTTACTAGGGCAGTCATTTTTTCCCTCTCCTATACATCCATTTGTCAAAAATGATAGTGTTTTTAATTCAACTGTTATATGTAACTAAGGAAAATATGGATCCCAAACTTTAGATGCATTTAATGGTATTACATATGCTCTTTTATGCTTGATTTATATCATTGTTATGTCCTTGTAAGACTTGCTAGGTTAGTTTGTGGGAGAACTTAATGTGTGGGAAAATGTGTTTTACTTGAAATGATTAATTGTTGCTCATGTTCTCTCTCGCGCCTCCCTTATTGTATTAGTGATTCAATCGTTGCATGATGGGTTACTTATCAAAATAAAAAATAAAAAAATCATTGCGTGATGGGTTATTGTGGATTGATTGTAGAAAGATCTGGTCATCTGCTTCATTTACTGCCCATCTTTTTTTGATTCAAAATGCAACATCTTTTATATATATGTATTCTGGTTAGAGTAGCACTTTCTACTTGTTTTATGCTTGTATACATGATTTAGGCTCTTATGACATTCACATTATAGGTTACAGTTGATTTGTTAATATGGGGGCCGTATCTATAACACAATTGAGTTACAAGATACGTCCTAGGTTGCACCGACACGGCATTTTTGCCGAAGTACCGGTGTTCAACACGTGTTGGACAATGTGTCGGACAATGATACTGGTACGACTCGCCGGACTCCGGTGTCCGAGCGGTGTCTTTTTTTTTTTTTTTTTTGACAAGGCGCTGACACGGGGTCGACGCGGTGGACACGCCAGCAGTGGGAAAAAAAAAAAAAATTCAAGATTTTGACAGATGGACAAATCCTTAACGTTGATTTTGTGATATACCCTTGAGTGAGAAGTGAGAAGTGAGAAGTGAGAAATCTCAAATCAGAAACCCACACAGCCCAACCGTTGATTTCCCTCTGCCTGCTGCCCTCTGTCCCTCAAGAGCGCTACATCAGGCCGATCGGTGAGCTCCCTATGTCCCTCTGTCCCTTCCGATCTCTCTCTCTCTCGGCATGGACAGGTCCAAGCTTCTCTTATCTCTCTCTGATTCGCGATTTTTTTTTTTTTTTTTTTTTTTCTTTTATCTGCTGACTGCTTTGGACCTTTGGTTTGGTGTACTGTGGCGTGTTATATTTATAACACCCAAAGCTTTTTTTTTTTTAATTTTAATTTTAATTTTTATTTTAAATCCCACATACTGTGTTATACTTTACTGTATATATATGTGTATTTAAAATTTTTTTTTTTTTGTTTCTTTACTCAGCCTTGCCTTATAAATTATATTGTCTATTATGAATTTAGTGATTTTTGTTTTTGTGTGTCCTGCTATAGTTTTATTTATTTATTTATTAATGTTAAACATTGTAGGTGGTTTTACTAAAGCTTGTTTTTGTGATTTTTGTTTTTGTGTGTCCTGCTTGTTTTCCTTTTATGTTTTTAGTTTGATGTTGAATGTAACCCATTTAAACTTTTGGTTTGTACTCTAAACATTATATGTGTATTATTGTACTACTTTGGGTATTAGTTTACTTATTTGTAGTTGTTACATAATTTAAATTCTAGACATATACGTATTTTATGTCTAAAAATATTAAAAAATATGCCTAAATATAAAATTTAATTAATTATTTAATTGCTGTGTCCAAGCTGTGTCGTGTCTTACTTTTTTAAAAATTGCTGTATCCCCATATACGTGTCCCCGTGTCCGTGTCGGTGCATCATAGCATACGTCCTTGAATGTGGATGGTGTACAGTCCATGTTGCTTCCTGGTTAACATGGTGATTTGGGAGATTTTTGTGTTCCATTTCTTTTGTCGCTGTTAACATACTTGCAGTGGAATATGTCCAGGTCAATGATGAATACATGAGAACTCTTGAGATTCTGAGTAAGAAGCTGAAGTTTGTAGAAGTGGATCCTATGGTCAAAGCTTCAAAAGCTCTGAAAGCTGTTCAACCTGAGCTAGAAAAAGTTAGGCAGAAAGCAGTTTCAAAGGTTATTGACTAGAATTACCGGATGCTTTGGTTGACGATGATTATTCAATTTCTTGTGTTAATGTGCTACAATGTCATGCATATCATATACACTAATCTGCCCATGTACATATTTGGATACAATATTGTTTGTATGGACTGTTTAACTATCAATTAGTAATAGCAGTCCTTATTCTTGCACAAGAAGAATCCCAAGCTTGTGACTTGATGAGTTAACACTCTTTTGACCATTTCAATGATGTATGTTAGAAAGGACTACAATTTGACATTTGTAACTTGAATAGAGTTGGTTATTAGTACTTATGTTTGATACTTGAACATAATTTTGTTGACTGAATATTAGTTTTGGTCAACATTTTAATCTATATTTACTGATAATCAAATATTTTTAGTTTGCTTTTACAACTGAAGTTAGAGTTCTGAGGTAATTGCTAAGGCCAAAGATTTCCTCAAGGCCAAGGGTAGGGATAAAAACTTTTTATCAACAATTCTTTTCTTAATTAGCTTCAACAGAAGGTAGCCAATCCAAATTTCATTCATTTGGTAAGGATTCAACATGTACATTGTATAGTATTGAGGCCAGAATGTCTTATTATTCAAAATTTGAACAGTGACCATTTTGTACTGAGAACTTTTAGAAATTTCGGTGCAAGTCAATACATTTCAACTTAACATCACCTATGCCTTCTCCCCAACCTCTGCGGATTTAATTGAGTCAGAATCTCTTGAGGACAATAATAATATTCTATGTTTTGTCTCAAAGTTTGGACAGAAAATATGGTGAATATAAACTTCAAAAAATGTTTTGATATGGATAATTGGATATTGAATATTATCTATTGCTCATGTAATAATATCACACTTCTAAACTTGTTTTACCGCTTTGCCTGTCGATTAATGAGTACATGTAAGCCCTTTCTCAGTGTTTTTCTACTGCTTTACATGTTCATTAATTAGTACATATAAGCTTTTTCTAATTGTTTTTCTACTGCATTACCTGTAAATTAATTAGTACATATAAGCTCTTTCTAATTGTTTTTCTACTGCTTTACCTGTCGATTAATGAGTACCAATAGGCTCTTTCCAACCATATTTTCTTTTTGCAGGTGTTTGACTTCATTGTTCAGAAGCTTTATGCATTGAGAAAACCCAAAACAAATATCCAGATCCTTCAACACAGTGTTCTTTTTAAGTACAATTGAGTAGAATCTAAATACAGTGCTAAATAGGTCTTATGGGCATTAGAATTTTATATAATTTTATCATATTTACTTTCATCTTTTTTTTTGTTTGGTTTTTGGTTTTTGTTCTTCCTCCCTGTGTTTCTATTGATATGGATGATTTGTTAATTGTTGGATGTGAGTGCTGCTTGATTTTTCCATTCTTTCTGAAGGAGATGGTGATGGGTTGGTTTGATCTTTCCATGGTCTGATTAGTATCTAACTTGTGAATTCGTCATAATCAAATGGTTATATTTTTTTCTTTTGTTTAACTTATGACCGGAACATCTTTTTATTACTCAGTTTCTTATTTTGTTTAATATTATACAAAGGTGCATCTTGTGATAAATCCTTTTCCATTGATTGTTGTCAATTCAAAACTATACTCTCTCCATTCCATATTATTGGTCTTGTCTAGAAACTCCAACTTTTTAAAGGAATGCCATTTAATGCATTGTTTTTCAAATAAAAAGTGCACATTTCCACCTACCCCCGTAATTTAAACTCTAGGGAAAGAGGGATATTGCCTTTTTAAATAAAATAAGGTCAAGTGAGGAAAGTTATCAATAGTGTCAATAGATTTTTCAAAGATGATTTTATTTTGGGACATCTCAAAATGGAATAAAGGACCAACAATATGGGATGGAGGGAGTATTAATTCTTCTCTCACACACCTGTATAGTTTTCCCTTTTGAACCATGTTTGTCTTTGGGGGAAACTGCACAGTAGCCAGATTGTTTTTTACGAGTTGTTGATAGGAAACCTTCACTTGTATGTGACCCAATTTTATGTGTATATCGTTTTCCCTTGATGATGAGTCGGAGGGCTGATCAAATGCCATTATTATTGAGTCATTGTTGTCATACTGTACTGAAAAAGTTTTTGATGGTTACACAATCTTTTGTGAATCCCTAGCATTTATTCAGGTGTCTGTGTATGATACTAGCTAAGACAGCAGCATCTATATTTGTAAAGCGAGAAAGTGATCCAATTAGGGCTGTGTTTTTGGTTTTACATGACTTGTTTTAGATATTTTTATGTTGCCATCATGTGTAAACTCATTCCTTAATTCTTTGTCCAAAAGAATTTTTTTGATTCATAAAAAATGAGAAGTAGCAATATATCATATAATAGTTCTGGTTCCTGTTACCCTGTTCAAGTGTGGGCTCATTATAATATAGTATATGGTAACATGAGCATGTAGGTATTTATTTTCCTACCTCAAAGAACTTGGCAATGAGGTATATATTGAGGTCCATGCAGTGTACATCGACACAATGAACAAGGTAAATACTGACAAATCAATTATCTATTGCTGAACTTAGTTTTGGTAGCAGGACTGAAGTGTTCACCAGTATGTTTATATTTTTATGAGGACTTGGGAATGGTCGCTTGATCTTTAAACCATTAGCATCAATTTCATTCCCTGTTTTTCTTTCTTTGTTTTGGTTCTTTAGATAATCTGTTGTTGTATTTTTTTTTTGTTATATCTAATTATAGTTTGAAGGAATGCACCCTAGATAAATCAGGGAGCACCTGTTCAGAAGTAAAGGTTGAGAGCAGGTTATTTTGGGAGTGGGGGAGGGGTGTGGTTGTTTTGTAGAAGGGTAAAGATAAGAGAAGAAGAAGCAGAGATGACCCAATACGTTTCCTCACTCTCTCGTCTCTTTTCTGATTTTTGTTTGAAATCTAACTTAAGGCTTGTTTCTTTTTCAGTTATTAACAAAAAAGGGAACAAGATGGGTAATATGGGTAATATCACCTCCCTTTTTCCCTGTGTCTACTCGAAACCAATTTTTATGCTCTTGTTCAGATCATTTGATTCACACAAGCATGCATTTTGCACTTGTTCAGACCATTTGATTCACACAAGCATGCATTTTTGAACATAAAAGCTCGTACCTTTATGTTAGTTTTGCTCATACATGCTCTGCTTGAACACATTTTGTTTATAGATGCTCATATTCACATTCATACATGAACGCAGATTACACAAATCCAGCCTTTTGATTGCCCAAAACCCGAAACCAAAATCTTTGGACAAAGTTTAGCTTTAAAATTGATTGTAGCCTAAGGCTATAAACTTAATAAAATAAATATTACTATATATTTTGAAAATTTAACCGTTGAATTGCATGTTCTTTACATTCTTAATACACGTGTCAAATTTTGTGTTAATCGAATATTATTTACTTAATGATCTATATGATTATATTTTATGCATAATTTTAAACTACAAAAACTTGCAATTTAAATAATTTATTGATAACATAGCTATTGATCTTTAATTTACTATAAATTTTTCAAGTATGGAGGATATATGAAGAAGATGTAATCCGCTTTAATCCATGTTTTGCATATTTACATTTTAATCCCCATTTTCCCAAAATCATGTTTTAATCCCAAAATGTCTCAAAAAATTGCATTTTAATCCCAAATCTTTTTCAAATTTGCATTTCAACCACAACCTTTTCCAAATTTGTATTTTGACCCCAAAACTTTTCCAAAATTGTGTTTAGACCTCGAAATTTTTCCAAAATTGCATTTTGGCGCCAAAACTTTTATAAATTGCATTTTGGTCCCTAGGATCACCAAATTCCCCTTCTAAGTTATTTGAATGAATGAAGTGTTTTGTTGGATAATAAATTCACATGTTGATAGGTCAAAATTGCATGATATTCTCTTTGAGATGCACAAGTTTATCCATGGCCCAATCAAGCTAACATGCTCCCCCCTCCCCATTTAGCACTAATATTTTGGCTTGTTATGTTTGTGCATGAGAAATGAGAAAAATGGAGGATAACAACAAGGTACCATTTGTCTTAGTCTTTTTTTTTTTTTTTTTTTTAAGTTGTAAATATATTCACATGCTAGTTATGTTGTAAATATCTTACTCATATGCTAATTAAGTGTATTTAAATTTAGCCTTCACATGCTATCTATATATATTTATCATGCTTTGATTGAAAATATTCTTTGACTTAAATATTCACATGATATGTTCTAAGTAAATAAATACTCACATGTATATATTTGTGTTGTTTGCAAAACTTTTTTTTCAAAAAATCAAAATGCCAAGTGTCTTATTTCTTCTCCAAAAGATAATGTTTGAATTAAATAAAAATGAGGTACTATCCTTTGGATAGGCATTATGGGGTGCCTAACACCTTCCCCACACGTAACCAAACTTCCTAGTCCAAGATCTTTGGTTCGAGATTTTTGGTTTACCTTTATTAACGAACACTTTAAAGTTGGTTTAATTAATTAGGTAACTTAAAATGAATTAGACCCATAGGTGACTAGGAATGGCAACGGGTCGGGTTTGGATGGGTTTCTTTAAACCCGAACCCAACCTGCCCCCAAAACCTGAACTTGCCCCGTTTACTAAACGGGTCTTTTTACCTCCAAACCAGCCCCATTGGGCCCTGCCTGCCATGCCCCTTTAGGGCCCAATCTGAAGTTCCTGAAGGGCCTAAATTGTGGCCTAATTAAAAAAAAATATCAATAGCATTTGGTAGCAAAATCACACAAATCTACAATAATTTAATTTCACATTTCTCATTTTCCCTTTCAAAATCACAAACCCAAATGCAGAAATCCTAAATACATAAAAATCCTTCCTTTTTCCTTTTACACCAACACAAAACAAGATCTGCCTTTTACACCTGTAAGATACCACTGTTTCAGCCCCTCTAAAACTCTAAATACAAAACCACAACACTCTTGGAATACCCAACAAAAATCCCTCCTTTTTCCAATCAAGGCGAGGTGAGGGTGGCAGGGAGGAGGGAGCACCGTTTGTGGTGAGGTGGAGAAGTGAGTGGCGCGGTGAGGGAGGAGGGAGTGGCGTCTGTGGTGAGGGAGGCAGGGATGATGGACCGGTGAGGTGGAGAGATGACCGGCAGCAACGGGGTGGAGGAGGGCTTAGGCAGCAAGTGAGCGTGAGGGAGAGGGAGGTGGCTGGACTTAAGATGAGTGAGACTGATGAGAATGAGGGATTAGGATTAGGGTTAGTAATAGTTAGTATTTATAGTTAGGATTTTAAAAATTTTTTTTAATATAACCCGAACTCGCTACAGGTTGGGTTTTTAAAACCCAAACCTGCCCCATTCACTTAGTGGGTTAGGTACCCATGGGTCGGGCAATTTTTGCCATTCCTATAGGTGACCAATCACACTTAATACAAAACCTATGGTTGGTGGCGACTCCTAAAATAAAAATAACAAAAAAGGACTCATAAACGCACCTCACCCTGGAAACACATGCACAGAAAGAGTCACGTTGCCAAGGACCTAATGTGCGATAAACCAAAAGAAATTGGGGAAATGTTCTAAATCAACTTTTTTCCCTTTTTTGGGGTGTCTGCAGTGTCAAAAATAATAGTTTATTTGAAAATCACTAAAAGTTCAAAACAAATGAAATCCTTTTGTTTTTAGTATATCACAATTCAAAAGTGACTGAAAGAAGGAAACGTAGTATGATTTGTGAAACTGAGAGAGAAGTGTAATTTTTGTGTCCCTTGATTTCTTCTTAATCCCCAAAGTTGGCTTGCAGCCAAAATGGTTTAAAAATCCAATTGTTCTTAATTCATAACATGAAGCTGTAAAGCCTAAAGAGATGCCAAGTTGGCACTGTCTTCTCAATTTGGTGTCTTGGGCTTTGCTGGTGTAGAAGGTTGGGCACTTCTTAAAGTCTGTGGAAGTTTGATCTGCTCATGCTATCTAACTTCCCCCAAATTGTGTCTTGGGTTTTGCTTCTGTGGAAGGGGGGACACTTCTAAAAGGTTGTGAAAGTTTGAATCTGCTCAGCCTATCTAACTTCTTCAAGGTGGTCAAGTTCTTTGAGGCATGGCTAGTGGAGATGTTAGCCAAGATCAACATCTTTGCATCCTTATCCAAGTATGGCTGTTTATGCAACAACAAATAAAAACATCAACAATAATAATAATAGTAAAACTAATGCTTTAGGTTTAAATGTTTTAAAAAAGAAAAAATGCACTTTCAAAAAACTTGTAAGTTCCTTGGGCAATGAATAGTTAGAGACCTCAGTTTCTTTATCCACCTTAGTTTCCTTTTCCACACCTTCACTAGCCATATAAATGAAGTTTAAAACCCCGTTTCTTAGTAGCTTAAAACCCTAGCAAAGCAAGAAAAAATTATGTTAGCAGATCAAACCCTACAAGAAAGATTACTTTGAGTACAAACACGAATAGAACCATACAAGAGAACATATCTCAACAAAAGATATGTGCAACGTAAGAACAAAATGACTTCCATAAGACTGCCCATTTATTTCCGTGTTAACATAGAATTAATCCAATAGTTAGCCTTTTTGCACTGAAACTATTCAGCTAAGTGAAATGAGCATTAAGAACATGGGAGAGAGACTTAAAGAAAACCATACATTGAATAAAGTATGTGCTATCTTAACTAAAAATATGACATAATTGTTATGCACAATACAACAAAGTAATTAATTTTTATTAATAAGTATAACAAGATCAAATTGATGTGAATCAAGTAAACATCAAAATGCGTTTATTTTTTTTCAACAAACTTTTGAAAAGTAGAAGAAAACTCTTCAAAATTGGACACGTTATGAACCTCAACATTTTCTTCCGTGTCAGGCAATAAATTGTGGTTACTATCTTTGGATATTGCACTCATAAATGCCTACACATATTTATGACATTCTTAGGAGTTTTATTAGAAAAGATTAAGTAGATTAAAACAAGCATTAGTTTACCTGCACATATTTATTACATTTTTAAGAGTTTTATTAGAAAAGATTACGTAGATTAAAAGAAACATTAATTTTATCTCTATCATGAGTTTCTTGCCAAGCTCCCGAAGATGCTGTCTTCTTTGACATAAATGCTCTAAAAAGCAATTAAATAGTCCATCTTGATTAGTGTCAAACCTCCTGTGACCAAGGTAATTATACAAACCTGCAAAAACATCACAACAACATTGGATTAATGCAAACTAATTATAAAAGCAAAGTAAAATTTTGCCATAGATGATATGCAACCAAGTGATGTAACTTAGTTGAGTCACTTAGTTGGCATATCACCTATCTGAGAATTTTGTTTTGCCTTTTATAATGAGCTTGCATTAATCCAATGTTGTTGTAATGTTTTTGGAAAGTTTGCATAATTATTTTTGGCCACAAGAGCATTTGACACTAATCAAAATGGACTATTTAATCTCTTTTTAGAGCATTTATGTTAAAGAATACAGCTTGGCAAGTACTCACGATGCAGGTAAACTAATATTTGTTATACTCTACTTAATCTTTTCTAATAAAACTCTTATGAGTGTCATAAATATGTGCAAGTAAACTAATGTTTGTTTTAAACTACCTCATTTTTCTAATAAAATTCTTAAGAATGTCATAAATATGTGCATGTATACATGTGTGCGATATCCAAATATAATGTCCACAATTTATTGTGGGACATGGAAGAAAATGTCGAGGCGTGTCCAATTTTGAAGAGTTTTCTTCTGCTTTTCAAAAGTTTGTTGAAAGAAGGTAAATGTATTTTGTAGCTTACTTGGTTCACATCAATTTGATCTTGTTATACTTCTCAATAAAAATTAATTACTTTATTGCATTGTGCATAACAATTGTGTCATATTTTTAGTTAAGATGAACACATACTTCATTCAATGTATGGTTTTCTTTACGTCCCTCCTCCCTTGCCTTATGCTCATTTTACTTAGATGAATAGTTTTAATGCAAAAATGCCAACTATTGGGTTAATTCTATGTGTAGGACAGAAATGATTGAGCAGTCTTAAAGAGGTCAATTTGTTCTTATGTTTCACATATCTTGTGTTGAGGTATGTTTCCTTGTATGGTTCTATTTGTGTTTTTACTCAAAATAATTTTTCTTGTAGGTTTTAATTTACTAACATAATTCTTTCTTGCTTTGTTAGGGTTTTAAGCAACCAAGAAATAGGGTTTTAAACTTCATCTATATAACTAGTGAAGGTGTGAAAAAGGAAATTGAGGTCTCTAACTAGTCATTGTGTGTGGAGCTTACAAGTTTTCTAAAAGATGTAGTTTTTCTTTTTAAAATATATAAACTTAAAGCATTAGTTTTATTATTGATGTTTTTATTTGTTGCATAAACAACCATACTTGGATGAGGATGCAAAGATGTTGATTTTGGCTAGTTACTTCACTAGCCATGCCTCAAAAAACTTGACCATCTTGAAGAAGAAGTTAGTTAGATAGGATGAGCAAATTCAAACTCTCATAGTCTTTTAAAAGTGTCCCTCTCACCTTCTACAGTAGCAAAGCCAAAATTTGGGGGGAGTACATAGCATGAGCAGTCCCAAAATTTCATAGACTTAAGTGCCCAACATTTTGCACCAGCAAAGCCCAAGACACCAAATTTGGGGCAACACACATTACAATTTTCCACCCCAATTTTCACAATTAACACAGAAAAGGTCCAAGACCCCAACTTTGCAACACACATTACAATTTCCACAATCAATGCAGCATATAAACAAATACCACCATCTTGTAGTTTGCCACCGCCATTGGTGAAGAAATAGACCTATCTCGAAAAGGCTCTCTCTTCTTAAGATACTAGAAAATAATGTTATGAAATACATTGCCATGGCACAAATCTATTGATGGCATATAATATTCTCCACCTTTTACTTTTCTTTTAAACAAACATCAATTATTTGATGAAGTGACATTTAAATGGAATGCTAATGTTGATCTTGTTTTATGGGAATCAGGAATTCAAGACCATTGTATTTTGTCCACCCTCGATTCGTGTGCCAGGCCCTTAAAAATCCAAAAATATTAACTTTTCACCGTGGGATTGCGGAAACATCTAAATTGACGTGGCACAACCCGTTTGGGCATTAGAGCACTCAAAGTGCCTTTTCAAGTCAAAATGACCAAAAGGCCCTGGTCAACCCTAGGTTGACCAAAAGTCACAGTTTTTCAAAATCACCCCAAAACTTCATTTTTCATGTTTATATATCAAACCTGAGCTATTCGGAGATTTTTTTGTCAACTTTGACCAAATTTGACCTAGAGTAGACTCTCGCGGCACTATAAACCCTATTTTTGATTCGACCATCAGAACAGGTTGAAACCAACGCCATTTCAATGATTACTGAATTTCCTTTCCAACAACTATTCATGGGTTGAAATCGGAGTTAAAATGATTGATCTCATCGTTGGAATTTCCATTTCTTTAGGAAACTAGACATCCTTATTTTTGCAGGGACACCAAGATCAGCTTAATCTCAGGCTGGGAAGGCCTTCAAATACGCCTTTAAAATCAAGCGGGAATAGGTTAGAATTGCTGATGTCAGCATACTAGCCCTGGCGCACTGTAAAGGGCTGCTGGAGCTGGCTGGTGGCCCCTAATGGTGCGCCGGGAACTGAACAGTCACAAAAAAGTTATAAATACCCCCTGACCCCCAGGAAAAAAAGAAAAAGAAAAGATTTTTAGGCAATTTGGAGCATTTTCTGGGTAGATTTTATCTCTCTTTCTATCTAATTCTCTAAAAAAACATACACATAAACCTTTGATTTCTCACCTTTTCCCAACAATCAAGAGATAGTGTTCTTGCTCTCATCTTCCTCTCCTTGGTCTTGGTACCTTGGATTTGAGGTTTCGGAGGTGTAGATGTAGCTTTTTAGCTACTGTCTACACACATTTAATTTTATAGCTTTTTATTGCTTTCTTTTGCTTTATAACATGTTTTATAGATTTTTCCTAATATATCTATTGTTTTGTCTTGATTCCTAGCATGTTTTATAGCTTTCTAAACATGTTTACTTGTGTTATAACATGTTTTATTGTTTTGATGTTGTTGGCCTAGGCTTCTTGGGCTAGGATATGTCTAAATTTCATTTTTGTGCTTAAATATATATGTTTAGGTGCTTTTTGCCATGCTTGTGCTTAGAGCTACATGTTTATGTGCTTTTTACCATTTTTTTGTGTGTTTGGATCTACATGTTCGTGTGCTTAAAGCTTTGTTATGCCTAGTTCTAGTGGTCTTGGCGTACACTTGTACACCCGTGTTTCAATAAAGGGTTTGAATTATTTTCCTTTATGCATGTGTTTGCTCTTCCAAGTGTTTATGCTTTAGATTAATGCTTGTCTGCTTAGATCTAGGCCATTGCCATTTTCTTGCTTGTTTTCCCTTTATGGATTTGTTGCTTGTTGGTCTTTGGGGCCACTTGCTTGTTTGGTTGTACCTGCCCTTTTGGTGGCCTGTTTGGATGCAACCTTGTTGGGAGTACATCCTAGTGATTTTTAGCATGTTTGCCGCATGCCTTTCTTTTCTTTGCTTATCTTGCATCTTAGGGTTTCTTGTGTTAGCCTCTTTATGTGCCTTATAACATGTTTACCCTTCCCCTTTGTGTGATAACGTGTTTGCTATGCTTGCTTTGTGCCATCTTCTTTGGCTTTCTTCGCTTTGTTTGCATCTCTGCATCTTTGCTTATATGTTCATGCATGTGTCTTTGTGTGCTTGTTTGTGTCATCAAGCCTAGTTCCCATTCATAATCTCGTGCGGGTTCATGCCCGTCTTTTGTACATGAGATCTCGAGTCCCTCTTTGGAACTTTGTGTGATGGCTAACGTGTGTTGTCCATACTTCAATATAATGCAACTACGGACACCAATCCAAACCTACATTTGTCCCTCTAGGACACCCTCTTTTGCTTGATAACATGCTTTTTTGCCCCTTTGTGTGCTTTCTTTGTTTCTTTGCTCTCTCTTTTCCTTGTCTGCTGGCCTTGTGTTTCTTTTGTTGCATATACACGCTTGGAGCAAGGGTGCAACTTTTTGAAGTGCAAGCTAAAAAGGACAAGAATGCAAGCAAGACCCAACTTTTCCATTCATTCTTTGCTGTCAGGGTTTCTCTGACAATTCATGCATTAAGTTTCATTTTGCAAAGGAGTCCAATTAAATTTCAAATGGAATGGAATCCCCTTCATCTGTTAACTTTGGAACCAGCTCTAGTCTGATTTGTATGTTTTTCCTCCATTGTGTGGGGCCACCTGTCCTTTCAAATAGAGGGAGAAACTGTTGAAATTACCCAACAGAAATAGATGCCAACTTGGCAAAATGGGGAGCTTTCACATTTGAAGTATTTGACTTAATTCTAAATTCTAATACTGCACCATTTTGTCGGCCTTGTAAAGTTGCTGAGACACCTTTTGCCATGTGTGTCGTGATATTACTGCAATCTAAAATCCTGTGGTCAATCATGCGATCTAGATTTATAAGTTGTAGTTTTATCTTGTATAAATTGGATATTGTTTTGCATGTATGAATTTGGATGGAGTTATTTGTTCCAATCCATTCCAAAAGAAAAGTGCTTGCTCTATCTTGATAATTAGACCTCTTCTAGAAATTGGAGCAACTGTCTCCAGGTCAATACAAATTTCAGCAGATCCTCTATCTATTCCATTAATTCAATACAATCAGATAATTTCAAAGTGTAAATCTTGAAGCACTGCTGGCACACCTCGTTGGTTGGATGAATTTAAAAATAAAAAAATAAAAATCAAATTCAAAGAAATTTTAAAGAAGAGAACACAATGCCAACTTGGTATCTCTTTAGCCTTTACAGCTGCATGTTATGAATTAAGGACAATTGGATTTTTAGACCATTTTGGCCGCAAACCAACTTTGGGGATTAAGAAGAAATCTAGGGAAACAAAACTGACTCTTCTCTTTCGGTTTCACAAATCATTGGACATTTCCTTCTCATTCTGAATTTGAATTGTGACATACTAAAAACAAAGGGATTTCATTTGTTTTAAACTTCTTGTGATTTTCACATAAATTTTATATTTTTGTCACATACAAGACAACCATAAAGCGGTCAAGATAATATCATCCACATTATTTTCATATCGGACGGTTGTTAATCCAATCATGGGCACCACACAACATACCATTATACGCACATGTTGTGCCACGTGGGTCGGTAGCATCCATATATTCATATACTAAAAAAACTAACACAATGCATCCATCAAACACTTAGATTAGAAGAATCAGATTAGAGGTCATTTTGCCGCAAATGCAACAGGACCAAAATAATTATTCTCCTAGACATTTTTTGATTGCTAAATTACCGAGATTTCAGTTTCTGCCACTCATCTTGTTTCCATTTCTCCCTTTAGATAAAACACACAAGAGGCAGAAAATAAATTGAAAGATTTACGCTTTTATATAAAATAAAAATAAAAACTACACAAAAAACGGATAAAAATATATATAATATAAAAATTATTACATTAAGTAAAATAGGATATAAAGGAAGCAAGCGAGCTAGTGGGTTTGAACTCTGATGCGCATGCACCACAAGGTGTTAGAACCATTGGGGTATCACTTGATCAACATGATTATTCCAACAAACTTGGTAAACTGAAACTCTCTATTTTTTCTGAGCTTTGCATATGGATTAGGCCCCCAGCCACTAGTGATGGAGTAGTTATTGTATAATTCAGGAGCATTGCTTCCTTCTCTCACACAATAAATTTATTTGGTGATGTCATCCAATGTCCAATTTTATAATGTAAATAGCCTTCAACAAGCATAAGAAATGCATCATATGAGAATATAGCATTATTTCATCATGTATTAAAGTATATATTGGGAGCTGGTTTAAAATCAACACAATGTTGTTTTGTGTTAGTGGAGATTTTTCAATGTCTCAAATCTCAATAGAGTTAATGGGTGGTTTTGTCTCCATTTAGAGCACAATGTTGCAACAAAAATTAAAAACTTTAAAAAATAAAACTTTGGGTGGTATATGTGCACTATAAATTTTATTATGAACTTTTATAGGTGTACATTGTTCTTGCAATATAAATAAAGAATTTCCCTCTTATTATTATTATTATTATTATTATTATTATTAATTTTATATATTGAAGTAGATATTTGTGATAAGACAAAGTTTGACTACAAAATTGGTTGTAGCCTAAGACTACAACTTTACTCAATATTGAGTTCGAGGTTAGCAGCTAAAACTTGAGAATATGAAAAAACTTGAGAAGGTGATTCTATTTAGCATTTAATGTTTCTCAAGTTTTAGTAAAATTTTATTAATATTATTTTCAGTATAACATGCGTTATATGATATTAAACGTTTATTGCCTTAAGGTTAGGTTCGGGTTTGCTATGCCTATGCCTATGTGTAATGAAAATTTATATAATTAGATGAATGGATAATAGAATAAACATATGTTGTTAGCACAATAATGTTTGCTACGATTTACAAACTATATATATATATATATATATATATATATATAATAGAATACAAATATGTTGTTACTGCAACGTGGACAACATATTCTATTTGGCCCACTGAATGATAAATTCCTAGTTTTGCCATTGTTGATTTTTAATTAGTCTCAGTTAATTAATTAAATTACTCAAGTTGATTAATTAGTTAAATTACATGCAAATCAAATTAAGGCACAATTAAATCACTAAACTAAATTAGAGTGCAGTGGAACATAAGTTTGACATAACAATTTGATCACGATAAGGAAAACACTCGCAGGCAAAACGCCACTGGTAAATTTCAGGAGACCAATCCTGAAAAATCCACTAAACATAAAAAACGGTTTCAAGTACAAAGAGTCTTACCCTATAAGTCTATCCTGAAGTACCTACCTTAACAAAATAAACAATTATACTTTCAATAAAAATATGAAGTTAGAGCTAAGTTGAAGTATTTTTGTGTAAGTTTGTAGGAAAAACGATTATCACAAACTATACACATTTAGTTATAAAAAATGTGCACTTTTTAGAATATATATATATATATATATAAACTTTTTAGAATATTTTTGTAATGTATATAACAATCAAGAGTTTAATTTTATATACCTATAATGCATGATACAGTTCACATAATTTTACTAACTGTGATTATTTTAGAAGCCACGTGGTGGTTCAGAAGTCCATGGCAACCTAGGCAAGCCACTCTAGAAAGAAACCACCCTACATCAGTCTTTCCTCGAGGCTCTGGGCCTTATTGGCAGCAAACCCAAAATATTGCCAAGCCCGCACATCCAATACCCTGTCCCTTTTTTTTTTTTTTTGTGATGAATCCAATACCCTGTTCTTGATGAGGGCTAGGCTGAATTTTGATTCAGTTAAACCTTGGTCCAACCTTAAGAAGTCCAAATCAAGCTTTATCAATAGTTTGAATGCAGGCTTCTATCAAAAAAAAAAAAAAAAAAAAAATAGTTTGAATGCAATTCACTCACCGGTGACTATATGTTGCTTACCAATTTTTCGTAGATTTCTTTGAGAGGTTATGAACTTAATGAAACTGCAAACAGGGTTTATGGCCTCCCTGATGATTCATAAGCTACCCAATGTTTTTAGCAATTCACTACCCAACGTTTAGCAATTCATGTTTAGCTTAAGATTTTGTAGTGAATTCTTGTTAATTCAATTGGGAAAATCTTTTATCGTCAAATAAGAAATTTAGAGTTTGATCCCCGTCTACATCAAAAATCAATTAGTGTCTTGATTTGATGAAGAACAATCATCAGAAGCAGACACATATGTTGAAGCTATCTCTTAAAAATTAAAAAAAGAAAAAGAAAAGCTCAAGCTCTTGTAAAAGCCAATTAGCTGGACTCAACTTTTTTTCCAGTTATTACTTGAGGTTATTGTTAGGATAATTGTGTTCATTAAAATTTTATAATGTCCAACTAATTTAAATAATTAGTTGTAATAAAGTTTATAGTATTTTTATCATCGCTCTTAAATAATAGTGTGAATTTATTGAGTAATACGTCATATTCTTAATATATCAATAAAATATTTCTATAACTCAACAATTTACATGGTTTGATTTAATGATTTTTCCCATTCAAGACATAAAATAAAGTTCAAACCAATTTATTAAATGTTAATAGTATAAAGTACAATCAGATTAAAATAAAAATTCATATACAACAAAATAGGTATTACACATGAGCCATATACACAAACTTTCTGCAAGTTATTATAAAATGAAATTATAACATGCCCATACTGTATGGGCCATACAGGATATTGGCTTGTTACAAAATTACAATACAAATGAAAGAAGTGTAAGTAAAATCCTTGTTTCATAACAGAGTAACCATTATTCATAACCAAAACATACATATAATTCTGAAAAAGAAAAAAGACATACATATAATTATTTATCAATACCCCACCAATTAAGATTCCTACAGAAAGAGAGTTATCTAATGAAACATATGGTTTGCTAACCTTTTTAAGGTTTTGTAAGCAAAATAATAACACCAAAACATACGACCCTCAACCAAATTGAAGCACTGTTGCCGCCAATGAGGATTAATGTAAAGAATACTCACTACACCCAAGAAGAAAACAGTGAAAGATACCAGAAAACTTGTAGAGAAGACGGGAAGATCTACTTCATACCATTTTCCGTCACTTGCCTTGGAGGATTGTTGTGGTGATGGTGGTGACTCATTTACCTCATTGCAGCTTTTCTTTAGTGGTGGACCACAAAGAAATGGATTTCCTTCGTAGCTACTCTCGTTAAATGTTGCAAATTGTGCTTTTATGTCTAGAAGTTTACCTGATAAATTGTTGTGAGACACATTAAAAACTGCAAGAAAGGTCAAGTCAATCAATGTAGTAGGAATTTCTCCACTTAAATTGTTGTGAGAAAGGTCTAAGCTCTCCAATTGAGTCAACTCTGAGAATGTTTTAGGAATGAAACCTGTCAACTGATTGTAAGACAAGTTCATTGTACGAATTGAAGATAACTGTCCTAGCTCCAAAGGGATTTCACCTGTTAGCTTGTTGAATGACAAATCCAATCCAAACATGATATTAAGGATGGACCCCTTGTAAAAGTTAGACCTATATTTTGTAACAAAATTGATCTCAACTTGTTCACCAACCTGGATATATCTCTCTTGAATTGAAATTTTCCAATTGAGAAGACGTTTATATGCTACGTAAAAATATGGGAGTGGTAATATTAAAAGGTTAGGTGAATAGGCAAAATTTATAGGACCTAGCTTCCCAAAGGTTATGTTGTAAAAGCAATATGGTATTGTCCCAGAAAAAAAGATCTTAGAAAGATCCATTATGTCAATCTTCTTCAACCGACATAGCTGCCTCGGAATAATACCACAAAAATGGTTGCCACTCAACAAAAGTATTCTTAAGCCAGACGGCCCATCAATTTCATCAGGAATGCTACCAAAAAACCCATTATCTTTAATCTCTAATGTCAAGAGAGATGATGAATTAAAAACAGCTTTGGGTAATGTTCCTGTGAGTCTGTTCCCTCGCAAAAGTATGTGCCTAACACCCTGTACATTGAAGCAAGAAGGAAATGATCCTGAAAGCAAGTTATGAGAAAGGTCTGTTATATCATAGTGACCTAGTTCACATGGAACCCGACCTTCAAAAAAGTTGTCACTCATGTAAAGAGCGTGTGGTCGTGTCTGCAAGGCATTGTTTCCTATCCATTCAGGAATCATACCCGACATGTTATTGTTGCTAATATCCGTGACCGACGAGCTTATCAACGGTAGAGTACCTTTGAAATGATTGTTGTTCAATTCTAAAGAAGATAGTCTGGATAGGTTGGCGAGCTTTGAGAAAATTTCACCATGAAAGTTATTATTAGATAAACTTAAAAACTCCAAGGCGGTCTAATTGGCAAATGATTTCGTTGGCACCTCTCCAAAAAAATTATTGAAGGAAAAATCCAATTGCAGCAAATTACTCATGTCACCAATTGAGGATGGGAGATTACCTTCAATATGATTTCGGGACAAATTCAAGTATTCTAATTTTGGAATCATCTTTCCGATATTTTCTTGAAGTTCCCCATCTAAGTAATTTTCTGAGACACGCAACCAACGAAGATAGTTGTGATACGGTGGCAAATGTAATCGACCTGTGAAAGAGTTACCCTGAAGATTTAGCAGTTGTAGCTCTATATTGTTTTCGAGCAACCAAGTGGGGAAGCTTCCTTTCAACATACTGTGAGAGATATCAACTAATCCCAATTGATGCTGGTCAAAGAGAAACTTAGGAATGTTTCTAGTGAGCTTGTTTAGATTACAATTGGACAACACTAGGGCCTTTAATTGAAATAAAGGGTGCCAACTGGGATTGTCAGTCTCTATCTCAAGATTGTTGTTGTTGCTCAGAAATCGAATCACCTTCAACTTAAGAGTGATTAGCAAATAAGCTGAACGAGAATAAACCCTCAAAAGAATTTTCGCTAAGATCAATGTACTCAAGGGATGTCATGCTGGATATTGAAGATGAAGTCACAATTCCACTGAACAAATTTCCAGATATATCAAACAACTTAAGAGATGTCAAATTATTTAGGCATGGAGGAAGGGTCCCTTCAAACTTATTATAAGCAAGATCTAATTCTTCAAGTTTTTTCAACCCACACAAATCTGTAAAAGAGCAATAATATTAGTAGTGTCTATCCTAACAAATATGTGTCACCGCAAGAATCAACAACTCAGGTCAATTTGTATACAAGATTAAAATAATTTTCACGTCCAAAAACAAAAAGTGGATGGTCCATTGTTGCGCTTCAAGTTGCATTAGAAAATTACAAGTAGCTCTAAAAAAATTGTAAATGTCCAATTTCATAGAAAATTCTTACCTTGAGTGGATAAAGTTCCATTGAGATCATTATAAGATAATGATATAGCCCTAAGAGAAGATAATGCCCCAATATATGGAGAAATACTTCCCGTGAAATCATTAATGGTCAAATCTAAAATCTCCAAATTGCTGAAATTTACCATATCTACCAAGAGAATTGACCAGAGATAGTGTCAAGAAAATGTCTATAAAATGGCCCATTGGGAATACTAACTTACATTGCTAAAAATAGATGACTGAATGCTTACCCTTGAATGGTAGGCTTCCATTAAGTCGATTGCATTTCAAGATGAGGACCTCCAAGTTGCTTAGATTGACCAGTTCTACATCACCAGTGAAGAGTTATACAATTTGTTAGATTGAAACTAATAGTACAGAGGGAAGATCTAACAGAACTGAACACATCCTATATTGGAATAGACAAAAGGTATACTACTGCTACCGCTTGCATATATCTAAAGCATTTTTGCTCTTTTTATTATGAAGAAAGAAAATGTTGGTACAAGTAAATATTGGTTATAAGAAAGGAATTTGATGTAGGTCCTTCCATATACGTGGTTGATGAAGAAAATTCAAATATGTACATACCTTTGCTAGAAGAGGCCCTTCCGTATCTGTGTAACTTAGGTCCAGGGATTTAAGAACTGGGAGAGCACCCAAGAATCTTAAATTTTTCCTGTCAAATTGAGTCCAACTTAAATTTAAGTGCGTTAGCTTGGTCAACTTGGACGAACCATTGGATTCCGAAAGAAATATACACCCTATTGTTCAATTCATGAACACAATGCGAAAAGAGTGACATATCATGTTATTCATGAACAAAATTAAAAACTCTACAAACTCCTCATATATCTCTATATTAAGTGTGAATTTTGAAAATCTAACCGTTAGATTGCATGTTCTTATTACATTCTTCATGCATGTCAAATTTCAAGAAGATCAAAGATCAATTGCTATCTTATCAAACAAATGTTAAAGTTTCAAATTTTTATAATCAAAATTGTGTATAAAAAATAAGTTTATTAATCAAATAGTAAATAATATCCAATTTGAACGAAATTTGATATGCATGTTAAGAACATAAGGAATATGAAATTCAATGATTAAATTTTCAAAATTCACATAAAAAAAAAAAGAGAAATATGAGAAATTTGAAAAGTTTCTCTCCAAACTAGTTTGGAGAGAAACTTTGTTCATTATTCATTAGCATATATAGTAATCATAACACGATAAAAAATCACTAATTAACTGAGCTTATCAGTAATTGATATGTTTTCCGGTTTAATCACTACCACAACCTATCTTGCTCATCTGTGAAGTTCTATGATTGTAAACCGTATTTAAACCTTAAAACCTATACAAGGCATGCACACGAATCATATAATTATGATGTGTTGCCATGTATATCCACCTTTCCTCTTTCGTAATAGAAAAAAGCTATAGCTACTACAAATTTAATCAACAAATGTGATTTGTTCAAAATATAATAAGAGCAATATTAGGAATACTACAAATTTTACTACTATTACCACTATATAGGCTTTACAAAATAACGGTCATCAATCACAAAAAAATAAATTCAAAAATTCATTTATCATATTGTTTAAGTGGTATCAATCATATTTTTGTTGCATCAGTTTGTAAATTTTTTGTAATAAAGTTTATAGTAGCTTTAGCTTTTTCAATATAATAAATATATTTGAATTACTTTTTTATAGTTGGCGACACATCAATTGTAAAGACTATGTCATAAAATTTAAAAATTTTAGGACCATAAAAAACCAAAACTTTTATCACAATTGTTCACATGATAGACTGTGAGTGATAAAAAAAAAGTTGTCGGTTTATGTGAAAATAGCAGATAACCAATCCCAATGACACATTAGATAGTTGTACCTTTTAAAAACATCACTTTTTTTTTTCCTCACTTTTTCAAAATACAAGTATACTGTACTTTAAGCAAAAAGCTAATATCCCTAGCATCACTCCTTTTAATAAGTTTAATGACAATAAATTTTACAACATTTTTTGCAACTACTAAGGTGACAAGTTATATTTGGTGTATAATAAAAGTAGTATCATTGGTGGTACTATCATACTAAATACATGCACATCCATGGAAACGATAAATGGGTCTTTTTTTAAAAAAACTTCAATAGATGTGTACGACTTGAAATAAGTAATACTATAAGTCTAGGATAAGTGGATCTTTTTTTTTTAAACACTTCAATAGATGTGTATGACTTGGAATAAGTAGTACCATAAGTCTACAAAGTGTTTTTATTTTTTTATTTTTTTTAACACTTTGATAGATATGTACAAATTGGAAAAAGTAATACCATTAGTTTACAGGTCTTTTTTTTTTTTTTTTTAATTTTTATTCTGCGATAGATGTGTACGACTTGGAATAAGTAATACTATAAGTCTACACTCTACAGGTCTTTTTTTTTTTTTTAAACACTTTGATAGTGCTAAGTTCTGTGTGTGAATGTGTTTTGTGGTAGCTGTATTGTAGGATAGCTAGGCCTCCAGAAGTTAGAAAGAGAGAGAGAGAGAGAGAGAGAGAGAGAAAAAAAAAGAAGAAGATTCAAGAAAAGGAAAAAGACGAATTGTTATTAATTTCTGATCTCCTTTGTGTTTCCAATTACACCCTTTTATTCACTCTGTAACCAACTCTCTAACTAACCCTTCCATTCTAACTGCACACTAACTGACTCCTCCAACCGTGTATGTTCATTGTTTACACAGTGGGCCACTTACTTATTCACTCTAATACAGCAATGGCATAATGGGCCAATGACCAACTCACTCTAACTCAACAATAGCTATAGTAGCCCAACAATTCAATGACAGTAGCCCAAACAACAGCAGCCCAAACAATTCAATGAATTAACTAATACTCACAATCCTAACAATTTTCCCTCCCTTAGAGCACCTTGCCCACAAGGTGTGGAAATTTCTGCTGGAGATCAAATAAGCTCTCCCAGGTGGCATCCTCTTTGCTCTCACCTTGCCACTGAACCAAAACTTGAGTAATAACTCTGTTCCTCAACTGATGTGATCTGTCAGCCAAAATAGACATGGGTTCAGGGGAAAGAACCAAATCAGCAGACACAGTTGGTAGTGTAGACCTTGGCTACACATGTTGGCCCACTTTGGCTTTGAGATTGGACACATGAAAAACAGGGTGAATAAGGGAATCAGCTGGCAAATCTAACTTGTAAGAAACCTGCCCAATCTTCTGCAGAATCTGAAATGGACCATAGAACCGAGGAGCTAACTTCCCTAGTTTCTGGTGATGCATAGAGGCTTGTTTATAGGGTTGCAACCTGAGGTAAACCCAATCTCCCACATTAAACGACCGGTCCACCTTCTTCTTATCAGCATACCATTTCATCCTTTCTTGAGCAGCAGTGAGGTTGTGTTTGAGTAGGGATAAGAGCTGCTGCCTATCTTTCAACAACAAGTCGACAGCCCCTACCTGAGTGGTGCCAGGCACATAATCCATAACTCTAGGGAAAGGATATCCATATAGTGCCTCAAATGGAGTTAGTTTAATGGATGTATGGAAATTGGTGTTAAACCAAAACTCAGCCAATGGAAGCCACTCTACCCAAGATTGAGGCTTGTCAGCTGCAAAAGCCCTTAAGTAGTGTTCCAAACTTTTATTTACAACCTCAGTTTGGCCATCAGATTGGGGATGGTAGGCAGAAGACATAGCTAATGTAACCCCTTGCAATCTCAACAATTCTGACCAAAATTTAGATGTAAAAACAGGATCCCTATCACTAACAATGGATGAAGGCATGCCATGCAATTTGAAAACATAATGCATATAAAGATTGGCTACTTTGGCAGCAGTGTAAGGGTGAGAAAGAGGGATAAAATGAGCATACTTGGTTCACCTGTCTACCACCACAAACACCACATTCTTCATTTGTGACTTAGGCAGCCCTTCCACAAAATCCATACTTACATCTGTCCAAGGCCTTTCTGGAATGGACAAGGGTTGTAGCAACCCAGCTGGATAACAAGTCTCATTCTTGAGTTTCTGGCACATATCACACTCCTTAATGTATTGCTTCAAGTCCCTACTCATACCAGCCCAATAGAAATCCTTCTTAAGCCTGTGATAGGTCTTCAAATAGCCTGAATGACCCCCTAAAGGCCCATCATGCACTTGCTGCAACACCTTGGTCTTTAGATCACCATTGAACTGACCCAAATACAATCTACCTTTAAAAAACAGCAAGTCATTACAAAGGGTAAAACCCTTTGGAGCAACCTGATCAGACTGGATAGCTTGAACAATATTCCAGAAAGTAGGATCAGATACATAACTATTCTTAAGATTAGCAAGCCAAGTTGGGGTAGGAAAAGAAATCATGCATAAGGTACCCTTGGCAGAAACAGAAGGTTCTATGGAAGCTTCAAGTAGATTTCCATCCTTCCTAGATAGAGCATCAGCCACTACATTCTCCTTACCATGCTTGTACTCCACAATAAACACATAGCCAAGTAGTTTAGTAATCCATTTCTGTTGTGCAGGAGTACCCACTCTCTGTTCAAGCAAGTATTTCAAACTTTGATGATCAGTTTTTATCACAAATGGCCTCCCCAGTAGATAAGGTCTCCACTTCTTCACAGCAACCACCAAAGCCAACAACTCCTTTTCATAAGTAGAGAGAGCAAGATTCTTACCCTTCAATGCTTGACTATGGAATGCAATAGGTCTTTGAGATTGCATTAAAACAGCTCCTAACCCCCCACCTGAAGCATCACACTCCACAATGAAAGGTTTGGTAAAATCTGGTAAAGCCAACACAGGTGGATTGGACATAGCATCCTTGAGTAGCTGAAATGCTTGAGAAGCTGCTGGAGTCCAAGAAAAAGAATCTTTTTTAAGCAAAGCAGTCAAAGGAGCTGCCATTTGACCATACCCTTTCACAAACTTCCTATAATACCCTGTGAGGCCTAAGAATCCTCTCAATGCCTTAACATCCTTAGGGATAGGCCACTGCTGCATGGCAGCAGTCTTCCTAGGGTCTGTTTTCACTCCTTCCCCTGAAATAAGATGCCCCAAGTACTCCACCTCCGTACAAGCAAACACACACTTAGACTTCTTGGCATACAGTTGGTGTTTAGCTAAAGCCTCCAATACCAATCTAAGATGACAGACATGATCCTCTAAGGTCTTACTATACACAAGGATGTCATCAAAGAAAACAAGAACAAATTTCCTTAAGAATGGCCTAAAAACAGTATTCATCAAGGATTGGAAGGTGGAAGGAGCATTGGTTAAGCCAAAAGGCATCACCAAAAACTCATTATGACCTTCATGGGTACGAAATGCAGTTTTAGGAATATCTTGCTCCTTCATCCTAATTTGATGATATCCAGACCTCAAGTCTAATTTAGAAAATACACAAGCTCCAAACAACTCATCCAACAATTCATCGATTACAGGAATAGGATATTTATCCTTAATGGTTTCTTGATTTAAAGCCCTATAATCTATACACATCCTCCATGAACCATCAGCTTTCCTCACCAAAAGAACAGGAGAAGCAAAAGGACTACAACTATCTCTAATGAAACCAACAGATAATAACTCCTTAACAATCTTTTCAATTTCATTTTTCTGATAGTATGGATACCTGTAAGGTCTCTGACTGATTGCTTGAGCTCCTTCCTTCAAGGTAATTTGATGCTCATGACCTCTTAAGGGAGGCAGATCCACAGGGGTAGCAAAAACAGACTCAAATTCAACTAGCAGATTAGAAACTTGCTTAGGCAACTGAGTTAAACATTTTGTAGAAGTCAATTCTGACTGAACTGAGATATGCAAAACCAACCCTTTCCTTACTGTGTCCTTCAAGAACTGAGTGCCTTCTTGCAACTGTGATTCTGTACTTCTCAAACCTTGTAAGAGCACCTGCCTTTGAGCATAAGTAAAACTCATGGTCAACAGCTTAAAGTCCCATTGAATAACCCCTAATGTAACTAACCAATGCGTACCCAGCACCAAATCACATCCTCCCATCTGCAACACATGCAATTGCACCAAGAAATCATGCCCTTGTAACCACACTGGAACTTCTCTACACACTCCCTGAGTTCTTATCACCTCACCATTAGCTACCTTAACCTCCAAAATCTGTGAGGTATCCACTGAAATATGTAAGTGTGAAACTAGAGCTGCATCAATGAAATTGTGTGTGCTGCCTGAATCTATAAGGATTACAAAAAACTTTTGTTTAATCCTACCCATCACCCTCATAGTGCCTGATGTGGGAGTACCACTTAGAGCATAAAGGGTAATCTCAGCATCTTCTTGATGCTGCATACCAGACTCAGAATTTCTAGTAATCTCCTCCCACTCCATAATTTGCACACCTAAATTTGGCTTATGCACTTCATCAAGAAAATCAAGAAGGAACAGCTTAGCACTTTTACACCTATGACCAGGAATCCATTTCTCATCACAATTATAACACAGCCCCTGCTTCTTCCTTTCCTCCATTTGGGCAGGGGATATTCTCTTAATAGGTAGCTTAGACTTAGGATCTAATGAGGGAGGGACTTTTGGTAGACCCAAAATTGAAGGCTTACCTTGCTCCAATTGCAGTTTAGAATTCTTCCTGCAACTCAGATGATATTCTTCTTGGATCTTGGACAACCCAAAAGCTTCATTTAGAGACTGAGGATTAAGCATTCTTACAGGGAGTCTGATCTCATCCTTTAATCCACTAAGGAAGCAGCTCAATTTATGGGATGAAGACAACCCTTTAATCTTATTGGATAAGACTTCAAACTGAGCTTTATACATGGCTACTAAAGTTGTCTGTCTTAATCGTGTAAGTGTCTCCATAGGGTCATCGTATGAATTGGAGCCAAACCTTATATGTAAAGCTTGAACCAGAGATTCCCAATCAGAAAAAACCCCTGTTTCCTCACCATCTTGGAACCAAATCAACGCCTCCCCATCCATGTGAAACGAAGCCAACATCAATTTCTCCTCCACCGGTGTATTGAAATACTTGAAGTACTGATTAGCCTTGTAAACCCAACTCGCTGGATCCTCACTAAAAAATCTTGGAAATTCTAGCCTTACTGGACGAGACGGAGTGATCGCAGAAGAACCCAAACCACGATTCAGCCCACTGTTTGAAACTCCTCCTTGATCAGAAGCCCCTAATCTCTGTAGCAGCGAAGCTAATTGCTGGCTCATCTCATTCAAGGTATGAGTATGGACTTCTTGGACAGTTCGCATCTCTTGAATATTCTTGGCGTTATGATCTGATGTGTGTCGAAGAGAAGCCAAAGCTTCATTGGTTGCAGCAGTGGCGCGTGTCTCAGCCATGGCCAAGGAATGTCAAGCTCTGATACCAAATGCTAAGTTCTGTGTGTGAATGTGTTTTGTGGTAGCTGTATTGTAGGACAGCTAGGCCTCCAGAAGTTAGAAAGAGAGAGAGAGAGAGAGAGAGAGAGAGAGAGAAAAGAAGAAGATTCAAGAAAAGGAATAAGACGAATTGTTATTAATTTCTGATCTCCTTTGTGTTTCCAATTACACCCTTTTATTCACTCTGTAACCAACTCTCTAACTAACCCTTCCATTCTAATTGCACACTAACTGACTCCTCCAACCGTGTATGTTCATTGTTTACACAGTGGGCCACTTACTTATTCACTCTAATACAGCAATGGCATAATGGGCCAATGACCAACTCACTCTAACTCAACAATAGCTATAGTAGCCCAACAATTCAATGACAGTAGCCCAAACAACAGCAGCCCAAACAATTCAATGAATTAACTAATACTCACAATCCTAACAGATAGACATGTATGACTTGGAATAAGTAATACTACAAGTCTACGGGTAATTAGTGGATACTCCCAGAATATCATAAATGCGTACTCTCCCCTTTCATACAACTATGAGTCTCACTAATTAAATTTATGGTGGGACCCACAATTTTCCTAAGTCTACATGTTTTTTTTTTTTTTTAACAATTCAATAGATGTGTACGACTTGGAATAAGTAATACTATATATAAGTCTATGATAAATGGGTTTTTTTTTTTTTTTAAGAAATACTAATGGACATCCTAAAGGCATTGGTTTAGAAACTAATTTTAGAAACATTTTAAGAGAAAATAATAAAGTAATTAATTTTTTTGACAGCTTTTTTATATTTTCTCTAAAAGTTGTGTCAAAACTTTCTTAATTTAATTTATTAATAATTGCTCTAAGAACATGTATTAACATAACCTTTTTTTTTTTTAACTATTCAATAAATGGGTCTCTTTTTTCAACACTTCGATTGATGTGTTCAACTTGGAATTGCAAAAACAATGAATAAGTAATACTAGTCTATGATAGTATTTTGGAGTTTTATAAAATAGGGACAAATTTGGAAAGACGAAGCTATGAAATGACAAGGGGGTTGGCTTTAGATTAGACACTTTAATGGTTGTATAATTTGATAATTATTCGTAAAATATAAGAAGAGAATAGGAACTCAATAGTGAAAGTGAGAGAAATCAAATTCTGCATCTCTCACTCGACCAAGAGTCAAATGAGAAATAGGCAAAATCTTTCGGTCTGAATTTGTTGATTCAATTACGATTCTCACTTCTCATTCAATCAAAAGTGCACTTGGTGGAGCGAGATAATCATCTCAATCGAGCCAATGTTTGGCTAGAGTTAAATTCTATGTTTTTTCTATAGAATTTTTCGAGCTTTGTTGATCTATTTGACATGGTTTCATTTACCTAACGGTCAACTAATTTTTGAAATGGAACACCTAATTAGTGTCCTTTCATGGTGCCATTTTATTCGAAACCTCACAACATCCATAAATAAAGAATAAGTTCATTATTTTCTGCAAAACACATTTTCATAATAAATTCTTGAGTATTTTCAGAATTGCTTTGGGCAGATACTCAGACTTGGTTGAATCTTAGCAAACTCTTTGAATAAGGGCCAATCTATTCTTAAAGAAAACGTTTTATACGGTTCAAAGCCTTCAATATGCTCTTCCCTTCCCTACCATCCCTAACAATAACTAATTCGCTGTCAAATTTCCAAATTAATAGTACTAGTCACGCATGTGTAGAAAAAATGGACGATTTGTTTTTTTTTGTTAAGCATAAAATAAAAATATATAGTAGATGAGATTTATGAGTTTTAGTCAGAAACTCTTATTAAAATAATATGATTACTTTCTAACAAAGTATAGTTGATATAATATATTATATTTTCTAAGTTAAGCTATCTATATTTGTTATTTGAAAGTGCTTAAAATTTTGCTTCTTTTTGTTGTTGTTGTTGTTGAACCTAAGTGCATCGAAATGGACTGAATTGGAATGAAGTGGACCGAATGGACCATAATGAAAAGAAATGCTATGATGATGAACAGGAACATAACAACAAAAAATGTTAAGTACAAGCTTTTAGATATTATATAGATATAAAAAGGGTTCACATTTTCACGTACCTTCATTTCCTAGCCAACCACCAATTGCACTGAAAGAAAAATCAAGACTTCTTAGCTCATTGAAAGGGTGCAACAAGGACACATTTAGGAACCAAGCCTTTTGATCTTCATAGGTATGTTTATATTCGCTAAAATTGCTATGGAGGGAGAGCTCAATCAGATGATCTGCGGTCTTGCTACACTCGACCCCCTCCCAATCACAACATTCAGTCTTTGTCCCATTAACCCATGACGGAAGAAGGTGGTCCACGTAATTACTATTGGATATCATAAATGCCTTCAATTCTAACAGACCTATCCTCTCTTCCTCAATACAACCTCTGTGCTCATGAATTTGAGCAAAAAGTACTAAAGCCCAAAGCAAAGACTTTACTAAAGGCCACTCCATTGAAAAAAGATGTGAAACACCAAGACTCAATATTTCTAGCTAAACCAGCTTATGTGTAGGCACCCAATACAAGAAAATTATGAGTTTCTTGGCCCCTTATATAGAAAATTTTAGAAGGTAACCGTTCACATCAAAATCCATAATTAATAGGCAAAGTCTTTGGGGAATCTCAAGGAAATATTATATATGTGTAGATTGGGTTTGGCGGAATTAACACTAGCATGTTTATTCAAAGCGCTCTACTTTAATAATAAGAAAGCCCTTCGGGTAAAGCACTCATTGCATGCACTTTCTATTTAATTACTTTCTGTTTTAATCGATTCAGTCAAATCTCATAACTTGAGACTACAGGTAAAATAACCTAAGTTTTTATACTAATTTGTTGCAGGAAAGGAATCAAAGGATCTCCAAATAGCACTTTCACACAAGATTCTTAGTAAAAATATTATGGACTTTAAAAAAATTTGTATTAAAATATACAATAGGAATGAAGAATAAATAGACATAACTACACGTAAGAGAAAACATCAAGAATTTACATGATTTGACAATAGCCTACTTTCATAAGCAGTAAAAAATGAATTCACTGTATCAAAAAGAAATATTACAAAGTGTTTACACACTCAAAAAATGGCTAACAAATGGCATATCTTTCTAGAGTCTAGACCATTTCAAACTAATTCAAAGTCTATCCTATGTGACAGGACTTTTGGCTCAAAGCTAACAAACTCTTTGTGGTATTATATATTATAATATTATTTCAAAATTCGTTCTCTGGTCGACAAAGAATACCTTCTGCAGTAGATAATTACTAATATTTTTCTCAATGCACAAGAAGTACCATTACTTGTTTAATGAAATAGACTTTCCTCAAAACCAAGAAGACCTAAACAAAATCAAATTAGGTATTTGAGACCAATGTTAGCTTAACTATATAGGCAAGTGAGGCAATTTTTGGGCCCAAATTCATAGGCTTAAACCTTTTGGGTCAAGTGGTGTTCTTATATGTTATATACTAATATTAACTACTCAATTGGAATCTCCCTTAGGGGTTCGTTTGGATATTGCTAAAAACTGAAAAACGCTGTAGCAAAATAATTTTTAAATGTGTAAATAGTACCGTAGGACTCATTTTTAATGAAAAAATTGTTGAAAAGTGGTATTTGTGGATCTCGTAAACAGTGCACGGGACCCACTGATGTGCTGAAAAGTAGTTGAAAAATTAAGATTTGCGGCTACTGTTATGAACAGTGCATGAACAGTAGCCGAACAGTACATTTTGTAGTCTGAAACGCGCACAACAGGGGGAAAAAAAAAAGGAGACCTGAAAATGCAGACGCGCAACGCAACGCGCAATCCAAACGGTACCTAGTCTCCCCAACAATTTCACTCTAAAAGTACTAGAAAAGTGTATTATCTCTTTAGAAGAGATAGAGTGAAATAAACAAGAGTAAACAAGTGGAAAAATATAAGGTTAGTGAAGTTGGCCTGAATTATAGCTCAACTGAGATGTTAAGTGAGATTTGGCTCGATCAAGATGTTAGGCAAGTTTCAGGCGAGGCTCTATCTGAAATTCTGATAACTTAACTTGAAATCTAGCTCGATCAAGATGTCAAGCAAGTATCAGGCGAGATTATGGAGAATAATGGTTTTTGCAGTTTTTATGGCCTAAAGTTACACCACTTGATAGAGAAGCATTTGTGAACGTCAGAAGATTGTTTCTAATTAAATACTTTTTTTTGCAGTACCCATGACCTATATATATGGTTTTAACTCCCATTTTTCAAAATAACTTTTGATTTTCTCCTTAAAACATTAGAAATCCTATGAATTTTCTCCAAAATTATTATTCGTGAAACCCAATAGGTTTGGTTGTATCTTAAGAACAAATTTGCAATAGCAACCTAAGTGTGTGAACTAATATTGTCTAAAGGAAAACAATTTCATTGAACTTCAAAGCCACTAAAATTTCTATTTATTCTTTAAATTTTACTAGTTTCTTTCATTGTTCATCCCGTAGTCTCTTAAAAAATCTCCCCCAACAGGTCTTCTTTCCACCATTGCGAACAATGGCAGAGCCATATGAAGGCCACCAATAAAACGAAATTTCTCAGTGCTTTTTTATTTATTATTTAAAATCCATCTTTATTTGATTTTTCAAATCAATTTTGCTTGAAAAAAAATATATAATTTCTTCTTTCAAAGCTTTGGTAAGTAACTAAGTATAAATTTTTTTTTTTTTGGGTATTTGATGGTATTAAATAATGAAAATTTATTTATTCAAAGCATTATATGAAGTTAGGATGAGATTCTAATTATCCTGATTCATATATTGCGGCAAAGGCATGAGATACTACAAAATTTTAGAAAATTATTGAATATTGAGTTCAAGGTTGGAAGCTAAAACTTGAGGAGTTTTTTTTAGCATTTAATGTTTCTCAAGTTTTAGTAAAATTTTCAAATATGTACATAACCTTTGCCAGAAAGAGGCCCTTCCATACATGTGTAACTTAGGTCCAGGGATTTAAGAACTGGAAAGGCACCCAAGAATCTTATATTTTCCTTGTCAAAGTGAGTCCAACTTAAATTTAAGTGTGTTAGCTTGCTCAACTTAGACAAACAATTGGATTCCGAAAGAATATACACCATATTGTTAAATTCATGAGCACAATGTGAAAAGATTGACATATCATGTTTTTCATTAGCATAGTAATCCTAACACGATAAAAAAAAATCATTAATTAACTGAGTTATCAATAAGTTTTTTTTTTTTTTTGAGAATATACTGAGCTATCAATAAGTGATGTGTTTTTCTGGTTTAATCATTACCACAACCTATCTTGCCCATCTATGAAGTTTTATGATTGTAAACCGTATTTAAACCTTGAGACCTATACAAGGCATCTACACTAATCATATAAATATGATGTGTTGCCGTGTATATCCACCTTTCCTCTTTCGTAATAGAAAAAACCTATAGCTACTACAAATTTAATTAACAAATGTGATTTGTTCAAAATATAATAAAAGAAATGTTAAGAATACTATGAATTTTACTACAATTACTACTATATAAGCTTTACAAATTAACAATCATCAATCACAAAAAATAATTTAAAAATTCATTTATTATATTGTTTTAGTGGTATCAATAATATTTTTGTCATATCAGTTTGTAAGCTTTTTGTAATAAAGCTTACAGTAGCTTTAGCATTTTCCATATTATAAATATGTTTGAATTACTTTTTTTGTGACTAGCAACACATCAATTGTAAAGACTATATCATAAAATTCAAAAATTCTAGGATCATAAAAAATCATAACTTTTGTCACAATTGTCCACATGATAGACTATATGAGTAATAAAGAAAAAGATGTGGGTCCATGTGAAAGTGATAGACAACCAATCATAATTTGCCACATTGGATAGTTATTGCAAAAGTGGTAGCTTTTTAAAACATCATTTTTTCTTACTTGTCTCACTTTTTCAAAATAAAAGTATATTGTAGCACACTTTAAGCAAAAGGCTAATATCCCTATTATCACTCCTTTTAATAAATTTAATGACAATAATTTTTACAACATTTTTCGCAACTACTAATGTGACAAGTTATGTATGGTGTATAATAAAAGTAATATCATTGGTGGTACTATCATACTAAATACATGCACATATTGTAGTGATAAATGGGTCCCTTTTTTTTTTTTTTTAATACTTCAATAGATGTGTACAACTTGGAATAAGTAATACTATAAGTTTACGATAAATGGGTCTTTGTTTTTTTAACACTTCAATTGATGTGCACGACTTGGAATAAGTAAATACTATAAGTCTGCGATAAATGAGTTTTTTTTTTTTTTTTTTTAACACTTTGATAGATGTGTATAACTTAGAATAAGTAAGACTATAAGTCTATGATAAATGAGTTTTTTTTTTTTTTTCAACACTTTGATAGATGTGCATGACTTGGAATAAGTAATATTATAAGTATTCGATAGATGGGTCTTTTTTTTTTAACACTTCGCTGGATGTGTACGACTTGGAATAAGCAATACTATGGGTATGTTTAGATACCACTTATTTTGTTAAAACTGAAAAATTATTGCTGAAAGTACTGTAAATAAAGTTAAAAGTTAGTTGAAATAGTACAGTGGGGCCAATGAATAATGCCAAAAAGTGCAGTGGGGGCATAAAATACTGAACAGTGAAATAATTTTCATTTTTCATCATAATCCAAACTCACAAGTCCTTTTTTTTTAAATGAAAAGAGCAATACTATAAGTCTATAATAGTATGTTGGAGTTTTATAAAATAGGGACAAATTTGGAAAGACCAAGCTATGAAATGACAAGGGGGTTGGCTTTAGATTAGACACTTTAACTATACGTAGGTTGTAATATTTGAAATTAGAAGAGAATAAGAATTCATTTGTGAAAGTGAGGGAAATCAAGTTCTGCATATCTCACCCAACCAGGAGTCAAATACATACACATCCATGGTAATGATAAAGGGGTCTTCTTCTTCTGTTTTTTTTTTTTTTTTTTTAACACTTTAATAGATGTGAACAACTTGTAATAAGTAATACTATAAGTCTACAATAAATGGTTTTTTTTTTTTTTAACACTTCAATAGATGTGTACAACTTGGAATAAGTAATATTATAAGTCTATGACAAATGGGTCTTTTTTTTTTTTAACACTTCAATAGATGTATACAAATTGGAATAAGTAATACTATAAGTCTATGATAAATGAGTCTTTTATTTTAACACTTCGATTGATGTGAACAACTTGAAATAAGTAAATACTATAAGTCTACCATAAATGGGTTTTTTTCTAACACTTTGGTAGATGTGTATGACTTGGAATAAGTAATATTATAAGTCTATGATAAATGAGTCTTTTTTTTTTTTCAACACTTCGATAAATGTGTATGACTTGGAATAAATAATATTATAAATTTTTGATAAAAGGGTATTTTTTTAACACTTTGATTGATGTGTAAGACTTGGAATAAGTAAATACTATAAGTCTGCGATAAATGGTTTTTTTTTTTTTAACACTTTGATAGATGTGTATGACTTAGAAAGTAATACTATAAGTCTATGATAAATAAGTCTTTTTTTTCTTAACACTTCGATAGATATGTATGACTTGAAATAAATAATATTATAAACTTTCGATAAATGGGTCTTTTTTTTAACACTTCGATAGCTGTGTACGTCTTGGAATGTAGTCTAGGGCTGTCCAGACAACCCGCATATCTGACCCACCCGGCCAAACCGACTGGACCTGAATCGTCTGCTGCCCGATTTGACTACTCCGGCGATCGGCAATAGGCCCTTACTTTACAAAACCGATTCCGGAAAATTGGGTGTGGGTCTCTTCCACCAATACCCGAGCCACCCGACCTTACCGCCATATAAATGGGTTTAAAGGTCTGAACTCTGAAGTTTGTTACTCTCAGTTCTCACTTTCCGACTCTCAATTCTTACTCTCACTCTCTCCTCTCAATCTCACGATCTCTGCTACCCTTCGCCGATCTCTGCCTCTCCATCGTCTATCTGTGCTCTTCGTCGTCGACCTTCGCTCTTCGTCTGCAACGTCCTAACTCGTTTCATATCTTAGGTTCGTCGACCTTTTATTTCATCTTTTAGGTTCATTTATTTGTGGATTTGTGGACTGTTCTCTGGGTTTTTTTTTTTTGGATTTGTGGATCTGTTCTTTGGGTTGTAGATCTGTTGATTTTGTTCTTCAAGAATCAAACTTCAGTGTTTGATCTGTGTATTTCGGTCGAAATCAAAGCCAACCGCCACCCACTTGAGCCCGATCGGACTTGACTGGTGGCTTTTCGCAGTCGGCGGCGGGTTTGGAACTTCTCCACCCAATCTGATCAGGTCGGTTCTGGGTTGGGCACAAACACAACCCGAACTGACTCGTGGACGGCCCTAAGCAATACTATAAGTTTTTTTTTTAATTTTAATTAAAAGAGTAATACTATAAGTCTATAATAGTATTTTGGATTTTTATAAAATGGGGACAAATTTGGAAAGACTAAGCTATGAAATGACAAGGGGTTGGCTTTAGATTAGACACTTTAAATGTTGTATAATTTGATAAATATACGTTGGTGATAATATTTGAAATTAGAAGAGAATAAGAATTCAATTGTGAAAGTGAGGGAAATCAAGTCCTACATATCTCACCCAACCAAGAGTCAAATGAGAAACAAGGTTTTTAAACCCGGACCGGACCGTATGGTCCGACCGAAAAAACCTCAAACCACCCATTTTTGCGATTCTTTTAGCCTCCAGAACCATTCTATGTGAAAAAAATAGGGACCCATGCGAACCGCGGTCGAACCTCACGGTTCTGAGAACCGTGAACGGTTCTCGCGGTTCTCACAGGTCCCTTTAAAAAAAAAAAAAAAAGCCTTAAACAGCACCATACCGGAATATTTACTATTTTTGGTCGGGAAAAAAATATCCACTGGTAAAGAATTTGAATAAAAGTAAAAAGAAATTAGAAAACTTCTGATCTTTGTTTCAGTCTCTTTGCTTCACTCTCAAAAAACGTCTCACATAATCCAAACACAAAACACAAAACAAAATCCAATTCTTACAATAAAGTTGAATCAGAACAAGCAAATATGAAAAAAGAAAAAAAAAAGAAAAAAAAAAGAAAAAAAAAAGAAAGAAGAATAAGCCGATCTAACCCAGTCTGGTGGTGGGGAGGAGGAAGAACAGCGGTGGGGCGGCAGACGAGGTAGTGCTGCACTGGCTTTATCCTTTTGGCGACCTCGATCTCCGCTGGCCTTCGATCTGTGCACCTTGATCTCCACCGGCTTTGTCCTTTCGGTGACCTCCAAACACAAAACGCCAATCTCTACTGGCTTTGTCCTTTTGACGACCTCGATCTCCGTTGGCCTTCGATCTGTGCACCTCGATCTCCACCGGCACTTCAGATTCTCTCTCTCTCTCTCTCTCTCTCTCTCTCTCTCTCTCTCTCTCTCTCTCTCTCTCTCTCTCTCTCTCTCTGATGTGAATATGTGAATGTGATAGATATGAAGTAACTGTGTGGATGAGAGTTGAGTAATAAATTGGGTCCGTGTGTTTATCCCTTAGTTTTTTTTTTTTTTTTATTCAAAAGTGTGGTATTTAATACTAAAAAATGACTATTAAGAAATGCTATTACAATATTTTTACAATAAATTTTAAGTAATAGATTGTTATTAGCTAATATTGATAAGCAAAAAAATAATTTTAGTGATAAGTTCAAATTAGAACTAATAATAACTTTTAACATAAAATTTTGATGTGATTCTTGTGAAAATATTGCGAAAAATATTTGAATATAACGTAACAATTCTTTCTTCATGCTTTTGTTTGTATTGCTTTTTTATCTCTTCCTTTAATTTCATTTACTTTTGTTTCTAGTGCTTTTTCAAGTTTGAGAATGTGAGCTAGACAGCTGGTCATGTGGGCACTAGAAAGTGAAAATTGGAAAGACAATCTGATGCTTTTAATTTTCTTTTTATAAAAAAATGGTTATTATTATTATTGGATAGATATTTCATATTTGGGCTATAGATGGATATATTAGACATAGTTAAAATATGGATTTATAGTTTTAATTTGACTATTTTAGTTAATTTTTTTTATTTTTTACTAATTTAATATTTTTATATATATTTAAAATAATTATTAAATTAATTATGACATCATCACGGTTCGACCCTGGTTCGACCTCGGTTCGACCTTAAAAACCTTGAACCTCTTCCTTTTACGGTTCAATGAACGGTCCGGGTCTGAAAACCTTGATGAGAAATAGGCAAAATCTTTCGATCTGAATTTTTTGATTCAATTATAGCTCTCACTTCTCATTCAATCAAAAGTGCACCTAGTGGAGCGAGATAATCATATCAATCGAGTGTATGTTTGGCGAGAGTTAAACGCTATTTTTTTTTTTTTGTAGAATTTTTTGGGCTTTGTTGACCTATTTGACATGGTTTAATTTACCTAACGGTAAACTAATTTTTAAAATGGAACACCTAATTAGTGCCCTTTCATTATGTCAATTTATTTGAAACCTCACAACATCCATAAATAGAGGTTAAGTTCATTCATTCCTTGCATCTTTTCCATTATTTTCTGCAAAACACATTTTCATAATAAGTTCTTGAGTATTTTCAGAATTTTTTTGGGCAAATACTCAGACTTGGTTGAATCTTGGAGACTAATTTCCGGTAACTCTTAGCAAACTCTTTGAATAAAGGCAAATCTAGTCTTAAAGAAAACGTTTTATATGGTTCAAGGCCTTCAATATGCTCTTCCCTTCCCTACTATCCCTAACAATAACTAATTCGCCAGCAAATTTTTAAATTAATAGTACTGGCTGCACGATGTGCAGAAAAATTTGAAGATCTATTTTTTTGTTAAGTGAATATTGAAAATAGTAGATGAGATTTAGAAGTTTTAGTCTCAAATCCTTTTATTTATATGATTATTTTCTAACAAAATATAGTTGATATAATATATTGTATTTTCTAAGTTAAGTTATCTATATTTGTTATTTGAAAGTGCTTTAAATTTTTCAATTATTCTTTTTATTCATGGCAACACAATGATTGCTCAAATGGACCAAACGGACCAAAATAGACCAAAACAGACCGAATGGACCATAGTGGATCAAAATCCTACACTGATGTGACTCAAAAGAAGCATAACACAATAAATGTTAAGTTTAAACTTTTAAATATTATATAGATATAAAAGGAGGAGAGTTCACATTTTAACATATCTTCATTTCCTAGCCGGCCGCTAATTCTATCATTAACCCATGATAGAAGAAGGTGGTTGGTGTAATTACTATTGGATTTCATTCAATTCTAACAGACTTATCCTCTCTTCCTCAATACAACTTTTGTGCTCATGAATTTGAATAAAAAGTACTAAAGCCCAAAGCAAAGCCTTTACTAAAGGCCACTCCATTGAAAAATGATGCGAAACACCAAGATTCAATATTTTTAGCTAAACCAGCTTATGTGTAGGGACCCAAATACAAGAAAATTATTAGTTTATTGGCCCCTTGTATAGAAAGTTTTAGAAAGTAACCTTTCACATCCAAATCCAAATTTATAGGTGACGTCTTTGGGGAATCTCATGCGCATATTATATATGTGTATATTGGGTTTGGCTGAATCTTACTAGCATGTTTAATAATAAAAAATACCTTTGGTAGTAGATAATTAGCAATATTGTTCTTGGTGCACAAGAAGTACTATCACTTGTTTAATAGGAAATAGACTTTCCTCAAAACTAAGAATACCTAGACCAAATCAAATTAGGAATTTGAGACTGAAGTTGGCTCAAGTATATACGCATGTGAGGCAAATTTTGGGCCCAAACTCATAGGCTAAAGCCTTTTTTTTTTTGGTCAAGTAGTGTTTTTATATGTTACAATTTATATTAATTACTCAATTGAAATCTTTCTAAAATGTGGTCTCCCCGACAATCCCACTTTATAAGTACTAGAAAAGTGTAATTATCTCTTTAGAAGAGATAAAGTGAAATAAACAATAGTAAACAAGTGGAAAAAATATAAGGTTAGTGAAGTTGGCCAAAATTTTAGGTCTACTGAGTTGTTAAGTGAGTTTTGGCTTGATCAAGATGTTTGGCAAGTTTCAGGCGAAGCTCTCTGTCTAAAATTCTGATAAGTTGGCTTGAAATCTGGCTCGACCAAGATATCAAGCAAGTATTAGGCGAGATTATGGAGAATAATGGGTTTTATAGTTTTTTATGACCCAAAGTTGTACCCCTTGATATAGAAGCATTTTTTTTTTTTTTATAGAATGAGATATAGAAGCATTTGTGAACATTTTTTTTTTTTGCACTTAAGCATTTGTGAACATTGGGAGATTGTTTCTAATTAAATATTTTTTTAGCCGTTATTACCCATGACCTATATATGGTTTTAACTCCCATTTTCAAAATAACTTTTGATTTTCTCCTAAAAACATTAGAAATCCTACAGGTTTTCTCCAAAATTATTATTTGTGGAACCCAATAGCTTTGGTTGTATCTTGAGAACAAGTTTGCAATAACATTTTAGCAACCTAATGTGTGAGCAAACATTGTCTCAAGGAAAAACAATTTCATTGTACTTCAAATCCACTAAAGTTTCTATTTATTCTTTGAATTTTCTAGTTTCTTTCATTGTTCATCCCATAGTTCTCCAACACGGATGAGGTGGTCAGGTACCATCAAGCTCCCCAAACCTGTTTAATCATATTCGCATCAAAAATCTCCCCCAACAGGTCTTCTTTCCACCATTGCGAACAATGGCGGAGCCATATGAAGGCCATCAATAAAACGAAGTTTCTCATTGCTTTTTTATTTATTATTTAAAATCCATCTTTATTTGATTTTTTTAATCAATTTTTCTTGAAAAAATATTAAAATTTCTTATTTCAAAGCTTTGGTAAGTAACCAAGTATATAACTTTTATTTTCTTTGTATCTATTTGATGGTATTAAATATTGAAAATTTATTTATTCCAAAGCATTATATTAAGTTATGATGAGGTTCTAATTATCCTGATTCATATATTGCAGCAAAGGCATGAGACGCTACAAAATTTTAGAAAATTATTGAATATTGAGTTCAAGGTTGGAAGCTAAAACTTGAGAAGGGGATTTTTTTTATAGCATTTATTGTTTCTCAAGTTTTAGTAAAACTAGCTGCAAATCTGCGCGTTATGCATGATAATTATTTTTATGGTGGTTTTATTAATTTTTTTTACAATTTAAACTAATTTAATAAAGAATAATGTAATATAAGAACAATTATAAATCATAAATATAAATTTTATCGTACCAAAATGAAAACAATACAATTTTTCTCATAAATTCAAAAGGCAAATTAAGGAAAATATTCATTTTTTAATAAAAGTTATTTTATAACATTTTGTGAATCATTAAAAAGAATATAAAATTTGGAAATTATTTTTTTAGTTTTAAACAAAATTTCTCAAACTTTATTTTTTCTGCCTACAACCAAAACATCAAAAAACGTAATTAATAAAATTAATTAACTTAACAATGATTAATTTGACTAATTAAGAAAAATAATTTGTTGTTAATAATCTATTAAGGTTATTTTCTCTGCAGAAATTGTAATGTCATCCACCCAAAACATATTATCAAATAAACGATTATTAGCAAAATCTAATAATTAATTTTCTATATATGCATTGTTATAAAATAATAATAACAATTAAAGTAAAATCGCAAAAGCTAAAATTTGTCACCCATCTGAATATTTTCGTTTGGTTAACCTTTGCTTTTTTCTGAATAAATGGCATTATAAAATACTTTTAATACAACTATTAAGAGTACTTTGTCCATCATAAAGAGTTAAAAAATAAACAAAAATTAGTAAAGTCTCATGGTTTAACATCTAAATTGAACACCATAAAAAATCATGATGTGTAATAGAATAAATATCAAATTACAATAAATACCAAATTATCTAAATCATGTTATTTAATAGAATAATATTATATTTTATATGCTATATTTAATTCTTTATAACGCAATAGGATAAAATTTAACAATCAAAGAGAATTAAAAAAACAATTTAAAAAAATAAACTAAATCACATTAACCTAAAGTAGAGTTTTAAAGAATATAAAAAATTATCAACCTAAAACAGAGATCCAAGAAAAAAAAATCCACCAAAAATCTGTGTGTGTGTGAGAGAGAGAGAGAGAGAACATTTTTCTGTGAGGAAAACCTATGCTTAGAATGGAAGAGGGTAATGAAGAATTTATAGTAAGAAGGTGTGAATAAGAAGAGACAAAAATAAAGGAAGATGAATGGAAAGAGGAAGAATGATATTAATGTAGAAGGTAGTAGAGAGATGAAACGATAAGTGAGGGAGAACGGCTGGAGAAGTACTGAGGAGATGAAAAAGTAAGGGAAGGAGAAAGGTTGGAGAAGTGTAAATATTAAAAAAAAAATGTTAAAAACAATTATAGGAAAATTGAAAAGAAAAAAGATAATGACGTGAACACTAATGTGACTCGACTGGAACATAGCAATAATAAATGCTATACTTCATCTTTTAAATATATATTGTCACGACCCAAACCTGTATTTCAGAATTTAGAGCATGACCGGCATGTTAATATCAAGTTTACCTCAATACTAACACGAACCAACCTAAACTAAAGGTGCTTATCAAGAATTTGTTTCTTGAATTCCTGCTTATTTTCTTGCATAAAAACCAAAATATACAAAAATGATGAAAACCTTAAATTTCATCTCATATAAACCTTGCAAGATTACCCCTTAGCTGAAACCTCAGGTTTCGTGTAAATATTACATAGCTAAAAGTTTAGTAAAAACTCTTATTATAAACCTAACCCCAAGGACATACAACTGGGGTTCAAAATAAACTAAAGTTCTGAATTACATCTGTGCTCAAAGGATCAAGTACATCTTGATTCTTCCTATACAACAAAAGAACTAAACTACTATACAACCTAACAAAACTATACAATCTAACAACGAGAATTACAGAATCCTTGCTACCTCTAATACTCTCGCTGCTTCTAGGAAGAACCTGTGCACTGAAATATAATAGGGTGAGCTGCGAAGCCCAGTAAGGTTTTAAGCTCCATGGGCCTTTAATAAGCATGCATGTAAAACAAATATTTTATGGATATGCCAGCTTAATAAAATAGCTTTTATACTGTTTACGTTGTTCTTAAAATTACTTATGAACTTTCAGATAAAATATTTCTGTCAGTTCGTTTAGACCCCTGTAAACTAGATTGTTTAACCTAATTAATTAACCAAGTGAATACTTAGGTTTATTATTCAGATCTAGGTTAAAACAAAACAATCATATCAAGTAAAGCAGCGGAAAAATAAATAACACAACGATATGATGACCCAGGAAAACCAAACCGGTAAAAAACCTGGGGAGGATTTAACCTAGCTATCCTCAAGGTAAAATAGCAAATCCACTAGAAAGAATTGAAGTTTACACAATAGCGACTTAGACCACTAACATCCTATTGCTACCCAAGTGTAGGAAACTTACTACCATGACCCCATGATAGCTCCGAGATCCACGGACTCCTTCTTTCTTTAATCTTTGCAAAACACAAACACCACCGCTTGTGACTTTGAGATCCCACTCAAAGGTTTAGCAACACAAACTCTCCTGTTTGTGATTCCAAGACCACCCTTGAAGGTTTAGATCATCAGCTCCTTTGATGATTAGAGAAGGCAGCAACTTCAGCAATACCGGATCTTGAGATTCTTCAAGGAACAACACCGGTAGAAGTAATAAGAGAGGTTTTAGGAACAAAACCCTAAATACAAAAGAGGCACACTCTTTTCTCTCTAAAAAGCCTTATAAAAAACGTGCTTAGGGTTTCCTTTATATAGTGGGAGAAGTAGATCTGAAACCCTAATCCTTAATGGGCTAGAACTGCTGTTTGGGCTTAATTAAAATTCTGCAGATACGAATCTCGATCGATCGAGCCTGTTTTTCGATCGATCGAACTAGGCAGATTCTGAAATCTTCTTTTTGCAGCTTACATGTTCTTGTGTGCTCACGATTTGCCAATTGTTCTAAGCTCTTAGAACCTAACAATCTCCCCCTTTGGCAATTCGTGACAAAACTTTCATACAAAATGAAATGTTAAAATACAAGAACAACCCAATACAATAAAATGCCCAATTACATTACAAATCCCAATCTAAGACTCTTAACCTAGAAGTTGCCAAGAAGAGGTAGAAGGTCTTGATCAGAATGCACCTGTCTTTCTTGAAACACTCAACAAACACGTCACCGCATGTGTGGAAAGAAAGACATATAAACAAAATGAAGCACAATATAAAAACAAAAGTAAACTAACTCTCCCCCTAAGTTAGATACATCAAAAAGTTTTTATATTCTCCCCCTTTCAAAAACAATTTTATCTCCCCCTAAACAAGACAAACAGGATTCTCACATTACATCTATTTCTCCCCCTTTTTGTCACGTATTGACAAATACAACTCAAACAAAGAGTAAACATGAGAGAAAAAAGAGAACAATGGGAACATAAAACAGATTAGCTCTATAGAAAAAAGAGATAACTCCCCCTATAAAGAGCAACAACTCCCCCTATGAACAACAAAGGTTAAAAAAAAAACTTTCTCCCCCTATAAAAATAGGAAAAAAAAACAAAACAAGTTTTGGGAAAAACAGTTTTGGAGAAAATTTAGGAGGTGGGGATAAATAAAAACACACAAACAAAAAAAAATTAGTTGAGGATACACATGAAGAAAAATATTCTCTCATTCAATAAATGCAAACTTGACACTATGTGACCCATAAACAGTTGCATGAGTAGAGAAAATATTTGCACATTGATTATCCATCACATCTCTTAAGAAAAATATTTTCTGCAATTCACACAACAAGAAAAATAGCATATACTAAAATGTACAAAGGACTCAAAAATTAATCAATCAATTTTCAATTCAAGTTGAGTACCCAATTTAGCAAAGTGTATGCATGTTATGTGTGAAAACAATGAGAGATATGACTGCAAAACTGCAAGATGGATACAAAAACAATGCAACTCATGTGAATCCTAACCATAAATGATGCAAGAAAAAAAAATTTGGTCAAAAACTCTAAAAACTGAAAATTTTTCAGTTTCGATCGATCGAGCATCGATCGAATACCAATCGAGTCAAACAGAATTAAACCAAAAATTTTAATCGCAATTTCGATCGGTTGAAAAACAGATTCGATCGATCGAAAATCTGGAAAAAATAAATTTTTGAAAAACACAGCAATTTTATGTAGAATCTCCTCAAAGCACAATATTTCATGAATGAAATGCATGAGTATGAGACTAAAAGTTTTTCAAAAATACATGAATACAACCCAGATCTTCCAAAATTAAGATTTTTAATCAATTTGTCTTTAAAACTCAAATTTTGCATCAAAATCAAGGAACATATAATCTTGGATGGCCACAACAAAATCACACACAATAACATGTACAAAGTTTAGTAAAGAGTAACTTTGTGTAGTGTGTGCAACTAGCAAAAGCTTGAGATACATGTGAGGTGATATGTGAATAGTAATCAATCACAAAGTCTACAAAATTCATCACATAAATTTGAACGAGACTATCACCTAAAGAGTTACATCATATAACTCTCACATCTCCTAGAATAAAAGCTTGCAATCATGTAAGTTTCTTGATTTGCCTCATTATTCAATTTAATTGATTAGAAACTTAATAAAAGTCGGGATAATGTACACACCAATTATATTTGAATTTGTGAGATTATTATAGCCCAATAATGTACACACCAATTTTAATAGAGGCTACACCTTATTTTCTTTTTGTGCATGTGCTACACTTTCTCGAGCACAAAATCTTACGATATGCACTAAGGTGTTCATGATTGGCTAGTAAACAGTGGTGAGATGGTTATTTATGCCTTTCTCAATAAGTTCAAGTCCAACAATCAAAGGCATGTGACTTCAAGATCAAGACAAAGTGATCAAAAACTATAAACATCTTCCCACACAACATGCACTACAAAGACTTCAGCTAGTAAAGTGCAATAAAGAAGCTCATCCAAGCTAAACAGGGTACATAAACATGTTATGTAAAGATAAATGGCCAACCTCAACTATAAATCCAAGATATATAATACAAAACACAAAAAAAAAACTTTTTGGTTTAAAAAAATTTTATGACCAAAAACAAAAAGCACACATTATGCTAAATGAACAAAAATGCAAATGCAATGCATGACAGTGCTTAACTAAGCTATAGAGGGTACACAAACAAGAAATATCAATTTCTTAATTAACCCATGAGTACATGTACAAACTAGTACATACTCAAACAAAATCAAAAAATAGCTTAGTACTTATAGAACACATGCTATTCAAGTTTCTCCACAATGTCAAGCATGTTCTAAATCAAGAGAGATATCATAATTCATGTAATCCTCAAAACAAATAAAACAACAAAAAAACTAAAAGAAAACATGTCCACAATTAATTGAAAGAATTAAATCAGGGACAAGTCAGCAACACTCACCTTAGAGAATCTTTTCTCACCCATATAGCACGAGTCTTCGGCTTTGTAGGTGAAAATCCATGTGAAGCAGAGTGTATTTGAGGAATTACACCAATCTTCTGAGAAAGACTTAAATCCTGCAAATTCCTTTCACAAGCCAACAAGCTCAAATTTTTCAAAAGAATATGAAACAATTTATTTGAACTTATGGCAGGAGAAATATCATCACATGTCCTAGATTGAAACACAGAATGCTTAAATTTTAATTTATGACAATTAGGACGAATGTGACCGGAAACACCACAAAAGTGACAAACAGGAACAAATTTAGGAACATTAGTATTCCTAACAACAAATCTAGTCTCAGATTTTGGTTTTTGCCTCAACAAAGAACAATTTGGTCTAATATGACCAACAACACCACAAAGGTGACAAGTAGGCACAAAAACAGATTTCTTATGCTTTCTAACAGTAGGTTTAGACTTAGGTTTAAAAACTTCAGTGTCTACATCAGAACTTTTACCTTTGTCTAACCTAGCAAAATAAGCCTTTTCTTTATTATTCCTCTTGAAAGGAGGAACATAAACTTTTTCAGCTTTAGGCTTAAGAGAAACAGAAACACTTCTGTTATCAACAGTAGGCTTGGTACTTGTCAAATTTTCAATTTTAGCTTTAGATTCAGCTAACTCTTGTTCCAAGCTTTTCATCTTCTCATCTTGAGAGAAAATTTGATTTCTCAAAAATTCATTCTTTTTATTAGATTCATCTAAACTAACAATCAATTCCTCTTTTTCAAGATTAGCCAATTTTAACTCTTCTTTAAATTTCTTAGCAATTTTCAAAGACTTAGATAATTCCTTACGAAGAGTTTCAAAGGCATCAATAAAATCAACAGAAACAACAGTGTCCTTTTTATTCAAATCATCACAATCAAAAGCAGTAAGACACTTCAAATTATCCATGATAACAGGGATCAAGGATCAACTCTTAGATCAAAAGATCTACAACAGAAGAGCTACCTGCTCTGATACCACTTGTCAGTTCGTTTAGACCCCTGTAAACTAGATTGTTTAACCTAATTAATTAACCAAGTGAATACTTAGGTTTATTATTCAGATCTAGGTTAAAACAAAACAATCATATCAAGTAAAGCAGCGGAAAAATAAATAACACAACGATATGATGACCTAGGAAAACCAAACCGGTAAAAAACCTGGAGAGGATTTAACCTAGCTATCCTCAAGGTAAAATAGCAAATCCACTAGAAAGAATTGAAGTTTACACAATAGCGACTTAGACCACTAACATCCTATTGCTACCCAAGTGTAGGAAACTTACTACCATGACCCCATGATAGCTCCGAGATCCACGGACTCCTTCTTTCTTTAATCTTTGCAAAACACAAACACCACCGCTTGTGACTTTGAGATCCCACTCAAAGGTTTAGCAACACAAACTCTCCTGTTTGTGACTCCAAGACCACCCTTGAAGGTTTAGATCATCAGCTCCTTTGATGATTAGAGAAGGCAGCAACTTCAGCAATACCGGATCTTGAGATTCTTCAAGGAACAACACCGGTAGAAGTAATAAGAGAGATTTTAGGAACAAAACCCTAAATACAAAAGAGACACACTCTTTTCTCTCTAAAAAGCCTTATAAAAAACGTACTTAGGGTTTCCTTTATATAGTGGGAGAAGTAGATCTGAAACCCTAATCCTTAATGGGCTAGAACTGCTGTTTGGGCTTAATTAAAATTCTGCAGATACGAATCTCGATCGATCGAGCCTGTTTTTCGATCGATCGAACTAGGCAGATTCTGAAATCTTCTTTTTGCAGCTTACATGTTCTTGTGTGCTCACGATTTGCCAATTGTTCTAAGCTCTTAGAACCTAACAATTTCATTTTCCTTTCATATAACAATAAAAGGACATGATAAGGAACGTAAACATAATTCGGAAATCTTATCTTTGAATAGACTATGAAATACTTTATCATAACTTATCATCAGGCTTATCATAATTTCCAAATAGCCTAATAGTTCATTTATCATACATATTAGTTAGTCCAATTGTAAGTCTGTCACAACTTTGGGAGGCTTCCAGCACAAAGTGCTAGGCATCCAACATTCCCCACAATGCTAGGTAACCCCGGGATCAGATCATAATACATATCTTCAACCATGGGGGTAGGTTGACATCCTCCACAAGTTGGCCGTTACCAACAAGGGCGGGTACAGCAGAGCCAGTCCCACTTTTAATGGCTAATCAGAATTTCCATGGAAATGCCAGTACTATAACCCCTGCTGGCTGAGTTCAGATCATAACAACGGAATAACTAAAAACTATATTTTTCTGATAACTTTGCTTTTATATAATTGTTTCACAACAGTAGCATATCTACTTCATTCTTAAAAATTATGTTCGTGATATAAAATAATAGCATCAATATGCTAAAATTATCGTGTATATAAGATTAAACAACTCATGAACATATATTTTACTTAAATCATGCTTATATGTAATATTTCCAATTAAAAGGTTTAATGCATAATAGTTTTCTAAACAATTTTATACTTATCAAATGCACATGTCACAAATCCCTTACCTGAAAACGGAAGACGCGAGAGATTGTACAAGAGGAGCTCAAGTGTCCGTGTTCTCGTTCTCATCACCTAAATGAAAGACCAAAACTTATTACTAACAAACTCTTCCTAAGTATATAAACTTATACATCCATCACAACCTAACTCTTAAACTCAAGAAAAATCCTAATTCCCATCACAAAATAGTTTCCCCAAAAACAAGGTACATTCATCAAACACATTGCATACCAAAACATAAAGAAACCAAGGAATAAAAATTCCTCAATGATCCAAACATACCAAAAGATAAGCATAATAATTTATAGCTTAAAACATTCACCCTAACTTCAAAATTAAATCCACAAAGTCAGATATGTCAAAAGCTGTTCGCTGCTCATTACAGCAGCGTAAGCCCCATTTGTAAAATACAAATGGACTGTCCAAACACTTCCATTTGTCATGAAATTTTACATAACTACTCCCCTTTATGTCTAATATATACCATAAAAATTTCAGAGTCAAAGCATAAAACCATGATTTATTAAAAATCATACAAGGCAACGTACTCAAATCTGTCCTGACAGATTTTCATGCAACTTAGAACTTAATCCATTATTTCTATACTCATCCAAAATCTGTGAAACCACTTCCATAACAACCATATGTGTCTTAGGATTCATAAAAACTACTCCTAGCATCCTAATTCACAGCAAATGATTTTATACATATTTTTCTTGTTGTAAACATCAAATCTGTCACAGTGACAGCTTCAGCACATGTTCTTACTAAAATCATCAACAAATAGCAATTGGCCATCATTTCATTTGGGTATTTTTATACCTATACGACACATATTAAAATACCTTAATAAGCATTCAAATGACCAATTTCATCAATCTTTCAAATTACTAAAAACTGAAGCACAAGTACAGCTCCTACAATCAAAACAGAGAGCAAAGAAGAGGGAAAATGAACAAAACATTTATACCATCAAAATACCCAAAATCAAAAGAGGTTTTAATTTACTTACCCACAAAATTTGAAGCTGAAACCTTAGTGTTAGGCTCTTAGTTTCATCTTAGAGAGAGGCTTGTGATTTTGGTGAGAAACTGAGAGAGTGAGATGTTGCCGTGTGAAGTAAAGGAAAAAGGAAAGAAAGGAGCAAAGAAAAGATGGGATTTTTTTTTCTAAATAATCAAATCCTTCAAATAATTTCATTAGTTAGTAAGGTTTTGAAACTATTTAGCAATCTAACAAATCGAGTCCCTTGGAGTCGATTTTGCTTTTCGATAAGTTTGAAATCGAGTGTTTCACACTCGAGTTCCATGAGATCACAAAAAAAAACCCAGAAACTGAAGAACAAAACCCAGAAACTGAAGAAAACCAACAAAGAAGAAAACCCAAAAACCTTAAACAAAGAAGAACACAAACCAGCAAAGAACAAAAACAAACCAGCGGGAGGCGACGGCGACGGCGACCAAGCTCTGCGAAGGTTTTCCTCTAATCGTTGTTTTCCTTGTCTGGGTCTGAAGAAAAACAAACCAGCGAGAGGCGACGACGACGGCAACAGCAGCGGCGACCAAGCTCTGCGAAGGTTTTCCTCTAATCTTTGTTTTCCTTGTCTGGGTCTTTCAATTTGATGATGCTTTGTTGTTTTTTCTTGTTCTGGTGTTCGTTGGGTCTCATGGATAATAGAAATCAAGTCTTTTCCGTGAAACTCGACTCTAAACAACTCGATTTAGCGCACAACGAAATCGAGTTCTCTGCACTCGATTTGTTAGATCGCTAAATAGTTTCAAAACCTTCCTAACTAATGAAATTGTTTGAGAGATTTGGTTATTTTGAAAAAAAAATCCGAAAAGATGAACCAAGAGAGACTTCTGATGCAACAAAGAGATAAGGGTGGGAGACTTTTGTGAAGTACGTGTATAACAAGGGGAAAAGGCCAAAAAAGTCTAGATGAGTCACACTTACTTTTACAAATTTTCTTTCCACCCCTTAGAAGCTTATAATTCTAGAAAGGCCCAAAGAATAATATAACTATATATATATATATATATATATCCTTACCTTTATAAATTTCCTTTCTACAACATTAAAAAAATATATGTTTTATAATATCATAATATCAAAGCTTCATACACTTAAAGTAATTAAAATGATAACAAGCATATAATCCATAAAATTAATTATGCAATTAGGTTGGGGTATTACATATATAGATATAGATTGTATTGATAATATTTTTAGTATAATATGCATTATATGATATATTAGTGTGTAGCTTTATACATATGCACGAGTACAATTAAAAAAAATCACTATTATACGGTTTAAATTATATCTTTTTTTGAGAAGAAGTTCAAATTATGGTAGAATTAGCTTAAACTTTTTTTTAAAACTTTAAATTTCTAAAATGTGTATTGGTTTTTCATATTTTATATATATATATATATATATATGTGATATAGAATTTAATTGAATTTAGACTCTTTGGTTTTTGCACCCAATAATTCACTCGCCACAAAAATTAAAAACTTAGATGGACACGTGGTGGAAAATTGGACTCCAATTGAAATTTTAATTTAGAATCTAATTGGATTTGGACTTTTAGAGATTTACACTCAATAATTCACTTGGCACAAAATTAAAAATTAAACGGGACACGTGACGCAAAATTGAGAATCCAATTACAATCTAATCGGATTTTCTCTGAACTTTGGCTATATATATACTCGCATGTAACACGTGCTTGCGCACGGAAACATTGAATAGTAGTGAAAACAAAATTTGATTGCTATTACTAATGTTAATATTTTTATACTAAGCTTGTCCACATTTTATTGTGAAGATTGACGGATGCAACCACTAATGAGATGTAATCTCACATTTGCAATATTAGATTTTCTTCCAATCTCATAACATCTATAATATTAGTATGCAATGAATGAATTATTGTCAGCAATCCTAACATCTATAATTTGCTAGCTTGAGTCTAGAACTTTACCATCTCATTAAACGCCGAATATCCATAGTAATATGTAATAAATGAATTAATATCAACAATCCGAGAGCAAACAATATTAATTAATTTTTCCTACAATCTCTATTTTAAGTTTTATTTTCCCCTTTTTAAAAAAAATTATTTTCCCCCATTGTTTGGAGGGGGAGGGGGGGGAGATGTAATTTAAATAATAAAAAATGTCTCAATCTTTTTATTTGACAAAAATTCTAGAATTTTTTTTTTTACTCAAAAAAGTTGTGCTTTTTACACTTTAACGCCTTCCCATCTATCAAACCATTCCATGATCTACTATTCCTAAGCTTTAAATTTCTTTCATTTTTCATGTTGAGATAAAAATTTTAATGATAATCATGATAGTCACAATATGTGAATAATATTATAACTCATCAAAACTAATTACTAAATATGGATCTATACAAACTTTAAGAGTATCATCATATTATGTTCAATCACAAATATTTAATAATAATGTGAATTACCAAATCCCAAAAAAAAAAAAAAATCATTGAATTACAAAGGGATGCCCATAGGTCTAAAAATGTTACAAATAAGGCAAGCATATTTCCTGTGTAATCAATTGACCTCTTGTTTTTCTACATATTATCATCTAGATAGCTCCAAAAAATCTATATTTTATAACTTGCATTTGAATCTAAATTATTATATAAAAATTTCTATGAACAAAAAAGGAGAAAACACCTTAAGGTGCAAAATTTTAATTACTTTCAAGTAAATGTACTGAACATCTAAAACAAACTCTAGTGCAAATATTTAAACAAAACTTTGATTATGCAATAATTTCTAGTGCAAAAGCTCAAAGAAAAAGGGAAATAAATTCTACAATTGACTTTTAATAAGTCCAAATTTTAGTGACAAAGCCGATGATCCAAAGAAGCCAAATACCTACTACTTCCAAAATAAACTCTACCTTTTTTTTTTTTTTTTTTTTATATAGCATTGATGAAGTAAATCATCATATGTTGTAATGATGTTCATCATATGTGGTTCAAAATGCCCAAAGGCACCCACCCAAAGCAGATTAGTTGCAAAATAAAGCCTTTCATGCTGGGTTAGTGAAGTTTTTTAAGCCTAGGGTTTATAAACAAAATGTAGCCTAAATTTCAATAGATGTTGAGTAAGCATTGCATTCTTTTCGCCCTTCAATTTCCAATGACAAGCTGCGTTGTTTTTCCAAATTAAAAATGTCAACATTGTCATGCCAACACTTATGCGAACCAAGCTCATCCAAGTAAAGAAACTTCAAATTGTTAGCTATCTATGGACAGAGTTAGGACAAGTGGACTTAATGCCAAAAGTGAACTCTAGGACTAATATGAATTGCCTATGCAGACTAATATATACCACCAATGCAAATGAACCAACTAGTAACTTAAGCAAATGAATCAATAGGAAGTCTAAATTTGAAGCATAAATCTAGCAAAAATAACTTCAAAACCAACCCAAAAACTTAATCCACAATGTAGTAAATAACATTTGTTGATATGATAATGGGAACCAATCTATACATGCAAATATTAATATATATATATATATATATATATATAAAAGAGATTAGAAATATAATAATATACTTAACACTAGCATCACCAACACAACCAATTGCCATACCAGCAACTAGCCCTGTACATTCACAAGCAAGACCAAAAGATATGTGTGCATAATCATAAAAAATGTACTTTCACTTGGCCTTTGGATTAAATTATGTATAAATGATAACATCAATAGCGAGGCTGTAAATAGTAAATAACAACATTCCAGTCATAACCTGAACAATGACTGTCATCTCCAACCCAAGCCTCATCACACCCATCAATGCCATTCCCAACCTACGTACTCACCAAAGATTAAAAAACTAAATTAAAATGTCCAAAATAATAAGAAGCTACTTATTTTTATTTCTCCCCAAATCTTATAATTTTGTGGTACAACCTAAGAATGAGAATCTATAACACAAAATGAGAAAATGAGCAGAGGGGAAAAAAAACAGCAACTAAACTAATTTATGAAATTTACAAATGAAAACTTTCTCTGAGCCCAAATGGAAATTCTCCATATGAATAACATCCTTTGTTCTTCCACATACCTACACCAAAATTAGAATTAAGAAGCAATTGATGACAAAAAAGTCGGTTCAAGGATTTCTTCAAATACTTTGAGGGGAATTGAAAAACTCAGTGGAAAAAGTTGACCTGAAAGCAAAAAATTGATGATGGAAAATCTGAGAGAGAGTGAGGAGAAGGTGCCTGTGAGGAGATTGTCGAAAACTTGCATATAACAATTCTCCTTTTTCTCCGTTTGCTTTACTCCATCTCAGTTTGTTCCTCCATCTTTACTTTCTCTTAGTGATTGAGTTTATTTGGACTTTGGGGGAGAGGCTCTATATCTTGGAGCTTCAAAAGCTGAGGTTTTTTAGGGATTATGGGATCAGAGATGTGGATTATGAACGTAGAGAACACTGATGATTATTTTTTTGACTGGTCATTGATTTTGGACTCTTTGATTTTAGCAGTCTATTAACTCAATTGGCATACTATTCTTTGGTTTTTTTTTTTTTTTTGAAATTAGAGGTTCATTGATTTTAAACTCTTTGATTTTAGCACCCTATTAACTCAATTGGCATCAAAAAATAAAAATTTTAAATGGAACACGTGGCATAAAACACATGGCACAAAATTGGAACCCTAATTTAGAATTCTAATTTAAGTTCCTCTTAGTTTCACCTATTATTATTATTATTATTATTATTATTATTATTATTATTATTATTATTATTATTACACGTTTATTGCCTTAAGGTTAGGTGAAGGTTTGCTATGCCTATATGTAATGAAAATTTATATGAATAGATAATAGAATAAACATATGCTGTTAGCACAATAATGTTTCCTAAGATTTACAAACTATATGGATATATATATATATATATATATATATATACACACACACACACAAATATATTGTTACTACAATGTGGACAATATATTCTATTTGGCCCACCCAATAATAAAATCATAACTCTGCCAATGTTGAGTTATAAATTGACCTTAATCTATATATATATATATATATTAAAAACCGAAGCCTCTGAAGCTCCCACAATTTTCCACATCATCATTTTAATTTATAATTTTTTTTAATTTTTAAAACTAAATAGTGAGAGAGTCCTAACAAGAGTCTTTCTCCCTCTTTTTTTCTCATTATTTTAATTTATAAAAAATTTTAATTTATTAAACTAAATAGTGAGAGAGTCCTAATAGGAGTCTCTCTCTTTTTTCCTTAATCCTAATAGGAGTCTCTCTTTTTTTCACGTGAGTTTTTTTTTTTTTTTTTTTTTGTTTAACCTAAAGTAAGCCCTTAAAAAAAAAAACTAACGTTTTTCCACATCATCATTTTAATTTATAATTTTTTTTAATTTTTAAAACTAAATAGTGAGAGAGTCATAACAAGAGTCTTTCTCCCTCTTTTTTCCTCATCATTTTAATTTATAAAAAATTTTAATTTGTTAAACTAAATAGTGAGAGAGTCCTAATAGGAGTCTCTCTCTTTTTTCCTTAATCCTAATAGGAGTCTCTTTTTTTTTCACGTGAGTTTTTTTTTTTTAACCTAAAGTGAGCCCTTAAAAAAAAACTAACGTGAGGTCTAATTAAAAAAAAAATTATTTTTTAATCCTAATTCTAATGTAAATCTTTCAAAAAGTTAAAATTTTCAGTTTTATATTATAACAATAATGTTGCAAGCTCTAAGAATACGAGAATGCAATTTGTAGATCTACTATTAAGATAACATAGATTAGATTGGTAGTGGATAGTAGATATAATTGCAGTTGAATATTATGTAAAGTTATCACCATAAAATAGCTCACGTCGAAATGTATTATGTGAAACCAATGATATGAAAGAAAAAGAATTTTTCTAAATCATTATATTGAAAAAATTAGTTTTTTTCATTCATTTTCAAATTATACATTTTTAAAATTTAAGTCATATACCTTTAAGTAAAATAAGTACTTTTAATTTTTATCTAACTATCCCGTGCATCGCACGGGTTAGCGACTAGTTAATCTAATTACTCAAGTTGATTAATTAGTCAAATTAAATGAAAATCAAATTAAGGCACAATCAAATCACCAAACTAAATTAGAATGCATTGGAAAATAAGTTTGATGCAGTGATTTGATCACGATGGGGAAAACACTCACAGACAAAACCCCACCAGGTAAATTTCAAGACACCACTTCCAAAAAATCCACTAAAAAGAAAAAACAATTACAAATATAAAAAATCTTACCTTTTAGGCCTATCTCGAAGTAGCTACCTTAACAAAATAAACAATTTCACTTTCGATACAAATATGAAGTTAAGTTGAAGTGGTTTGGTATATGTTTAATAGGAAAAACGTTTAATACAAACTGTACACATTGATATGTACGTTTTAGAATATTTTTGTAACGTCTATAACAAACAATAGTTTAATTTTATATACCTATACTGTATGATACAGTTCACATAATTTTACTAACTATGATTATTTTAGAAGCCACACGTGGTAATTTAGAAGTCCATGGCAACCTAGGGAAGCTATTCTAGAACTTAAAGAAACCAGCCCACATCAGTGTTTCCTCGAGGCACTAGGCCTTATTGGCAGCAAGCCCAATCCACATTCACCGCCAAGACCCCAAAATATTGCCAAGCCCACCATCCAATACCCTGTCCTTGATGAAGACTAAGCTGAGTTTTTTATTCTAAAGCTTGGTCCAAGCTTAAGAAGTCCAATTCAAGCTTTACCATACCTTGAGTGAATCTCTTTTACACAAGTGGCTATATGTTGCTTGCCAAATATGCATAGATTTCTTTGAGAGGTAATGAACTTATGATACTGCAAACTTGGTTATGGTCTCCCTGATGATTCATGAGCTAACTTATGTTCACCTTAAGCTCTCGGAGTGGAAACCATAAATTGAAACTATTTAAAAAAAAAAAAAATAGCTCTAGCTCTTGTAAAAGCCATTTAGTTGGAGTCAACTTGTTTGAATAGAAAACAAGCCAAAATGAACTTATCAGCCAGCAAGGGATAAAATAAAATTTTGCTTATTTGCCAACAAATCTTAGTTGCTTTTATTCATTTGTTAATATCTGTTCGATTACTCAAATGGTGTGTTTGTTTTTCTTTATTATTAATCTTATGCGTAGCATAAGCAGTGATAGACAGCTTTTCATGAAAGTTGTCATAAAATTGAACTGGCATATGTGTATAATATATACATGCCACACTAGCTGTAGGGCTTTCTTCTACGCAGTTTAAGGACTCCATAAAAAATAATAAAAAATAGAAAAAAATTAAAATTAAAATTAAAATTTTTTTCAATAAAAAGAAAAATACACAAAGTAAGTTTTGTCTTTGCACACAATTTTTTTTTTTTTTGGGGGGGGGGCAAAATACTCTTTAACTATCCTTGAATTTAGGTGAAAATATAAGGACCTCCCTTATCTTTTTCGGGCTTCCCTAAATTATACTTTAGCTCTTGTCAAAGGAATCTTTCTTATAAAAAAAATTTAATTGATCTACCTTATAATTTTTTAATAAATTTAGAATTATGCTTCATTTTGAAAAAATAAAATAAAACATAACATGTGCATGGAAATTTAATACTTTAAAAGAGTTCCATTTCTATTGGTTAAAGAATAGAAGCAGTAGGGTACTTAATAGTTTATACAACTTTTGTCATGCATAGGAATGGGTTTTTTTTTTTATATAAAAAAAAAAGGTCATGCATAGGAGTGTGGATATCCACATTTTTAAAAATAATTCTCAACTATATATTATTAAATGCTGAAGCGTGGCATTTATTGCTGCTAAGCTCTTGTTGACCACGTCATTCGCCACATAATTATTATTTATTCCTATTTTTTTACAAAAAAAAAAAATATATATATATATAGATTATTGACTTTACATATTTATCTTTGTTGGTTTTAACATTTATATATATTTCTTTTTTATTTCTAATTTTCCTATAATTTTTTTACATTCACTTATTTTTTAAAATATTTACACTTTCTTCAACCTTTTTTCTTCCCTTACCTTTTCATCTCTCTACTATCCTCTACTTTAATATTATTATTCATCTTCATTTATTTGTCTCTCCTTATCCCTTCCCTTTTACTATAAATTTGTCACTCTTTTCCATTCTTTGCATAGTTCTCTCTCTCTCTCTCTCTCTCTCTCTCTCTCAATGTTTTGGTGGATTTTTATTTTTTATTATATCTCCGCTTTAGGTTGATAAATTTTTGTGTTTTCAAGAACTCTAATTTAGGTTTATACGATTTAGTTTTATGTTTTAAGTTATTATTATTATTATTTTGCTCTCTGATTGTTAAATTTTATCCGATTACATTATAAAAAATTAAAGATAGTAGATAAAAATAAAATAGTATTCCATTACATAGCATAATTTGGATAATTTAGTATTTATTGTTATAGCTTTTAATTTTTCTTATTTTTTTCTTCTCTTCTATTTTACTCAATATTGAAATTCAACCACATCCTCCTTATCATTAAATTATCTATATCTATATATTACTAAAAGCAGAAGCGTGGTATTTATTATTGTTGAGCTCCTGTTTATTTATTTTTTGAACAATACTATCTCTCATTTATCGTCTTTGTTATGCAATTCCTCCTTTATTGCCTCTTACTCTTCTTATTGAATCCAACCAGTTCATAATATTCAATTGCCACTGCCCCTATAAAATCAGTAAGATAAATCGAATAGAAGATATATAAGCCGTTAGACATCATCTATTTCTCTTAACCAGAAAGGGAATGGTTTTGGATTTAACTCCTGCAAGTATAAAGCTCCTTTTAGAACTACAAGCCTATATTCTTAAATGGGGATATCGCTCTGTTCCTTCAAACCATATGGTATGTCAAGCATATTTATATATTGTAGTGTTGTGTGTGTGTGTGTGTGTGTGTGTGTGTGTGTCTTTTACAATGAAATGCTCCCAAGTAAGTGGTTTGCTCTCTATTTCAATTCTTAAGGTAATCCAAATATTTGCAGTTCTATATTTCCACCTGTTTGACAAAATGACTAAAAGAAGGATTAAAAAAAAAAAAACAAAGATGGCCTTGTTCATATAGGGGGGAAGGAAGAATGAATATTTAAGAATACTATTATGTTAGTAAACTTCATTCATAAATTGGTGTGTTTTTAATTGGATTTATTGCAGCAATGACGATCGTAAAACGAAATTTAGTCAATGATAAGAGTCCAAATTCTTCACAGATCAGTTCCAATGAAAAGAAAGAAAGAAAAAATCAATATTTAATAATAATAAAAAATTCAAATATTCTAGCAATTGTGGGGTTTTTTTTTTTTTTTCATTACCACCTGGATTTTTGAAGTTGATATAAAGAACAATAATTTGCATAATGAATACTTCATATTAGGATGCATTGTACCAAAAAAATGACAAGATATATAATATACTTATACTACAATTAATCTTCATTTTCATTACTCTGTCATCTTTTCCAAAACAGAATAAACTATCTAAAAATTATGACTCAACTAATAATAATAATAATAAATCAAAGTCTTTTCTAAATGAGTTTACTAAATATAAAAGTCATCAAACGTTATAAGAATGACTATTTGTTTGCTGGTAATACAAACATCTCACTCTATGAGTATATTCTCTATTGTTTTAATTACTTTAAATGACAATAAATTAGGCTTCTCTAGTTTATTAGGAAAAAAAATACGTTTTAGGTTTCTATTATTTTTTATTAATTATTATCAGCAAATCACAATAATCATTCAAATAATAATTACATTCTTTCTCTCTCTCTCTCTCTCTCTCTCTCTCTCTCTCTCTCTCTCTCTCTATATATATATATATATATTACACATATGAACAAACCATAATAAGAGAGAAATATTCAATTGCACAAAAATTTACACTAAGGTTTCTCTTCTTTTTTTATTTTTCTACTTTTTATTATTATTATTTTTAATATGTCAATTTGAATTCATTGTTTTTGTAAAAGCCATATTTACTCTACACTATATTTAATTATGAAATTTTTAGCGTATGTCATATATATATTTGATAGCTGATTTAAATGATTTCTTCACAAAATTTTGTTTGAATAATTTGATAAATTATGCTATATATTTTTGGGCTTTTTATTATTATTTTTTTATTTATTAATGGTAGTTTACTGACTTAAGTGGTAAGAATTTTCTTTTGGCGAATCATAAAATGATCCTTAACAAATTTTTATTATGATTTTTTTTCTTTCAAATAATTAAGTTTAACCACAAAATAACCATTAATAATATGCGTGGGTCTACGACTAGTGTTGTTTAAAAACTGAAAACAAGTTTGTTAAGTACTATTATGCCAAACAGGGCCAATTTTGGGGAAGTTTTTTTTTTTTTTTTTGGATAGTTGGAGAAGTTCTTTAAATGAGGTGTTAGTATATGTGAGACACCACCTTTATCATACTTACCACCCCAAAATGGAGCTCTTCTTCTTCGTTCTAATTTCCCTATTCTTGATTGCTTCCATTTCTCTTGGCATTAGGTCCTTCGCTTATAAAACCAAAGAAAAAGTCACTGGCACTGGGCCAACACTCCCTCCAGGAAGTTTTGGTAGGCCAATAATGGGTGAAACCCTTCAATTTTTGGCTGCAAACCTTGAGGGAGCTATAGATCATAAATTTATCTCTAAGAGAACAACCAAATATTCTTCCAAAATATTCAAAACTTCTATTTTTGGTGAGAATTTCATTGTTTTTTCTGGTGCTGCTGCAAATAGATTCATTTTTTCAAACGATAGCAAGTTCTTCATACGTTGGTGGCCTCCCTCATTTCAAAAGCTTTTCCCCTCCATGGAATTTGTACCCATTGAACATGATGCTGCCAAGGGCAGGAAGCTTATGCCCTTGCTCTTCAAATTCAATGAGGCTCAAAAATTAGTGGCATCAATTGACTCTATTTCAAGAAACCAATTAAAGAATAATTGGGAAGGCAAAAATGAAGTCAAGGTGTATCCTCTAGTAAAAATGTACACATTCACAGTAGCTTGTCATTTATTTTTGAGCATCAATGACACAGAAAAAGTTTTGAAGCTTTTGTACCACTTCAATAATCTAACCGAAGGCATACTATCGGTACCTCTAAGCATCCCCGGTACACCATTTCATCGGGCAACCAGAGCGATGGAATCTCTTAGGAAAGAGATTTATTTGATTATTAAGGAAAGGAGGGAAGCCTTAGCAAAGAACTTAGCATCTCCAACACAGGACGTGCTATCACAGATGATTGCTGTGCCATTTGATGATGGATTCATGACGGAATTGGAGATTGTAGATAAGATTTTGGCAATTCTATTCGGGGGTGAAGAGACTACCACTGCCACAATCACTTTTGCTATGAAATATCTATCAGAGATGCCTCACCTCTACAATGAAGTTCTAAAAGGTATCTTTCAATTAAGAAGTATACCCTCACGTAATAAATATTATTTTTCTTGTTTTACTTTTTTTTTATCCTTCTTTTCGCATTTCTCAAAGAAAACTCATAAAATTTCATTTGCATTATAGAGCAAAGAGAAATTACGAGGTCAATGAAGCCAAGAGAAGTACTATGTTTTGATGACATACAGAAAATGAGATACACTTGGAACTTTGTGAATGAAGTTATGAGGCATGTACCAATTGTTCAAGGTGCTTTCAGAGAAGTCAAGGCTGATATCACTTTCGAAGGTTATGTCATTCCCAAGGGGTGGAAGGTATGTGTCCAAATAATGATTAAGTAATTAAATTCATCATTTCTTATCAACTTAAGATTTTAGACAAACAATAATTTATCAACATGTAACCTTAGGCTTTTATGACAATTTATTTATTTTTACTCTCGTCCTGCTGATAAATTTACTTATTTTTCAGCTATATTGGAGTGTGGGGTCTACCCATCATAATTCTGAATACTTCTCAGAGCCAGAAAGGTTTAATCCCATAAGATTCGAAGGAAATGGACCTTCTCCTTACACACATGTTCCTTTTGGGGTAGGACCACTAATGTGCCCCGGACAAGAGTATGCTAGATTGAATATTCTTGTCTTCCTCCATTACGTGGTGAAAATGTTTCAATGGGAACCAATTCTCCCCAATGAGAAAATGAAATTCAAAGCAGCGCCTATGCCAGCAGAAGGATTCCCAGTTTGTCTTTCTCCTCACCAGAGTTAATAAGATTTTTATAAATCAGGTTAGACTAAGGTTCAGTGTCCTCTGTACTAAACCTAATAAGATGCTGCCATGTGCTCAAAAATTGCTTTGAGGCAACATCCAACCTATATTTTAAATTTAAAACGAAATAAGAGAGACATAAACTATGTTATATTTTTTATACTTGGTATTTGGCGAGTGTGGATGTTATGTTTTTGTTTAACTATGTTATTTTGAACTTGGTTTGAAATATATGCACTTCTTTTGGAATATAAAGAACTTATTTCTAGATGGATGGTACTGCATTATGAACTTAATTTTTAGTAAGTACTTTGATGTTATTTTAAACTCTTGGACGATGATTTTTAAGCATTTGATGTTATTTTTGACTTTCAAATTGTATGCTTAATAGGTATTTTGAATATGATGTTATGAGTTTGTATTAAATTTGTTGTTTATTAATCGGGTGTTTTTTTTTTAAGTGGAATTTTTCTTTTTTGATAGGTTTTTGAAGTGTGATAAATGGATTGATTGAATTTGTGACAACTTATCCTGTTTAGTATTAAGTGGGTTGAAATTGGTTGTTTCAAATTTGGGTCAACTTAATATGACCTGTTTATTAACATATTAAGTGGGTCGTGTCATGTCAACTCGCTTCATTAACAGGTCGTATTAGGGTTGAAGGGTCATGACATGACTATTAAATGAGTCGTGTTCTGGTTGAACCATTTAGCCGAATACCCTTACCTCGACACGACATGCTAAACACCCCTAATGAGTACCAAACAATGACAAGCATAAAGTATAAAATAAATAAAGGTGTATGACTAGAATACCCACGCTTCAGCTCAACAGCAATGAGTTTTTGATTCTAAAGCTTTGTCCAAGCTTAAGAAGTCCAATTCAAGCTTTATCATACTTTGAGTGAATCTCTCTTACACAAATGGCTATATGTTGCTTGCCAAATATGCATAGATTTCTTTGAGAAGTTATGAACTTATGATACTGCAAACAGGGTTATGGTCTCCCTGATGATTCATGAGCTAACTTATGTTTATCTTAAGCTCTCAAAGTAAGCACCATAAATTGAAACTATTTCTTAAAAAAAAAAAAAAAAACTCAAGCTCTTGTAAAAGCCATTTAGTTGGAGTCAGCTTGTTTGAATAGAAAACAAGCCAAAATGAGCTTATCAGCCAGCAAGGGATAAAATAAAATTTTGCTTATTTGCCAGCAAATCTTAGTTTGCTTTTATCCATTTGTTAATTATATCTGTTCGATCACTCAAATCATGTGTTTGTTTTTCTTTATTATTAATCTTATGCGTAGCATAAGCAGTGATAGACAGCCTTTCATGAAAGTAGTCATAAAATTGAACTGGCATGTGTGTATAATATATACATGCCACACTAGCTGTAGGGCTTTCTCTACGCAGTTTAAAGACTCCATAAAAAAAAATTTAAAAATTTTTTTCAATAAAAAGAAAAATACACAAACTAAGTTTTGTCTTTGCACACATTTTTTTTTTTTTTTTTTTTTGGAGCAAAATACTCTTTAACTATCCTTGAATTTAGGTGAAAATATAAGGTCCTCCCTTATCTTTTTCAAGCTTCCCTAAATTATACTTTAGAGCATCCGTAGCAGATATTGCAAAAAAAATGTCATTTTGCCACACCAAAAGCCTACTTTATTATTTTACCACATTATTTTATAACATCTCATTTATCAGATATTTTATCATTCAATTCTATACATTAAAATAATATTTAAAATAATATATTATCTCCTCCCACTTTTAACAACAACAGCAACAACCACCCAGATCAACTGAACCGACCATCACCCCCATAGCCACCACCACCACTGCCACTGTCACCGCCCATAGCCCACAGCCCACCACCATCCAAATCAACTGAACCCACCAACCACCACAATCAACCCACAACCACCACAATTACTCACCAATATCAGATCAACCCAAATTGCAGCAAAAAAAAAAAATCCAAAACCAAAGAGAGGCAGAGTGAAAGGTAGACAAAGAGGAGAGAGAAGAGGGTGAAATCGACGGTGGCCTCGATCTTGCCTCGATCTGGATGGCAAGACAGCGGCAGGCGAGATCGATGTGGTGTTTGGTTACGCCGCCGCAACCGGCCATGTTGCTCTGACCTGATAGGATGAAGATCTGAGTGAGACACGACGGCGTTTTGGCCCCCCTCGTCTTGGACGTCGGCGATGACGATGGCTCGTGCACCGTGAACGGCGAACTCGCGAGCCGTGGCCTCGCCCATGCCGCTTGCGCCTCCGGTGACAATGGCCACCTTGCCTTGGAGCTTATTGTCTAAAGAAGTGGAGTGTGTCATTTGTGATCTTTCTCTGTTGAGGGAGGAGCTGGGAAACTGATGTGAGAAGGGAGAGAAAAAATTAATTAAAGAAGTGTGAGGAGAGAGAAAGCTAAATAAAATAAATTATTTTGGTTTAGCATTTGTGTCCGTACCGTTGCAAATTTGCAACGGTACAGACACAAATGCCAAACATTTGCAATATTTAGAACATCTGTTGTGGGGTGTTTTTTGTGTTTGGTATGCCAAATGTGCCAAATATTTGGCATTTGGCACATCTACTACAGATGCTCTTAGTTCTTGTCAAAGAAATCTGTCTTATAAAAAAAATTAATTGATCTACCTTATAAATTTTTGATAAATTTAGAATTATGCTTCATTTTGAAAAAATAAAATAAAACATAACATGTGCATGGAAATTTAATACTTTAAAAGAGTTCCATTTCTATTGGATAAAGAACAGGAGCAGTAGGGTCAACGTAATAGTTTATACAACTTTTGTCATGCATAGGAATGGGTTTTTTTTATATATATAAAAAAAAGGTCATGCATAGGAGTGTGGATATCCACATTTTTTAAAATAATTCTCATTATTATAAAAGTGGGATTTAAGTGAAAATCCAAATGATCTCAATACATTTATATTCCTAACGTGATTTCCAATAATATTTAGGAGGAGGTGAAAAGAAATGATCATTCCCTCGTAATCATTCAATTCCTTCTTATTAGACTTCCAAATGAAGGAATTATTTAAATATTCTCTAAAAAATCCAAATCAGTCAATCCATTTTATTCTGTTCATTTCCCTTACGTCTTAAAGGGAATATTAGAGAAGGGATGAACATTTTATCCAAATATTTTGAATGGTTAAATCTGAAAAGTGATATGTTTGTTAAAGGTAAAAGCAAAGTTGGCATCGGTTTAGCATGAGACAAGCTCTTTTTTTTATTTAAACAACTTTTTTTTGGAGAATATTTATTTAAACAACTTGTTTACTCATTTTCTCCAACAACAAAAAAAAAGGAACAAAAATGCCAGCAGCGAAAGAAATTAATTAAATTGTGATGTGTTCAACTTAAATAGGTAAGTTAATATATTAGAGAAGTATATGGACCTGTTTCACAACCAAATTTATCCAGTTTCATAATTATTTTGATAATAATTTAAGTTGTTGAGACTGTGATAATTTATCAGTTCAACAAAAATTGTGATATTGTATCCATTTCGTAGATGAAGCTAATTTATCAGTTCAACAAAAAATGTGATATTGTATCTATTTCATAGATGAAGTTAATTTATACTCTTGTAATGAGTCATCCATTGTGGGTCATTCCAAGCAAACCCCATCTGAGGCCCATGAAATCACCAGCCCACTAAAACAATCAAAAGAGCCTCTCATTGGCAATGAAGCCACCAACGTCCCCCTAAGCCCAAGAAAAGGAAATTGGAAAAGAATAACTAGAGCCCAAGGAAAACAAACCCAAACTCCACCTACTAACCCAGACACTCAAAGTTTGAAAAAGCTCTCCGGTTCTAAAAGAGCAAGCAATTTAGTCTTCTCAGAAGAAAATGAAAGCAAACCTCCAAAGAAACATTGTGACTCACACCACTCCAACACACATGATACCTCTGAGAGATCGGCGGTGGCTGCCAAGCAGCACCGCCGAGAGCCATGAATTCCTTGTGTTGGAACTGCCGGGGAATTGGGACCCCCCGGACAGTTTTTGCACTCCGCGAATATGTGCGGCGCTGGAATCCCAGATTAGTTTTCCTCTCGGAAACTAAATCAAAGAGCAAACGTATGGAAAATATAAAACTCAAACTTGGTTTCACAAATGGACTATGTGTTCCAAGCAGGGGCCGAAGTGGAGGCCTGGCACTTCTATGGTCCAGCGACACAAATTTGGAGGTTAAGAGCTATTCCAACCATCACATTGATGCTATTATCTCCGAAGCTGATAGTGACCTCAGTTGGAGATTTACCGGGTTTTATGGATACCCGAAGACACATTTAAGGGAAGAATCTTGGAAACTCCTCTTCTATCTTAACAGTCAATTTAATTTACCTTGGTTCTGTTGTGGTGATTTTAATGAAATTCTTTCAATGACTGAAAAAGCAGGAGGAGTCCAGCGTTCCCAAACCCAGATGGATGGCTTCCGTCAAATTGTAAATCATTGTGGCTTCAAGGACCTTGGCTACTATGGCCCAGATTATACTTGGTGTAATATGAAGGAAGGGAGTAATCGAATTTCGCTTCGCTTGGACAGAGCTTTTGCTAATACTGAGTGGCTCGGACATTTCAAAGAACCAATTGTGCACCATTTGGTCGAATCCACCTCTGATCACTGCATTCTTGCTATTACTGACTCACCTCCGCCAACCCGTAAAAGTATTCGCCGTTTTCATTTTGAGGCCATATGGGTCAAAAGGGAGGATTGTCGTGAGGTGATTAAAGATGCATGGCAATCGGGCACACTCTCTGCCACTCCTGAGGGGGTTGCTTCTAATCTCCAACGATGTGCAACTGCTTTGGCAAGATGGAATCAAAATGTAGTTGGTAATATTCCAAAGAAAATTGCGGAGAAAAGAAGAATGCTTAATTCCATGACTGCTGAAGATCGACAAGGTGATAGAGGGGCAGAAATTAATCAGCTTAGAAATGAAATAAATGACCTTCTGGACAGCGAGGAGACCATTTGGCGACAACGCAGCAAGGTTCATTGGTATAGGGAAGGTGACAGAAACACTAAATTTTTCCATGCCCGTGCTTCGGAACGGAAGAAAAAGAATACCATTATGGGGCTCTGGAATGATGATGGGATTTGGTGTGAAAGTAGGGAAAGTATCGCTGCCACTGCAATTTCCTACTTTGAGAAAATATATACTACCTCATTCCCCATCGGGATCAATGATGTCACAAGTGCAATCCCTAGGCGTGTCTCAGAAGATATGAACGTTGAACTCACCAAACCTTTCACAAGAGAGGAAGTCTTGAAAGCACTACAGCAACTCCACCCCAACAAAGCACCCGGGCCTGATGGTATGTCCGCGATCTTTTTTCATAAATATTGGGACATTGTAGGCTCTAATATCACAAATATGGTCTTAAGTGTGCTGAACTCCAATCTGCCCATGACTGAAATAAACAAAACCAACATCTCCCTCATCCCAAAAACCAATCAGCCCACCAAAATGACTGAATTCCGCCCTATCAGCCTTTGTAACACCACCTATAAACTCATCTCTAAGGTTCTAGCCAATAGGTTCAAGGCCATTCTTCCAAACATCATATCCGAGAACCAAAGTGCTTTTACACCTGATTGCCTAATCACAGATAATGTCCTTGTAGCCTTTGAGTTCATGCATTATCTAAATCATAAAAGTGAAGGAAAAGATCATTACATGTCTATTAAATTGGACATGAGTAAGGCGTTTGATAGGGTAGAATGGAATTTTATTAAAGGTGTGATGGAGAAGCTGGGTTTTGTGGAAAAATGGATTGCTCTCATTATGAATTGTGTCTCTTCTGTTTCTTATTCAGTGCTTATCAATGGAGAGGCTTGTGGGAACATCTCTCCCTCAAGGGGCATCAGGCAGGGAGACCCGCTCTCCCCTTGCCTTTTTCTCCTTTGTGCCGAGGGTTTTTCAGCCCTTGTTCATGAAGCTACAAGGAATCAACAAATTAATGGAATCTCCATCTGTAGAGGCTGCCCTTTAATCACCCACCTCTTCTTTGCTGATGACAGTCTTTTGTTTTTTAAAGCAAAGGTTCAAGAATGTCATGCACTTGCCAATATTCTCAACAGATATGAAGAAGCTTCTGGGCAGAAAATCAACACTGACAAATCCTCAGTATTCTTTAGTCCGAACACCCCTCAAGATACGCGGGAAAGCATCCTAAACACTCTTGGTCCAATGCAGGATTCACGACATAATAAATACCTAGGGCTGCCTTCCATCATTGGGAAATCAAAAACTCAAGTGTTTGCTGAAGTCAAGGATAGAGTAGCTAAAAAACTTGCTGGCTGGAAGGGTAAACTCCTCTCAATTGGTGGGAGAGAGATCCTTATCAAAGCGGTGGCTCAAGCGGTGCCTACTTACACTATGAGTTGCTTTCAACTTCCTAAGACTCTTTGCCATGACTTGGAAAATATGATGCGAAGTTTTTGGTGGGGGCAAAAGGATAAAGAGAACAAAATTGCGTGGGTCAGTTGGAGGAAAATGTGTCGGTCTAAATTCCTTTGAGGTATGGGCTTCCGAAACATACAAGCCTTCAACCTAGCCATGTTAGCCAAGCAAGGATGGAGAATTATCACCAACCCAAACTCCCTAGTGGCTCGTGTCTTCAAAGCAAAATACTTTCCTTACGAGGATATTTTCAACTCCAAAATGGGGAGCAACCCCTCCTATGCATGGCGGAGCATCCATAATAGCCTTGAGGTTATTAGAAGGGGCATAAGGTGGAGGGTGGGCAATGGTCGTCGTATCCATATTTGGGAAGATAGATGGCTGCCAACGCCATCAACTCATAAGGTAATCTCCCCCCAAGCAGATTTTGAAGACTTTCCCATGGTGTCTTCCCTCATTGACTATGATACTAAATGGTGGAAAGTGGATGTGATTAGAGCCACTTTTCTGCCTCACGAAGCCAGCACCATTCTAAAAATCCCTATAAGCTATAACCTGCCCGAAGACAGCCTTATTTGGATAGGAAACAAAAGAGGAGCATTTACAGTCAAGAGTGCATATCACATTGCCTTTGGTATTATGGATTCTATTGAGGAAGGTGAAAGCTCCTCAAGCAGCTCAAAGACTCTATTGTGGAAACAGATTTGGCAACAAAAAGTCCCTCTGAAGCTCAAAATCTTTGCTTGGAGGACATGTGTTAATGGTCTTCCAACTATGCAAAATCTAAGCCGCAAGGGAATCCATTGTTCAGGTTTTTGCCCATTATGTGATAAAGCCATTGAAACCACTGCCCATGCACTTCTCCACTGTGATCATGCAAAAATGACTTGGGCTTTTTGGCACAATTGCCCAATTGATTTCTCCTCTCCCAATTGTGACTTGGTGGATGCTGCATTAGATATTCTTGCAAAAGGCTCTCCGCATGATTTGGAACTTTTCTTTGCTGTTGCTTGGTCAATTTGGTGGAACCTCAATCAAGCAATCCACGAGGATTCTGGCTCTCCTCCTCTTCAAGCCTGGGACATGGCAAGCAAAATTATGGCTGAGTTCAAGGCTGCCTGTTCATACCCGATTTACCTCAGGCCCCTCCTCTGTCCATTTGGAAAGCTCCCCCCTTAGGCTTCTTCAAGGTCAATACAGATGCAGCTGCGTCTAATGATGAGAGAAATTCTTGCATCGGTGTGGTCATTCGTGGTTCCAAGGGAGAAGTTCTTGCCGCTTCAAGTAAAGTCCTCCTAGCGCCTCTCACTGTCGAGAGAGGCGTGCTGCTTGCTACAAAAATGGAAGTTACTCATGTTATGTTTGAGTCTGATGCTTTGTCCATTATTCAAGCTATCAATGATGGAGTCTTTGTTGGTGAGCTCGGTCACATCATCCAGAATATTTGGGAAGCTTCCTTTGTGTTTAGCTGGTGCTCTTTTTGTCATCTGAAAAGGGAAGGCAACAGAGTTGCTCATGAACTTGCAAGAGTAGCTAGGATCACTGATGTGTCCCAGATTTGGGAAAGGACTTTTCCAAGTCCTGTTGAACACATTGTTATTGAGGAACTCTGTATGTAATGCTCTTGCTCTGCCCCTGTTGTATTTCAATTTCAGTTGAATGCCATTCACTTATTTCCCATCAAAAAAAAAAAAAAAGAAATAGTAATAACAAAGATTTGTTTGTAAAAACTCGTATGGATGAGAATATTGTATACTTTATGCTTGACATCATGATCACGAATAATAGCATCCCCACTAGTAGTGAGATTCGAAAGCCATTTCATACCAAAAAGAACAATGATTGAGCCATTTTAAACGTGTAGCATATGCTGGCGAACATACACTGTACACATGTGAATATGTGATGATGTGAAAAATGAGTTTGCGTGAGATATTTCTTTGAGCCATGCTCAAGTTTCTCTTCTTTTATATAGTGGAGTTTAGTGTTGTTGATTTATTTATTTATTTATGAACATATGGTGAGAGTTGAGACTTACTGCTTGAATGATGGAATATGAAAGCGACAAGCCAAATATAACATTTTGTTATTACTTTCATGTGCTATGTCATATTTGCCATATCTATTGGCAATTGCTACACTTCAAAACTTTAATAATAATTAGAAAAAAAGTTTACCACCAAATCAGTTTAGAAAATTTTTTCTCTAACTCACTATGTGGCAATTAAAGAGACCATCTATATGTAGTTTAGTATTAAACTACAATTCGTATTATCAAATCGATTTACATGGCAATTGAGTTGTTGAAGAGATCACTTATGTGTAATTCTAATTAATCACATGACTTATTTGGTGTAATATACATTAATAGTCTTATAAATTATCACACAGGATTGAAATAAATCCCACCAAACTAGTTTAATTGGAGATGAATTCGTATGCAAAATAGTTTCTCTGCCCCGTGTATATATCATTATGTATTTGTGGGAATCACAAAGTGTGAGACAACTATGTATAATGGGTGTACAAGACATCTCCTCAACATTAAACGTGGGAATAAGCTTATCAAAAAATAGTGTGCGTACTCCGTGATTAAACAAATTGGCCATCCACTTTTTTTTATGCTCCAACCAAAACGAATTTCATGAAAATATATGCCTGGTGCTGGTTGAATGATTTCTAGCGGTTTAACTTAATTACCTTAAATTTATTCCAACGACCAAAAGCCTAACCTCACATAATTAGGTTCACGGAAATAAGTCAAATAGCATTTCTCTCGAGTTGGTTCTTTCTTCCGTTGTTGTTTATAAAATTGAAAACTTCTTAGAGCATCCACAGCAGTGAAGCTAAAAATTTAGCTTTTTAGCTCCACTAAAAGTTACTTTATCTATTTTACCTACACATATGCTGCAGCAGTGGATCTATTTTAGCTTTCACCACAATAAAATAATATAAACACCACAAAAAAATAATATAAACATTATAATAAAATAATACACCTCACTGCAAAAAAAAAAAAAAAAAAAAAAAACCACAAACCGATCATGATTTTGAAGAACAATAAGCAAATCCAAAACCCCAACCACCTCCACTGCCACCCACAACCACCTCCACTGTCCACAGGCTACCATTAACACAACCTAAATCCATCAAATTTGCAACAAAATCATCTTAAAAACCAACCAAAATCACACATAAAAACAACTAAAATTCAACAAACCCACAAATCCAGCAACAAAAAAACCTAGGAACAACCAACAAAAAAAAACCCATACCACCGCCACAGCCAACAACAACCGCCCACAGTAATGGCTTGGGACAACCCACCACCACCACGAACACAGACCACAAACACAACCCACGAACACAACCCAATCAACAACCCACCACCACCACCACAAACCCACCTCAACAACTACCACCCATAACTCTGATTTAAAAAAAAAAAAAAAAAAAAAACCACCACCACCAGGCTTGGGTCACCGGCGGGCTGGCGGCTTGGGACTTATGTCGGCAATGGCTTAGGACTTGGGTCGCTGGCGGTTTGGCAGGCAGTGGCTAAGGACTGGTGAGGAGTTGGAGGAAGAAAGAAATTAAAAAAAAAAAAAATGAAGGTGGAGAAGAGAAGGGCTGGGTTCAGTGAAGAAGAAAGGTGAAGTAGAAAGAAAAAATAGAGAAAAAATAGGGGCTGATCGGTGGACGGCTGGGGCTGATCGGCGGCTTGGGACGGCTGGTGGGTCTGGCCGGCGGTGGTAAACAAGGATGACTGGTGGGATGGCGGTGAGCTAGAGCGTGAGAGATGAGACAGTGGAGACGGCGGTGAGCACCGCTGAGAGGAGATGTGAGAGCTTGAGGAGTCTTGAGGCGTTGTGAGAGGAGATGTGAGAGATGAGAGCTTGAGGACTCTTGAGGCGTTGTGAGAGAAGACGTGAGAGATGAGAGCTTGAGGCGTGACTGTCTGGAGAGACTGAGGCGGATGAGAGGAAGAATAAAAGAAAGGAAAAAAAATCAAGAAGGAAAGAATATTTTAATTGGGGGCTGAATAAAAAATCATTTTTTTGTTTTAGATTTCAACTACGATGCATATCTATAGATAGATGTGCACTGTAACACTTTAGCAAAAAAATATAGCAATTGCTCCACTGCTGTAGGCTCTTTTTGATATATTGGTAGAACTAAAATAGCAATATAGCTATTTAGTTCTACTGCTGCAAGCGCTCTTAAGTTCATTAAAACAACACCGTATTACATATATGAATAGTATCACTCTTATGAACAAAATTATTAATTTAACAAAAAATACTAAAGTATAGAGATTAAAATAATTAAAAAAAAACTTTATAAGTGAAATGAAAATGATAATTTACCCAAACCCAAACATAAAGGACGTATTATAGATATAGGTATAAAATTTTCTATTGTTTGATTCTAGAAGTAGTAAAGAAAAAAAAAATCATGCAATGCTATGCCTTATGAGGCTATTATACTCAAAAATCTGTTTGCCTAGGCGGTTTGGAAATTTAGAAGCACGTTTTTAAAATATAAAACGTCGTTTTGCAACAGCTCCCCATACAGTAGCTTATACAAACGCATTAATTAATATGCCAAACCTTTTGGAGATGGATTTGTAAACAAAGACATTGTTATATTATATATAGAGCCCCAAACAAAGATATAATGATTGGGGGTAGCAGCCAATCTCGACCTTCAATCCTTGTTGTAGGCTTGACTGTATCCACAATATTAATTCCATCCACCCCCAGATATAGCCGACTACCTAATTTACGCGGATTCAATTTCAATGTTGGACTCCTTATCTGCCACGGCCTTACCTTCCAAAATTGAATAGTGATGACCCACCAAACAATAAATAATATGTCAATATACATATAGAGATGTTTATCTGCTCTGTGTTTTAGAATTTGGATATTTGGATTGCACTCTTTTATTTTCCTTCTCTAGATTATCTTTCTAATACTAGAGGATGTAATTTCTTTTTGCTGAATAGGATCATTGTGAATCTGAGATGTTATCCATTTCTGACAAGGATATGTATATCCAGAATCTTTTAATGTAACCATTTATGTAAGGAAAATTCTAAGGACACTAGTGACTGGACAATAAATTTATATCATAGGTAAAAATAAAAAAGAAAAATGTTAGAACTACTAATAAACTGACAATTAGTTGTCACATAAAAAAATATAAAAATAAAATAAAATATTTAATTTTTTCTGTATTTTAGAAGTAAACACATTCATTAATTTGTAATTTATGTTATAAAATTTATAATGAATAGTAAATTCCACATGTGATAAATAGACTTACTTGATATAGTTGTAAATATAATCATATAATTAAGATATTTCCACGGAATCCTATTTTGATGTGTAAGTGAATCATCATAAAGTAAGGAAGTGTCTTGACTACTTAGAAATCAGATAGATGTGAGTTTAGAAATGATACTTACAACCATTTGTTTAAATTAATTAAAAAATTTAAGATATAAACTTTAAGAAATTGTAAGTCTGTAACTAAATTAGTAAATTTTACTTTCTATTAGAGGAATGACAAATTTTCTTTCCTACTTGATTGACTCCAGTTTACACGGGACTCCCTATTCAAAATGATGATGGGATGGAGATGAGTTTTACTCAATTTACCTTGTCCCACCCCACATGTATGTGTGAGTGTGTGTATATGTATATATTCTGTCATCATCCCCAAAACGCTCTCTCTCTCTCTCTCTCTCTCTCTCTCTCTCTAACCTTTTCAAAACTACCCTTCCTCCTTTTTCTTTTTCTTTTTTCATATAATGCTGAAAGTGACTTAATTAAAGATGGTGAAAACTACTCTCAGTTTGCCCTAAATTCAACCTGCCTCACATTGATTTTGCCCACCTAAAAGACAAGGCATGGTGAGTACACGACATCCATGATTTGACCCTATCTACACGACATCCACAAGGTTTTGATTTTCATCCAAAACCTTATTTTCAAAATATAATATTAGCATTGAGACGAAAAAAAAAAAAAAAAGTCCATATGAAGCATCAAAATCTTAGATTCCAATTCTCACAATATTTTGTCTATTCCAATTGAGGAAAAGGACATTTTAATCCATTCTGTCACATTCGTCAATGATAAATTTTATCATAAATTTAATTAATAGAACTTTTCATATGAGATGAAAAAAAGAGAAACTTACCAAATCAGCATTCTAGAAGAGTAAATAGCACTCTGCTGTCTTAGAGCATTCCCATCAAGAAGTGCAAAAAATTTAGCATTTACCCTCTCAAATCTCAATTTTATAACATATAACATACCACTTTACAACACCCTCTCCATCAAAACTTCTATTTTTTTTATCACTTCATTTAAATATTCATACTTTATCATTTTTTATTCTTTTTTATTTAAATATTCATACTTTATCACTTCATTTAAATATAAAAACTGCCATGAAATAAAAAAATATTTTTTATTTTAAGATTTGTGCTACAGTGAGGTTGTATTAATACAATCTCACTGTAGCTGAATTGCAAATTAAATAGAATATAGAATTCTTAATGGAGGGTGTTTTTTTACATTTATAACATTTAGTATGTTAAATTTTAACATTTATAGCATTTGCCCTTCTTAACGAGAATGCTCTTATATAGACCACAAGAAGTGGCACACACAAAAAAGAAGTCATAGCTTTTATTTAAAAGCGTTGTTGACACCGAAAGATGGAAATAAATATTCAAAGTATGCGGCTCTGACTCCACTTTAGACATTGTTCCCACTGCCCATTTTACCACTCTTTGGCAATTCGCCCCCACCAAACAGACCCGGCCGCGGGCTTCCCACAAAAAGATCCAAACTTTCTTGCAATTGGACAAGAATGCAACCATTATTCACCAGATTAGTTGGAAACTACGTTGAAAGTTGAAAACTTCAATTTCTAAAAAGTCAATTATCATCAACTAATCATCATTTTATTAATTATTAAAAATATATTATAATAAAAGTTTTACTAAAAACGGACCCTCAAACATGATTACTTTCTCACCTAACTCTCACTATCATTAGAATTAATTATTCAGGAGTTTCAATTGACTCAACTGATAAAGTCTTTAATGGTTGAATAAGAGATTCGAAGTTTAATCTCCACCTACATGGTGTCTTGATCTAATGATAAAGTGCGCTCATAATGAGCAAACGTTATAACATAAATTTCTCTCTTACAAAAATAGAATTAATTATTCAACTATTATTATTAAAAAATTAAAAAAGAAAAAAACAAGCTTTCTCTGTTTTCTTTATTTGGGTATATGCAACAGTGCAACATAATTTATAACAGTAACCGTAGCAAAAAAAAAAAAAAAAATTATAACAGTAACTTCCCGATTTAGCTAGTTTGGTTTACATTATAGAAAGGAAGGAACGAGCCGACCATCCTCCGTGGTAGGATCCGAGGGATACGTATTAGCCACGTGTCCGGCACCAAACTCTTTAAAAACCATAGGACTTTCAGACCGAACCTCCTCTCTCTCTCTCTCTCTGTCTTTCTCTCTGCTCCAATTCTTGACAAGACATCTAAACCTTAATAAAAAGTAAAAACCCAACATTTCTTTGTTTTTCTTTGTTTTCTCCCGCTCAGCTCTGTGTCTATTAAAAAATCAACGATGCCGTTTTGCGAAGTTAGAAAAACCCAGCAAGACAGCGTAGACACAGAGCTCAATCACGACCAAAACAACAACAACAACAACAAGAATGGGACCAAAATCTTTTACAGAACCTATGGTCATGGACCCACCAAGGTCCTCCTCATCATAGGTGCCACTTCTTTTTTCATTTTTCATTTCTGGGTGTTTATAATTTTTGGTGATCAATTCAATATAGAAATTTTATTTATTGCATTGGGTTGTTGTGATTGAATTTTGATGATGATATGATGGTGAATTTGGATGGTCAGGATTGGCTGGGACCCACGAGTCATGGGGCCCACAGATCAAAGGTATGGTGGGGAGCGATTTGCCCAATGAAGATGAAATGAGCAGCGGTGGCGGTGGCGGTGGCGGTGGCTGTGATTGGAATCCAATTCCAGATGACAATGAGAGTGGCGGTGGCATTGAGGTCTGTGCCTTTGATAATCGTGGAATGGGTCAGAGCTCCGTACCCACCAAAAAATCTCATTACACGTATGTTCATCGAATCGATAAAATTCTATTCAGCCTAATCTAACATTCTATTCTAGCCTAATCTAACGCGTGCGTGTTCTTAAATCTTTGATATAACATAGAAGAGGATAATAATTAATGAAGTTGTTCAGTTTTTCCTAGATTTTTATTGGGTTTTTTGAGGTAACAATTCACATAGTATGACATAGAGATGAGGATATAATGTCTTTTTCATTCTTTTTTTGAATCCACATTTGCATTTTGAGGCGCGTGCGTGGACGCGCGTGTGTGCTCGTGTCCATGTGTATTTTCTGCTAAATTTTTGGTTCATTGGGATTGTTATGTTTCACATTTGCTTGGATTTTAATTTTCTTTCTTCCTTACTCCATTTAATTGAATGATTGTGTGACTTAAATCCAGAATTGGAAGAAATGACAGCTTTCTCCTAGATTTGACTTTCTAGAAACTATTAGTTGGAGTGAATTTTTGATCTTGTACTAGTCAAAGTCAAACAACAAAGTTGAATTTTTTTTTCTTTTTTTTTTTTTTTCAATTTTATTTTACTTAAGTTTGAGTAATCAAATGGCTCTTTTACTAGGAGGTTAGTTTTTTTTTTTTTTTTTTAATATGAATTGAATTTCTAATTAATGGGCTCTTGATTATTGGGGTGCAGAACAAAGATTATGGCAAATGATGCAATTGCACTGATGGATCATTTGGGCTGGAAAAAAGCTCATGTTTTTGGACATTCCATGGGTAAGTCTATGACCCTGAAATTTTCATGTTTAGACTTAGTTCAACTTTGTTTATAATCAGGCAAGTTTCCAAGTTCCCCTTAAATTGGAATGTTGTATTATGGGGACAAGAAAATCAAGGAACTATTGGTGGTGTTTTAGATGTAATGTTTAAGAGAAAAATGCTCAATTTTGATGAAGTTTCAGTAATCACTTGGTTGAAATATTGAAATTCAACTTTAAGATTCTCTAAATGGTTGTTTATTACTTATCAAAAACGATTCCACAAAGAACCCAGAAATGGTTGATTTTCATAATGCCTTGGTACCATGATCTAGATTCACATTGCAGGAAAACTATTTTCTTTGATTGATTTTGAATCAAATCCATTTTAAGATTCTTTCTTTTTACAATCAAAACAGGAGCTATGATAGCTTGCAAGTTGGCAGCAATGGTGCCTGAAAGAATTCTGTCTTTGGCTTTACTTAACGTGACGGGTGGAGGTTTCGAATGTTTTCCAAAGGTATTTTATATCTCTCGGCACCACTCATCTTGACTATCTTTATTTCCTTTTTGAACTGTGGAATATTGATGTTATGTCTATCATATGAGTACCTCATTGTTTCTTTCCGATCATGTTTAATAAATGTGGCAGCTCTCCTCATTTTTATTTAATATAGTGGAAACCATGTTGGTTTCAAAATTCAAACATCTAGCTCATCCTTGCCCAAATTATGTCATTAGTTTTATATACTCATCTTAGAAGACTACTTGTAAATGACTATTGTTGGGGAGGCATAACTATTAAATCTTGTAATTTTTATTTATGTTTAAAAAAAGGTTTTCATTATATAAAAAGATCCATATTGCCAAACCAAATTATTGCAGACTGTCTTGTAGCCTAATGTGAGGTTACCACGTTGTCCACAACCCGTACTATTGCCATTGGTTGGCTGGTTGTGTGGGTGGACAGGTACTGGTTATCAGTTGAAACTAAATCTTGTTAGCTATGCAGCAGCTTTTATACATTATATTGGACTAGATGAGTCTTTCAGGGTGTAATTTCTGGAAGAACTGCAAGAACATGATTTGTGATCAAGTATGAATCCACACAGTTGAGATCTGTTACATTGCTGTCATAATTTGACTCATAATGCAAAAGATATGTTTTACCATCTGCACCAAAACTTCTTTAGCTTCGTACAAAACTAAATGGAGGTAAATGTGAGTATTATTTCATTACTGAATCAACTAGATATACCATCACTTGTCATTGGAGGAGATGATTGTGAACTGAGAGAAGAACTGAGGACTGTTGATTTTGCAAGGCTTAAGAGATGCTCCTTTTCAGTATATCAGATTTAGTCTCCGGATGAGGGAGCAGAGATCAATCATGTGCAACTTAAAAAGTGATTTTTTTTTTTTTCTTCTTTTGGCAATTGTGCACAATGAACTTTTGCAGAGTGTTATGAAGATGGCGTAGGGTAGAAAGGTGAGGGATATGAAAATTAGATTTTTGGTTAGAAAATAAGAAAACCAGTTCTGTTGGCGATACTACTGGAGAACAAAGTAGTTTCGAAAGTTGAGGCCAAGAAGGAGAATAAGAAATCAGAGAAGATTGCAGAGATTACAAGATAAAGAAGAGAAGAAGAGAAAAAACTACACAAGATTAACAAAACCATGAGTTGTTAAATCTCATTTGCAAATCACAATAACAAAGATTTACTAGCCTTTATAAATCAGAAAACCCTAATAAAAGCTAATTTTAATCCTTAGTTTAATTAAGGATTAAAATTAGCTTTTATTAGGGCCAAAAGACTATCACTGCAAATCAAAAGAATTTCTTGTCATGGGCTTCATGAATGGCACAAGACCCACATTCTTAGTGTTGGGCCTCCACACTAGCCATCTTGAATCTAAGTCATCAATTACAGATGAATTTCATGTGGTTTCAAAAATTATGAGCATGTGCTTGTAATTCTGCATATTTAACAAAAAAAGGAAGTGCAATCACTGATAGGTTTGTTTTACAGATGTGAGTTGTGTTGGTGTCTATTGCAAACATAAGATGTCCATTGCCCAACATGGGCACATGATATGTTCTACTTATGGGGATCTTCTGGATATCCTGTATCAATAGCTACTTTGTAGCAATAAATTATTGTAAAATTCTCACCTGATATAAATTTATTATGTTCGGTAACTTAATTTTGCAACTTATTCCCCAAAAAGATTCTCAAATTATTTTGTTTCTTGCAGCTTGATCTAAAAACTTTATCCGTTGCAATCCGTTTCTTACGGGCCAAATCTCCTGAGCAACGGGCAGCTGTTGACTTGGACACCCACTACTCAGAGGTAAAAGAGGCTCTCAGTTCTGTCCAGAGTTTTGCTATTTATGTATTTGGATGTTCAACTGGTGAAGAAAACTGTTTTATTTGAACATTTAGTTGAAGATAATCTTGATATTCGTTTTACAATTTTTTTTGCACTGGTTTATTTTCACTTATTCTAAACTAGAAATGCACTTCCATTCTTTTTGTGGTTAACCCATACAATTTCGCTTTATCTACAATCTGCAGGAATATCTTGAAGAATGTATTGGACCTAACACAAGAAGAGCAATCTTATATCAAGTAATAAATGTTAAAAGCTTATCACTTCTCAATTGTGTTCCTTTAACTGTTTGTTGTAATTTTTTGAAAACATCACGTAGAAGTATTGAGGTTAAACATAGAATTGGATTTTCTATTAACGATCATTCTCAATTAATTGTTCATAGACGTTACATTAAGATGTCCCTAACTTGACCTACAACCTGTGTGCTACAGGAATATGTAAAAGGTATATCAGCAACTGGAATGCAGTCTAACTATGGTTTTGAGGGTCAACTTAATGCTTGTTGGACCCATAAAATGACACGAACAGAAATTGAATTGATCCGTTCAGCTGGATTTCTTGTTTCAGTCATTCATGGCAGGTGTGCAGGCATATTTTATGTATTAATTAAACAGTGTTTGATCACAAAATCTTTTCTCAACTCTATTTATTATTGCACTTGAGCATAGTTGTTATGTTCTGTGATATGTATCAAGATAATATTCTTTTGTACAATGAGCAATAAACATATCTTGCAAACTCAATTTTTAAAGCTTCAGAAAGGATAAATTTTAGAACATTTTACCATTTAATTTCATTGATTCAGGATTTCCACTCAAGACTTTGTTTGTGAATGTGTAGGCATGATATAATTGCTCAAATATATTATGCAAGGAGACTTGCAGAGAAGCTGCATCCTGTTGCTAGAATGATAGAACTTCATGGAGGTCATCTAGTGAGCCATGAGAGGACCGAAGAGGTATATTTTTCATCTATAATTGATTTGATTACAATAAAGCAGCTCATTGGATTATGGCACGGTGAAAATCTAAGACAAAAGGATTTAAATAATCAGTGTTTAATAATAATAATAATAATAATAATAATAATTATTATTATTATTATTATTAGTCCTTCTTGAAATCTATGACCGTGACTTGATTGGACCATAGTTTACAAGGAGAACAGAACCTAAAAACTTTTCTTTTCCCTTAAATTTCAGGTCAATCAAGCAATTCTTGAATTAATCAAGGCATCAGAAGTGAGTTTCAATCCTAATGAATGGACTAATTTGCCAAAGAAAAAGTCTGGTAAGTATTCCACATTGAAGACAAAAGCCTCTCTTTCTTCCTTTGATTGGATTGACATCATGACCTTTAGCTGTAGCTCAAGAGTCATTATCCAATACTATCAGAGCACCACAATCCCTACTTACATAAAATAGGGCCTTGCATATGAGTTCACAGAAAGGAGTAGGACAAATATGCATGTAAATAAGAAGTATAGTGCTGTAGGAGTGCCCAATAATTCCTTATAGCACTTAGAAAGTTAGAAGTATATTCTAGTTTTAGCCCTACAGCCATTGCATATCAATATTGTGGATTAAGTGATCTGGCAATATAACCTAATGTTAGGAAGTTCACTGCACCAGAATTTCTCAACTATAACTATAATTCTAGATTTCAGTATGCTGTGATAAAACTAGCTCAACTGCTAACCAGGGTTATTGCTCGGAGTATACCATAATAAGAGCTTCCCCATCATAGCTTTAGGGTGTAACCAAGTCGAACTAAGACGAGCTATGTTTTATGATATTGGATGTTGGGCTATTATTAAGTAACATGTTCATAAAATGAGACTTTTTGTTGTATCTCATAAAATTAACCTCAATAGACTAGTTGAACAACTTTGGATGAATCTAACTACTAACCAAAACTCTGCTGTTACTTAAATAGTAAGTAACAAACTAACAATAACCAAATCACATATGCAGTATAAAATTCTACATTCTATTTTGAAATCATGTGTTGATACTTGTTACTTTTTTTTTCCCTGCAGGGTGGATAGGGCCAAGGGTGACATTAATCAAAATAAACACAGAGGGAGGAAGCAATATCTCTATCATGCTTTACATTCTATCAAGACTGAATATTTTCTTGTTATACCTTTTTGGTCTCATTGTTTTGGCATTTGAGTATGGACGAAGGGTTCTAAAAAGTTTAAAACCAGTTAAAGTTGGACCTTCCCTTGCATTAGATGATAGTCAATGAACCCATGTTTTTACTGGTAATCCTCCACTCCAAGATTTCTTTTTTTCTTTTTTTGTCACTCTCTCTTTTCTTGATTAAGAGCATAAATAAGAGAAGCTAAACATTTCTTTTCCTTTTTTGCAGGGGCTTATTGATATGTCACCCTTCCATTACCTCATATACCATAACCAGTGATGAATACTGAATACACAGGATTCATAAAAAGTGATGAATACTGAATACACAGGATTCATAAAACGATTTTTATAACAAAAGATGAGAGGCTGACAATCCGGTAGTTAAGATTTTCAAAGTGATTGGAGGCAAAAAAGGTGGGAGATTGGGACAGCCAATATTTAGGCAGATACCTCTCCCCTTGCTATCGGTTCATTTTTAATTGTTCGTACTTGCAAAAGATGATGTAACAAATCCCCTTGTGTCTATTCTTCAACAAACTCAATACCCTTTTGAGTGGCAATTTATAAGAAGAAGAAAAAAGGCTTCTTGACTCCTTTGTTTAAAAATCTCTCTGCTTCTTGACTCTTGAGATACAGAATAATCATGGTTTTGGAATCTCTAAGGCATAAGTGCAGCTATAAGTTAATTACAAAGAAAGCTTTACAAGGTTGCTGGAACATTTTTTTATTTTTTATTTTTATAATTCGATAATAGTGGGAAAAGGGAATTAAACCATGTATGTTTCTAGTGGAAGCACCATGAAATGCTAGTTAAACTAATAGTCATGTTGGAACTTTGAAATCGACAAGTACCAAACCTACATTTTGAAATGCAGCTGTCACTTGTCACAGAAAATAATGAAATTTCAAACAGCTCTTAAGTGCCCAGCAGTGGCTGTTCTAGATGGAACCCAAACATAAAAAGAAAGATCTTCTAATCAAAATTTAATAATATTTTGGGATTTGACCCCAAAGATTATAAGCTTCCCTTTAAAAAAAAACCTTGGGGTAAAAGTTTAGATCACCAACTTTCTCTGGAGTGTTATGGAATGTGATATTGATTTATAACCTATCAGATGCATGTATAACAATAGCTTACCCATAAAAAAAAATAAAAAAGAAAAAGTTCAAGATTCAAGAGCTGGAACTTCCAAAGAATGAAAGAAGCAAAAATTATCTCATGAAAATAATAACGTTAGAAGTATATTAGAAACTACACAAATGATCATTTTAGTGTGGCAAATTCCATGTCAAAGTTAAAATTGTAAGTGCAATGATTTTCATGTATTTGATTTCCATAGAACTAAGAGAGACTTATTATTGAACAAACCTGGAGCTTTCTCCCTTTGAATATCATTGAGATGTTCCATACACCAAGATCAAAACATGTGTCACACCAAAGGCTTCACAAGTACTGAGAGACGATTGCACCAATAGTTTCAAAATATGTGTTACATCTCTGGTAGTGGGTTTTTGTTATGAGTTTTTTATTTATTTAATCGGCGTTATGTGGCTTATTAAACATAAAAAGATAATTTATTTTAAACAAAATTCTATTACCAAAATAACAAGCTGTTTATTAATTGTCAAAATAATTTACTCTATGTGTTAGGACATATGTGTTTCACTTGTTAGGAACATATGTCATTATTTTATGTAATTGGTTAATCCTTTGACAAAACGCATTTTACTTATATTTGGGTAAATTTAGGATGTTTTTAATACTTTAAGAAACAAGGTTTCAAAATCAAGTTTTAAAGTCATGCAAGTCTGTCCAAGAAACAAGCTGAAAAAGTGTCTGTCATTAAAGCTCGACAGCTAGCATCTATCGAGCTTAAGAAGCTATTCCAGCCCCGTGGCTCGACAGCTACTTGACAGCTTCTCGACAGCTGCTATCTATCGAGGTTTAAGAAAAACAAAATTTCTAATCTGTTTTCTTTCAATCCGAGAATATATCTTCGGGCCTTCTTTTCTCATAACCCTAAACATATAAAAAGATTATTTTAAGGGCCGTCAAAATAGACGCAAATTGCACAAGTGTTGAGCAAAATTTGTTCAAGAAAATTGTGACCAGAGACAGAATTTGTCCTAGTTCATCTTTCTTGTGAAGAAATTGCTGTGTTTGTACACCGTAGGGTTTTGTGACCAAGCATCTTCTGGATCTTCATCGTGTGATGAACTGAAGACCTTTGCAGCCAACAACCTTCTTTAGTTAGTGAATCAAGTCGCGTACTGGAATCCGCGCAATTAGTTAGTCACGTGATGGGAGTCGTGCAATACAAGAAGAGATTGTCACTACAAAACAAGTCCAACTAGGTATTAAGATAAAGGTTCAACTGTAGGTTGGTATAAGGTACTAGGATTCCTTTACCTATAACCGCTTGCTGTGATAATTGTGGATTCTCAGGAGTGGTGACCTTAAAATCACCCAGTGAGGTTTTTGCTGTGTTGGTTTTCCCCATTCGTAAACAATTCATTGTGCCATTTATTTTCTACATACTTTGTTTAATTGGTGATTTGTTTGTGCTACCACACGTTTGCATGTTAATTTGATTAATTAATAAACTTGGCTAATTAATCAATTAATTCATCACAAGAGGTCAATACATTTTTGGCCTATCACTATGTAAAACTTTATTATCTAAAAATTTCAAGAAATATAAAGTGCTACTCCAACTAAAATTTTATTACACAAAGTTTCAAAAAATTTATAATAAAATTTATTATGTATTTTAATTATGTTGATCATTTGTAAATTTTTTGTGTTTTAATATAAAAGAATTACACCTTAGGTAAGATGTTTGTGCTAAGTGATTATCAACATGAATTACACATTAAGTGGCTATCAACACGAATTACACATCATAAAATTATGTATTTTAGTCACATGATTCATTAATTATTAAAATAATTAATTTATTCTACATAAAATTATATTTAAATTACAATTAGTAGCTAAGTAATTGTTAAAATGATTTCAATTATACCAGTAAAAAATTAAATTTTTATATAAATTTTCATTAATCCATCTGTTAATGTGTATAGCGTTGTGGGCTTTAGGCACAACTAGATTACTTGTATAGCACACATTCCTGTACTACACTTTTACTTGTACTGCACTCATATATAGGCACAAATGTATATTCTTTCATTGAGAAATACAATACAATCATTCAGTATTTCTAACATGGTATCAAAGCCATTGCTCTAATCCTCTGGTGTGCCGCTCTTAAGTAGCCTTATCTTTTTGGGTGTCATCCACTGCAGTCGTCGTTGTGAGCAGCACCACTGCCTCCACCGCGACTCTAGTGCATCAAAGACCACTGCCTTGCTGCCACCACCGCTTCTGCTTCTCCGATCAAACCACAGATTGCACCATTAGAAAGTAATCACTCCAATCAACTATTCTGTGAAAAAGCGTCTTCATCGGACCTATCACGCGCCTCCACACGCCGCTACAAGTTTCGGCGGTAAGTTCATGCACCTCCACGCACCGCCTATACTATTCATGCACTGCCACACGCCTCCACGTGCTTCCACACGCCTTTACACGCCAGAAATCCATCCGTTTATGTCATCGTTCACGCCACATCAGCCCTAGTGACGTCATCAAGCCACGTCATCCTGTCAGCACCACGTCATCTCCGCTAACCGTTGACTTTCTCTGGGCCGTTGACTTTGACCGTTGACTTTTTGCAGTTCAGGTGCTTCTTGCCCAGTTTTTCGCGTAGATTTCATTTTTGCAGTCTATTTTTGCATATTTTGCTTCTAAATGAAGAATAAGGACAAGTTTTCTTCCTTTTGCAACAATCATCGCCGAAAATCCAACATTTTTGCAATTTTTGCAAACGTTTTGGTCATAATATTAAGACTTGCTATCAACGCAACAAATCAGCTGTTTCATTTTCTGCTGCTATTGTTGCTAACACTGAGAGTGTCCAACCAATAGCTCCCATCACTGCACAGTCTCAATCTTCTGGATCCACTTTCACCATTTCCAGAGATGACCTATTAAACATCATCGCTAATATCATTCGTATGGTTGGTAATGCATCTTATTCCTCTTCTCTCTCAGCTTTATCTGGTATGTCTTCTCCCTCTTGGCTTATGGATTCTACTTGTTGCAATCACATGACACCTCACTCGTCCTTATTTTCTGAACTTCAACCTGCCCCACACCCTCTTAATATTCGCACAGCAAATGGTTCCACAATGTCTAGTCATAATATAGGTTCTGTTTCAACCTCTAACCTCTCGGTTCCTAGGGTCTTTAATGTTCCTGACCTTTCTTACAATTTATTTTCTGTGGGACAATTAGCTGAGTTGGGTTATCGCATTATCTTTGATTATTCTGGTTGTATTGTGCGGGATCTGAGGACAGGACAGAAGCTTGGGACCGGTCCCAGAGTTGGACGTATGTTTCCCGTGGACAACCTTCGTCTTCCACTTGTTGCTCCTATCTCTGTTGCTGCAGCTGTTGCAGTTTCTTCTATTCCTTCCCTTGCACTTTGGCATGCCCAACTTAGTCACCCATCTTCCTCTCGGGTACAACACTTGGCTTCTAGAGGTTTGTTAGGTTCAGTGTCCACAGAAAATTTTGATTGTGTTTCATGTCAATTAGAAAAACAACCAACTTTGCCTTTCAATATTAGTGAATCAGTGTCCATTGATATCTTTGACCTCATTCATTCTGATGTTTCGGGACCTTCCTCTGTCTCTAGTATTAGTGCGATATTTTGTTGTCTTTGTTGATGATTATTCCTATTATAGCTGGAATTTCATATGAAACATCGTTCTGAATTATTGCAAGTATATTCTAATTTTGCAAAAATGGTTAAAACTCAATTTTCCAAACGTATCAAAATTTTTCAATCTGATAATGCTCTTGAGTACACTCAGTATGCTTTCCAAGCTGTTTTGCATTCCTATGGCACTGTTCATCAACTAACTTGTCCAGGTACCTCTAGCAAAATGGTAGAGCCGAACAAAAGCTTCATCATATTCTTGACAATGTTCGTACTCTCCTTCTCTTTGCTAAAGTTCCTGCTCCTTTTTGGGGCGAAGCTGCATTTCATGTTGTTCATGCTATTAATCGCATTCCCAGTCCTGTCATCCAAAATCAAACTCTATATGAGTGCCTTTTTGGGTCATCTCTAGATTATCATCACCTTCGCTCCTTCGGTTTTGCCTGTTTCATTCTTCTTCAGCCACATGAGCATAACAAACTTAAGCCTCGGTCAAGGCTCTATTGTTTTCTTGGCTATGGCGAAACTTAAAAGGTGTATCGGTGTTATGATCCTGTTTCTCATCGTCTTCGTGTCTCCCGCAATGTTGTCTTTTGGGAACATCGCCTCTTTGTCGAGCTCTCTCACTTTCGTGCCTCTCTTTCTTCCTCTTCTGTCTTAGATCTTTTTCCAGATGAGACACATTTTCCTTCAGTAGCTGCTCCTAATCCTCCTGTAGTTGCTCCTGATTCTCATGTAGACTTCTCTGTCCAACCACCAGATATCACTAATCCCTTTCCTAGTTCACCCTTTAATGAACAGGTTGAAGACGAGCTACCCAACCCCAACCTTAAGCTTGGGTCCCCTGCTCCTGCTCTTGCTCCGCTTGAGGATCTTGCACAAGATATTCCACCTCGTCACTTAACTCGGGTAAGATTCATTCCTGCACATTTACTTGACTATCATTGTTACACTGCCCTTGCTACACTGCACGAGCCTCACACCTATCGTGAGGCTTCCACTGACCCTTTATGGCAAATTGCAATGAAAGAGGAACTTGATGCATTATCTAAAAACCATACTTGAGATTTGGTGACACTCCCCCCTGGGAAATCTGTGGTTGGTTGTAAGTGGATCTACAAGATTAAAACTCGCTCTTATGGGTCCATTAAGCGCTACAAAGCTCATGTTGTTGCAAAAGGCTTTACACAGGAGTATGAGATTGATTATGAAGAGACCTTTACTCCGGTTGCTCGTATCTCATTTGTTCGTGCCCTCTTAACTATTGCTACTGCCAGTAAATGGGATCTTTTCCAGATGGATGTCAAAAATGCATTCCTTAATGGGGATTTAAGTGAAGAAGTTTATATGCAACCTCCTCCTAGTCTCTTTGTTGAATCAAACAAGGTTTGTCACCTTCGATGTGCACTTTATGGCCTTAAACAAGCTCCACGAGCTTGATTTGCTAAATTCAGCTCTACCATTTTTCGCTTGGGTTACATGGCCAGTCATTATGATTCTACCTTATTTCTTCGTCGCACTAACAAAGGCACTATTCTACTTCTCCTGTATGTGGATAATATGATCATAACTGGTGATATCCTCAATGGCATTCAAGAACTTAAGAAGTTTCTCAATCAGCAATTTGAGATGAAAGATCTTGGACATCTCAGCTACTTCTTGGGTCTTGAAATCACTCATTCTACAGATGGACTTTATAAACTCTTATCTCGAGTTGGACTCACTGATAGCAAGACTGTTGACACTCCAGTTAAGCTTAATGCACATCTGACTCCCTCTGGAGAGAAACCATTGCCTAATCCCTCTCTTTACAGACGCTTGGTTGGCAACCTAGTTTATCTTACTATCACTCGTCCAGACATTTCCTATGCAATTCACCAGGTGAGCCAGTATCTATCTGCTCCATGATTGACTCACTATGTTGCTGTTCTGCGCATTCTTCAATACCTAAAGGGCACTCTCTTCTGTGGTCTTTTCTGCTCTGCTCAGTCTTCTCTTATTCTCCGTGCATTTTCTGATGCTGATTGGGCAGGAGATCCCACTGATCGCAGGTCCACCACTGGTTATTGCTTTCTTCTTGGTTCTTCTTTGATTTCTTAGTGAAGCAAGAAACAAACTCATATGGCCCGCTCCAGTACTGAAGCAGAATATTGTGCCCTTGTTGATACCACATCTGAGCTTCTTTGGCTACGATGGCTTCTCAAAGACTTAGGTGTGTCTACATCCTCTGCTACTCCTCTTTATTGTGACAACCATAGTGTCATTCATATTGCTCACAATGAAGTCTTCCATGAACGAACTAAACACATCGAGATCGATTGTTATTTTATCCGTTATCATCTTGTCCATGGTGCTCTCAAGCTGATCTCAGTCTCTTTTAAAGATCAACTTACAGATATCTTCACCAAGTCACATCCTAAGGGGCGCCTTCGTACTTTGGTTGACAGCCTCAAGTTGGTTTCACATCCACCTTGAGTTTGAGGAGGGCTGTTAATGTGTATAGTGTTGTGAGCTTTAGGCCCAACTAGATTACTTGTATAGCACACATTCTTGTACTACACTCTTACTTGTACTGCACTCATATGCCTCCTATATATAGGCACTCATGTATATTCTTTCATTGAGAAATACAATACAATTATTCAGTATTTCTAACACCATCGAACACAAGCATTTTATTAGTTTCAAAACTATAGTTCAGCCACCTCAATTTTTCCAAACAATGGAAGTGATGCATCCATGTTGCAAAGAGGCCATGTTTAAACAGCACTGCTGTAATGAACTGGTTTTCCCCGTTACAGTGCAACCAACTATAACTAAATATATAAGATTCAAAAGTTGTTACTACTTATTACAACTTAAATATATAACATAGCAGAAGAAACCACAAATTTTTATAGGACAAGCTGGAATAACATAATTTTATAGTTATATATATATATATATATATATTGATAGATAGATCATATTAAAATTCATGGCATTTGTTTCATTTTATTATGATTGTTCTACATGGTCAAGATAATAATCGGATTTTTTAGTATGAGTATGATTTGAATCCAAAACTCATAACCAAAGACCAATGATTTTACTAAACGAGCAAACCGGAAATACATAATCAAAAAATGCATATAGAAAGCTATAAACATCATATGTATAGAAAAAGGAGAGATGATTGAATGAAGCACTATGTTTCATTCAGGTGATCCAATATTCATGTCCTCCATGTTATGGTGGACTAAATCAAACATTCAATATACTATATATAAATACTAGCCTAAAATAATTAATATGTTATTATAATCCAATGTTTGGTTTCAAAGAAAACAGTTTGTCAGCAACAATATTAAGGTAGCATTTGAATTCTCACAGGTAATAAAAAATAAAAAAATAAAAACTTACACAGAGAGAGAGAGAGAGGGAAAGAACGTGCCTGTCACTTCTTTCTGAGAGATGAACATCCTGTGAGTCTGAGGTTTTTCAGTTTTGTTTGATTGAGAGAGGAGTTGGTAAATAATGAAACAGAGAAGAAAGACAAGAAATTTTGAGAGAGATAGAGAATCTTTTGGTTGTGCTGAATAATATACCATGCATATTTAAAGCAATAAAAGAGGAGTAGATTAAAATCCAATAAGAATTTTAGAATAGTTATAGTTATACTACAACTTTTACCAAAAAAAAAAATAGTTATACTATAACCATATAATCATGTACGATCCGATCCGTTACGTGTTATGTTCCCAAGAATCCCGCTCGAATATACCAATATGCTCATTGATAGGATAAATGGATAATGCAACAAAAACATGCAACTTGTCTTTTTTTTCTTTTCTTTTTCTTCTCTGAAATAGCAATTTGTTTTTTTATAGGTTTCAGTCAACTCAATTAATCGGATGATTAAATATAAAATTTGAGGTTCAATCTCCGCCTATACTAAAAACTGATTGATGTATTGGTCTGATGATAAAGAGTTATTATTAAGAATGGACGTCATAAGTTAAAATTCTCTATAAAAAAAAACCTATTTCTTCTTATTTCATTTCATTTTAATGTATTCATTTTAAAGATTTAAATTTAAAAAAAATTTAATATGATATAATTTAAAATTTAATGAAATGATATATGTAATGACACAATTTGACAACCAAGCCTAAAGTAGGAATGGACTTAGGCCCAAAGAGCTCAATACAATGAATTTGTAGAGATTGAGTTGGAAAATTAGGCCTTAATAAATTGAACAACAACTAAAGTGGATCAAGATCACAAAGAAACAGAGATAAAATGGCTTCTTATAAAGAAAATCATCTTCGGCGCAGTTCAAGGAGCTTATTTCTAGTATATTTCTTTTTAGAATTAGGTTACAAGTTTTGTTCTTGTTGCTATAGTGTTTTCTCTCCAGTTTTCTAATCCCCTCTCTTCAAGGTCTTCATTCTGTTTTATACTACCTTCCTTCTTTCCTCTTTACCCTCCACGTGTAGGGCAAATTGCTGATGTTGATGCTTGTCTCATCAACCCTATCTTGAAATCTTTGGGGGTAGCTATAAGGCTGAAAAGCACTGTTCAAATATCACTTCCTCATTAATGTGGCCAAAGATTAGCTACAGGGCATTCAATGAGGTGATAGCAGTTTTCTCTTATCGATAGAACTTCCTGCACGTTCATAATACATGTCCTTATCGATAAAACTTCCTGGAATGTTACCCTAGAGGATAGGACACACATTTTAATCTTTGCATTGTTTAACTGAGGAGATATTCCTCCTCAACCTACTTTCCCTCACCCTTTCTTTTGTAGTTTATTTACGGGGCTTTGAGTCTTACATCTTTAATATGTTTAAATGTTCTCAGAACATTCAACGTCCTCAGCCAAGGCCCAAGACCCAATATTTACTTTTGGGCCCCTTATCCCAACAATGTATATCATGTAATATGTATACTATTAATTAAATATAAAAAATAGAATCTTAATTATAAATTATAAACTCTTTTCACTTTTAAATTTTGAATATCTTAAAAAAATTAGAACCATTGAGTGGTCTTTTTTGTCATTTCAGCCTTGGTATTGCATCATTGGCATGGCACGGAACTAAATATATGCATGTCATATCCATTCTTACTATCTATAAGAGGTTTCTTTTTTTTGGACTGGACTCTTATATGATGCAAAAATATCCTTAGACCCTAGTTTAGTAAAGACAAAACTTAAGGACAATTTAGTAAAAATATATCTCCAACTTCACATAAAATGCCTACAAAATAGGACACTTTCTTACTAATCTATTTCTTCAAAACAATCTTATCCAAAAATAAAAATAAAATAAAAAATTTCTCATTCCACTTTGATATTTCCCTCAAGACCATGTTCCAATTTTTTTTTTTTTTTCTTTATCAATACTCATCGGTTTCTTTTATTTAATTTTTTTTTTTTTTGAATTTCCTATTTCCTTAGGTCCTAGTCTCACGTACACCACACAGACACACACACACACACACAAAACTCATCACACATGCAAAGCGCTTGTGATGAGACTAGTATTCATATAATAGAATAGAGTTTGGCTCCAACATGTTATTAGAAGCTATTTTTTTAAACTTATTATGTGGTAAATTATAAAGCTATCCAAGTATATTATTTGAACAAGTCGCATGACTCATTTAAAATTTATGTACTTAAATTTACACATAAATGGTTTATTCAATTGCTACATAGTCAATTGGAGAAAGATACTTTCAATATGTTTGGAACCAAACTTTTTTTTTCCTTGTATTATTATTATTATTATTATTATACAAAGAAAATGATAAGTTGACAAATAATTTTGAATGGAAGGGAAGTTGTGGATTCAATGGAAGGGGATCTTGTCCCAACAACTAAAGATTATAGCCTGATCTAGTGACTTTCACTAAGGTCTTTATAGCTTCAATCGGTATGTATCTTAAGTGAATCAATGTCACATGTTCAAGGGTATATGCCAAAGCATGCAAGAGTGATTATGCCAACAACAACAACTAAGCCTTAATCCCAATTTTTTTTTTTTTTTTTTTTGGATCAATTATGAACTTTTAATAGAATAGTCAGACTCGGCCACATGTATCTTGATGATCATATTACCAAAGAAGAAAAAAAGTGAAAATGCCATTGGATAACTCACCCATGGTGTTAATATGTTATATTCAATTTTGTTAAATAATTATTCATAGAAATCAAGTATTTTTATAGAATAAAATAAATGCAACGAATGTTTTATTTTGAATCTAAATATAAGAAACATGTAAACAGAATTAATTCATTAAAAACCACAATATCTATTCCTTGATTAATATCTAATGAATATATGACTTATAGAAGCACATTACTCATTAGAGCAAAGTTGTTAAAACCTACGGCCAAATCACATTTCGTACTTAAAATTTATCCATTTTTCTAATTTGTCTCTACAATTGCAAAAGTAGCATTCAAATCCTTCAAAAAGGTAAAATGATCCAACTTGAATCTTACACTACACAAGATCATGTTGAGTTATCGGATTGGGTACTTTTATAATATGAAAAAAAAAATGTATTAATAATTGAGTTATCGGATTGGGTACTTTTATAATATGAAAAAAAAAATGTATTAATAAATATCTTAAAAATATACCTGCCTTGGTTAGATGAACTAAAAGTGTCACATTATCAACAATCTAACATTATGATGCCATATTGAATTCGGGTTTAAATGGGCAGTGTCAATGACAACAAGCGTGAACCCTTTTTTCGATCATATAAAAAAAAAAAAGGAAAAAATACAAAACTAACCCTTTAATTTTCACATTTTTTCATTTCAATCCTCTAACTTTTAGTTTTGTCAATTTAGTCCTCTAACTTTCAATTTTTATCAATTCAAGGTTCTGTTATAACTATGTTAGTGCTGCCGTTAGAACCACTAAAACTCCGTTAATGGCTAACTTGTACTCCTGGTCATCGAAACGGTAGCACTCACTCGCTATCTAAGCCGTTTGATCTAATTACTTTGCTACTTTCAGTTTCATATCTGATTTTGTTTTCTGATTCAGGAGCTACAAAAATGGCTTCATTTGGCACGATTTATCAGAGAACGATTTCATATACCCATCTCACGGCCAAGTATACGCTCTCAAAGGCTCAGAGTTTCACGAACTCAATCTTAGCCCTAAGCTCCACGAAACGATTACGCCTTCGACGTCTTCATCTTCGTCGAGATCTCTGAGGCCACCACCGCCAGAAACAAACAAGTCCGGTGAGGATTCGGATTTTCGGCGGTGATAACGCGGTGAAGGAACCCATCGTGGAGCTCGATCGATCTCCATGAGTACAAGGTCTACAAGGCCGAGTCGTCTTCCCGCGAGTCCGCCGGAAAAGCCGCTGCCGACGCGTCGACTCAGTCTGAGGACAAGTGAATGAGATGCAGACCAGTCAGAGCGAAAGAAATCGAAGAAGACGAGCAAGTTTGCGAAGAGAAAAGTCAACGCAAAATGTGCTATGGTCAAAGTACGGAGCTGAGTAAGGACAAGATTTCCCCTCCGTCGTCAGATTCAAGCCATGAAAGCTAATGGACGGTTGGGGATTTGCCAGCCTGGTGCTAATATCTATACTATTATTTAAGGGACTCCCCTGTTTGGATTCCTCATTTTTTAGTTCAAAAATACTGATATACCCCTATATTTAAGTAGAGATAAAACTAAAGGACAATTTGGTAAAAATGCAACTCTAAGTCCCACTAAAACATTATCTAAAAAATAGGACTACTTCCCTATTAATTTTCAAATTGATTTATTTATTTTTAAATTAAAATTATATATATAAAATAAAAAAATACACAGTTATTTTTTTCTACAAAATAAGACCACTAAAAAAAAAAGACTCATCGCACGCGCGAAACGCGTGTAATGAGGCTAGTATATCTAATGTTGCTGAATTATAACAGAATTTTAGTGGTTCCAACGGCAGCACTGATAGAGTTGTAACGGAACCTGAATTGACAAAAATTAAAAGCTAGAAGGTTGAATTGACAAAATTAAAAGTTAAAGGACTAAAATAAAAAATAAAATAAAAAAAGTGAAAATTTAAGGGTTAATTTTACATTTTTACCAAAAAAAAAAAAAAAACATGGTGATGCCATGTAATAATATGGCTCCAACACCGAATGAGATTGAGAACAATGGGAAAATAATGAGAGGAGTGATGGTGAAAATATTGTGTTTGTGAGATGATAATATAATATTTGTATTAAAAAAAAAAGTTATTACCGGGCCTGTTTTTTTTTTTTTTAAGCCCAAACCCATTATATGAACTCAAAAAATAAAAGCATTTTTGAGAACGAGACGATTTCAGTGCCCTAATTTCCAAAGCCCATTATCTCTCTCTCTCTCTCTTTCGCAAAGCTTGAAGCTATGGCTGCTCCAGTTGCCGACATGGCAGGCACACAACCCCAATGGGAGTTCAACTGGTTAGTCTCTCTCTCTCTCTCTTGAATTCTTGTTCTAATTTGTATGTGAATTTGATAACTTTCTGTGATATTAAGTCTCACTGTCAACTGGGTTTTCTGGGCTTTGATGATTTCAACGTTTTCTTCAATTTACATTCTTAAAGCTGAGATCTTTATTGCCAAACCAATGTGGGTTTCATTCACTTTTTTCATATGTATCATTATTTTTTGTAATTTTTGTGTGTTGCGTGTGTAAATTTTCATATAATTGATGTTTAGTTTTAGCTTATGTTGTTATTGTCTGTGTTCTCTGTTGGGTTATTTAAGGTTGGTTAGTAGTGATTTAGTTTCAGTATTACACTATTAATTTCGTGTGTCATGCTTGCATAGAGCTCATGTCAAATTGGGTATTTTTATCTTCTGGTTTGGTAACTTTATGAGTGGCAGAACAACCAAAGTACAACAAATTTGGAAGAGTGGACAAACCAAAATCTAACTTTTTAACATGAGGAAAATATAATTAATTCTTAGTGGCACTAACCTTTAATTCTTAGGGTGTGATTGTATAAGCTGTTGGAAAACGGTGTTTTGAGTTTAAAATGGGCATTTCTGAAAAAGTTATGAGGAGTTGTGGTTGTAAAACAGAGTTTTGGGTTTTAAAAATGCTCTTTTAATCTCCCAAAATACCTAACCAAATGGACCCTTAATATCCAACTTAATTACTATGGGTGCTGTTAAGCTTTGTTATTAGGTGCCCTATTTTAATTTCCCGTTAAAGTGAGCCTAAACTTGTGTTCACGAGGAGTTTAGTAACAGGAAAGGGTTAATTTTTTTTATCATCTGCACAAGAGCTCTCAATCAGTGATCTACTATGCACTCTTTTGAAGGGTGGCTTGTTCTAGCCTCCTTGGCCATTCTTCTCCAATTTTTCACTTGAGTTTTTACTGATTTCATTCATAGTTATGAACAGGGGCTCTGTTCAGGAAAAATACTTAGAAATTCAAGGGAAAAAAAAAATCATTTTGAAGTGTTTATCTGAAAGGCATGTAAATCTAGTAGTAGAATTATGAGATACTTCTAAAAATATGAAAGAATGAGCATCTGTGAGGTGAAGGAGCACTTAAATTTTTTTTTTAAGATAGATAATTGCATAAATCCTAATATAGGTACAAACCATACATCTAGGAGATTCTTTACCATTAGAAATGACCTAATGAAAGACTACAAACTTCAAAGGGTAACTATCATTGAGGAGTATGGATTCCATCGATCATTGTTTACATGTTTACTTCAGTGACATGATATTCAGGTTCACTTTATCTGCCTTTGAGGATTATTTCCCTTGAATGGTACTTAAATTTTACCTCCAAGTTAATTCTAAGTTGAAATATTATTTGCAGCGACTTGGAAGTAGACTATGAGTCTGAGGAGAATGCCTCTATGGTCTATGCAGCATTAGCTGTTGATAAGGAGGTGATCCTTCATGATGCCTAAGTCATTTTTTTTCTTTGTTTTCGGGGGTGGGCACAAATTTAGATTCTTACTCAATTCCATTTCCGATTGCAGTTGCAGCCAGACAAAGTGAAAAGACAGATGGAAGTGTCTAATGGAAAGCTTATAGTGTAAGCTCTCTTATCAGTTGGAACCTTTTTCTATGAAGAATTTTTGTTTTGAATAAAATATTAAAATCGATAATGTTATATGTTAATGATTAATATTGTAACTGTTCTATATTGCATTATAGCGTATTGATTAATACTATGAAAATCCTCAGCAAAGAAGGGCAGGAGGGGGGAAGGTTAAGGAACAAAAAAAAAAAAAAGGCAGGATGCCACAATATATCGTTTGAGAAACTGGGACCAATTCCTGTTTGCCTGCTTGTATTAATCTTCTACTAAATTCATTATTTTAATTTATAAAAGCCCTTGCCAATGAGCTTTAGCTCAAAGAGCACTCCCTTGTTCCATAATAATGGGATTAAGGGTGATGTCTTGGATTTAAAACCCAATGGATGCATGTGTATCTTACTGATAAAAAAAGGTCATACCCAGTGCACAAGTTCCCACTTTTGATCAATTTGGGAGAGGTGATTCGTGGGTAGCTTAAACCCCAATATTTTTTTTTGGGGGGGGGGGGGGGGGGGGCGCTGATTTCTAGTCTTGAATCCACAACCTGTCACTTTTATATATAAATAGACTCTCTGATTGCCTTATATAACTTCCCATCTCTTTGTCTTTCTAATACAGGCACTTTGAGGCGGTAGAAGCAAGATTTCTTCGTGCATCATTTAGTGCTTTTGTGGACGTCCTTACACTTGCTACAAAAACGATTGAAGAATTTGGACAAGGAATGGAATTGTGACACCATATGCAATTCACCAACTGGCACTGCTGGTTGTTCTGTGAAATTGATCATTTTTTTTGTTTGTGACATTTTGTTACCTTAGGCTGTAGCAAACTTTTGGTTGAGTTATGAAATTTCTTTTTTTATTTAAGATGCAGTAGTATGAGTTTTACTTTGAGTGATGGTTAATTTATGAAGTTTTTATATGTACAATAGCTATACTAAATACACAGATTTTAAACTAATGTTAGAATGATCACTGATTTGTGTTCAAATTTTTAGAGAAAGTGATGCAGCCCATATGGCTTTGCTCTGGTTGTTTGTAGAACCTGATTTGCCTGGTAATTATAATCCTTAACCCAACTTTACTGGGGTTGTTTTTATTAATCATCACGCCTTTTATAATTCTTGTAGATTCTGCTCTGCCTTGCGGCATGAGCAAGGTTACATGAAATAGAGTGAGAAACTCAAACTGAAATTTTCCAGAAAAGTACACAAGAAATGCTGATAAGAGTGAAATCGTGCAATATAGATGTGGAATGAAAAATGTTCATTTAACTGCATCCTTGTTGATGAGATGCTTATATGTATTTGGAAATGGATTTGATTTGTAAGTCAATATCAGTTGCAACTTAACAAATCTTCTTGCAAGATGGTCGCCAACCAAAAGCGGGGTGAGCAAGGTCCATGGTGACTATTTAATAAATTTGCAATTTCAGATGTTCCATTGCATCATAGAAGACAGGTAGATTGCATTCAGGAAAAGGTTTTATTTATATTCATTAACTGGCTTCCATGAAATGAATTGGATTCTTGCATTGATTGAATTGGACATTTGCTTATTGAAGTTACTGAGAAAGTTTAACCTGTTTAATAAAAAATTCAAGCTTTGTGGACGTTCAACGCGCCAAAAAAAAAAAAAAAAAAAAAAAAAAAAAAAAAAACACCCTAATTTACCCACATACTATCTACAAACACAGCCAAAAAAGGACCAAACTTTCTTAAAATATGTAGTTCTCACTTCTCATTACTGCTCGATGTTATACATATTCAACAATAGAAATGTTATGTATAATATTGAAGACAAAGTACATTACTGCAAGATTACTCAGAATGGTACATCACATTATCAAAGAATTACTTGAATGTTTCAATGAGGGGGGGGTAATAAATGAGAAAATACTTTATAAAAGTACAAAACAAAAGGGAAAAACTGAAAGCAAAAGTCTACAGACATAGCATTGCTCCCATGGCCTCTTTCTCAGTCCATTGTATTCTATTTGTTTCAGTATTCATCCAAGTAAGTGTATAGCATGTCATCTTTCTTTGACTTGCGTCGGCTAAGCAAGGCTTTCAGGAGACGTTTACTTTTGCTAGGGTATTGTTCAATATCTTTGCCATTTTCTCTTTCAGCTGGTAATCGCATTGAAGCCGATTTTCGAGGCTCTGAAGGGTACTGGTACAAGTATAACAAACTCCAAAGTTTCAGTTAGAGAATACAAGAGTTTTGTTTATCTTTTAGTTATGGGCGAAAAGGGGGTTTTGGGGGGGGGGGGGGGGGGGCCGGCGTGCAGCGGAGTTGTAGGAAACCATGGACTACTGAAAAGATATAACACTTCAGCTCAGATTGAGTGAAATGGCATATTATTACAAATTCAACTATAATTGCACAACATTCAGACAATATTATTTTGTACTCACCCGTCGTCTTGGATTAGGATTTGGAGTGGTCGGCCTACTTGAGTTAGGGGTAGTGGGCCGAGTTGAGCTCGGGGTTACTGACCTACTTGAAAGAGATCCAGAACGTAAAAGTGGAAACCGATGTGGTGAAACTGTTCTCTTGTCTGATTTGTAAGGTAAACATCTCAGTTGAATGATAATAGATGATATATGCATATAAATAAGACATTTAGAGAGAGACTACAAAATAAAATGCATTTGGAAGATTTATATATGTCAGCTCAACATTCATACGAACCTAATTCTTTTCTGGGCATGGTTGCAGTAAAGGAAAAAATTGCAGATCGCTGGGGAGGTCGTGGAGAAGGTGAGGGGGAATGCCCTCTGCTGCATGAAACATGACTTATCAGAATCCTCATTACAAAATTAACCAAGAGTACCAGATAAATGCATAACAAAGATACAACATTAGTATATACCTGACTGTAGATGGTGGGGTTTCTCTAATTGTGGCTCGAACAGCTTCGGGAAATCAATCAGATTACAAGAAGAATTAGATTATGTAAAAGTGTTGCCCAATAAATATGGAATGACACAGATCATGAGATAAAAGACCATACCATTCCTAAATTGATGCCAGTCATCTTCATCATCCAGGCTGCAGCCCTGGTATTTTGATTTAGTACGGTTGGCACCACTCATGGTCTCCCCAACTGATATGAATTCCAGGAATTGTAAGCATCCAAATTTAATATTCCCATAATACTAAAAAACTGACAAGGAAAAAAAAGAGGGGGGGGGGGGGGGTGTCTAAATTTGCATTTAGTATATAACATTTAATAAATGAAAAAATTGGAGAATTATATATTTGCCTGGCAAGATGTATCGCTTGTGGTACTTAGGAGTATTTATCACCAGTGACTGTTGGGTAATGCCCTCGTGATTGATAAACTCTTGGCAGGTCCGCAATCTCTAACATTCCACATCCAAGCAATGATGAAAGTGAGTATTATGTAAATTTTGCTTTCATAGAGTGAAAACTATAGCTAGTGACAAAAATACTGTTATAGTGTTATGGTCCAATAATCAATCCACTCATGTTCAGTGATGACAATGTTGATATGAAAATGAAATAAAAGCATTGCTACTAAATATTTAAGCACGGCATGTTCTTGGGTAATGATCATCCATCATTTGCCTCTTAAATCCCATATGGCCATATCTGAGGGCAATATCAATGTTTTGGTAAGAGAGCCAAAAGCAGAGCCCAATATCCAAATCTATGATAATTGCCCATATTTGTAAACTACACTGTATCTAGGTAAACTTTATGTTGTGTACATATATAATTGTGTACATTCTTTGAAGGTTTGGATAATGAATGTAATTTTTTGAAGAAAAATGTCCACACATCAAAAAATTGTGTATATTGAATATATAGAATTGTGTGCATTCTTTGAAAATTTGAGTACATTGATAGTTTTTAGTAAAAGGAAAAAGGCTTGGTGGCCATATTTACTATTTAGTACAGGTAAAGGTTTGGACTTTTTACAAACAAGGTTTAATTGTCATATTTAGTATAGGAAGGCTGACAATGTAAGTAGGAAAATTCCTTAAAAAGATGAACGACTTCTTAACAGTAAATATTTTCTGAGTATAATGAGCATAACTTTCTAATTTTTAAAGCAAGAAGCAGCTATTTGGCATAAGGCGATTTATGCTTTTCAGCCCCAATCATCTGAATCTCTTGCCTTCTCCACCAGTGAAATTGGGTCACTTCAAACCATGTAAGTTCTTGTATTCATTTTTCATTTCTTTCCCAGTTATTTTCAAGATATCCTAACATCATACTTTGCACATCGAAGTTGTTCATGTTTACTGATAAGGATTATAAGTACACTTATATTTCTTATTGCCGAGTATATTAGTAATACAGAAGCATAATTTATCGAAATGGTTACTAAACTAGAACAGCGAGGTAAATCTTATGTTTGATCTGAAAAGTAAGTCATCATAATGTGGTGCAAGAGCCATTTGACCAATATTTTCACCGCATTATCTTAGAAATACACAAAACATGATTCTCCCTCTTTGCTAAATGCAAGGCTTTACCAAAATTAAACACCGACTTAAAAAGAATCTGAACTTTGTTAGGGCTGCTATATTCCGAACTGACTTGTTATTTATTTTTTATCAAACAAAATCAAGTATATAGTCAAAATAGTAGTAATTTTATTTCTATCTCCTTTAGGTTAACTCATAAATCTTTACCCTAATGATTGCTAATGAGCATCCCTACCAGAAGTGCCTATTCAAGGTTTACTAGTATCTTATTGATTAAAGAAACAATCCCAGCTCACCTGCTCAATGGAAGATACACGGAGCTCCGTTCCAGAAACTTCATCAACCTTCTCATCCAAGAGATCATTAACCTTATATGTAATAGAACCCAAATGGTCCACAGTATTCACAAGAGCTTTAACCGTATAATCTTTTAATGTTTCTATTACACTGCACACATGTGAGGATAACCTCTTTCAGAAAAGATAGAATTGAAACCTCACTTGAAAACACCAGCATTTATGAATCAGATTAACTCACATCTGGTTTTGGTCATCATTGGTGTATGATAGTTCAAAATACTCTGCTGCTGAGTATAACTGTGTTCTTAGATTTTTCAGGTCCTGAACAAACATATGCTATAAGAAAATACAGTTGTACAGAAAATAAAATCTTAAGAAGCCCGATTGCATAAGCTTGGTCAAGTCTTAAAAAACTGCAGCATATTCAATTCCCTTATCAGACTAAAGGGATGAACCGAAAGTCCAAATCCCAATTTTTGGCCAATATTTGAAGTTTTAAGGAAGATTGTAAAGCTTATATAGATGAAGTGTAAAAAAGGAGCAGGAGTACCTTCAGACTATCTGCAAAAATCAAACTCTGCTGCATGGAAACCTCATCGAAATTAGATGCTTCATGAGGGACTGGCAGTGTGGAAGATGTCGTCATTGTCCCCATGATAGAGAAGATAGAAGACAATAATTCCTTAGCCTGCAGCAACCAAGATGATCAATTTAGTATTAAAAAAAAATGATAACATTAAGCAAAGGGAAAAGCAAGAACTAGAAGAGAAAACATTCCAATTTTGAACCTCAATTTGTTTTTAAATTTTGAAAAACAGAAGTTGCTGTCTTCTTGGAACTCAACATCAGAAAAGCATTAAAATGCTGAGAACTTGAAACCCCAATATATTTCAATGACAACAACAGCAAACTTGACTTTTTTTTTCCTAAAGAGAGAGAGTTTGCAACCAAAATCAAAACCCCATTTCAACCCTGACATTTATATAGCAATAGCTGTCTAAAATAATAGATATAACTATGACAACTGAAACCCCTAATTGAATTTGTAACAACAGCAGCAAGTCTGAGTGTGAGAGAGAGAGAGAGAGAGACTCTTCTTTAAAAAGTCACCATCAATGAAATAACAGAAACCTCTATTTAAAAAAAAGATTAGCTGTACTTAACCCCTTCAAAAAAATAAGATTAGCTGTGTATAACATAATTTATGAAAATCCAACAGCATAAAACATGTAGTGCTTTGCCACACTTCAACAACTATCCCAGTCAGGAAAATCAACAGACAAAGAATAAACTAAACACTGGAATTCGATACCATTGCAAAAAGCCCATTTTGTCTGAATCGTCACCAATACTCACATTGTATCAAAATTTAAATAAAAAAAAAAAAATGAACCCAGATAAAGTACAAGACAAACCAAACCTTAAAAACATCAAAAGCTGTAAAATTTCAATAACCTCTTTTAATTTCTAATAAAACTGAGTTAAAGAAAAAGAAAACCTTTTGCACAATGTAAAAAATAATTGATATATTAGGCTCAGCTGAGTAAAGGCTGTTACTTTCTTGGGTTAATCTCTTTCAACTCTTTCAATAGAGCTAAAACAAAAACGACAAGCAGTTGTGTCCAAGCAAAAAATGAAGAGAGAGAGACTAACCTGGTTTTTCTTTACACTGAACTTCCTTTTATAATCCTGTAGCTGAGACTATAACACAAAACTGACAAAACCCACTTCCAGTTCAAAACCTTAAGCATGAACCCGCTTCAAAAAAAATCAAACTTTGAATGCCAAATGCGAGGCAGCCAAAACAAAACTAACAGTACATAATAAATAGCCATCTTTGAGAGAGTGTGACAAATGTGGTTGGTACAAGATTTTGACTACACTAGAGAAAACGACAACTTCGAACTGTATCTATAGGGTAGGTAGTGAGGAACACAAAGAAAGCAATGAGTTATTAGATAGAAAGAGTGAGGGATGAAGAAGAGACAGACAGACATCAAGGAGAGCACGTCTCCTGTATAGGCACTTTAGGCAGGGGATTTTTTTTTTAAATAACTATAAAACTTTTACTACTTTAGTTAAGAAATATTTGAAATTATTTTGGTATTTAACTGGTTGAGTGTATTAGACTAGATTTTATCTTTTAAAATTATACTTAAAAATTAAGTATTTCACGTACAAGTATGAAATTTAATTGTCTTACGCTTTATTTTTAAGTATAATTTTGAAGGATAAAATTGAGTCTGCTAATTCGAGTGTCTTATACTTAATTTTTAAGTGCAATTTTAAAAGATAAAATTGAGTCTAATAAACTCAATTTATTAGATACTAATATAGTTTCAAATCTTACCTAGTTAATAAAATAGATAGAAAGATTCTATTATTTTCACACAAAAAAAAAATTTTTCCTTAGGCAGGGAATCCGGAGCATTTTGTTTGTCAAAGACAGCAAAAGTCTGCCCCTTTTGGAAGCTAAAACTGGTCTCAAGCTGAAATTTCACTTCTCACTCATCACTGCCTTTTGCTTTTAGTTGGGTCCTACATTTTTTTTTTCTTGGTGCTGTGGGTCCCCCACCATTTCTATTTAACAGAGCTTTGGCCTCTGAGCAACATAAATCGTCTCCTGGTTTTTCAGCACCTCCCAGGCTCCCCACATGTTGTGGAAGGATTTTTTTACATTAGATAAAATCAAATATTGTAATGGATATCAATAAAAGTAATATATTTTCTTAGAGAGTTTTTTAACTGTTACTCCTCTCAATTATTACTTTTTTATCATTAAATCAAGACATCAATTTATTTTTAATATAGACAAAAAATTTTTACTATAAAAGATTTTATCGATTGTGTTAACTATAACCCACCAAGTAAAATAATATAAATAACGGATTTATGTAAAAGCAATGTTTGATTGCTTTTTTATCGTCAGATCAAGACATCAATTCGTTTTTAGTATAGAAGAAAATTTTCGTCTACAAAAAACTTTATCGATTGAGTTAACTATAACCTACCAGTTACAATAATATAAATAACGGATTTATGTGAAAACAATGTTTGATTGCACTTTTATCGTCAAATCAATACATAAATTCGTTTTTAGTATAGATGAAAATTTTCAACTACAAAAGACTTTATCGATTGAGTTAGCTATAACCCACTAATTAAAATAATATAAATAAAATATTTATGTGAAAACAATGTTTTCTTAGCTAGTGAAAATTGTAGTGTCCCTAATATTGACTTTTAATATAATAAAGTTAGGAGTTTTATAGTTGAATAGACACACTTTTTGTGTTTCTAGCAAGTTCAAAAAAAAAATTTTTTGAGTAAACTATAATATTTACTAGAATACACACAAAAATAGTAATATTAGTATTTTAAATCAGGTTTTTAATATATTACTAACCAAATACAACTACAAAAGGGTCTCTAGCAAGTTCAAATTATGTCTCGCTTATTCAAATGTTAATCTATGGACTTTGTTTCTAATTTTCGTTAATATAGTAACCGGTTGACTCCTCCATGTTACTTTAAAAAGGGTTAGATAATCATTTTACTCTTTTATCTTGTTTTATTACGGTCAACAAGTATAATCAGAAGAAAGAATTTTGATTATTTTATTTTCAAGTCCTTCAATTATAGTTCTTTTAGGATGAAACTTATGTTAAATTTATTTAACCATATATGTTATGTTATATTTAATAAGATTACCGTTTAAATGTCAAATAAAATATGAAGGAAGATTCATTATTCTTTACCTATGGTTAACCCTCCTCCCCAAAAATGCATTTCTTTCAATATATTTAAATTTTAATACATTTTTCAAGTTAGAAAGCGAAAAGAATGCACCTTAGCATTATCTTTACAAAAAAAAAGTTCGCCAAGGAGGCAATACAGTTAAGTTTTGACTCTTAATAATAGAGAAGAATGGTGATATAACATGTTGTAATTTTTTTTAGAGTGATTAATTTTTGTAAAAATAATGTTATATTATATACAACTTAACAAGTTATAACCAAAAAAAAAAAATTTTGTGTCTCTAACCTTAGTAAAAAATAATACTTGATTACTTCAATTGATTTTATAATTTGAACTATCAAACATTATAAGTTTATTTCCTTAAAATTCCTTGAAGGAAAATGCCAAAGTTATTATCAAATTCACAAATTAATGTGACATAAAAATATTGATTTTTTTTTTTAATGTACTAGAAAATGAAAAAAAAAATTCTCATGTGTTTGCAATCCTAAAAAAAAAAAGAACATAAATTTACCCTAGGATTGCAAACACATGAGAATTTTTTTTCATTTTCTAGTATAATAAAAAATATTTTTTTTTTAATTCTTCAAAACATATCAACTTTATTGGGTCCCATATTTTATTTTTTCTTTTCCACTTATCACGGGGAAACTGATGGGTTGATTTCAGCCGTCCGATTAAAGGTAAAGACTTTATCAGTTTTTGGGGTAAAATGGTAGCCCCACGCGCATGATATGCAAGTTGGCCACTAAACAGTCTCTAGTATTCCAGCATATCCCCGGCCTTGAAAGGCACGCTAGAAGTCTGAGTTTGATAAAGATAGCTCTTTGTCACACTTTCACACAACTCCATCAAACTAAGCCCACGCGCCACTTCAAGTGCGTACTTATTATGCAAAAATAGAAGAACAAAAGAAAATACTGTAGTAAAAAACTCAAACAAAATAATTGAAGTTGTTGGGAAGCTTCTTCCCCATTAAAATTCGCATTGATATGAAAGACTAAATTTTTTTTCATTCCATTATTGTCATTCTAGAGGTACTTGGCAAATAATTGGTGAAATAGTTATATAAATTATGTTTTTGGGTTTAATGGATGTTAATTATGAATGTCAAACATTTTTAATGTTGAATTAAAAAATTTGTATAATATATTTTTCAAAAAGCAAATTTAGATGTTAGTAGTGTTGTTTAAACAATAGTTTTTGTTGTTTGGTAGTGTTGTTTAAATGAGTTGTTTACACAACACATATTTTCACAACACTTTTTCACCTACACATATTTTCATAACATTTAAACAACGTTACTAAAATAACATTACCAAACGTTTTCTCTCTTGAAAATGAATCAAAATGTGACATATGCATTTAAATATATTTATTATTCCAAGGCAAATTCATATGTTGAACATTTGAAATCCACTTTTTTTTTTTTTGAAGCCAAATGTTCAAGATCAAAATTCTCTTTAAGAACTTAAACTAACAGTTCTAGAGATAAAAAGAAATAATAATAAAATTTTGCAAAAAAAAAATTAAAAAATTGACAACCCTCCCCTTGAGTTTGGTTATGAACTCAAAACCCAATCTTGCTATTAGTCATGCATCACAACTCGTCCATAACATCTCCAACAAAAAATTGGAGTTGGGAGCTTCCCCATTAAAAATTTGCAGTGATATGAGGACTAATTTTTCATTTATACGATATTATAGTGGTCATTATAGTGGTAATTCATTTTTGAGGTTTGAACTTTGAATGAGACAAATAATGAATGTGAAGAATTTGGATGATGAAGAATTGAATTTCATAAAATCCGACTCTTTGATATCTAAGTTCTGTTTGTTTCGATGTAAAATATTTTCAAAGGTAAAATATTTTACACTGAAAATATTTTTATTTTACGGTGTTTGGTTGTGTATATGAAAATTTGTTTACAAGTGTCTGTTTTAAGGTAAAATGGGAAAAAAAGAAAAAGAAAAAAAAAAAACAACAACAACAACTTTCATTAGAAACATAGCCATGAATCAAACCACCCAAACTCAAATTAGCTATAAAAAAAAAGGCACAATTTTCAAAAAAAAAAAAAAAACCTAGATTAACGTCAAACAACAAAACAGCAATACAATTGCTCCATGAAAGTCATGAGCAGCCGTACATGCAAGTAATTACTTCCATCTCTTCGAAGAAGAGTGAGTGGCTTTGTAGGTTGTCTACAGATGGATGCTCTCCCTATCTGGCTTTGGCTAGAGTTGGGAGTGGTTAGTCTGTGAATGTGATCTCTATGTGTAAGAGATTGTAAAATGTAAAATCTTTTATTAAAATTTTAAATGTAAAATATTTTATTTCTTCTTGCCTTAATTTTATAGTTTGACCGGAAAATATTTTATAGTTGACCAGATTTTACAACAAAACAAACATGGTAAAATGTGTAAAATATTTTCCTGAAAATATTTTACTTCGAAACAAACGGAGTGCTAGATTCTAATTTTTTTGTATTTCTCCAAAGTGAATTTGGATGATTTATTTATTTATATATTCCTAAGCAAATTTGAATATTGAACATTTAGATTTCACTTTTTTTATTTTTTATTTTTGAACCCCAAAATTCAAGATTCAAATTTAAACCAACATTTCTCAAGGTATAAAAAGACAATAATAACCTTCAAAGTTCAAGGAAAAAATGACTGCCTTCCCCTTAAGTTTTACCATATACCATAAAAGCTTTATTTAGACATTAAATCGCCCTATTTTTGAGGACTCATATTCCGAATTTTTGTGTTAATAAATTAACCAATAGGCAAAACAAAAGATTTACTAATTAAGCAAGGGCATATTAAGAATATTATTACTTAAACACTCTTTCTTTTAGCTTGTTCTTAGTGAAACTCTTGACAATTGATTGGCGATAGCTTTGATTCACAAAGCAACAACTCACCAATTTGTTTTATGATCAATCAATCGCTCCCTCCCTCATGGGTGAAAGATAAAGCAAAGCGAATGAATTATTTGTGATTCATAAAGCAACAACTCACCAATTTGTTTTATGATCAATCAATCCCTCCCCCCCTCATGGATGCAGGAGAAAGCAAAGCGAATGAATTATTTGAAAGGTAGTGGGCACAATAAGCATGAGTCGATTTCAAAATGACAACTGCTATAGTTAGTTTTTGTCACAAACATTTTATGTTCTTAACAAAGAGCATGTTCCCCCTTCAAAAAAGAGTATGTTGGTTCACATTAAGGAGGTCATATAAGGGAAATTGGGATATAATGTAAAGTGAAATTTATTATATTTGTTGTACCCCTCATAAGCTCAATGGTATGATTGTCATTTTTACGAAAATTTAGGGGGTCATTATTATTTTCTTATACCTCAATAGAGGTTTGTGTAATTTTTTATATATAAAAAAAATGTAAAAATGCTAATTTTGTTTTGTTTTGTGTGTTCATGTAAGATTCTTAGAAAAACAAATCCCATTTTGAGAAAATTGAAAAGAAAAGCGCTTGGAAGTAGAAGGGGAAAAAAAAAAAAAATATATATATATATATATATATATATATATAAATGGAAGAGAGAGAAACTTAGTTAAAAAAACGAAAAGAAATAGATACAAGATGAGAGTAATTTTTATCATTTGCCTTATTTTCCATTCCTAAAGCCAACGCTAGCTCTCTAATCACCACTAATGTCAACACTCTAATTCAACAACAACTTTTGAGTCCTTTAATGAGAGCCATGAGCTTATGGTCGTTGAAGTAGACATGTAGAAGGGACCATCAGTTCAGTATTTCGTGGAGCTAGAGAATTCAATTTATTATTTTCCTAGCCAAAAGTCTATGTTTTTTATACTATAAAGTGTCACATTAATGTGATGGAAGTCATCAATTAGAGCATGACTAATTATCCCCAAATTTAATGTAAATCTTTCTATTCTGACTTGCTCTCCCGTTGTGATGGAACGATAATAGAAAGGGGGTTGGTGAGATTGATGCGAAGGGGTAAGAATGGCTCTTTTTATTTGAGTAAACTCCAAACAAATATAAAGCACTTGGATACGAGGCATGTCTTGAAATCATATATAAAAAAGAAAATAAAAAGTCATGTCCTGAAATGAAAGACAATTATGAATTTGCTTAATTTGTTTATGAAAAGATTTTTTTTCATAAACAAATATTTGTTTATGAAAAACAGTTTGCTCCGATACGATAATATTTGATGAACAGGGAAGTTATAAAAAATGCAACAATTAATTTCATGAAAAGTTCAATATTGGTTTAGGATGAATGTTGATGACATACTTAACATATCCAAATTGAATGGAAAGCGGTGTTTTTAGTGGTGGACGGTTGAGTAATATTTAAGAATTTTCCTTTTGATAGAAGAATAATACCTGGGAATAACACTTTTGATAATTAAAAGGTGAAAGATATAAAATTTTTATTTTCTTTTCATTCCCTATTTTATAAATTTCCAAACGCATTAAATAAAATATCAAAATATCATATACTCTTAAAAGTCATATCAAAGAAAATACACCACAATCCATTTCACTCAGTTATTTTATGATCTATCTATTTACTCCATTATTTTAAAAACTTCCAAATACCATGGGAATAATTTAGAAAAAGACTAAACATAGAATGAAGAAATTCTTTATGCTATGAATTTCAGATTGAATCAAGATCAGCACAATGATTTAGAACAAAATGTAGTATTATCAGTGAGAAGAAAGAAAGAAAATCAGTGAGAAAATGGAGCAAGAAAGCGTGAGAAACAAAGAGAAAGAGAGGGAAAATTCTGAGAGAGAGAATCACTGCTATTAAGAGAAAAATATCTGTTCAACACTTTACAACTGATTACTAGCTCTCTATTTATATTACACGCTCTACAGGTCTTAATAGAACAATAATTAGATCCAAATTATGCGGATCAATTCCGTAAATCACGGAAGAAATAACCGCTCAATAACTGACTTTGCGCCACAACACCTGAAGCTTGAACTGAATCAAACCGACACCGTTTTGCCATTCTTTTATTACTCAGGTACAGAATTCTTCAAAACGATGCGTTGCAATGCAACCTTTAATGAAGCTGTGCGTTTTACAACACACATTAAGTTCCACCGTTTTGTTCTCCTTGCTCTGTCGTTTTGATCTTCTTCGATGTCAAACCACTTCTGTCTTCAACATAGAAGGCCCTTAAGTTTCACATTTTGAACAATCATCAAAAGGCTTTCAAAAAGGTGGACAATAGGTTGGAATAAACCTCTCTAAATTTAGATTTGTATAAGCCTTTGCAAAATGGTATTTTGAATTTAAATGAGTATTTATATATAAAAAAAGTTATGAAAAGCTACTGTTATAAAACGAAATTTTGAGTTTTAAAAATATACTTTTAAGCTCTGAAGACGCTTTATTTTCATATAATCCTTTTTTTTTTTTGGTGTAACATATATTCCTTGATGTGTTCTGTATAAACTTTTCTAACACAAATCAGAATTGTAGCAATCAAATTAATACTAGAAAAATAAATAAATCAGAGAGTGAGCTCCACGTTAAAGAGATGAAGATTTTAGAGACAATGAAGGTTGGTGAAAAAAAGTGAGCTTTGGAGTCACTCAATAGTGCTTGGTCAGTCAGTGCAATACTGAGCAGAAAGCAGCAGCAGACTCCATCATTTGAAATTCGAAGTCTCCACAGGATGCTGTCATCAATCATAACCCACATGCACTCTTCTCTTCCATACTCAACAACATGTTTTAGTCTGAAAAAGTGTACATGTCAATTCATGATGACCCATCAATTTTTGAGACTATTTCCATGGGGGCCTAATCTCATGAGGATTTAGGGGGGAAAAAAACCCAATTACTTTTAATTATGTCAATTTAACCTTAACATTTTTTATCAAAACCTCTGTTTCACTTTGTTGGATTCTGTGTGAAAAATCTAATACCAGTACATAAAAAGTGTACTATTATAACCTTCTATTCCTCGCATTAAAGAGAGGGGAAAAACTTTATCCAAAAACTTTATAAAAAAAAAAGACAAAAACTCATTAGAGAGGGGAAAAAATTTATCAATACCTCTCTCTCTCTCTCTCTCTCTCTCTCTCTCAAAGTTCAGCAAAAACAATCCCCTCATTGTCTTAAAAAAAAGTAGTGTTGTTATTGTGGGTGCATTTGTAACAAAATTTTCACTTTTAAGGTAAGAGTTTAGAAAAATGGGCTATGGGTGTGAAATATTATTTAGTACTCTAGGAGCCTAGAGTACAAAATCTTTAAAATTATTTAGTAATTATCTCATCTTATATGAATGATACATCTCATTCTGTTTTTTAATTTTATTAGTGGTATATATACTTTGAAAGTGTGAGATTTGAATTACACAACTAAAAATATAAGGTAATTGGTCAAATGTATACATTTATAAGATTTTTTTTTTCCCAATGATTTATGAACCCCAACAAACAAACAAGGAGAATAGAATAGACTTTTTATTAGTTTTTTAATTTTTGGAATCAATTTGATAGACTCCTATGATTACTTTTCCTTTCCCAAAACAATCTAATTTTGTCCTACCAATAAATAAATACTATAATAACAAATAATAATCTTAGTTTGTGGGTCCAACTAAAAGAAAAGGAAAGAAACGTTGGTTTCATTAGGTTGAATGTATGGACTTTTTTTGAATCCATGATTTGCAGAGTGACAACATTAATTTAGTTTTTAGAGTTTTATAATAAAGTACTAATCAGTGGCGTGATTGGTGGGAATCATATGGGTCCCTTAGAAGAAGACTAGGAATGATGATTCTTCATTCTTATCTCGTGCGGACTCATCCCCTTGTCCCTTGTGCTTAGCCTAGCCAAGTTGACTCAGTTGAGTCTCTCTCTCTTCCCATAGCTATGGCTTAGTAGCTTGCCTTTCACCTGGGCCTAGTAGATCTTCAACTTTCTATGGACTTGGGCTATATCTTTGATTACTTGGCTCCAGTGTATATATGGGCCAAATAAGGCAAAGCCCATAAGAAGGAATCACATGGCTCATAGAGGCCCAAACCCATCAAATTTAAACAACCTTTTTTTGGTTATTGATCAAAAGATTGAGGCCACTTCTTTATAAGATTATAGATCCAATAGCCCATGTTGCTTTTGTGCCAAATAGGTGAATTATTGAGAATGTTGTGGTTATTAAGAAAGTTACACACAGCTTTAGGAACACAAAGACAGAAGCAAGGTTATGTGGGCTTTAAAGCCGTTTTCAAGGTAGATTTCCTAAAAGCCCATGATAGAATGGAATGGAATTTCATCTTTTGAAACAATTCATATTGTCTATTGTGATTGCAGTGCATGCCTAATTCATTATGGTCATTGTTATGGCCTAAAATGTTTTAAGCCTAATTAGGCAATTACATATCTCAAACAAAATTGGAGATTTCGGATTCTTCTTCTTATTAGAAGCCAGAGTGTTGCGGGTTAAAGGTTAATCCATCATTTGCTAAAAGGTCTAACACAAAATCACCATAATTGGAGGCCAAATTCTAGTATTGATTTCAATCTCAACCTCAATACACATATGCAAGTCCCATGTTTACAATAACTTCCTCTCTTAATCCTTGTTATCAGGTGTGGAAAAATGTTGAGTCAAATCTATCAACTATCAAGCATAAAAATTAAGTAGAATATGATAACCGTTCTATGAATTTTTTTTTTTGAAATAATTTTTACAAGTGGGAGAGGCCGATTCGAAATATGGTTCTACTCATAAAAAATAGTAAATAATATTACTGAATTATAAAAATCTTGTCATTCCTTTTGGATAAAAGATTTAAACCTTGAATATCTCCTTTAGAAATACCAAGCAATACCAACTAGTTAAGTTACAAGGCTTTTGTCAACTCTCAGCAACCTTGATATCTCTTTGTGACCATTTGAACAATCAACATTCTTTTTCTTTATTTATTTATTTATTTATTTATTTATTTTTTGCTGAGAATTTGAACAATCAACATTCACTAAGGCCTCCTTTAGTCCCTTACATGTACATCAAGATAGATTTATGACATCCATTTATAAGTTACAATCCTACATATGCAAGTAATAAAGTCTACAAATATATGTAAAAAAAACTAAGCCAATACATTCTATTCTACTGTTTTATTAGTCGCCATCTCAATTCAGAATGAGCAGGTAAGAATAGTAGGGGAAAGTATATGTATAGCGATGCATAAATGGGCCGCCAATGGCGGTTATGACGGCTCAACCCATTAATTAAATACATACTAATACTCAAAAACCCCTAAATCGGAATTAAGATAAAAATGATGAATAGGGTAAGTGAACTCGTGTGTATTAGTATGATAATTAATTCATTTTAATGCGAATTTATGCTCTCAACCTCTGTAATTGTGCTGTAACCTCCTCTCATTATAGATATCTTAATCTGGCATGCATGTATGTGCCAATGTTGATGCATACGGCTAAGTGCAAACAAGATAAAATTTTAATTTTTAATTTGAATAAATTTTTATACTAATGGCTAGGACTATCCAAGCATAACTCGGACCCGAAGGATCATTCTGACCCAAAAGTCACCTAAACATAAAACTGTTCAATCCGAATGCTAAGCCAGTCAACAACAATTCCCCATTGTCAATCGTCAATATCGGTTCAAGTGACGGGTTTCTTGTCTAAAGCACCAACGACTTCGACTCCAATCCGCCAACCAACACGCATATTCCCACATACAATCCACACCTTACTTATGTGTTAAATTGTGATTGGATTTAAGCACGTTCACGTAAGTCTACCATTTATGGACCAATCACGAGTTAACACATAAGAAGGGTGTGTGAATGAGTGTGTCCATATATAGCGTTATTCCTCTATCCAATGTTGCAAGTTTCAGCATTCTTCATTGGTGCTTCGTTGTGTGCCGCCATAAAGTAGTCAAGCTTTTTCTGAGAAATTCAGTAAGATCTCCATCAGATCTTAGCCAAAATTGGCTAGGTCTCTACCATATATGGCAAGATATACACTCGATCTGATGGGATCTATGCTAGATCCAGCAATATCTACACTAGATCTGGCTAGCACTGCAAAAGCTCAAGCGTCAACGATTCCGACCAGATCTGATAGCCAGATTTTCATTTTGTGGCACTTAGAAACCCATGCAATCAATCTTTAGACCCACAATTTTAAAGTCGTGTTGTTAGACCCCATAGACAACCCCCTAGCCATTTGGTTTAGTGGCACCTCCAATTATAACTTAAGTTTCATTATTGATATCTCAACTTATTTCCACAATAACGAATTAAATTCCCCTAAAAAATGGTGAATAATTTGGAAAATAATACTCTTTATTTGATATAAATTTATTTTATGATTAAAATGGGATATTATAAATCTAATAACATATCTAGTACCAAACTATTTAAAATATTAAATTAAATGATGTGAAATTGTGTATATCATTAGATATAAAAAAAATATGTATAATCTAAATGGTAAAATGGACTTGAAATTAAGAGATCCCAACTTCATACTGATTTTTTTGGACATGCAATGTTCTAATAAAGGTGGGGTTTTAATTTAAAAGAAAATTATTTGATATGCATGCATGGAAAAAAAAAAATAAATGATTTAAAGTAACACTAAGTTGTCATGTCTCTTGTGTGTGTGAACAAAGAAGTTTGCCACCATTATACTAATTATTAGACTTTTTTTTTTTTTTGGCTTATCAGCGTATTTCACATTCGATTTTGGTTTTCTCATAATAATAAAAAATAGGTAAAATACAGTTTAATATCCTTGATATTTGGGTTAATGTCAACCAAATTTAAGACTTTTTAAATTGATCGACTTAGTCCTTAATCACTGTGAGAAAGAGGAGAAAAATGAGTAACAATTCAAGGCTAAATTGGATTTAAAGACCAAATTGGTCACTTTTAAAAAGTCTTGAATCAGATTGACATTATCCCGAACATCAGGGATGTTAAGTATATTTTACCCTTAAATGCAAGGGAAAATAAGTTTTTATTTTTATTTTTATATTTATATTTATTTTTTGGAACATGTGTACATGCATATGGAATAATTTACCATGTGAATGTAATGTACATGTGTGTGAAATCAATATATAAAGAGATAGTAAAGCATTAATTGAGCACGAATGATACATACCCCTCTTCTTGATTGGTAATCGTTCACTATTAAAATATCACATTTACTAGATTCCACCGAGAATGTAACCCCCCACGGTGTGTGCACGAACTTCAATCCATCTCATTCTCAATTTATACCTTTGTGTTTTCCATTCATTCCCTCTCCAACACACACACACACACACACACACACACACGCTCTCTCTCTCTCTCTCTCTCTCTCTCTCTCTCTCTCAAATGGGTTCTATCCAACATGACATTCCCATTAAGATTGAGAACCCCCATGAGTTTGACTGGGTATACCAGGAAGAACATTCTAAAAAGTAAGATATATATACTAAATGAACTGTTTGGTTTGCTTGTTATGTTGTACTCACTATGCAAGTTTTCTATTTTGTGTGTGTGTGTGTGTGTGTGTTTTTTTTTTTTTTTTGGTTCTGCAGAAACTTCGAACTTCCAGCACTAGACAGCTACTTCGACGAGTTATCTGACTCGTTTCCATTACCATATAGCTACACAAAGCAACTTCCTTTCACTGAGTTCCAAGACACTGAAGATTTCCCTTATGACTTTTTCTCAATGGAACAAGTACAAGACTTTGCATCCCATTTTGACATAGATCATGTGGTACTCGACCAAAGTCCTGTTAACCCCATTACAGAATTTGCTCCTTCTTTAAGTGAGTTAAGTGAGTCTTCAGTGATAAGTCAGAGTGAGAACGCAAGTTCTGGCAAGAGTGAAGAGGAAAAAGGGACGAGTAGTAGGAGAAAGAGGACTACTTTATTGGAGTTGGATGAGATACAGAAACACTTTGATGTCCCAATCACCAAAGCAGCAAAAGAAATGAATGTGGGGTTGACAGTGTTGAAGAAAAGGTGCAGGGAGCTAAACATCATGAGGTGGCCACATAGGAAGATCAAGAGCTTGAATTCCCTCATCAAGAATGTTCAGGTACGTGCATGCATGTCAATTTTTGGGTCCAGATAGGTCCAATATGTATGGGTTACTGTATATACAATTGTCATCATTATGAGAGCCTCCAAAGTTGACAGATTAAGCCTTTCAATAAGGATTTTTGCAACCTTCTGTTCTGCTCTGTGTTTGTTTACGGATATGCGGACGGAACCATGTACAAGAAGAGGGGGGCTGTGGCCTCTCCCAAATTTATTTAAAATATTAAATAATATGTATATATTTAAGATTTTAGAAAAGAAATTCATGAAAAATTATATTTGCCCCTCTCAAGAAAATTATATTTGTCCTCCTCGACTTTGAATCCTAGTTCTGTCCTTGGATATGCCTCAAAGGGTACTGACCATATTGATCAAGTTCAAGGCTAAAGAAAATATTGTATTGTTGTTTGATTGTGATTGGATTATAAGTTTATAACACATTGTTTATTGTGTTCAACATGCATATCTTAGTGAGGAATGTTCTGGTCACTGCCAAAGATTTCATAATCTTTGAATGTCATGCATTGACAATTTGGAATTTGTGGTTGTTTGGCTACGAAATTTCAACTTCGTCTACTGTAAAAAAATTTTACTGTCAAGATTTTTCACATTAATGTTCAATTGGTATTCTAATTTCTAATGTAAAAAGGCTTGTAAAAATTGTATTCTTCCTAGTTTGAATTTTTTATTTGGATGAATGATATACTTGACTGGAAAAAAAAATTAAAAATTTGCCTTTAATATTTTCAGAACAAAAGATTTGAGTTAGAACTTCTGGTGGTTGAGGTACATAGAAGAATTGACAGATAATTCCTGTTTGATGTTTTATTTTCAATCTTTCATATTCATGACTCAACAGTCAATGTCTAAAATTGTTTGTTATATGTATTTTAGGATTTAGGCTTGAAACGGGAGGCAGACATCTTAGAGGATCACAAGAGAATTCTAGAGATACTGCCGGATACGGAGCTAACTGAGGAAATTAAGAGGCTGAGGCAGGCTTGCTTCAAATCAAACTACAAGAAGAAAAGAATGGCTATCCAAGCTTGACTACCTAGTCATTTAAACATAGAGAGAGAGAGAGAGAGAGAGGTCTAATTAATAGTTTGTTATCTAGAATAGCAGAAATGACAATAAAAGTTCGCAATCGTATTGGGAAATGATAAGATAAACTTTGACTTAGTTTGTTTAGAGTTTAGGCTTTGAAAGCATAGAAATATTTCTGGCTTATATTGTGGGATTAAGTTGATGTTGATATTTGCTTAAAGACTATAGATTGTGCTTTTCAGTTCCAACCATTCTCAGTCAAGGAAATCTTCTTGGCCAGTGGCTGCTTCAGGAAATTTTTTCAGGTTAGTCATTAAGGAACTTAAATTATACAATATTTAATAAGAAAGATAATTATATCTCATTATCAATACTGCAAGTTATATCTCTTTCAAAATTTTAGTTAAATAAAATTTTTCTTGCATTTTTTTTTTTTTTTTTTGGTGAAGGCCCAATATATTGTTAAAATGACCAAAGTTTGACTACAACCTTAGTTATAGCTTACGACTACAACTTCGGCTAAACAAATTAACATGATTACATATTTTGAAAATTCAATAATTGAATTGTATGTTTTTTATGTTTTTAAAACATATGTCAAGTTTTATGTCAATCAGATGTTATTTACTATTTAATATATAAACATATTTTTTGTGTATAATTTTAGACTACAAAAACTTAAAAATTAAACATTTGATTGATAACATAAGCTATTTATCTTCAATCTTCGTGAGATTTTGCAAGCATGGAGGATATAAAAAAAAAATCTAATTGTGAAATTGTTAAAATTCATATCTAATAAAAAAAGATATTTAGTAGAGTTATAATCTTAATCTACAACCAAATTTGTTGCTAAATTTTGTTCAAAGTTTAATTATATTGTCCCTAAAAAAATTTAGACTCTAACTTGGAGACGCCAGTGTCCTTGGCATTATTTTTCTTGCTTACTTTTCTGAAACAATCTAGCTATTAAAAATCAGACGCGGTTGTAGACTTTGTCAATTGCCTATATACAATGTATGTCACCAATATCAACGATCTAATCTCTACCATTGGAGTCAATGCTCAATACCACTAGTTTTCAGTTTTCATTCTAACACAGTAGCCTATTGGTACATAGGGGATAAGAATTAAAAGTCAAATTTGGCTAATAATACTGTGTGTTTGTTAACACTATTGTAGCTTAGTGCTATTTCAGAGGAGAGAATCTGGGTTTTAAAATAGTAATATTTAAATCTCTCTCCCTCAATTGTTATAACAAAATCCATTTTAATTTTTCTTGCATTGAGAATTATAAATAACAATAATATATATATATATATATATATAAACACACCTCTACACTAATCAATTTTCTTAGATTTTCTAGTATATTACAATTGAGAAGTGAGAACCCTATTAATCCTTCGTTTTAGCCAAATATGCTATTGATGAATTTTACACTGACTTTCAGAATAATTTGGTAGCAATTATTACTTGTTTTTTTTGTAGAATGGTGTTCCATCACTTAAAGTAGAATATACATATAAACATATTATTGAATTATTTTGGAGCTATATATACAAGATTTCAAAACAGAATTAGGAGGACCATATATATTTATGGCAGCATGATTGAGGAGCTAGGAGGGTGGAAAAACTAAAAAGTCACAGAATCAGAGTCCCTCTTTCTTAGTCTTTCTTGCCTACGTCTCCATGGGACCGCGTGCTTTAAGCTTTCATAAATGTTTGCCTGCAATTATATTATATATAGGTACGATTAAATAATTGAACATGAATGATTAGCGAAATTAGTCAACCACCTCGTTAGAGATAAACTTTTTTTTTTGTAACATTTTTTTAATACATTAAAGATCTTTGTTTTTTTATTTTCTAGAGGAGCCAAAGAGCTTTACCTTAGCTATTTTAAATTATTAATGCGCATTAAAAATGGTATGAGAACACAGAAATTTGCTGGAAAATCAGTTTGAAGGAAAATAATGAACAATCTGTTTGTGTATGTTGAAAACAAGAAACACAAAACGTAGCACATGATATTGCACCAAATTATGATTATGCAATTGTGTTCTGTATGGCCTTGTTCAGATTGGAACATGTAGCATTGTTCTGGTTTTAAATGATAGAAAAAATTTAGCCTATAAAAGCAAAAAATAGAAAGAAATAGAGAAAACTTTCTACAAAATTGCCATAAGCTGTAACTTTTTTTTGTTTGTTTTTGTTTTGAGAAGACCATAAGCTATCACTTGGTTGCAATTGAAACTCCTTTAACTTGTTATGGAATGTTGTTATAGCATGCAATATGAGAGCAATTAATATATGTATTCACAGGTAAACATCAACAATCAATTAAAGCCAGTTCCAAAACTTATAATCAACAAACTAGTCAGAACATATTCACATGTACCAAGTAAAAAAGGGAAGAAAAAAAATGCAGAAAAGTGGGGACAAAAAAGCTTCAGGACATGACAAAGAAAGCATAAAACCTTAAAATCGTAACACAACCTGCAGATACACAAAACAACAAGGAAAGTTTGGCCTGGTCCTTGATTAAAAATCATAACTTTTAACTTTTTGTGACACAGAAACTCATAAATCATAATCAAGCACTTTTTTTTTTCTTTAAATGGTATATAAACATGGAATAGAATGGGTAATTCTAATTCATGAGACACTATAAGGTTTGGAATGGAACTTACCAAAAAAGGTGGCTTTGTGAGAGAAAGATTCGAGAAGCTCCCAGACCTTTTCTTAACCCTTGTGATCTTCATCTTTGTACTCCCACCACCACCACCACCACCACTATCCACCACCGGATATGATGAAAAGTCGAAAATACCCTCAACAACCTCCTTAGTCTTCCTGAAACTCCCCCACCTCATAGACCCTCCTTTGTCTTTAGCCAACTTCTTCCCCACCAAACCCTCTGGGCTCCTTAGTGAAAACCTGAAAGAGATAGACCGGCCCACATAAGGCCCATCCAACACCGTAGTTGGGGAGGGTGTGTTGGTCATTTTGCTCTCACTCAACAACAACCTCGGAGGCAGTTCTAAGGATCTTGCACACTTAGGTTTGGAAGTAGATTCGGTTGTTGTTTCCGTGCATGGCCTAGGTTTGCCTGGTGCTTCCTCCCACTGGAATGGAACCGAAGCTTGGATTCGGAGCGGTGGTGTTAACGTTCCTGTAGGCTCGGGTGGCTTGCTCGGGAATGAGAAAAGAGAGAGCTTAGGTGTGGAGTTTGCTTCGCAGTCTGCCTCGGACCCCATTGATTTTCTTTCTTCCTCTTTATCTAAAGGTTTACGCTTTCTCTAAAAACTTATAGACCCATTTCTCTACGAAGAAAAATATGCATACCCAGTTGATTATTTTGTCTTTCTGTTATGTGGGTATGTGAGTTTTTATAGAGAGAGAAAGTGAGTTTTTAGAGAGAGAAAGGTTGAGAGGTGGTGGGAATGAGAATTGTGACGGTCACAGGCAAACGCTCCTGGCGCTTCTTCTTCACGAGAAATTGCGAGGTTTTATATTCATTGGCAAGTCTTTGTTAACGAAAATTTGCACACCCTGGCCCGACCTTTTAGAGAGATCTTTGGATCTTATTGGTAAATTGATCATCAACGGTCATTAGCTAGCTAATTTTGTCTTTTGAAAAGTCATATATAGCTAGGGAGGGTTTTTTGGATTGTGGTGGAACAGAAAAGAAAAGAAGAGAAAAGCAAAGTGTGATAGGCAATTTGTAACGGTTAGGTAAGGGTCATGATAATTGAAAATGACTACTACTACAAGTCACAATAAATATTTATGTAACACAAACTTTTTTTTCTCAATTTTTGGCTTGTTTTATACTTTTATTGTGATTGATGGGATGTAAATATATAGTGGATGTTTGAGCATAGGAAAAATGATGTTTACGAGACTAATATTGTGACTTTAACGAATTGTGAAAAGAATGGTAAAAAGTTCGTGCCTTTAATATTACTTTTCACAGGTTTAATTGTTGGAATAAAAATTCTTGCCAATGAGCAAAACACTTTGGGGAGGAGGGGGAGTTGGCTATGTTAGATTAATATCAATTTCACTTAGATCACATCAATGTGACAAATTGGGAAAAAGATTGTGTCAACCTATTATTGGTGTTCATCTCAAAAAAAAAAAAAAAAACTTATTATTGGTGTGTCTGGATAATTTATAGATATTAGTGGAAGTAATAGTTTGTGTAGAAAATATCTTCCAAATGGATTAGGCGTAGCGTAGGGTGAAAGTTAGAAAACTAGAGATTTTTTATAGCGACATCAACTTAAAACAATAGAATCTTCTAAACAAGCTAGATCTCAATCTTGGCAGAAAACTAAAGATGATGATCCATTATTACATTACATCTGATTTATTCTTTGGTTCTAAATTAGTATCTTGACCTTGGCGTGGCATAAACTTCAATACTGATAGATTTTTGCAAGAGTTAAAGACCGAATTTTCTTGTCCTTTTCTCTCTTTACGTGACTCAAATGTTGGATTAAGATAGCGACTCAGAAGGTCATTGAGACTTGTACCTCGGGTCATACACTCATACTCGTGTCATCTAGCTACCTCTTGTGGTGACGGTGGAAGGGTTAGACTTTGTTCTGTATGTGTTTTTCAAACCTAATAATGCTAGTGTCATTTTCACATTTAAAGGACAAAAGATTGCATTAGCAAATGTAAATCTTTACTGATTATCATCAGATTTCCCTAAAAGAGATATTTCTGTAATGTTCTAATCATTCCTATTCCCATAAAAAGAATATAAATTGTTTTAGACTCTGTATGATTTGATATGCTTAGCAGCTTAATTAAGCTCATGTGAGATTAAGGACACATCATGACCAATATGATATAGTGAATAAATGTAACAAGATTTGTAAGCTTTAATTGTTGCCATCTTCACAATTAGAGGACAAAAGAATGCATTAGCAAATGTAAATTTTAGGTGCCGTCTTACTGATTATCATCAGATTTCCCTAAAAAAACTGCTCTAATGCTCTAAACTTCTGAGTTCTAATCATTCCTATTCCTACATAAACAATATAAATTTTTTTTAGATTTTGTATGACTTGATATGCTTAGCAGCTGAATTAAGCTCATGTGAGATTGAGGACACGTCATGACTAATATGATATAGTGAACAAATGCAATGAGATTTATAAGCTTAATTATGTGAACTTTGATAGCATAAAGAGTGTTTAGATTAATGCATGAAACATGTACGTACATGGAGGGAAACTTAAAGGAGATTCCATATTGCTAGATGGCCTGTAAAGTTGAACATGAAAGGTATTTTTGGGGCCCAAATAATGATCTCCATGGTTTTTCAGGACCTTTGCTAGGGTCCCTTTTTAATAATCTGGGGTTGTCTTGAATATATATTCCAACTAACAAAACGGAGAATGAAAAGAAGTTCTGTTTTTACCAGCATGGAAAGAAGATAATACCAAATTCCAGCTCAAACAAGTCTAACCACTCTGTACCCCACGCGGTCTCCTTTTTCATGTTTTTGGATTATTTCATGTCATTCACTTATTGCTCTATTTTCTAGAAATGAGGGATACATCATAGAAAAGAGGATTAATAATAACTTTCTTTCATTATAGAGTCAACTACATTGTTTACTTTAAACTATTAAGTTTTTATGAGCAATATCATGACTCATGATTAATTTATAATGTTGATTCCACCATCTAAAATAAGAGTCAAATCTAACAAATTAGTAAATTTGTTGGGTGATGGAGTGTACTAATATGTCAAAATTAACACAAGTTCTTATTAATTTGCAATATCCAATTGCATCAAACCACTAACTTTTTAACTCTAAGTTTGGATGGTGGTGTGTAGAGATTGCAAATTAATTTGAAGTTGATATTTTCATAATTTTATAATTTAGGATATAATTGTAAATGGAACCCTATAGTTAAGGTCGCTAACTACAGTTAGGCTTGATAAGGAAAATAGAATTCGCACAAAATCACTACAAGACATGATCAAGACACATGTTTTGAGGTTAAAATAGAATGGATGTGAGTCTCATGAAGTGAAGAATTCAAACTGCTTCTCACATTATCTGAAGAATAACATGGCATGTGCTGATAACAAATCCAATTAAGAAACTACTCAATCTAGGTTTTTATTGTCGCTTTCGCCCTGCATCATTTTCTCATCCATAAAAACTAAAGTTAGTCTTACAAATCGATTTGGCGGATTTGAAAATCTCAATAAGTTACAAGGAAGAATTGACACCACAGGGCATGTTTTACAACACAAGGATGTTTTTGCATTTTGGCCCAAAAAAAATGTAGGATTCTATTGTTTTTATTAATCCACCCAAGGATATCTCTTCTCTTTTAAATTTAAATTATACTATCAGAAGTATTTGGATGAATTTAACTTTGATTCTATAGTGTTCGAAATTCCTTTTATTCAACCTCATTAGATGAAATTCTTAGGTGGAAGTACAAAAAAAGAATCTCATAGTTTTATTATTGGAATTGGAACACATAAAATCCTATACTGTTAAATGTACTAAAAAAATTCCAACAAATCTCATCCTCACAAATGAAATGTACATTAATAAAAGTATAAAAATTAACGTATTCCAAAAAGATAAAACTATGAGTTTTTATTTTTTATTTTTTGGGTGGGGGTACTTTGCCCATTTTTTTAATACCCAAAAAACAAAAACAAAAAAAGACAAAATAAAATATCAATGAGGCTTCCAGTGAATTCATTGTCCCACCCACCCACCCACCTGGTTTTTTTAACTTCTTGTAGTTTCTGTAAAAATTAAGGCCTCAAACACCAACTTATGGAACAATCTGGGACACAAGCAGAATCCACCACAACTTTCATTCACCTCTCCTTCTCATAAAATTTAATTTCCAAAACCCTACACATTGTACTCGACCACCTCAAATTTATTGAGATGTATAATGGAGAGAGGGAACAGGTACAGAATGCAGATATTAACCATTCAAAGAATCAAAGTAAGTGACTAAGACTAGAGCATCCACAGCTGGAGCTAAATTTTTAGCAATTTAGCTCCACCAAAAGTTACTTTATCTATTTTAAGTACACACGTGCTGCAGCAGTAGATCTATTTTAACTTTCAACACAATAAAATAATATAAATATCACAATAAAATAATATATTTTTTACAATAAAATAATATATTTCACTACCCAAAAAATATACACCACACCAACACAACCACTTCTACCATCAGCCACAACCACAGTTACAGCCAAAACCACAACACCACCACCACCAGTAGTTCACAGCAGAAAAAAGAAAAAAAAAAAGAGAGAACAGATCGGCGACTACAACAGAAAAAAAAAAAAAAAAAAAAAAAAAAAAAAAGAGAACTAATCGGTGACCACAACAGAAAAAAAAAAAAAAAGAATAGATCGGTGACCACAGCAAAAAAAAAAAGAAGAAGAAAGAACAGACCGGCGACCATAGCAGAAAAAAAAAAAAAAAAAAAAAAAAAAAAAAAAAAAGAAGAAGAGAGAACTGATCGGCGACCACAGCAGAGAAAAAAAAAAAAAAAAAAGATCGTCGTCAGCGTAGGACGACGGCGAAGCAGAGAGTAGATGAGGGAGAGAAAAAAAAATGAGAGGAAGAAGGAAGAAGAAGAGAAGCCGGAGAGAGAGAGAGAGAGAGAGAGAGAGAGAGAGAGAGAGAGAGAGAGAGAATTTTAAATGAAAGAGGAGAGAGAGAGTTAATAAAATAATTTTTTTTTTAGCTTTGATGAACAGTGCACATTTATTTATAGATGTATACTATTCATGTAGAGCTAAAAAATAAGAATATTGCTCCACTGCTGGAGCTGAAATTTTGTGCTTGAAGAGCTATATTGTTATATATTATAGCAATATAGCTCCTCTGCTGTAATTGCTCTAAGCCCATTCCTGCCAGAATCTTACCCCTCCGACTTCCTCATCAAACAAATGACCCTTTTTTCAGCTGCCCCTATATAGTCACATCTAGAATGATTATCAGTCTTTTGTTTCTTTCAGTACATTTATTTCTGATCCAATCACAAATGGAATGGGACATATGAACTAGCTATTATTATTAGAAAAAAAAAAAAAAAAAAAACAAAGAGAACCATTGTAGCTTGCTAGATGTTCCTTTTCATGGGCCTTCTTTAGTAAAAGTAAAACCGTGCATCTAAATTGGATTCATTCATTCCTTGGTTCTTTTTTTGTTTCTTTTTTTAGATATCAAGTGCCATGTAAAAAAAAAAAAATGTATATTATGTGTTTGGTATATTCGTGGGGTTCTTTTGGTTAGATGTTTTAATTGTTTAAAATAACGTTTTTAAAACCAAAAACTCTGTTTTGCAACCATAATTCCTCATAAATTTTTACAAATGTTAATTTTAAACTCAAAACACAATTTTTGAATAGCTCATACAGACACACTTTAATATATGAAACTATATATCATGAGAGCAATATATATATATATATATATATATATATATAACATTTGCATGTAAATTGTAGGGGTTGCTTTCAATGATGTAAACCCCTAATCGTTATTGAAGAGCTTGAAATTTCAACCTCTACCAAAGTAACATGAAATGCTGCAACTTGTCTCCTAGCTCTAGCTGTCTAGCACACCTTGAACCTGAATGAGGGTTGGATGATACTTTTACATGAAGAAACATTCCTAAAAACTCCATAAAGAAAGACTGGCCAAAAGGGACAAAATAGGAAGAGAATCTGAGCTTTGTCTAATGGAAAATTTTCCAACTAAACAAATGCAAGTGACGAAGTATATCCAAAACTGTCCAATTTTCTTGAGCTGCCGACCACCTCCTCTACTACACATCCCTTTCTACTCACATGCCTTTCTCACTTCCTTTCAGGCCTCAACAAACACCAGAAAATGTGGTGCTTAAATAAGAAGCAATTATTGACTTCTAAGAATTATTGGAATAAAGGAAACAAAAACAAATTAAAAATTTGAGGGGGAGGAGAAAGCGATATTTCAACACAGGAAAAAAATATATTGTTGATACATTCTTATTCGTACTATGAAACTATGAAAGAAGAGGTTTAGAAGCAATATTTGACCCCAAAAAAAAAGAAAAAGAAAAAAGAAAGTAAAGAACAATGTTACATATACAACTCTTTACAACTAAGTTGACAGATTCTTTTTTTTTTTTTTTTAATTGAGCTAATTATTGATATTATTTTATTATCTATCGATAAAATGATAGTTGTAAAATATCATTGTGAAAACTTTCTGGACTCATAAAAGGAGTAGCAGAAGCCATACAAACAAGTAGTCAGTGCACTGTCAAGAATCTTGTGGCTATTAAGCAAGGTAGCACTGTTTGGTCTCTACCCTCTCTCATCTTCTATTTGTTGTAAATAACAAAAGCACACAACTTTAAAAAATGCAGAGAAAGAAATGTGTACACACACTACAGCTCTTTCTGCTACTTTATATTTTGGCACATGTTATGGGAATAATATCTTCCCCAAAACAAAAATTAAAACAAAACATTTTCCTTTTTCATAATATTTTACATAAAATTTATTAGTTTTTGTCCATTGCCAGATAACTATCGCACTTAGTGTCCATTTGGATACCGCTTATTTTACTGAAAACTGAAAATATATTGTTGAAAATAATAAAAAAAAAATTTGAATTACTGTTCACTGCTAAAAACTTTGTAGCTTTGTCTTAATGCACTATTCATGGGACATGAACAGTGCAAGAGGCGCTGGTAAAAAAAAAAAAGGCAAGAACGCAGAACGTGGATGCTAGACGTGAGATCCAAACGGGTACTTAATAGCAATTTAATAAAGATTAATAGAACCAAAAGCACAAAACAACGTGGTTTTCTTCTCGAACAATACCCCAAGTAATATTATTCAAAATATTACTTAAGAATTAGAAAGAATTACACTACAATGTCTCAATGAGTTATGAGTGATACTAACACCCTTTTTTTTCTTTTCTTTTTTTGAGATAGTACTTTATGCATGGAAATATACAAATTAAGTTACAAGGTCCTTGACAACACCTTAATTATTTGTCACCTACTAATTAACATATGGGTTATGATACATACTTATAGATGAAGGTAATGTATATTTTTCATGGCATCTTGTAATCGACGACCAAATCTTAAGCAATAGCAAACACTTAGATTACTACTAATATTTCTCATTTTGAGCACCTAATCATGACAGATTGATACCTCATATGAGCAAGGTTATCAGGATCGAGATCCTACACAGGATTGGTGAGAGGGTTCAGGGATCGGATCGTAGGATCGGCACGAGAATCGTAAAATCCTACTTTTCGATTAAAAAAAACTAAAAATACATATAATTATAATTTATAATATATATTAAAGAAACATTGAACAAAGTAATTTTTTATACAAATTAGTGAAATTACTAATAAAGTACCAAATTACAAATCACTACAAGAAAAAAGCCATATTGCAACGAAATTTTTTATTGCAAAGAACTTCAAATTGTTGCAATATACCTCTATTGTAATGAAAACAATTTATTGCCCACTATTGTAATTAGGGATGTCAATTTCTACCCGATCCATGGGGACCCGACCCGGTCCAACCCTAATGGGTCGGATTTTACCAGGTCCAATAAAGAATAGGGTCGGGTTTTGGTTTAAAAAAAAAAAACCCGAAGCAGGTCCGGGTTTTGGTAAAAACCCGGCCCGAACCCGAACCCGACCCAACCCGTTTACAACTAAAGGAAAATTACTAAAATACCTACCTATATATATATATATATATATCACTTATGTCAAACCCTAACTCATTTCTCTCATTTCTCTTTGCTCCTGCCGCCTCTCTCAGTGCTCTCACCTCACTCTCAATAATTTTATGTCTCATTTTCTCTCAAGCCATGTCATGATAAGGGCAACTACTTGAAGCATGGAGGTTAGATTGGAGAGAGATGTGCGAGGTTTAGGCCGTGACAGGTAAAGAGGCCCACCGCCGATCATCGGAGATAGAGCCACCGATCAACTGCACCGAGTTCTCCAATATTTTTTTTGGGTTCATATCCTCTCTCAAATCTGAGTTTGTGTTAGTGATTCTGTGAATCTATGTTTGTGAATTTGTGTTTGTAAATCTGTGTTTGAAAGGAAAACTTTTTTTTTTTTTTTAAAGATTGTATGGCATAACAATGGCAGACACAACGACACCATTGAGTTCTTCTTCAGGTCTTGTGGCATTCAGCCTCTCTTCAGACAGTATATGGTGGGCTTTATGTGTTGTACGGCCAGGGCATAATCCTTTATTGGGCCTCAGGTATAACTTTCCGCTGCGCAGCCCATGAGCCCGATCAGTCCACCTTAATCCGGGCAGGGCCGGACATTATTAGAAGTCCAAAGATGGGTTTTGACATAATTGGCGGGAACTCTGTTGCCCACAAACTCTTTCATTCTCGCATGGCCAGCTGTTTGGACCGTCCTTAGTTCAGTAGTAAATGTTTCTGTGGGCATTTGTTCACGGGGGAGCATGGTGTCCAACTTGGCCGGCAAATCACCCGTGAAGTCGTTGCCGGACACACTACAGCAATGATGAGTAAGTTCCAATGCCACTTTTGCCACACAACTACCAGATTCCCACTTAACAACGATGACATTGGACCCTCTTTTCCATTATGGTCCAAAACAGTCATAATCCCTCCACCCAGTGAAGGCTATAAATAAGAGAGGGCTATGAAGAAGAAGGGGATTGGAAAAAGAAAGAGAGAGGGAGATGGAGGGGAAATTAATCAGAGGAGAATGAAGTAGCCGGGAAGTAAGAGAGTAAATGTTGGGCTTCAGTGTATTGAGCTATCCATTGTAGGAAACACAAAACCCACTTCACAAATAAGTTGAGCCCAACCGAGAGCCTAGCCCAATAAGCCCTCTTTTGGTTGCACATGTGTATATGTCAAATACAAAGTACAAAAAAAGACAATGCCAGAAACTTTTTCAATATTTCATTATGCTTTTATATGTATATCTGAAAATCTCATTACATAAACACAAACACAAACACAACCATTCAGCAAAAAAAAAAAAAAAAAACACAAACACAACCATATTTTGTATGTGTGTGCCGATGAGTTCTTTTTTTTTTTTTTTTTTTGGTTGGGCCACAATTTGGCCGTCGCTTGGCCTAAATCTGGTTGGGCTAAACTGGGCCCGGCAGGGTAGGTCTGGGTTCCCGAAAAAAAATCCGTTTAATAATCAAACCGGGGCCGGGTCGCGGGTCTAGACCCACGGGTCGGGTCCGGGTATGAAAAAATCCAGCCCAAACCCGACCCGTTGCCATTCCTAATTGCAATAAAGTCTGTGGCAATAGACTATTGCAACAAATATTTCTGTTGTAATAAAATATTTTATTGCAACAAAAAATATTATTGCTATTGGTACAACAAAAGAAAAAACTTTAATAAGTGAGGTTATAATAAATTGTACCTATGAGGATGAAAAAAAAAAAAGGAAATAAAGTGAGGGGTCATTAGCTGCCCAATAAGCTGTAACAAAGTATATTATTTGTTAAAGTATATAACAATACTAAATGTGGCTGTATAACTAGCTTTTGTAGTGTAACTAGGGATGGCCATACCCATTGGATAGTGGATATCCTACCCTACCCTACCCAATTGTTCCGAGTAATACCCGGTTCTTCATGGTTAAAGCCTAATCAGGTAGGGTATGGATATTATCCAAATTGCTCGGGTAGGGTACGAATATTATCCAAACCCGACCTATATTTAAAAAAAACCCCTAAATCTTTCATGTCACTTAGACTCTCTCTCTCTCTCTCTCTCTCTCTCTCTCTCTCTCTCTCTCTCTCTCTCTCTCTCCTCATTCCTCACCTTTTTTCACACACTCTCTCAGAGCTCTCCAGTCTTTGCCTCTTCTCACCGTCACCACCGCTTCTGCTCTATTGGTTTCATGTTATGGGTATCTGGGTTTAACGTTTTAGGAAGGTTCTGTCACTGGTCGAACAAGCTTGTGTACTTTGTCTCTCTCTACTCATTTATCACCTATATGCAACCAAGTGATGTAATAAGTTTAGACTTGGCAAAAAAAAAAAAAACCAATGTAAGTGGAATGGTAGGCACAACAACTATATATAATAAGTTTAGAAAGTTACACTACAAAAAACTAGTTCTACAGCCGCGTTTAGTATTGTTATATATTTTTGTTAGTATTGTTATATATTTTAACAAAAAATATACTTTGTTACAGCTTATTGAGCAACTAATGACCCTCACTTTTTTTCTTTTTTCTTTTTTTTCTCCTCCCCCTGTGTATCGCTTATTATAACCTCACGTTGCAACAAATTATAGCAATAATATTTTTTGTTGCAATAAAGTATTTTTAATAATAATAAAAATATTTTATTGCAACAAAAATCTATTGCAGTGAAATATTTGTTGCAATAATGTTTTGCCACAGACTTTATCGCAATAGTGGGCAATAAAAAATTTTAGTTACAATAGAGGTTTATTGCAACAATTATAAGTTTTTTGCAACAAAACATTTCGTTGCAATAAGAATTTTTCTTGTAGTAATTTGGTACTTTATTAGTAATTTCACTAATTTGTGTCAAAAATTACTTTTTTTTTCAATGTTTCTTTAATATATATTATAAATTATAATTATAGGTATTTTTTAGTATTTTTTTTAATTGGAAAGTAGGATTTTACAATCCTCATGCCAATCCTAAGATCTGATTCCTGAACCCTCTCACCGATCCTATGTAGGATCTCGATTCTGATAAGCTTGTTTACTTTTATCTTAGTACTTATTATATATAAATAATACCTAAGCTTTAGACCTTATGTTCTTCTCCTGATGCATGGGAAGGGGCCCTTCATCTTTATCTTGTTGGTTCCCCTTGCTCTTCCTCTTCCTCTCATCCCTTCCTTCTTTTGTTTCTCCGCCTTCTCCTTTTTTTCTCTTTGCTTCTTCTGCTTGTAAGCGTGAGATATGCCCAGCTCTCAACATTTCTTCTACATTAGCAAGAACAAAGTAACTATCTAAAATTAGCAAAGATTCATAGAATCCAACCATAACTGAAAGTAAGACAATTCCAAAATGTAAACCCAAATTCCTTCTACATTCCACCAAGGGATGACAAAATTGGACACGATCTGTGAACTCAACACGATACAACATGAAATTAGCAAGTTATGGGTTGAGACTTAATGGGTTAGTGTCATATTCTAGTTGACATGACTGACCCATTTAATAAATGAGTTGGGTTAGTATCCAATACATGTCGTTTGACCTGTCTAACTCGTTTAATTAAATGATAATTTATCAATATACCCTTCAAATTAATCCTAAGTATATAAACTTATTAGTTGTTGTGGTTCATTTTCTTTAACATATTATGATTAATTATTTGTGATATTGAAATATGTTTTAGTTTTGAATAATTATTAGTGATGTAGTTACTCATTAATTCTGGATTTTATATTAAAATTTTTTATTTTTTTGGTTTTTCATAATTCAATTTTGTTAAAATAATTTTTTTTTCATTTTGATAAAATCTGATAAATAAGTCGACACAATTGACCCGTTTAATAAATGGGTCATGTTAGGATCTAGGAATTTTGACCTGTTTAATAAACATATCGGATTAGTGTTGGCTCATATAGTTGGATACTCATGAGTCGACACGACACGAACTTGACACACGAACACGAATTGCCACCCCTAATTCCACCAAATGCCTCCTAATAGAATCATTAAAACACAATTAGTTTGGTTCCTAAAAAAAAAAACAATTAGTTTGAGAGTCCCAAAAATAAAAACAAAAAAGAGCTTATCAATGTGAAAATTCATGAATCTACAAATTACAATCCAAACATACTCCGCTTGCAACATCTATACACTTGCATATAATCAGTTGATTAAAAAAATTACATACAAACATCACCTAGTTTAAGTAAAAGTATTTTTAATTATATACTAATATCAGTTTGATAATACCTAGAACAGAGTCAAACATTATATAACAACACTAAATCAAATGAATTACAAAAGACCACTCAATATCAGTATCAGTATGATACGAGTAGTGAATTCCAGTTAGCTCAATTGGTAAAGTCTCTGATGGCACTCAAAAAAAGAGAGAAAGTATGATATGAGTAATTTGAGCTGATTTAATACACATGGGTTGAATTTGGAGAAAGTCAATAACTAATACTACTATAATATCACTTCAAGGTCTATTATCATCATTGTCATTGAGAAATTCTATAATACCACACATTATTTATTTATTGCCTTATGATACTTTTATTAGTATTAGGGTTACACATGACAATAAGCATTAACTTCACGGTTTTTTTAAATATTTTTAATTTTACTTGTTCACGCTAGACTGTGATAGGAAGAAAAAAAATAGTGTTTACACTTTACACTTTACATATCCGACGATAGGTTCCACCATATTACATAATAATCCTTTTGTGTTTTTTCCTCCAATGTCTTTTTGAAGAAGCAATGACTTGGTCATATGTAATAATAACATGTTTCAGTAACAACAATATCCACTGGACTTGTTCTTCCCTGTTTGACAGGATTCATTGTCATTGGCAATATCCTTATCTTCTAACTCTTTTTCAGGAGAACGGGCTACTAAACCGGCCTACATCCTTGGGCTGGTTAAAGGATGGGTTTCCATCTTCTTTATCAGCATCTTCCTCTGCTGTTTTCTATTGATAACTTCATAGCCAATGGCCTCATGGGCTATTGCTGGACTATGTACAGAACAATTTAAGTTAATACTTTTGGCAAACTCTACTCTACTCCCTCTACCTCTCCCTCAATCCAAATAGGCCATTAAGAAAGTTAATTCTTCTTCTCTCTCCAAAAACAAGGCTTCCATTTTCATATTTCTCATGTCTGAGCTATGACATAGGACTAATACCATTTTCCTGTTGGTGGTTGGAACCTTATGCTCCAAACGTGTTTGGAACCAAACTTTGTACGATGTATTATGCAAAAAACTAAATTTGGAATGCAAACAACTAAATTTAGAAGTGGTAGAGATAGAATGCAAACAACTAATTGTAGTTTCTCTTAGCTTGTTGATTGCTACAGTACAGGCGCTTGATGAACCAACTCCCAAAACCTTCTGCTTCTTTCTTTCTTTTTTATTAATAATTCAGAAGAAAAAAAAAATTCATTTGTGGATAAAGAATGGAATAATCCTAAAACTTCATTATTAAGTTAATCAATAATATGCCTAAGGAAATGAATGCTGAACCCAGACTAACCCTTTTAACTCCCAGAGTCCCGTCAAGGTTACGTACGGGTAATCAATTGGGTCGTGGAAAATTTGATGTGGATATTTTTCTTAGGCCCAATCAGAGGAAATGAAGAAGAAAAAGTCAAAACTCAAAAAGTGAACTTGTCATTTGTCACCCTCACCCCTCCATGCAAAATTTCACATCACAATTCACAATCACTAAGCTGTAATCAAAGAAACTTTAGGCAAATGCACTGTGATATTATAGCCAAATTATAGCGAGAATCTAGTCTAAAGGATAAAGGGTAGAAAGATTAAGGCCAAATCAGTGACTTTAAACATCAAAGAGCATGTCAAAGATGGAGTAAATTATCAAGTTTATAGTATAGGACTATGTTCACACCAATCTCCCATTCCCAAAGAAAGCATTCAAGCACCAAGCTTTAATTCCAAAATTATGGGATTGGTCATGGATTCTCAATAGACTAATCATAATCTGCCACAGGCAATCCTTTTTGTCATTATATCTTATTTGAAGTCATATTCTTTGTTACTGCCTCAATTGACATGTATTTTTTAAAAAAAATTCATTCCTATTTTCTTCCCAACACTTTGTTTGGATATATAAAAGAAGAATATATTACATCCAATAAATTAACCATAAAGTCATCAAATGAACAAACTGCTAGATCATTAAAGAAAGAAAATCAAGGTGAACATGGATAATTGTGACTAACCGTGATTAATTTATTGAGGATTTATAGCCAACTCCAAATACTTTGGGACTAAGACTTGGTTGTTGTTGTTTGGTGGACTGTTCTGTTGCACAAAATCATTTCTTGTTGATGGATGATTCATTTGAAATCAGTATAAAGAACAATTATTTAAAATCATTTCTATAGCATTAAAATTATTTTGTGTTTTTTCACTATACAAATTCAACTATATAGTTATCAGTAGAAACACTTGCAAACTGCAACACTATCTAATATGTATTAAGCCTCATCTTTACTTTTTTTAGCTCTCCTCACTACCTCCTTAAATGTATCATCCCCTCACAAGTCAATGTCCCCTCAAGATCTCCAATAATTCGAGCTATCCGAACCTCAAGGCCCCTTTGAACTTCCTGAAAGAGAGTTCTGACACTATCAGCAAAGCGTTTCATGTCAAAGCTGGCGGTCTTATGTATTTCTTCAGTGACCCCAACAAATCCAGAAGCAATCTTGGATTGAATTTCCACCCATTTCTGTCCTGTTGCAACTATATGTCTCTGCAGCTGAAATGTTTCGTCTAGGAATTTTTGTAGTGCTTTAGTTTCTTCCTTTGGTCTTGCTGTACTAGAATCTCCACCACTTGCAGTTAGATCATGCTCATGCTGAAAAATATAAATAAGAAACTCTAAGTAAATGACTACATTTTTAAACTTCCAAAAGAGAGGCCAATGAGAATGTCATATAGTGTGTTAGGCCCTAATTGAAGCCAAACAGAAGCACCAATATTTAAAAGAGATGGTTGATATTTTTCAACTATCAAAGTGTCGAGAACACTGAATTGCCAAAAGTCAATTTTATTGTCATAGTTTTTTGAACTTTACTGAATTAATCCAAGCTTACCATGCGTTTGGAAAGGTCGTCTGCCTTCTCTTGAAAGGACTGGTACCTGCCAACTTGTTTATTCAGCAAAGACATCAATGCAAGGAAACTCTTGATCCCAATTTGGCCATTATCATTGCTTTCTGTATCTTCAAGGCTTTCTTGCTTCCCTGTTAGTCTCTCAAGCATTAGAAGTTGCTGCTTCAGCCTTTTGATCTTATAAGAAACTTGAAGAGCATGAAGATCCATCCTCCAAGGAGAATTGTTTGTCTTATTCAAGGGCTGACTAGATGATGCCAGCTTTTCAGTAACATCAATATCCACTGGACTTGCTCTTCCCTCTTTTACAGGACCCTCATAGGCAATTTCCTTATCTTCTAACTCTTTTTCAGGAGAATGGGCTATTAAACCTACATCCTTGGACTGGTTAAAGGATGAGTTTCCTTCTTCTTTCTCATCATCTTCCTCTTGACACAAATCCTCCGAATTTGGAGTCCTTGTTTCTTGCTCTCTCTCATTCTGTTTTCTCTTATTGATAACTTCAGAGCCAATGGCCTCATGGGCTATTACTGGACTATGTACAGAACAATTTAAATTGGTATTTTGGCAATTTAGGGCCTTCAATTGTGAGGCTAGTTGCTCTTTTAAGGAAGTTAATTCTTCTTCTCTCTCCAATAACAAGGCTTCCAATTTCATATTATCATGTCTGAGCTGTGACATATCCTCATTCATTCCCTCAATATGGGACTGCAGCCGCTTTGATTCTAGTTCCATGCTCATCAACTGCCAACGAAATGTTTCTAATTTCTCATCTTTGATTCTCATTTGTTCTGCAAAAGCATCTAGTTCTAAGTGATGCCTTTGCTCAATTAAAGTTGCATACTTCTCAGCTTCTGACAGTACCCAACTTTCCAATTGCTTAACATCAGCTGTCATAGCTTAAAAAGCAAGAAAAGGGAATGTATTTAGTAAATAAGAATCTAGAATTTGATACAAAATCAGGAATTAAAGCATTTTGACTGGATTTTATAAAGGAAAATAAAATCAAGAATATGTGTGTGCGTGCTCACATGTGTATTATAGTTCGCTATTGATAATGTTGGTTAAAGCTAAGAGTTCATATATGTTAAATCCTAATGAAAATTGGGAACTTTGTTCTTACCCAATGCCTCATTTCCTTCCAGTGAGTAGCAGTCAGAGATTGGAGAAAGTTCTGGCTCCTTTCTGTCCTTTTTAAGTCCAATATGCCCATACTCAAGAACAAGATCAGTTGGCTGTGATCTTGTCTTTCCAATGTGTGATGATCCTGTTGCATGCTGATGCACCCCTCTTGCCCCTGTGTAAAAGTCCAATTTTGAATGTACTTGGTTAGTCAACATACTTCTTAATGAATGCCTCTCATGTCTAGACTCTGATACTGCCCTCCACCTTTCAGTTTCTATTTCAGCTTGCTTTCTCTTAGCCTTTGATAGTTTAACCTCCTTTAAAAGCAAGTGTTTCTCTGTTGTATCCAGCTTGTTCTTCCTAAGCATTGCTGACAGAATTTTTTCTTTTTGCTCCAAATCCTTATGCATTTTTACCATCTCCATTGATAGTTTTTGAACCATCAAGTCTGCCTCCTCCTTTTGCTCTAATACTACTTCAAGTTCTTGTTTTGTAGCTTCAATTTTCCTAAGTGCACGGCCCATTCCAGCTTCAAGTTGCCGTTGGTTTGACACGACTTCAATGAAGGCAGATTTGTGCTTCCATAGCTCAGAAGAATGCTCTTGGGCTTCAAGCGTTGCAGTTTCTCTCAATTCTTTGATGACATTTTCAGCTTCTTTTAGCTTTTCTTCTGATTCACTCTTATTCTGCTTCTCTTCCTCCAACTCCTTATCCTTATGCTGCACCATAATCTCCATTTCCTTCAACTTTTCATTCAATTCAGAAACAGCATGATCCTTCTTTTTCTCAGTAACTCTCAATTCATTCAAAAGAGCCCCAATCTGCTGCCGGAGCATCTTCCTTTCATTCAACCAGCTCTGCTCTTTTGTAGCAAAGATACTCACAACTTTCTCAGTGGCTCTTGCATCTTCACGTCTCAGTTTTTTCAACTCTTCCGTCTCTCTCTCAGCAGTTTCAAGTTTATAGAGAAGCTCACACTTTCCTTCACTGGCTCCTTCTCTCTGGACCTTCCACACAAGCAACCCCAGCAGCTGGGCACTTCCTTGAAGCATTTTATCACATACTTTGGACCATCTTTCACCTTCCGATTCAGGTCTTGACAATAGTTGGAGGGCAAAGAATGCACAAGAAACACCAAAACACATTGGATACAAGCTATCACTCCTCTTTTCAAATTCGGCTGAACATAAACCGGAGATTTGCTTCTCATCCATTATTCAAGACTTTGCTTCTTTTCCTTTGCAAAGGGAATTAAGAGTTAGAATACACTAAACAAAACTGAAATTCCTAGTTTTCTGCTAAAAGCTTGAAGAATTCACATCAATAAATTGAAAAGAGAAAAAGAGCCTACATTAAGCTGATGTAACAAAAACTTTTCAATAATTTGAGCAACAAATATGCTTAATACACATGGTTCCACATATGAACAGCTCAATAATTGAGGGAACAATAATATTCATTACAACAATAGGTGCACAGAAGCTACTAATCATTAGTTTCCCTAATCCAAGACTAGAGCAATACAAAAAATAGATAAACAACAGGTTTAAGACTTCTTTAACTCAAAACAAGACAACACAACCTACTTGAGAAAACAAATTGTAGCTTAGGTAGAGCAATGTTTCAATTGAGAATCACACAAACAGCATGACTACTGTTATACAAACGGCTGCTGATAATGAATGCCTAAAGCATGAATCAACACGTGTATGACAAAGCAAATTCAGTTAGAAATGTGCTGTATTTTTAACAGAATGGAAGAAAAACTATGATTAATGTTCCCTGGTTTTCAGTGAAAGACTGACCCTATTAACCCCACTTGCTCTTCTTTTCTTCCCCCACTAACTTTCTTCCCCTTTTCCTCTCCTTTTCTTCTTCACCTGTGGTAATGACTGTTATAAGAAGCAAAAGCGCTAGATTCTTGGTTGTTTGTCTCCATTACTTGTTAAGAAATAGAGGTTGGACTCTGAAGGATAAAAGAAACATATCTCTGTCAAACAGTTCTCAAAAAATTAAAAATTTCCAAGGTGGCTTACCTCTTACTTATGTTTAACTAATCTGCATAAAGTATTTTCAAAAGGGTATACAGTAGACAAGAAGAATAAGAAAGTAGTTTTCAGTAATCATAAAATGTGATTATAATTTCTTGTTTCTTCTATTTATGAAAATGATATGGAATTTACATTTTGGCAATGTTGATTAGAACTCTTACCAACTTCTTATAAGTCAATGATTAACATGGATGATGTCAATCAAGGTACCATATTTAGGCCAAAACAAGATCAATAACTCAACATGGACCACATAATTATTATGTGTCATTGTACAATTACAGCACCTATAAGAAAACCTCATGAAAATTCTAACATACACCAAGCAAAGAAGCTCAAACCAGAAATACCCACCAACCCATTTATCAATTGCTAGACAAAAACATGAAAAAAATCTAACCTTTTTTCCAATAGCAATGCATATGTACCATACATTCATATATAATAAAGAGCATTTTGTGCAAAGAAAAAAAAAAGAGCAATCAAACTGTCAGTTCACTATCATAATTATGGAGCCACCTAAGGTACCACATGTCTTCATGGGTCCAGAAAAAGATTGAAGTTTCTCCAATTGCTTCCTTGGCTGAGACCTGTAAAGCAGAACTTGTTCAAGAAAGTCTATACATAACGTAAGTCCAATTTTATTGAAAAAACCACTTGTTTCAAAAATAAATACTATTAAGTACAGGACCAATAGTAAACCATATGTTGCTTTTTAAATTCCAAGATCTGCTCTTGGAATCAGGACTTGGGCAATCCTTTAATTCATTCATTTGATTATATTTAAAGCAATCTCTCTCTTGAGAGCAGTACACCAAGAAAACAAAAAGGAGAAAGTACTAAGGTCACACTCAAGCTTAAAAAACTTGTGGTCACAGACAGCTCATGCTCTCTCTCTCTCTCTCTCTCTCTCTCTCATTGATTGAAAAGAAAATCAAAATCCTCACACAAATACGTACAGAACACAAACAAGAGAGAATGTCTAAAGTCACAGTTGCGTGTAGTCATTTGTGGTTACAGCCCACGTTCCCAGCAAATATTTGTAATAAAAGATGGAATCTTTCTGGGGTCCCATATGACTAGACTGGTTCAGCCATTACTGCTCTTTGATTTCCCTTCTTGATGAAGGTATTAGTGAAATTTTCACCCAGTAAAAGTTTTGATCTTGTTGAGATGTTCGATCAGTGCAATGTTACTTTCACACTAATCTATTATTAGTACAAATTTTAGAATAAATTTTGGTTACAGTGTCTACTAATCAATGTAATAGAAAGAATTGGAGAACATAATATACATCATCTCATACCATTCCACTTCTGCAATGGTGAAAATATAGTGATTTTGAGCTCCCTATTTTCTTTTCTTTTTTCACCATCTTTATGTCAGTGTAAACTGTAAACAAAAGATAAAAACTCCTCATTGAAACTTTGACATATTATGGTGTCATTATTATGTTGCATTATTGTTCCTTTTGCTCTCATTATTCAGGAGACTAAGTTTGAATATTAAATTTCTATGCTTGGATGGGTTATGACAATACTTTATTTATATATATTGCCTGCAACTTGATGACTATATTGCCTTCAGAATTTGATGAGACTTGAGAGTGGCTTTGGCAACCAAACTCATTTACAATATACTTGCTAAAATCTTAACCAATTTAATAATTGCCATTACTTTGACGTGAGTTTACTACTAATACTATTTTTATTATGTACCAATCATGATAAAACCTATTATATGTTGTGAATGAAATTTTGAAAAATAGTGTGTCCCTTTATTTAATATAATAGGGGAAACTCTTAAGCACAGTGCCATCTAAGCTCTAGCAGAATTAATAATTACATTTTCTAATAACTACAATTTTATATAACACTTAAGCAGCAGACAAGGAGGAAGCAGAAAATTAAGGAACCAAAACTATTGTGCTTTTAAGGTCCCATTTGTCTAAGCTTTGAATTATGAGCAACATAATTCTGCTTACTTCTCTCTTAACCCAACAAAAGTTAAACTAACAAAGAGCTTGGCAAAGCTCTTGGGATCTGCAATCTTTATGTTCTAGCAGATCATAATTACCTATAATATAAAAGATTTGGTTGGTTAGATGGTTACAAGGAGGGGTCAAATCGATGGATTTTAAAAAAAAGATACATAAAAAATGTGCTCTTTTTGTGAAGGTTCCAGGTCGGCAACAATTATTGCATTTCCTAATTAATGTTGTAAATTAATTGAATTAATATATTATGCTTTTTAAAGTAAAAAAAGGTGTAAACGATGTCAACAAAAAGCCAATTGGCTTTCTCAAAATTGTCCATGGATTCCATACAAAAGCATCATTACATACATACCTGCCATGCTTACTAAGATAGTGCCAACAAGATGCATCCAACTCCAAGTATTGCACAAACTAATAAGGGTTTGTTTAGCTTTCTTTAAAATTAAAGTGGCCCCTTAACAAATTTGTCATCTCCAAGAAAGACCTTATTAGATACTAAAATTGACTCTAAAAGATCAATTTTGAATTTAATACATTGTCTTCATTCCAAATTTTAACTATAATTTGTGATTGTTGTCCATTTTTATAATGGTCCCTTGTTTGACAAGGAAGTCATGTATATTCTATGTTCTTACAAACTACAAAGTGATGCGAGGATTTATAGAAAAAAAAAAAAAAGGACAAGAAATTCAAATTATATTACAAATTAAAAAGTGTATTCAATGACACATTATTTAAATTTTAAACTGATTTGATGTCCTATACTTCGTTATATATATATATATATATATATTCTATATCGTAAGATGGAGAGGATCTTATTCCTAATAACTAGGGTTTGGATTGTTTTTTCTTTTCCTCACGTGGAAGTTTCTTATCATAGTTATCTTAGGATATTTTTATTTTTATTTTTAGAATAAGAATGAGAATACAAAACCTACTCTCATAACTGAGTTACCAATTTATTTCCTAACAAAACACATAATCAGGTTTAACCTTCTAAAATGTAGCTAACAACTTATGAATGCATCATGCCAACATTCAAACATGATTTTCTTCCCTTCAAAAGAACTTTCAAAGGTGTTATAATTAGGGGGTTATATAATTCGTTATAATTTGATAGTTATAACGGGAGATAATATATTTAAATTCTAGATGTTTCATTTAAAAACAATAAGAGATGTCAATCAATTAAGTTACAAGACTCTTGATCGATTATAATTAGTTCAATTTAATAAAATTTATTGTTGTCAAATTAAAGTTATAAAATCAAATCCTTACTATATTAAAAATAAGTTTAAAGTAATCATAATGAAATGTACACAATAAATTTAAATACAATCATATTAGTTAAAAAAAATAAATATAAATAGTGATCACAGATAGTTAAGTGGGCCATCATGTTAAATAAAAGCCCTAGTCTAGTATGAAATTGGGCCCATTATATGGATAAAATACTTTGTGCATCACTAGCTCCGTGTCTGCTCCAAAGCCAGAGCATCTAGACATTTCTAGTTTCTATCCTTCATTTTATATATATATATATATATATATATATATATATTTTTTTTTTGATGGAATTCTATCATTCATTATTATTATTATTATTCATGCACTAAATTATGGGAGTATAAGGTTTTACATACCTTTCATTCTAACTATAACCTTAATGGGTTATCTTTTTTCGGTAGACAGGAATAATCGTTAAAAGCTAAACTCTACTTAATTGATTTTTGGAGGTATATGCTAATTTAGTTTTTTTTTTTTGGTATTGGTATTGGTATTGGTAAACATGTTGTAAAGTTTTAACTTCATTGTAATGTACTCCAATTGTTTTGATTTGTTTTGGTCTGTTTCAACTAGCATGATTGTTGTTTAATATTACTTTATAATCTGGTTTGATATATTCCATGTTTTTGGATTTGTTTTGGCAATTTTTCAACTAATCTGGCTGTTACTGTCCAAAATACCTATGTTTTATTATTTTGTTAAAGATTAATTTTATCAAAATCTCGTATATATTACATATATAAATAATGATTTTTCTGAAAAAAAGATATTGGACAGATATTTTGGATTCCACCAAACAAACCAATTTGATAATAGTTCATACCTCATATTGCATGAGTCTTTGGTTTTTTTTTTTTTTAATTTTTTTAATTTTTTTTAATTTTATTGAAGAAACTGTTTTTGGCCTATATTGTTGTCTGGCTATAATTTGAGTTTTGATTGATTATTCTTGCACACGGGTACATGTTGAGGAGCTGAGTGACTTGAGTCCTAGTGACAAGGGGATTAGTGACAGCTATCAATTCATTACTTACCTTTGCCTGTCAAATTTGTACGATAATAAAAATAGGAATTGAGAGCAAACTGACATTTTTATTAAATCTTATTTGAATTTACCACTAATAATCTGCCACATTAGTAATCGCAAAATTTTTTTGTTTCTATAGATTTTCTCAACTAAATAGATGAGTAACCATTTCCATATGAGATCCATATCTAACAATCTAAGTATTAATTTAGACCCCAAATTCCAAATTATACGACTCAATCACTTTTAAGCTACACTAACCATTAACAAATTCAATATGCATGGACATTAAATATAAGCAACTAAAGCATATAAAGCAATATTTTAGAGCAGCAAAATGAAGCAAACCACAAGATTACATCAAATGTGTTATCAAAGAAGAATCCACTAGATGAATAGTTGTAGTACAGTATACACAATAAACCCTCCAAGTCTAATGCTATTCTAGTACTTAGGCTCTCTAATTTCCAGCTAGCAACTGTTTATGTCTCCATATAATCCCCAAATTATAAGTAAGTTGAGTCATCAATTGCAAGCAACCAAGTCACCTTGGATTTGTGGTATTGCTCCAATGATTCCCAACTCCAAACAACTCTCAGTACTCAAGTATGGTGAAGATATTATAGAAAAAATCTCTTCTCATTGATATGATAGTGGTGAGAGGGAAATAGAAGGAAGAAAGGCTATGTGTATGACTATTTTAATGGGAATAGTTCTCTCTTGACAAAATGGGCAATCTGAATATTTCTCTCTCAAAACCCTTATAGCATGTTTGGAAGTTAAAAAAAGGAGGGGGAGTAGAGTAGAGGGAGGGAGAGTAATTCAATTACCTTGTTTGGAACTTTTTTAAGGAAGGAGGGGGAGAGATTTGGAGGAGTTTGGAGGGGTTTCAACTACCTCCAACCCCTCATTTTTAATTCCTCCAAATTGGAGAGATTTTGAGGGAGAGTAGAGTAGATAAGTTATTAGCCAAATGAATTCTCTAATTTACCCTTTCTAAATTAACAAAATTACCCTTTCTAAAGGGCTAATTACTCCCTTCCCCCTCCCTAATTTTAAAAACATCCAAACAATGTAGAGAGGATTCATTTCCCTCTACTCTCCTCTCCGCTACTCTCCTTCCCTCTACTCCCCTCTACTCTCTTCCCTCTCTAAACTTCCAAACAAGTCATTAGAGTTTTTCGTGGATAAGAACTGAATAAATGAATTGCGATTGACTTATCCAAAGGATCGAGCATGCAATAATTGTCTCTGCCTTGAGTATATTTTTTGAGAACGAAATACTCTTCTCGACAACAGTGACTTCAACTCAAGCACATCTATCCAATTACAAATAACCCATAAATTACAATAAGTTAAAAGAATTACAAATAAAAATTTGCTTGAAATTAAGCCAACAGAAAATGAGGACTTAACATTGTGGCTAAATTAAAAGAAAACCCAGTGTTGAACTTTATGAGTATCAGTAACAAGGTACATGTGTTGAGTTTTTTAATGTTCATTAAATGTCAGATCTTTCTTGACTCTTATAGCAACTTGGGGGTCTTGTGAAAACCCTCTAGCAAAAAAGGAAAGTCTATTTTGGACATAGGATTTATTTGCCAAACAACTTGAGTTTCTGGGTGGTGGGATTCATTAGAGATCGGTCTAGTTTATTTTGCACTTCAATCCAAACAATCTAGTTCAGTTCAGTTTGTGACTATAAAGAGAATTATGTATTTTGGAGCTACTAAAGTTGTGGATAACAATCTATTCAGTTCAGTTTTTGACTATAAAGAGAATATTATGTATTTTGGAGCTACTAAATTTGTGGATTCATGATTGCTTTTTCTTTTAGTTGCTAAATATGTGGATTCATGATTGTTGGCATTAATTGTGATGAAACTATTATTTGTTACAAATTTGAGATTATAACAATAAGTTTTTATTTATCAAACATATAGACATAGTCTTCATTGTGTCATTGTTAAAAACTCCTCATTGAAATTTTAATAGTAATGAGTCTAACCTTCTAAAATGTAGCTAACAACTTATGAATGCATCATGCTAACATTCAAACACAATTGTCTTCCCTTCAAAAGAACTTTCAAAGGTGTTATAATTAGGGGGTTATATAATTAGTTCTAATTTGATAGTTACAATAGGAGATAACATATTTAAATTCTAGATATTTTGTTTGAAAACAATAAGAGATGTCAATCAGTTAAGTTACAAGACTCTTGGTCAATTATAATTACTAATTAGTTCAATTTGATAAAATTTCTTGTTGTCAAATTAAAATTATAAAATCAAATCCTTACTATATTAAGAACAAGTTAAAAGTAATCATAATGAAATGTATATAATAAATTCAAATACAATCATATCTGTTAAAAATATATATATATATATATATATAAATAGTGATCTTTTTTTTTTTGAGGAACATATAAATATATATATATATATATATATAAATAGTGATCTTTGACAGTTAAGTTGGCTATCATTTTAAATAAAAGCCCTAGTCTAGTATGAAAATGGGCCCATTAGATGGATAACATACTTTTCACTGCCGGTGTATACTCCATAAACAGAGCATCTAGGCATTTCTAGTTTCTATCATTCATTGTTATTATTAATATTATTATTCATGCCTAAATTATGGGAGTACAAGATTTTACATGCCTTTCTTTCTAAAGCATAACCTTAATGGGTTGTCTTTTTTTGGTAGAAAGGAAAAATCGTTAAAAACTAAACTCTACTTAATTGATTTTTGGAGGTATTTGCTAATTTAGTTTTTTTATTTGGTATTGGTGTTGGTAAACATGTTTGAAAGTTTTAACTTCATTGTAATGTACTACAATTTTTTATATTTGTTTTGGTCTGCTTCAATTAGCATGATTGTTGTATAATATTACTTTATAATCTGGTTTGATATATTCCAAGTTTTTGGATTTGTTTTGGCAATTTTTCAACTAATATGGCTGTTACAGTCCAATTTCCTTATGCTTTTATTATTTTGTAACATTTAATAGATTTAAAGATTAATTTTTTGTCGAAATCTCTTGAATATTACATATAAACTTAAATAACGTTTATAGTCAAAATGATATTGGATAGATATTTTGGATTCCACCAAACAAACCAATTTGATAATAGTTCAGACTTCATATTGTATGAGTTTTTGGTTTTATTTTTAAATTTTTTTTTTTCCTGCTTTTGGCCTATATCGTTGTCTTGCTATAATTGGAGTTTTGCTTGACTATTCTTGCACACGGGTACATATTGAGGAGTTTGAGTGACTTGAGTCCTAGTGAAAAGGCGATTAATGACAGCCATCAATCCAATCCTTACCTTTGCCTGTCAAATTTGTACGATATGAAAAAGAGGTATAGAGAGGAAATTGACATTTTTCACGAGTTAACAAATTTTTATTAAATTTTATTTGAATCTTTATTAAAAATCTGCCTCATCAGCAGTTGTGTATAAAAACTGAATAAATGGATTGGGATTGACTTGGCCAATGGATAGAGCATGCAACAATTGTCTGTCTTGAGTATTTCATTCCCACGAAATACTCTTCTCAACAACAGTGACTCTAGCTTAAGTACATTTTCCCCATTACATATAACCCACAAATTACAATAAGTTAAAAGAATTACAAATAAAAATTTGTTGGAAATTAAGCCAACAGAAAATCAGGACTTAACACTGGATAAATTAAAAGAAGACCCAATGTTGAACTTGATGAATATGAGAAACAAGGTACCTGTGTTGAGTTTTTTAGTGTTCATTAATGCTAGATCTTTCTGACTCTTTATAGCAACTTGGGGGTGTTGTGAAAAGTGAAAACCCTCTAGCAAAAAGGAAAGTCTATTTTGGACATAGGATATATTTGCCAAACAACTTGGTTCCTTCTGGGTCGGTTTAGTTTATTTTGCACTTGACAGAGCAATCCAAACAAATCTCTAAGTTCAGTTTGTGACTATAAAGAGAATTATGTATTTTGGGTTAGAATAAAAAATGAAAATTATTTCACTATTCAGTTTATTTTTGTTACTATTTATGGGCTCCACTATACTTTTTGATACTATTTATAGGCCTATTATATCATTTCAACTAACTTTTTACTTTTATCTACAGTACTTTCAGCAATAATTCTTTAATTTCAGTAAAATAAGCGGTATTCAAACACACTATTTTTTGATTCGTGATTGTTAGCATTAATTGTGATAAAACTATTATTTCTTACAAATTTGAGATTAGAATCATTAGTTTTCGCTTAGCAAGCATATCAGTGGGATTTAGACCTTCAATTAGTTATACTAGCATGTAGTTCATGCTTACGCACGGAAATATTAATAATTGTGATGATAAGATGTTCACCTCGGTAGATTCAGTTTCCACATTTAGCTTAGAATCTTCTTGGAGGCACCAACGAAGCGGTAATGTATGAGAGTGTGAAGTAAGGGAGAGTAGGATTGAACATTATGTTTGAACTCGGCCTTGCTCTTAGAAATTCAAAAGGAGGAAGAGAGGGTAGTGTGTGGATCTAGTTAGTAGAGGTTGACAGAGAAGGAGGAGAACTTGGATAACGATATGGCATTAGGAGGAGATGATATTTTACTTTTATAGTCTTTCTCGTTGGATTCCTTGGTTCTGGCAATGGGCAGGTGAGATGTTCATCCATAAAAGTGTGCAGATGAGATGTTTTTGCTTAGGCCAATAAGCATTATTATTGTGGTTTTCTTGGTTTCTGTGTTAAATGTTAATGCATCATTTATTTAGGCACAAAAATTAAAAAATTTAAATAAGATACATGACACAAAATTATAGTCCAATTTATAATCTAATTAGATTTTTTTTTAGTTTTGTTTAGGACAAGTGGCGCAAAATTGAGAATCCAAATCTAGACACATGGCACAAAATTGAAACTCTAATTTGAAATTCTATTTGAGTTTCTCTCTGCTTCACCTATTATTATATATATAGATATATAGATTAGCGGGTTTCAGTAAATTAAACTAATAAATTTATTTGTAGTCGAAAAAAAAATTGGAATTCGAACCTTGTTTATAGCCCAAAAACATTTGAGGAAAAAGCCCAATTGTGTGGACCCATTTCAATATCCTCAAAACTCAATTTTACCCCTCTCAATTTCCACAAATTTCCAATCCCACCCCTCAGATTCATTTCCCATTTTAACGATGTTTAAGAACATCCATACCAGTAGTTGCAAAATTTTGGGAAATAAAAAAAATGCTCAATTTTACACATTTTAATCTAAAAAAAATTCACATCAATACTTGTTAAAATGTGCAAATATACAAAATTACTTTGCAAATTAACAATAATCGTGTATATATATATGCACGGTTACTATTCGTATGCAAATGATTTTTTTATTCTTTTTTTTTCTCTTCTAGTCGGGTTGCTCTCTTGTCTATCTTCTGCTCACAAAAAAAAAAAAAAAAAAAAGATAAGTGGGGCCATGTGGATAGTGGTTTGTTTGATATAACAAAAAAATTAAAAAAAATATTATTATTTAAATAAAATAAATGATAGAATAGATAAATTGACGTGGATGTTTTATAAATGTAGATGTATAAATTAAAAAAAAAAAAAATTTCCTGCGAAATAGAAAAAAATTTTACAAAAATTGACGTGGTTGCTCACTCATTTTCATAATATTTAGACAACGGTAGTAAAAATCTCTTGCTATGCCATACACTAATTTTCACCGCACTTAAATACCGTGAGTAGAAATCTCTTTCCAAGTCCTCAATTTCTAGGGTTTCGCTAGCCTCACCGGCGAGTGAATGCAAACAAAAATGGCGGACCGTCCTCTTCCAACACTGCTCGAACAAGTTCGTAAGCTCCAATCAACCTTCACAGACTCCAGCGCCGATGTGGTACACTCAGTTTTCTGCTTGCTCCCTGATCCCTGCTTTTCTTGGTTTGGTTGGCCTAGGGTTTAGAGGGAACATTGTGTTTGTTTGTAGTGGTTGATAGCGTCTGGTATCATTTTACATCTTGATAAACATGTGTGTGTGTGTGTTTTGGCACAGGAACAATTAACAGAAGCAACTAATTTGGCACATGAACTGGTTAATCTTATGAATAAAAAGGTAATATTGAAATATCACACACACATACTGATACATGATAATGTTAATCTTACACTAACGTTCATTTTTCACACACAATGCAGAGAGCGGGAAATGCAGCAGACATTGGAGGTAATTTTGTTGGTAATTAATAATAAAAAATCATGTGTCTGAGATGGTTTTTTTTTTTTTTTTTTTTTTCAAAATAACACTGATTTTTAAAAAATTTCGTTAGTTAACACGTTTTTGAAATAATTTAGGAAACTAACATCTCGAGTGCAATAAACTCGATTTTGGAATGCCAAATCGATTTTGTAGAAATTGATTTCTTTTAAATTGAAATCCAGCGGACTCAATTTCAGTAATGTTAGTTTCCTAAATAGTTTGGAAACGATGCTAACTAATGAATATGTTTGAAAAATGGTGTTATACGGCAATTTTGGCCGACTGAGATGGTCATAAAGTTTCAAATTTTCTAATACTGTTAATTAGGGTTATTATTTTGTATATTGGTTAATTAGGGGTATTTGGAAAAGGTGAACTTTAATCTTTTGATGCTTTGTTTTATTTTTTGTAACCAAAAGTATTACTTTGTTTTGTTTTTTTTTTATATGTTTGTGATGCTTTGTTTTGTTTTTTGTAACCAAAAGTATTACTTTTTTTTTTTTTTTGGGTTAAAAAATACCATGTGTCGGTTCAAACTTATTAAGGAGAGGGGTTAGAAGTATGATTAAATTTACCATTTCCTAGTAGCTTAAGTAATTTATCAATTACTTTTTTCTTTATGTAGATTTGGACTTCGTTTTCATTTTCTTTTGTATTTTTGGTTTCTTCTATATTGTTTTCTTGTTTGTTTGTGTTTTCATTTATTTATTTTGTTATTGGATGGTAAAACACCTGACTCTAATCCCACATTAAAGTTCTTTTTTTTTAATAGTATTTTAAAGCTGAGAGGGTGGAGCAGGAGACTATTAGGAAGGAACAACTGCGATTAATTATGGTAATTTTGTTTTCATCTTTCCATGTCTAACATTATAATGACGTCTCACTTGTACTATTTTTTTTTTTTTTTGGTAGGAATTAAAGGGCAAAGTTCGTGTTTTTGTTCGAGTGCACCCTTTGCCCCCTGATGAGGCTGCAAAAAGAGTTAAAAATTTGATTACCTTCCCTAAAGCAATCAAAGCTAGTGGCAAGGGCGTTGATTAGCATCTAAAAGGTAGAAATCTAATACGATATAAATATGCTTGATTAGTTCTTTTTTTCCACTATAATTGATGTTTTGATTTTAGTATTTTGTCTGTCTATCTGTTATTAATTTTTTCTGCAGCTACTTTTTCGATTTGTTTATAGGACTTCTATTAATTCTTTTTTGATAAGTAGGACTTCTATTAATTCTGATCAATGCTTCTTTACACAACTTATTGTATGTCATTTTCTTTGTTCGTATTGCCATTGTCAACGTGAAGATTAATTTAGCAATTCAAATTGATTACAAATATTAAGTATTTTGCTAAACACTTCTTAATACGGAGACCCTCATCAAATCCACCAATATGTATAAGAAATGCTAGTATACAAGTATTTTTTATTTGTTATTGAAGTTGCTAATGTAATGCTACTGAATGTCAACAGGAAAGGTATATCATTTCACAGTTGATGAGAGATTTTCTGAGGATGCTTCTCAAGAAGACATTTACAAAGAAATATCTCCACTGGTGCAGACTGCACATGATGGCTTTAAGGTAAATTTTGTTTTCAGTTGTTGAATTTTTAAACCTTTCATACCGTTGCCATTTATTTAGGTGTTTGAGTTGCTATTCTTTTGGCCAAGTCTAAACTTATTGTTTCACTTGGTTCATCCAATTTCTACCTTTTATCAACAAATACTTTAAATATTGATATAGATTATGTTGTGCTCGGGTTTGTCTCAAGCTGAAGTTTCATTGGTCTTGGTGGTGTTTTCATGTGATTTTTGGATAGGTAATTGCAACTTACTAAATCAAAAAGTGTATACAAGGAGTATTCAAAACAAAGAAAAAACATGGTGTCTATAGCTCGATTGGGAATTGGAGTCTATAGACAAGGTGTGTATACTCCTTGTATACAAGGAGTATTTTTAAACATGGTGTGTATACAAGGAGTGTATACAAGGAGCTATAGACTCCAATTCCCAATCTTGTGCATCCTTATCTCTGGCAAAGCTGTATAATTCTGGATATTTGGCTTGTAAAGTGTCACTACCATCCCAATGGTCTTTCCAAAACAACACTTGAGTACCATTTCCCACCTCAAAACAGATATATGATGCAAAAGTATCTCATCCCTTTTGGATAAGTTTCCATAATCCCACTCCATAAGGCCCTCTAACCTCACTTGGGATTAAATCGCAACTACCTGTTCCATCTTTGCTGCCAATGACCTTCCTCCACAAAGAATCTTGTTCTAAACCATATCTCCACAACCACTTTGCCAATAAAACTTTATTGAAATTGACCAATTTTCTAATACCCAATCCTCCTTGTCGAATCAGGTTGCAGACAGTAGACCAATTAACCAAATAAATCTTCCGTTCCCCCTGATTGCCACCCCACAGTAAATCTCTTTGAATCTACTCCAATTTATTGGCTACACTGGCTGGAATGGGGAAGAGAGAAGTATAATAAATGGGAAGACTAGAAAGTGTACTCTCAATTAAAGTTAGAAGACTCCTCTTTGAGAGAAGTCTTCCACCCTGCTAACCACTTCTCCATCTTTTCTATAATTTCATCCCAAATCGTGCAGGCTTTATGTGGAGCCCCTAAAGGAAGACCCAGGTATTTCAGTGGGAGGGCAGAAATCTTACAGCCCAAAGTACCAGCCAGCACCCCCATATCATCCACCACCCCTATGGGAACTGATAATGTCAAGAATCAACTCAGTAAGCTACAGGACCTTAACGCGCTTCAAATGAACCTGCACAAATGAAAAGAACCTCAAAGGGAGGTACCGGCGTGGTACTAGCCAACGACCCTCTGATAGTTAAGTTAGTATTGCTCGCAACTCTAGAGTGTCAGAGTCGGGGGGAATTATGCGTACCTTGATTTGTAAGAGCTTGGGGTATTTATAGTAGCGTAGGGCCTGAGCCAAGGCGTACTTAGGAAGATACCCCTTTACCGGAATTGCCCTAGATTAGCGTGGAGCGCAAGATACTTCTTAGACAACAAGTGTGTTGGGCAAGACATCCTTTTGGGATCAATCGTGCTAAGCAAGATACTTGCTCGAGTATGAGCGTATGCTACAAGATATCTCCTCTTGATGAAGCATACGCACCAAGACACGCCTTGGTGCTTTCAGCCTCTTTCCGTCGAGCCCTCATCCGGTCAGTTTGTGTAGGTCCCGTCTCGTAATGGTGACGTGCCCGTCAACCCGGTCCGTCAGCCTGCACATTCCCGTCAGCTTGTGCGCAGGGTGACGGCATCATTAGACCATATCAGGAACCATTTCAGATTTTGACGAATTGATCCAAAGACCAGAAACCACCTCAAAACACAACAAAATTCACCTCAAATGGCAGATTTGGTTCACATCTGCACCACGTAGGACCTTTGTATCTTCTGCGAACAGAAAATGGATATGACCATTAGATTTTCCACTGTGGGGGAAGCCAAAAATCCTTCTATAACATACAGTAGATATACAAATATGGATCCAGTTCCACCATTTCTCCCGAAACCCATACCTATGGAGCATATACAAAAGAAGCTCCCAGTTCACATGGTCACATGACTTCTCCAAATCCAGCTTGCAAATAACACTAGGAACACCAGATTTCAGCCGACTATCCAAGCACTCATTTGCCATCAACACGAAATCCAAAATCTGCCTCTCCCCTACAAAGGCATTCTGGATGATAGTAACAATTTTCCCTAGCACCCTTTTCAGTCTGTTCGCAAGAAATTTGGCAAGAATTTTGTACACACTCCCAATACTAGTAGGCCTGAAATCTTTTAGCTTCACTGCCCCCACTATTTTAGGAATGGGAGAGATAAAAGTGGTATTAAGACTTTTCTCAAACATTCCTCTATTATGGAAGCTGTGAAAAAAAATTCATAACATCTCTCTTCACCACCAGACCAACAATGCTAGAAGAAATCTATAGTAAAGCCTTCAGGGATTAGGATCATCCTTTCTTGCCATCTTTGCCAAATTCTGTTAGCATTAAATGTTGTCCCTTTGCATTAGCCTTTAGTTATAGGATGAAAGCAGTTTCCCCCTCCCTGAATGTCTTTAAAAAATCCTTCTCACAATTTCGTAAATTTGATAAAGCCAACAAGTCCTGCATCCATCCTGCTCCATGTCTTCCCAAGAGCAAGAAAACCAATCTTAAGAAGTATCTCCCTTTCTCATAAATGTGTAAACGAAATCTTGAACTGCCTTCTGACATTGCCACTTTGAACATTTTGGATTCAATGTGGAACAGTCTTGCACCCTCCATTATTACGTCAAAACAAAGAAGTCTCTAAAAACTACCGCTTCTACACTGCAGACACCTCCCTGTTTTGCCGCCGGGAGAAGACGTGGGATGTCTGGTGTAGCCGCTGGTGGCCTCCCGGGTGTGTAGATGCTTTGTGTTTGTAGAGAGGTTTTTCCCAATTTTCCACACTACTTAACTAGATGAATTTTGATTACCATGTCTAAACTATCTTGCAGTATGCATTTAGTTTCATATCATTACATTTGGCTGTCATTGACTTGAAATTGTTTTGGAGGAAAACCTTTTTTCTTTGTTGGAAACTTAGATTCTGCATTATATTATTGTGAAAAACATTGGAAATGCAATTGTAGTGTTAGATATTTAAGTTTTTTGTGCTTGCGAATCTGCTGTCAAAGAGGTTTGCTTAGCCTTTTATATATAACTTGCACTAATATAATGCTGGTGTGATGTTTTGGCAGGTTTCCATATTTGCTTATGGCCAGACGGGGTCAGGTAAAAAGCATACCATGGTGGGCAGCCAAGAAGACTTTGAGCAGAGGGGGCTTATACCACGTTCATTAGAACAGATTTTTGACACTATTCAATCCCACAAAAGGTGTGGTTGGACATACAAAGTGGAGGTAAACTGTGTAAAATTTTTGTTTTTGATCTACTTATATTTTCTAGTAAAACATTTAACAAATTCTTGTAAATATGTGTAGGTTTCAATGGTTGTACTATCCAGACATGGATACTTTGATATGTCATCAGGCAAGGATAAAATTGATAATCCAAACCTTTCGAAAAAAATTGATGTTTCATGTCCAAATGATGCTTTACAACTTTTTCGGATGGCTGTAGCAAGAAGGTAACTGGGTTGTAAGTGTATTTGATTAAATTCTCCATATCCTAATAATTTAAGTTTTTGGAACAAACAATAATTTATCAGTTGAATTTGCAGTCACGTCTGCAACGTTGACTTTCAAGTTTACGGAATGGCTGCAAATCTTTACAAATCACGACTAATTTGTGGATGGCTGCAAATCTGCCCCCAATCACGACTAATTTGTGGATTGGAGCTTAGTTCCTCTCATAAGCCTAGAAATTATGTATTCTAGACATAAACTTGAAGATAGTTAATGTATTCCTTCCGTTTTAGGTTTTGGGAGTGATTGATCATTTTTGTGGCCTCTTGGCAAAAGAAATATTTGACTATTAAGTTGCTTTTACTGCACACTAGGAATACACGAATAGGGTTTACCTTAGTTGCTTAATTTGGTGTGTGTACTATGAAGTTAGCTTGAGACATGAATATGTGGACAATCATTAGCTCATTTAACTAAGAACTATGGTGAGTCTTGAAATCTTTAAGCTTGTAATTCCATGCTGAGCCACGTATGGGAAACCAAACAATGGTTTTTGAGGTTGAATTGATGTTTAAAGTGTGGAGAAAACAATGACACCTTCAATGGTTGATCGATCACAAATTAACCAAGAACATGCTGTGCTACAATCAACTGCCGTTGATTTTGTTAGGTGTTCTCATTGTATGTACAATGCACTTTTAAATTTATCATGTTTTAGATGTTTTGTGTAAAATTTTATCTATTGACTTACTGGACACGAGTCTTTTATCAAATTAAGTTGTAGTGTTGGGTGCTTTTATGTCATCCATTTTCTTGGTGTTTATATTGTTGATTTTGGCACTTTTTTTTCTTTTTTTTTTTTTTTCTTCTTGTAATTTTTACCCATTGACTATTTAATATTGAAGTCGTCAAATTTGACACTTAATTTGTTGTCCTGGTAGTTTAACTTAAGTGAGATGTATCCTTCCCATTTTATCAGTTCGTCATCTTTCTTGTTCTTGGCTACTTATCATTTTGTTCCAAGAGACATATAATCACAAATGGAACTATAACTTGGTTTACTAGAGTTAATCTTATGGCATTTTTTTTAAAGCCTTTTAAAACCTTGGGGGGTGACATGTGCTTTATTATTATTATTTTCACTTATAAAAAAAAAAATAAAATCTTATGGCATTTTTGGAAGGTCCTGGTTGCTGTTGTGGCTGCATATTTGTGTTTTTCTTATGACTAACATGTGTCTTTTGAAAAAAAATTCAAGTGGCAATGGGATGAATTAATATTACTTAATATTATTAAATGTGTGAGAAGCTGATATTTATTTTTCCCCATATAATTTTCTGATGTTTAAGATGACGTATTGATCTTATAAAACTATATTCTAACACAAATGACACCTCCTCCCCTTGTAAGCACAAGTTGGCGATGAGGTTGTTGGTTCAAGACCTATTGGGTGTGTGTTACTTATCTACAAACTTATTATATTGAAGTGTCCATACCAATTGTATCATATTTTTAGTGAAGATAGCACACATTTTTTCTATCTTAATGCTCATATTACTTATCCAAATAATTTTAATACGAAAATGTTGTTGCTCTTGGGCCTTTAGGTCTAAGCGTAGAATGAAGATGAATGATGCGGCATCAAGGAGTCACTTCTTTTTTACAGTGTACATACGTCGTCAAAATGAGGTATGTTTTTGTTGTGATCTGGGTGCTAGATAAATTATTTGAATTTAGTTTAGTGATAGAATAATGCATCCTAGATAGATTAGTATTGTTTTTATTTATATTCAAATTAATTCCTATGTTTTAGGATAAGATTGGTTCCTATGTCTTAGAATTTGTTGATGTAGTTATCTCATCCTTGGCTATTTAAATATGTTAAATGCATTAATGAGAAAGAAACAGAAAACTAACCAAAAATGTATATTTCCTCTCTGAAGTTTAGGAGATTGGTCCTCTTGAATTGACTAAATCTTTTACATTGAGTAAATTATCCCGTTTCACAACAGTTTTCTTATATTGTTTTATTTGTGTTACTTTTTCTCTCTTTAGCCAATTTTATATGTTGACATATTTTCTTGCTTTTTAAGGATCCCATGCTTACATCCGAGGGAGTGTTACACTTTATTGATCTGGCTGGGAGTGAGCCAATGGACAACACTTACCATTCACAACTGGAAAATCCTAATGTTGATTCCTATGAAGAATCTTAGGTCTCTATCAACTTTCATTAACCATTCAGTTCAATTTGTTAATAGCACTCTTCTTTTCATTTGTTGCATTTAATTTGTTAAAAGCTCCCTTTTTGGATTATTTGTTGCATTTAGTTTATCAAGGGTTCCCTTTTTGATTTGGGTCAAGTGTTGAGAGACTTGGTGACAAAGCCTGCTGGTGCACGAGTTTTCTATAAGCAGCGGCTATTTAAATATTTGCAGGTACAACTATTGCTTCTCAAACATTTTTTTGAGGAAAAAACTAACCGTTAAACACACAATCACTCTCTCATCAAGCCCAAACACATTACTTAACCCAAAATACCATTACAAAAGGGCCTTGACTTCTCTAACATTTAAATGAAAGTATTAGTTACTATGTAGTTGATGCTTTTCATATTTATGCATACAGTATTACCTTGAAGGGTCAAAGATCGTGATGTTTGCTAACGTCTCCTCCTCCGCTTCTTCTATTATAAAATCAAAGGTTACACTGAATTTTGCTAATGAAGTTAGTGGGTGACGGTTGAAAATTACAAATGTGGCCTGAGCTTATTTGTCAAATATTCACCAGCAAGTAGGGTCCCTTTGATAGGTGCTGTGCTGTGTTGAGTGCAAGTGTCGCAGAGGTGTGCAACTGCAAGTGCTTCCAAGGTGTGCAAGTGCTGAGGAAGTGCAGTGCTGAAGCTGTGCAAATGCTGAGCTGCGCTGAGCTGGAGTCAGTTAGGGTAGTTATTGAGATTAGTTGTTTAGTTAGTTACTGAATTAGTTAGTTAGCTGGTGAGAGGTCTTGAGAAACCAATTGTATATAAGGACTAGTGAATTGATTTTATAGGGACATCTGAAATGAATGAACTTGGACTTCCTTTTCCTTAATTCTCTCTTAATTCTTTCTTTTCTTCTTCTTCCTTCCCTTAATCCGTTTTCTCTAGTTCTTGGACCAGTGTCGAGTAGCCTTGGTCCATGAATTCTATGGGAGCAGAATTAGCTAGATAGATCGGATTCTCAAACTCTGACAAAGACTGGTATTACAAAACCTGCACACAATGCATGGTTATAGTACCTCCACATCACTTATCAAAAAAAATAGTCCTCCACATCTCTTTTTGCTACTTAAAAAAAAAAAAAACAAAAAAAGTGTGAACCTTTCATTGTAAAAGCTGTTGCTCAAAGTCAAGTAAGCAAAAAATGAAAGTAGCTCAAACATCCTTATCAAAACTGTCATTTTTTACATTTCTTCTTAAGAGTCAAGAAGATATTGTGAATCCAAATCCCAATAATAGTTAGGTAAAAATTTATTGGTGAATGCTACACAACCCTTTTTTTTTTCACAACTCATTAATTATTAAGTCGGTGATTTATGATTGAAGAAGTACACAACTTCGGTAGAGGAGAACAATCTCTCAACTTTTCTTGGTTGCCGACTTCTTTTTTAGCTCTCAGTCTCACACCAACCCTCCCTCCAATCAAAATGACATGACAGTACCTTTGGGCTGCACTACAACTTGATCCCTCTCAAAACAACAGACAGCTAGGATGTAATTCAATTTGTTGGGGTCCTTTTTTTTGGGTCCATGGCCCCTTTGCTGCTTTTATAAAATATATATATATATATATATATGTATATATGTATATAAATAAATTATAGTATGTATAATTATTAAGCTCTCCTCTCTCCCTTCAAAAATCCTCTTAGAAACAAAATTAAATGATTGGCTCATTAATTATAGAAACAAGCTAGTCTTGTTTTCATTTTCTTTTTATATTGTAAAATTTGCTCTTATTGATTCTATTGTAATTTTAAATCCTTGATTCTATTGTAATTGTTTTATTCATTTTAGTAGATAATTTGGCCATTTAAATTCAAAATGAAATATTTTAAAAAATTTGTATAGAAATGAATGATAATAGATGAATTTTTTTAAGAAAGATCATCACCAAATGTAACTTTGATAAGAAATAATATAATTCTTTCTTTTAAAAACATATTTTTGTACAAGTTTAATATCAAACTAGAAAACTTAATGCACTCATTAGAATTTTTTAAAGTAAACTTGTATGTACATAAACTAGAAAACTTTATGTACTCGCTAGAAAACTCGTATTAATAGTTTAAAGTAAAAGAAATATTGTAAGCTCAGTGACCAAAAAATTTACCATACTGAGCTAGGAGTTCTGTGGAATATCCTAAAAGGGCTAAAGGGTAGACCAGAAGCATTCGAATTCTTTATTGAGATTCTGCCTGTGTTAATGTTGCAGTCACTCCTGGTGTCAAAAACTGGCGATACCACTGTCAGTTGTTGCTACATGGATAAGTTCTTTTGCGGTTTGTCATGTTTATCATGGCATTGTTAATCTTTGTTTTAGAGTGGTTAATAGTTGGATACTTTATGGCTCATTTGGTGAGAACCCTTCCACCCTCTCTAGTCTCTCCCTTGATTACATAGATAATTTTAGGACAGATCTCCAGTTGTATCTCACCCCCTCCTTTAAAATAAGTAGTTTCACATCAAAAGAAGCAAAAATTATGATAGTAGTTCTGTATGAACTTGTGAACTTGGCAAAATTTGCTGAATAGTAGTTTTTTAGAAAAAAAAAATTGGTACATAGCATGCGTTTGAAACTATTTTATACGTTGGATTATTTTTGAAACTCGAGTTTGGCAAACTCGAGTTTGGACTGGAACTCGAGTTTGACAAATTCGAGTTCCAAGCCCTATGCAACAATATTGAATGGAACTCGAGTTTGCCAAACTCGAGTTCTAAAAATAGTCTAACTTACAAAATAGTTTCATTGGTGTGCTGATTTCCTAAATTTTTTCCAAAATCCTATCTGGCAAATTTTGCCATGTTAAAGTATATTCACAATATTTGAACCTTTGGTTTTGTTAGTATTAGATTATGTGCAACGAAAATAGCTGAGGTTTGTCTGGTGAAATAAGTAATGATGTCCACCTCTACGGAAAGAATTTGTCTTGTCATACCACCTGAATGACATGTACTCTCCATGTCTGCTAAGTTGATGACACCAACCTGGAAATTACATATTCTTAGACAAAAACCCTCTTTAGAAAGAGAAAAGGAAAAAGAAGTAGGTCTTAATTTATTTGTTTGTGTGCCTGTAGATGTGAAACAATATGCAAACTTGATCAAGACTCTTTCCTTTCTTCTCAAAAGTTACAGCCCAAGGATAACAAAGCAGTTCCACCGATGGACATTGAATCTAACGGTAGTACAGCAATAACAAATCCTGTGCTTATATGTAATAGAGAATGAAATTGATAATCTTGCTGATATTTTTATGCATGCTGGCAGCAGCAGGGATCTGGTTGCCCCGGCCAGCATTTTTAATGAGCTGGAGACGCAGAATTGGGAAGGAAGACGAGTCCCTTTTCTTCACTGGTTGTGCTGATGCTGGTCTTGAAGCCGAGCATATTGGCTCCTGTGACTCTGTGTACTGATTGCATCAAGCCTAGGCATACAGCTGTTTTGGAGACCATATAAAGTTAGGGATAAAAGCTGATTCTCAGATGAGAAATTGCAATTGAACTGAGTTGATAGAGGTCTAGATCAGTGCCGTAGTCCATTAACCAGAGAATCCTTCATCAGACTAGGCTAAGGCAGAAATTTGAAAGCATGCATGTGTTTCTCTTGAGAATTTTAACAAAAGAAAAAAAAAAATTTCCCCTCAATTATGCAAGTAGAAGATCCCATGGGAGTGTTTTTGCATTCCCTGAGCACAACAGGTAATATGTAGTGTTGTTACTCCTATTATCTTAGTTTCCTGCATGACCGTTATTTTTGTTAGAATTTTTCGGCTTCATTTTGTATGAACAACCTTGCCACTGTTTTTGCAAAGTTTAACCATCATTAAGGCCACATAAATCTTGTAATGTTTTCTTATGAGAGAGAGATAATTGTTGATGGGGATAAGAAACTGTCTGATGGCTAATAAATAAGTTTTGTTTTTTGCCTTTTTTTTTATATATATTTTATGAATTAGAATTTTATTCAAACCATATGAGTTCTGCAAACAGAACATGAGACAAGGCAGCAAGCTGCACTCACTCAAACCAGCAACATAAAAACAACTCACAATGCTAAGAAAAAACACTTAACATAACATTGCAGTACTAGAAGAAAAATCAAAACACAGACTGGGGTACTTTTTCAAATCAGTCAATCTACACCTCAAGTAACTTGTTGAATGTGAGTAATCACATCAGACCAAGCAAGAGCGAATTTCCATTAGTCATTATGAAAAGTCCTCAAACTTTAGCACTACCACATCAAAGAGTACTCTTGTGCCAAAATTAATTGGGCTTATTTGTTCCAGGCCCATAAGGGAAAATAAGATTCCAGTGTCATAAAACGTGTATAAACAATTAAACAGGTAGGATTTGATTCAATTCTCATACCATACCATTAATAATTTCATGTCTTCGCTCATGGTGGTGTTAGGCTGTTAGCTATAGAGTAAGACGCACAAATTTATTGCCTAAGAGCACTTACATTAGTGTTTTCTGTTTATATAATAGAAAAAATAACACATTTTAACCAATCAAGCCCAAAATTCATTCACATCAGGTCATGTAAAGTTGTACAATTATATGCGTTTGCAATAGTAATCGTGTAAATTTACACTGACATTGTTCATTTTGTATTTATTTATTTTTATGTGTAAAGAAAGAGGAAAAAAAATCAAGAAAATTTGATATTTTAATGAAATGTAGTGTAAAATTGATAATTTGATATATGGTGTTTTGAAAAGTATGTAAAATAGAAAAAGTAAGTTTGTATGCTAAAATAAACCTAAATTTTTGCATGAGTTGATACGAATGTTCTTCACTAAGACTAGATAGAAGATATAGAAAGAGAGAGAGAGAAGAAATCGCTTTTCTTCTCTCGCATGTACACATGCACTCTCTCTACCCACTGGACACTCAAACCCTATTTATAGAATTTCACATGAGTAGTTAAGAGAAGTTATGTATAGATTGGATCGGACTCATTGTGGACATACTCATTAGGTTGTTTTGATCTCTGATTCAAAATTTCTCACAGTAATAGGTAAGAAATTAAGAATCATTTAATAACTTCCACCCGATTATAAATTTGATCCAAGCCACCCATAAAGACCCAACCTTAGCAAAAGGTGCCATAGATGCCTCAAGATTGCTTCCTATTCCAATTAACTCCATTTCTAAAGCCAAAAGGTCTAAAACCACCCCTTTCTTTGGAGAAACAAATTGCCCACCAAGCCACCTTAACATTGTGGTGGGCCTTTTTGTGCAGTATTAGGCTGGACTACTTCCTGCCGTGCTAGGCCCAAAGTGTTCTGGATCAAGGAGTTGGGACCGGTCCAATTGCAACCCACCTTGGTCTGACTTATGCGTAAACCATACCCCATTTACCAAGATTTTGATCACATGCCCATGGCAGGCAGAGATGCTAAAGTAATTACGGCAGACAGATATAATAAAGATGATAAAAGAGATCTGTTCACTATTTAGGCAAAAATAAATAATAGGTCATTGCAAGGAACGCATGTTTCGTGAAAAGGCAACAAAAAATAAATACAGAAGAGGTAGTAACAAGCTTATTGAATCAAAATAAACATCAATCTGCCATGCTAAGTTACGCTACAGGGTCTAAGTCAAGAAGGAAGCCATTTCCTCAACGCGAATAATCTCTCCAGAGAAGAAATTAGTTGCTTTGAGGGAGCGGGCCTAAATGACTTGTGCCCAGAGAAATCTTTTTGCCGTTAGTGGAGAACATAGGTTTATGAGGGAGAGAGGGAATCAACCTATTTGGTGCATGTCTGCCACTCTATTTTCTCTATCTTGTTTTTCCTGTTCTCTCTAATTCTTTCTTTCTTCGCTTTATCTTTCGATGTTTTTTTAGTTGTTGTGATTCTCTCCTTAGAGGTTGTTATTGTCGTCCCCCCTTTTTCCGTGCACAATAAGTGTCCTTTATATAATACCTGCCGTGGCTGGCTTTACCATTTTAGCCTTTAACCGTCTTTGTCTGGTGTGGGTGTCCTTTCTAACCATTGATCAGTCACTTAGCCAGCATCACTTATCTATGCTGGCCACGCCACTCCACATCACCAAGCGAAGAAGATTATTTTGTTTGTTTGCTTGCCGTGACATTCTTACATGCCACTGCGTGGGTGCTCTCTCTCTCTCTCCTCAATGGCATGTACCTAGTGGTTCCAATTCAGCCTTACTTCTTTTAGGCGGTATGTCATTCCAACAGGACAATTCCCCCAAAAGAGCCTGAGCAAGAACCTCAAAATAGGTTTTCTTCGTCGTTCCCCCCTTTTCCGTGCACAGTAGGTGTCCTTTATATAATACCTGCCAGGGTTAGCTTTACCATTTTAGCCTTTAACTGTCTTTGTCTGGTGTGGGTGTCCTTTCCAACCATTACTGATTGGTTAGTCACTCAACCAGCATCACTTACCTATGCTGGCCATGCCACTCCACATCACCAAGCGAAGAAGATTATTTTGTTTGTTTGCTTGCCGTGGCATTCTTACTTGCCACGGTGTGGGTGCTCTCTCTCTCTCTCCTTAATGGCATGCACCTAGTGGTTCCAACTCAGCTTTGCTTCTTTTGGGCAATATGTCATCCCAACAGGACACTTTCCCCAAAAGAGCCTGAACAGGAACCTCAAAATAGGTTTTTCCTTCTCCCCACTGCCAAACCATGCCCTCTTATCTCTGACCCATTACCCACCATTTCCTGTATTGGCTGGGTACAGGCTGGTAGTGTCTGGGCCTTGCGCATGCCTCACTTCCATGTTCGTCCAAAGCCTGTCTATTGCTCATGCGTTTGCCGCGGTCTAAAGGTCCATCTATCTATTCTGTCGTTCGTCCTTGACTTCTTATGTCGTGGGCTATTTTCCTGATTTCTCATTCTTTATGGCTTGCTCCCTTAGGGGCTGGGCTTTGCCTTATTGTGGGCTTCCTCTCCTTCATGCCATTCTTCGTGCTTTATTCTTACGGTCTTGCTATTACTTCCTGCCACATCATTCTGCTATTCCTGCCGTGATGTTATTTGACCTAGAACTGCTCGGCCTCTTTGGGCTTACTGCTTATTTCTTTTCTGATGGCCCAATAAGCTCATCAGGCCTTTTACCACATTGCTCGCGGGCTCCCGTGTCCCGTTCACTTCCTCTTAGGCAACCTTGGCCTATTTACTTTCTTGGGGGCACCCTTGGCCCTTTCTAACTCTGTGCTTCTCATGGGCTTTCACTAACTCCTTGGGCTTCCTTGGCCCAATTACTTTATACTTCCTCCTTGAGGCTTATAGACTCTCCATTGCCCCATGCTTTCTTTACTTACTTTACTTTGGGCCTGCTGTGGCCCATTCTCACTTTTTCTACATCCATACTGCTCATGAGTTTGCTACTTTTCTCTTTCCGAGCCCTTTTAGGCCCATTTACTTCCTCAAGGTCTATTTGTTTGCTTTATGGGCCTATGATCCATTATTCCTGCTGTTTGGGCTTAATGGTCTTCCTATCCAATTGCTAACTCTCTTCTGCCCACGATGTTGGGCTTCTTCTTCCTGCTAGGCTTCCAAAAAAAAATGAGCATCTACAAACATTAAGGAGTTGGTGCATATGTTGTGTTGTCTTGTCTTAGGGCTATATTTTGGGTAAATTACAAAGGTAGTCTCTATCTTTTACACCATATGTCAATTTGGTCACTAACATTTTCAGTGCTGTGTCAATTTAGTCTATGCCGTTATATCCTTGGTGAGTCAAACAAAATAATAAAAAACTAATTTTCATACCATATCAACTGCCAACTGTACTGCCACATCATTAAAAAAAAAAAAAACTCAAATTACCTAAACTTTTCAAATGTTTAAGTTTCTTGTTTTGTTTGCCAATTACCATTTTCAGTTTGCTTTTCATATATCTTTCGAAAAGCAACTGAACTTTTTCTTGTGCAGCATGCATGTAGTCATGTAGAGAACTACAGATTGACCAAAAAGTTGGCTTGAAATATACGTAGAAAGTGAAAGATTGCCTATTTAGGAACTATGAACTTCTCGAACACACGACAAGATCCACCTGAATGAACTTTTATTAATTAAGTTCTGAACCACCAAGTACATCCTGTATGTTTTCATGAGCTTCAATAAATTGGCACATATCAACCATATCATAAGAAACTGGAGGTAATATCTACAGGTTCCAGAAGAAAGAAACAACAACACCCATAGCTTGCTGCAGGCAAAAATGTATGGATCATTGAGCCGTTTTTTCTGTTTATCTCCACCCTTTTAAAATAAATAAATAAATAAAAACCTTAGCCCCATACTAAAAGGAAATTTTGCGGAATGAATTGGCTTATTCACATAAGAAACCTTAGGAAAGAAATATTGAAGGCTAAATAAATGGTCAAAACTAGCATTTGTATTATTGAGAAGTTCAGTTACAGTGCAAGCATATAGAAACCTTACAAAACATATTTATAAAGGGAAAAACTGCCAAACAGTTAAAAGTTATACAAGCTCGCTTTTCAAAATTAAGTCAAAGAAAAAAAATATAGACTAACATACTACGAATCAATGACCAGTAATTTCTAATTTTCTCTTCAGTAAAAACTACTTCAATAGTCAAGTTCTTCATTTCTTCTTCAGATCTAGAAAGAGACTCAGACTGTCTTGACACTTCTTCATTCTGTTGGAGCAGTCCATCCACAAATGCCTTAGCCTCATTCTTTTTCTGAACACATCTATTGACTTTGGCTTGAGCCTCGCAAAGTTCTTGTTCTGCTTGCATCAATTCATTTGATGCAGTGGTCAAATCTTGCAAAGCATCAGCTACTTGAATTTTGAATGCTGCTCTAGGATCTGGAGTGTGAGAGATGATATGATTAAGAGCTTCAATTCTCTCTCTTTTATCTCAGATCTGAGAAAGGTCTTTGACAGAGTTCTCATATTGGTCCATGAACATAGAAAGAATTGGACCTTCAATCCTATCTTCTTTATGCATGTAGGGGAGTATGGATTGACAGAGTTCATAGAATCGACCTTGAGCAACATCATCTAGGAGAACTTCATCTACAGAATTGACCAAATAAGAGCGAATGCACAGTAAGGTCTCATTCAGCTTGACGAAATCCATATTTGATGATGCTGAAGGTATGCTTGTTTCAAGATTATCAAGTACAGCACGAGCCTTGGCAAATATGTCTTCATCATCCCCTTGTTCTTCAGCTTCTTGCACTCTTTTTCCTTCATCTTTTTTAGTCAGATTCATTGAAGCAAAATCCTGAAAAAGGAGAAAATTGGTTAGAGAAAAATGTAAACTTGTGAGAAGATTTAATAATAGCTTGACAAAGAAGACATTCTGAGTTGGAACCAACAATTGGTATACTACATAAGGTATTGATGGGGTACTTTCCTGAAGGCGCCGTCACCCTCTATCTGGGCGACGGCGCGGTAATGGACGACGGTCCATTATGCCCGTCACCCTCAACCAGCTCCCCTGCAAGTCCCGACGGGATGAACGGATGACGGGACGAATCTGAAGGAATCAACTTATCTTGTCACGCACGCCACTACCTGGATAGATACCTTGCACTCCACGCAATAGGGAATGGCCCTGGTGAGGAGAGGATTCCGTAAAGAACACGCATTACGGCATGGCTCCGGTCAGAGGTTATCTCCTCGGACACGCCGAAGCCCCAACTCTACACCACTATAAATACCCTCGACCCTCATGAATAAAGGTACGCATGTTTTCTATCCTAACTCTAGCACTCTGGAGTTGTGAGTAATACTAACTTAACCGTCGGAGGGTTGTTGGCCGGTACCACACCGGTACTCCCCTTTTGAGGTTCTCTCCACTCGTGCAGGTTTACCTGGAACGCGCGAAGACCCTGCGGCTCACTGAGGGTGAATTTTCGGCATCATCAGTTGGCGCCGTCTGTGGGAAAGTACACGTACATAGGCTGTGTTCTGTGCTTTCCGGACAAAGAGTTGCATGGTACTCACGCGTTCAAAGGTTACCACAATGAATGACCAAGGCAACGAGCAACGCACCACTGCCCTCGAGAGACAAGTCCAGACTCTGGCGGCCGCGGTGGAGCGCCTCACGAAACGCAACAACGATTTGGAAGAACAACTTTTGCGGGGAAACGCGACGGTTGGCAACCAGGGGGAAAATGGGGAAAACAACGCCCATGAGAGGAATCATGGAGGCCCAGAAGGAAGCAATGCATTGAGCCGACCCGAAGAGCAAGGGACGAGCCGCCCGTTGGCCGCTGACAACGTTCCACCTAGCGTTGCCGATGAGATGCGGTTGATGAAGAAGCGTATGGACTTCATGATGAATGCCCTCAAAGGATGAGTGTCCAGCGACCTCGACGATCTCGTCCACCGCACATACTCTCCCTTCACTGCACCCGTCATCTTGTTCCCCACACCGCCAAAATTCCGCATGCCCCAAATAGAAAGCTACGACGGTTCCAAGGATCCACTAGACCACTTGGAATCCTTCAAGACATTAATGCACTTGCACGGCGTACCGGACGAAATTATGTGCCGGGCCTTCCCGGCGACGCTAAAAAGCTCCGCAAGGATCTGGTTCGGCAGGCTGACGCCCGGCTCCATCGGTTCCTTCAAGGAGTTGAGTGCCCAATTCGCTACACATTTTATCAGGGGGCACAGATATAAAAAATCCACCGCGTGCTTGATGAACATTAGGCAGCGGGAGGATGAGACGCTCAGGTCCTACATAGCCAGCTTCAACAAGGAGGCACTTTCGATCGATGAAGTAGACGACAAGATACAGGTCGCCGCATTCACCAACGGGCTGAAGGAGGGCAAATTCTTGTTCTCTCTATACAAGAATGACCCGAAGACGATGTCGAATGTATTTTACAGGGCAACGAAGTATACGAATGCGGAAGACGCATTACAGGCCCGAGGAGAGAGACCTCCCAAGAGGCGGGAGAGGCAGGAGGACGTAAGATAGGATAAGGGGCGAAAGAAACCCCGGGCAGAAGGCCGAGATAACAGGCGACCGCAACCCCCTGCCGGTAAGTTCACAAGCTTCACTCCGCTGACGGCCCCGGTCGACCAAGTCCTGATGGAAATCAAAGACAAGGGGTCCCTGACGTTTCCGGGAAAACTGAAGGGGAATCCCGATAGACGACCCAAAGACAAGTACTGCCGCTTCCACCGAGATCACGGCCACGACACCGCCGACTGTTATGACTTAAAGCAGCAGATTGAGGCCTTGATTAGACAGGGAAAGTTGCAAAGATTCGTCAGCCGAGAAAGGACAGAAGCGCCTCGGCAGGAACAGGCCACCCGCAGGGACAATAAGCGCCCTAGACCGCCCATAGGAGACATAAGGATGATCATCGGGAGTACGGCCTCCATCGGATCGACAAAGAAGGCTCGGAAAGCCTATCTCAGGGCAGTGCAGAACGTCCAGGCGGCGGGCGTCACCCAGAAGAAGCCGCGCGCCAGCAGCCCCACTATTGAGTTCACGGAAGAAGACGCCCAGCGTCTTCATCACCCGCACGACGATGCCCTTGTTGTCAACGTCCGGGTGGGAGACTATAACACATACAGGGTCCTGATCGACAATGGTAGTTCCGCGGATATCCTCTATTACCCGGCGTTTCAACAGATACGGATCGGCAAGGAACACTTGACACCTACCAACGTTCCGCTCATCGGGTTTGGAGAGACGAGAGTCTACCCCCTCGGCGCCATCGCCTTGCCAGTCACGATTGGAAAATATCCCCAGCAGGTCACTAAAGATGTCACCTTCCTCGTCGTCGACTGTTCGTCCGCCTACAACGCTATCATAGGGCGGCCCACCCTTAACGCTTGGAAAGCCGTAACGTCGACCTACCACCTAATGGTCAAGTTCCCCACCGAGGATGGAGTGGGGGAGTTATGGGGAGACCAGATGGCCGCGCGAGAATGCTACGTAGCGATGGTAGAAGCGGACAGCCACTTGCAAGCAATGAACATAGAGCAGCGGGTGGGGGCAGAACCCGCCGAAGAGCTCGAGGAGATTGCACTCGACGAGTCCAGGCCAGACAGGACCACCAGAATTGGCGCTCTCACTAGCCCTTCGGCTCGCCAGGCGCTCGTGACTTTCCTCCGAAAAAACCAGGATGTGTTCGCCTGGAGTCACGAAGATATGCCGGGAATTGACCCTTCGGTCATGGTGCACAAGCTGAACGTGTCGCCCACTTTCCGGCCCGTCCGTCAGAAGAAGCGAGTGTTTGCCCCGGAACGAGACCGGGCGGTGGCAGAAGAAGTCGGCAAGCTACGAGAAGCGGATTTCATCCGAGAAGTGTACTATCCCGATTGGTTGGCCAACGTGGTGATGGTCAAGAAGGCTAGCGGGAAGTGGCGCATGTGCGTCGACTTCACAGACCTGAACAAGGCGTGCCCCAAAGATAGTTATCCCCTCCCACGGGTCGACACCCTGGTGGACTCTACAGCCCAACACCAGCGGTTGAGCTTCATGGATGCCTTTTCAGGGTACAATCAGATCCGGATGGACGTGGCGGATCAAGAGAAAACCTCGTTCGTTACCAGCCAGGGTTTTTTCTGCTACAAGGTAATGCCGTTCGGACTGAAGAATGCGGGTGCCACATATCAGAGACTCATGAACAAAATGTTCGCCAACCAAATAGGAAGGAATGTTCAGGTATATGTGGATGACATGTTGGTAAAAAGCAGGAGGAAGGATGACCACGTGGAGGACCTTGAAGAAACGTTCGACACACTCCGCTCCTACAACATGAAGCTAAACCCGGCAAAGTGCGCGTTTGGAGTAGCGGCGGGAAAATTCCTAAGCTTTATGGTGTCTCAAAGGGGCATTGAGGCCAACCCGGACAAGATTCGAGCCATAGTGGAAATGGCGCCCCCAAAGAACACGAAGGAGGTACAAAGCTTGAATGGGAAAGTAGCCGCCCTGAACCGGTTTGTATCAAAGGCGACAGATAAGTGCCTACCCTTTTTCCGCACGTTGAAGAAGTCTTTCGAGTGGACGGGCGAATGCCAAAAGGCGTTCGAGGAACTGAAAGCCTACCTCTCTTCACCACCGCTACTGAGCCCCTCGCAACCAGGGGAAGAGCTCTTCCTTTACCTGGCCGTCTCCCCGGCGGCAGTCAGTGCGGCCTTGGTCAGAGAAGAAGACAAGGTCCAAAAACCTGTGTACTACGCCAGCCAGGCGTTCCGCGGGGCGGAGGAAAGGTACCCGCCAATGGAAAAGCTCGCCTTCGCCTTGATCACCGCGGCCCACAAGCTTAAGCCCTACTTCTAAGCTCATACAATAGTTGTCTTAACCAACAAACCCCTGCGACGAGTGATGCACAACCTCGAAGCGGCCGGTCGCCTGACCTTATAGGCGATCGAATTGACCGAGTTCGACATCAGGTACCGCCCGCGCACCGCCGTGAAGGGGCAGGCCGTCGCTGACTTTATCGCTGAGTTCACAAGCGGCGAGGACCAGGGGGCAGACAAACACCCTTCATGGACCTTACATTCGGACGGATCATCGACCAGACAGGCCGGGGGGATAGGTGTCGTACTTCGCTCCCCCGAAGGAGATCAGATCGAATGCATGATTCGCCTAAATTTCCCCACCACAAATAATGAGGCGGAGTATGAAGCATTAATAGCTGGGATCGACCTCGCCAAAGCAGCAGGGGCCACCAAAGTGGTAGCCTACTGCGACTCCCAGGTCGTCGTTAACCAAGTAAGCGGAGACTACGAGTGTAGAGGCGACAGAATGAGAATGTATCTCGATCAAGTGAAGAGAAGAGTGAAGGAGCTAAGCGCAGAAGTGATCCAAATACCTAGAGAAGAAAATGAGCAAGCCGACCGCCTTGCCAAAGCTGCCTCTTCCGAACACATGGCCCCCCCCGACAATGTGCTTTCCTTTGTGCAAATGACGCCGCTAATAGAGCTTATCAGTGTGCAGGAAATAGGCTCCGAAGACAATTGGACCACGCCGCTAGTCTCCTACCTAAAGGATGGGGCCTTGCCAGACGAAAGAGAAGCCACCAGAAAGCTGAAGGTTCGAGCCGCAAGGTTCGTACTAATGGAGGGCGTCCTGTACAAAAGGGGCTTCTCTCACCCGTACCTGAGGTGTTTGAGCCCCGAAGAAGCCGACTATGTCATGAGGGAAGTCCACGAGGGAGTCTGTGGAAACCACTCGGGATCTCGATCACTGGCGCACAAATTGATTCGGGCTGGGTATTACGGGCCTACCATGCAGAAAGACGCCCAAGCCTACGTCAAAGCCTGCGACAAATGCCAAAGGTTCAGCAACATTGTCCGACAACCGCCCGCAGAGCTAACTCCCATAACGGCCCTGTGGCCTTTTGCTCAATGGGGACTAGACATTATGGGTCCATTCCCAACGGCTACGCGGCAGCTGAAGTTCGTGGTAGTAGACATAGATTACTTCACAAAGTGGGTAGAAGCTGAAGCTCTCGCCACCATCACGGAGAAGAACGTGCGGAGCTTTGTCTGGAAATCCATCATATGCAGATTCGGGATCCCTAGGGTCCTAGTCTCGGACAATGGCAAACAATTCGACAACGGCCCCTTCCGAGAATTCTGCTCGCAGCTGGGGATAAAAAACCACTACTCCTCCCCCGCCCACCCCCAAGCCAACGGCCAAGTAGAAGTGACGAACCGATTCTTGCTAAGATTATCAAGACTCGGCTCGAGAGGGCAAAGGGGATATGGCCTGCGGAATTACCCAGCGTACTTTGGGCATACAGGACGACGGCAAGGACCCCAACAGGAGAAACGCCATTCCGGCTAACCTACGGAAGCGAGGTGGTCATCCCGGCCGAAGTAGGACTCACAACCTACAGGGTGAACGCCCACGATGAAAACAGGAATGATGAGGCATTACGCCTACGGCTGGACCTAATCGACGAAGTCAGAGCAGCGGCCGAACAAAGGCTTGCACGATACCAAGATCGCATGACCAAGTACTACAATTCCCGAGTCAAGTACAGGGACTTCCAGGTCGGAGACCTTGTTCTAAGAAGAGTCATGGGCGCCACCAGGGATCCTGCCCAAGGAAAGCTCGGCCCCAACTGGGAAGGACCCTACCGAGTCATGTCATGGCACCGAAGAAGCATCTACCATTTGGAAACGATGGAAGGACAGACACTACCCCACCCGTGGAACGCCGAGCACCTACGAAAGTATTATCAATAAAAAGTGGCAGCTCCTACTTGTATGCTTTAATGTATTTTGGGAACCCAAAGGGTACTTTCTTTCTTTCCTTCTTAAAATTTATGCAAGGCTCGGAGGTTTATTCAAACTCTCTCATACTATGATAAGTGTTTGACCTTGAAACATGCGAAGTACTAAAGCCGACGGTACCATAACTGACGGCCCAAAGCGGCGACGGCTTAAAATCTACAAGGCATAAAAGCGTCAAGCACCAAAGCTGACGGCTTAGAAGCCAACCTAAAATCTACAAGGCATAAAAGCGTCAAGCACCAAAGCTGACAGCTTAGAAGCCAACCTAAGATCTACAAGGCGTAAGAGCGTCAAGCGCCAAAGCTGACGGCTCAGAAGCCAATCTAAAAAACTGACATAAATCCGTCAAGCACTAAAGCCGACGGCATGGGAGCCAACGTCCCAAACTCTACAAGGCATAAGAGCGTCAAGTACTAGAGCTGACAGCTCAGAGCCTATAAAAAAAAAAAAAAAAAAAAAAAAAAAAAACAAGGCGCAAAAGCGCCAAGCACTAAAGTCGACGGCCTAAAGGCCAACTGAAGATCTACAAGGCGTAAACGCCCGTCAAGCGCAGGAACAAACGGCCTTAAAACGACGGCGCTATCCTAAAAAGTTAAGCCTATAATCCAAGTGCGAAAATCGGCCAGGCCTATAAGCTGACGGTTCGTAAGGTGACGGCTCGAAAAGATCCACCATAATTCATAAAGGTTGACGACCCAATTGGAAGGTCCTAAGCACAAAAGTCCAAAATTGGACTGCCGTGAAGCAAAAAAAAAAAAAAAAAAGAACATACATAAGGCTTGGAAAGAAGATATCACATTGCGAATAATGAAAAATTATCGTATTACAAAAATTTTGTTCTTACAAAAGCCCTCGAAACGACGGGGCACTACTTAACAAAAAAAAGAGTAATGATAATAAATTTTACAAGAATCAAACGGCAGGAGCGTCCGACACGATCTCGTCGCCCTTGGGGGGATCTTGGACCACAGGGAAGCCTTCGAAGCCAGAAGGGTCGGATGATGGAACCGTTTGAGCACCGGACGGGTCAGGAGCAGGCTGGGCGAGGACGACACCGTCGTCCTTCAGCTGCGTACCAGACTCGCTGAGATTGTCGTCGTCTACCATGACGGTGTCGCCCACAGGATTCGACGGCACCGGGTCATCCATAGGCACCCTTGACAAGTCGAGGTGGGGGAAAAGGGACTTCACCTGCTTAAGGCAGTCCTCAAACCCGTCACCGTAGTACTCAGCACAGGCATCTATGAATGTTTGGGTCGTCTTGAATTCAGTAACGGCATCAGCCTTCGCCGTCTCCACCTGACCCAACAGAGACGACAGCTCCCTCTCCGCCGTCACCTTAGCCTCCGTCTCCTTCTCTAGCTGACGGGTCGTTTCCTCAAGTTTTTCTTTCAACTCCTTTACTTCCACGTTCAGAGTCCAGGAAGCTTCCTTGTACTGGTTCAACCCGTCAGAAAGATTCGTGATGCGCTTCTTCTGACGGGCCAGCAGCTCCTCGCCCTTCGCCCCCTTGACTTGCATGGCCCTCATGCGAACCATTGCCTGTGGAGCAAAACTTCCGTCAGCACAGTACCACAAAAAGCAGACGGGACTAATAGTAAAGAATATACATACCCTGGCGAGATCGAAGAGGCCTGAGTCCCCCAGGTCCTGCACAGACTGGCTGACGCAAGAATCAGCTTCCCTCGTCCCCAGGATGGAGTCCAACCGCTCCAAGGCATACTCCTTGTGGGTAAGGATGCAGCGCCCGTCCTCCGGGATGACGGGACCTTGGACCGACATCAGCCCCTTGCCGGCCCCGTGTTTGGGTGACGGGGGTCTCGCAGAATGATCCCCAGGGGTGACCGCCACTTTCTTCGCCGGGCGGCCCTCGGTCCCGTCACCCTTCCTTTTTGGCGCGCCCTTGTTGACGGCCTTCGGGAGGGACGTGGACGCCCCCTCCTTACCCTTCCCTTCCTCCTTTTTACGAGCAGCGGCGGCCCTGACTTGAACTCTCATCTTAGCGGACTCCATCTCTGCAAGACAAGGACCCAATGTAAAAATGCCAAGTAAAGTTGACGGGAATGAACAGGTCGATTGAACTTACGTTGACGGGATAACTTATCTAAGCGGCGTGCCTCCTCTGTTGGCAGTGGTCCCCCACAATAAGCGTGGAGGGCGTCAGGTGTGATGAGGTCGCGACACTTCCTCTCCTCCAAGGGTATCCCCGTCCCCTTGAGGATGAAGGCCTTTTGCTCCTCCGAGATCACGGGGCGAGTGAAAGCTGAAAAGGAAAAGTAAAACAGACGGGTTAGAACCTTGGACTAAAATAAGCTGATAAGCAAGGCTGACGGCGACGACCTGACTCCCTGACGTAACCCCAAGTGTTGTCAAAACCATGAGGAATCGACCCCCACTCCTCCTCACGGCAAACCCAACTCGTCCCCTCCACAAAAAAATACCTGCCCTTCCAATTCCTGTTGGAGTCAGGCATGTCCGACACCAGCCTCAACTCCTTCCTCCTCGCAGAGAAGTGGTAAATCCCCTTGGACGAAGTGATGTGGTGTGGACGGTAACACCAAAAGAACTCGTCAAGGGTCAGTTGACGGTGCCCTCCACTCAGGCTCCCCCACAGTATTTCAGAACCGATGAACACCCTCCAGGCGTTGGGGGCAATCTGGCTGACGGACAGCCCGAGGTAATTTGCCAACTGACGGTGGAGCGCTATCAGAGGCAACCTCAATCCTGCCGCGAACATGGCATCATACATGCCAACGTCCGCGGTCTTCCCGGAGTAACACCTCTCCTTCTCCAAGGGAAGACGGATCGGAATATCGTCTGGGATTTGGTAACGAGTCCGCAGCGAATTAAAAACCTTATCCGTCATCGAAGGTAAAAAATGATTAACCGTCCAATCTTTGGGGAGGATGAACGGATGGTCGTCTCCCGAGCCTCCCGAGGTACTCTCCAAGTCTTCATCCCCTGACGAACCCTCGCCGCTTCCACTCTCCCTCGCTTGGTCGTCATCTCTACCTTCCCTTACTACTCCACCTTGGTCCCCAACTTCCCCGTCGGAAGACTGTACCGACGCTTCGTCCTCTGACGACCAAGAAAAGCCATCTCCCGGCTCGTGGCCCGGCTGGTAAACCTCGTCGTAGCCCGCCCCATCGCGGACTGACGACTGCTCACTCGACGTCTCCCTAGACATCTTACTACCTACAAGCGACGGGGTTGGTCTAAGAACCTGAGTGACGGCCCTCCCAGAAACTTCCTAAAGCTCAGTATACGATTGAATCAAAGAAGTTAAGGGCAGAGAAAAGCAACTCACCAAGTTGTGATAGTACTGATGAAGCTGACGATACCAACCAGCGGATGAGAACCAAAAGGCAATTGTAATCTCTGAGTTGACGGTTTCTCTCTGGACAGCGGGATTGGAATAAAAGAAGAGAAATGAGGAAAAACGGAGCATATATATAGGTGGTTTGAGGCACAGAAGACGAAGCGGCCCTCCCGTCCAGCTACCTGCCATTCGGCCAAGGACACGTGTGCTGACACTAGGGCTGCTCGAGGTGACTAACCATTAATGCCTTGTCTGCCACACGCTGTACTCCCCAATCCGTCAGGCGAGACCAACGGAATTAAGGAGTAGGGGGCAACTGATAGGGTACTTTCCTGAAGGCGCCGTCACCCTCTATCTGGGCGACGGCGCGGTAATGGACGACGGTCCATTATGCCCGTCACCCTCAACCAGCTCCCCTGCAAGTCTCGACGGCATAATCTACACATCGACGGGATGAACGGATGACGGGACAAATCTGAAGGAATCAACTTGTCTTGTCACGCACGCCACTACCTGGATAGATACCTTGCACTCCACGCAATAGGGAATGGCCCTAGTGAGGAGAGGATTCTATAAAGAACACGCATTACGGCATGGCTCCGGTCAGAGGTTATCTCCTCAGACACGCCGAAGCCCCAACTGTACACCACTATAAATACCCTCGACCCTCATGAACAAAGGTACGCATGTTTTCTATCCCAACTCTAGCACTCTGGAGTTGTAAGTAATACTAACTTAACCGTCGGAGGGTTGTTGGCCGGTACCACACCGGTACTCCCCCTTTGAGGTTCTCTCCACTCGTGTAGGTTTACCCGGAACACGCGAAGACCCTGCGGCTCACTGAGGGTGAATTTTCGGCATCATCAGGTATCAAGTTCAACATCTATGGAAGGATCCATTGTGGGTTCCTGAGATGTAACTCAACCCCATTAAAGGTATATTATTTCTGATAACATCAAAGAAAATATATCTGAAATGATCCTTAAACACTTGGGCTAGGTTTCCAACAAGCCTTGAAGTGCTTTAGGAGTGTTGAAATAGGACAAGTAAATGTCCCACCATTCCTCAAATGGTTTAGAGGATTCAGACCACCTCCAGAACAACTTCAATTTAAAAGATTCTGTTTGAACTTCATCTTTGGAGTTCAAAACATTGATCTCATCCATTTTTACAGTTGCTCTCTCATGCCAAGGCACAGTGAAAATAGGTGGGAGAGGAATCAGTTGCACAAATCCAAGTTGGCGAGCAGCAAAAGAGGGATTATAAGCCTCCAATGAACCTTTAACTCCACTATTTACAACCAAATCACGAGCTCTCAGTATACTTGACCAAATAGCACTGTTCTCTTTGTTGGCATAGTTATCATTCTTGAGATTCATGAAATCTTTTGAGCCATATAGTCTATACTTTTTTTTTTGTTAAACACATAATTCTACAGTTCTCCACCTTAAACCTCTTTCAAACCATGCTGCTACCACTGCAATGACCTCCACCACCGCTAACTCTATCATCACAGCCGTTATCGTTAATGTAACACTTCTCTTATTTACATATGGACCGACCAACTATGATTTGTTTAATACATTGAAACAAAAGGAAACAAATAAATATTTGAAGTTTAAAAAAAAAATAAATAATATTTCAAAAGGCTTAACTAATTGGTGCTTCACAGAATCTTACCTCTGTGTTCTGTGGTGAATGTGAGAGCATGTTTAGTTCAGGTGATGATTTCATCTGGTGCAGCTTCAATGAAGGTGGGAAAGAAGCCTGAAAATGATAAAAAAAAATAATAATAAATAAATAACTCATTTTTGCAAGTTTATTGCCTTCTTCAAATTAATATATAATCTCAGTTGCATGTTTTTGTATAATGATAGTCAGCTTAGGTTATTTTAATTTAAGCTTTACATCAGAATCCCTTTAAATATGTTTAAACTTTTTTTTTTGGCACTTTAACATTAATATATCATATCAAGATATATTTTCATAATAATTTATGTTATACTTTTCATCATTCCATTAAGATTAAATAAACAGTATTTAAAATTTTATTTAAATAAAAATCTCATGCATTGTATTAGGTTACAAGCTAGTTTATAGAATACCTGTTTGTCTTGAGCTTTGGGCTGATTTTTCTTGTTGTACTGACACTTTTCAGGAAGAAAAAGTTTTGTGCCTTCACGGTTCCTCCAATGCACCCTCTTATCCCTTTCAATTTTTTGTTGCTCTTCCATATCTTTCTTCCTCTTTTCTTCTTCTTGTACGAGCCTTATCTGCTTAGCTCTCAACATTTCAAAACTGCTTCACAAAAAAAAAAAAAAAAAAAAAAAAAAAAAAAAAAAATTAGGACCAAAATGCACTTTGGGCTAAATTTGCATCACCTAAATTCCCAAGGGCTAAATAAACAACTTGTGTCAACCACACTAAGCCATCATGATACATAATAGAGTTCTTCTTATGAAAGTAAATGCACCGGTAATGTGAACAATGCCTGCAATAACTACTCATTAAAGGCTTCATTTTCTTGCTAATTGAGCTGCTAAAATAAATATCTAGCTCATGTCTATTCATGAAGCCACTAATATTTTTATACATGAGGCCTACTGATTTAAATCTAATCAAATTGCAATAAATTGAATATCCCTGACCAAATTTATATGTACAGAATTTTCTTGTGCTAGAGGCTTAATTCTCAATATTTTTATAAATAAATGAGGCATCAAGTTACTCTTACAGGTATGGCAATGAGCCAATGAGTACAAGTAATTAACCAACAAGAAAATGTTTAACTGAACATAACATAATATCAACTAACTCTTATAACCAGGTGTGTGAAAGTCAGAGACAAAATGTAAGCAATTAACATAGAAAATATGGAGAAGTGACACAACAAAAAATAAGAGCCAAGTTGTCATATATCTATAATGATAAATTTTACATAACCGCACCTATAAAATCTCTACCACAAAGTCGTTACGAATTGAATGCTGTCACCCCTTATTAGTTCTATTCTGGTCATGCAGCAGCAAGCTTCTAATTCTTTTCTGGAACTGAGAGAGTTAGCCACCTCCATACTTGAGTGTGTTACTCAACCTACATCAACAAGTTATTTATTTTCACTAGGCTTTCACAGAAATTTAAAATTTTTAATCATATATTTCACTAGTATTGCAGCTTGTGCTACTCTTGATTGAATTAGAGTCTGCCATAGAGTAGAGATGAAACAGAAAACAAACTTCATTCAAAGATTTTCGGGAGAAATAAACACTATCTTTCATTAAGTAATGAGATTTCGCTCTATCTTTCCACATAATATGAAATGGGTGCCACTGACAATTAGATCTCCTTATCCCAGCCCATCCTTGCACCAGATTAATGTGAGAATTTCCCTTTTGCTCTTCATGACTGCCTTCATAATCCACCCAACCCAACACTTTTCACCAACAATCTCCATCACCATCACAGCAAACCACAATTTAAAATCATCTTTGCCACCACTTACCTCTAGCCACCTACCACTGTCACTGCCAATCTTGTCCTAACTTCAGTCATCACCATTGATGACTCAATAAGCCAATAGAAATTGTAAACACATCACCATCAAGCTCACCAAACCATGCACAAAATCAACACTGAAACAAAGAAAAAGCCAATGATCGGAACCAACCCCCACCTTTTGAACTTGATTACTCATCAATATACAGCTCCATATCTAAAAAAAGCAAATCAAGAAAGCAAAGAAAGCCCGAACAGATTCTGTTTCATAATTTCTGACAGCATTTTGTTGGCACTTTTACCATCTGTTTGAATGAGCTTATTTTCATGGGTTTATTTGTTTAAAAATAAGTTGCATAAAAGTAAAGCTATATCTTAAAAAATGAGGCTTTAAAAATTTGTACCTAGCCAAATAAACAAAATAAGAAAAAACGAAAGAGACCCTTGAATTGCAGAACGACCCTGAAATAGTGCTTTTTACATAATTGCCAAATTGGTGCTTATGTGCAAAGCACTTTTGTCTAATGAGGCCCAAAGGTGATTTTGGGAAAAGGTTACCAAATGCACGCTTGCACCGGCAGGTCTGTGCACTTAAGTGTGCTTGACACTTCTACCAACACTGGGATGAAGGTGGAAAGAGAAGCAAGCCAAGCAACTATGATAGGGCGATAAGGTGGAAAAAGAAACGAGTCAAGAAACTATGGTAGTAAGAAATACTATATATTTTCCTAAACCTACTTTTTTACTCCCTTTTTTTTGTGGATAGGTAAACTTTTTGCTCCCCTTCTTTCCTTCACCTAAACAAATTTAAAATTAAATCAGAAAAAGCGGGGAGAGATTTGGGGGGGGAGGGGGGGGATGGGGTGAGGACCGCTTCCTTTCCTTCTCTTCTATCCTTGCCTTTCACCCTCTTTCAGTTTGCATTAACAAAACAGAGTGTAAACATAGCAATTATAGATCTCATTGCAACTTGGGGTACTACAATTTGTAGGATATACTACAAACTACAACAAAGACTAGCAAACAGTAGGCAGGTAAAAACAATGAACATAACTATCATTCTTGTTCTTGTCAAAGCAAATTTCCTAATTGCGCTAGGCTTTCTATCCAAATTGCTCACCCAACTTTGAAAGGCCACCTACTGTGATTAGTTCTGGCCTTCCAATTATCATAGTTGGAGATGGAATTCAGACTAAGACATCACAAATTGAGGTGGACAACCAGCACAGTACTATAAGGGTCACGCATTTTATAACTTTATTATAGCCCAATCACCTCCATTTAAGCATGGATTTAATGAAATATTCCTTTCAACTTTAAATCTTAAGGACATTTCATTACTAACAGTACCTATCCTTCAAACCAATAGAAAATTAATACTACTGTCAATATCATATAACCTAGGGTCAGACTCATTGGAGGGATTTTAGAAAACTTATCTGATTCCCACTCATATTAGTCCCTGAAAAGCATTCCTACTCATATCAAAACAAGTGCACTAAACATGGACTGAAGTAAAAGAAAATGAAGTAGTTAATTTGTTCCCAGTAATAAGAGCCACATAGGACTACTGCAGGCCTTGTAAGATGCAAATATGTGAAAAGTTGAAGTCTGACGAAGGAAGCAAGAATTTGTGGTAACTTCTAGCCCACAAATATCCATTGTCCACAAGTTAGTTCCTGGAAATTCCATCTATTTACAACTTAAATCTAAACTATCAAAGCTATAAACTAATTATCCTCCACAAATCTCTTATTCTTTGTTTTCCTTTTAATTTATTTTTTACTCTCTGGGTAATTTCCTCAAGCACTTGGCACACATACTCTATGTCTAGCCTTGCACAGACCAGGTTAAAGGATAGTAAATGTTTTCCACTTCCAGTCAAGGAGTCTAGCAATGAGAAATACATCAACTTAACGCAGCAGTTAGGAAATATCAATTTAAAAACATATGGCTTTATCAAAAGTTATTCTATAGTTGAGGAAATGTTATCATTGACTTCCTCATCACATCATGATGGGTAAGTTATCTAAATCAGAGTTGCCTAATGCCCTAGCACTACTCCTCCTATGAGTAGTTGCAATTAAAGGAGATAATTTGAAGCCAAAAATCAAAGTGAAAGTAAAAAGCATTTTGCATTTACAGGAAGGAACATCAATGTTTACGTCAAGGAGTAAAAGTCCTATGACACCAAGTACAAGCCCTGCTCCTCCAACAAACCCAATGCCAGTATAGCCACTGTTAAAGATTGAGAGTCAATTATCTGATCATCAAGACTCAATTTCATGTTTAAACTAGCATCTCCATTGGTCAAGAAAGTCAACTTCAATGGCAGTAATTAACAATTCAGCCATTTTTGTGATAAGAAAGAGTAATTATATTAATAAACAATAATTCTAGATTTGCAGTTACAAAAATTTCAAAATCAAAATCAAAACGTTTATGATATCTATGGAAAAACAAAGAAATACAAAATTGAAGGTTAGGTTTTCAAGGAGAACGTGAAATTGGATTCATCAATGTATAGAAGATACCTAATCAAAGGTTTGGATAGGGAAAAGTGTGAATATATACAAGATTTGGATGTAATTGTACCAACTTGGTGAATCTGAAGCAAAGCAAAATCAACCAAAGTCAAAAACTCTGTTTGGTTACCGAGAAAATAACACATGAGGAAGGAAAAGAGAGAGAGAACCTGTGAGGAGCTGAGAACCTGTGTTTAGGCCGAGAGAGATGTGAGCTAAGAAAGAGAGCGGGAGAGATACAAAATTTAATTTATTTTATCCACAATTGATCAAGTGTGCATGAATTGGGTGAGTCCAAATTTTCTTTATTATTTTTTGTGTAGCACTCTATGTTTCACCAATCACTATTTACTAAATATATAATTATTTTTCATTTTAAACTTCAGTTATTCTATAAGGAAAGTAAAATGAAAACATAACAAGTAGCGATTGGTGGAACATAAAATGGTACACAAAAAGTGGTACAAAAGATCTAGACTTTGAGTTTGGGTTAAGGAAATTTTTTAACCCAACCCACCATAATGGGTTAAAAAAATTCAACTTAACGCAACCCATCACATAAGTCCAATCCAACCCGACTCAACTTGACCCTTCAGTTAGGTCGGATTGAACTCATGAGTTGGGCAATTTTTTTTATTACTATTATTATTAAATTCAATAAAAAAAATATATCACACTTGCCACCTGAGTTAATAAAAAAAATATACATTAATATATGAACTAATATTTCAACTCAGTTATATATTAATATATAAACTAATATACATTAATATTGACTTTTACATATGATAAGAGGAAAAGCTAGTTATTTAAAAAAAATTATTAATTATATAATATATTTTAAATATATATTAAATATATAGGTGGGTCGAGTCGGGTCGGGTTGGGTTGGCTGCACACTCCTAGATAAAACTATTCCCTATTTGATCTTTTTTGATGCCCTTTTACCCCGGTGACTGAAGAAAAAAACTAAAAACCAACTAATTGATGCAATTGGTGTTATTAATTACCCCCAATCAATGGGTTTTGTTTGGTTTTTTTTTAAATAATAATAATTGTGGCTTATTTTTATTTTCTTAAATAATGGTGTTTTTTTATTAATTAAATGGTGGTTTTCACTTTTAATACAAAAATATATTGTATATGTAATATAATGAAAAAGTAAATTTTTTTATTATTTAATGATTATGAAATATTTTTGGGTAAATTACAAAATTGGTCCCTATTCTTTGCACTATATTTCAATTTGATCCCTAATATTTTAATTGTGTCAATTTGGTCTCTGTTGCTGGGTCTTGGGTCAGCTTTGTATTGGGCTAGGTTGTTCTCTCCTGCCGTGCTAAACCCAAGTGGATTCTGGATTGGAGAGTCGAGACCGGCCCAGTTGCGCTTCACCCTGGCCCGGCTTATGCACAAGCTATGCCTTAGCCCAGCGCGTTATGGAGTTGTGGCAGGCAGATTCTTTACAAACAACTGCCGCAGACAAGTATGCTACCAATGCGTATAAAACCTGTTTGCTGAGTTTTGAATAAACAAATACTTGGATAAAACATAAAAAAAATGATAAAGATGGACTTGAAGAAGATAGTCACGAGGAAGAAAGAAAAATAAACACTTCGGTTAGTCAGTCGGGCTTTCTTCCTGCGGTAATATGTTAAAGGAGGATGAATCAAAAGGAGACAACACTCCCTCAATGCTACTAATTTCCCTGAAGGGGAATTAGTGACTTTGAAGGAATGGTCCTAGATGATCTTTGTTCCAAGCATGAGAATGTGGTTTCTTAAGAGGGAGAGAGGGGTCAATGATCCACTCTGGTGCATGCCCATTTTTCCATTTTACACTCTGTTTTTCTTTTCCTTGTTTGCTCTGTTTTCCTATTTTTTGCTTACTCTGTTTTTTTTTTTCTGTTCCTCTTTCCCCCCCTCGGTTTCGTCCCCGTTTCTTGTGCACCGGGAACACCTTATATAGTGTGTTGTGATGCATATTATTTACCTTTTTTACCCCTGTAACCGTCTTTGTCCGATGTGCGCACCACCCGACCATTGCTGGTCAGTCAGGTACCCGGCCAGCGCCATGTTTCTGCGCTGGCCGCGGCACACTTACGCTTCCAGACAAAAACAAGGGTAATTTGTTGGTTAGCTCACCGTGTCTTTCTCTCTTACCGTGGCAGAGCACTCTTTCTCTCTCATGACATGCACCAGGCGGTCCCAAATCAGTCTTGCCATTTTCGGGTGCTATGTCATCCCAGCAGGACACTCACCCGAAAGTGGCCTGAGTGGAAGCCCCGAAATAGATCATCTCCCCTCTCCCCTCCGCCAGACCACACCCTCCTTACCTCTGACCCATGGCCCACCCTCGCCTATATTGGCTGGGTACAGGCTGGCAGGCCTGGGCCTTGCGCGTGCCTATGTCTGTCCAAAATTTCTTCGTCGGTTGGTCGCCTGCCACGGCTTGGGTGTTTGCTTTCCCGCCTCTGCACATATCATCAATTCTTTATTCGTGGCTTTGGGCTTTCCATTTGCTCCCCGCTGCACTGAGATGGTTTTACCCCTTTTTGGGTTCACCGATTCCCTTCTCAATGGCTTGATTGGCCCACTGGGCTTTTATTTGTTTCTCAAGTCTGCGGGCTTTTGCGGCCCATTCATCCTTCTTTGGGGCATCCTTGGCCCCTTTACAATTTCTCATTTCCCATGGGCCTTTATTACCTTGTTGGGCTTCCGCGGCCCAACCATTCTATTTTCTCTAGAGCCCATAAACTATGGGTCTGTATTCTTGCTTTACTTTGGGCTTGCCACAATGTGCAAGGCCCATACTTACTTTCCTACATCCATAGCCCATGGTTCTTATCTTTCTGGACCTTTTCAGGCCCTTTTACTTCCTCAAGACCCGTTTGCTTGCTTTACGGACCTATTCCTGCTGCTCAGATTTAATTGGGCTTGTTCCTTAATTGTGGGCTCTCTCCTTTTTCTGGGTTTTATAAAAATGAGCCTCAACAGTTAGCCCCCTGAGCATATGAAGTGCTTCTGCAATTCATATGTGAATGAAAAGACTTTCCTGCCCTTTTTTGCCTTGTAGTTTCCCCTCTTTTTTTTTCTTCTTCGCGGTTTTTTTAAACAGTGGTCCCAACTTTTGTGCTTATCCAGACATACCCAGATATATACACATTCCTGCTGCGAACAGCTTTGTCCCTTCGTATTCCTCATTTAGCAGTTATTCTGGCGCTTCATTAATTTCATTCTATTTCCAATGGCCGACTCGTCGCATCCCTTCACGCCTCTATTAATTACTCTGATACCTGATGATCATTCCCACCGTAATCCTTCTTCCAACATTCTCTCTCCTTTTAGTTCGAACATTACTTCTTCTCTTTCTACTCCTTCTTCCCTTTTTTCCAAATCGCTTCCTTCCATCTTACTCCGATCAAGACTCCACCACATGACGCCGATGAAAGGTCAGAGTTCTGCGCGCCGTAAGGGGAAAGGGGTTGCTCAGGACCCTCCGGTTTCTCATGACATTGGTGAGGAGCCCCTTCTTTCTGAATCGGACCAATCCGAGGAGGAAGTGTCGCAACGCGCTTCGGATAAAGAGTGCGCCCCGCTTCTCGACCCCTGGTATGACATCCATCCACACTTCCCCAAGATTCCCGGTGAGTACACGCCGCCTCCATCCAGCCGTGTGTGGTTAGCCCTTTGCCGGCGAGATACGAGCACTTCATGGGCTCCTTTGGCCTCCTCGATTTATGACCTTGTCATTCGTGAAGGCACCTCGCTCCCTGTGCCTATTCACTTCGAGTATGGTTCCGGCACCGCCTTGGGTTGGAAGGAATGGGTTGATAGGGAGTTGTCGGACACTGGTTTTATGGGCTTGCTTCAGCGAGCCGGTGTGCTGAAGGTCGTCGTTTCCACCCGTTGCTTGTCAAATTTCAGAGACCTCTTCAACCTTTGACATTTGGTCCGCCGGTGGTGTACTACCACCCATACTTTCTTCTTCTCCTGTGGTGAGATTACCGTGACTTTGGAAGACGTGGCCAACCAATTACTTCTGCCCATCCTTGGTGAGGCTGACCCTGGCACCTTAGCGCTTTCGCCGGAGGAAGAGGCTATCGAGGCTGAGTTGAAGAAAAGGATGGTTGGTAATGCGAAGTTGTCTTTTTGGATTAGCTCTCCTGCCAAGCTTTCCATTGCTGCCCGCCGTGCGGCTTTCGTCGCCTTTTGGTTATGTAAATTTGTGTTTGCTTCCCATCCTCATTATGCCATCAAGCCTCTGTATTTCCGTCTGGCCATCAAAATTTCAACCGGTGTAAGTTTCCCGCTGGCCCCAATGTTCTTAGGAAACTTATATGTTCAGCTTGACATCCTGCGGAGTGATGAGAGCCAAGCCGGTTCTTGTCACATAGTCACTTCCTGTGTTCATAGCACCATTTTACAGCATTTGCTCTACGAGCGTTGTGCCAAGTATTTGGCAAAGTGTAGGCCCGTCCGTTTTGCTAAGGAGAAGTATCAATCCTGCCCTCAGGTTATTTCCGATTTCTGCGGTAGATTTGAATCTGATTTTCCGCTGGCCTTTCGTTGGGTTGGCTTGAAGCCCATCGATTATTCTGTTGTTGAGTCGTTTGATCAGGAGATTGGTTTTTCTTGGAGAGCCTATAGGGACTTGGGTGCGGGGTATACATGCGATGATTCGGTTATGGGCTTGTTTACTGACACCGCCGGCACTACCACCCCTTTGGCTGCCTTCGATGAGACTGGCATCACTTATTTGGCTGCCACCAATGCTGGGTGGCTACCCTATCTGGCCGACGAAGGTCTTCGATTTGTTCACTATCCTGCTAACCGAGTGAGGAGACAATTTGGGTTAGACCAAGATATTCCGGAAAATCTTTCTCTTCTTATGGAGTCTCCCACATCTGTTCGCCCATTTTTGAGGCACACTGCCTTTGCCTTTTGGGGCCAACGATTTGCTGCGGTCACCATTCCAGGTTCTTCGAGGGAAGGCATTTACACTCCTGCAATGCACGGCTATTGGCAGGCCGTAATGACTTCATTTCAACAAGCATTGGCAGGTAGCCGTGGTTTCTCTCTCATTCCTCCCGAGGGGCTTAGCGCCGTTATCTCCGCCAATCCTCGCTTGCTCCTACCCTCTAGATCCGTGCTGGCTTATGCCCGAAAGCAGAACCGGTCTGGTATCTTCGAATGGGATGCTGAAGAGAAAGGATGGTTTTGGCATGCTGGTGATTATCCTCCCGGTTGGGAGAAGAAGGCAAGAGTGATTAACATTCCGGCTCCCAAGAGAGGATCCGCCAAGCCTAAGTCTGCCAAGAAGAAGATTGAGCTTTCTGAGACTTCTTCTGATGTACCACCCAAAACCCGTAAGCCTAAGTCCTCTGCTCCACAGCCTTCCTTCGAGACTCCCTTGTCTAGCAGGACGAGGGGCAGCAAGAGGAAGTCTGCTCCTCCCACAGAGCGACGGGTAGATTTTCCTTCGGCCTTACTCTCCCCCTTTCTCCTTTTTTTTTTTACTAACTCTTGTGTTTGTTAATACATCCCTTGATCCTTGCTCTTTACTTCCCTTTGCAGTCTAAGTTCAAGGAGGACACGTCTGCTACGCATCCTATATCGGTTGATGATCCCGAGTCTGAGGTATGTCCATTGCTATTCCTCCGCTTCACTTCATTCATACCTCCTGCTTATATTCCCCCCATTTAACCATGCTTCCTCTTTCCCCTTTCTTTCCCCCCCCCCCCCTTTTTTTGTTCCTTAGGATGAGCCTGAGCCTCTTTCCATATATCGTCCTACTGCCGAGGAGATTTCTGCCTCAAAGGGGGTGCTTTTAGAAGGTCCTCCGACTAGTGCATCCTTTGTGACTCCTACTCCTGCCGCAACTGCACCCGGGACTTCTACTGAGGTACACACCCCTCTTGCTGAGCCAATATTCATGAGCGAGGGTGTCCCTTCTGAGCCAGTTGAGAAGACTGATCCTTCGGGCATTGCTGAGGCCGTTTCTCCTGCTACTCCTCTCGTTATTTCCACCGGTGACCCGTTTATTGCTCTTTCTCTAGCGGCAAAGGATGGTTCTTCTCTAGTTGTTACTCCTTCCTCTATTCCAAGTTCTGCCACACGGGGTCCTGACGTGGACTTGTCTTCTGAAGGCTCTGAGGACATCCTTGAGGATCGTGATGATGAACCCGTGGTGAAGAAGGTAGTTTCTGATTCTGAGGAGGAAGAGGACATTGATCATGAAGTTAAGTTTATGGGTACGTATCCCTTTCTTTGCTAAGTCTTGCTTCTACTCTTTACTTCTCTCTTCTTGCTCTCTTACTATGTGCTTCGTTTTCTTTTCTGCAGAGACCTCCCCTGAGCCAAAGATTGCAGCAAGCTCGCCTACTAATATTCCTCCCTCTGTACCCGCGGCATCTATTGCTTTTGCAGCCCCCGTTTCTACAGGTCTTAATCCGTTTTTCCTCATCCTTATTCATCTCTCTTTTTTTTTTTTTGTGCCTCCCTTTCTCTTCTTATGGATTTGCTCTCTCTTTCTCCTTTGCCAGGTCCATCTTTTCCCGATCCTTCCCAATTCGAATTGGGCAGCGGCTCTTCCACGGCCATTGATCCTGCAAGTGAGGCTACCTCCTTTTTCATCCGTTTTGATCAGCCCGAGACCAATGATCTCGATCCCGTGGAGTTCTGGGCGTCTAGTCCTCCTTACGTGGATTTCCATGGCTTTAGAGTTCCTGAGGACTGCATCTCTCATTTGGAAGCCATCTATAGTAGTCGCGGTAACTTCATGGAGAGATTCCGCTTGGGTCGCTCGGTTAGAGAGCATTTTCTGAAGATGCTTGGGAGTGTTTTGAACGACATCGAACACAATTTTGTGGATACTGTTTCTTCTGAAAGGATTCTCCAATGGAGGGCTGCAATTCAAGAGCTCATCAGTGTTGGATTCGCCGTGGATTTTGTTCTTGATCACCTGCGAGAGATTGCCCGAGCCTTTTTTATGAAGAAGATTCAGCCTGCCGTTGATGTTATTGATGCTCGCCTTGAGGCGCTGAAGAAAGAGGTGGCAGACTTGGAGGCTCGCCGTGCACGTCTTCTTTCAGGTGTTGATGAGCCTAGCCGCTTCGAGGACCGACCTCTCATCACTGGACTTCATTGATGACACAGTTTCTTTATGCTCTTTCTTTTGTTTCTATGAACACTATTTTCTTTGTTTCCTTTCTTTCTTTATTTTTTTTTCTTTTGAGCTTGCTACAGTTTGGGTTTGTAACTAAGATGCTCTACTTGCTACTTATCATGTCATAGAATGCTTTTCTTTTTCGTAAGACTTTTCCTTTCATATTTCTTTTCATGGTGATGAAAAAATGCATTACAACCACACTTCGTGACTCGGTCACTTAAGGAGACAAAAAAAGACATAAAAGAGGCCAACTACAATACTTTTCCTTAAGTGTAGTAACGTTTTAGCCATTTCCCGTTAATAGGATCATTCAAATCCTTGCCATTCATTTGCGCCAATCGATAATATCCTGTTGGATGTGCTTCCCGTACCACAAAGGGTCCTTCCCATTTTGGCGCGAACTTAGAAGGTCCTGCCAGGCCTCTTCTAACATAGTCCGCCACTTTTAGCACAAGCTGTCCTTCTGCAAACACTCTTTCCTTGGTCATCCTGCCATAGGCTTCTACCATCTTCTGTCTGTACCTGCGGCTACGCTCTTGGGCTTCCTCTCTTTTTTCATCAAGTCCTTCCAAGTCTTCATACCTTTCTGCGGCAAAGACCCCTTCCTCTTTTTCCTTCTCGCGCATCTGCATAGTTCTTAATGATGGAGTTTTTATCTCTGCCAGGCTCATTACCTCTGTACCGTAGACTAGAGAAAAAGGGGAAAAACCAGTGGCTGACTTCGAGGAATTCCGGTAAGCCCAAAGAGCATCCGGCAGATGTGTTGCCCATCCTCCTGTGTACTCCTGACTCATTTTGCTTATGATTTTTATAAGGACTTTGTTTGTTGCTTCTGCCTGCCCATTCCCTTGAGGATAATAAGGTGACGAGCGATGATGCTTTACTTGGTAAAACTCCAACATTTTCCTCACGTCCTTGTTAACAAACGGTGTGCCGTTGTCGCTGATGATCTTGTGGGGTACGCCGAACCTCACAATTATGTTTTCTTTAATGAAGTTCGCTACTGCTCCTCCTGTAGCTTTTCGAAGTGGTATTGCCTCCGCCCACTTCGTGAAATATTCTGTGACCACTAGGATCCATACATAACCATGTGACGGCGGGTTGATCGGCCCCACTAGATCAAGCCCCCAAGTATGAAAGGGCCATGGGGTGACCATGCTTTGTAGGTTCTGTGGATGGGTATGGATTAAATTGGCCTGTACCTGGCAGCTGTGACACCTTTTTACAAACTCTGCCGCGTCCTTTTTCATGGCAGGCCAGTAATAACCCATTTGCAGCAGGCACCTGTATAGCTTCTTCTTCCCCTGGTGCTCTCCACATTCCCCCATGTGCACCTCCTTTAACATCTCCTTCGCTTCATCGGGGCTCAGACACCGTAGAGGGTCTCCATCAAATCCCTTCTTGAAGAGGACTCCATTGTGCAGAAAATAGCGAGTGGTCAATCTTCTGAGTTTGTACCGCTCGCTATGCCTTTGCGGCAGGATTCCTTCTTCTAAGTATTGAATGAACGGCTTCCTCCAATCTTCGCAGGCAAACGCTGCATAACTTTCCTCCCTGTCAATGGTCAATTGACATGCCTCGCATTGAACTTGGATTTGGTCTGCATCTTTTCCCATATTCGGCCAATAGAAACCTGCCCTCTGAAGCCTGCAGTAGAGGCTGACTTCCCCGCTGGACCCGCAGGTCTTGTCGTGTACTTCTCTCAATCTCCTCTGGGCTTCCATTTGTCCCACGCATCTAGACAGGACTCCCCCAGTCATTCTACGGTACAACTCCCCTTTCACCAAGACATAATCCTTTAATAACTTTAGATCTATGTTCTCCTCTTTGCCCATTAAGGCTCCTTTTATCGGGCCCCGCCAGTCTTTTTCACAGCACTTCTCCTGAAATCTTTCTCTTAATAGCTCAATGACGGGCTGTTTTCTTTTGCTAACCTCCACGTGCGCGCTGTTCCCTTCAAAAGTTATCTGTGATCCCAGCGCGGCTAATGCATCTGCGAACCGGTTTTCGTTCCTCGGTGCATGCTCTATTTCAAAGGTCGCAAATTCTTCTTCCATCTTCTGAGCCATTGCCCTGTATGGGGCCAGGCTAGGTTCCTTCAAGGAGAAACTTCCTTTGGCTTGGCAGACCACTAGGTTCGAATCCCCTATTACTTTCAAGTGCTTAACCCCCATTTCAAGGGCCGTAGCTAGCCCAATCAAATAAGCCTCATACTCTGCCGTATTATTCGAACATAGAAACCCCAATTTGAAGGATAGTGCCACTGTTTCGTCTTCTGCATGGTATAGAATTACTCCCGCTCCTCCTGACTGGGCAGTAGATGATCCATCAAACCTCATCACCCATTGTTCCCTTTCTTCTTCTACTAGGGCTACTTCTCCTGGAACTTCATCATCCAGCGGGAATTCTTCTTCTCCCGGAAATTGTGCCAATAAATCAGCTATGGCTTGACTTTTTACTGCTTTGGGCGTTCCAGCCCTCAGGTCATATTGGGATAATTGCAACAGCCATTGGGATATCCTGCCGGAGAGGATGGGTTGCTGCAGTAAGGCTTTTATAGCGTGAGACTTGGTCATCAGCCAGACTTCATAGGCTAAGAAATAATGTCGTAGCCTTTGGGAGGCGTACACAATGGCCAGACATGCCCTTTCCGCCCTTGGGTAACGAGTTTCTGCATCTTTCAGAGCTCGGCTGATGTAATATACTGGTTGTTCATTGCCATCTGCATCTTCTTGGGCTATTAGCGCGCCTACGGCGTATTGATTAGTAGCCAGGTATAATAACAGCGGCTTCCTCCGGATTGGGGCTTGCACAGTGGGGAGGTTCATCATGAGCTCCTGCAACCTTCGGAAGGCTGCCTGCTGTGCATTACCCCACTCGAAGTTTTGTCCCTTCCTGAGCAGCCTGCCGAAAGTAGAGGTAATAGATGCCAGCCCTGGGATGAACCTCCTAATATACGAGACTTTTCCTAAGAAGCTCTTTAATTCTTTAGCCGTGGTTGGCGGTTTCATAGTTGCTATGGCCGTAGCTTTGGCTGGGTCCACACATATTCCTTTGCTATGAACCAGGAAGCCCAGAAATTTCTCAGAGGACACCCCAAACGCGCACTTGAAAGGATTCATCCTTAGCTTGAAAACTCTGCATCTTTCGAATACCTTCCTCAGTACCTGAGTATGCTCTTCCCGTCCTCTTGACTTCACCACTATGTCGTCCACATAGTCTTCCAACTCACGGTGCATCATGTCATGGAATATGGCTGTCATTGTCCGCTGATAGGTTGCTCCAGCATTTTTTAACCCAAACGGCATTACTGTGTAGTAGAAATTGCCTATGGGTGTTCTGAAAGCAGTCTTTTCTGCATCCTTTGGCGCCATCCTGATCTGATTGTACCCACTGAAACCATCCATGAAAGAAAACATGGCATTTCCTGCCGCAGAATCTATCAACAAATCCATGTTTGGCAGCGGGAACTCATCCTTTGGACATGCTCTGTTAAGATTTCTAAAATCGACGCAGCATCTTATCTGCCCATTCTTTTTCTTTACTGGGACAATATTAGACAACCAACGAGGGTGTTAAATTGGCTTGATGAATCTTACGGCTAGTAGCTTCTGCACTTCTTTGGTTATCTGCTCTTCTATCTCTGGGTGGAACACTCTGGCAGGCTGAATTACTTGCTTAACTCCCGGGTCTACATTCAGTGTGTGTACTACTAGCCCTAGGTCCAACCCGGGCATCTCACTGTAGTCCCATGCAAAAACATCCCTATATTCCTTTAATAGCATTATTAGCTCCTTCTTTTCTTCTTTAGACAGCTTTGAACTGATTGAAATCGGTTTTGGATCCTGTGGATCTACTCCCAAGTTTACTTCCTCCAACTTCTCTTCCGCTGTAATCTGCTGGTCTTTTTCTGCCACCATTCCTTCGTCACCATCTTTTTCCTCCAATTTCTCTTGAACATTACAACATATAGGGCTTTTGTGTCCCCATCCCTGTCCGGGGCCCGCTCTTGTTTCATTTGTGGGCCCCGCGTACCTTCATAATCGATACACAATCCTGCCGTCAGGGCTTCGTACCCTGACGCATTGGGGTGCATCAGCTACCTCTACAGCAGGCGGCTCTCTCTTCTTCCTTTTTTGGGACAGAAGCTTTCTCAAGTCGGGTTCGGGGTCATCCCGTATATCTTCCCATTTGGGAACGAACGTGCCTTGTGGTTTCGACACTAGGCTTTCCCCCGACGGCGCCCACTGATCGTAGAACATGGTCTCTACCAAATGGGCCTCTGCCTGCTCAAATGGTGATGGGTTGGCCGTTATTCGTATTATTCTGCCATTTAGCCTCCCTTTTACACACTGGTGATAGGTGGACGGGACTAACTTGTGCTTGTGTAACCATGGTCGCCCCAATAACACATGGTATGAGACTTCTGTTTTTACTACGTGGAATCGAGCTAAAGAAGCTATGGGTCCCACTTTTAACCACAGCTGGATATGGCCTGCGGTGTATTCTCCACTTCCTCCAAACCCAGTTACTTCCATGGGACATCCCTGGATTCTTTTTTCCGAAATCCCTGCTGCCCGCAGGGTCGCCAACGGGATTAGATTCACCGAAGCGCCCGTGTCTACCAAGGCTCTTTTGATAGGGATTTGATTTATCAATGCGGCCAAGTAAAGGGGTCTTCTGTGGTCAGGACTTCCCACCTCCATGTCTTCATCACTGAAGGTGATTTCACTTGATTCTTGCAAGAAAGCTTTGTCATCTGTGACTCCTGCGGTCAAGCATTCGATCCCTGCTCCCGAGGCAATGCTAACTAGGGCCTCCGTGGCTACCTTTCGTTCGCTTGCCGTGAGACCCAATTGATCAAACAAGTTTTTGAACTTTAAGCTCTTTTGCAGGGTGTTGATTGCTACGGTAGGCAAGTTTGGGTTCTCCTCTTCACCTTCCCCAGGATCTGCACAGATTACTACTGCTGCCACACCCTTCCCTTTGTGGTTTGGGAGTGGGTTTCTTTGAACTTCTGACTGCGTCAGTTCTAGGGTTCCTTCTCTAATCCTGCGGTGTACCAGCCTGCGGAGTGTCCAACATTCTGCGGTAGGGTGCTGCACGTAATTGTGCAGTCGGCAGAAGCGTGGATCCCTTCGCTCTTCCTCTGTGGGTTCTCTGGAGACTTGGTTGGGTTTAAAAACCCCATCAACTATCCACTTGTCCAGAAGCACATCTAATTCCCTTGGGGTGCATGGTATCGGTGGTGGAGTGTCACGCTCCTTTCCTTCTGATTTCCTCTTTCTTTCGCCCGCAGAAACTGTCATGGCCTGCTGGACGTTCCTTTTGTCAGGAGCTGGTTTCACCGATTGAGCAGTCCTTCTGGCCTTTTGCAACAACTGCGCAAACTGTGAAATCTCCAGGTTTTCTAGGACAGCCCGATATTCTCTGATCATATTTGTCATGCACATCTCTACTAACGTCTTCTCTTCACAGTGATCATAGCAGTCGAGTGCTATATCCCTGAACCTCTTGATGTATTCCAGCAAATCTTCACCATTCTTCTGCTTGGTAGCTTGCAAGGTTGCGAGCGTCACCGTTTCTTCTCCATGGAAATACTTAGTGCAAAATACATCTACCATGTCATCCCAAGTCGGGATCGATCCGGGCTTTAAACCAGTGTACCAAGTATAAGCTCGATCACACAGCGACTTCGAGAACTCCCGAAGGCATAGATCTTCATCCGCTGCATACGGCCCAAGGGTGTCGATGAACTTACTTACATGCTCAACGGCACTCCCTTTTCTGCCATCATATTGCGCGAATGTCCGAGGTTCGTACCTCTCTGGATATGGCTTGCTGAGCACTCTTAGCGGGTAAGGCGGTCTTTGTGCGTAAAACCTCTCTTTTGGTGCTCTGGCTCTTTCCCGTTCCAAGAGAGCAGCTACCTCCGCCATTGTAATGTAGCGCTGCTCAGCGCTTGGCGGAACACCCCCAGCAGGCGTTTCTTCTTTGTCTGCTGCATGCTCTGGGTCATGCTGGCTTCCTTTTTCTTTCGTTCTGTCTGTTTTTAGCTGACGGATTTCTTCCATCATCTGTTGCTGTGAATGTTGGAGCGCCTGCAATACCTCCACGAAGGCATTTGGGTCGCCGTTGGGATTCTTGGCTTACGGCCGGGGCTCAGCCCCCATTCCCGTAGCACCCTCCACCTGGTTGGACTGATGCTGGCGGGGTGTTGTTGGCCTGGATTCTGCTTGAGAAGGCACGGCGCTCATATTTCGCGTCACTCTGGACTTTGGCGGCATTTGCTTGCGAGGAATCTCGGTTCCTGTCTGTTTCCCAACTCCCCAGCGGAGTCGCCAAATTTGTTGCTGGGTCTTGGGTCAGCTTTGTATTGGGCTAGGTTGTTCTCTCCTGCCGTGCTAAACCCAAGTGGATTCTGGATTGGAGAGTCGAGACCGGCCCAGTTGCGCTTCACCCTGGCCCGGCTTGTGCACAAGCTATGCCTTAGCCCAGCGCGTTATGGAGTTGTGGCAGGCAGATTCTTTACAAACAGCTGCCGCAGACAAGTATGCTACCAATGCGTATAAAACCTGTTTGCTGAGTTTTGAATAAACAAATACTTGGATAAAACATAAAAAAAATGATAAAGATGGACTTGAAGAAGATAGTCACGAGGAAGAAAGAAAAATAAACACTTCGGTTAGTCAGTCGGGCTTTCTTCCTGCGGTAATATGTTAAAGGAGGATGAATCAAAAGGAGACAACACTCCCTCAATGCTACTAATTTCCCTGAAGGGGAATTAGTGACTTTGAAGGAATGGTCCTAGATGATCTTTGTTCCGAGCATGAGAATGTGGTTTCTTAAGAGGGAGAGAGGGGTCAATGATCCACTCTGGTGCATGCCCATTTTTCCATTTTACACTCTGTTTTTCTTTTCCTTGTTTGCTCTGTTTTCCTATTTTTTGCTTACTCTGTTTTCTTTTCTGTTCCTCTTTCCCCCCCTCGGTTTCGTCCCCGTTTCTTGTGCACCGGGAACACCTTATATAGTGTGTTGTGATGCATATTATTTACCTTTTTTACCCCTGTAACCGTCTTTGTCCGATGTGCGCGCCACCCGACCATTGCTGGTCAGTCAGGTACCCGGCCAGCGCCATGTTTCTGCGCTGGCCGCGGCGCACTTACGCTTCCAGACAAAAACAAGGGTAATTTGTTGGTTAGCTCACCGTGTCTTTCTCTCTTACCGCGGCAGAGCACTCTTTCTCTCTCATGACATGCACCAGGCGGTCCCAAATCAGTCTTGCCATTTTCGAGTGCTATGTCATCCCAGCAGGACACTCACTCGAAAGTGGCCTGAGTGGAAGCCCCGAAATAGATCATCTCCCCTCTCCCCTCCGCCAGACCACACCCTCCTTACCTCTGACCCATGGCCCACCCTCGCCTATATTGGCTGGGTACAGGCTGGCAGGCCTGGGCCTTGCGCGTGCCTATGTCTGTCCAAAATTTCTTCGTCGGTTGGTCGCCTGCCACGGCTTGGGTGTTTGCTTTCCCGCCTCTGCACATATCATCAATTCTTTATTCGTGGCTTTGGGCTTTCCATTTGCTCCCTGCTGCACTGAGATGGTTTTACCCCTTTTTGGGTTCACCGATTCCCTTCTCAATGGCTTGATTGGCCCACTGGGCTTTTATTTGTTTCTCAAGTCTGCGGGCTTTTGCGGCCCATTCATCCTTCTTTGGGGCATCCTTGGCCCCTTTACAATTTCTCATTTCCCATGGGCCTTTATTACCTTGTTGGGCTTCCGTGGCCCAACCATTCTATTTTCTCTAGAGCCCATAAACTATGGGTCTGTATTCTTGCTTTACTTTGGGCTTGCCACAATGTGCAAGGCCCATACTTACTTTCCTACATCCATAGCCCATGGTTCTTATCTTTCTGGACCTTTTCAGGCCCTTTTACTTCCTCAAGACCCGTTTGCTTACTTTACGGACCTATTCCTGCTGCTCAGATTTAATTGGGCTTGTTCCTTAATTGTGGGCTCTCTCCTTTTTCTGGGTTTTATAAAAATGAGCCTCAACAGTCTCTAACCTTTTCGATGTTGTGTAAATTTAGTTCCCGTTATTATCTCTTAGATGAAAAAACCTGATGTGTCAAATACAATAATAATAAAAAAAATTTATGCCACATCAACTGCCAATTGTACCACCACATTAGATTATTAAAAAAAATCCCAAATTAATATTTACACACGTGAGATCAGTATCATCTCACTCAAATCCCTAAAATCTGTACGCATTTGAGATCAGTATCATCTCACCAAATCTCAATGAGTTTTTTATGTGCTCCAATGGGGATGCTTATGAAATCTCAAGATGTAGGACAAGCCTTTTTTCTGCTTTAGGAAAAGAGTGATGGTAGCGCCGGGTGCCTAAGGCCATGTTCGGATTTTTTTTTTTTTTTTTTTTTTTTGTCATCACTCATCACTCCTCACTCAATTTTCATCACTTCTCACTCATCACTCAAAATACCCCAATTTTCCCGAACACCCAAAGGCACTCATCACTCACTTTTCCGTTACTTTTTGTCTCAAAAAAAAAAAACCGTGAAAAGTCAAGAAATGTGGCTACAGGTGAAACTTGTGTGGTTGGGTTTGTTTCCAAAAAAATAATAATAAAACCCAAAAGTCAAACATTTCGGTTGCACAGTGTAAGAGTTATGTGTTTAATTACAAAAGTGTCATTGAGTTTATGAGTTATGGAAACTGAAAACAGTCAAAATATGTTTTCAGTTTCCATAACTAATGACTCAAAAATCAAAGTATTGAGTGATGGAAACAGAGTTATGGTGCTCCCAAACGGACTTCTCGCTATGGGTCCCATCATTTTTGAGTTATGAGTCATGGAAACAGAGTTATGAGTTATGAAAACTAGAAATCCAAACAGTCCCTAAAAGGTTTCGTTTTGGATTTAGAGTCAAGGCCAGATCCACTTTCTGTGGCAAAATTTTTTTATATAGTGAATTAGTGACCTTAGGAAAACTAATCATGATAATACAGTTTTTGTTTTGGATTTAGAGTCTGTTTTATATTCCAATCCAGATCCGCCTTTTGTTGCACAACTTTGATATATATGGTGAATTAATTTCACTAATTGGAATGACGAGCAGATTTAAGAAATGAAAGCCAATCCTGCAGATTTTACAGCATTGGTGAGAATGAGATGTTATTGATCTCACATGTGTGCAGATCTTAATTTGGGTTTTTAAAAATTTTTTTTAATAAATAATTTGATGTAGTGGTACAATTGGCGGTTGATGTGGTATGAAAAATAATTTTTTTATTGTTCCATTTTACACATAAGCTTTTTTTATCCAAAGGATAATGACAAAGACTAAATTGAAACGGCACTAAAAATGCTAAGGACTAGATTGACACAATTAAAATGTTAGGAACCAAATTGAAATATAGCATAAAGGATAGGGACCAAATTTGTAATTTACCCAATATTTTTTCTAATATTATATAATAAGGACATAAAGAGTAAATTTATACAAATTATATATTCTATCCATCTACTTTTCCATTTTTTCAACCAAATATTATGAGAGAAAACTAAAATATTTTCTATCTCTCAACTTTTCTATTCCTTCTCTATTTTCTATCCTCTCACTTTTCTGTTTTCTCAATCAAACAAACTCTAAAGAGACCCACAAGGATGAGAGTCTTTATCCTAGTCCAAGAAAGTCTAATAAAGGTAATGTAGAGACAAAGGGTTGCCGAGAATTAGAGAATTTAATTACCAATATCAATCATGAGGCACGGGGCTCTAGAAGAAAAACAAACACTAGTGGGAGGGCAAGTGCAAATAGAATTATGTCTATGAAGCTTTTATACCAGAATGTAAGAAGGCTGAATGACACTTCCAATAGATTGAGAGTCAGTAATTTACTATAAAAAAATAGAGGGCGGATTTTTTTATATATGTTTACACATCAGAATTGCAGAACATAAGTAGAGGTTTATTGAGGAGTTTGTGGGGAAGTCATCATGTAGATTGGCTGCTTGTGGGTTCTATATGTTAGAAACTGAAAGGAATATGGACAGACACTCAAAGTGAGCATATCCCTTTGTTTGCCTCAATCAGATTGTAACATCTAGGAGTTATGGAGTAATGGTTTGGACCGTTACTCTACCCCACTAAGTCCACTATCTCACTCAATATTAATGGAGTGGTGTGTATAAAAACACCAAGAGTGGTACCCATTAAGGTGTGAACGAATTCTGCATTTCTCATAGTGTTTACAGAGTGTTGTGAGGCTCTTAGTTTGTGGGTTATGTTTGCATCACTCTAGTAGTGTGCAACACCGTCGGAAACGTTTTGGTTCGTGAGTTACACAAACTGGAATTCAAAACGTGTTTGGATAGCCGGGTCTGTGTGGAGGCTGGCTTTAGACAGCGTAGAACAATCTCAAAGCTCCTGTGTGATCATCGATTTAGGCCGAGAGAGGTATGCCGAAAAAACCGATTCCTTATATTCCGCTGCGAGTTTCTATTTCTAACATTGGTATCAGAGCGTTTATAGGTTGTTTTCGTTGTCATAGGCATATATGATTAGTTCTTAATGTGTTTTATGCTTCTGTGATATGCTATGAATTTCTATGCACCTCACATGTCCTTCAATGGCAAGTTTTGATTCTGAGCATTTCATGCCTTGAAACTAATGTATGTTGTTTATATTACATGTATTAACATCTACCTTAAGTTTCGTAGCAAATCTCTAAGTGTGCCATGAGATATAGTTTCACAAAGCTTAGAACACCGAATTTTTAAGGACAAAACTGCTCTTATATGTTTTTTATTTGCCAAATATGATTTCATATTCTGAATCTATATGTTATAAGCTTTAAATCGGTATGTGGAACGTCAAAAACGGATTTGAAATGGAAAAGATATAAACTTTTAAAGTTTCAAAGTAAAACTTGTTTTGCTGGAAAACTTCGAATGAAAGAAGGTTGAAGACAACCTGCTGATCATGTGGCTTTCACGTGCCAAAAAAAAAAAAACACCAGCACATCACGTGGTCTTGAATGATAGCAAATAGTAATAATAATAATAATGATAATAAAAGGAAAAGAGAAGGGTCCCACAATAGTTGATTTCCTAAACTATATTTATTCCACCGTAATGTAAGCTCATTTGCTTCATTTGGAATTTTTGACCTTTTGTAATATTTTCCTATTATATGCATATTAATGCCTATTCATAAATGAGTTTCTTTAGGTGAAACGTATTATTTAACTTAACATTTATTTCTCATGAAACACAAAAGATATATGCTTCAATAATATGGAATAGATTTAATAAATTATTTAATTCCATTATTATTTCTCATGAAACATAAAAGGTATATGCTTCAATAATATGGAATTGATTTAATAAATTATTTAATTCCATTATTATTTCTTAGTGAAATATGGTATTAAATATATATATATATATATTTACACAACGTTAAATATAATATTTAACATGACAAAGAAATAATTATTTCTTAGTGAAATAATGAGATGCCTAAATGAATTGTTCTCATGAGTTTAAATTGTGATGGCATGTTTAGCTTAATAGTTAATATTGGTGAATTATTTTCAATACATATATTTTGTATAGAATTGAAATATGGAATAGTGGGAGTATGGTTGAGTTGTGTTATCTCCCATACATAATTTTGCACAAATAGATTAAAATTAAGCTTAGTAATAAGCACTAGTGGCGCAAGAGATGATTAAGAAGCTTAGCAAATTTTCGATCTTGCGACGTGTGTTGATTATCTAAGTTTATTTTAGATCGAACGTCAAAATTTTTGAAATATGTGTGTAATGTCCCATTTGTGAAATTTTGTAGTGAAATGGCTTCCAAAGGTATAGTTGCTGATCTCAATAAAGGAGAGAAACTGGATGGTGAAAATTACAATATTTGGCACCGCAAAATCCAGTATGTGCTGAATGAACAAGAAGTCCTAGAGACTCTAACTCATTCGTTGAGTAAACCCGATGAGGGAAGCACTGAGCAACACCAACGTGACCTTGCTGCCTATGAAAGTTGGCGCAAGAAGGATTTGTGTGCGCGCTTTACAATGCTGAGCAGCATGCACAATGACTTGATTGGTGAATTTGAGCAGTATACAACTGCACAAGACATGTGGAAAGCTCTAAAGCTAAGATATGGAGGGACATTAGCCACTAGACTGCGTGGCTTGACAATGAAATTTGATTCATATAAGATGCGCTCTGAACATACGATGAAGCAGCATCTTAGGGCAATGTCCTCCATGATTCGAGAGCTTAAATCAGCTGGAAACAATCTTATTGACGAACAACAAGTCCAAGCAGTGATTCGTTCACTACCAAGTTCATGGGAGACGATGTGTCAAAATTTGACACACAATGAGAACATCAAAACATTTGATGATGTGGCTCGTCACTTGAAACTTGAAGCTGAGCGCCTTGAAGCAACCAAGCCGATTAGTTCTGTGCACATGGCTGAGAGTAGCTCGCGTAAGGCGTTTAGGCCTAAATGCAAGCAACCTGATTATGCTCCTGGACAAGAGAGACCTAATGGGCCACCGCCTAAGAAGGCTAAGTTTGTCAAGCGCAATACTAGAGGAAAGCGTGCAAAGAAGGACAAGTCTAAGTTGACTTGTTATAATTGCGGAAAGAAAGGACATTTTGCTCGTGATTGCACTGAGCCGAAAAAGGTAACACCTAATCCTACATCTCACCATGTTTTTGTAACTAGTCATGTCCTTGTTGCTAATTCTACTCCTATGTGGACTGTAGACTCAGCAGCAACAGAACATGTAGCGAGAGATAGAGTGGGATTTGTGGAGTACTGCCGGATTCCTATTGGGAGCAGAGATATCAAGGTGGGAAACGGAGCTAGCGTGGAGGTACTTGGAATTGGTACCTACAAGCTAAAGTTGCGAGGTGGTCGCACTCTGTTACTCCATGACGTATTGTATGCTCCAGAGATCCGGAGGAACTTACTTTCCGTAGTTACTTTGTTAAGACTTGGTTTTCGGTTTATTTTTGAAAATAATCATGTTTTATTGCATTTGGGAACAGTTTATTATGGTTGTGGTTTTATTTCAAATGGTTTTTTAATTTTGGATATTGAATATTATAATAATGATAGTTCAGTTTTTTTGACTTCATCTGATAATGCTTTTGATAATTCAATTATATGGCATGCTAGGCTTAGCCATATAGGGCAAGAGAGGATGACTAGGTTAGCTAGAGAAGGCCTTATGGGCAATCTCGCTAAGGTCACTTTGTCCACATGTGAACATTGTCTTGTGGGAAAGTCAAAAAGAAAACCGTTTGGAAAAGCCACAAGAGCATCTTTTCCATTGCAACTAATCCACTATGATATATTTGGTCCAATGAATGTGAGGGCAAAGCATGGAGGTTTCTACTTCATCACATTTATAGATGACTATACACGTTACGGTCATGTCTATTTGATTTCTCATAAGTCTGAGGCTTTAGATTGCTTTAGACAATACATGAGATTGGTTGAGAATCAATTAGACAAGAGCATTAAGGCTCTCAGAACTGATCGTGGACGTGAGTATCTATCTGAGCAATTTAAGGAGCTCTGTGATGAAAAGGGAATTGCAAGGCAGTTAACGATGCCTTATACACCGCAACAAAATGGTGTGGCGGAAAGGAGAAATCGAACACTGCTGGAGATGGTTAGGTCAATGATGGCGCAAGCAAACCTACCGATTTCGTATTGGGGGGATGCACTTTTGACTGCAGCCTATATACTTAACCGAGTGCCCTCTAAATTAGTATCTTCCACACCTTATGAACTATGGACCGGCAAGAAACTTGACTTGAATAACTTGCGGCCATGGGGTTCAATAGGTTATGTTCACAATACTTCTCATAGATATGGGAAGTTAGGGCCTAGAGGAAAGAAGTGTATCTTTATAAGATATTCTGAGCATTCCAAAGGCTATGTGTTGATAGGTGAACAACTAGATGGAAGTGTGACTGAATTGGAGTCACGTGATGTTGATTTCATTGAAAGTGAATTCCCTAATATAGGTGAGGTTGAAAAGAACTTGACTCTTTATGAAATGATGGATCAAGAAGGAGGCACCTCAAGTAGGCTAGTAGAGGACAAGGAAGAAATTCCTGAAACTCCTAGAGACAGTGGGAGCGACTCACAACCTAGTGGGAGCATACCACTAGAAGTTGATCCACAACAACCTCAGCCACGTAGAAGCAACCGTGGTAATGTTCCTCGTCGTCGTTTTGAGATTGAGGGGGAAGCTTTCATGATTGCTTCATAGGATGATGATGAGCCAAAAACTGTGCAAGAGGCTCTCTCATCTTCTATTAGTGATGAGTGGATGAGAGCAATGAATGAAGAAATGGAGTCTATGAGGACTAATCAGGTCTGGGATCTGGTAGACCTACCGTCAGGGCGAAAAGCAATTGGGAACAAATGGGTTCTTAAAATCAAACGCAAGGCGGATAGGTCAATAGAAAGGTATAAAGCTCGATTAGTGGTAAAAGGATATACTCAAAAGGAGGGTGTTGACTATGAGGAAACCTTTTCTCCGGTTGTGAGGTTTGCCTCTGTTCGACTCATTCTGGCCATTGTTGCAAACTTGAATTTGGAGTTATACCAAATGGACGTTAAGACAGCTTTTCTCAATGGAGAACTAGATGAAGAAATCTATATGGATCAACCTATTGGCTTTGTGACCAAAGGTCAAGAGCAGAAAGTGTGCAAACTTAAGTGATCCATATATGGTTTAAAGTAGTCATCTAGACAATGGTATCTAAGATTTCATCGAGCCGTTCTATCAAATGGGTTTACGATGATCGAAGAAGATCACTGTGTCTATGTAAAACGATCCAAGGGAAGTTTCATTATTTTGTCATTGTATGTCGATGACATATTATTGGCCAGTAATGACATGGAGATGATTATCGCCATAAAAGAGTGGTTGTCCTCTAACTTTGAGATGAAGGACATGGGTGAGACAGATTATATTCTGGGGGTTAAAATCCTTAGGGATCGCTCAAAGAAACTTTTAGGTTTATCACAACAAACCTACATTAAGAAAGTTCTTGAGCGTTTCCAAATGCATAACTGCAAACCCATAGATACTCCAATTGCCAAAAATGAGAGCTTAAGCCTGGATATGTGTCCTAAGACTAAAGATGAAAAAGAAAAGATGGCTCGTGTTCCCTATGCTAATGCAATTGGAAGCTTGATGTATGCAATGATGTGTACTCGTCCTGATATATGTTATGCTGTTGGATTAGTCAGCAAATTTCAGTCTAATCCAGGACTTGCTCATTGGAAAGCTGTCAAGAGGATATTAAGGTATCTTAAAGGGACAGCAGACTACATCCTTTGTTATCAGGGTTCAGATTTGCGTATGATTGGCTATAGTGATGCTGATTGGGGTAGTGACCTAGATGAACACAAATCTACATTTGGATATGCTTTCTTGCTGAATAATGGTGCCATTACTTGGAGTAGCAAGAAACAACCCTGTATAGCATTGTCAACTATGGAAGCAGAGTATGTAGCATGTTCGGCAGCTGTTCAGGAAGCAGTTTGGTTGAGGAGGTTCTTTCAGAATCTTGAGGTTGTCAAGGATGCCTTAGATCCAATTACGGTACATTGTGATAGCATGGCATCACTTGCCTATGCTAAAGACTCTAAGTATCATGGTAGAACCAAACATATTGATATACGATATCACTACATTCGAGACATGGTTGCTCACAATGAAGTGGTTCTAAAACACATTTCTACAAGCCTCATGATTGCTGATCCACTAACAAAGCCTATAGGAAGGGATGTCTTTCAGGCTCATGTTAGGAGTTTAGGACTACGTAGAATATGATGATATGTTGTTTTTAGTTACCATTTTTTGTACTCTTTTGGGATATTTTGTTTTAAATGCATATGATGTTATTCAGTTAATAATATGTATGTTTACTCACACACATATCATATGATAAGTTCTGTGGTATGAAACGTATGTCGGCAGGCTTAGGGCGACTCACTCACACGAGCGATCGCCTCTGGCGCTTGAGTAGTGAGCAGAGATGAGACATTGTGTCATTAAATGCTTATGTAGCATGTATAGATGATTGACACAAACAGATGTCGCCTTAGTTGGAACTAAGATAAGGTCTATAATATATTTATCTTAATTAGACCGTACATGGATAGCCCATGATCCATGTAGCCTGTGGTTAGCCAAATGCGAGACCTTATTTGATGCCTAAGGTGGCAAGCAAATAAATGACTCGAGTTAGGCGCTTGAGTAGCGACTAGACTAAGATTTGTACGGTGTATTGAGTTAAGACTTATGTTCTTACTTAAGAGAACTCCACCGTAGCATGTATTTCATACTACATGTGCTTGCTCGACCAAAAGTGGAGGTGAGAGAATAAATCCCTGCTTCTTCACCGTGTGAGTCCCATGGATTTTTCATTAAGATCCAACTTATGCCCTTGTTACTTTTGACTATGTCATGAAGCTGAGGTTTTGATGTATGCTACTTTGGCATGTTACCTATGGCCATGTTGGATTCGGTCTAAAGGGACATTGCTTGGAAAACGATTAGACCAAAGTTAAAAGACATGAGTGCAAAGGGAAGACTATTTTTGTAACACATCCTTACATTTGTACTCACTGTCGACAGGTTATAGCGCTTATGGTAGCGAAATAATCGTAAGTACATCTAGATAGTTATGAAGGGTCAAGCATAAAGTCTGAGTATTAAACTCAAGAGGGGTTAGAGATGCTTGATCCGATGTGTTAATATATGTCTAGGGCATAACGAGACACTTTAGGGATGTTGCTATACTGGTCTTGGTACAGATTTAGTATAGTGCTCCCAAATATGTTTTTTCAAGTGTGCTCGGCGGTCGCACAACCTATTTGCCAGTATGAACGCACTGAGAAACACATTGAGAGATGGATAATAGGGCCATGCCCACAGTGGATGAGTGGGAGATGTTAGAAACTGAAAGGAATATGGACAGACACCCAAAGTGAGCATGCCCCTTTGTTTGCCTCAATCAGATTGTAACATCTAGGAGTTTTGTAACACATCCTTACATTTGTACTCACTGTCGACAGGTTATAGCGCTTATGGTAGCGAAATAATCGTGAGTACATCTGGATAGTTATGAAGGGTCAAGCATAAAGTCTGAGTATTAAACTCAAAAGGGGTTAGAGATGCTTGATCCGATGTGTTAATATATGTCTAGGGCATAACGAGACACTTTAGGGATGTTGCTATACTGGTCTTGGTACAGATTTAGTATAGTGCTCCCAAATATGTTTTTTCAAGTGTGCTCGGCGGTCGCACAACCTATTTGCCAGTATGAACGCACTGAGAAACACATTGAGAGATGGATAATAGGGCCATGCCCACAGTGGATGAGTGGGAGATATTAGAAACTGAAAGGAATATGGACAGACACCCAAAGTGAGCATGTCCCTTTGTTTGCCTCAATCAGATTGTAACATCTAGGAGTTATGGAGTAATGGTTTGGACCGTTACTCTACCCCACTAAGTCCACTATCCCACTCAATATTAATGGAGTGGTGTGTATAAAAACATCAAGAGTGGTACCCATTGAGGTGTGAACGAATTCTGCATTTCTCATAGTGTTTACAGAGTGTTGTGAGGCTCTTAGTTTGTGGGTTATGTTTGCATCACTCTAGTAGTGTGCAACACCGTCGGAAACGTTTTGGTTCGTGAGTTACACAAACTGGAATTCAAAACGTGTTTGGATAGCTGGTCTGTGTGGAGGCTGGCTTTAGACAGCGTAGAACAATCTCAAAGCTCCTGTGTGATCATCGGTTTAGGCCGAGAGAGGTATGCCGAAAAAACCGATTCCTTATATTCCGCTGCGAGTTTCTGTTTCTAACACTATAGGGGCCTCAAGGGCTATTTTGTTAATGCGGGATAAGAGGAAAGTGGAGAAAGTAGATGAAGCAGGAGGAGATTAATCTTTGTCTTGTCATTTAGTAATTGTGTCTTTAGGTTTTGAGTGGGCGTTTTCTAGGTTATATCATATATGGATTATGGACCCAATCGTGATTCTGATCAGAGATTACTTTTGGAAGAATTAGATTGTGTGTTCAATTAGTGAGAAGTACTAACTTGGTGTGTGTGGGGGGCAGATTTCAATGTGGTTCGCTTTCTTAATTAAGGAATAGGGGAAAATTTGACCACCTTAGTAGGTAGGATGGGTGGGTTCCAGTAGGAGTGTCAATGTTCGACCCAACCCACGAACACGACACAATCCCAATACGGGTTTTTGCGGGTTAGGGTTGGGCCTTAATGGGTTTGAGTCATAAACAGGTCGACTTGAAAGTGACACGATAAGAAACGTGTCATAAGTGAGTCAACCAGTATAATCCGTAATAGACACGTTTGACATGCCAATTTATTTGTGTCAACCCAAAATGACCTACTTAACACAACCCGTTTAACTTGTATAACAAATAAATATTTATTTTATTTTAGATTTGTCAAATACCTTTTATATCCGACATATATTTTAAATTTAAAAAGAAAAGTAATTAATTACAAAAACTTATAAGGGATATAATTGAAAATTGAAACTTTACAAATTCTAGATCTCTAAACCCTACAAACCCTAAATAACATTCTTATAAATATCTAATTTTATTTTTTTTTATTTCAGTTGTACTATTTACTCTACTATCTTATAGACTCAAGCCCAATTCTTAAACTTAAAGTTTCAAACTGGTTTTTGTTCTCTCTCTCTCTCTCTCTCTCTCTCTCTCTCTCTCTCTAATGTGTTTAGTGAGTTTTAGAATTAAAGAAAACCGTTTTCTTAGTGTTCCAAAATTTTGTAGTAATTTTTTCTGCATAATGTTTTTGTTTTATAAACTTCAAACCCATGTGCCGTTATTAATATATGAGATATATTAATTGTTGATTAAGGCCACAGTTGTAGCTTTTGTCTTGTGCCATATGTTTTTTTTGGTGTTTGTATTAGTGTTGGACACTATCTGCATATCTTGCAAGTGGGTTCATTGAGATAGTTTATAAGCTAGATCTAATGGGTATTGCTTTTAAAATTGTTGAGGTATGATCATATTTTGTAACTACTAATATTTGGAATAGAACTTGCACAAATGAAATTGGATGAGCTTGTGGAAGATTTTATGAATTTGGACATCAACAAAGAATCTATGAATGATAAACGTAGTCATAGTCAGGATTAGTCTACTGTTTGCTCCAATTCTTTCAATATGGATACTTAGCATTTGGTGAGTTCCAAGAATATTATATTTTTGTTGAACTATGATGTTTCATTTTTGTTAAACTATGTTATTTTGAATTTGGGTTGAAGTGCATGCACTTCTTTTAGAGTGTAAAGAACTTACTTCTAGATGAAAGTTATATTTTTGTTGAACTATATTATTTTAAATGTGAGTTGAAGACTTGAAGTGTATGCGCTGCTTTTTGGCTGTAAAAAAAAATTTGTCTAAATAGATGTTATATTTAATATTATGTAAGTTGAAATGGGTTGTGTTATATTCGTGTTAACCCAACATGACTCGTTTTTTAAGCATATCAAATGAGTTGGGTCAGGTCAACTCGCCTTTTTAACAAGTCAGGTTAGGGTTGAAGGATCATGACACGATTATTAAATGGGTCGGGTTAGGGTTGAGTCATTTAGTTGAATATCCCTACCTCGTCACGACACGAATCCGACATGCTAACTCGAATTGACACATCTGGGTTCCTGTTAGCTCAACTGGTAAAGTCTCTGATGGTTAAATAAGAGATTTGATGTTCAATCCCCACCTACACCAAAAACTGATTGGTGTCTTGGTCAGATGACAAAGAGCACTCATTAGAAGTGGACGCTATAGGTTGAAACTCTCTCAAAAAAAAAAAAAAAATAGTAGGCGAGATGGTTTTGTTGAAAAGGTGAAAGGTTGATGGCATTTCTCTCTTATCTCCCTATCTCTCTCTTCAAATCATGAGGTTTCAAATTGGGTCGTATTTCTCCAAATAAAAAATTTGTGATTCGAACCCTAATTATACCAAAAACCAAATGGGTCCGGGTCCCTCTCTGTTTTTGATGTCGTGGCAACTATGTAGGTGGGTGACCACAATAAACAACAGTGCACTCTTCCACACCCAACACGTGGAAATGACTAACATATGCCTGTGGCCATAAATACCACACACTGGCCACTCCCAAACTCTTCTCAAATTTTCTACACCCTCCCCTCTTTCAGATCCTCTCAAATCTCAATTCTACCCCTCTCAATTTCCACGAATTTCCAATCCCACCCCTCAGATTCAATTCCCATTTTAATTTCAATTTCTAGGGTTTCGCTAATCTCACCGGTGAGTGAATGCAGACAAAAATGGAGGACCTTCCTCTTCCAACACTGTTCGAACAAGCTCGTAAGATCCATTCAACCGCCACAGACTCCGGCGCCGATCAGGTACACTCAATTCTCTGAAAATTGCTTTCAATTTTAAGATATTTTTTTGTTTTGGGAATTTGGGGTTTTGAATTTTGTGGGAAATTTGGGAAAATTTGTAGGAGGTGGTGAAGAAGGGTTTGGAGGCTCTGGTGAAATGCGAGGACATGGTAAATAAGCTTGGGTTGTTCTCAACCAATGAGACCAAGGAAGATATCAGCACCACCAATCTCAAATATCTCCTGGTAATTTTTTGGTTTTTAGCTTTACTATATTGAATTTTAATTCGTGGAATGAATTGGGTTTTTCTCTTTTTCTTTGTAGAGTTCATAAAAGAATGAAATTTAGTGAAATGGGATATGGGATATGGTTAATTTTCTTTTAGGGTGTTTTGGGATAAAAGAAGGAATGGATTGGGGATGAAAGATTTGAATTGGTATTATAACTGCTTAGCTCTTCACGGGTGAAGGTCCCTTGGATTACCATGCAACAGGTTTTGGCGTGTGGGGTCGGTTACCCGTGCTAGAAGCGAGTCCAAAGGGCTCTTCTTTTGAAACATTCCTTGCATTATATATTTTATTAAAGGAATGATTGTTGCGCCCATTTTTAGGAGGTCCTAATAGCCATTTAATTCCTTACTAGTGTTAAAAAAATCCCTTTCAATCTATTCTGTTGAATTCATTTCCTTGCTCCCTATGCACTGTTAATGAAATGTTTGATTTATCAAAAAGAAAGGGTGGGTAAAAGGGAGAAGAGGAAGAAAGTAGTGCTATGTTTGATTTATGAGAAAATGTGCAAGGAGAATTAATCGAGAGGGAAAAAGAAAATGTACTGCTTTTAATTTGGAAAAAGATTTAATTGCACTCTTAATATTCTACTAGAAAGAAATGAAGCTAAAAAAAAAAAAATGGCTTGGTTTTTTTTCTTTTGATGAATAAGAGGAAAGAAAAAAGAAGTTGATAAAATGTGGAGCTTTCCTAAATCAGCCATTACAGGATTTTTTTTTTTAATAAGCTCTCCATAGGGTGCTGAGAACTGAAATTCATTTTTAGTTTGAACTGGATTTTTGAATTTTGCCGGTGGAACATTTATTTATGGAAAAATGTTATACTTAAATTTAGATTTATGCTGATGGTGACTCTGTTGTCATTAACACTGAATTTGGAGGGAAAATCAGTTACAAAGAAGAAACATAATCGTTGGACTGGTTTTGCATTTGTAAGAAGGATGGGGACTAAGTTGATCATTTTCTTCTACACTGTGATACGCTCATAGAGTTATGGTCTTTAGTGTTATTTTTATTCGGGCTGCAGTGGGTCATGCTTAGGGGGTTAATTGATATGTTGGCTTGTTGGAAGTGGCAATTAGCTAGACATTGAAATGGTGATATTTGGAATGTGATTCATTTGTGCTTAGTGTGGACTATTTAGAAAGAATGAAATTGACTAATGATTGAAGGGCTCAAACACACTATGATGGAGCTTAAGCTAATTTATTTTTACATACTTTCTTTGGTTGGATGACTACGTTAAGTATCCATTCTTTCTCTAATTTACTTGAGTTCCTAGATTATTTCCCTTTTAGTCGAATTTTTTCCATTAAGTACACATTCCATATATTCAGTTGTAATCTTTGGTCTAAATAAAAATTTTACTTTCCTATCCAACAAAAAAGTCCATTGCATTATTGAATTGGCCATCTGCCAATTATTGGCATAAGTCTGAATATTATCATTTTGAAGGATCCTTAAGTGTTTCTATCAATGAAGTGGTCCTATGACAAATCTTGGCATAAATCCAAACATTGTCATTCTACTGGAACCTGCAAGTGTTTCTATACCAGTGATTGAAATTATGGAACTGGTCATCCGCGGTGGCTTTATCCTTTTGTCTTTAAATATATAGAACCACAATCATTAATCATTTAGGAATGAGCAACGCCATTATTTAGGAGATTTAGATACGATGAACCTTCTTAGATTTTTTTTAGGTTCATTAGTCTAGGAGACACGAAAAAATAACTTTTCTTCTTGGTGCATGATTATGATCTGACTGACATTATGAATTTTTCTTTTCAAAAGTTGTAACTGAGAATGGGGAAAATGTTTTTATGGGTATAATTGGACTTCAGTGCATCTTTAGAAGGTCATCATCACAATGTTTATGGTTGTTATAATAGCTGAAGATAGTGTAGTTGCAAACTTGGTAGTTATCAAGTTTGGTTTCATTCTTATTGGAAGCTCTCATGAATTTGTCGCCTTCAGGTGCCATTTTATCTTGCTGAGTTGACTGAAAAAGTTGCACAAGATGACAGGATACAGATTCTTAAGGCTTCCCAGGAAAAATTAAAGGTGAATGCTTTTTATTACCTAAAGAATCGTTCAAAGCTTTGTTAATTAAATGTTGTTATGTCACTGTTGACACTAGGCAACATTTTTTTTTTTTCAAGGAATTTATATCACTATGTGAGGCAATGGAACTTGTACCAAAGGAGGAATTAGAAACATCTACGCAAGGAGTTCCAAATTCACTTGCTGATCAGAGGGCTCGCAAGGTAGGTTTAATTTCTTTTCTAAATTGTTCAATATATGAGAAGCACAAATTTCTATGTTATGACTCAAACCCCCAAAGGTTCAAAGCCTATGTGATTTTGCTGTTCTCCTTTTTGTAATCTCCCAAGACATGAATGTTGCATCTGCAGCATATTATCGTGGTTAAAAATGTGGAATGGAAGCTTCTTCTTGTAATATAGTACTTACTCTTCTTGTGCCTGTATCTAGATTGCTCGGTTCAAACGCCAAAAAGCTGCAGAAGCAAAGTTGCTGGAAATAAAGGAGCGGAAGGAGCGGCGTGGGCGTTCTACCAAAGCAGCTGCCTTATCCACTCCTGTTGAGGCAGGAGAGGAAGATGAGCTGGATGATGATGGAGAAGAAGAAAGAGAGGTTAGCTGATTGGTCATTTGTTTAGGGTGCTGCTATGTGTACTCCATTGTTATTTTTTGCTTCATATCGTGAGTGCTGGGATGTCCCTAAAATGCAGAAAGTCAACTCTAGGACTCTTTATTTTAAACTTTTATCAAAGTCGTTGTCTCCCCACCTTCAGGGGAAAAAATGTTACTGATTTTAATTGTTTTTGAAGATTTCCTTTTGGGATTCTGCTTGATCAGGTCTTTTCCCAGAGTATGTTGACATCACCTTTCACCTCGCTGGTTATCTTTCTAGACCTTTGAATTCTAGTTATATTCTATCTGAATCTATTCTGGTGCAATCAATAAGATCTAAAAGGTTTTAAAATGCATTTACTGACATTTGACTGGATCTTTTGTGTACTGACAATTTTTGAGATTGCCATCAGCAAATATCATAAGCACTAATTTGTGGTTTTTACCTGATCAAATGCATTCCTTGGTCTTGCAAATGTGATCTAAATGTTCTGTCCTCTATTAATTATTAAGAATGATGGGGGTTTTTTTTTTTCAATTTAAATCAATATGGTTTCAGATTTTTTTCTTTTTTCTTTTAGCAAAGAAAGTTACTTTGCTCTCTACTCTTAACAGTTTCAGGATATATCTAATATATGAGTAATCAATTAATCATGCATTGTGAAGGCTTAAAATTTTGTTCAACTTATGCCATCAATTATGCCTGGTTTATTTTGTTAAAATGTCAAGTTACATTTTTTTTTTTTTTTGAAGCTATTGCAGTTTGACTGAAATCATATTATTCTCCTTGTGCAGGCCTGGCTTACCACCATCTCTTTGGCAATCTGTAAGGTTAGTTATGTCTTCAATATAACCTGCTAAGTTCAAGGTTTATTTTTTTCTTAGTTTAAGATCTCATTAAATCTTCATGCTATGTGACAATTTTCAGACCTTTGATCTTCTGAAACTGCTGAAGGACGAGGAAGAAATTCTCTGTGCTGTAAAGGAAAAGAAATCGAAGGTACTAATATGGTTGGTGTTAGTTACCCGGTCTGTATTTATACATAAGCTTACTAAATGATTCTACTAGATAATTTGCTTCACTCAAGACTGTAAATTTGTTAGTGGTGTATATGTTGCATGCAGCTCATGGTCTAGTCACACACACTTAAATGCATGTATATGGTTGTTTTTGTTTCTTTTTATTTGTTGGTATTTTGTAGGCGTAGTTGGTCAAATTGATAGATTATTAGCTTTATGCAGTTTATGGCTATGCATTGATATGTGTCTGTTGGAATTTGTACATACAACACTTCTAACTTGAACTATGTATGATTCAGGAAGGGGACAAGGAGTTCTCTCGAGATGTTCTTGATAATCGCACAAAGACAGTAGAAGCTTGGCATCGTGATGCTGCAGTCCGAGCTCGGTATACTAAACCAGCACAGCCTATCACATGCGCTGCATTTGCTCAAGATGTTCTAGAAGGTAGAGCAAAGGTCTCTGAAGTACATGACCACAAACACCAGCCAATGATATTTGGTCCAGCGAGTGTTGTGGGTGGAGGCTTTACAAGTGAAAGGGAAAGGATGGCAGCTCAGGTTTTTCAACCTACTCACAGGTATAATTTTATTGCCTAATAAATATATACATCTACAAGGAAAGGCAAAGCCCGATTTCTTGTTTTGCTGCTCTTTGCTTTTGTTTAAATTAGGAAGGGTAGAATGGAAATGATTGCTAAGATCCCTCTCTTTTGAAAATGAGAGAATTTATGGAATACTAATCTTCTACCTAGAGGAAGCAGTTCTTCTGTTATTTAAAACACCCGATGTTTAGATGCTAAATCGAATATTTTGTTCTAGGTTACCAACCATGAGCATAGAGGAAGCTGGTCTAAAAGAGATGGAGATAATGAACAAATGGCAAGAGCGGAATGTAAAATTGATGGAGGAAGCCAATCACTCATGGTACAAGGACAATCGAATGCCGAGGCCAGGTGAAGAGGACGATGAAGATGATGATGCTGTCGTAGAGAAGGCAAGAAGATGGGATGACTGGAAAGATGAGAATCCTCGGGGTGCTGGTAATAAGAAGCTAACCCCTTGTGGATAAATGTGGCACAGACCGATTACGTATTCTTATCACAGCTAATTAATACCGTTTTTGTGTTCATTTTTCTAAAATTTTGACTGACTGATATTGGAATTACAAGTCTTGTAGTTGGTGTGGTCTCCCTGTATCTTGATAGCTGAACAGTTTTATGTATAATATACAGATGATCATTAGAGAATAATTTTTCCAAGTTTTGCAAGTTTGTGTTGTTGGAGTGGGATTTGCTTGGCTGAGAAGTTTGTAAGTGCATTATCATCAGGTGTGCCAAATGCCAAATATTTGGCATTTGGCACACCAAATACCAAAAATAGACCATCATGAGTTGGTGTCAAATACCAAAAAGTTTTGGCATTTGCTCTTTTTGGCATTTGCTACAGTATGCTTTTATGTTTAGAACGGCACGGTCGAAAATTGTAAAAGTTTTAATATCTTTTTATTCTTACTTTTCTCTCTCCTCTCTCACTTGTCTTTTCTCTCTCCTATCTGCCTGAGTCTCTCTTCCTCACTCATTCTCACTCTCAGCTTCTCCTTTCTTCCTTTCTCTAGAGCACACCACTGTCTTAGCAGACCTCACCAAGCCGCCGTCTAGTCATGACCCACGAACCCAACCACCAACACAGCCACACTGATCCATCCCAACTGCCACAAGCCAACCCACCACATCCACAGCTACCTATGGCCTGATCAACAACTTAAACCAATCGGAACCCATCCCAACCGCCACAAGCTGACCCACCACATCCACAACAACCCATGGCCTAATCAACACGCCACGCCACCGTCACCACGCCACTGAGCTTGTCGTGTCATCCACCACATCATCGGAACTTCCCACTATCAGATCTCTCTCAATCGACTTGCAGTGGTGGGTTTGGCTTTTGGGTTTGTTTGATTTGGGATGAGTTTTGAGGTTTGTGAATGTGGTGGGTTGTGGGTTAGTTGTGGTGGTGGTACTGTGGTTGTGGCGACAATTTGGTGGTTGTGGTGATGATTATTGGGTGGTTGTGGTGGTTATTTTTTGGGTGGTTGTGGATTTTTTTTCTTTCTTTCTGGTTATGGTTTTTATTTTTATTTTTATAATGTAGTGTTGGTGGACGTGGGTTTATACTAGTGGTGGCTATTAGTGTTGTTGCGACAGTGGTTGTCGGTGGCCATTATTGCGGCAGTGGTGGTTGTGCCGTTGTTGTTGTTGATGATAAGAAAGAATTAATATATTATTTTAATGTATAGAATTGAAAAATAAAACATGTGATCAATGAAATATTATAAAATGATGTGGTGAAATAATAAAATAAGTTTTTGATATGTCAAAATGACTTTGGTTTTTAGAGAAGAGCTGATAATAATGCTCTAACACTTTAATTAATGGATAATAGAATGAAGTTTGATCAATGATACACATACCAAGGAATTTATCAATTATATAAAAATGAAATAAAAAATCATACAAAACTATATGTTGCATGCTCTGCATGACAAATGCAAGAGACCGAGTGGTACATGTGTATTGATAATGAAGTTTTCACGTCATTCAGCACGGAAATTTTGAAAGAAACATTTTCCAAGTTGCTTTATCAATCTTCTCAAAAGTAAAAATAAAAAGTGGCTTTATCAAATAATTGCAGGTTATGACTAATGACTTATGAGTTATGACCATCTTCCATTTCTTTCAGCTCTTAACCTCAAATTAATGTCTAGCAAATTATATTGCACCACCCCTCCGTTATTTACATGATAATCTAATGTTGCAAGTTTTGCAAATATTAAATTTTTTATTAGGAAAGACAATTAGAAAAATAGAATGCTGGCCACAGAAAATGCTAAAATAAAAAGGAATCATTCTTTTTTATTTTATTATTATTAAGAAAAAATAATAATATAAACAAAATGGAATTATTCTGTTTTTTTTTTTTTTTATTGTTAAGAAAATTAGTGAAGTGGGTTCTAGTCAACTTAATAATAATTCTCGTCTTTGAATAAGAGGTTAGGGATTTGAACTCTTCCTACACCAAAAATTAATTAGTGTCTTGGCAAATAAATTTTAAAGCAATTATTATAAAGTGGATATCATATGTTGAAATTTTATTATATATAAAAAACAAAAAAATGGTGAAAATGAAAGTGCTCTTAATTGAAAGGAGAATGTGTTTTTTTTTTCCTAGTTGTTGATTTTTTTTTTTTAAATGATTACTTCATATTTTGGCCTCCCAGAGCTGAAATTCTAGATCCGGCCCTAATTTATAAAATTATCTATAATTAAATTAATATTATCTTTAACATTTTCCTTTCTTTCTTGTCATCTCCACTGATTTGTCTAATATCACTAAGTCACTGCATGGCCCCTTAGCAGTTGCACTTGATTTTTCTCTCTCTGGTTGTATTCCAAATTGAAAAGCTTCAGTTCCAAATACTTTGTCTTCTATTTTTCTTTCAAACCATTTGGTTTTCCTTGCATCCAACTTATTTAACATAATTTGTGGTGTATTCAGTGGTGATTAGCTCATTAGTCTTGCTGCGCCCCTTTAATGGGGTGGATGGAACCGTGGACAAATTAACTGTTTATATATTGTTCATTTGTTGGAACTTTGAACAAGATTTTTCCTATTCATGTAAGGTTTAAGGGGTTAACGGATATCATCTAAAATACACATACATGGTGGAACCAAATTCCTGATTTTTCTTCGAAAGCAAAGTTATATTTAGCAAAATTGAGGCTTTAAAAATTTGTAAATAAATTAATAAGCCAACGGAAAAAAGCTAATCCAATCACACACTTAATACAAAGCCTCCTAGCTCCAAACCTCCAAAAGCACATTACCTCGCATATCTGATAAAATTTTCTAGTTCCTAATATTAGTTATATGTCTCCTTTTCTACAACCTAACTATATATACATCTATTATAAAGAAAGCAGCATTAGGCATCGTCCATGCATAACTGCATTTATATGGGATTCCCTGATCACTTTTCTTCACCTGTTGTGACACTTTGCAAGCAGTTTTAGTCCACAAACCACTAAAATTGGAAAACTTTCCTCAGCACAACACATTTAACCATTAAATTTTGAGCACATCATATTAAGCTGCCGGCTTGTTTTAGACACATTTCCAGAAATAGGATATGTACAGCTAATTAAAGAAGATGGATCCAGTCAATAATTGTTAGCTATATTCAAGTTTGGTATACGTAAACTCGTATGCTTGGATGGCGTCGGGAGAGATTAAATGAATCTAAATTGTAATCTACTATCAGATATAATCAAAGCTTTAATGTAATACCAAAAATTAGGTATTAAATCCTAGGATTCCACTATGTGCTCTTCTAGCACCAATCAAGATACCATGTTCTCCTTCCTAAAAGGCTAAAACACAATTTCTTCATCTCCTTATTTGAAATAGAGAAGGGAAAAAATCTATCATCTTCCACCTCAAGAAATTATCTAAGCACAAACCCCCAAAAATCCTCAGCGTGTCAATGATTTTATATATGTTTTTAAAGATATTAATAGTTGTTATTTGTTTTGAAAACTTATAATAAACATAATAGATGCCTACAAATTAATCAAATTAATTAATTGTTGTATTTCCATACTAATTTTTCAAGAATTGCCATGTCCATGTCTTAGGATATTAATAAGTTCAGCTAAAAAGTGGAAAGTATATAATGAAAGACTAACAAGAGAAAAAGAGAGGGTGAAAGTGGGGGCAGTCAATAAGGTTTTTTAAAAAAGCATGAACATAAATAATTATAACTAAACTTATATGTAATTATGTACACAATAGCATAAGACTTTTTTTTAGGGTGGGAGGAGATAAGAAACCAAAAGATTGAATAGAAAGGAAGCTTAAGCCAGCTCGAAATGTACTTGGCTTGTGTAACAATTTAAATATCAAAGAAACCTCTCCTGCACAAGAGAATGCCACCTATAAGCTTGGAATTAGCTTGTCTGTCATTTCTTCAGGTTACAAATACGCATCTGATACTGATATGCATAAAGAAGGTAATCTAGAAGATTCAATTGTACCAATGACACGGTTTCTACTCCTATCACCAGAAACCAACACTTAAAAGCAACCATCATAAAATAAAAGCAATTGAAAGGGATAACAATAACATGCAGAGGCTATTTGAAAAGATGAAACATAACTCTATACCCTGTTAGAAAAGCAAGACATACCGATGACAACTTAACTAAGTGTAGGAGAAAGAATGAAGAGCAAAATAAAGAAGAGAATTGAGAGAGAGCACACCTTCATATCTTTAACAAAGGCAATGACAGCACAAGTAGTATCTATAGGTATACAAAATCTAATACATTACACAAGATCATTGCCATTGTGAACTGTATAACAAAATCTATATTACTTGTCTTGAAAATTATACAGAGATTTCACATGATAAACAAAGAAAAATAAGCAGTCAACAAGACTTACGTATTTGCCCCCATTGCTCAGCAGTCACAAAGTGTAAGTCTTTGTCGTAAAATTCTCATCCAACTTCAGAGTATAGCACCAAATATACGCTCTCCCCTTCCAAGGTACGCAACAAAATACACCCTCAACTCAACTTTCAACGCACTTAAATCCCCTGCAAATGCACAACCATATCACAAACAAAACCGAGCACACAAACAAGTCCAGCAACAACACCACCCACACATGCTTCCTCCAAATTTGCTTCGTCTTTTGCCGATCATTGGCAAAAGCCTTTTGCACCGGCAACGAAAAATCCCTGCCATCAACATCATCAAAAACATCCACCTTTTTCTCCAATGTACCACTTTTACTATCGCCATTTGCTTTTGCACAACCCGGCCTCTTCTTCTTCTTCTGCAATCCTTTACTCGGCTTGGACCCGAGCAAAGGTGTCATCACAACCTTCATCCCTTTCGTAGAGTCCATGCTCGGATTCCTACTATCCTTAGATTCACTACCTGAAGAATTCAGCAAACTCAAATCCAATGCCATTGCTTCCAAAAAAATAGGATCACATTCCTTTTGAAGGCAATAGGGGCTAAAAATATGAACACCCTTTAAAGCCCCTGCTTCAATAACCTCCTCAAATGCGCATTTTATGCGGTTTAGGAACCAAATTTCCTGTGATTGTTCCATATTCTCGTCGAATATTGCGAAATACACAAAAGGGTCTTCGATTAAGAACGTGTAGGTCCTTTTTCTAACGGTATGCGTGAACATGGAGTGCAAAGGTGGGGTCTTTTCAATGCATTTCAGAGCTACGGATTCGAGATCGGGTTCTCTGATGAATTGGGAGAGAATTGTGGTTCCTTTGGCAATACAAACATATTGGATGAGTTCTGGATTGGTAATCATTGATTGGGTTTTTTTTCAAGGAGGGAAATCGATTGGGGTTTGGAAAAACTGAAACTTTTTAATGGGTTGGGGATGGGATTTGGGAATAGAATCGAATTTGGGGAAATGGGCATTGAAAATCTGAGCTTCTTATTGGGGCTGCTCTCCTCTCAGAAAGTTGATTCCTTTATAGAGGAATTCCCAATTCAACAACCAGAGACCAAAATCTTCAAAATTCACCTCTCAATGAAACTCTCTCTCTCTCTCTGGAACTTTCATAATTCTTTTCCTTATTTCCCAAAAATTTAATCTCACTCTCTCTCTCTCTCTCTCTAAAATTCTCTCTCTATCTCTCTCTCTCTCTCTCTGGGTGAATTTCTAGGGTTTGGGATTAGGAGGAGCTGAAAAAAGAAGAAAAAGCTGGATCCATTGGAAGGAAGAGAAGGGAAAGGAAAAAGATAACGATTCCCTATGTGGAAAGGGATGGGCCTCTTTGGATTTGTAGTTTGCAGCCTGGTTTTTTTTTTTTTTGAGCCAATAAAGTGATGCCACGTGGGAGGAATATGGCGGGTCTTATTAGAGGCAATCAAATAAATTTTTTTTTTTTTTTGGAAGAAATTGTTAAAGGCAATCATTAGTGGCAAGAAACTATAAAATATGTGGGGGAGAGTTTAGGTGCAATATCTCTTGACAAAAACAAAATGATTGTCGTAGTTTAAGATGCTTTTAGCTTAGTTAGTTGTCAGAAAATAGATATAGACTGCATGATCTTGTTAATGGGTGCAACTTGTGTTCAGTGGCGGCAAGTTTTGATGTTATTTAGTTGGAAGCTTGAAAATAAATGGTGCAGAAATAATAACTCTACTAAGTTATTAATAAATTTATTTTATTACCCAAAATAAAATAAAATTCAATTCCTTTGTTGATTTGAAATGTGAATACTAATATGTTAATTGGTCCTTTTCATTTGGCATTCAATTTGAAAACATTATTGCCATCTATGTCCAAAAAAAGAGTTCTATGGAACAAGGGTGATATGATATGATGATACCCACCCTTTGTAAAAGAGAGGAAATATATATATATATATATATATATATCTCTCTCTCTCTCTCTCTCTCTCTCTCTCTCTGATGCAGGGTATATTTTTTCCATGAGACTGTGGCCATTCATAGGGTCTAAGAGGCCCTTAAGATAGAAGAGCTATTATAAGCAGTCTCGCATAAGGTCGTTACAATTAGATCACATAGCCATACACGCATACCAGCTAATCATGTATTGTAGTTGTTCTTGTTATGCCCGTTCCTTTGGGAATGTCAAATATCAATTCGTACCTGACATTGTTTAACCTCTTTGATGAAGAGGGGTGGACACAGTAGTTTTGAACTTTCAATAGTTATATTGGTTTCTCTCAATAGTAAAGTCTCAGTAGATGGAAATTTCGGTTCTTGTTTCAAATGTGATGGAAAACAGATTGCAAAATTGTTTTGTCCAAATGACTCATGCAAAATCCTTTCTTTATTGGTAAGTGACTAATGCAAAATCAGATCAAAGAAACTGAACCAAAGTCTGATAATTATATCTTCGGAAAAAACCCAATAAGCATGTGTTCTTAATTTCGGTCTAGTTGGAACCATTTAGAAGATCCAAAGAAATGGCTGCAAAAGTCATTTGCGTTGAATTTCGTGTATTGATCCATAAAACCAATAGCAATACATGAAACATAAAGTTGCCTGAGATAGTATAAGTTCTCGGTGTACTTTTTCTATATATAAAAAGACATATTACAACATACACTATATGGAAGAATGAGTGCTAATTGTAATATTAGTTATATCTTCTAAACAAAAAAGAATGACCAAAATTATGGTAAAAATTCATACCCACCATGCAAGGGGGAAGAAAAGAAAAATTCAATAGTGTGATCTCCAAGCTAATATGACACAGAACATGTCCCATATAAGTCTGAACCAATTAAAAAGTCGGAGTTTTGTCATTGTTCTTCCTTTCTTTCTTCTCTTTACATGATCAGCTCACATAAGGTGGATCGAGGAAGGCCCATTTGAAAACCTGTTCATATTGGATGGCAGCATTTTCCCATGTGTAGTCCCTCTGCATACCCCTTTTCATCAATCCTTCCCAAGAAGACTTGTGCTCTCTATAAGTCAGAGTGGCATTTCTTAAAGCCTGCAATTAAGCAATCAGTGACATTAAAAACAAGCGAGGACCTCTCCAACACCCCCCCCCCCCCCCCCCCAACACACACACACACACACACACACACATTTTCAATGTAAAAAACCCACAATAGATCCATTTGTATGATTTTTAGTAGCCATATGAAGAAAGGAAGTGTATGAAGAGTTTAAAATTCCAATTGAAGATCCATACGCACCCCCCTTTGCTTGACATGGTAATGGCTAGATGGGATCCACAGGAAATAACTAATGAAATCAAATGTAGCATTGTGTTACTGACTCGTCATGTCAGGTCATAGAGTTGGATGTCAAAATCCAGAAATCAGTCATCATCACTTGGATAGATTCCATCAGACATATATTACGCATTCCTAGACTAACCATCAAGTTACTTTTACCCATATGTAAAATTATGAAGCTATAATGATTAGTTATTGTCATACACAAAAACTTGTTTAAGTAAAAAAATAGAGTATGCAGGAAGTTTGTGCACAGTAAATTTAACTTACCGCTAACATACTCTCTTTTGTTAGTGGAGAAAAAGTCCACCTGTCAATGCATTCCACAACATCAGTCTTAGGAAGCTAAACATTATTCATGACAAAGTCATAATGAGATTTTGAGGAATGGAAGCTTTATCGATAGCAGTCATAATAAGATGCAGAGGAAATAAAGCATTACCCACAGTACTATTGTAGTTGTTATACTAGTGAAATATGTTCCACAAAAAGAAATTGCTGAAAAGTAAGACTATTAAAATGAAATATTAACCAACACAACAAATAAAGAAAGGCTCATCACAAACTTCCGGAGTTGCTATTTCATAAAGCACGATGGCAGCTTCTTTGATACTGTAAATTAGCATATATGCTGTCACAACCAGCAATGCCAGTCTTGGTGACATCTATTTCTTGCCATCATAACAATTTCTCAAAAAGGTGAACATCTTTTCATAGAAAAAATGCTTTTGCAAGCTGGAAGAAATCACCAGTTTTTGTTTATTTTTAATTCTTTTCCGATCCATGTTACAATCAAACTAGATATGCATTAGTTTTGTGCAATATTGACATCCTTCTGCAAGGTTTATTTATGTTCCAGGCATACAAAGTTCTTTTCGGAAACAAGATGGTGATATTTTTTAACACCTCTCCACAATATTGAATGCTTAGTTCTCTCTCTCTCTCTCTCAACAAGTAAATGCTTAGTTCTCTCTTATTTTAATAAAAGATCTTCAAGAAGTGCCTTGCTTCAGTGATGCAGATCTGACATTACAGTTATACACAGGTTAAAGGATCCATGGCCCATCATTATGCTGGTGTCACATCCCCTGAAGTAGAAGCAAGAAGCTGAGATTTTCTATATATTTCTGAGAAATTACCACTAATCCCAAAGAGGTAATACGGTTTGAACTCATGACCACATGCTCTAATTCCATGATAAATTACCACTAGTCCAAAAAACTTCAACTGTCAAAAAAGGATGAGTTCAATTATTTAACCATTATTCTAACAATATCTACGACATAATCATTTGTGAATTTTTTCATTGATGAGGAGCTGTTGATGAAAATTTACCCAGACCAAGAGCTCAAGGAAGACTACATACCCTGTACCTTCACCATGGCCTTCCTGAGCAAATGGATTGAAATTTTCTACGGTATCCTGACATACAAAGAACAAAAGGCATTAAATAGAAACAAGCTATATAATGAACAAACGCATTTGATTTCTTAAATCTTTAAACTTACTCTGAGTCCTCCAGTGTCATGAACCACTGGGACAGTTCCATATCTCATTGCATACAATTGATTTAGTCCGCAGGGCTCAAACCTTGAGGGCATCAACAGTATGTCACAGCTGATCATTCCAAAACAAAAGTAAGTTGGGGCCATCAATTTTTTAGGAACATGTAAACCATGAAATACAAACTTTGAAATACCCTGCAGTTATCTTATGAGATATAGGAACATTAAATCCAACCCAACCCCGAAATTTGTCTTTATAAGCTGACTCTGTTGCTCTCATCCAGTCTTCAAATTGTGGATCCCCAGATCCAAGCATAACCTGAAACATATTTGATAGCTTTACTTATATAAAGGAAAATAATAACCTTAATGAGAAACCTGGATAAAAGGAACAAAAAGACCACACTGTAGCACTTGAATGTATTCCTTGATGTAGACTAGAGCTGATATCTTTCACACCCATACATTAAATACCTGTCTACTGTGGTCAGGTTTCAGGGAGCAAAGATTCTAAGCTAATGCTAATAAAACCATTAAAGATGCAACTAATTTTATCCATCTTATATTAATATCAGTTCAGTCTAGATATATTCCTCACAATAGAAAACAGGATAAATATTTGGAAGCAATGTAAAGGGAGCATGACAGCAAGTAGTAAAATGATTATTTGACATTCTGCACTAATAATTAGCTTACAAATTGTACTTCATCTTCCATTATTTCTGGAATTGATGACCGGATCAGGTCGATGCCTTTCTGGTAGTCCAGTCTCCCGATAAATCCAATCTATGAAGTTTAACATGAACCAATAAGAGAAGGGAGCATAAAATTTTTCTACCAAACCTGTGTGTAAAAATACATTAACATCTTACCAATGGGCAATCAGGCCTAACGGGAAGACCCACTTCTTTCTGCAAAGCAATTTTGCATTGTGCCTTCACCATAAAGACGGTTGAGGTAAGAATGCTAGGGTTTTGCATAATACAGATTTTAAAACAAAATAATTAGCCACCTTTCCATTAAGATTTTCAGCAGAATAATGGCAAGCAATGTGCTCATCTGAAGATGGGTCCCATTCAGCAACATCAATGCCATTTGTGATCCCTGGTAATAAGTAAAAATAATTAGTTTGAAAGTTAAGTACCAAACTAAATAATTTAATTGAGCAATACTTTCTTCTATTCACCAATTTTTCTTTTTATTAGCTGACTCTGACACATGTATAAGGCAGAGAAATGGAAATGATACATCATTAATGATGAAATTGGCAAATCCCTTCAAGCACATCCAAATCAAAGGCAACTCCAAAAAATGTCAAACTTTGTCAGCAGAAAAATTTTACATCCTCATTAATTTTGAAGTTCGTTAAGATTATATGAGTTTTGAAGATAATATACATATAAACCACGTGTGGTAAGAAGAAACTAAACCATCTCACTCTTCAGCCAAACTAGTTTGACACAAAGAAAACATGTAAAGTTTCTCCCCCAAAAAAAAAAAAAACACAGCTGGCAAGACAAATATTTTATAAGAAAGGTACTTAATTTCAATTGGTTTCAACCAGTCCACATTGCTTAATGCATATACATATAAAAACTTGATTTATATATCAAACAAAAAATCACTCTATCAATTTCTTGAGTAAACTGTCACTTCCTAGGTGTAAACAGACTCAAAAGTCAGTTAGATAATTGCTTAGCATTTAAAAAATTTTAAACTTTGAAAAATAAATCTAATAGAAAGATTGTTCAATTATGTGATTCAATCGGCTGAAGGGCTGATGTTTTAGTAATATTGCTTGGTTTAGATGGGAACTCTTCACTATAGACGGGAACACAGTGTATTAAAAATGTCTATATCAATTGTAAAAGATATATGACTTTGGGACAACATCTCAAAATATATAAATTATGTTTAAAACTTTCTCTGAAGCAGTGAAAGATCCATCAGAGGATAACAATTAGTTAAGTTGTTAAGGTTTTTGAATTAGTTGAAAACATAAAATGGTGTCCAAAGATTTGAAATTTTGATAAAGACTATAAAAATGACAGGACATGAAACAAAATTCCACACCTCACCATCTATATGATACTCTTAACTCTCTTTATCAAGAATAATTCTTCTCTAGCACAGAATTTGCAAAGGTATACTTTAAGCTAAATAGCTAACACATACCATTAAGAACACTCCTTCGACTGCTTAAAAGCCCATTTAGACCATATCCACCTTCAGCTGTTGTTATTTCCCAGGAATACCCCTACAATAAGAAGGTACTGTTTTAACATAAAAAGCACTATAACATGATAAAATATATGGCATTTATCTAAAAGAAACATTGTTACTATACCAATACTATTAAAACACAACCGATCTAAATGTTTATTCATTTTCCTTTTTGAAATAATTTATCTCCCACATGAGGCCAATCAAATATGGTTTCTAATCCAAAATTTTCAATAATAAAAAAAAAATTCTAAAAAATAGTTCGTCATTTACTGATTGCTGCACAAATGCTTGATATGTCATTTAAAGAGATGCCTCACAACAGAAGTATGCTATATAGCATTTAAAACCTGGCTAACTGTCAGTAATCGATCAGCTGTCACAACTGCACCCTTCAGAAGATTGACTGCTTGACCTGTGTCTAGAGCATGTGCCCTTGCCCATGTTGGAAACACCCATTCCACGGCTCCATACCACTCTGGAGGTAATCCCAAATTCATGTATGTTGTTGCTGGTTCCACTCCCTTGCATATGCAAGACATTAATTTATTAGATTAGTGTTGACTTTAGAGCCAAAAGACATATTTACAAGAAGTATACCAATCGTATCAAATTGTACTTATGAGTGAAGACTGAGTTGCTTATCACCTCTTAAAGGTGCATGCAATTCACATACGAACTCTCATAAATGGAAACACTTCATGTGTTAATATTCTATTCTCTACAGTTTCACAAGGCAAAAACCTTATACCCATCAAGAGTGATCTAGTTACATAGAGGAATCCCTGGGGCATCTCAAGGGTATTCTAGAATGCACAGGAACATCTTCCATGTGTTCAGAGCCCACTCGGGCCATGGTTCCACGGGTCCATCCTTGTAAGGAAGATTAATTTGAGATGTTCTAGAAAAATTCAAAATCTTTAAAAAAAAAATAGAGAGTAATTTATAAATAATGCCCCAAGAAGTGACATACTTAGAATTTCTTTCTAAGTATCAAAGAGAAAATGTAGTTTTTTCATTCTATTTTCTCTAGCATTTTCATTCTATTCTCTTGTTTTCTTTGCAAAATAAAATAAAATCAATTAAGAAAAAAGCATCTACCTGATGTGACAGGTTATGTATTACAAGAATGCTTCGGGCATCTTTATAAACTCCATATGGACGATACTTGGCTGCCAAAAGTCTGCATCACAAGATTTCTAAAGGTCAATCAACCCCCCTACCAGTCTTGTTAACTTTTACTAAAGACAACTACTAGAATAAATCAAAGAAAGCTCCTAAATAATAATACTATGCCTAGATAAAGTATAATCTGCAGGGGAAAAAAATGTACAGCAATGAACTACCCAAATCATTATCATATGGCAAGAGCATTAGAGCCAACACAGTGGCAAGGAATATCCCATACATAATATTCACTGGTTGATTAGCAACTACTACCACATCAGTAAGGAAATGAGTACTTAAGGGGAAAACAAATCTAGCAGGGTAATCTATAATGCCAGAACAGTGAGCATTGGGGGGAAAAAGTGAGACAATAAAGTTGCAAATACATAAACAGCAGAATCTAAATCTTAGGAAATATAGGGAATGAACAAAGTAAGCAAATTGTCAAACATATGCAGAAATTAGCAAAGACCTCTTACACTGGCACAAGGCTTGCATGCCAGTCATTGACAAGGAACAGACATTTCTCCCCATAAGTAAACCCTCCCAGTGGAAGCACTAATGGAGCTTCACATGCTGCATGGCAAAGTAAAGTGAACCGGAACTGTAAACCAAATAAGAAAAAGTTGTCATTAGTTGCAAGTAAAAGAACGTAGAACTCTATCAATCCAACCTTATAACTTTAAAAATTTAGAAACATACCTGATTATCACCAAAAGCACCATGCATATCCCCATATGGATTTCCAGGTCTACGGTATGAGGGGTGGTCAACAAATACCTAAATGAGAACAGAAAGAGCTATCATTATCATAAAGACTCTCCCACTGTCGTGCTATATTGACTACCGAATGAAATAAGAGTTCTTGGCTAACATAACTATTTAATAAAGGCACTTGGGTTTAAGCGTATAAATGATTCAAACACCCCAAAGACTAATAAATAACTGAGAAGCATGCAGAATTTCTTACCCAATCAACACCATCCCTATACTCATGGAAGAAGCCAACTTCCTGAACCCCTCCAAAGCAATATACTTTGATGAGGCAATCTAAATCAACAGCATTAGCAAATTTCTTATCTGCAGGTGTACCGTTGATATATCTAGGAGAGACAACCATAACACGGTGTCCACGAGCTGCTAATGCTATAGGCAAAGAACCACAAACATCTCCTAAGCCACCTGTCTTTGAATATGGTGCTGCTTCAGAAGTGACAAAAACAATATTGTGGGTTACTCTTGTCTTGGCACTCTTTTCTCTTCCTATGTCCTCAGAATCTTCCAGGCCATTGTTAGGTGTTTCTTTGAAAGAGTCATTGACCCCATTGAATTCAACTTTGCCTTCGGTTCAAGAACATTACATTTGCAGTCAACTCTTAGAAATCTTGATAATCAGTATAAATTTAAAAGTTGATGAATGGAGAATGTGGGAATTACTCAGAATCAAAATGATTGATAACGAAAAATTATTTAGTATAAAAAAAATTACGAATATCATCCTTGTAAGTTGTAAGGCAAAGGAGAATCGCAAAATAAGCACAAATTTAAAAACAAATCAACAAGAAAGTCAACATGAACTGAGGAAGACTATGCATTACTTTAATAAATAAACTAAAAGAAGGAAAGAATTTTAATTTATGATTGCTTATCACAGTTAATACATCATACGAGATTAATTGCGACTGTATCTTCCTAGTGAAAAAAAAAATGTTACATGTGCACTAATTAATCCAATGGTAACAGAGTAAAATATAGTTTTTCAGATGATCTTTCCTCAAATATACAGGTCATAAATTAGTCAGGCAAGTGATAATCAACAAATATTCCAGCATATACTTTTGAACAAGATTCGGATCCAGTTTTCTATAGACATGTCACTAAGGTCCAGAACACCTTGCACTTGAATTATATGTCCACATGGATATGAAAAATGAATCCAAAGGGAACAACTTTAATCAGGACCCATCAATCAAATACCAGTCTCCAGAAGAAGTTGTACACCTCAGAATTAGTGTGGTCTAAAATATCTTATCATCTGAAAAGTTGACATTTTCTCCCAAATCCCACTTGACCGTCCACTTGATAATATCTCTTTCTCAAATGGCCAGGATAATCTCTAAGGGCTAAATTTAGAAATACAACAGAATCTAAGAGTAAAATTGATTATAACAGTACCCCTTGATCTTAGATCATCTTTTTCATAATCAGAAATGATTATATAAAAATAATAATAATAAAAAGTAGTATAAAACAATCATTAAAAATTTAAAACTACATTATATAAAACTTATCAACAATTGTAAAATAAACCCAGATTCCAAAATACAAAACTAAACCAAATACATAATTAATACAAAGATACATACCAGATTGAGTAATCAAGTTAAAGCCAACAACAGAGCCAGAGCCATCCATCTCTGTGCCCAAAAGAAATCCCTTTTTTTCCTCCTTTTCTTCATCTTCAACAGCAGAATTCCCATCTTGTGAACTGCTACCACGCCCACCACCACCACCTGAAACTGATGCTCTAATCCTACACCTACTTCCACTTCTTCCCCTCCAAAAAGGAGCATAAACCACTTGCCCAGTTACTGTAAAGTTGCTAAATTTAGCTTGCACTCGATTTCTAGAAGATGGTATGCATGAAGAAACCTTGGTGCTGGTGGTCATTTGGAGAGACTCCATCTCTCATAATAGAGAGAGAAGTCCAATGTAAGACGAAAAGGATCGTGAATTGTGGTTGAGAACCATAAAAAAAGATGGAAAGAGAGAGAGAGAGAGAGAGAGAGAGAGAGGTGACAAAAAGAGCAAAGTACACCTGTTGGATTTTAGAGAGAGAGAGAGAGAGAGAGAGAGAGAGAGAGTGTGTGTACTGTGTAGTGTACCAGATCCAGAAAAAGCGCGAAACTCGAAAATGGGTCCTCTGTGAAGTTTCATGCATCTGTAAGGACATGGGTTCCAATGACAAACTGCCACGTAATGTTTTAGTTTTACATTGGATGTGATGTGACTTCATTTCGAGTTTACTGACCAATATGCCATTCTGAAAGTTTGTGAAATAAACAAAGGGGGAGGGACGTAGCATCACATTTAATACAAAACTATGACCCGTGAAATTCATAAGAAAAGTTATAATATAATAGTACTAATAATAGGCATTAATTATGTATATCAGTAAATGTAAATGATTTTGTTTGTATATGTATAAGAGAGACTTTTCAAAACTTGGATGCGGATAAGTATTGTAAACCTGAGATAGCAGAAGAATCCAAATCAGGGAGTTAAGGCAATAAGGTTGGCCAAGCAAGAAGGCTTTACAGCACGTAATTATTGAGAATGACTCAAAAGTTATGCATGAAGAAGCCTCTTGAGTCTTGAGTTCCTAGGTAAAGAGCTTTTGGTGTGAATTTGATACGTTGCTAGAGAACATTAGGTATGACTGGATGACAGGATTTTTGTACATAGATTAGATTTGGATTTGGGTGATTAAAATCCAAAAACCTTGTTTGGATAATTTAAAAATGGTTAAGGATTTGAATTTGATAAATTTATTTAGGATTTTAAACTTTAAAATTCTTGAATTTAAAATAACTTCTAAATCCATATAATTTTAAAAAGGAAAATGTTAACAAGTGCTGTACAACACTTGTTAATAATCTATTTTAAGAAAGTTTTAATACCACTTTTATGGGAAATGAAAAAAGCTGTCAAAATATTAATTACTTTTTTTTTCATTTCCCATAAAAACTTTCTTTAAATGAATTATTAACAAGTGCTGTACAGCACCCGTTAACAGTACCCTTTTAAAAATACATAAGACATGATGATGTAAAGAATCAGTAGGCTGAATGCTCCGGCTTCGGTGGCGATCAGTGTTTGCAATAACCTGTAAGGAAGGAGACAATCAAAGGGTGACCGGGGTTGACCGGCCAAAACTCCTCCGATGGCGAAGTCAGTTCCTTAGAAAATAATGTTCAGACTTGGAGGGAAGCCACGTTATGAAAAACTTACCTTCATTTGGAGTGGGCCGGTCTTTATATAGTGAACCTTAGAGCGGTTATTCGCTTTGTAACTGCTCCAAGGTTTGTGGACATCGACATAACTTCCTCAACGGCTATGAAAGTTATTAACCGCTGAAGGGAGTTAAGCATTTAAGGTAATTGCGGCGACATCTACGGGTCTGGTTCTTTCTCCTGAACTCTGCGCTTAGGTGTGTAGATGGAAGTCGAACCTCGATAGTTTCTAAGGGTCATATGGTCGTCCGTACACTTCGTCTATGGACGGCTCCTTCGTTCACGGAAGGTGGACTTGAATTTTCCCGAATGGTTCATGGACGACCCTTATGGACGATCAGGAGATAGTCATTTCGTCATTCCCATCAGTTGCCCCCTTGTCCAAGGGTCGTCCAAGGTCGTCATTGGTTGGACGTTTTTATGGTGATGATTTTTTTTTTTTTTTTTTTTGACTGGGCTAGGTGTAAATATGTCATTGGTTGACCTGCCTCGTCGATTGCTCTTCCTAAAGAAACTGCCACGTGTCGCCTTTTGAGTGGTGGGCGTCGCTTCGCTGACCCCCCCTCTGGGGCCTATAAATAGGTACATTCCCATTCTTGCCCCTCACCTTTTTCATAATCTCTTCCGCTATCTCGTCCAAGAGTCTCGTCTTGCACTCGTCCTTAATCTGTCAGGTATTCCTTTTTCCTTTAGGTTTCTTAATCCTTCATTTGTCATGTCGTCATCTAACAGTAGTTTAGAAAGAGAGGTAGACGAGTATCAGGACGATTCAGTAGGGAGTTATGAGAGTGGTGAGGGAAGTATTAGCTATAGCAGCACCTCCTCAGACGAGCCTTACTTGTCTGGGGTTCCTGGTATTCCTTTAGACGAATTCCAGGAACTGCAACGTAGGAAGGCCTCTGGGGCTGGGACTAGCTCGTCCAGAGAACCAATGAGCCCTGCTTTAGACGAGGAGGAGGAGGAGGAGAATGTAATTTATAGCTGTGCTCCTGAAGTAGCGTCCACTTTAGACGCCTTGAAATTAAAAACCCTTGTAGATAGATACCAGATTCCTAGGGAGTTCCAACCTCATCTACCCAAGGAAGGTGAATGGTGTTGTTCTCCTTCGTCTGGTTTGGGGGTATACACATCTTACCTTTTAGCTGGCCTTAGGTTTCCTTTGAATTCTTTTTGTAGAGGTCTTCTTCACAGGTTGGGTATTGGACCTAACCAGCTCAACCCTAATGGATGGAGAACAATAGTTGCCATGCAAGTGCTATGGCGTGAGGCGTTGGAAGGGGATCGTCCTATCACAGTGGACGAGTTCCTTTACTGTTACAAACCCTCAGAAATCAAGAAGTCTGCTGGTTTTTACCAGTTCTCGTCCAGAGGCTCCCCCTATAGTTTGATTAAGGGTCGTAGCTCGTCGGACAGGCTTTGGAAAGCAGAATTTTTTATTATTTCTGGAAATTGGGCTGGGGACCCAATTGACGTGGCTAATGCCCCCTTTCCACCCTTTACCACCCCTCTAGGTCGTCTTCGTCCTGAGGGTATGTTTCCTTTTCATGTTACTTCATCTTATTTTCTTTTCCTTTTTGTTTATATAATCCATCTTTTTGTCGTCTAACCCTTTTCGTCTATATGTGCAGCTGTTGTTCGTCCAAGCTTAGATAAGTTTCATTTGGACCGTATTGACAGGGCTCGTGCCTTCCCTGGTAGAACTTTCCACGACCTAGTTACTCTAAGTAGTCTAGCTTCGTGGGGTCTTGGACCAGTGCCTTCCGTTGAGAATCTTGCACACGAGGAGAAAACTCGTCGAAGTAAGTGTCGTCCTTTTTCTCATATTTTGTATGGTTTCCTAGTATATCATTTTTAACCTTCTTTGTTGCAGGAATATTTACAATGAGAGAGAATAGGGAGAAAAACGTAACCAGTGGGGACGACGAGATTAATGTTCCTCCAGTCGCTCCAGTTGTCTAGAAGGACGCCGTCCCTGGAGGGAAGAGGAAATCCAAACCTATTTCCAGTTCCGTGGACCTTGGTGACCTTCCAAGTCGTCGAGGCTCCAAGAGACAAAAGTCAGGTACGACTCCTCTTCCCAAAGTTCCCAAGTTCACACCTGCAACGGTCAACTTGGACGATCCTTTGGACGATGTTGAGCCCGTCCAAGTCATTCCTCCCATCCAGACTGATCCTTCTCCTCTTCCGTCCAAGACTCCTCGTAGGCCTCATCCTTCTGAGTCGTCGTCTCAGCGTCCTTCCAACCTGGTGTTGGACGAGGATTATGCTTGGAGGACGTTCAAAGGCATTATCTCTGACAACGAGGTGAACTCGTGTTACAATATGTCTGTCAGAGATTTTGAGCGTTCTGCCATCCATGACCTCTTCAAGGTAAGCCAGTTTTACTCGTCTTTATGTGTTTTCAAGTTCTGAGTAAATTTTGTTAAACTCTTCTTCGTCCATGCACAGGCTATGTCCAAGTTTTACACAGCAAACAACCAGGCTAAAGAACTTGCTGAGGAAGCCAAGACGGCTAAGGGGAAGGCCCAGGAGTTGAACACTGAGGTGTTATTGAAGAAGGGGGAGGTGATCAGGTTGACTGAGGATCTCGACCGTTTGCAAGGGAGTGAGACGAAGCTAAAGGACGAGGTAGAGGAGCTTAGAGCAGATGTTATTGAGAAGGATACTCGCATTGCTCACTTAGAAGGACAAGTTGCTGAGTTTGCCTCGTCCTTGGAAAAAGCCCGTGAGGAAGCCGTTGCAGCCTTCAAGAAGTCTGACGAGTACAAGAATCGTCTAGACACCCACTATGCAGCTGGTTACGAGGACTCCCGTGCTGACGCCAAGGACGTCTTCCCAGACTTAGACTTTGATTCCTTCAAGCTTCCTCAAGCCACAGAAAGCTCCCTTTTGCCAACAAGTTCCGAGGACGTCAATGTGATGGACGATGCCAACAATGAGGTGATCTAGGACGACCCCAAGTCTGGAAGCAGTGCCCCCAGTGGTTTATCCAAATGAATCTAACTTAGAACTTTTCATTTTATTTTATTAGAAGTGCCCGTTGTTTTGGGCTTTGCCTTTTTCTCTTTCTTTTTGAAATTTATTCAAGTACAATTATCTCGTCCAACCTTAGGAACAAGCTTTATATACAATTATTCAGATCAAAACTTAAGGGTTTTTGGGCGTTGGTCGTCCACCCTTTAACTGAATGAATGTCTTTAATTCATTTTTCATGTGTTTTAAATTTGTATATATCGTTCATATTATGCTTATGGCACTGTGGCTCGTCCGTTTATCTCGTCTTGACTTGATGAACGAACTTCTTAATACATTGCCTGAATGATGTAACTCGTCCACTAATGACGTCTTTGGGAGTTCTATTTGTTATTCACCAGACGAAGGAGAACAACACCATTCACCTTCCTTGGGTAGACGAGGTTGGAACTCCCTAGGAATCTGGTATCTATCTACAAGGGTTTTTAATTTCAAGGCGTCTAAAGTGGACGCTACTTCAGGAGCACAGCTATAAATTACATTCTCCTCCTCCTCCTCCTCGTCTAAAGCAGGGCTCATTGGTTCTCTGGACGAGCTAGTCCCAGCCCCAGAGGCCTTCCTACGTTGCAGTTCCTGGAATTCGTCTAAAGGAATACCAGGAACCCCAGACAAGTAAGGCTCGTCTGAGGAGGTGCTGCTATAGCTAATACTTCCCTCACCACTCTCATAACTCCCTACTGAATCGTCCTGATACTCGTCTACCTCTCTTTCTAAACTACTGTTAGATGACGACATGACAAATGAAGGATTAAGAAACCTAAAGGAAAAAGGAATACCTGACAGATTAAGGACGAGTGCAAGACGAGACTCTTGGACAAGATAGCGGAAGAGATTATGAAAAAGGTGAGGGGCAAGAATGGGAATGTACCTATTTATAGGCCCCAGAGGGGGGGTCAGCGAAGCGACGCCCACCACTCAAAAGGCGACACGTGGCAGTTTCTTTAGGAAGAGCAATCGACGAGGCAGGTCAACCAATGACATATTTACACCTAGCCCAGTCAAAAAAAAAAAAAAAAAATCATCACCATAAAAACGTCCAACCAATGACGACCTTGGACGACCCTTGGACAAGGGGGCAACTGATGGGAATGACGAAATGACTATCTCCTGATCGTCCATAAGGGTCGTCCATGAACCATTCGGGAAAATTCAAGTCCACCTTCCGTGAACGAAGGAGCCGTCCATAGACGAAGTGTACGGACGACCATATGACCCTTAGAAACTATCGAGGTTCGACTTCCATCTACACACCTAAGCGCAGAGTTCAGGAGAAAGAACCAGACCCGTAGATGTCGCCGCAATTACCTCAAATGCTTAACTCCCTTCAGCGGTTAATAACTTTCATAGCCGTTGAGGAAGTTATGTCGATGTCCACAAACCTTGGAGCAGTTACAAAGCGAATAACCGCTCTAAGGTTCACTATATAAAGACCGGCCCACTCCAAATGAAGGTAAGTTTTTCATAACGTGGCTTCCCTCCAAGTCTGAACATTATTTTCTAAGGAACTGACTTCGCCATCGGAGGAGTTTTGGCCGGTCAACCCCGGTCACCCTTTGATTGTCTCCTTCCTTACAGGTTATTGCAAACACTGATCGCCACCGAAGCCGGAGCATTCAGCCTACTGATTCTTTACATCATCAAGTGCCTTTAGGGAAATAAAAATACGACACAAAGTCGTCCATGACTAACACAACATGCTTATGCACTCAAAACAAAACATAGTAATAGTAAGCAAATTTAAGAAATTTACTGCAAATGAGTCACATCAGGCGCTCATGACTTTCGTCTTACGGCACTTCGTCCATGATCTTCCTTCACTGGTAGTACCTTCTTAGGTGCTCTACATTCCAAGGATGTTCCAGCTTCCGTCCGTCTAGGGCTTCCAGATAGTAGGATCCTTGCCTCTTGAAGTTGACAACCTTATAAGGTCCTTCCCAGTTTGGACCCAGCTTCCCGTGGGCGGGGTTTCTGGTGGCCAACGAAACCCTTTTTAGAACGAGATCTCCAATGTTAAAACGCCGGGGTTTGACCATGGCATCGTACTGCTTCGCCATAAGGTTTTTGTACCTTGCTGTTCTTTGTTCCGCGTCCGTTCTCACCTCGTCCACAAGATCGAGGTTAAGACGAAGTTGTTCCTCGTTTTCTCCGTCCTGGTACTTCGCTACTCTATGGTTGGCCATGTGCACCTCTGCAGGTATGACTGCTTCACTCCCATAAGTTAGTCGGAAAGGAGTCTCTCCTGTGGGAGTCCTCACTGTTGTTCTGTAAGCCCATAAAACGCCGAGTAACTCATCTGGCCATATTCCCTTTGCCCCCTCAAGCCGGGTTTTGATGATTTTCAGCAAGGATCGGTTTGCAACTTCTGCTTGTCCATTTGCTTGTGGGTGGGCGGGTGAGGAATAATGGTTTCTGATTCCCAGTTGTTCACAAAACTCCCTGAAGGGTGTGTTGTCAAACTGCCTTCCATTGTCTGACACAAGAACTCTTGGCACCCCAAATCTGCATACAATGCTCTTCCAGACGAAATTTTTGACATTTTGCTGAGTAATATTTGCCAAGGGTTCAGCTTCCACCCACTTAGTGAAGTAATCTATACCCACCACCAAGAACTTCATCTGTCGAACCCCTGTTGGGAAGGGGCCTAGTATATCCAAACCCCATTGTGCAAAAGGCCATGGGGCCATCATTGGGGTAAGATACTCTGACGGCTGTCTAGGGATGTTGCTGTAACGCTGACATTGATCACAGACCTGAACATATGCCTTGGCATCAGCTTGGATAGTCGGCCAATAATAACCTGCCCGTACAACTTTATGGACGAGTGATCTCGCTCCTGAGTGGTTGCCACATGCGCCTTCATGAATCTCCCTCAATACGTAGTTCGCTTCGTCTGGAGCTAAACATCTTAAATAAGGCTGGGAGAAACCCCTTTTGTAGAGCATTTCGTCCATCAAGATGTACCTGGCCGATCTGATCCTCAGCTTTCTAGCCTCGTCCTTCCCCTCCGGAAGCCTTCCGTCCCTCAGGTACGATACTATTGGGGTCATCCAATTTTCTTCTCCTTCTACCTGCAATACCTCTGGAAGGTCTATCCGTGGCATATATTGTACTTCATCAACTTCGTCCCCTTCTTCACTCGCTGAGGCTTCCTTCGCCAAAGTATCTGCTTCCATGTTCTCTTCCCTTGGGATTTGAACGAAATCAGCTTCCTTGAACTTTTTCACTAGGCGCATCACTTTGTTCAGGTATTTCTTCATTCGTTCTTCCTTGGCTTCATATGTCCCATTCACTTGGCCCATGACTAACTGAGGGTCACCCATGACGAGTATCGACTCTGCATCTACGGACTTAGCCAATTCTAGTCCTTTAAGAAGGGCCTCATACTCCACTTCGTTGTTAGTAGTTCTATACTGCAAGCGGACCTTGTGCTTCAATTTCTCCTTCTGGTGATTGTAGGATAACTCCTATCCCCCCTGCATATAGTGTAGACGATCCGTCTACATGGACGATCCACTTCTTATCCTTGTCCATTCCACCTTCATCCACGTAGCTCGGTGTAAATTCTGCAATGAAATCTGCCAAGGCTTGAGCCTTTATGGCACTTCTTGGCTTGTACCTAATGTCGAATTCACTGAGCTCAACTGCCCACTGGATCAGTCGTCCTGCGGCTTCCAGCCTGTTCATCGCTTTCTTGAGTGGATGGTCTGTCATGACGTTGATGACATGAGCTTGGAAATAATGCCTCATCTTTCTAGAAGCTGTTATTAAAGCGAAAGCCAATTTCTCCATTAGCGGGTAACGTCATTCCGCTCCTCTAAGTGCTCGACTTGTGTAATACACTGGCTTCTGTACCTTCCCTTCTTCCTTGATCAAAGCTGAACTCACGGCATGTGGAGTCACCGCCAGGTACAAATACAGTTCTTCTCCCAACACGGACGGACTTAACAGTGGAGCCGTCGTTAGATAGTTCTTAAGATCTTGGAAGGCTTGGTGACATTCGTCCGTCCATTCGAACGCCTTCCTGAGGACCTTGAAGAAGGGCAAACACTTGTCGGTAGCTTTTGATACGAACCTGTTCAATGCTGCAACTCGCCCTGTAAGGGACTGGACTTCCTTGATATTTTTTGGTGGCTCCATGGCTAATATAGCTTAGATCTTATCTGGATTCGCTTCAATTCCCCTCTGTGAAACCATGAACCCTAGAAACTTTCCTGACGACACTCCGAATGCACACTTGGTTGGATTTAGCTTCATTTTATATCGTCTGAGTGTTTCAAATGTTTCTTGAAGGTCGTCCATGTGCCTTTCCTCGTCCAAGCTCTTCACAAGCATATCATCGACATACACTTCCACATTCCGTCCTATCTGTGGGCAGAACATATGATTAACCAACCTTTGGTAAGTTGCTCCGGCATTCTTTAAACCAAAGGGCATCACCTTATAACAGAATAGACCCTGACTGGTAACAAAAGAGGTCTTCTCTTGATCTGCCTCGTCCATTTTTATTTGATTGTATCCTGAGAAGGCGTCCATGAAGCTTAGCAACCGATGTCCAGCTGTGGAATCAACCAATTGGTCAATACGCGGCAACGGATAACCATCTTTAGGACACGCCTTATTCAAGTCAGTGAAGTCTACGCACATCCTCCATTTGCCATTCGCCTTCTTCACCATCACGACATTTGCCAACCAGTCCGGATAATAGACTTCCCGGATAAACTCTGCTGTGGTCAGCTTTTGGACCTCTTCCTTGATAGCATTATCTCGCTCGGGGGCGAATACTCTCTTCTTCTGACGAATAGGTTTAAAGGAGGGGTCTACATTCAAGCGGTGAGTAATCACACTTGGATCAATTCCCGGCATATCGTGATGACTCCATGCAAAAACATCAATACTCTTCTTGAGGAATTGAACGAGGTCTTCTTTTGTCTTCTCTTTCATACTCGTTCCGATCTTGGTAAACTTTTCAGGATTGCCTTCATCTAAAGGAACGTCCTGAAGCTCTTCGGTGGGCTCTGCGGCAACCCTGCTTTCCTCAACACTCATTGTCTGCATATGCTCGTCCATAGCTAATAAAGCTAAATAACACTCCCTCGCTGCTAATTGATCTCCCTGCACCTGTCCTATTCCATGCTCTGTAGGGAATTTGACTGATAGGTGGTAGGTAGATGTTACTGCCTTCCAACTGTTTAAAGTTGGCCTTCCAACGATGGCGTTATAGGAGGACGAGCAATCCACCACAAGGAAATTCACTTCTTTGGATAGCTGTTGTGGGTATGCTCCCACTACCACTGGCAAAGTAATGGTGCCCAAAGGTTGTACCTTCATTCCTCCAAATCCTACCAATGGTGAGCATACTGGACGAAGCCGTTCCCGTCCCAGCTTCATTTGTTGGAAGGCGGGGTAATACAATATATCTGCCGAACTTCCATTATCCACCAACACCCTTCTGGTGGTGTATCCCGCGATGAGCAAAGTTATGACGATTGCATCGTCATGCGGGTGATGGATTCTTCCAGCTTCTTCGTCCGTGAACGAAATAGTTGGCTCGTCTATTGGACTCGTCCTTCTGGGTCGTCCAGAAAGCTGGACGTTCTGCACCGCCTTCAGGTATGCCTTTTTTGACTTGGAAGAGTTTCCCGCTGAAGTCCCCCCTACGATAACTCTTATTTCTCCGAGTGGGGGTCGTGGTAACTCGTCCATCTTTCCCTTCATCTTCTCATCTTTGTGGTCTCTTCCAACAAAATGTCTCAACTTTCCTTGCCTGATTAGATTCTCTATCTGCTGTTTCAAGTCATAACACTCGTCCGTGTCGTGCCCATGGTCCCTATGGAAGCGACAATATTTGCTCTTGTTGCGTTTGTTGGGGTCTCCCTTCATTTTGTCCGGCCACTTTAATGACGGATCATCCTTGATCTGCATAAGTACCTGATCAAGTGGGGTATTTAGGGGTGTGTATTGCTGATTCCTTCCAGAAGGCGGAACCGTCTTCTTGCCGTCTCGATCCTTCCTCTCTTCCATTCGTCCCTTCTTTGGTCGGGGGCCTTATTCATGGTGACGCGTGGAGTTCGCATCTGTTTTCTCAGCTCTCTTCCTTTTCTTGGCTATGATCGCGTCTTCTGCATTCATAAAGTTTTGTGCTAAATGGACGAGTTCAGCCATTGTCTGTGGCTCTTGCTCATAAAGCTTGTGGATAAATAAGTCTGAATGAACCCCATTGTGGAAGGCTGCCAATAGTAGCTTATCATCCATCTCGTCTACAGTCAAAGCCTCTCTATTAAAGCGAGTGATGAAGGACCGCAAGCTTTCATTCTCTCCTTGCTCTATGGTCAATAGGCTGGACGAGGAGCGTTTGTGTCTTTGCCCCCCAATGAAGTTATTGAGAAACAACTTACTTAATTCTTCAAAAGAACTTACTGTACTCGGGGGTATCTTACTGAACCACACTCGTGCTGGTCCTTTGAGGGTTGTAGGGAAGGCTCTGCACATGATTTCATCCGGGACTCCCTGCAGGTGCATCGTAGTCTTGAAGGTCGCGATGTGATCGCATGGATCGCGTGTCCCGTCGTATGAATCCAAGGAAGGCATTTTGAACTTGGCGGGCAGAGGATGACTGTTAATGGACGTCACGAAAGGAGAGTCCGTACGATGAACCAAATCATCTACGGGGTTCGCCCTTCTCATGTTCTCTCTCATTTCGTCCATAGCCTTCTTCATTTGATCCATCTCTTTCTCCAAGTGCGGCATCCTCCGCGACGCGGTACCTCGAGACTGGTTCTCAGGTTCAGTATTTGCTCTAACTTCCTGATTCTGGGCTTGTCCTTCCGCGTGTCTTTCGAGGGGCTGCCTCCTTCGACTAATCTCTCTAGTCAATTCTTGGTTCTGGCGGGTCAACTCCGCCATGGCGGCTGCCATAGAATTCATGTGTTGGATGGAAGGCGGCTGTGCGATAGGCACTGAATGGCGTTCAAGGTGGGGAACGCTAGACGCAATCCTGCTTCCCTGGTGGCCTGGGCTCGTGGCCCTTGATCTTGTCCGAACCATCCAGCCTTTTGTCAAAGGAAGGAAAAACACTACAAGTTACGAATTCAATCCTCCCCACAGACGGCGCCAACTGATGATGTAAAGAATCAGTAGGCTGAATGCTCCGGCTTCGGTGGCGATCAGTGTTTGCAATAACCTGTAAGGAAGGAGACAATCAAAGGGTGACCGGGGTTGACCGGCCAAAACTCCTCCGATGGCGAAGTCAGTTCCTTAGAAAATAATGTTCAGACTTGGAGGGAAGCCACGTTATGAAAAACTTACTTTCATTTGGAGTAGGCCGGTCTTTATATAGTGAACCTTAGAGCGGTTATTCGCTTTGTAACTGCTCCAAGGTTTGTGGACATCGACATAACTTCCTCAACGGCTATGAAAGTTATTAACCGCTGAAGGGAGTTAAGCATTTGAGGTAATTGCGGCGACATCTACGGGTCTGGTTCTTTCTCCTGAACTCTGCGCTTAGGTGTGTAGATGGAAGTCGAACCTCGATAGTTTCTAAGGGTCATATGGTCGTCCGTACACTTCGTCTATGGACGGCTCCTTCGTTCACGGAAGGTGGACTTGAATTTTCCCGAATGGTTCATGGACGACCCTTATGGACGATCAGGAGATAGTCATTTCGTCATTCCCATCAAGACATATTTCAATATTTATAGATTTGGAAGTAAGACATTTTAAATTCATCACTTTAAAATTCAAATCTAAATTAAAAGTATCCAAACGCAGCACGTATTACTGCAGAGAATTATATCAGTGCTCATTTTGTTAGGTAAATAGAAATTCTAATTGTTTAGCTCATGACCTATTGTTTGATGGGCCAAAACGAAGAATTTGATCGGTTTTGTTCCTTTAATTGATTTCCCCCCCAGTTTGTTACAAGTGAATTGGTGCTATTAATTTTCTGAAGTATTCAATGCGTGTTGGCATGAGGTTTGCAAAACTCAAACAAGAAGCAGCCACACAAGATTCAAGATTTTAACAACAAAGGGTGGAAAACCCACAATCATAAATTTATCCATGTTTACTGTGCCTTTCAATTCTTCAAGTTTTTGATTAGCAGTGCTTTGCTCCTATCTTTGTTTTTCTGCAACGTAAAGTTTCTGTCTGCAGGAAAACCTGTTTTCAAATGAATGTATTTTTCCACAAATGCACATCAAGAGTAATGTAACTCAGTGAGTAATGTGACTCAGTGATATTTTCCATCCCTATTGTTGATTGTAAACCGTTAAAAAAATGCACTATAAATATGTATGGGTGGTAAGAAATATGTATGAGTTGTAGTGTTAACTACTTAATACAATATATAGCTTAAACATTTTTTGGTTTCTGGTATGCACTCTTGTTAGAGCATTAGCAATGGAAAATGCAAATGCCAAATGTAAAGAGTATTTGGTATTTGTAGCCCCAAAATGCTATGCATCAGGGAATTGCAAACTCAAGTATTGCAAAAATTTTTGCAATACCGCTACAGTGCAATTCTATTTTTAGAATTACACTGTAGCAAGTATTGTAAAAAAAAATTTATATTTTATGGGCTTTTGCCCATGAAATTTCTCTCTCTTCCCTCATTTCCTCTGAGATATTCTCTCTCTTCCAAGCATGTTTCTCCCTCTGCCCTCTCATCTCTGAAGTCTGAAGCTCTATTGCCGAAACCCATCTCCATCTCCAAAGCTTCGTCTCCATCTCCTTCTCCAAAATCTCCATCTCCATCTCTTCTCTCATCTCTGAAGTCTGAAGCTTCATCGCCGAAACCCATCTCCATCTCCAAAGCTTCACCTCCATCTCCATCTCCAAAATCTTCATCTCCATCTTCTCCATCTCTGATTCTCCATCTGCTCTCTCATCTCTGAAGCGTCATCGCCGAAGCACACACACACATCTCCGAAATTTCTCACTTATCTCCATCTCCATCTTCTCCATCTCCGATTCTCCATCTGCTCTCTCATCTCTGAAGCTTCATCACCGAAACACACCCACATCTCCGAAATTTCTCACCCATTTCCATCTCCAAAATTTCTCACCCATCTCCATCTCCGAAATCTCACACACTCACATCTCCAAAATCTCATCTCGGTGTTGGGGGATTCAGCTCCGTCGGTGTTGGTGCTAACTGTATGGTGGGTTTTGATCAATGTATTGTGTTTGTGTTTGTGTTTGTGTTTCTTTTCTGCACCGATTTATTGTAAGTTCTGTTTGTGTTTGTGCTGACTGTATACTTAGCTCCTCTGATTGGTCTGATTGCCACTGTTTCACTTTTTTCTTTTTTTTCTTTTTTTGCTTTCTTATGGCTATACCCCTTGGTTAGTATTGAGTCTATTGAGCCTTTTCACTTCAACTACCTAGAGTTCATGGATATGTTATAATTGTAATTCAAAATTGTTCAAAATTGTAATTCAAAATTGTGTTTCTGTGATAATACTTGATATTACGTGATGGGTTTGTTTTGTTTGGCATTATGAATCCAAAACTTCTAGGAATGGTTATTGTGAATGCTTTAACTTTATGAACTTAATAGCTTCTGTGTCCAATTGGGTTTCATTCTTGGAAACCCTTTAAAGGTTCTATGTATTGATCAATAAATTACATTACCAATATTGAGGATAGGATGGTTGGTAATTTTGATTTTATCTGTAATTTTAGTTCAGTGATTGTAGTCTCTCAGTTTTGTCACCACCATTGTTAACTCTGTGTGAACTCCTTGAATTGTCAATAATGTACATTGTGTGTAAACTGCACTTTTAGGACTGGATTTTTTGTCTTTTTATAGACACATTTGGTAAGATTAATTAGGAAGCCTTATCTGTTGTTCTAATAGTAACCCAGTAGGTGATAAAATATGCAAATCAAGTTGGTTTAGTGTTTAGACATTTAGAAGAGCACTAGTGATGAATGGAATGGGTGAGAAGAGGTGTGTTTCTATTAGTCTAAGGGTTTCAAAGGATGAGTGAGGCTGTAAAGGACGGACCTTGGGCTCATGGGGAGAGATTTATGTTTCTTTGCTTTTAATGGACAATAGTAAAAGTATGAGTGGGTTTTGAAACTATATAATGGCACTTTTTGACCTCAAATAATGAAAAAAGATTAAATAATATTTTACCAATTGATTATTGGTTGTATCATTATGACATATGATCTATAGTTACCTTGCTGCCACGTTACAAGTGTGGTTCCTACCTCTGAATTGTTACAGCATGCTAATTTTCTAATCATTTTTGTGTTGATGTCACCTCTTTGAGTAATATTTGTTCAGTCCTGTTTCAGATTTCTTTTAAGCCAAATTCTCTTTTGCAGGCTTTGCTTGACTGGGCTTCCTAGTGATATCATCATTGAAGTTGGAGAGACAACCTTCCATCTCCACAAGGTGTATTTTACTTGGCCAAGCCTTCTGCCCCGTGACTTAATTTGTCATTATTTATGCCATCTACATGTCTAGACACCATGGTTTATATAACCTTGAGTCTTTGTTCCTTTTGGCTGCTTGTTTTGTGCCTTGAAATTCCCTCAAGTTTAAGGTTCAACTAGAAACAATCAAAAGCAGCTGGTTCTCGTTACTGAGAATTTATCTTGTTTGCATTTAATTGTTTTGTTTTGTGATTCAAAATTCATTGAGAGAGAGAGAGAGAGAGAAAGAGAGAGAGAGAGAGCTCTTAGCTCATATCTAATTCATGAATTTCTTTGATGGATATGAAGAGGGAATTTTTGTAGATCTACCATTTGCAACTGTTTGGTAGTCTTTATTTGTAATAAAATTGATGATAAAACTGAAATTTGAAAATGATCACAAAAAATTAATTTATCCATTAGATTAAGTTAGATGAATTTATTAAAGTCATGCCCACCAAATAGAAGCTTCATATGGGACTTCTTGTTACCGTTGGAAGCATGCCAAAGTTTGAAAAAAAGTGGCAAATGAAACAAAGTGGCAGTTGGAAAAAATAATAAAGAAAGATTAAAAAATAATATTTTAATAAATATAAAATTTTGAAATGCTGAAAGTATAGTAAAATGATATGTTATAATGACAAAGTAACTTTTTAAAATGGTAAAATAGAGTAAAATTGGCATTTCCCAATGCTAATGCTCTTAGGGGTGTAAATTGTAGTAACAAAGTTGAACATATTCACCACCAACCTTGCAAGTAACACCTAATTTTAGTCGCTAGAAACATAAAATGTTGACATCACTAATTAATCTGTAGTTTTCTGTGCCTCTCTGAAACATAAAATTTTATTTAACCAAAAAAAAAAAAAAAAACTTATATTCAGAATCTCAGGGTATAGGGGGGAAACAGATTAAAAATAGAAAACCAGATCCAATCGCAACTGCATTCAGGTCAAACAATTGCCAATTGGCCTAAAAGTATGGTATACATATATGAAAAAGGCACTCCAACACAGCCACTTAATAATAATATGTTGATTTTCCAATACACAACACAATACAACTTAAAAACTCTCTTTTTTTTTTTTGTTTTTTTTTTTTTGGGGGGGGGGGGGGGGGGGGGGGGAGAAGGAAGGGGAGATAAAAATACACTACTTAAAACTTGTCACGCCTTCAAATAATCCAAGCACGAAAGCAGAAACAAATTTAGTTTCAACACCATTTGAGTTCCATCACTGGTTTGGTAACTTCATGAGAGCTCACCATATCCTGCTCTGGCAATTCTGAAAAATTCAAACAAATTTTGACTTTAAGCAACTGAACCATCTCATTATGCAGAGTTTTACACAATAGTCTCCTCTAGCAAAAACATGACCAATAAACAATACCAAAGCCAACTCTCATCATAATGCATGGTAAACCAGACAATGAAACACTCATATGAAAATAATTAGATTAAACAAGCTGTAGACAGTGTGTAAATTTCCAGGTAACTTCTTCCGTGTAATTTTTAATGTCAAAAGGTATTTTCTTCAGTGTTAATTGCCCAATACTAATAATTCCACATACAAAAGAAGCTCATCATTAAGCTATTGGACCTTCAAACTACTTTACAGCCAAACATACAGCTATTCTTTTTACAAAAAAGCTGCCCAGGGGTTGAAGAGGTGGCATGGTGATGTCTGAGAAAAATGCAAATACTGGTGGCTATGGTAGCAAACACTATTGGTAGCCACTTAATACTTAGATTCACCAGTCTAAATTTAAACCAAAGAAAATATGCATAAAATATTAGGCCTATATCTGCACTCCAATTTTTCTCCCCTGTATGAGGACCAAAACGTTTTTATTTCATTCCATCTTTTTGGATTTTATTTTGTTTTATAATTCAAAAATATAATAAAGTTTGATTCCCAACCAATCTCAGCATTCTTAGATAAAATTTCAAGAACCTACAATTACATCGTATAAATCCTTGAAAATATTTATTTATAAACAATACATTGGATAACAAGTACTAACTTTCCATGAGAATTATATTGGTCATGACTAATATGCTTTGCACAACGCGTAGAACATTTAATTTTAGAGGAGAACACTGACTTAAACCGTGCCTTTGTGTGCTTTCCCCAGTTTCTAGATTCCAGAAGAAGTGTGCAGGAAGCTAGACTCTGTTATGAATCCCGTTTTGTGAGTACATGATATGGGGCAAGGAAACTCCATATGATAGGCTGGGATACACTGTCTACACAGATTGCACTAATGTGCGAGAATTTGTTTGACAAGTTTAGCAAGGATAATGATGATAGTGCACAACCAAGAGCTGCTCTAACAGGAAACAAAAGATACCATGGATTGGCAAGTCATACTACTAGGTGAAGGAATTGGGAAGCAAGGAGACAAATGGGGTGCAGGAGGCTTTGTAATGAAATCAAGACAAGTTCAAAGACATTTTGAAAGTACTGATCTTATGTAAATCTATATAGAAACCATGAAAGATCCCCCCAAGGCCCACCCCCCACCTCTCTCTCTGTTTATGTAAAAATTTATCAGAGGAGAAAAGAACACCAAAGTTATAAAAGCACAAAGACTAGTTAGGCCAATTCAAGCTCTTTGTTAGAGAACAAGAAATCATCCTTTTATCTTGCGATCCAAAAGACCCAATTTTTAAAACAAAGTTTCAGCAGCAAATTGACAGCAATAGCAGAGGTACATATATCTCATACAACCATCTCATAGCATATTGCAAAAATTGTAAAAGAAACTCAAAAAAGTACCAAGTTTAATACCTTTCCAAAATAAACTCTAATAATCCTCATCATGACGGCGTTTCCTGCTCTTAGTCTCAGATCGCTTCTTGCCCCTACCAACCCATGAATCATCTGAGCCACTTGCATCAGAATCAGATGGTGAGGAGGGCCTTCTGCTCTTGCGAGTTCGCTCTCGGCGAGAATCATCAGATGCATCAGAATCAGTATCATCAGAATGACGGTGGCTTCTCCTCCTCCTCTTCTCCTTCCTACTCTTCCTATGCCGCCGCTCACGCTCATAATCATCATCTGATGACTCATCCCTCTTTCTCCGCCTCTCCTTTCTCTTCTTCTTGCCTCCATCTGAGTCATCTGATTCACTACTTCCTCTCTTCCCACTCCTCTTCTTAGACCTCCCTCTCTTCTTCCTCTCCCTAGAATCTCTATGCTCATCTTTATCCGAATCCTTCTTCTTTCTCAACAACCTCCCCTTAGTACCAAGTTTTTTTCCACTTCTTTCAGCAATAATCCTCTCAATCTCTGAATCTGCATCAGAATCTGAATCCTCACTGTCATCCTCTTCATCACTCTCCTCTGAGCTCCCAACTGCATTTTTCCTACTTTTCCCATTCAACTTACCTACATTCCCCTTCAACTTATCGAACTCAGCCAAAGCTGCAGCCTCAATTGCCTCTGGGTCTTTATCCTTATCATCCTTCACACTCAAAAAGTTCCTGCACTGAAATGTGAGGTGTCCAACACGACCACACTTCTTGCATGCCCCGCGAGCCTCATTGGCATTGGACCCAGTTATACGGGCAAGTGCAAGGAGGCCTTGGAAACTTGCATACGCATTCTCAGCATCTGGTTCAGAGTTTGCCGACGCATTTGGCTTTGCAGAGTTCTTACCATCTTCCTTGTTGGGCGCATACGGGTCATACCCAATCGCACTCTGCCAGATCCCATGGGTTTGGAGGGCTGCACTACTGTGAACTCTATTGTTCGCAGGCATGCGAACCCTCCCCGCTGTAGCCGGCATCTTGAAATCCCGATATCAAACTCTGCAACAAACAAAATTTTAGTAACACCTTCCAAACCTTCAATTCGATAACCCACAACATAAAAAGTAAACAACATGAACAAATGTAAACCGCCCAAATATTCAACATGCGTCTGTAAGTGCCACATAGTTGCTTATTTCTTTACTTCTGAGATATTTACCTTGAGAATTAATATAATCTCATATCTACAACTAATTTGCAGCTAATATTATCATATCACTGCAATTTTGTATACCATTAGTTGATCTGTCTGTCTCATGTCTAGCATTGAATGTGTGATGGTACTTTACCCAATATCTCAAAGAAACTTCAAAGGTGATTATCTTAACAAACCCATATGTAATAACAAACCCATATGCACTCAGAAACTTTCCTTCCATTAATATGGTATTTCTATCCAAACAAATATATATATATATATATATATATCAAAGATTAAATTTTTATTTATAAAAAAAAAATAAATTTAATGTCTATAACAGATTGGAGACCCACGTTCTAAAAGATTTAACTAAAATCAATTTTCCAATCACAAACAAAAAATCACGGGTTTCAATTCAAGAAAATCAAATTAATTTCACAATTTGAAGCCAAAATCTAAATCCAAATCAAACCCATCACTAATTCAAACTCCAAACCCCAAACCCCAAAATCAATTCGAATCCTAGACTTCTTACGAATAGAAAGGTTCGGAATTCAAAATTCTAGGGTTTGAACCAAAACCCTAAATTTATGAACGAAAAATTTGAAAAATCAAAAATCAAATTCGTGAGAGAAAATAGTTACCAGATACGAGTTGAAGCAAAACCCGTGGAAGAGCAGAGCAAGACCGAGACGCAGAGCCAATCAATGAAGAAAGCAATTACAGAGAGAGAGAGAGAGAGAGAGAGAGAGAGATTTAATTTTGGGGATTTTGGTTTCCTTTATAGGAGAGAACCAAGTCAGTTTGCTCAAATAAACAAAGAGGGACACGTAGCATTTAATATATAAAAAAAATAGTGTCTTTATTATCTTTCCATTTTAGTAATGTTTGTGCACAAAAATTTATAAACAAATTTTATGTACTGCTAATTAAAGCGATAATTTGTCATTTAAGAATTTTTTGTAAAATTATTGCAGGTGAAGCATTACTATTTTTGTTTTTCTTACTATTTTACTCTTCAAATGTACCCATTAGTTCTCATTTTGGTTGGGTGAATAGAAAGAATAATACAACGTCTTCAATATTTTAGTAATTTTTAACAATAAATTTTATGTGATAAGCTGTTATTAATTATAATTTGAGTTTATTGTCGAAATTTATTGTTATGAAGATATTGTAAATCTAGCATTTCTTGAATAGAAATGCAAATTAGTAACTGTATACCTCATGACCTGTTGTTTGATGTGCCAAAATAGACTACAATTGTTTGATGTGCCAAAATAGACGACAATTGTATTAGTTAGTTTGTTTTGGATAAAGTTTTTTCTATCCGAAGGAGACATCAACAGAAAAACAAAAAGAAAACAAGGCACGACTTGTGTCTAGTGAAAATTTTCACTGGACAAGTCCGAATTCGTACACGTGTCTAAGAGTGGACACATATCCACAATCTAACGTGTCCAATGGAAACTTTCATTGGACACAAGTCACACCCAAGAAAACAATAATAATATAAATTGAAGGATTTTTCCAAACCTATACGTAAAAACCAACCAAGTAGGTGGGTTTTGCGTATATATTTTATGCCTTATTAAAAAATGGGCTTTAATAAAATATTTAAATACTTTTTTTAATAAATTATTTACAATTCATAGAACATGCTTAAGTTATATTTCAATTTTTTTGAAAAATAATTTTTAAAATAACAAAATCAATCAAACTAACAAAATTTAAAATAAGGTTAATAAAATAATTTTATGTTTGTGGTGGGTCAAGTTAGGTCAAATGAGTTTAAAAGACTATCTAACTCAAACTCAACCCAACTCATGAAAACTAATCCGAGAGATTAGTTTCGATTGGGTTTGATTGATTTCATAATGTTGGTGGGTTTGATGCATACCCTAGTTACTCCATCTCAACTCCTCATGTTTCATCACCTATGGATGAATACACAACAAAGCATTAGCCCTAACATTTTTTAGGTTAACTACAGTTTCTCAACACACACACACACACACACACACACACACATATTTTTATTTCACTATTATATTATGTCCATAGTTACATTTTTTGTTAGTTTCTTAGTTAATATATCATTTTTCACCATTTCTACTAGTATTATTTGTTTATATTTGTAAGGGGTTTTTTTTTTTTTTTTTGGGCTGATCCTGTTGGTAATGGGCTGGATTATCTCATCCTGCCATAATAAGCCCAATATGTTCTGGATTGGAAAGTCGGGATCGGCCTAATTGCAACTCACCCTGGCCCGGCTTGTGCGCAAGCTATGCCTTAGCCCAACACAACTTATACCGTGTAGTCGTGGCAGACGTATCCTTTCTAAACAGTTGCCGCGGGCAAGTACATTATGATCATAAGGAAATAAACACGTCCGCTACATTTTGAACGAAAGGGTATCGGGATGAATACATAAAAGTAGCAATAAAGATAAACTTAAAAGAAATGCACACAAAGAAGAAGAAAGAGTATAAAAAAAAATATCGACAAGCCTGTGAGACTCTTAGTCTGCCGTAATGTATTGGAGGAATGTAAGCCAAAAAGAGACAACACTTCCTCAATGCGACTAATTTCTCTAAGGGAAAATTAATGGCTTTGAAGAAATGGTCCTAGATGACCTTTGTTCCGAATGTGAGTAAATAGAGAATGTGATTTCTCGAGAGGGAGAGAGGAGTTAAGAACCCACTTTGATGCATGCCCTTTTTCTTCTTCCTTTCACTTTGTTTTCTTTCTTTCTTACTCTGTTTTCTTTCTTTTCCTTGGTTTTTTCCTTAATTGGCCTCCCCCCTTGTTCCGCGCACAGGGAGCACTATTATATAGTGTTTTTCGGTGTATTATTTTTACCCTTTTACCCCCGTAACTGTCTTTGTCTGATGCGCGTACTCGCCTGACCATTGCTGGCTGGTCTGATACCCGACCAGGGCCATGTTCCTGTGTTGGCCGCGGCGCACTACATCTCCAAACAAAGACAATGGTGTTTTGTTTGTTAGCTTGTCGTGGCATTCTCACCTGTCAAGGCAGAGTACTTTCTCTCCCTCATGGCATGCATCAAAAGGCTCCAACTCAACTTTGCCATTTTCGGGTGCTATGTCATCCCAGCAGGACACTCACCCGAAAATGGCCTGAGTGGAAGCCTCGAAATGGGTTCTTCCCTCTCCCCTCCGCCAAACCACACCCTCTTTACCTCTGACCCATGGCCCACCTTCACCTGTATTGGCTGGGTACAGGCTGGTGAAACCTGAGCCTTGCGCGTGCTCCCTTTTCCCACATCCGTCCAAAGCTCGTCTTCTAGTCATGCATTAGCCGTGGCTTGGGCATCTACCTTTTAACTTCTTCGTGGCATGGATTATACTGGTCCTTTATCTGCAGTTTGGGCTCGCCCTTGGTTGTGGGCCGTCGCATGTTTCCCTTTTCATGGCCTTTCCATTTGTTTCATGCCGTGCCATTTTGATGAGATGGTCATACAACAGAATTGGGCCTTTTTTGGGTTCATTGCTTTCTCCCTCTTTCTCAATGATTTAGTAAGCCCACTGGGCTTTTATTGCTATGTACATCCGCGGGCTCCCGCATCCCATTCATCCTTCTTTAGGGCATCCTTGACCCCTTACAACTTCGTGCTTTCCATGGGCCTTTATTACCTCGTTGGGCTTTCGCGGCCCAACTATTTTTCCTTTCCTTGAGAGCCCATAGACTTTCTATGGTTCTACATACTCGCTTTACTTTGGGCCTGCCACAATAGGTGTGGTCCATACTTACTTTTCTATATCCGCCGCCCATGGTTTGCTATTTCTATCTTTTCGAGCCTTTTTAGGCCCATTTACCTCTTTAAGACCCGTTTGTTTGCTTTACAGACCTATTCCTGCCGCTCAGGCGTAGTTGGGCTTTCCCATTTATTCTTTGATTATTTCTTTCTGATGTTATGGGCTTACTCCCCTTCCTGGGCTTTAAAAAAATGAGCCTCAACAATCTTCCTCTATCTTTTTTTCATATTCTCAAAAAAAAAAAAAAAAAAAATTTATATGAGTTTCAACTAATGATAACTTTTTATCATTAGACCAAGACACCAATTGGTTTTTGGTGTAGGCGAAGATTGAACCCAAAATATTTTATTCAACCATAAGAGACTTTATCAATTGAGCTAACTAGAACCCACTTCATATCCTCAACTTGAATTGACTTACTTTTTTATGATTGGTGCATTACTAAAATTAAAATGTACCTCTAACACATGCAAAGTTGATACAAATAATTTCCAATGCTTTACTATTCATAGTGGTGCTAGACAAATTTCAATATCCCAATGATAATATTTTTTGTTTCAATACAAGTTCATTAATCCTTCACCTATCACAGTGTAGCAAAATCCTATCACATCTCTTGAATTAGCTAGGGTAAGAATCTCTTCTCATACACAACATTCTTCTCATACATAAATCGATGGATCCCAAATTGAAACACATATAAAAAGAATTACAAAATATATGTTATCACATAGCACTGAAGGAATATTGTCTATAGCATCATACAGATAAATAAGTAAAAATCATTGACAACATATTCACAAAATAAGTTCTTACCCCACATTATATGGAATAAATAGTCAACATCATCAATCAAAATCTGTAATTTTTTTTTTTTTTTTTGTGTGGATTTTTTGGGATGTGAGAAGCATCAACCAAAATCATGTCTCCAAGCAGGACCACCTAGTGGCCAATCATCCATGCCATTAGGATTTGGACTACAGCTTGAGGCCCGCCTAGAACTTAATCGGGCCCCATTCCTCTTTGGGCTTGGGCTCCTTGGGGCATGAAAGGTTGTTCCTCCACCTGAACTTGAGGAATCACAACCTGACTCAACAGCCAAGCCTCTCCTTGTTGATGGATTCCATTGAGGCCCATATGGCCCACGCTGTTTGACTGTCCCTTGACTCCTCACCTTGGCCTTTGCAGACTGAGTTGGGGCCATGTAGCTAGGTCCATCATTTGAGCCCATTTGTCTTTGCTTAGTTGGGTATGGGCTTGATTCGATTGAGTCCCGATTTACTAGGCCCATGTTGACGTTACTCAAGCCTGAGTGCGCAATGATATCCATTTCTACTGTTTTCTCGGACATTTCATCGGTGTTGGTGTTGGTGGCGGTGGTAGGAAGTGTCATATAAGAGTTTTCTTTGTGGCCCATTTGACGGGCATGATGTGGTTGTGACGACATCCAACGCTCAAGCCAATTCCATCCCCATTGGGCCTTTTCGCGCTCATCAACATGTGGGCCAATTTCATTATTGTTGAGATCTGATTGAAAGTGTTGTTGCTCTTGCTATTGCATTGAAAAAAGTGTAGTTAGGACAATGTCATTGGAACTTAATAGGAACATGTTTTAGTCAGGTACACATCTTGTTTTTCATTAGACAAAATGATAAAAGCTATTCAAATAAGCAAGAGATGTAATAGTGTCTCACACTAACCTGGTAGCTAAAAGCATAAGCAAGAGCTCTCTCCCTTTTCATCACAGCATCATGTCTCCTTGAAGCATTTTCCTTGATTCTCTCAGAACTCTGACGCCTATTATCCCAAGCTCCAATATCATTGCTTTTAAGAGGGCTCTTGGGCTTTTGATCGACCTCTTCTACTTTCTTTTGAAGCTTATCATGAGTCAATTGGAGTCGGCGTGCTCGTACTCTTGCTTGTACCCGTACCAATGCTTGCATGCACCGCATTGTCATTTGTGCTTGCTTGCGTACATTATGACCCCTCACTAGTGCTTGCAGCCTCACTAATCCCTTCAAAGCTCGCAAAGCCCTTCTAGCCTACACAACAAAGCACACAATAGTTAGTAAAATAGTAAAATTTTGGCAAAGTTTTCAATGATAGCATAGCATACTGCAATATTGTGATGACAATGATATACCAAAGAAAAAGTGGTGCATAACACCCCTTAGCATTGATTATGACCACTAGACTAGGTGCAATCAGGCTCCACAGAGTCAATATCTAGTTCAGTATTAATTGGAATGTGGACCTAAATAAGATGCCTGGTAGACCTGAGTTGGGACCAGCAAGAAGTTAAGGAGCAATGGGCCAAACAGTGAATGTCCTCGACTTTTCATTCATCACCTTCAATAAAAGCCATTGCTCATTGCCTGTCGTTCATTTCTGAACAATCTTTGTACTACAACTGCAAACTTTTTTTTTTTTTTTAATGAAAAGTACTATGACTGCAAATATTTCAATTGTATGCCTATAATTTATAGTCCTTTTTTTTTTGGGTAGAAATAATTTATAGTCCTTATTGTATGCCTAAAAAATTATAATACTTACCTGTCCAATAGGCAATGGCTATTGAGGCTTTCTTAAGTTTAAATAAATTGGTTTATATGACTTCGAAAACCCATATCAACCATATAAGTTGACTTGGGTAAATTGTAGTTTCCATCCTCAAATTCGGGGCATGCATGATTCTGGTTCAAATTTCAAAAGTATAATAATTTAGTCTTCCTGTCAATTTTCCATCCAAAATTTACTAACATGCCTAACAGTAAGTTGATTTGGATACATACAAATTTTGATAGAAAGTTGACGCCATGACTAAATTGTTACACTTTTGAAAATTGAGTGATTAAAATCACCCATGTTCCAAATTCAAGAAACAAACATGCAATTTAGGCTTGGACTTTTATAAGGCTTCATCTTGAAGCATAAGAAGCAGAAAGTTCAAATCACTTTCAGTATGTGAGAGCAAAAGAAAATCTTACCAGGTAACCCCTATAGTATGCTTGAATGAGGGTTGCAGCCCTTTCTTCCTTGGAGTGGCGTCCATAACCAGCCAATCGAACAACTTTGGCTGCGGCTTGAGCAGCTGCAACAGCAGCTTCTGCGGCTGCAGCAGTTGCCACTGCAACAGCAATAGCATGGTTTCTATCTTCATTCACAGGACTTGATGCAGTGCTCTCATCATTTGTGATGTCCGCTGAACTTTCTGTGGGGAAATGTTCAAATGACACAACCTCTGGAGCATCATGTTGCCATTTCTCCCCGTTGTCCTTCTGCAAAATTATGTAATTGCTTAGCATTAACACCTAGAAATAATACTTGTACACTGACTTGTGAAGAGATAGCAAGTAGCAATTATCATTCATCTGAAAGTGATTTGAGATTAGTTTGCAATGTCCACTAATGACCATACAAATATAGTTTCAAAATAAATTAGTATGTACTGATATATCAAAATTAATAGATGAATTGTTACTAATTTGCAATGTCACTTCCAGTTAGCTCACTAATTTATTGATTGTAACAGTGATTTTTGAATGGATTACAAATTTAGCTTGAATTAAGATGTTAATTGTAAAAAAATTTTGGCTTTGGATGAATATTGTAAATCGCTCATAATTTAAATGGACAATTATAATTAACCTAAGTTTTCAATCTTATTCAAGATGTAGTAATACATTTTGATAAGAAGAGAGGCTAAGGATCCAAACACTCTCTCAAGTCTCACTTGTAATACTCTTCTCCCTAAGCTTACCCAAAGAGAAAAAGAGACAAGAATCAATTGGGTGTTTGGCAACATAGGGATCTAAGGTAGCAAGCACATGTTGATGAAGATGGATGATGTGACAGCATAGGTGGCATGATAATTATAGGTCATAAGCCTTGTAACATTATTTGGTTATGCTGTTAGGGGACCATATGCACCTATATCATGTCACCCCACAAGCCAAAAATAGTAGAACCATAGAACTGATCACCATAAGAATGGTCATGATGATCAGATTAGGCAAAATTCATATATCAACAAAAGTATTATAGAGAAAATTAATTGTTATTCAAATGTGAATTTTTATATTGTTTAATGGTCAAATCCATTTATAAATCAAACCAAACTCATTGGATAGTTTAGTTGCTTTCATGTCTCTCTCACATTAATGTTTCTTAATAAGAAGGCATTGTTTGTTTTGATTTGATCAAGTCATTGTATTTCTTTGTTGCAAATCAATAGAAGAAAAATTCAGACATGTTGTTATCATGGAGTAATGAATTCATTTATACATTAGGAAACCCAGTACGCATCAACAAATTCAAATTGTAATAAAATTTAAAATTTTATAAAAGCATAATTATCACTTATTTAATTGCCTTAAATCCTTGACTACTCTCATTTATATAGCTGTTACCTAACTAGTGTAAATGCTAGGCAATTACTGTCAAGTAAATGTGCATCATATCACCATATAAGGTTAAAAGTGAATGATTGTTTTTGGTAAAAAAAAAAAAATTGAATGATTGTCATACCATCATTTTTGGATCATGTGTATGAAGTATTAACTTTAATTTAGGTGTACCATAAAAATCAAACTTAATAAGAAAAAGAAAAATTGGAAAAAGTAAACAATAAAAATCACTAAAAAGGACCACTCAAATAATTGTCAATGACTTAAAATTACCTTTTTGTCCTGCAAATCCTTAGGAGATGGTTTGAAAACTTTCTTCACTGATGAGAACCAGCTGTTTCCTTTCTTTCCCATCTCCGGCCAAAAGATTGGTTTCTTATCACAGTCATATATTAACAAAATAAGCCATATCAGACGGTGGAATTTACACAGTTCATTCAGCCATCCAAGAAAACAAGAAAAGAACATCAAGAACAGAGCTTTTAGCTACCAAAAAGCAAAATCCAATAGTATATGAAAACACAGAATTAGGCTCATGTACAAAATCCTAGAGATCTAAAGCAAAGAAATAAAAATAACACACATATATGTAACCCATGATGAAAAGATATCATCTTTACAATCTTAGCCATATAAATAAATCAAAATGTACAAACTTTAACTGTATGGTCATCTTCAACCTCAAGTATAGCAAGCTAAGGTTGTGATTACACAAACACACAAACACATGCACACATATATATGTAACATATGCATGAATGAATGGATCAAGACCCATGAAAATGGTAACCAAACCTGAGTTTACAATGGGAATTTGGATGACCACTTGGGTTGAGCTTAATTTCCCATCTTCTTCTTTTCATTTTACATGCATCTCAAACAAAACTCTTTGGTTATGAAAGCTTCTTCAACTCTTAGCTAGCAACAAAATAGAGCTGAGATATAGAGACACAGAGAGAGAGAGAGAGAGAGAGAAGAACAAGGTGTGTGAAACTTTAGAGTATAGTATTAACTGCAAGCCCGCGAGTTTGCCGTTGGTATTTATCAAATTCACGGGGGTGCTACCTCGTAATACCTCATACAGTTGGCTCTTGGTCCAATACATTTATGACACGTCACCTATACCCTTTCTTCTTTAAGAAAATAATTTACAGGTTTTCTTTTCGGTTGGGCAGTAAATTCTTACATCTCCATCTAGTCCTCTCTACTATGTGGAAAAATTGAACTTTTTTTTTTTTTTTTTTTTAGTTTTAAGGCCACAAAATTTTTCACAATTTCTTATCACAATTCTGACGTGACAAAGTTTAATTGATAAAAAAAATGACGGATTTATGTGTAAGTGATGTCTAATCACTCATAATTTATCATGTCAGAATTTTGATAAAAAATTGTGATATAATTTGTGATTTTAGAATTTTTTTTTTATTTTATTAAGTCATAATCAATTATAATTTGAGCCACTTTTTCAAGGGGGTTTGAAAATGGTTTTTCCCACTAGGGGAATTAATGGGCCGCTGGATTAGTCAAGATTTAATTACAAATTGAATGCTGAGGAAAATATTAAAATAAACTTTTGAATCTTTAGGAGTAATAATGTTTATGATTATAAAGTTAATTTGTGGCTATTAGATAATAATGAGGTGTAAGGTTTGAAATTTGAATGCTTATCCTCTATAATAACTCTATTAGTTATGTAACATAATAACATAATTAAAGTGTTCTTTCACGAAGGTGTGACTTGCCCCCACCAAAAAGATGAGAGTGTATGTGACCAGAGAAGTGTAAGCATGAACAGTCACAAGAATGCCATGTTGATGGTCCCATGCCTTATATACTTATCAAAATTATAAGCAATTGTTAAATTCAAAATTTCTACTAGTTTTAAATATAAAATGGTGAAAATGTATATTAATTAAGCTTCACATTTTCTATTTTTAATTTGATAGTTTGGAGAGGTGCGATTTGAACCCTAAATATCTATATTAGAAATATCATATAAGACGCTAACCAGTTGAGCTTAGCATTAAAATGAATGATAGATTTGAATCTAAGCTTCACATTTTGTTAAGTCCATTTTTTTTCATTAATTAGTGTAGTTTTAATGAGAGTGAATTGCTTATCAAAAATTTATTAATAACAAGATTATAGTTTAGATATCTCTTCATCTAATCATCTCTATCTCATTCCACCCTCCTAACATGAAGTATAATTTAATTAACTAATGTTTTAGTGAAGAGAATTTTAATGTTGCTTCACGTGTTTGCTTTACAAAACAAATTCAAAAGTGTGCATGTTGGCCCGTCTTTTTGTGGCTTCCACTGGTCCCACATTTTGATCAGCCTCACCATCAAAGAAGTAACTATCACCTTATGGTTGCACCTCACCTACTTAATGCAAAATTACACTTGTATCACTACCTTTTCTTCTTCTTCTTATTATTATTATTATTATTATTATTATTATTATTATTATTAAAAAACACTGTATGAAAAAAATAGAAAACTTTGCAATAAGAATTCCTTTGTTTACTGAATAAGGCAATGGTGATAGCATTTTCATTATCTTGTTCGAATATACTAGCACAAAATAAATGTGAATGATATTAAACATAAATTGAATCCTAAAAATACTTGGAATTTTACTGCTTAAACTTAACAATAATATTAAACATAACGTTAAGGGGGCGTTTGATTCATTGCGATATACTATGTAATGTACATTATGATAATATGATTTTTTTTAATATTATTATAATTTAAAATTTCAAAATATATTACATCATCTTAATCTCATCACCTTCCTAAACAATATAATGTTGTATTATTTTATTGAGATTACATTAATGTAAGATTATAATAACGTAATATTATGGCGTAATGTAATATCACGACGAACCAAACACACTCTAAGGGTTTTGTATCTAAATTAACACATTCTCATGCAGAAAGTGCTTGATATTTAAGGGAGAAAGAGTTCAAACCGCGAGCTATCAACATATTATAATTATCTATAAAATAAATATTAAACATAATCAAAGAATTCAAGGCTGAAAAATTCAATGACACGTGAAAAGCTATTTTCAATGCAAGTTGGAGATACATAATGACTTAAATGAGAGATGGTGTAATAATCTGGGTAGGAAATGCTCATGAACTCAGAAAAGGAAAAGAGGAAACTATAAAGGCTACCCATGAGAGCATGGTTTTAAAAACCAAACTGAGAGCCGAACTGTTTTTCTCAAAATTCCCGGTTCAACTCAGTTTTTGACAGTTTTTTCTGGTTGTTAACTTTACCGGTTTTGGGCCTTTTTTTAGGACCGAGCTGGCCTCCGATTCTCGGTTCAATTGGTCAGACTGGTCGGTCCGGTTTGATTTTTAAAACATAGCATGAGAGCTTTTTCCATTTATGGTTTTGCCTTTTTCCTTTTGGCGTTTGGTATTTGAGCTTATGTTCAAGTTTGGGGAAATTTACCATTGCACATTCTTGGTGCGTTGGTCACTCCACTCCAACTCTACAAGTAGAAGTGCTTGTGGGGTGTGGGAGGTAAGAGCCGGGATTTAAGTCTCGAGGAAGGATATTTCATATTTATAAAAATAAATGTTATGAAGACAAAATTCCTTATAACCTTTTTACGACCGTTAATATTGCAAGTTATAATTTATATATATATATATATATATATCAGCTTCACATGTAAATCTATTACTAATACCACTTTTATTAGCACTTATTTACAACATACTATCTCCATTGAGACTTGAGATTCATCAATTATGAAAAAAATTTGTGAAAAATATGTTTCTAAGCTTATTGATTTGTAGTCAAAAGCCTTATAGCCCAATTGACATTTTTGGTGTTTCCAGTACTCCAGCGTTTGGTATCCCTGTTTAAGTGTTGTGATAATACATGTTTCAGTGTTTAAACACTAAAAATTGTTGTTTAAACACCCCCTAAATCACCCCTCACCATTATAATTATTGAATTATTTAAAAAAAATTATTAATTTGTAAAAAAAGTTTTGCGTTGTTCTTGTGACTCTTGTCTGTTTCTATAGAGCCTGTTTGGTGCAATGGGAAATACCTGCATGTCATTACTCATTGTCTATTCCATGCTCAAATCATCAAAACCTGTCACCACCTACTCAAAATAAGCCTCTGAAGCTTTTACACATGCATCTCACCCATTTTACACAGCATAAATATCTCACATGCTAGAGAGAACTATAGAGAATAGAGTTCAGACAAATTAGATTCTCACCCTTTTTCTTCGTGATTATTGACTTCATTGTCATTCTATTTTCAATTTTCTTTAGTCTATGAGTATAAGCCTATTTCAATTAAAGGACTCAAATTGAATACTGTTCGATTACCTCCCATCAAATTAATAAATACATCGCTTGCTTGATGAGCTGTGAAGCTCTTTATTTCACCCACATTTTACAGACCCATGATTACCCTCTACATACGGTTGAGCATTAAAAAAAAAGAAAACAAGAGGCTTAGCCAAGGTAGACTATATATGTCTATTGCTTGCATTTAAAGGGAAGCTGAAGCAAGATAAAAGAAAGCATTAGGAAGGAGCGGAGTCTTAGTTGTGTGCCTCCTTTTGATGGGTTTAATTTGGTTTGGTGAAATGCCCCTTTCAAAGTCTTTATGCTATTGTGTTACGGCTTTTTGTTTTATTGGATAGGTATGGTGTATTCAGTATTCGTGTTTTTTTTAGAGGCTTTATTGTAAGCCCTACGCATACACACACATTTATAGGTGGCGGTGTGTCCCTCAGTCTGTACAAATATTAACGAAAATCTTTGTGAAATTAGTTATTCCTATGGGGTTCATCGGTGACACTTTAACGATAGAGTTAATTAGGTTAGGTTTAGCTCAACAAATTAATGACAATTGTGGGAGGTGGAATCCTTTGAAGTGGAAAAGTAATGGCCCTCGAAAGTCAGTCAGTTTTAATCTGCACAACTACTAATAAAGGTTTAATTTAATAGAGTAAAAGTGCTATTGTTTGGGTCTCAAAAATCATACCTCTGTACGACATTGGAAGGCTATTTAAAGGTGTTGATTGTCCCATTTTTCCCGCTCGAACATATCCCACCAATCTTAAGCTTCGAGCTGATATTACAACTATCACTCTGACATACCAAAATCTGTTGGGTACAACTAGGCAACTAGATTACCAGATAATGATCATCTCGCATCACATTAAATACAATGTAAGGTAGTTGTGACATAATAAATACAGAAATGATTGCATCTGAACTGAGCTCGTCGGCATGATATTGGAGATCCATGAAGTTGTCATTTTATGTTTTTCTAGTTCGGCTTTCTATTGTTTTGCCTTGGTTTTGGTTTAACACCACCCCCCCCCCCCCCCCCAAACCCAAAAAAAAAGGTTTATCATTGATAAAGCTATCCATCATTGCTTAAGAGTACCAAAATTTGGTTCATATCTTTCAAGTTTCAATTGATTTATGGAAAAAGTCCGGCTTCAAATCTATTTGGAGTTATATTTTTTCAATCCATTATATAATGTTTGAAGAGACTGTTTATTTTGCGTAGTTATAGTTATACGACTTTTTTTTTAATGAATCATGATAAGCTAGAAAAAAAAAATAGTTCAAAATTAATTTGGCCGGAGTCAAAAATTTGTCATTGATTTATTCAGGAAATAAAATAGTTTATTGTTGAATATAGATACGTATATGTCACTTTGAATTTGTGATCACGGAAGAATATGCTAGGAGCCTAGGACAACAATGATGATGATACTATTAAATTATTAATTTGACTTTACCTTTAGCAAAAAAAAAAAAATAATAATAATAAGTACTCTCGTGAAGGGCTAAAAAAATCTCCCTTCTTTTGTTTTTTTGTTTTTTTGTTTTTTTTCCTTTTGTTTTTAAATGTATTGATATATAGAAAAGCTATGAATTGTTAAATGACCGGAATGCCTTATAAAGACAAGGACATAGTCACTTTAACCTTAGCTATTGGAAATGTGGATCATAAGCAACACATTTGACCACCCCATCTATATATCTATGATCTAACCTCTATTATTAGCAAAGAAGGAATGGAGATCATGATTTTTGGGTCAGCTACCTAAAATGAGAGATCTCAACCACTTATAATTGTAATCATTAGACATAAACATTCCTTTACATTTTGTTCAGGTTTGGTACAACCAATCTAATATGCCACAGCTTTTTTTTTTTTTTTAATATTAATGATAATGTTATTATTATTATTATTATTATTATTATGATTATTATTATTATTATTTCCTCATATTAAATTACAAGGATAATTTGATGTATGATAGAATATAAAGTTTAACTTTTGTTGCTTTTTATTATTATTTTTTTAGCAACTTCTAAAATTGATCTTTATTTCCTTGTTTTAAAGCGTCTTCGTAAAAAATGGATCATTATATAAAAAGGGAATTTTTATGTTCTATTTGAGATTTAAAAAAAAAGATTATAATTGCACCTAATCTAGTCCTTTCCATAAATTTGGGTTTTATATGGTTCACAAGCCACCCTTGGAGGCTAGGACTTCTTTACTATAAAATGGTTGTTGTAATCCCTAGATGTTTAGGCTTTTTGATTAATAAAATTGTAGTAAGGTTTTCTCTTATTCTTTCTTAGATGGATTCCAAAACCATCTATGTGAATTTAAGGAATCTCTTTTAAGATTTAGACTTCATTCTTAACATAAATATTTTTTTGTTAATTGTGACTATCCACTAAATCAATTAGTATCAGAGTCCTGTCATTCTCCTATTTTAATAGCTAACAAAACTAAATGGTAGTAGTTTTGGCGGTAGAGATCTCAAAGGTTTTAACATGACACCCAATGAGTCATATATGATGCATCAATCACACACCAATCTCTTTATTACAAGGAAGACAACATAGAGGTAGGCAAGAACCATGACAACACAACAGTCAGCCAATTCATAGGTGCATTCCTAAACACAACAAAACCTCGTTTTTTTAATTGGATTATGCATGCGCAAGTGGAATTTCATTAATTGCATTAATTATTTGAAGGATTATTTCAATTTTTGGGAGATCCATGATGAAGAAAATGTAATGCTTTGTCTAATAAAGGGAAATTTATTGAGTACTCCGAGTGTATACTCCCTCTCTCTCTCATGAGAGTGGACTCCATTGTGAGTGGGACCAACCTTTATGTGAGAGGGAGGGAGTATACTCTCGGAGTACCTAATAATAACTTCTAATAAAGTAGAGAGTGATATGTGGCAGAATAGTGTGGGACGACATAGAAGATGATAGCGTGTGATGTTGCCTAATGTTTTCTTCCTAACAAAGAGATTGATGAATACTCAATTTCATGTCGGCTTATTTGTGTGTCAGATTGAAACTGAAGGAATTTATCTCTCACAAAGAACTTTTTTTTTTTTTTTTTTTTTGAGAGCTCCTTTAGGGGAACTACTGCTACCTTAGCCATCATACATGCATGGGTGCATGTATTATTGAGAATCTATCAAAATAGCTAATTGCAATAAATAAGTTAATTTTAATTGAATTTTGAAAGCAATAATACTCTCCTTTCTGTTGGTAGAATAAAAACACTCTTTTAGATCTCACATTTTAGATTTAGTAGATTATTGTTTTAACGACCAAGTCTAGTGTAACTTTCTAGCTAGGAACAAAATAATTCTACAAATATAAAAATAAAAGTACTTATAAGTATGAAAAATAAATAAAGAAGAAGATTGAACCCAGAAAAAATCACATGACATCCGAGTAGATAAAACATATATTCTTACCAAATGGAACAGAAACCACATGTGCAAATGGATAGTCTCAAATTATCTCACTTTTTTCTTCCCTGAGAATTAATGAGACATGGCTTTTTGTCATAAAATAGGCTGGTAGGGTGTTAATTAGTTGGGTATGGGTGTATATGGTAGTAACGGAGCCAGGATTTCAGTTTAGGGGGAGTAAGATTACAAATAAAAAAAAAGAGCCTAAAATTATTAATCGATATTAATAATAAAATTATAAACAACAATAATTGTCATACAAAATCTATTAAAATTTAAATAATTGTAAAATAACTAAACAATTGTAAAACATTCCTAACGATCAATCATCAAAGTAAGATATACATCAAGTTTAGACATTTAATTTGATTCCTCAAAATAAATTGAGAAAATAAATTTCAACTTTTCTCCTCTATTCTTCTAATTATTTAAAATTTGGATTTATGATAAAAATCAAAATTTGAAACTATGAAAATGCAAGAAATGAAGGAGAAATAAATAATGGATGCTTTACTGCTGTAGTGCCATACAAGATATTATTATTATTATTTTGGTGTAAAGTTTGAGTTCCACATGGTTAAACTGAAATGAAAGGAAAGAAATTTGGATAAGTAAAAAGAAAAATGATTGAAATTTCCAAATTGGTCAAAAGTCTAAACAGGCTTGGTGGCAGTGTCATTTATTTTGTGTCAGGCTCATTGTTTAAAGTGAGAGGAGTTATTTGAGTAATACCACAAAATTTCATAATATATATTTTGACAATAAATTAAAATATCAGTATATCATTGGTTCAAAATAAAAATAAAATATATCTATTCTGATATGCATTTCAACTAAAAATAAGAGTGTTGTAAAAAATATTGTGAAAATTTGTTGCATTTTTAAGCTTTCTCAAATAAAAATGTGTATTTTATTTATTTATTCCATGTTAGGGGTATGGTTTGCTTTATAGAAAAATATGAGGACTTTTTTGGGTAGAGCCTTCGCCCCTCTAGCTCCACCCCTGGTATATGATGATTATGATCCAGCACAGCCCGGTCCTCTCTTCCTTGTTTTTTTTTTTCTTTTTTGGTTAAAAGGAAACATAGATTAATGAACAGTTCGAAGTCTAGGGTGCATAGTACCCCAAGCATCAGCTAAAAACTATAAAAAAATATAGAAAGGAGGATTTGAATACAAAACAAAAAGATCACTAATAGAGTTTCCTTCGTTGGTCAAAAGATTCGCGCTATGATTCCCATCAATCATCATATGAGCTTCATCAAAAGGTTGGAGGGGCCTGCAATATTTAAGCATTACAAAGGGTGAGTTGCTTCAGTCTTGGGGCAATGTGATGTTAATATGCCAACAACTGATTATGCATCTATATCTCTATAAGGAGCTTTCAAATATTAAGGCCGCTTGCGAGGGCAAGACCATCATGTAGACGGCAAAGTTCAGCTGCCCTGTCCTCTCAGTTTTTTTTCAACAAAAATGTCTATTCCAAGCACCCCATTGAAGCAAAACATAGCCATCCCAAAAATTCAAATCTCTCTCTCAAACTGTCTCCAATTTTGTGAGAGGGTTCTCACTTCTCAGGTTATGAGTTATGAATATGTGTTCTAGTATAAGTAGTACGTAATCTGTATCAAAAACTTGAATTGTTCAAATGAGAGACAATGGAAACTTGTGGCATGTTTGATTGATGGAGTTCTTTGTGAATTTCTTGCATCCATAGTTCAGACAGTTTCTGCTTTAATTATGTGTATACATGAAATCATGGATGCTGCCCTATTGGCTATTGCTATATTTGTCATCCCCTCTTTGGTAAGTGATTTGCAGCGTGATGAAACGTTTAGAATAGTACAAGCTCCAAAAGTGGCACCATGATCTTCACCATTTACAATTTATCCACAAAGATATATATTCACCTTTCACAACTGTACTGTGTATGAATAAAATACTACGGACTAATTGAGCAACATCTCTGACATGATTCTAATAATTTTGTATATATTGCAAGCATTCAATAACCTAAATTATGTGAAGAATTATGTTTACTTTTTTGAAAATGTGATACAATAACTGTATTAGAGCCAGTTCAATATAGTTTAAGGTGTAAGAATAATTAAATTGGGTCTTTCTTTATATTTACTTAATAATTTTGTATCTCATTATAATATTTAATTGATTCTCACTTCTTTGAGATGAAAATTATTTATTTATTTAAGTTTCGTTAACATCTTCTTTCCAATTAATAATATGACCAATCCAATTGATCTAAAGTATACTTTAGATCAATTGGATTGGTCATATTATTAGATTTTTATAAATTTTGGATTTGAGATTTTTTTTTTTTTTTTTTTGCAAAAACAATTATAATAAGTATTTCTAGCAAAATTATTTGAGCAATATATATGTTTGGAAAATAATCTACTCTTTTGTATATCATCAAAATTTATTATATTACTCATTTGAATATCATTATAATTATTTTCATTGTTCAATTTCTCTTGTATATATTATTTCATTATCTTTTAAATTTTTTATGATTTTTTATTCATTTAAAATTTCTGTTTTATATATTTTTTTTTTCTATTTCTAATAACAAATTTATCAACTTCTTTGAGATTCAATTAATTTTTATATGATTCTTTTTTTTAAGTTTTTATTTTTAATATTGCAATATATTTTAGACATTTAAATTTTTTTTAAAATTCTACAAATATATATGGGACCTGTTTTTTTTGGAGGCCTTCAGCCACCCCTGTGCAGTATTGTCAAGTTCCTTTTGGCCAGACGGTAATTCCATTCATGTGTGTGTGTGTGGGGCAGGGCCGAAGGGGACACCAACTTCTTCATAAATTTCTTTATAAAAAAGAAAAGAAAAGAAAAAGAGTGAAGCAAATTGAAGATGGTTATATGCATTTCACTATCTCACATATGTAATTAAAGCAAGAAATTATGTTTTTATCTTGTTACTTAACTTGGTTAGTGAGTGAGTGAGTCCATGGATGATGTAGGAGAGTGCACTAAACCAACCATTAAAATTGATTTAAATTAGAATAAAATATAGCTATAAAATTAGTTTTAGTTTTCAAATTAAATTATTACCTTACTCAATATCTTTTTATTGGAGATAAATTTTAATAAATCTACCATTGGATTACATCTTATTCTTATATCCTCATTGCTTATAAAATTTCTAGAAAATTAAAGATATATCAATAGTTATGTCATTAATAAATTATTTAAATTGCAAGTTTTTGTACTTTAAATTACACATAAAATATAAGTTTATAGATCATATAGTAAATAATATTCGATTGATATAAAGTTTAACATGTATATTGAGATCATAAATAATATACAATTCACTGGTTAGATTTTCAAAATATGTAGTAATGTTTATTTTATTTAATAAGATTATAGCCTTAGGGCTACTACCAATTCTTTTTCCTTTAAAATATATGAGATTAACCAAAAGTTAAACTTCTACATAAAAAAAGAAGAAGTTAAACTTCATTATCCTATTATATATTTTTTTTAATTGAGTTAAAATTATAGTATATATTTAAACCCTCTATTCAAATCTTACCAGAACATATTTTCTTTAAATAGCATGTATCTATGCAAACACAATTATAAGAAATGCCTATCAATAATTATCATAATTGTTAAATTTCATATTTAGAAAAGACAACAAAAATGTAAATCTTGTTAAACTTTACTAAGCATCGCACAAAGTACTGACTAGTTTACATCTTATTGCATAAAACTAATTGAAACATGGACATTTCTTAATAGTCGGTTAAAACATTCTAAAAATATGATTGAAAACATGTACTAAATTTGGTGTTGGATATATTTCAACAATTTACTTCTGTAATTAAGCAAAATGATCAAAACACAGATCTAATTATAGGCAACATTAACACAAAAGAAGTAATAGACAAAACAATAAATATATAGTGCATATATATAAAAGAAATCTGCAATATAATTAAAAACTCACAGACCAAATGCATGAAGGATAAATGATTCAGATCAAGTCTTGTGTTTGACACAATCTCCTTAAAGCAGATTTCGCCCCTCACACAATCACTGTGGTGCTTTGAGACTCGTGGACGTCTGCCTCCTAAGATAAAATGATCTACAACACGAAAACGAAGCACACAAGGTCGTGCTCTGCGAACTATTCAATGTCTCTTTCTCTCTCTTTGACACAAAATGAATGAAGAAAATTATTCTCTTTAAGAGTTTCTAAGAGAGGTTTTCAAAAAGTTAGTTTTCGTGTATGAGGGACTATGAATAAATATACGATACTGAATAGATACTCTGTTTCAGTGATAACTGCTGTGCACAAACTAACTGACTCAAAAATTAAAATAATAAATTATTATTATTTGGACAAGTAGGCCCAGCCCACATATGCCAAAAGCCCAACCCAATGTCCAACTCATGAGCATATAATCTCATATATTATCTATTTCCTTTTCTATGTGAGACTCAGGATTTTTACCTCTTTTAATAACATCTAAGTGAACATAGAAAATATCAATTTCTTATTCACTCCATGTTATTTTTCCAACATTTGGTTGATCTAAAATAAAGTTCTTGAGAATCAACAAGACTCAAATACAATATAAAAATTTATAGTATTCATATTTTTCTAATTAATCCTAATTGTCTTGCGAAATCATGAACAAAAAATTATGCAATGGTTAGATCAATTAAACACATGAAAAAATAAAGTGATAAATTTCCCAACACCTCTAGTGATTGTATTTGTATCTATCAAAATTAGGATTGTTCATCCAAGACTTGGACCTAACTCGTTCGACTTGGAGTGAATTAGACGGAAATCAACTAATTCAATAATTAATTCAGTCGACAACAATTCTATAATTCTAAAAGCTAATTAGATTAGTTTAAGTGGCAATTCTATTATTCTACAATTCAACGCCGATCAATTTGACTGAGACACCCTTCAAAGTCACAAATCTCCCCCCTTTAAAGTCTTCATTTTTCATAGACCTGGCAAGATCTCCACCAAATCTGAAAGATTGTAGCTAGAACTGGGGAGATCAAGATCAAATATGCACGAGCATTCACCAAATATGGAATCTCTATCATCAAGTATCAATGCCGCCAACCTTTAGGCAATCTCTACTAATCCGAACCATCTAGCCTTTGTGGTTAGTTGGCAGATTAACTTTAAAACCAATCCTAACTGACATGTGGACAAATTTAATCAATACTAACATTTCAAGTTTCTAAGAAGGAGTTTTACACACGCATATATATATATATTTAAATTAGGCTAAAATAGAATTTTATATTATAATATATATGTATGTATGTATGTATCATTCACTTTGTTATTGATTTGGAGCCAATAGATGTTCCTAGTACAAATTAGATGAAAAATAATTATTGTATAAAAAAATACTGTAGCTCCTGATGATATAATTTAATTCGGAATTTGGATTCCTTCTCACCCAAGATACAAATAATTAAAAAAATAAAAAAAAAATTGTGTAGACTGACCAGTCAAATTTGATCGGGACCCAATTGGCCAACCGACATGACACGTGTCACCTACCACTAGACTAGAGTCACTAGTTTACACTTGTCAAATATCATCCCCCTCACGAGATGTTCGGCAACGCTAACAAGCGCCCGGGTGCGCAATACAACCCCACAAACCCAAATTGCCTTTTCGTCTCCCCCCACGCGTTACATACGCACATCCCAAATTTGTAGCCCCCACAACATAACTAATTATTTGCTTACGTGTCAAACATAACGCCCCCGGCGCATTTTAGCAACTTCACCCCCCCTCCCTCAGAGTCTGTCATTTTCTTATTGCTCTTTCTCTCTCTCACTGTGTTATTCATTCTCATCTCATCTCTCTCTCTCTCTAAAACCCTCATAACACAAAAAGCACATTTTCAATTCTCTCTCTCTAGAAAAAACAACAACAAACCCTACTCCCACACTCAAGCTTCATCCTTCAACTCGCACAACAAAAAGGTTTCATTGTCTTTGTATAAGCTTTTTTTTTTTTGGTTTGTGAAAATTTGTTTTTCTCTTTGTGTGTATATATATCTATGTTTAATGTGATTGCGTGGTGGTGAAGTAACTTTGTTACATGGAAAATGAAATGTGAAATAAAGATGTGAAAATTTTTTATGCAAAATGTCTATGAAGGAACGTACCTGTTGTGGTTGGTGATAGTTACACAGTGTGTGTACGAGATGCACTCAGTTGAAATCTGTGTATAATAATAACTTAGCGTGTGTAACAATAATTAGCATATTTATATATGCATGTATGTATGTTCAAATTTTAGAAAGTTTGTGACTTGCTTTGGCTTTGGAACACATTAACTCTGAAGTTCATATGGTATGTATGCTTGTATCTATTCATGTATGTATGTATGTATGTATGTATGTATGTATGTGTGTGTGTGTGTGTGTGTGTGTTCAGATTTTAGAAAGTATGTGAATTTCGAAGCAATGCTGATAAATATACGTATATCTGTATAGAACCGTGCATTGATAAGTGTACAGAAAATATAGTATGCCTTTGTACAGCTTGAGATGTTTTGGAATCTATTGGTTTAAGTGTTTGTGTTTACACTTATACAGCGATGGAAGCGAGGGTGAATGCAAGGAAGAGGCAAGTTTTGGACGACGATATTGGCGTGGTGTATAGGTTTAAAGTCCTGTTGCCAAATGGGACAAGTATAGGATTAACAGTGCGGGACCCTGACCCTGAAATGCCCTTTGAGGACTTCATCGCTATGGTGAAAGATGAATACTCTCAAGCTCGGAAGCAGCATGAATCAATGAGGTTAAAAAAGCATATAAATTGGAAGGGTGGTCACTTATATCTTGAGGACGCGAATGGTGTCAAGACAAAAAAAATGATTAAGTTTGAGAGTTTTAAGCCTCATAAGTGTCACATTTTACAGCTTCATGTGAGTATGAGTTGCATTATTGTTCTTGCCCTGTTTGATTGCTTTGTAGTTGTGGCAAAGGAAAGGGAATGGAAGTGTTGGGCTCTTTGGTGTACTTAAAAAATTTGAGATTAACACTGAATGTAGACAAATACAGTTATACTATCTGAGTTTCTGAATTTTGAATTTATGAACTATTTAATAAGATTGTAAAATTGTTTTTTTTCTAGGTTGTAACTCCTTTGCATAAGCAACCAGATAGAGGGTTAGTGTAATGGGGGTTTTGTTTATACGGTTATTTTTACTTGTTGATGCTTTTACTTCGTTTTGATTTTGAATTAGGATGCCTCTGGTGAGACTGCTCATACTTTTGAGGTAAGCGGTCTGTTTGCATTTTTATTTGTGTATTATTACCTTTTAAATTATTAGTTGCAGAATTAATTTTCACCATTAGATTTGCCTGATCAAGGGTTGACGTTTATTATGTGATGAACTTCTCTGGTTTGCAGAATATGTGGGACTTGACACCAGATACTGATCTGTTAATGGAGCTACCAGAGGAATACAATTTTGAAACTGCTCTTGCTGATTTGATAGTAAGTTTGTCTAATACGGTTGACAAAATGACCTGGTTGTGTGTTTGATCTTTTTTGGTCATTAGGTCTGACACTCTGTTGCTCATTTACCAGGATAATTCCTTGCAAGCAGTATGGTCCAACAGTAAAAATGATAGAAGACTGATAAGGTATGACATTACAGTGGTAACCATTAGGCTTGTGCATAACTTGAGCTTGTATCGCTAATTGTATTTTCTATGAAATATCATACAGGAGGTACATGCATGAGTTTGAATGGCCCAATTATCAACTAGGAAAATTCAGCCTATAAATTAGACATGGTTTATGTCATATGGTCTATGATGGTTTTTTGGGATTATATGGTAAATGCAATAGAAGAACTCAGTATTGAACCTCAGTTTTTTCACACTAATGGAATCATTTTTCATTATGCCTCATTGTTGATTACTTTGAACCTCCCTTCCATTGTGTCATTTACAATCTTGTAAAGGCTTATTCTTATTCCTCCTTTGTAATTAGTAATGCAAGACAATTCTATGGTCTTTATTTGATATGTCCAAACCCTGTATACTCCCTGTGTACTTGGGTGTCTCTTTATTTGATATCAAAAAATTTTTATGACTTATCAAAAAAAAATGGTCTGACTCAATACCTTACCTAGAGAAAAGCTTCGTTCAGTAACACATTAGAAGTTCTTTCAGCACCTTTATCATTGCTAATAACTAAATCTTTAGTTCCCTAGTAAATTGGATTGTTGTTTTGTTTGATTTACATGATCCTTGTGTTGTGCTTAAGCTGCTATTGCTTTACTTGAACATGTCCTTACTCTTAAAATAATGACTTCCGTATGTTTGTTTAATGTTTGCAGTGTGAGTATTGCTGCAGATAAGATTTCTATTTTTGACACTGGCCCTGGAATGGATGGAAGTGATGAAAACTCTATAGTGAAGTGGTATGTGATAGTGGACATTCTTTACTAACTTTCTTCAAGATTACAGGTACATGGCAAATGATGTTCCTTTCTTGTTGATTAAAACAGAAGGTTTGGTTGTATCGGAAATATGGATGGCTTTGGAAACTGAGTTTAGAAGTCACTTATAAAAGTTTTTAAAGCTTCAAATTTCATAAATAGATTCTTCTCGTGGCCTGCTAGTGAACGGACCTGTACAAAACCTAGGTTGTTAGTATTAGAACTCATTCTTTCTCAAAATGGGCTGCAAATCTCATGGGTTTTGAGAATGGCTACCTAATACTTCTTATAATTCATTTCATAGACAGCCATCAATAAATAATCTGAAAATGTTACAAGTGTAATGGTTTGTATGAGGACAATTTAGTTTTTGACTAACTTTATTGTTAATGGATCCTTTACTCGACCCAAGAGTTTTGGGACTAAGGATATGTTACTGTTGTTTCTTATCAAAAAAAAAAAAAAAAAAATCTTGTTGTTGTATGCAGGTGCATTACATGTTTTTTCATTTGTGTATATTCGTTTTGTATTATTATTTTATTTTTGCTGCTTTAGCTTGGTTTTTACATCCCTCCATCATTTTTAGGGGTAAGATGGGTGCCTCACTTCACAGATCATCTAAAGGACAGGCAATAGGGGGCAAGCCTCCATACTTAAGGGTAAATCATTTTAAAAACCTTGCAACGTGCATTATAATGTACATACGTTTCTCACACACACACACATATATATGTTATGACCGCCTTATGGTATGCATCTGTGATATGTTCAAATACAAAGAGAAGTATGCCTTTATGTACTGCATAACTAATAATGCTTTCTGACTTCAACTCTTTAATGTGAAACTTAATTTTGACACAATTTTGTTCACTCTTGTGCATACCAAAAGTAGCACCAGGAATGTCTAATTAAATGGAAGTTAGAGAATAATTCATCAGAGAATGTCTGTTGGTTTCATGCTTTGCTAGGTGCAGGACAGTTTATCATTATTATAAATTTGTGCAAATATCATGATTTTTTTTTAATTTAATAAATATGTTGAGATTTTTTTATATTCTATAATAGAATATGGTTATTGAGACCTGATTTTCAAATCCATAGACTTGCTAAAAAAGATTTTTCATTCAGACACGTTAAACTAAAGAATCAAGAAACATTATAAGTCGCATTAACTGTTTTTAAGGCTCCAAAATCTTTTGTTTTTAGGTACATAAATTCTTGATTAAAACAAAATAGAAACCCAGCTATAATGAAATTGTTATCTTTTGTCAGAACTAAGGATTGCCCAAATTTGACTCTTTTAGAAAGTAGAAAGATGATTTTATAAGGGTTATACTCTTGTGTTTTATGGGTGGTACTCTTCTAGAAGAGTCTGGAATATTCAAGCGGTGAGGTGTCCCCACTAGCTGTCACCATCAAGAATATTCCGTATCAAATTGTTACCACCTTTCCTATGTAAGAAATACACAGTAAGAGGGCCAGCAACCAATATTTTTCCATCTCATTATGTAAATATTCCTCCAGTATTATTTCTTTAATAGACTCAAATTAAACTTCAAACAATAGTAGTAAATAATATTCACTAGAAAACACTGTTTGCTCTATTACCAAACTAGGAGAAAAAATATTTTTGCTAAATTAAGCTTATAAAGATTTACTTTCTGCATATGTGGGAGCTGATAATCGGATTAATTCAGCTGGCCCCATCTAAAAGGAATATCCTACCATGGGCACCTACTGTGGGGCATAGTGGTAATTTTTAGGGCTTTGGCCTTCATGAAGTTTTTTACCATATTGCTATTTTCCTGTGGTTTTGAAGCCATTATTTATAATTAACTACTGCTTGGTGATGATAATGGAATCTTTAAGATTTATAAATGCCTGTGCGAATAGGTAATCTCGTGTCATTGAAAGTTGAAATAATGACTTAGGTTATTGTAAATGAGTAAATCCATCTTTCATATTATTATATACTATTTGAATTATGGTTAAGTGATTAAATTCAAAATTTCCTAACAACTTAAGCTTTTGGGACAATTGGTAATTTATCATAATATCAAAGAAGGGGGTCCTAAGCTTGATCCTTGTCTTCACTTTACTTTCCATTTAAAATGTTAAAAATCAAATGTGTTTGGCCTCACTTAAGTGGTAGTTTAGGAAGTTTAGGGCCACACATGGATGGGTGGGTGTGGAAAAGAGGGGGGGGTGGGGGGGAAGAGGTATTGGAATTTTGGTTGAATGATTAAATTCACAATTTTTTAACAGTTTAAGCTTTTTGGGACATTCCATAAATTATCATATACTAATATTATAAAGAGAACCTCTTTAACCATAACTATCATGGTCATTATTGTTTCCTTTAGTAGCAATGCTAGCTCATTTTATTATGAACTGTTTCTGTATTTATGCAGCCTTTTTTTGGCATGTTTGGATATGGAGGACCTATTGCATCTATGCATCTGGGGAGGTATAGCCTCATGATCTCTCTCTCACCCCCCCCCCCCCCCCCTCCCCCCTCTTCTTCTCCTTTTAGAGTAATTTCATGTCCTGGTGTAGTAATACCTTGGATTCATGTGTGCATAGTTTATTTGTTATCCTGAACTATGCATTATCCTGCACTTTATTTTTTGATTAGTACCCTATCCTGCACTGTATAGGCGTGCTTTAGTTTCTTCCAAGACAAAAAGTTCTAAAAAGGTCTACACGTTGCACCATAAAAGAGAAGCTTTACTCAGCAGTTCTGGTACTGAACTTACCTGGAAGGTAAGCAAGTTCCCTGAGCAGACTACTGTCCTCTTATAAGGCATTTGCTTCTAATGCTGTCATTAGATTTCTATTTTGTCTTATTAGTTTGTTATGTAACTAAACGATGGCGCATTAACTTGTATTAACCATTACTGGTATCTTCCAATCAGACTGATGGTGGAATGAGGAATCCCTCTGAAGAAGAAATTGGAGAATCACAGCATGGGAGCTTTACTAAGGTACTCTTGTGTTTATCTTCTTTCTTTTTATTGTTATGCTCATTTATCTTTTCTTTTCTTTTCATATTTTTAGTGGATTTCGTTTTTGGTGGGGGGACTGTTGCACATCTTTTTCACCACTTCAGACTTATATTTGTACCTAGGCTGCTGAGCTCATTACAAATCCATAGTTCCTTGGGTGAATGCAGGGAGGAAATTTTGTATGGGGAAGCTTGGAGCCTAAAATGTAAAATGTAGTTGGAGTTAGAGAGTGGAAAGTTATTAAGCATCAAGGGGCTAATAAAAGGTGCTTAAGAAAATCTAGAACTAGCAAATAAAAAAGCAAAAAAATGTGCCACATTATGATGGGAGGATTTGTAAGAACGGCCTGTGGTGCATACAGAGCACTTACAAGCAGCTCAGTGTTCCTCTTGAGCAATTTTTTATTTCATATTTTGTCTAGTTATCTGGGCAAATTTGTATTCTCTTTTCAGGTTTGAGGATTTTTGTGGATTTAATCTATTGCACTTGATTTAATGGGTTTATCATTCATGAGCATCATTATTTTGTTTTAAATCTAGAATGCCAAGGCTTCAAGGGCAGGCACGCATGTCTTAGTGTCAGATTCCTTAAATCATGAGTCACAAATGGTCAATAGTTTTAGCTGAGTTTAAGGTTGTAAACAATACACGTCTTGAACCATGCTGGTGAATCATTAGATTTATGGGGATAAGAAGTCTTTTGTTTTTTCCCCCTCCTTTTTCCTCTTGTAAATTCTGTGGGACTGTATTGATGTGATGTTTATTCCCAGCTTACGAGTGGCTCATAGGTCTAATTTTTAAGAAGTGTTGCCTATCTGTTTGATGTTCACATTGTTGCTTGTGTCTGTCCATTAAGTCCTTTGAAAAATGACATGTATTCTTCAGTTTATCTTGGGAATAAGCACTAAAGTAACTAGATGAGGGAGTTTTTTTGTCTTCTATTTATGTGATTACATCATACAAGTTGGTAATTGTATAAATTTTCTTGACAGGTTGAGATTTTTGAGCCAAAAATAAATAGCTTTGAAATATTTAAACTCCAATGCAAGCTGAAAGACATCTATTTTCCATACATTCAGGTTCGTTTGCCTTGAATAAAATGCTTAATGGTTATTGCTAACTTTTAGTTTCATTGTTGAACAGAAGTTGAGATATTTGTTACACTTTGCAATGCAAAAACCTTAGGAATACCCATAGCCTTAAGGTGATCCCAAGTAATTTTCATAAGGATGTTGTGCTTGTTTCTGCCATGCTGAGATGTGCTTCATGGAGTCACTTGGGTTTGCAATGGGCATTTTCTCATTTTAATATATAATATTCTTACAGAAAGGAAACTATTTTCATGTTTGAATATGACTTATCCTTGAAACACTTGATAATGGTCCTAGTATCTGATAGCTGAGTATTCAAAGACCTTATTATGATTTAATTTCTTGTCAATATGGCTTGGCCTGAGTTTTTTTACAGTTAACAACAAATGTAACCCGCTAACAGAGCTACAGGGTTCAAAAATCATTATTATTTGATGATGTTTAATCAATTAGCCATCTTAGCCACAAGATAACTTTATGAGATCATGTCAGTGAAGTTTTAGTGGCACATCGGAGGTCATGGGTTCAAGATCCACGGAGTGTGTTTCTTACAAATAACAAAAACTTTTGAGATATTGAGAATAAATTTCGTTATCTGGCTTTTAGAATTATTGAGAATGAATATATAACTTCCTGTGGCTGGTTTTTAGAGTTTCTCGTAGTAAAGTCCCAGACAAAGTACACGATGCATGCACATGTATGCAGATTATTGAGTAATCCTCATTTGCCTGCATATGACATTTACTTTTTGAGAGACATATATTTTGGTTGTGGAATAAGCCTGTCAACCATTGTGGTGAGACTGCAACAGTGTTTTATTATAATAATTTTTGTTAGTTCTAGAAATGCATTTTCTTGTAAATTTTCTTGTTCTTGCGAAGGATATAATTTTGATATTCTTGTGTTATTTCATTGATGTGCAGTGTGATGAAGTGTTGAACTCAGGGAGGACTATTACACCAATAGAATTTCAGGTTTAAGATTGTACTTTCCTATATTTCATTCATTTGTTAGAGTTCCTGGATAAACATATGTCTTGCTGGTTCTTTACATTTTTGTAGTTCAATGGGTCAATATGCTTTGAAATTGAAACTTGCGTTTGAATATGGTTAATTCCATCTAGATTATGTGTATAGTTGCTGTTGATAGAATTGGCCATCTACAAGTAGTCTCTAGCTTTGCCTACTATGATATTCTAAAAATAAATAGTAATGACAGATAAAAAAGATAGTAATTATAATATTGTGATATAACAAAATAATGATTCTCTACATTTGCATTTAATGTTTTTTAGTATTTTTAGGATTATCTTATCTAACAAATTCTTCATGAGCCCACCTAGGTCTATGTCTCTTATCATTATTTTTCTTTGGACAGATGGCCAATACTTAATGTACTACATAATTTCTGCAGTAGGAATTACAAGTGTTGACAAGGTTGGTGCCATTTCAGGTTAACGGTGTTGATTTGGCTGAAATTGAAGGTGGGGAGGTTGCAATAACCAACTTGCATTCCTGCAATGGACCTGAGTTTATTTTGCAGCTTCGTTTTTTTTATAAGCAAGACAATGCTGCAACCAGAAGTCCAGGTAAGTGATCTATCATCCATACCTTCTTAATATAAGAAAATTTCCAGTTGTTTTCCCACTGTTGTTCTTAATGAGTTTCAGCTAACAACTGAACTCCAGCTTTAATTGCCATTTATTTCTAAGACTTGAAGTATGACAGGTTCAAAAATATACCAAGAAGCCAATGCACGCCTGAAGTGTGTCTATTTTCCAGTCATGGAGGTACAAGAACGGCATATTATAACATTTTGTTTTTAACATCTTGAATGATTTTTAAATTTTATTTTACAGGGAAAAGAGAGTATTGAGATGATTTTGGAGAAACTAGAAGCTGAAGGATGCAGTATCACAGAAAACTATGACACCTTTAGTCGTGTCTCTATTCGACGGCTGGGTCGTCTACTTCCAGATGCTCGCTGGGTAGGTTCTCAGGCTTCCCATATTACCTTTTGAATGCAATTATTCAATAGTAATCTGTATCTGATTAATTCTGGAAACAACATCTTTCCATTCTGTAGAATGTATAATTTCTGGTGTCCTCAAGTTCTAAAGGAGACAACTCAGAACGGGCATAGGAGATAGTAATATTCTATACAGCAACAACAACAAAGCCTTAGTCCAATAATTTTAGAGTCTATGTTTGATGTATTAAATAGTTTTCATTATTGTAAACATGCATGTTCTTAAAGCACACAAGGCACAACCCTGGTGTGTTCAACTTCGGCCAAAATGGGAAATTAGGCCCAATTTCAGAACTATTTAGTTAGTAGGCACGATTTTCAAACTATATTTTTTACTAGCATCTCGAGTCTAAGAGACTTGATTTTGGACTTATAAATCGAGTTTTTGATGCTCGATTTTCATGGTCCGGTGAGTCTAACATGGCATTTGGTCTGACGTGGCGAACACTTGGAAATCGAGTCTTAAAGACTCGATTTCCAGAATAGTCAAAACAAAAACAAAAAACAAAAAAAGTTTAAGTCCACAAGAAACAAAGACAGGCCAAAATGGGAAATTAGGAGAGGAAGACGAAGCAGAAGACACAAACACATGCATTTTCTCATCAGAGAAGAAAGAGATAGGAAAAAAAAAATTGAAGATCGGAGAGAGAGCTCAGGCTGCGGCGCGCGAGCCCAGATCGGAGAGAGCCCAGGCCGCGACACGCGAGGAGAAGAAGATCAAATCGGAGAGAGCTCAGGCCGCGGCGCGCGAGCCCAAATTAGAGAGAGCCCAGGCCGCGGCGCGCGAGCCTAGGGCTCGCGCGCCCAAGTGAGCTCTCTCCGATCTGATCTTCTTCTCCTCCGATCATGAAGAAGATCAGATCGGAGAGAGCTCAGGCCGCGGCGCGCGCCCAAGTGAGCTCTCTCCGATCTAATCTTCTTCTCCTCCGATCATGAAGAAGATCAGATTGGAGAGAGCTCAAGCCGCGGCGCGCGCCCAGGTGAGCTCTCTCCGATCATCATTTTTTTTTTTCCTATCTCTTTCTTCTCTGATGAGAAATTGCATGTGTTCGTGTCTTCCGCTTCGTCTTCCTCTTCTCTTTTTTGTCTTTGTTTTGTGTCTTTGTTTCTTGTGGGCTTAAACTTCTTTTGATTTTTTTTTGTTTTGAGTATTCTGGAAATCGAGTCTTTAAGACTCGATTTCCAAGGGTTCGCCACGTCAGACCAAATGCCACATCAGACTCACCGGGCCATGGAAATCGGGCATCAAAAACTCGATTTATAAGCCCAAAATCGAGTCTCTTAGACTCGAGATGCTAGTAAAAAATATAGTTTGAAAACAGTACCTACTAATTATATTGTTTGAAAAACAATGCTAATTTCCAATTTTGGCCGTTCAACTTCTTTTAAAAGACAAGTAGGTATATCTGATGCAGAAACACTGATTTTTCAATTCTATCCAGTGTTGAGCTCTTGACCTTGACTTATAATTTCAACTTTTGGGATTTGAGATAAACATCATTCTTTCTATAAGTAGGCCTGCAGAATGTCTCTGTTACTTGATTCACCTTTTGGCACTTTTTCTATTATTAATAATATTCTTACGTTATTTATCAAAAAAAAAAAAAATTTGTGGTTATAAGCTAAGATTGGCCTAGTTCAGCAGAACCTCAGCCGCGGCTTCTCATTCCAGAAATTTCATATCAGAACCTCAATTTCTTGATGTGTTCTTGAAGGGTTCTTGAATGAGGATTAATGTTTAAGGGTTTTAGGTTAGGAAATATCGAATCTTGATGGCTGTTTGGCGTTAAAGCAGAGGATAGAACAAGGAATAAGATAAATAAAACACTAAGCAATCACACTTAGGTAGGAGAACACAATTGCACCCTCAAAGCTCAAAATAAGCTGCTGAATTTTACTAGAATCAATATCACTATATCTATATGAATAATATTGATTTCAATAAAGCCATTATATAGGCTATTATTCAACCCTTTCCTAGAAGGACTAGGACTCTAAATAACCTATTCCTAGAATGACTAGGAGTATAAATAACAAACAAAAAAAAGGACTTAATCACTTTAAAACCAAATAGGAAAAGGACTCAAAACATAAATATGACTCATGGGCCTCTAGGACAGCCCATCACAACCCATTCTAGGAATCTTGAAATTACCAAATTACCCTTATTCTAGGAAAGCTTTATTAAAACTAAACCAGCAACTTTCTAAACTTAAAAACTTAATACTTAGACTCAATAATAACTAAAAAAACCTATGAAAGCTGTCAAGAAAGTCTGACATTAAAACTAGACCAAAAATCTTGATTCTTTTGGTATTTAATCTTGTTTTTCCTTGAACTCTTTCTTGTCTGCATCACAAACTCAATTGAGAGGAACCTTAGTTTGCCTTCAGGCATCCTGAAATTAACAATGTACTGAAATTTATTTCAGTATATTTTTCGATAAGTAACTGAAAAATTTTATTAGAAAGAAAAACAACCCCAGTGCACCGGCGGTCTTTATGACTCTTTTCTTGAAAGATACCAAGCCAAGATTATGACTCTTTTCTTGATAAAATAAAACTTAAAACGAAAGACATGACCATGCTCTAGTAATAATCCATGAGAGGACAATATATGAATACATTTGCAACAATTGTACACACATACACATACTAGGTTTTGGGAAGTGACACACCTCACATTGTAATGATTTAATTTGATGACATGATGGAACTAGCAACTTCAAGGCCTGAATAGAGAGATGACCAAGGTGACAATGATGCTGAAAATGAAAGACCAATCATTGAAGAGCCACTGAGTGAGAAGAATCATGAAAATCCAAATAGTACATACGACAGATCCATGCCCGCCACCAATCTTGCTCCTTGTAAGGAGTTCCTGAAAAATGCAATAGGAGGGTAAGAATATTGCAACAGAATTAAAAGTTTTAATGAGTTTTCTTATGGACACTAAAGTATGGGGAAACTTAGGGACATATAACACTGAAGACAAGGAAATTGTGGGGGTACGGGTATCAGTGCCTAAACCAGAAAAACTAGCGGTTGAGCCATCTACCAACATAACATGGGGATGACTAGTGGGCTGCTCAAGATCAGAAATCAAACCTAGAATACCAGTCATATGATCAGTGGCTCTGAGCCAAGACACAGGGTTAACTGATTAAATTCACTATTTTCTAATAGCATAAGCTTTTGAAACAAGTGGTAGTATATCAATAAGGATGTCTTTCCTCAGGGCTAGTTGTTATCACTGCCTTCTAGTCCCTATCCTTATCTTTGAGGGGAGTGGTTTTTCTTAAATCACCACATGGTAATATATAACTTTCAAATATACAATAATTTTTTAACATTTCATTGTTTTAACTTTTGTTTTCCATTTGTTTGTATATTTTATATATGCCTTTGTCTTTATTCTAAGTGCTGTATGCTGGGTGAGTCTCATGTATCTATCACTCTTGCTTTGCCACAGACATGGCTTCCTTTTATGGAATTCAGACACAAAAAGGGAGACAAATCCCACTTACTGAAGAGATGTTGCTTAAGGGTTAAATGCTTTATTGGTAGGGTGGTTGTGTTTATTATAAGTTGCCACATTTGATTTTTAATAATAATTACTACAAATTGGGAGTTAAATGCTTGACCAAAAACTTTTCTGGTTGCAGACACTGATGCTGGTTTCAATCCAACACCTTCTAAGGTATGGAATGCTAATACTTGCACGTGTGTGTGACAAGAATGTCCCCATTTTCCTTATCTTGGTTCATTCCCATGTGTCTTATAGACATGAAAAAACTAAACAATGATGCTCTCTCTTTAAAGGAATGAAAATGTATTAAGTTTCAGTTATATATCTAAATATTACATAGGCTTGCTCACACATAACATGTAAATGGGTAATTTCATACGTATGCAAATAACAGATTTATGTAGTTATATGCAATAGTAATCAAGCCAAGAATAAAAAAATAGTTAAATCAAGGGAGATGTGTACTTTTTTAACAAATAGTTGATTTCTGAACTTTCTTTCCTCTTTCTTAAACAATGATTAGTGTTTGCATTTCTTCCAGACTGATCTAGCTCACCACAATCCCTTTACTACTGCTCTAAAGAACTTTGGCAATAAGCCGCTAGAAAAGGAAAAGGGTAATGTTTCTTTGCCATCACAATAAAGAACTCTTTATTAATTGTTTATGTTGATCTTTGTATGTTCCTCTCAATCAAAAATTGTGAACCTGTAGAGGTCAAAGAGGTCAATGTTGAAATTTATAGAGACGGAAAGCTGTTGACTCCCTTGCAAATGGAGAGAGAGTATCAAGATTGGATTCTTCAGATGCATGAGCGTTATGATGAAGAAACTGACTCTGGCGAGGATCAAGCTGTTCTTGTTGTCAACCCTGCAAACAAAAAGGCACTTGGAATTTCGTCAGACGGTAGGCATAAAGGGATAGACCGTTTAATTTCCAAACTAGTATGATATTGAGTTTTAATTCATCTTCTGTTGGACTAGTTTTCTCTGTCAGAGTTTGTACTTTTTAAGTTTAATATATGTTGATAGCCCGCTTTTTGACATCTTAAAACTTTTGGATTGGATGATCTGATGTGGTATTAGAGTCTTGGTTTGACTAGTAGGTCTTTTGTTCGAATCTTCAGTACCCCCATTTGTTCAGTTTTGGTTCCAGTTTTTGTTTTAGTTTCTGTTCTAAACCTGCATCTTCTGCTTCTGGTTCAGTTTTGTTGGGCAGGTAGCCAGCAAAGTTGGGTGTTAGAGTTAGTATTCATAGGCTTGACATTGTTGGCCCACTTCATGACTAGTTAAGCATTTGGCTTGGATGCCCTAACAGTCTATATAAGTTAGACAAAGTTCTGTTGACTACATTCTTTCTTCTTTTCCTTAATTTTTCAGTTTCTCTTTCTGATTTTATATGTTGCTAGTTAATTATGGTTATTTCAACTTGTAGTCATAAGGGTGCATCAGGTTTTAAAGAGGAAGGGAAAATCATGGAAATCTGGTCAGAAAATCAAGGTTCTCAAGGGAGCATGTGCTGGGTGCCATAAAAACAATGTCTATGCGACACTAGAATACTTCCTGATTGAAGGATGTAAAGGTGATGTGGGTGGTAAGTAATTTCTTTGACAACATATAAAGTCTTTGAATTTGACCATGCCTTTATGTTTCGGTAGTTAATGTTTAAACTGAACATATAGCTGATATGTTTATCCCCTCAGTTTATTTTTTTTGACAAATTTTGTGCTTATCCCCTCAATAAAATTGTCATGTCTATGTCTCAAAGATATCTAGAGTTCAACTGGAATTTTAGTAGAATTTTTATTGGATTTGACCATTCTTTTTTGTTTTTTATTTTCATTAGGGGAAGCTCGAATTATATGTAGGTATGTTTTCTTTTGCAATTGCAACTCTATTTGTTTTTTGCCCAGTCTATGAATGTGACTCCTTGAATAATTTTCTCATTAATAAACGCTCTTGTTACTTTGGGCTTGAAAGGCCACTAGGACTGCCAGATGATAATGCCTGCATCCTTGAAGTCAATGATGGGAATCCCAGTTTTGATATTCGTGGCTCTTTATCCCTACCCATTGATGTGATTGATTCTGGAAAGGTTTGCCATTGCTCTTTATTTATCTTTCCTTAATTCTTCCAGCTTTTTATGTAAATGAACTGAATCCTGAGTCATTCACATCAGTGCCTTGTTATTGAAAGTATTGAGTGGAACTACCAGCTTGATAAACTACGCCAGAAATCTCCTTCAACAATTGGTTTGCTGAGTGAAAAACAATGTCTAGATCTGGAGGTTGATGGGGTTTGTATTTCTTCTTTACTGCTCTCTCTTCATATATGTTGGAACATGGTAACTTTTGGAATCCATATTCCTCTTTCTTTGGTTTACCAAGGAAGAGAACAACAAAAACATATCTGAAAATTTAAAATTTGGAATACCAAAATTTTTCATATTATTCCCTCCTTCAGAGCATGTTAAAACTTGTCCCAAAAGCTTAAGTTTTATGGGAAATGGTGAGTTTAATCACTGAACCATTTTTCTTACACTACTCCTTAAGCGTGAGCCTAGACCCCTCATCATTAAGTAGGCTCTAACACATGCAATTTTGAACATTTAAATGGCAGGTAGGGCTGAGATAGGGTTCAAACTCAAGATCACCTACTTTGATTCCATGTTAAACTACCACTTATCCCATAAACTTAAGCTGATAGGGAAGGGTGAATTTAATTACTTAAGCATTATTCTAACATAGAATTTTCACATACTTTTGTTGAATACTTTTTTTTTTTTTTTGGTGTCGCAGGAACTACCTGTTGATGGTCCAGTTCATGCAGGACAAGTTCCTCCAACAGAAATTGTGGCGGTTGTACGGCCTGCCAATTTTGTTTCTTCTATTACTTCAAAAAACTTGGATCAGAAGTATATTGTCAAGAGCAATTTAGAGATGTCTATGGAAATTAAATTTTTAAAAGAAGCTGAGCATCCTGATGATGCTCACAATATTTATTCAGGATGTGTAACACCTTCATCACGTAAAGGATTTCATGGTTTATATATCTTTCCTTTGGGTTGCAAGTTTCCGGAATTATTTCAAAAGGCTGGTCTTTATACATTTAAATTCTCTCTTGTAAGTAATACCTAGGAACTATTGTCATGTCTTGTCTTTGTATGATATTATATATGTTTTTAAATCTGAGTCTAATCATGTAATCTGATGTAATTGAATTTTGTTTATCAGAAGGATTCGACTTGTAATAATTGTATCAAAAGAGTGCTAGTTAAGGCATCTTCCGAGGTGGGCAAGTGGGAGCTTTTGGATGGTGAGCGGAATCCACAATATAACGTGAGGTACGACACCTTGTATCCATTGAGCTAATGAATTTTCTCTTTGAAACATTCCCTTTGGAATCTGGTGAGACATAAATGTTACTTTAACACATTATAAATTGAATAACTCCTTATGGAATGTAGTATAGCTATATTATCACCTGTGAATTTGTTGTATTGGCTTCTTTTTTTTTTCTTTTTTTCTTTTTCTTAGGATTTAAATCTTGCATTTTTATCTGCACATTCAACTTATAATTTATTATTTTCATTTCTTATTATGAACTTTTTTGATAGGGTTGGTTCATGTTTCCCACCTTTCTATTTGGGATGTTTTGACATTTATGACAATCGAACTACATTCACACATACACCCAAAGTGAGGATCAAAATTCAGACAATCAAGGGTGTGCTTGTCCATGTTAAGAAAATGAGTACTGAACTTTCACGTGATAAATTAACCCTAAAAGTGAAGGTATGTTTCACATGAACATATTTTACATGCCCTTTTGAATACATTGCACTCATATTCATTTAAATGTGGCTATGCTTTTTGTTAGAATATTTTCCAGTTTGCTAATTTTTCAGGATGTACTGATTGAAAGCAATGAGTTAGACAATATCAGGCCTAGTTATATAGCGACTTTGATGATATGTCCAGAGAAGGAATTGTTCTCAGTCTCAGTTCCATGTCAAGGTATAATGGTCCATTGAGATTGCCCCATTCTAATGTGGTGTTGGGAGATGTAAAGTTTTCGTTCTTTTGCTACATTTATCATTCTAATTACATATTCTGTTTCTATTTGTATCAGTTAGTCCTGGATCTTTACAGCTTGTCAAGGCCCAGCCACCAATGTCAGAAAACAGACTGCTTCCAGGCTGCATGGTTAAGCAGCTCCTATTAGAGGTATATTGAGGAAGTATTATCATTTTCACAATCACACTTGTATGACATGTTTCTGTGACAATTCCAAGACATGTTCAGCTATCTGCTTGAATGGGAATTGTTGTGTTTTTAAATTAAAAATGTAATTTAAAAACTTCATGTCTTCTATCTCGTATCAGTATGAGGCTCGCTGGATTGGTACTTAACCCCCCCCCCCCCAAAAAAAACAAAAAAAAAAAAGAAAAAAAAAGAAGAAGAAGAAGAAAGGCTGGCTAGATTGGCTAGTTCCTTGTGTTGATGATGTATAAAAAGTGGTGTTTCTATTGGTTTTCTCCAATAACAACAAAATGTTAATATCTCCAACCTTAACCAGAAGATAAGTCTTAATTTTGAATAACTTTAGTCCAACACACACATTTTAAAACTTTCTTGAAGCCTCTTATATGACAATGACACACTCATACTGTGTGTAATGTGTATTTATCTATATGCAATTTGTTTGAGGTTATCATTTATCAATTTGATAGAACCACATGCATACCCCTATTTGTTTCAATTTCCCTTTTTTTTTTCAACAACAAATATATGTAATCAATGAGGTATTTATCACAGAACTTTGAAGAGTTTACGCAGCTTGAAAATCCGTTTATCAATGTCTACTACACTTCTCTATGCATGCAATGAAGGCTTTTCAGACATATAGCAGTTTCCTTAATGAAAATTTTTGTTGAGAGGAACTGCATAGATAGAGCAAAAGCTTTAGAGGCCATCGCTTCCTACTACGCTTGAAATTTTAAGTGTTTTGGATATAATCCAGCCCCTATTTCCCTCTACCAACTTTTTAACAGCTGGTGTTTTTGCATACAAATTTAATAAGCTTGACAGCACAGCACATGTGCACTATTTTCATTTCCATTGAATTTTAGATGTTGCCATATTTGGAAGTTTGTAACTTCACTGCAATATGGCAGATATGGTATGGAATATCTCTGTCTTGTAGTTAACCTTGTTTGGTTGTTCTAGTTTTTAATTTTTTTTTATATATATATATATATATATATAAAATGTAATAAGCTTATGAGAAGATACATGATACATGATAAGATACATGATTTGATAACTTTGGGCATAAAAATTACATCAATGTGTTATGGCTTGCATTAAGCCTTCATAATTGGTATTTTCTTTGGCATACTGCAGTTTGTCATAGCATGCAGTTCCTGGCTCCAATCTGGGCATGATAAATTGACTTAAAGTTTCCAGGCTTATTTTTTTCTGCCTTCAGATATTATTCAATTGGATTTCATAAACAATATTGGATATTTATGCTAGCGTACTCAACTTATATCAGCATAACCCTAACTAATTGGTATAAACCACATGAACGCTTCTTCTCCGTTAATTGGATTTACTGCATAGAGTTCGGTACAAGATTTGTTGTTCAACCTTGAAACAGTAGATCATGATCCTGTTTGGTAGACAATGAGAGCATGTATCTTGCACTATCTCCATTTTTGGTCTTACTTTCTAATTCTTTTAGTCAATGTGTGTTCCGACAGATGTTTGATGCATATGGTAATCACGTGTCAAAAGGCTTGGAAGTTCAGTTGGATGTGGATGGATTTCATATGCTAGATCAAACAGATCAAATAGGTCCCAAGCGTAAGGTGAGGTTGCTTTTATTTTTCTGGCATGTTATTTGACATCCTGAGCATATTAAGTAAATAATTGATTAAGGCTTAAGGAGTTGAAAGTTAAGCTTACTGGTGTCTTATGGTATTTCACTATAACTAGAGAATTTTTCTACGTAGGTTGATGATAATGGATGCATTAACCTTGGTGGCCTCCTGAAAGTGATAGCAGGATTTGGAAGTAAAGGTATGATCCTTTCTTCGTCAGCTTTCTCTTTGGTTGTACTGATCTTGTGAAACTTGTTTAGGAGATGACCTATAAAATATGAGTTTCCTTGTACAAAAAAATACCCTATACCATATGAATTTAACTAAAGCCTTTTATAATGACCAAGAAAATTTGACACCTGAATCATGGTTCATGTGCCACAGTGGGCATATTTCTTTTCTTATCCCCCCAAAAAGGGTAAATTATACCGACCTCCCTTCAGGTTTCATGAAATGACACTCCCTCAAAAACTAATGAGGAAATGGCACTTCCCCTCCCCTAGGTTGTATAAAAGTGACTTAAGTCCATGTCCTCTAGGCTTGGATGGAATAAATTGTATTCTTTCTATTTTAAAATTTTATATATTTGAAATAGCATGATAATTCTTTCTAAAATATGAAATGCCATTTTTTGTTAGAGGTGATATGATATTTTATAAGATTCTTGTTTATTTTCATAAGATGTGACTAAGCTTTAACTGTACAGGGTTTTCTTTGGTAAGTAAAGATGGTAGATAGTTGTTGGTTGTTTCAGGAGATAGGGAATCGATAAAATGGGGGCTTTTGAGGCTTTGGTATAAATTGCAGATTCTGTTGTAGCAGCAAATGGAGATTTTTTTGCGAAGAAGATTTTTATTTTTTATTTTTTTATATCAGTATATTTAGCGCAAAATAATACTTATAGACATCCTTTTCTTCTTATCTATATGACAAAGGCATTGTACATCAGACTATCTATGCTCACACACCACAACAAAATGGTGTTGTTGAGTGCAAAAATAGACAACTCCTTGATGTTGCTCAAGACTTCTTGTTCCATATGTCTTAGAATAGTATAGTTAAAAAAAAAAAATCATACCTAGTGCACAAAGCTTCCACTTTTTTAGGGTCTAGAAGAGATCATGGTAGGTAGCCTTACCCAATTTATTGGAGAGGCTAATTGCCGGACACAAACCTACAATCTGTTGCTTTTGGTTAAATGATCGAATTCATTGTTTCTTAGCCAATCCCAAAAAATTTGGGACTAACGATTACCAAAAAATTTGGGACTAACGATTGGTTGTTGCTATTGATTAATTTTACAATTTCTTAGCAATCTTTTGAAATAGGAGGTACTTTATCATGGTCTCAAAGTAGGTGGTCCTGAGTTTGAACCCTATCTCCACTCTACCTCCCATTTAAGAATTTAAATATTCCTCATTTTGGACCTTATTTATTAAGGTTTGGGCCCACATGTGAGGAAGAGTGCTTGAGTAATATAGTTAAATGACTACTTCATAGTTTCCTAAAAGTAAATGGTGAATTTAGTCATTATGTAAAGGTTGCTAAGAGTCTATATGTTCCAAGATGGGCTAATGTGACATATTTGCTCCAGCTTTGGCAACTGTTATAGAGCTACTATTGTGTTACTGGTACTATTGTATTTTACTCTTCGGAGTTTGGAATATTTCCATGGTAAGTTGTCCCCACCAACTGATCATTTTCAGAATATCCCTTATCCTTGTGTAACTAACTCTCCTATATGAGTGGAATATGGAAGCTGAGGGCTGTAACAATTTCTTACCTCCTTTTTCTAAATACCATTTTCTAGATAGTATTCATTAACAACCATATTGTGAGTGAATTATGGTTTAATTCATTCTATCAACCTTGCCTTGCAGCTTCACTTTCTGTTTTATCTGGCCGTGAAGTTGTTTTCAAGCAAGAGCTTCAAATTGAAAAAAGGGAGCTGAGGATTGCATCAAGGGTTAGTAATTGCTTGCTTCGGTATTTTAGGTTTTAAAATATTGTATCTACCATGAATTATTCTTTCAAATTCATGATGTATGTAATTTTAGGTACCTGAGTTTTGTTCTGCTGGTACTGAACTGGAAAATATCATTTTTGAAATTGTCAACTCTGAGGGTGATGTTGATGAGACTATTCATGATGAAGATAAGTATGGGCAATCTCACACTCTCACTATAAAGTCAGAGTCATTCAATACTGAGGAATCTATTCGGTACACTTTTAAACATGGGCGCTGCACTGTTCCTGCTATTCCCCTCCCTCAAAAGAATGGGATGTTTTGCTTTGAAGCTTCTCATTCTCGTCACCCAGAGCTAAATTTGAGTATTCAGGTGACCACAACTTTGCAGTGACTATGATTTGATTAGGAGTTCTATATTGATGACTGTTAAGCTTTATGAGCAGGTTTCTGTGCAAGCTCCAAAAGTGGAGTATGATGATATTCAGTCTCCATCTATAGACGGAAATGTCTTGCTCCTTCAGGACTCATCTTCCCTAAAGCAAGTAGAAAAAGTCATGGTGTCCATGATAAATAATGAGAAGGTACAGCCATTAACCTCAGCTTTATTTCATATTTTCAGATAAAAATGCATCGGTGTTCTTTAAAATTTTTTTTTACTGTCATTAATTGAGTTCCCTGCCTTGATGGCTTCTCTATGCAGAAACTTGAGGATAAAATAATTCAAATTGGTTATCGCATTGGGAATCTGGAGAAGCAACTGTTTGCACATGCTAAAAGGAAGGAAGAAGTCAAGCAAGATTTGTTTCAATTGCAAGGTTTTGAATCACTAGTACATGTTATTATTATTTTGCTTATAAAATAGGCATATAGGGTTGGATAAGTGAACGAAAAAGTATCCGATCAGATGTAAAGGGAACATTTCTTAGTGAATCCAGGTCCAGTGATGAAGATGTCTTATTTGTAGAAAGAATTCACATATACAACTCAATATAGCAATTCAATTTCTTTGATGGTATATTTGCCCAAGTCACAGAGGCATGTAAAATTCTAAATCTGATAGCAAATATATTGTAAATTCTATTGTGTCTGTTGAATTCTTATTTTCTAAGACAAATATGTTCTACTGCAAAAGGAAACAAAGATGTACTGTTTACTATTATTTAGCAAAACATATACTTTTTGGCTAAAAATCACACTCATGTGAAAGAAAATATTTTAAAAAATATATGATTCACTTCCTAATCAAACCAACCAGGTCTAATATTTTTGTTTGTATTGATAATGACCTGAGGTAATGCATCTTATTGAAAGATGCATATGATCATCCCATTTTAAACTTTGAACGCGCATGTTGAGATGTTTTTTTTTCCCAGTTGTCCACTTCACTATAACTACATTTTATGTCCTACTGAGTGTATGTGGATCCTCATAGCTAATGACAGAGTAGGTGATAGACCTATAGCACTTAGTTGCATGGACATTGCCTAGCCATTAATTGGCTGCGACCTATGCTCTGGAGCCCTATGCTGGCAATATGTGTTACAAAAGATAATTTGGTGTCCGAAATTCACTGCTATTTATGAGTGTAGCATTTGATGTTTCTTGGTGATTTATCCTAAATATATGTTTGTAATTTTGCTATGCATAAGCATGTTTTCCTAATTATGACTCATTTCCAGCATCTGTCAACCCAAACTACTTTCCCACAAAAGAGGAACTGATAAATTGGATAGAAAGCATGAATCACTCTGCGGCGGCTGTCCTCTGCAGTCTTTCAAGAGAATTCTCCTTCCAAGAGCAACCAAATCATTTCTTGGAAGATATAATTGGCCTAGTTGCACTTCTGGGTACAGTTCGCACCAACAATCTTAGCAGGTTGTCTCTCCTTTGATTTATTTATTTTTATTTTTGTTAGAAGTATGCAGTTAAATGATTAAATATATCATATCCCAATAGCTTAAGCTTTTGGGAGAATCTGTAATTTAACAATTTTTAACTCTCTTCTTCAATAAAGGAGTTACTTCAATCCTCTATATCTTATTCCATTTATGCTGTCTCTGGATTGGTCTCTCTGCAGGATTTTAGCAGAGTACTTGGGTGAAGATCAGATGCTTGCTGTTGTCTGTAGATCCTTTGTGACTGCAAGTGCTCTTGAGAATTATGAACAAAATGGAGAAGTGGATTGTGGGCAAGCCCTTCATGCTGCAGCAGCTGCACGTGGAAATTCTATTAACGGTCGATTTCTTGTTATTTGCCTTGAAGATCTAAGGTATTCTTTTGTGATGATTGTGATTCACATATTTTGGTAGTTATTGTTATAAAAATGATCCCTCCTCATAATTGTGAGTTCATTATTCTTCCCTTTTTCCAAGAAAAGATAAATATTAGGGTAAAATCTATAATGTTATATGAATTATTGAACTTTTTGGCAGGCCTTATTCTGGGAAGTATGAAGGTAGTGACCCTCAGAGGAAGCTGGCCTTGCCGTATCCTACCTTGCTAAGGGGGAATGTGCCAAGAGGTTTCATTGGGTATGCGGTTAACATGATTGACTTAGACATTGATCATTTACACACAAGAACTGCTGCAGGCCATGGTCTTCGGGAGACAGTACTGTATCGTCTTCTAGGAGAGGTTCAAGTATATGAAACCAGGGAATGCATGTTAGAAGCCCGTCGTTGTATAAAGCATGGTGCTGTATCTCTGGATGGTGGCATTTTAAGAGAGAATGGAGTTATTTCTCTTGGATATGGGTCTCTCTCTCTCTCTCTCTCTCTCTCTGTGAGATCGCGCGTGCATGTAGGAACATGTGCATGTGTGAAACAATTTCTTTTTCTTTTTCTTTTTTTGCTTCACTTGATTCTCTCTCTCTCTCTTGCTGTGAGATCATGTGTGAAACAATTTTTTCTTTTTCTTTTTCTTTTTTTGCTGGACATGAATCTAGTCATGAATATTTTTTTTTTTTTGGAGCCCCATACCTCAAAAAAGGACAGATTTCCTTGATTGGATGTGGGAAGTTCCAAGCTGGTATAGAATCGTATTTAAAGAGTTCAGATAGAAAGGTCAAGACAAAGAAGAATAATGCGATGAAACACAACGTATACTTTCTTAGTAGGTTCCAACTTAATAGGAAGCTTTGTACAATATATCATGTCACAACTCTCCTTTATTTCCCATTGCAATATGCTTTCTTTACTAGGAATGTTCTCATGTTGTTGGAGATCAATTGTCTAAAAAACATTTAGGACATATGGACACCTAAGGAATGTGCAAGATTACTATAAGTACCTATTCAGCCTACAGGCATATTGATAATATGTGACCAAGATTTTTTATTTTTCCTCTTCAGGGATCCTCGTATATGTTTTCCAGTTGTCACACCAGACAGTGAGTCCTCGGCAGGAAATGTGGAGGTCATGAAGTTAATTGAAGAAAAAAAGGAGGAGTTGGAAGTGATCACCAGTTCTATTGGGAAGATGACTAAATCCCATGAAAAATCTTTGAAGAAGTTCAAGAAGAAGAAAGAAAAGTTTGACAAGTTCATGGATAATATGGAACCTGTGTTAAAAGACTACTATCTGGAATATAAATCCAAGAGCAAGTCAGATAACTCACCTTGCTGATGTACATTGTGTTAGTTACTTTTGTAGTGCAGTAAATCTCTATAATGCTTGTAAATATCCATAGAGCAGGTTTTTGCTTAAAAGGAAATTTTTTATTTGTAGATGTCACTTTTGGAAAACTACCAGAACCCTGAGAATTTTACTGCTAGCACAACTCCAAAATTCATAGGATCAACATAGCAGTCCATTTACTTTTATATTCAATGTTTGAAGAAGGCCTCTTTAGTTAGGGTTAGAATTCAATGTGTAGCACTTTATTTATGGTTTGGTATCAATTTACATAATTACATCTATACTTATTACACTGGTTTCTCACTTTGGTTGCATCTTTGATGATTATGGCCTGTGAATCTGAGATTAACAAATATTTTTTATTTACGTAAAATGCACTAAGATCCTCTGAACTTTTATGTTGCAGTAAGATTGCATGGCTTTTTTTTCTTTGCCAATTCAGTTCATAAACTTTGGCACTATAGTTCATAAATCCCCCTCATGTCCATTTCCGTCTATTTCAACTTTTTTATTTTTTACCCCCCCCCCCCAAAAAAAAAAACAAAAACAAAAACAAAAGAAAGGAAAGGATTTTACTGCTAATGCATAAAAGTTCAAGGGTAAGCATTTTTTTTCCCCCAGGATTTGATGCCAAAAAAAAAAAAAAAAAGAAAGAAAGAAGAAGTTAAAATAGATAGAGGGGAGGGCCATGGCTCACAGTCCCGGCTTTTGAAATCCTTCTCCTCCTCTTCCAATATTTTTTTAATACAAAAATTATATATTAAATTTCACCAATGGTTCTTAAATTTTAAATAATTATACTATAATTAAATAGATGATTAATGCATCATTTTTTTTCTTCTTATTATTACTTCTATGTCTTACAAAACCTCTCTCTCTTTTTTTTTTTCTTTTTTTTTTTTGCATTTGGGTAATTAGAAATAGAGATATTATGTTTTGTATTTTTTTAGAATAAATAACAATTATAATTTTTGTGGTTATGAATTAGAGATCTTTGTTGCACTTGTCATTTATGATGAAAAATAATGTTCTCTCGTTTAATCACTATTATTGTTAGATTTTTCTTTCATTGACATGTATAATTTTAGTCTTCCATTTATGTTAAAATGATTAATATATCCTATTGGTTTCTTTTAATGAAAGTATCAAACCTCTAAGTCAGGTTAAACATTTGTAAACACATAATTTTACTCGTTAGCAATGTAGGACTACTCCCACGAGGCTTATGGTTTTTTTTCTTTTACAAAATAAGTTAACAATGGGAAGGAAATGAATATGTGAGGTTTAGGACTAGGACTTGTAACATAGTGATCACTAAGTATTTTGGAAGTAAAATTTCCAAAATTCAAAAACACAACAAGGCTTTGGGTAAATTGCAAAAACACTTTATGAGGTTTCAATTTTTTCTTACATCCATTATCGCTTAGTCATATGATATTTCCATCCATAAAAGCTAAAAAATATTATTTCTTTGTCAATTTAGCTTATATGAAAATCTCATAAAGTTATAAGGAAGAATTAGGTTTCGTTTGTTACGCGAGTTTAAATACATGCTTTCAGTTTTTAAACAATATTACACGTATTTTTATATATTTTTTCATTCACATGTATTTTTAAAAAAATTGAAAACTATTATTTAAACATATGTATCAAACGAGCCTTTAAACTTTAGAGGATGATTTTGCAACGGCCCAATCTCCAAGGGTGTTTTTGTGTTTAGGCCTAATATGTTGTTTAAGGTCTTTTTATAAGTATAAAATTAATAATAAAAAAGTTTTTTTTTTTAATTATTTTTGAGAAATTCACACACAAACCCTAACACTTTGAAAAAAGAAAAACAACATTTTTCACTAACAAATCATTTGTGCCCAAAAAAAATCCCAACTTTTTTTTCTTGAGAATGAAAAAAAAAATCCCAACTTGAAATTATTTATTTATTTGTAATTTTTTTTATAGAGTGCAAGTATTTTCCAATGAGACAAACTATAGTGATATATATACTCATATATACTATATGCCTATATATGGGTATAGAGAGCCAAAATTCAGAGAGAGAGAGAGAGACAGAGAGAAAATTGCGAGACAGACACTGAGAGAGAGAACGAGTCAACCTCGGCTACAAAATGTTTCAACCCAATAACCAGGTGAGTTCCTTTTCTAAGTTTCTAAGTTTTCTCACTCTTTTTCTTTGCTAAGAAAATATGAGAAAATAATAAAAATAATTGAAAGGAAAATTTGGAATCTTTGTAACTGTGAACACCAGGGTTTGAAGTTGGAATTTGCTTTCTTTTCTTTTATCTACTTGTTTCTGTGCCCACATATTTTTTTCCCACCAACCAAACAGAGCATTAGGGTTTCTCATGCATGCCCTTGTTTTCTTCTTTACAGTTGTTTAAAGCTTTAATTTTTCCCAAGACAAGAGCAAAAGGAACTTCAATAATAGTTTTTGTTTAGTGTTTTAAACTGTTAGATTGAAAAATTTTGTTCTGGGTATTTGTGAAATGCTCATAAAGTAAGCTCTGTTGAAATGTTAAGTGAAAATTGAAGGTTTGGTTTGTAATGGTACTGACATAAGCATTGACTTCAATTATAGTTTGTGTTTTAGTGTTTTAAACAGTTAGATTAAAATTTTGTTCTGGGTATTTGTGAAATGCTCATAAAGTAAGCTCTGTTGAAATATTAAGTGAAAATTGAAGGTTTGGTTTGTAATGTTACTGACATAAGCATTTTGACCTTGAAGGAAAATTTGGGTAGTTTTTGTCTTTAGCGTTTATGCTTTAAAATACTAAATTTTAACTACTTGATGATCCTTCTCTCCATGCAGCTTCCAGTTCAAACTATCAAAGATTCATCAGCATTGATGCAAGTTGATCAGACTGAGAAAAGTATAGTTGTAAGGGATGAAAAGCAAAACGGAGGATTTGCACATGCTGAGACTATCATATACTATTCTAAGGTTGTGAAGATTAATAAATTTCAGAGCTGCTTTGACATATTGGTTGATTGCATCTGTTAATGGAAATAATAAATCTTTTGTTCTATGGCTCTTGTTTAGGTGTTGTATAACAAATATGCAAAATTTTATATTTGCTTCTTATTTCATGGTCTATATCTTGCCAGTGACAACTGGACCAAATGGCATCTCCTTCCCCTATAAGTAAAAGGGGGGGTGAGGTCATGGGTACAATTTGTGCAGGTGTGCGAGTTGTGTATTTGCCCATTTAAAATGGTCATGGATATGTCATTTCTTAATAGGGTTTACTGTATATTGAGTAGCAATGTGTCAAACTAATTTACCTATTTAAAAAGTTCAGGGATATGCCATTTCTTAATAGATTTACTGTATATCAAGTGGCAATGTGTATAACTAACTAAACTAACTTCGCAATAACTTCATCTGCGCAGAGACTTCAAGATGATCTACAAATGTTAGGGATGAAAATCAAAGGGCATGAGGACAATATAAAATTTCTGAATGCTCAAAATAACAAATTAGATGACGTCATTCTTGATTTGCAAGGTATAATCTTTTTCTTTATTTTTTATTTATATTTATTTTTAATAATGTCACTAATGTTAAGCAAGCCCATCTTAGCAAGTGAATGAAACGCAGATAAATTGAGCACATGACCAATTTTTAAAGCCATATACGAGATCCAGCTTCTTAAGGACACAGTTATAACTATCATGTTATAAGATATCTTGCTCTTGGTTAAAAATTGCGCCCTAAATCATTAGATAAAGAAGATCTCAAATTGTAAGTTTTGGTTATCAAAGAAGATACCCAAGCAACCATCTCTCCTCATTCTTAACATCATCATTTATAGTTACCTGAGAATTTTATGGAAATTATAAACTAAAAGATGAAGCGTATAAAAGTGTTTGACATCAGGTCCATGTTGTTCAGGTAGGCAAGGACTTAAGTTCGAATTTTTAAATGTCTAAGACTTTGACTCTTTGATTCCATATTTGTATTAACTTACAAGTTTCATATCAGTTACCTTGGGCAAGCATCATGGTTCAAGCACTCCGAAGATTGAAATTGAGAACCATTCGCAACTTCAGACTGAGGACCAAACAACTGAACTGATTCTACAGCATGAAAAATCTGCTGCTGGTATTTTGTGTCAATTGAAAGCTCGACATGGTCCTCAGGCTTCCCATCTTCAGTTGACCAAGGATGTGCTGGGTATTGTTGCTACACTTGGTAAAGTGGATGATGATAATCTTAGCAGGTTTGATTGACTTTGCACTTCATTTTCTCTCCACTTATGGTATTCTGCATAAGTTATGGTCTTGTCATCAACTGCATTTGATCATTTATGGTTCTCTTTTGGAAAAATAGACTATGGCATTTTAGTAGCTTCATCATCAAAGCTTCTTTGTTGGGGTTTAGTGTGCGTACTTTAGAATGGGTTAGAATGAATTTAGGTGCTATAAAATGTTGCAAAAATGGCTCATTGATTAGGAGGGTTCAAATGAATGAGTGGGCCTGTTTGCTTACTAGGCTGGGGATGGGATATTTTGGTGAGGGACATTGTGACTAATGACTATTAACAATCCTATGCTATGCTTAATATAATTGTCCTTTTATTTATTTGGAATGCAGGCTTTTTTCAGAGTACTTAGGGTTGGAGACTATGCTGGCCATTGTCTGTAAGACTTATGAAGGTGTTAAAGCCCTGGAAACATATGACAAGCAAGGCTGCATAAATAAAAGTTCTGGTCTTCATGCACTTGGTGCTACTATTGGAAGAAATATGGACGGCAGATTTCTCGTCATTTGTCTTGAAAATATAATGCATGAATCTCATATGCTGTCTTTGTTTGACAATTTGGACTTGTAGTTTGTAAACCTTCTAAAAGAATTCTTTTCCCCCTTTCACAGACCATATGCAGGTGAGTTTGTAGCAGATGACCCTCAAAGGAGGCTTGATCTTGTAAAGCCAAAATTACCTAATGGGGAGTGTCCTCCTGGCTTTCTTGGGTTTGCTGTAAATATGATCAATGTGGACAACGCAAACTTATTTTGTGTCACAGCTAGTGGACATGGCCTCAGGGAGACTCTATTTTATAAGCTCTTCTCTCGTCTTCAAGTATATAGAACAAGGCAAGACATGGTAACTGCTCTTCCTTGTATAAGTGATGGAGCCGTTTCTTTGGATGGAGGGATGATTAGGAGTACCAGTGTGTTTTCCCTAGGGGATCGGTAAGACGCTCTGCTATCACAAATGAATTTCACATTATTCCATATACATATTTGGTTAAATTCTTTTCTCTTCTTCAAAACTTAATCTTGCTTTTGCACTTAGAAAGATGCCTGCAGTATTTTTACTTATTTAAACAACCAAAAAAAAAAAAAAAAAAGATGCCTGCAGTATTTTTGTAACACAAATGCCTAAATAAGGTTCTTCTCCTAATTGTGGTTGAATTTCTGTTAAACTAATTAAATTGCTATATGAGATGCTCAACCCATGGACTTTCTGCCACTTCTCTGCCCTCTCAAAAGTAAAATCATGATTGTTACAAGCACTGTAGTGTTCCTGCTTCTTGTACAGCCACCAGTCTACAAATTGTAAAATCCTGAAGTACAGTGGCTTTTTAGGTTGGAAAGCATTAATACCCACTTTCGGAAAACTCTTCTCCAACTATGTAGGGTACTTTGTCAAAATTAGAAGTGTTCTCATTATACTTTATGATTCCTAGGCATTAGTTATATTTGACATGTCTAAACTTATTAGCTTATTTGGGTTTTAAATCATTATAAATTATGGATCCTGAATTTCTACTCTAATTCGTTTTATTGGCATGCTGTTGCTCGAACTCAAACATTAGAAGATTAAAATTTGAACCCTGTACCTATCCAAAAAAAAAATTGAACCTTGTGGATTTCAATTTCATTGTTTAATAGAATTGGAATTTTAATTGTTGCTTCATCTTAGTTTTGGAATCTCTTGATGATGTTAGGGAAGATGTAGATGTGAAATTCCCAAAACCCTTGGTGATATCAGCCCTACCTGAAAAACAGATTGAGGCTGAGAGGCAGGCCAAGGAGGTGAGATGGAAAAAAGAAAAAATGCAGGATGATATTCAAAGAGAACAAGCATTATTGAATCATGCAAAGTTCAATTTTGATAGAAAGAAGCAAGAGTTTCTGAAGTTCCTTGCTGAAAGCTCATCATACGCAACTCAGGTAATGCCTTGAATTCATCCCTATTTAACAGCAATTTGTGGTTTGCTTATGGAAGCAGCTTTTGTAAGTTTAATTAGTAGACATGAATTAGAAATTAAACTTTTAAATTGACAGATGTTTTATGCTATTTACTTGTTTTTTGGGCGAGGGGGTTGGCAATTAACTTGATCTTTGTGAACAATGTATTGAAATTCCCTCTGTTTTGAGCATGACCAGAAAATATTTGATTGAAAAAGATAAATTCCTATGTCCTCTTTTAAATTATGATGTCAATTAAGTGCTGTGTTGGAGACTTACTGATCAGCAATAGTTTTGATCAATGATAATGATGCTGTTATGACTGCCAAAGTATGTGAATCCATCTATGAAAGCCACAATATTTCAACAATGTTGATGTTGTATATGATGGATTTACTCTCTAGGATCAAATCTTATTTGTTTTCCAAACCTTGTGATGACCCCACGTTTAGAAAAGCCAGAAATGCAAAGCATTTTGGTGTTATCCCTTTCTTTCAATCCTCTCTCTAGTGGTCTCATATATTCTACGTTTGTGGATGACTTATAAATTTTTATAAATGCAACTTTGCAGGCAGCACCAGTGACCCCAAGATGATGTTTATGTTGAACAAACCAAGCCTACAATTAGTACAGTCTGAGGGAATGGAGGAGCCATTACAGTTGGTGTTTGTCAGCATGAGCTATGGCTGAGATCCATGCTTTGTTTCCAGTTGTGGATGCAAGAAAAAGGTGGTGGTGAGGGAAAGGCATAGTTTTTGGGTCCAGTGACAGGATTTTTTCCCTTCAAATTCTGAAGCTGCAGAAGCGGCATTAAATTAGGAATCCCTTGGTACTCAGTATGCTCATGATTACATTGTAATGCAATATTAGATTATTGAAGATGCAACTTCATTTCCTTCTCATCTGTCTCTGGATATATTCATGCATTATGTGGACCATTGTGCATAATCTGGTCAATTTGCATAACTAGAGGCTGTTAATATTGCGTAGTGTCTTCATGCATAATTAGGGGCTGTTAAGATTGTTTTCATAATGATCCAAGGTTTTCTTAATATTGCTGGCTCTCTAATAATTTATTTTTAATAATATTTAGTAATTTTTTAAACTCATTAATATTATGTTGGATGCTTAAAATTTTGTTTTCTCAATTGATAATTATATGAAACTACTCCTTGCGATGCCAATGGGGATCGAGTCAAGTCAGCTTACGCGAGTAGACAAGGAGTTATGTTGGTTCTATGTAGGCATCAAAAGCAAAAAGCTACCATCTTGGATGGGTTCAAGAAATGACTCGGGTTTTATAACTGATGTAACATGAATAATTTTGTTAATTCATAAATTTTGCTTTACTAGTGTTGGCTGCACGTGCAAGGCACGTGCTGCCCCAACAGTGAAAAAATTAATAGATTTTGTGCGTGAAACTGTGAATTTTGACTCACCTAATTTGACTATATTATAAAAAAGTCTAAGAATACAACAAAATATCACAATATTTTCACAATATCTTAATTTTTAGGATCCGAATAAATATTTTTTTATTTTATTTGAGAAAAATGCTACATTCATAACATTTTTTAAAACAAATTCTAAATGACAAGTTGTTATTGGTTTTAAACTGATAACATTATTATTGTTATTCTCAAAACATTATTTTCAATTGTGGTTAGTCACAATCTCATATTTACTATTTTATTTCGACTTGTAAAAAATTGATACTTCAATATTTGTAAAAATATTATGAAATTTGTTATGTCAGTATAACAATATATATGTCAACTTACATAAATATTTAAAAGAAAAAAAAAACACAAACCGATTACTGGAAAAAAAAAAAAGTTTAGGCACTGTAGAAATTAATGTTAAAATGTTGTGGACTTAGCATTTTTTTATTTAATCTATAAGAAACTGAGATCTTAACAATTGTAAAAATATTGTGATAATAAGAAGTGTTATAACATTTTCTCAAAACATTTATTTTCAGTTGTAGTTGGTTATAGTCTCATATTTTATTGTTTTATTTTGACTTGTAAGAAATTGACTCGTCAATAATTGTGAAATTTGTTGTGTCAGTATAACATCATTTAAAAGAAAAAAAAACACACACACACACAAACCGAATACTTAAAAAAAAAAAAAAAAAAAAAAACTCACGAAACCAAGTTACTGTGCCCGCTACAGTACCGCTACAGTGCAACAACACTGAATGCATAGTGCCGAAGCAGTGTAGCAGCATTGCCGCTTTTTATATAAAGAAAATTTATTGTGTCAGTATAACAATATAAATGTTAGCTTATATCAATATTTAAAAGAAAAAAAAAAAACACAAACCAATTACTGGAAAAAAAAAAAAAAAAAAAGTGACTCACGAAAATGGCACTGTAGATGAACAAGGTCAAAATACTAAATTTACAGTGCGAAAGCACTATAATGGCATTGTCAAAACATTTATTTTCAGTTGTGGTTGGCTACATGCTCATATTTTATTATTTTATTTCGACTTGTAAGAAATTGACATGTCAATAATTGTAAAAATATTGTGAAATTTGTTGTGTCAGTATAACAATATAAATGTCAGTTTACATCAATATTTGAAAGAAAAAAAAAAACACAAACCGATTACTGGAAAGAAAAAAAAGACTAAGTAAATCATAATTGTGAAAATATTGTGAAATTTATTGTATCAGTATAACCATATAAATGTCAGCTTATATCAATATTTAAAATAAAAAAAAATAACACAAACCGATTAATGAAAATAAAAAAAAAAATGACTCACCAAAACGGCACTATAGATGAACAGTGTAAAAGCACTGAATGCACAGTGTCAAAGCACTGCAGCGGCATAGCCGTTTTTATATATAAAAAATTTGTTGTATTAGTATAACAATATAAATGTCAGCTTACATCAATATTTAAAAAAAAAAAAAAAACAAACCGATTACTGGAAAAAAAAAGTGAATAACTAAATCATAATTGTAAAAATATTGTGAAATTTTTTGTGTCAGTAAAATAATATAAATGTCAATTTACATTAATATTTAAAAGAAAAAAAAAACATAAACCAATTACTAAAAAAAAAAAAAAAAAGTGACTCACGAAAACAGCACTGTAGATGAACAGTGAATAACACTACATGAACAATACAAAAACACTGTTATATAAAAATTTATTGTGTCAGTATAACAATATAAATGCTAGTTTACATCAATATTTAAAAAAAAAAACACAAACCGATTACTGAAAAAAAAATGTGACTAACGAAACCATAATTGTGAAAATATTGTGAAATTTATTTTGTCAGTATAGCATCATTTAAAAGAAAAAAAAAACACACACACACACACCTAATACTGAAGAAAAAAAAAAGCGACTCAAGAAACCGTAATTGTGAAAATATTGTGAAATTTATTATGTCAGTATAACATCATTTAAAAAAAAAAACACACAAACGAATATTGAAGAAAAAAAAAACGCCTCACGATACCAAGTTACTGTGCCCGCTACAGTGCAACAATACTGAGTGAACAGTGCCAAAGCACTGTAGCGGCATTACCCCATCAATATTTTAAAAAAAAAACACAAACTGATTACTGAAAAAAAATATGACTAACGAAATCATAATTGTGAAATTTATTTTGTCAGTATAACATCATTTAAAAGAAAAAAAAACACACACACACACACCTAATACTAAAGAAAAAAAAAAGCGACTTAGAAAACCATAATTGTGAAAATATTGTGAAATTTATTATGTCAATATAACATCATTTAAAAGAAAAAAACACACACACAAACCGAATCCTGAAAAAAAAAAAAAAAAAAAAAAAAAAAAAAAAAAAAAAAACGCCTCACGAAACCAAGTCACTGTGCCTGCTACAGTGCCGAAGCACTGTAGCGGCATTGCACAAACCGATTACTGAAAAAAAATGTGACTAACGAAATCATAATTGTGAAAATATTGTGAAATTTATTTTGTCAGTATAACATCATTTAAAAAAAAAAAAAAAAACACACACACACACCTAATACTGAAGAAAAAAAAAAGTGACTCAGAAAACTATAATTGTGAAAATATTATGAAATTTATTATGTCAATATAACATCATTTAAAAGAAAAAAAACACACACACAAACCGAATCCTGAAAAAAAAAAAAAAAAAAAAAAAAAAAAAAAAAAAAAAAAAAAAAAAAAAAAAAGCCTCACGAAACCAAGTCACTGTGCCTGCTACAGTGCCGCTACAGTGCAACAACACTGAGTGAACAGTGCCAAAATACTGTAGCGGCATTGCCGCTTTTTATATAAAGATATTTTCTATTTTCTAGGAGGAATGTTGTTTCTATATAGAATGCATGTCCCTGTTAAGAACTAAACATAAGTATAATTTGATATCTGATGAACCACAAAAGCTGAGTCAATTGTAAATCAGTTGCTAATTTGATAGCCAACTTTTTTGTTTGTCAACCACCTAAACAAGATTATTGTTAACCTAATTGCATATAAATCTAACAATCCAAAGTTGAATGGATGAGTTTCAAACTGAACCAAACTCCTTATTTTCCAAACGTTAAACATCTAAATAGGTTTAAAGTTGGTGAGATCTCATTCTTCATTGGTGTGGGGGGTTGAGGTGTTTGATGATTGAGTTTTAATTGGAGTAGTGAAATTATGTGGTACAATTTGTAACAGTTATGCTAAGTCACACTGTGCAAGTACGATTTACAATCAAACTTCTATTAGCATTCCCATCAAGAATTGCAAAAAATTTAGCATTTACCCTCTCAAATCTCAATTTTATAACATATAACATACCATTTTACAATACCCTCTCCATCAAAACTTCTATTTTTTTTATCACTTCATTTAAATATTCGTACTTTATCATTTTTTATTCTTTTTTATTTTTCTAGTCTCTTTCTCTGACTCTCTCCTCTGTGTCTCTTTCACAACCCAGCGCCGCCGGCCACCATATCCACCACCCATTTCACAACCACGACATCTACCTACCATCGCCGCAACCACAAACAACAGCAGGAAAAAAAAAAAAAAAAAAAAAAAAAAAAAAAAAAAAAAAAAAACCAAAAAGAAAACCTCCACATCTAAAACCACAAAATCACAACAAAGACCCAAAACAACCCCGATTAACCCACACCCATCTCTGAACCACCCCGATCAACTCACACCCAACACCCAAAGCCACCCCGATCAACCCATGAACCCAACACCCAAAGCCACCCCGATCAACCCACAAACCCAGCCACCGAAATCAAGAACCCAGCCACCGAAATCAATCAAAACCACTAAAATTAAAACTCACCGATATCAAATCACAAAACCCACTCACCGAACCATCGCAAAGACCCACCACGAACCAACGTAGAGATTCACGATTCACGAAAAACCACCGCAGCCCAACCACACCCAAGACCCACGAACTCGACATGCAGAGAGAAAGGGAAACAGAGAGGCAGAGAGAAAATGAAAGAAAGATTAAGGAGTGGACGGAGAGCACGAGATCGGCGGCAGCATGTGACAGAGAGCACCAGAAAGAGAGAGGGACGGAGAGCACGAGGGGAGGAGCTCAAACTATCGAGAGAAACAGAGAAGCTACGGGAAAGAGAGGAGGAAAGTGAGAGAGGAGAGAGAAGAAAGAAGAAATAAAAAACTCCCGGTGGAATAAAAAAATAATTTTTGTTTTAAGATTTGTGCTACAGTGAGGTTGTATTAATACAATCTCACTGTAGCTGAATTGCAAAATAAATAAGATTTGAGATTCTTGATGGAGGGTGTTTTTTTGTATTTATAACATGTAGTATGTTAAATTTTAGCATTTATAGCATTTGCCCATCTTAATGAGAATGCTCTTAGTAAGAAAAAAGGATGATAGATTATTAAAATAACTTTTAAAATTTCTAAAAAATTTTGATAGTAAAATTATCATTGGATTTGGATTTTTTTTTTTGAAACCTTGGCAACAATCAACTGTGTTACTTATTTTAATGTAGTTATAATACGTCCATGGAGGGGTTTGAATTTTGATTCTTCTCATGAAGGAAAGCTATCAATATTAGTGAATTATAAGGCTCATGACAGATGACACCCAATTTTCTAATTAAGGGTAACCAATTAAATTAATATACACAACTTCTAAAGAGTAACTATCAGTTATATTACACAATTTTTTTTTTTAGAAGATTTTATTACACAATATTGTTCAAGGAAAACGTAAAGACTATTAACAATTTTACTTTAAAAATTTAATAAAAAAACTTTTAAAGTTACCGTTTTTTTTTTTTTTTTTTGAGGGGAACAAAGTTATAATCTAATACATAAAACTATTTAATTATTTATTTGTTTCGTGTTTGAAAATTAATAATACACATGAAGGAACAAATTGATAATTGATAATTAAGAATTTTTTTTTTTTTTGAAACTATTGATAATTAAGAATTAATAGATTCTTACTAAAAAATGATAATTAACAAAAGGATAAATTACGTATATAGTCCTTAATCTTGTGTATCAATTTGATCCTTGACATTTTAAATGTGTCAAATTGGCACTTAAACCTTAGAGTACAGTATCAAAATGGTCCATATCGTTAAGTAATAGAAAAAAAATGTTGATATAACAACTAATCATCTATGATTAGTTGTGAAAATGTTGTGAATATAATATCTCTTTAAAAGAGTTTCATAACTTTTACTATAACTTGGCACGTGGTAAAATGTGAGTGATAAAAATATGAACATAAATGGACCCATCACCACATATTGTGTTAAAAATTGAACATTTTTCAAAAAAATACCTACTGAATTGATTTAGTGCCCGTTTAGTAATGTTGTTGTAGGGGCAGGCCCAAAATCACGCATCGGGCTATAAAGAGGCTGAGAAACCCAAGATTATGTGGTGGACCTCGTAGGGTTGAAGGCCCATAACGGTGTGCTGAGCCCCCAACCATATCCGAGGGCGTGGTATGGTCCGAGGAGGAGCAAATGAACATGCAAGACCCCAGATTGTGGTTTGCTGCGTTTGAAGTGGGGGAGGCAGTCCGAGGAGTAACTCCGACTTTGGGGAGATGAGAATCCCCAAAAATACCCAAGGTAAGGCTGCCATCACTGCATTAATTGCGCTGCACCAACTCCTCTGGCCGCATTTATGTGGAGAAGACCCATAAACAGTGCAACCTTGGCCACCGTGATTCACAGCAGGCAAAAAAGGACACATGATGGGACATGCACTCAAGTGAAGAATCAGATGAATGACAAGTGTAAGGTGGAGATGATCTGGAGGGAGCTATATAATGTGAGGGAATTCCCCTTTAGAAGGGGGACCTTTTTCGGGAAACAAGAAAAACAAAGTGTAAATAGTAGAATTTGTCTCCTTGGACCTTTGTGGAGGAGAGTTGGCCAAGACTTGGGCCTCTTATTTTCTCTTCTTTGAAACCTTAGCCTATTGTATTGGACATTTAAATCATTCTAACCCAACTTTCGCATCTCACTCTCTATAAATTCATTGCTTAAGGATCGCCTGGGCCGTCTCATTCAATTTGGATTGACTCACGAGTCCGTGTCCTTACAGCTGTTCGAGTAACGTTGTTTAAATGTTATGAAAATATGTGTGGGTGAAAAAGTATTATGGATATACAAATTATGTCAATACAACTAAATAGATCCTTACTCTCCTGACATCCATCCACGTGGCAGAAAGATTCTGTTGTCAAGTGTAGGTAGGGAATCCTCAAAAATTTTATCAATTAAGCTAACTAGAATTCACATTAATAATAATATTTAAATAACAAAAACTATTTTTTAAAAACCAACATACGTACTCACTTTGCTAGCCATGCGTATTTCCACCATAAACAACGTAACTATAAATTACCACCTGACGCCCACAAAGTATTTCCACACACTCTCTCTCCCCACTTTTACTCTTCCACTAGTTGAAGGCCCGTGCGTTGCACGGTTTTATGTTAAAACTTGTAGAATATATATAATTATTATAACCAAATGTATAAGTAATTATTATAACGAAAGGAATAAATTGCATTGGTATAACAATTATCTTCTAACATACTAACTATGCAATAATATCATTTGTAGTTACATGTATCAAACTATTGGCATATGAATTTTATATCTAATGAATCTACAATATAAGTGATTTGCAGTATTGTTAACAATAATATTAATGATTAAAATCTTTAGACAAAGAAACATAAAATTGGCCACTTTTTAAAGATAGAACTATTCAAGGAATAAAACCTTTCTTCTAATTAAAAAAAATTGCAAAGTCCTACATCTTGATTACAAATTTCTTAGGATGCTTGAAATCTTTTTTAACAAACCTAAAAAAAAAAATCAAGAAGAAAATTAAACAGAGTTAAAAAAAAAAAAAGTACCATATAGATTGCAAAATTGTATGTAAATTTAATAGTCTATGATTGGAATTTGCTACGACAACTTACATATATATTGGACAACAAAATAATTAAATTGGATCAAACCATTAACATGTGAATTAGATCAAACATAAGGAAATTACCCCCTAAAAAAAAAGAAAAATGTAAGGAAATTAGCTTAAACAAAAGGCAACAAATACATAAAATGTATTTAATTGATTATAATAAAATATTAAAGTAAAAAATACATACCTACATGATTGTAGGTAGAAAAATGGAAGCCTAAATAAAAAAACTGTACAATAATTTGGAGAATGAAAAACTACACCAACTAACGGTGTGTATATATACTTACTCCACCTAGAAAAGGAGTCCAAGTAAAAATCAAATACTCTAAACTCCTTGAAGTTACCTAAGCAAGAAGTTCAGGTTAATTACATATAAGTTTTTTTTTTTTTTTTATGATGTAGAGAATCAGTAGGCTGAATGCTTCGGCTTCGATGGCTATCGGTGGTTGCGAAGACCTGTATGGAAGAACACAATCAGAAGGTGACCGGGGCTGACCGGCCAAATCCCCTCCGATGGCAAAGTTAGTTTCTTTAGAAGATAATGTTCAGACTTAGAGGGAAGTGACGTTCTCCAAAAAAAACTTGCCTTAGTTTGAAGTAGACCGGTCTTTATATAGTGGACCTTGGGGCGGTTATTTCCCTTGGCAACTGCCCCAAGGTTTGTGGAAATCAGTGAGTTCTGAGAAATTCCTCAACGGCTACGAAAGTTATAACTGCTGAAGGAAGTTAAGTACTTGAGGTATTTGCGGCGACGTATGCGGGTGTGGTCCCTCCTCCTGAATTTTGTGGCTTCCCAAGGTACGTGAATGAACTTATACCTCAAGTCAAAATGTCGTCCGTGTTCTTCGTTTATAGTAGCACTCCTTCCATGGACGACTCCTTTGTTCACGGAAGGCGGACTTCAATTTTCCCATATCGTCCATGGACGACCCCTATGGACGATCAGGAGACGTGATTTTTGCTATCCCATCATTTTTAAAATACTTTATCCAAAAAAAATAGTTAATGTTATTAGCTAGATTATTATAAGATTTTTTTTTTGTTTACGTTAAAGTTAATACACAAAAAAAAAAAAAAAAAAAAAAAAAAACTTACGAGAAGCAGTATGTTTTTTTTTTTTTTAGAGATACACTTACTTTATGATAACAATGAATCAGAGATAAGAATGAATTAGAGTCCTGATGTTTTGAATTTGAGATATGAATGAATTAGAATCCTAATTAATCTAATATTAATCTGCAATTTTTTATTTCATTTTTTTTAGAGATGCACTTACTTTATGATAACAATAAATTAGAGATAATAATGAATTAGAGTCCTGATTAATCTAATACTAATTTATTAAAAAATGTCTCCAAGTTGAACAAAGAAGAACTCCTACAGTTTTGTTTTTGTTTTAAGTAAAAGATTATAATAAAAAAAAAAAGAACTCTTACGTTGAACCTATTAAAAAAAAAAAACCAAAAGAAAATTTTTATTTCTATATTTTTTTTAAAGAGATAAACTATTTAATAATAAAAATGAATTAGAGTCCTGATAGTATACTATTCATTTTTAGTTTTTTAAAAATCTAAAAATTTAATAAAATTTATACAATTTGATGAAGTCACATGGCGTAACCACGACATCTAAGCCCAACTTTTATTATACCTCTACCTCTTTCTTTATTCTTCTTTATCATCGATGCATAATAATCCTATTGGTTCAAATAGTCCACCAAAAGAACTCCTACGTTTTTTTGTTAGCAAAAGATTAGAAAAAAGAACTCATATGTTAAACCTGTTAAAAAAAACCAAATAATAAACCAAATTAAAAAAAAGGTCTCCAAGTTGAACAAAGACGAACTCCTACATTTTTGTTTTTGTTTTAGGTAAAAGATTAGAAAAAAAGAACTCTTACGTTGAACCTATTAAAAAAAAAAAAAAAACCAACTAATAGGTGTAGTGTGAGATTTTATTTTATTTTATATATAGGCCAAAAAGCAAATTTTTATTTTTTTTAGAGATAAACTACTTAATGATAAAAATGAATTAGAATCTTGGAAGTATACTATTCTTTTTTAGTTTTTTAAAAATCTAAAAATTTAATAAAATTTCTGCAATTTGGTGAAGCCACATAGTGGAACCACGGCGTCTAAGCCCAACTTTTATTATGTAAAATATAATATGATATATATATATATATATATATCATGTCTCACTATCTCACTGTTTTGTCCGTAGCTTAATAAGATTGCCATCATTTTTAATAGTAAAATAAGTATATATCTATTAGGAACCTTATATATAGCGTTTGGGTTCATAGAGCTATAGAAGTCTAATGTTATAAGAAGTATTTGTTAAAAAAATAGATTACTAAATTAAGTGAAAAAATAGTAAAATATAAACTCTACGTGAGCAAGTATGTCTCACTGTCTCACACTCATCAACGTGAGCAAGCATGAGGCCACATAAAAAAGGAGTTAAATCGCATATTTGGTTTTAAATCTTTAATCTTTATTTCAAAATCGTCTTTATATTTTAAAATCTTTATTTTAGTTTTTATACTTTTAATTTAACATTATTTGAAGAAGTTCTTATAAACAATCGAGTAGCAATTAAAAATAAGTATATTAAAAAAACATAAATATAAATATAAACAATTAAAAAACATTCAACATCTATACTCACAAAACAATTCAACTTAACAATCCATAACAATTCTCTAAATTGGATTAAATTTAAGGAAATCAACATAAATAAATACACAAAATATATTAATTTGATGGAAAAAAACAAAATAGAGTAAAGAAATACGTACTTGTAAGGTTGTAGGTAAAAGAAGAGAATAATAGAGGTTGTAGGTAGAAGAAAAGAAGAATAATGCAAAAGAACCGTATGATGGGTATTAATTATAAATTATTTGATATATATATATATATATATACACACACTCCACATTAAAGAATTTTATATGAACAAAAAGTCTAAAGCTAATTAAACTACCACGAATGAATTAGAGTCTGATTAATCTAATATTAATCTGCAGTTTTTTTTAGACATGAATTAGAGTCCTAGTAGTATATTATTCATTTTTAGTTTTTTAAAAATCTAAAAATTTAATAAAATTTCTGCAATTTGGTGAAGTCACGTGGCGCAACCACGGCTTCTAAACCCTACTTTTATTATATATAATACTAGTCGCTAACCCGTGCGATGCACGGGATAGTTAAATAAAAATTAAAAGTACTTATTTTACTTAAAGGTATATGACTTAAATTTTAAAAATGTATAATTTGAAAATGAATGAAAATAACTAATTTCTTCAATATAATGATTTAGAAAAATTCTTTTTCTTTCATATCATTAGTTTCACATAACACATTTCGACGTGAGCTATTTTATGGTGATAACTTTACATAATATTCAACTGTAATTATATCTACTATCCACTACCAATCTAATCTATGTTATCTTGATAGTAGATATACAAATTGCATTCTCGTATTCTTAGAGCTTGCCACATTATTTTTATTATCTATATATAATATAAAACTGAAAATTTTTAACTTTTTGAAAGACTTACATTAGAATTAGGATTAAAAAATAAATTTTTTTTTTCTAAAATTAGACCTCATGTTAGTTTTTTTTTTAAGGGCTCACTTTAGGTTAAAAAAAAAAGACTCATGTGAAAAAAAAAAAAAGAGACTCCTATTAGGATTAAGGAAAAAAGAAAGAGACTCCTATTAGGACTCTCTCACTATTTAGTTTAATAAATTAAAATTTTTTATAAATTAAAATGATGAGAAAAAAAGAGGGAGAGAGACTCTTATTAGGACTCTCTCACTATTTAGTTTTAAAAATTAAAAAAAATTATAAATTAAAATGATGATGTGGAAAATTGTGGGAGTTTCAGAAGTTTCGATTTTTAATATATATATATATATATCGCACGGGATAACTAAATAAAAATTAAAAGTACTTATTTTACTTAAAGGTATATGACTTAAATTTTAAAAATGTATGATTTGAAAATGAATGAAAATAACTAATTTCTTCAATATAATGATTTAGAAAAATTCTTTTTCTTTCATATCATTAGTTTCACATAACACATTTCGACGTGGGCTATTCTATGGTGATACCTTTACATAATATTCAACTGTAATTATATTTACTATCTACTATCAATCTAATCTATGTTATCTTGATAGTAGATCTACAAATTGCATTCTTGTATTCTTAAAACTTGCCACATTATTGTTATTATCTATATATAATATAAAACTGAAAATTTTAACTTTTTGAAAGACTTATATTAGAATTAGGATTAAAAAATAAAATTTTTTTTTAAAATTAGACTTCACGTTAGTTTTTTTTTTTTTTTTTAAGGGCTCACTTTAGGTTAAAAAAAAAAAAAAAGACTCATGTGAGAAAAAAAAAAAAAGACTCCTATTAGGATTAAGAAAAAAAGAGAAGACTCCTATTAAGACTCTCTCACTATTTAGTTTAACAAATTAAAATTTTTTATAAATTAAAATGATGAGAAAAAAAGAGGGAAATAGACTCCTGTTAAGACTCTCTTACTATTTAGTTTTAAAAATTAAAAAAAAATTATAAATTAAAATGATGACGTGGAAAATTGTGGGAATTTCAAAAACTTCGATTTTTAATATATTTATAGATTCATAGATGATATGATTTCAGATTTTCAGCCACTATCTTTAGGGTTTTGACAACCAATTCGCTGGTCTCCGCCACAAACGCCCCCACATTGGATTTCTTGCCATCGCTTTTGTTCTCACTTCTTCTGATCTTTCTCTTATATTTATTAAGACAGTATCAAACCAGCAGAGCCATCACCATCCCTTGCCTCTCTTCTTCTCATCAGCCGAATCTCGCTCAGGTTAGTCCTCCTCAGTCCTCTCATTTTATTTCTTTGCTTCTTGTAGTTAATGGTTTTGAGATGATTTTTTTTTCTTCTTCCCAATTTGGTTAGATCGTTAAACTATTTGAACTAAAAGAATGTGGGTCAGAAAAAAGATAAATCCCAGGCGAAGAATGAAAATGAGTCCGAGAGAGTTCATAGATGCCGATCTGCGTACCAGCCGATCATATGTTGAAATTGGAGGACTAGGAAAAAGGTGAAAGATTTGGATATTTATGTTATTCTGTTTAACAGTGTGTCTTTTATTTATTTATTTATTTATTATTATTTGATATTCAGTACTATAACTCAGAACCCTAGATGGGAAAATGTGAAGCTCTTTTACTTTAGAGTTTGTTTGAATACTGCCTATTGCTGAAACTGAAAACTGTAGCAAAATAATTTTTAAACGTGTGAATTGTACCGTAAGATCTAGTTTCAAAGAAAAAGTTGCTAAACGAAGGTAGGTCCTGTGAACAGTGCACAGGACCCACAAAAAAACGCTTCCGCCAGAAAATGCACAAAATGCGCTTCCCAATCGGAGGCTCAGTAAAATCATCATTTCCTAGCTGAAATTTCTCTTCTAGTCTTCCCTAGGATTTAGCTTACAATATAAAAACCAATTCATGACTTAATTTCCCATAATATGTGTCCATGATTCCCTAAGTGGAAAATTTCTATTAAATAGTAGTCAGTACTTCACTATAATAGTATAATGTGTACAACATGGGTGGAGCAATTTTATAACTGTAGTTGTTGCTTTTGCTAGCTAATATTGCCATCATCTAAAGTTAGTTCTTCTGTATGCATGAGTCCAACAAAAGTGAAGCAGTTCAATGATTTTTGTTTATTTTATTATCGAATTATTGTGCTCACCGACCTTGCTTATATTCATCGAAATTTTGTAGTAATATTCCAATTCAAAATATCCACTTTCAATCCACATTTCGAAACCTATAAATGCCAGAACTCAACAAGTTTTATGCACTGACACCTAACAGTGTCAGAAAGCTTGAGGAACTGACATCCCTGCAAGACGCATTTGATGTGCAGCAGACACGTTTCATTTATGTCAAGAATCAATGTTATTTTTCCTGTCCAAGTTGGCAGGAAATGCTCCAAATGTGTTGGTTTAAGTGTACTTTTTGATATTCTGAACGTGTACATTTCCTTATCTTAAAAACGCTGTGTTGGCCAAAAAAATGTTATGTGTTAGTAAAAAATGGATTTCCTAAATTTTAAGACAAGAGTGAGAGGACCCGTGCTCATCTTAGAATCAGAGAGACAGAAACACCCCACAGACACAGACACAGAGTAGTTGCACTCCTCCAAAAAACTTCTTTTTAAAAGAATAAAATCTGCTGAATTAGGCTAAACTTTGTATTTGTTTGATCAGATTTCAAGTTATGGACTCCAATTCATGTGCAATTTAGAGCTTTCTTAACTTTGTTATTTAAAAATCATGTGAGTCATTTAGTTAATCTTTTATATTGATTTATGATTTAAAATTTAAAATATAAAGTATGACTTTATCTCTTTTTGTTTTACATACTTTTTTGGAATTTGGGCTATATGTGTAATTCATTTACATATAAAGGTATTATAAAATAAATATAATTATAGTTGTGCCCTCATTTTTCTTGATCTACCATGTCAACATGTTGGAACTATATGTGATCCATATAATGTATCTGGTGCTTTCTTATTCAATGGCGTTAAACATATCAAACTATATGGTGCATTGTGATACTGATCCCTATTTGCTCTGTTTGAAGATTACATAGAACAAGGTTTTATGTAATTTTTGTAATTGATTGTATAAACTTGTATAGTATACTTACTTGGGTGTCTTTTTTTTCTTTTTTCTTTTTTAATTTTTTTATGTCAATAAATTTTTATTACTTATCAAAGAAATATGTGTGTGCATGTTTTCACCTATTCAAACGCAAGAGTAGCACATTACACCTACTCAAACGCAAGAGCGGCACGTGCTATGTTTAAGGCTCCGCTTGGGAGGAAGGAATGGAATGGAATGAAAAGAATATTTTTAGAATATTCTTCCCTCCCTCTTGTTTGGGAGTTTTAATGGAGGGAATGGAAAGTCCATTCCCTTGCTTGGGAGTTTAAGTAGGAGAGAATGGAATGGGTAGGAGGGAACACTTATTCCTTTCTATTCCCTTAAAACCTCAAATTTTCATTCCTCTCGAAATTGGGAGGAATGGGAGGGAATGGAATTAGATTTAATAATTTTTTTACTAAAACTCCCAAAATACCCCTATATATTCAACCTTTTATTTTAAAATAGGGGTCTAATAGTAATATTGTCATAAAATGATTCCATTCTATTCTCTCCATGTGACTCCCAAACGAGATTACTTACATTCCATTCATTTTCATTCCTTTCCATTCCTTAATTTTAAAACATCCAATCATGGTTACTTAATTCCATTCCATTCTTTTCCATTCATTTCCCTTACTTAAATACATTCCATTTCATTCCATTCCCTTATAATCATTCCATTCTATTCCATTCCATTCCCTTCCCTTATGAACTCCCAAGCGGAGCCTAAAGGAGGGTGACAATAATACTAAAATTTTCCGTGCAATGGCGAATTCATTGCAAAGACACAATCATGTGGTTATATTGGAGGTGGATGTGGCGGTTTATGATGATGAGTTAGAAGTGGCAAAACTAGTTTTATGAAAATTATTCCAAGAATTAGAACATGGGGACCTATGGTTGAAGGTTTGGAGTTTGACTAGATAGGGGAGGTGGAAAGTGGATTACTGGAGAGGAAGTTTGAGAGGGATGAAATAACCAGTGTTTTTAGAAATATGGAAGGAAAAAAATCTCCAGTGGCCAGACGGATTCTTTATGGCATTTTTCCACCATTGTTGGAGGGTAGAGGCGAAGGATGTTCTCGCTTTTTTTGAAGAGTTTTGTCAGTACTATAAGTTTGAGAAGTCTCTAAATGCAACCTTTATTGCGTTAATTCCCCCCAAAAAATAATGCCTCTAACATTAGAGACTTTAGACCCATCAGTCTCATGAGTAGTGTCTATAAAATTTGGCTAGGGTTTTGTAAAATCGGTTGAGAGGGGTTTTAGATGGCCTTGTTTTTGAGTCTCAGAACGCATTTGTGGGGGGAAGACAGATTCTAGATTCGGTCCTCATTGCAAATGAGTGTCTGGATAGTCATTTGAGGTGTAAAATCCTAGGTGTAATTTGCAAATTGGATATCAAAAAAGCTTATGACCGTGTAAATTAGGAGTCACTCATTTACTTACTAGGGAGGATGGGGTTTGGAGATAAATGGTGTAAGTGGATCAAAACCTGTATATCTACTGCTCAATTTTTAGTTCTTGTTAACGGGTCTCCAGAAGGTTTTTTTGGTTGCTTGAGGGGGGTTAGGCAAGGAGATCTACTTTCCCCAATGCTGTTTTTATCAATGATGGAGGTGTTCAGTAGAATGCTTAAGAGGATGGAGGGGGGCTGGCTTGCTAGTGGCTTTTTAAAGCTAATAGGGTGGAGGGTGATGGTGTGTGTATTACTTATTTGTTTTTTGCGGATGACGCAATTCTTTTTTTTTTGATGCTGATGTTAAGCAGTTTCTTCATATCAAGATGTTATTGCTTTGTTTTCAGGCAGGATTGAGGTTAATGGGAGTAAAAGTGAGCTATTTACATTAGGGGAGGTGATAATGTGCAATGGTCTGATAATAAACATGGAAGCCGTCTTTAAATAATCATGGAAAATTGCTCCTCCATATTCAACGATACCAAAATCATGACCAACTGTGATCTAGAAACGCTATTCGACCACGTGAAAGCACCCCAGCCCTTGTTGGAAAATAAAATCTGATAAGTGTTGCATTGCAGGGGTAATAGATCTTGCTCCTAATCTCTCACTAGGGAACCGAACCACATTAAAATATCCTCCCACAAACCATGGCACATCCCACTAGCTAGTTAGTCCAGCTAACTCTTCCCACATCATTCTCTTATCAACATCCTGAATAGGCCCATATACTCCAGTGAATGCCCATTCAAAATCCAAAGACAAAATCTTAAAACAACCAGACACAGAGAAATCCCCCACTGCTTCATTCACCTTCTCCATAAATCTTTTATCCCACATAAGCAAGATACCCCAAGATGCCCCAATTGAACCCACAAATAACCTGTCTTCAAACTGGCTACCCATAAAGATCTTAACATACTTCTGGTAACATACTCCAACTTGGTTTCCTGTAAACAGACTACATCTACTTGCCATTGCTTAGGCAAGTTCTTCACCCTCAAATCTTTTTGAACAGTCAATCAGACCCCTTACATTCCATGATAGTACCTTTAAATTCATAATTCTGATCTCAACCTCCCACTGTTGTTTGTTCTCTTTTAGAAGTCCCTACCTTGTAGATGATGATAGTAATCAAATTCTTTAACTCCAGCTGCCCTCTAGCTTCTGAGTTCGGAGCTACCCTTTTTTTTTTTTGGAGTGAAACCTTCATGAACATCTTCCAAATTATTTTCCGTAGCACTCACCAGCTCCATAATTGCCTCCTCAAAACCATCAGTCCTTACACCCATATATTACCCACACCCATTAAATCTTTTCGTCACCCAAGTAGATTGGTGCTTCAAGTGTGATCTGCTTGTATTCCCATAAGAAAAAAATTCTTCCCCCTCCCCAGTTTCTGGTATAGACACCATTAGTGGTTTAACCCATATTGGTTCTTCGTCCTCTAGTCCAGTTAAAGCCAAATTAGTGTTTGACATAGCCAAAACATTCTCATAGAGACTTGGGACAGACGAGTTGTCATCGGTATCATAAGCACTACCCTCCTTCATGTCGTACCATCCATCACCAGATTCTGTTGCCGCTTTCATTGCTATCAAAGCTTTTTCTCTCTCATAATCATCCCAATCATCACTCAAAGGTGGTAACTAGAAATCCGGTAATGATGACAGTCCTTCCCAAAAAATTATGGGAAGTCGCCTACCATCGCTAAATTGCAGCATCCAATTGTTAGAGTCGCTAGAACAGCGATGTACATCAACCACAGTCAATGGATGAAGGCGACAAATTGCTGATGACATCAGATTGGTGGTTGGCTCTCTCGGTTTATTTCCTGATCTTTTGCTTGAAGCATATCCCTACTACTTCGCTCCACAATTCTAGCACTTTCCTTTTCCATAGTCATTGGAGTAATTATGTTACTAATCACTACGTTTTTGAAAGACTCTGAATCGCGCGACCTTTGATCCTCTGTCATGGCTGGTATTTTCTAACCAGTGTCCGCCACTGTGTTTACCAGTTTTCCCTTTGTTGTTTGTTGCTAACATACTTTGGATTTTTTGTTATATTCCCCTCCATCCCCAACTATTCTTACCCTCCGATATTACCACTGACCCCTTGCTATTTTTAGCCCCATATTCCAATATCAATAAATATTGTCCCCTTTCATTCTCATGCTTCTAAAATACCATCACCTTACCTGCCTCTCAAAAAGTCTTCACCACATTCTGTTCTGATGTTATCGCAACAACTTCTTCCATAGACGCACAAAACCACTGTATCCTTGCCTTGCCCAAAATAATGTTATTCATGCTCTTTCTACCCCTTTCAATAATTTGCAAGCAATAGTTACTCCCGCCCTCTAAAAAAAGCAGTTAATAGAAATTTGATTCTACTTGGAAAAATTTTCTGCCTCTATTTTCCCCCTCTTGCTCCCTAATCCCTTCTTTTCTTGGCTTGGATGGCTTTGTGAAGGCTTGGTTGGCCAAGGGTTTAGAGGGAACATGGATAGGTTGGATCTATTTTGCTTGAGAGGGTTGGCCTGTGTTTGTTTGTAGTGGTTGATCAATATTGGTTGGTGGCTGAAAGGGTTGGGCAATCTGTATTTGGTTGGATTTGTATGGTACCTGTGTATTGGGTTGGTCTGTATTTGTTTGGGGTGGTGTTTGATAATTGGGTAAACCAAAAGGCTGGCTAGATGGTACAAAGTGTGGTGTGGGATGTGACTGGGGTATTGGCCATGGAAAGAGAGGATTGAAAGGTTTTGGAAGGGAAACTGTCGTGGGGAAAAGGGGTGGTTTAGGATAGGATTGGTTTTGAATTGATGTTTAGGATAGGATTGGTTTCTATGTCTTAGGATTTGTTGATGTATTTATCTCATCTTTGGCTATTTATCTACGTTGAATGCATTCATGAGAAGGAAGCAAAAAACTAACTAAAAATGTCTATTTCTTCTCTTAAGTTGAGGAGATTGGTCATCTTGAATTGACTAAATCTTTTACATTGAGTAAATTATCCTGTTTCACTTTATTGATCTGGCTGGGAATGAGCCAATGGACAGCACTTACCATTTGCAACTGGACAATCCTATTGTTGATTTGTATGAAGAATCTAAGGTCTCTATCGAATTTTATTAACCATTCACTTCAATTTGTTAGTAGTATTCTTCTTTTTCATTTGTTGCACTTAGTAGGATTTTTTTTCAAAATAACCATAAAGCCCCAACTATAGAGTTAGTAAACTAAGGTTTGAAACAATTTGAGTTTCTTACAATTCGAGTCCAAAGGACTCGATTTTCAGGCCATAAATTGAGTACAACGTACTCTGTTTCCTTATTACGCTAACAGCTAAGCTGGACAAGTTGTGTCCACGTGGGCTGAAAATTGAGTCCAATGCACTCGGTTTTTGTTCATGGAAATCGAGTCCAAAGGACTCCGTTTTTATTCATAAAAACCGAGTACAAAGAGCTCGTTTTTTGTTCATGAAAATCGAGCCCATTGTACTCGGTTTTTGTTCATAGTATACCTATCCCAAAGGTTTCAGCCAACACCACTTAAATCACTCATTTCTCAAACCACAAACTCATTTCTCAAACCCAAACAACACACGCTCAACAGGCACCGAGTCCTTACACAGTCCTCACACTCTCACTCTTCAAACCGATCTCACTCTTCAAATTCAAACCGATCTCCATCTTCAAACCTCGCGCCATCTGCTCAACCTCATCACTCTTCAAACCTCGTGCCATCTGCTCAACCTCATCACTCTTCAAACCCTCACTCTCACTCTTCAAACCCTCACTCTTGAACCTCGCGCTCTTCAAACCCTCACTCTCCTGAACCTCGCGCCGCGCCACTGCTCATCCTCGTCGCTCTTCAAACCTCGCGCCACTGCTCACTTCAAACCCTTACTCTCACTCTTCAAACCCGCACTCTCCTGAACCGCGCGCCGTGCCATTGCTCATCCTCGTCACTCTTCAAACCTCGCGCCACTACTCAACCTCAATCTGAAGGTAGGTACCCCTTCTCAATCTGCTTGGGATTAGATCAAAATATTTTTTTTCTACATGTTTCTCTTTAATTAGATTGTTTGTTGAATATGTTTTTTGCGTTTAGGTATTATTGGATTCTCTGTTTCAAATTTTTTTTTTTTTTTTTTTGGTTTACTGGGTATGAACAAACTGATGTCTTTGTTGCTAAGTAGGAAGGTTCTTTGTTGTGATAGTAATTTTTGTTTTGTTGCTAAGAAGGAAGGTTTGCCTATAACTTTTTTTTTTTTTTTTAATTTGTTTGATTCGGGAAATTTAGCCATTTGTATTATAAATTTGGATGTCTAAGCAGTCTCAACTCATGGGCATTAATTGGCATTTAATTGGCAATTAGGTACTTGCACAATTCAAATTTAGTTTGAATAAAATAATGACAAGATGACTGCTTTAATTACAAGATATATGGGCAAATTGAGTGATTCTGCCTACAAGCATGCATTGGGACTCCAATAACATTTAACTTCATGGCTCCAACATGAAAGAAAAAGTATTGCATAGTAAACTAAAGGTTAGTTAGGGCTGTTACTGAGTAGCTTGTTTCAAATTGATTATTATAGCTTCAATCATCGCAAAACGCCGAATAAAAATGTCAATAAAAAAGTTTGTAAAAGTGTAAGGAGGGTAAGTGGTTAGAGATTAAAATGGAGCATAAATTGGCAGATATTCTGGGGCTTAGTTTATTCTGTGAACAGTAGAACTTTTTATTTATTTAATTTTTAAGTGGAGTAGCTGTTATGACTGTATCTTTGAAGAAACTATTGGACTTATCAAAACCAGATGTTTCAGTTAAGAAGATTACATAGGAACAAAGGAAATTTCCTACAATTTTTTATTTAGTTGCCAATATTAAAGATAGGATAAAAGATAATTTAAGGGCTTGGAATTTTAAAAGGGTTTAGAGCTTCTGTTTTGAACATAATAGCAGGGTTTGTAAGAAGTCTAAGAAATTGTGAAGAAACAAGTCACAGAAATTTTCTAGATAGCAACAGAGGTTTTAAGATAGGGTGGTTTAAGGGGTTAACTAGAAGCTAAGGTGCAAATTATATGGGGAGTTTCAACAAATAAGACCTACGATTGTTTTGAATCTTAATAGAGGCTTGACAAGGTAAAACATTGAGCTTTTCAGAAGTTTTGAGCAATACCTGCATACCGTATTCGTCAACTGTAACAGTGCAAAAAAAAAGAGCAAGAGTCAGGATATGTCAAAACCTTATGTTACTTGTTTTGCTCTATACTTATGTTACTTGTTTATTTTGAAGTAATGATTTTTTTACATTGGATACAACTTTAGTACTCTGGAGATATAGAGAAGAACTTTACAGAAAGAAAAATTTAAAGCATCTGGAAAGTCGAAGAAAGAAAGGAATAGGGATGAGAGAGAGAGAGAAGAGAGGGACGAGCAACCTAAAGCAGACATCCTATTAGAGAGTCTTTCACCCCAAAAAAATAATTCAGCTACTCTCAACAGCCACAAAAGTGCAGTTAATTCTTTTTCATTATAATGTCTATCAAATATTTTTTGCTTTTAATTTGGTATGATTACGTTTCTGCAACAAACCTTACATATCTTGAGCATGCCTTTTAGACTATTATATTGGCCAATCACATAGTATTATGTCCTGATGTGATTCATTATGTGATATTGCATTTTTTGTCAGAGCATTGCTCTAACTCCTCAGAACACATTTGAATGAAAATGGAGAAATGTAGAAGGCTTAATTAATTTAGTTCATACTGAGTTTTTGGTAGCATATTGAGTTTTTTATATGTGTCTTTATTCCCTGTGGTTGATTGTCATACTTATCGTTTGTGCAAGAAGTTAGGCTATACATTGAGATCCTTGGCAATTTATCATCAACATGTGCTTATATTACTCTTGACTCCCTAAACTTCGTGCAGTATAGCTGCCATTGCTGCTGAGATCCCTGATGAATTCGGTCCTGGTCCCATGGAGGGTTTGGTGTTAAGGTTTATAAAAGAACATCGATCATGCGTCGTTTGGGAAGGCGAGGAAAAATTAAAACCGACCACCTGTTGAATATTCTCTTCTTATCCTTTCACATTATGTTGATTTTTTTTTTCTATTTCTAAAATTCTAAGTTTCTCTTTTTGTCCCACCGTTTTATTTTTGTTTTTTGGAATCAATAGCTACAATCATATATACAAAGGTTATGGCATATTGTATCTCATCACCATGGTTCTTATATGTGCAGGATTCGGGGGCATTGACATGCCGTGGTCGTAATGACGAGTTCCGAAAACGACCCCCGATGGTGGATGATCGCGTCCTCGACATTGTCAAGAGAGTTGGATTAGAGGGGCTGCATAGGACCCCATCTAGAGAGATTGATCATAACTTGATCACGGCTTTCGTTGGGCGATGGCGGCCTGAAACCCACACCTTCCACCTACCACATGGCGAGACAACGATCACATTACAAGATGTGGAGGTTCTTTTGGGGATTCCAATCGATGGTGAGGCAATTGTTGGAACAACTGACTTGACATGGGCTGTTGAATGTCGGGATATGCTTGGAATTGCTATTAATCATGTGGTGCTTAAAGGACAAAGGATCCAAATTAAGAGGCTACTTCAAAAAGTTGACCAAGGGTTGCCCGATGGTGCAGCAGAGGTGGTTGTGCATCAGTATGCACGGTGTTATATTTAAGCACTCTTGGGGGACACAATTTTCGTCGACAAGTCTGGCGATAGGGTGCATACGATGTGGTTGCAGATGTTGAGGGACCTGAACAATCCACCTCGATACAGTTGGGGGAGCGCTTGCCTTGCATGGTTGTACAGAGAGTTATGCAGGGCAACCAACAGAGGTGCTAGTCAGATTGGTGGGGCCTTGATATTGGTTCAATATTGGGCATGGGTCAGATTCCCTTTTGCACCTCCTACCAGATGATGCATATGGCCCACCATTTGCACCTTCTCTATTGTCCATTAAGTAAGTCTTCCTTGTCCGATTCTCTCTATTGGAAATAGATCCATAATTTTAAACTACATGACACATTGTTAGACATAGAAAATATATTTTTAACCTTGATATTCCTCAAATTTTGAAAATTAATAGGATTTTTATTTATTTTTATATATCGTTTTACAACCACTGAGGTCATTTGTTATGATTGATGTATAATACAAGTGATATTAATTTTTAGCTCCACCGCTAATCATATATTTAGATAATCATTTGTTGGTATAAACTCAATGGTATGTAATGTTAAATTTACGATTGCCTATCATTTATTGTTGTTGATTATTTCAATTTCTCAATTCCAAGTATTGACTCCCTCTTTCTTAATTGTAGGACCGTGTGGGTTGTGAGCACGAAGAATAGCCCCGCGGAAACTGTTTGGTCCAGTACCGTCAGCTCCTAGATTCTATGCATCCAAACCAGGTACCGAAATTGTGTTTCTTCTATTGTTTATGACTATTGTATATGTTATAATTGTAAAATAGCTATAGTAGAAAAGAATGGAACATTGCATAATGTGCTGCCCTTTTATTTGGCTATTTCAGGTGGTGTGGCAACCATATGAAGCTGAATTAGGCCACCTACCTGCATTCTGTGTCGCAGGAAGGGACGTGTGGACAGTGAGGGTGCCGCTTGTATGTTTCTGGCTAGTAGAGAAACATACACCGGAACGTGTTGTTCGTTAGTTTAGGATGGTACAAGAAATCCCCCCAAATGCTGATATTGATGATGCCCTTCATGCCATAGACCTGAGGGGGAAGATCAATGTGAATTGGAGGGACAAACATATTGGTCATATCCAAGTATGGAATAGTCGAGCACAATCCATGTCATGGGGCACGACTAGAGGGTGATATGTCGCCTGCTCATCCATACTTCCGTTGGTACGGTAGGGTGACTTGGAGGTTCTTCGACCACACTACCGCTGTAGTTCTTATTATGGTAATTGCTTTGATCTTTCTTTTCAAATTTTGTTGCGTACCACCATTTTTTGTGTTAGATGTACTAATTGTATTTATTACTTGCAAGTTGCCAGTCACAAGCAGATGTTGACGCATTATGCAGTAGGCAGTCCTGAGTACAAGCAGATTACAACTGTACTTAAGGTAGTGGATTGCCTTCACCGTATAACTGCCCAACTTCCCTTGGAAGATGCCGATGAGGCAAATCCAAAAGCGCCAGAAGATACTGGACGACCAAGCACGAGCTCAACTCCTACTAGCCATAGCCATGGTCAGCGTGCTGCACCCCATCAGGTTGTCAGTAGGCCGGATCCCCCTCCACCTCCACATGCATCTCCTAACCCAGAGTTCCCTCCACCCCATATGCATCTCCTGCCCCAGAGTTCCCTCCACCTCCACATGCATCTCCTTCCCAAGAGATCCCTCCACGTACTGCTCATGCAGTTCCTGACCTAGAGATCCCTTTACCCACTACTCATGCATCTTCTCACCCCCGAGATCCCTTCATCCACCCCTCGTACATTTTCTGACCCCGCGCATCTTTCACTTATTCCGCCGTCCTTTGATCTCGGCATTGATTTCAATGAGACCCCTCCTGTCATGCACACTCAGTCCTCCTTGTACAGCATTGGTCATATAGACCATGTACCACCCCATAGTGACTCCATGTCATTCATGCCCACTCCTGGACTGCATACAAGTCTCATGATTACTAGCCTTACTCACATATCATCTGCTACACTATCCTCCCCCGCAGTTGTAGGATCTGCAGTCGTTGGGAGTCAAGCAAAACAGCCAGATGTGCATGTCGAGCATGAGATGGTAGTTGGGTTACCCTTGCCCCCACAAGGTCGACCTAAACGCACAAGAAAACCACCTTCTTGTGGGACAGGTGGTCACAAAGCAGGACACAATGCTGGCCCAACGGTATGACAAGTAATTTAATGTAATGAATAATTTCGTAGTTGCTATTATGGTTGGTATTAGAATTCTTTTATCTACTTGTTTCTGTGCCCACATTTTTTTTCCCACCAACCAAACAGAGCATTAGGGTTTCTCATGCATGCCCTTGTTTTCTTCTTCACAATTGTTTAAAGCTTTAATTTTTCCCAAGACAAAAGCAAAAGGGACTTCAATAATAGTTTTTGTTTAGTGTTTTAAACTGATAGATTGAAAAATTTTGTTCTGGGTATTTGTGAAATGCTCATAAAGTAAGCTCTGTTGAAGTGTTAAGTGAAAATTGAAGGTTTGGTTTGTAATGGTACTGACATAAGCATTGACTTCAATTATAGTTTGTGTTTTAGTGTTTTAAACAGTTAGATTAAAATTTTGTACTGGGTATTTGTGAAATGCTCATAAAGTAAGCTCTGTTGAAATATTAAGTGAAAATTGAAGGTTTGGTTTGTAATGTTACTGACATAAGCATTTTGACCTTGAAGGAAAATTTGGGTAGTTTTTGTCTTTAGTGTTTATGCTTTAAAATACTAAATTTTAACTACTTGATGATCTTTCTCTCCATGCAGCTTCCAGTTCAAACTATCAAAGATTCATCAGCATTGATGCAAGTTGATTAGATTGAGAAAAGTATAGTTGTAAGGGATGAAAAGCAAAACGGAGGATTTGCACATGCTGAGACTATCATATACTATTCTAAGCTTGTGAAGATTAATAAATTTCAGAGCTGCTTTGACATATTGGTTGATTGCATCTGTTAATGGAAATAATAAATCTTTTGTTCTATGGCTCTTGTTTAGGTGTTGTATAACAAATATGCAAAATTTTATATTTGCTTCTTATTTCATGGTCTATATCTTGCCAGTGACAACTGGACCAAATGGCATCTCCTTCCCCTATAAGTAAAAGGGGGGTGAGGTCATGGGTACAATTTGTGCAGGTGTGCGAGTTGTGTATTTGCCCATTTAAAATGTTCATGGATATGTCATTTCTTAATAGGGTTTACTGTATATTGAGTAGCAATGTGTCAAACTAATTTACCTATTTAAAAAGTTCAGGGATGTGCCATTTCTTAATACATTTACTGTATATCAAGTGGCAATGTGTATAACTAACTAAACTAACTTCGCAATAACTTCATCTGCGCAGAGACTTCAAGATGATCTACAAATGTTAGGGATGAAAATCAAAGGGCATGAGGACAATATAAAATTTCTGAATGCTCAAAATAACAAATTAGATGATGGCATTCTTGATTTGCAAGGTATAATCTTTTTCTTTATTTTTTATTTATATTTATTTTTAATAATGTCACTAATGTTAAGCAAGCCCATCTTAGCAAGTGAATGAAACGCAGATAAATTGAGCACATGACCAATTTTTAAATCCATATACGAGATCCAGCTTCTTAAGGACACAGTTATAACTATCATGTTATAAGATATCTTGCTCTTGGTTAAAAATTGCGCCCTAAATCATTAGATAAAGAAGATCTCAATTGTGTAAGTTTTGGTTATCAAAGAAGATACCCAAGCAACCATCTCTGCACATTCTTAACATCATCATTTATAGTTACCTGAGAATTTTATGGAAATTATAAACTAAAAGATGAAGCGTATAAAAGTGTTTGACATCAGGTCCATGTTGTTCAGGTAGGCAAGGACTTAAGTTCGAATTTTTAAATGTCTAAGACTTTGACTCTTTGATTCCATATTTGTATTAACTTACAAGTTTCATCTCAGTTACCTTGGGCAAGCATCATGGTTCAAGGACTCAGAAGATTGAAATTGAGAACCATTCGCAAAGTCAGACTGAGGACCAAACAACTGAACTGATTCTACAGCATGAAAAATCTGCTGCTGGTATTTTGTGTCAATTGAAAGCTCGACATGGTCCTCAGGCTTCCCATCTTCAATTGACCAAGGATGTGCTGGGTATTGTTGCTACACTTGGTAAAGTGGACGATGATAATCTTAGCAGGTTTGATTGACTTTGCACTTCATTTTCTCTCCACTTATGGTATTCTGCATAAGTTATGGTCTTGTCATCAACTGCATTTGATCATTTATGGTTCTCTTTTGGATAAAAATAGACTATGGCATTTTAGTAGCTTTATCATCAAAGCTTCTTTGTTGGGGTTTAGTGTGCGTACTTTAGAATGGGTTAGAATGAATTTAGGTGCTATAAAATATTGCAAAAATGGCTCATTGATTCGGAGGTTCAAATGAATGAGTGGGCCTGTTTGCTTACTAGGCTGGGGATGGGATATTTTGGTGTGGGACATTGTGACTAATGACTATTAACAATCCTATGCTATACTTAATATAATTGTCCTTTTATTTATTTGGAATGCAGGCTTTTTTCAGAGTACTTAGGGTTGGAGACTATGCTGGCCATTGTCTGTAAGACTTACGAAGGTGTTAAAGCCCTAGAAACGTATGACAAGCAAGGCTGCATAAATAAAAGTTCTGGTCTTCACGCACTTGGTGCTACTATTGGAAGGAATATGGACGGCAGATTTCTCGTCATTTGTCTTGAAAATATAATGCATGAGTCTCCTATGCTGTCTTTGTTTGACAATTTGGACTTGTAGTTTGTAAACCTTTTAAAAGAATTCTTTTCCCCCTTTCACAGACCATATGCAGGTGAGTTTGTAGCAGATGACCCTCAAAGGAGGCTTGATCTTGTAAAGCCAAAATTACCTAATGGGGAGTGTCCTCCTGGCTTTCTTGGGTTTGCTGTGAATATGATCAATGTGGACAACGCAAACTTATTTTGTGTCACAGCTAGTGGACATGGCCTCAGGGAGACTCTATTTTATAAGCTCTTCTCTCGTCTTCAAGTATATAGAACAAGGCAAGCCATGGTAACTGCTCTTCCTTGTATAAGTGATGGAGCCGTTTCTTTGGATGGAGGGATGATTAGGAGTACCAGTGTGTTTTCCCTAGGGGATCGGTAAGACGCTCTGCTATCACAAATGAATTTCACATTATTTCCATATACATATTTTGTTAAATTCTTTTCACTTCTTCAAAACTTAATCTTGCTTTTGCACTTAGAAAGATGCCTGCAGTATTTTTACTTACTTAAACAACCAAAAAAAAAAAAAAAAAGTTGCCTGCAGTATTTTTGTAACACGAATGCCTAAATAAGGTTCTTCTCCTAATTGTGGTTGAATTTCTGTTAAACTAATTAAATTGCTATATGAGATGCTCAACCCATGGACTTTCTGCCACTCCTCTGCCCTCTCAAAAGTAAAATCATGATTGTTACAAGCACTGTAGTGTTCCTGCTTCTTGTACAGCCACCAGTCTACAAATTGTAAAATCCTGAAGTACAGTGGCTTTTTAGGTTGGAAAGCATTAATCCCCACTTTCAGAAAACTCTTCTCCAACTATGTAGGGTACTTTGTCAAAATTAGAAGTGTTCTCATTATACTTTATGATTCCTAGGCATTAGTTATATTTGACATGTCTAAACTTATTAGCTTATTAGGGTTTTAAATCATTATAAATTATGGATCCTGAATTTCTACTCTAATTCGTTTTATTGGTATGCTGTTGCTCAAAGTCAAACATTAGAAGATTAAAATTTGAACCCTGTACCTATCCAAAAAAAAAAAATTGAACCTTGTGGATTTCAATTTCATTGTTTAATAGAATTGGAATTTTAATTGTTGCTTCATCTTAGTTTTGGAATCTCTTGATGATGTTAGGGAAGATGTAGATGTGAAATTCCCAAAACCCTTGGTGATATCAGCCCTACCTGAAAAACAGATTGAGGCTGAGAGGCAGGTCAAGGAGGTGAGATGGAAAAAAGAAAAAATGCAGGATGATATTCAAAGAGAACAAGCATTATTGAATCATGCAAAGTTCAATTTTGATAGAAAGAAGCAAGAGTTTCTGAAGTTCCTTGCTGAAAGCTCATCATACGCAACTCAGGTAATGCCTTGAACTGATCCCTAACTAACAGCAATTTGTGGTTTGCTTATGGAAGCAGCTTTTGTAAGTTTAATTAGTAGACATGAATTAGAAATCAAACTTTTAAATTGACAGATGTTTTATGCTATTTACTTGTTTTTTGGGTGAGGGGGTTGGCAATTAACTTGATTTTTGTGAACAATGTATTGAAATTCCCTCTGTTTTGAGCATGACCAGAAAATATTTGATTGAAAAAGATAAATTCCTATGTCCTCTTTTAAGTTATGATGTCAATTAAGTGCTGTGTTGGAGACTTACTGATCAGCAATAGTTTTGATCAATGATAATGATGCTGTTATGACAGCCAAAGTATGTGAACCCATCTATGAAAGCCACAATATTTCAACAATGTTGATATTGTATATGATGGATTTACTCTCTAGGATTTTTCCAAACCTTGTGATGACCCCACGTTTGGAAAAGCCAGAAATGCAAAGCATTTTGGTGTTATCCCTTTCTTTCAATCCTCTCTCTAGTGGTCTCATATATTCTACGTTTGTGGATGACTTATAAATTTTTATAAATGCAACTTTGCAGGCAGCACCAGTGACCCCAAGATGATGTTTATGTTGAACAAACCAAGCCTACAATTAGTACAGTTTGAGGGAATGGTGGAGCCATTACAGTTGGTGTTTGTCAGCATGAGCTGTGGCTGAGATCCAGGCTTTGTTTCCAGTTGTGGATGCAAGAAAAAGGTGGTGGTGAGGGAAAGGCATAGTTTTGGGGTCCAGTGACAGGATTTTTTCCCTTCAAATTCTGAAGCCGCAGAAGCGGCATTAAATTAGGAATCCCTTGGTACTCAGTATGCTCATGATTACATTGTAATGCAATATTAGATTATTGAAGATGCAACTTCATTTCCTTCTCATCTGTCTCTGGATATATTCATGCATTATGTGGACCGTTGTGCATAATCTGGTCAATTTGCATAATTAGAGGCTGTTAATATTGCGTAGTGTCTTCATGCATAATTAGGGGCTGTTAAGATTGTTTTCATAATGATCCAAGGTTTTCTTAATATTTCTGGCTCTCTATTAATTTATTTTTAATAATATTTAGTAATTTTTTAAACTCATTAATATTATGTTGGATGCTTAAAATTTTGTTTTCTCAATTGATAATTATATGAAACTACTCCTTGCGATGCCAATGGGGATCGAGTCAAGTCAGCTTACGCGAGTAGATAAGGAGTGATGTTGGTTCTATGTAGGCATCAAAAGCAAAAAGCTACCATCTTGGATGGGTTCAAGAAATGACTCGGGTTTTATAACTGATGTAACATGAATAATTTTGTTAATTCATAAATTTTGCTTTATATTTTCTATTTTCTAGGAGGAATGTTGTTTCTATATAGAATGCATGTCCCTGTTAAGAACTAAACATAAGTATAATTTGATATCTGATGAACCACAAAAGCTGAGTCAATTGTAAATCAGTTGCTAATTTGATATCCAACTTTTTTGTTTGTCAACCACCTAAACAAGATTATTGTTTAGCCTAATTGCATATAAATCTAACAATTCAAAGTTGAATTGATCAGTTTCAAACTGAAACAAACTCCTTGTTTTCCAAACGTTAAACATCTAAATAGGTTTAAAGGTGGTGAGATCTCATTCTTCATTGGTGTGGGGGGTTGATGTGTTTGATGATTGAGTTTTAATTGGAGTAGTGAAATTATGTGGTACAATTTGTAACAGTTATACTAAGTCAAACTGTGCAAGTACGATTTACAATCAAACTTCTTTTAGTAAGAAAAAAGAATGATAGATTATTAAAATAACTTCTAAAATTTCTAAAAAATTTTGATAGTAAAATTATCATTGGATTTGGAAATTTTTTTTTTTTTTTGAAACCTTGGCAACAATCAACTGTGTTACTTATTTTAATGTAGTTATAATGCGTCCATGCAGGGATTTGAATTTTGATTCTTCTCGTGAAGGAAAGCTATCAATATTAGTGAATTATAAAGCTCATGACAGGTGACACCCAATTTTTTAATTAAGGGTAACCAATTAAGTTAATATACACACAACTTCTAAAGAGTAACTATCAGTTATATTACACAATTTTTTTTTGAAGATTTTATTACACAATATTGTTCAAGGAAAACGTAAAGACTATTAACAATTTTACTTTAATAAATTAATAAAAAAAACTTTTAAAGTTACCAATTTTTTTTTAGGGGAACGAAGTTATAATCTAATACTTAAAACTATTTAATTATTTATTTGTTTCGTGTTTAAAACTTAATAATACACATGAAGGAACAAATTGATAATTGATAATTAAGAATTTTTTTTTTTGAAACTATTGATAATTAAGAATTAATAGATTCTTCCTAAAAGATGATAATTAACATAAGGATAGATTACGTATATAGTCCTTAATCTTGTGTATCAATTTGATCCTTGACATTTTAAATGTGTCAAATTGGTGCTTACAGTACAGTATCAAAATTGTCTATATTGTTAAGTAATAAATAAAAAATATTGATATAACAACTAACCACTTATGATTTGTTGTGAAAATATTATGAACATAATATCTCTCTAAAAAAGTTTCATAACTTTTACTATAACTCGGCACGTGATAAAATGTGAATGATAAAAATATGGACATAAATGGACCCACCATCGCATATTGTGTTAAAAATTGAACATTTTTCAAAAAAATACTTACTGAACTGATTTAGGGCCCGTTTAGTAATGTTGTTCTAGTAACGTTATTTAAGTGTTATGAAAATATATGTGGGTAAAAAAGTATTATGGATATACAAATTATGTCAACACAACTAAACAGATTCTTACTCTCTTGACATCCACCCACGTGGCAGAAAGATCCTGTTGTCAAGTGTAGGTAGGGATTGAACTCTAAATCTCTTATTTAATCTTCAGAAATTTTATAATTAAGCTAACTAAAACTCACATTAATAATAATATTTAAATAACAAAAACTATTTTTTAAAAATTAACATACGTACTCACTTTGCTAGCCACGCGTATTTCCACCATAAACAACGTAACTATAAATTACCACCTGACGCCCACAAAGTATTTCCACACACTCTCTCTCCCCACTTTTACTCTTCCATTTCAGATTTTCAGCCACTATCTTTATGTCTCTCCCCACTTTTACTCTTCCATTTCAGATTTTCAGCCACTATCTTTATGGCTTGTTTGGAAGTTTAGAGAGGGAGGAGAGTAGAGGGGAGTAAAGGGAAGGAGAGTAGTGGGGAGGAGAGTAGAAGAGAATGATTCCCCTCTACATTGTTTGGATGTTTTTAAAATTAGGGAGGGGGAAGGGGGTAATTAGCCCTTTAGAAAGGGTAATTTTGTTAATTTAGAAAGGGTAAATTAGGGAATTCATTTGGCCAATAACTTATCTATTCTACTCTCCCTCCAAATCTCTCCAATTTGGAGGAATTAAAAATGAGGGGTTAGAGGGAGTTGAAACCCCTCCAAACCCCTCCAAATCCCTCCCCCTCCTTTCTTAAAATACTTCCAAACAAGGTAATTGAATTACTCTCCCTTCCTCTACTCTACTCCCCCTCCTTTTTTTAACTCCCAAACATGCTATTAGGGTTTTGACAACCACTTTGCCTAGATTCGCTGGTCTCCGCCACAAACGCCCCCACATTGGATTTCTTGCCATCGCTTTTGTTCTCACTTCTTCTGATCTTTCTCTTATATTTATTAAGACAGTATCAAACCAGCAGAGCCATCACCATCCCTTGCCTCTCTTCTTCTCATCAGCCGAATCTCGCTCAGGTTAGTCCTCCTCAGTCCTCTCATTTTATTTCTTTGCTTCTTGTAGTTAATGGTTTTGAGATGATTTTTTTTCTTCTTCCCAATTTGGTTAGATCGTTAAACTATTTGAACTAAAAGAATGTGGGTCAGAAAAAAGATAAATCCCAGGCGAAGAATGAAAATGAGTCCGAGAGAGTTCATAGATGCCGATCTGCGTACCAGCCGATCATATGTTGGAATTGGGAGACTAGGAAAAAGGTGAAAGATTTGGATATTTATGTTAATCTGTTTAACAGTGTGTCTTTTATTTATTTATTTATTATTATTATTTGATATTCATAACTATAACTCAGAACCCTAGATGGGAAAATGTGAAGCTCTTTTACTTTAGAGTTTGTTTGAATACTGCTTATTGCTGAAACTGAAAACTGTAGCAAAATAATTTTTAAACGTGTGAATTGTACCGCAAGATCTAGTTTTAAAGAAAAAGTTGCTAAACGAAGGTAAGTCCTGTGAACAGTGCACAGAATCCACAAAAAAACGCTTCCGCCAGAAAATGCACAAAATGCGCTTCCCAAACGGAGGCTTAGTAAAATCATCATTTCCTAGCTGAAATTTCTCTTCTAGTCTTCCCTAGGATTTAGCTTACAATATAAAAACCAATTCATGACTTAATTTCCCATAATATTTGTCCATGATTCCCTCAGTGGAAAATTTCTATTAAATAGTAGTCAGTACTTTACTATAATAGTATAATGTGTACAACATGGGTGGAGCAATTTTATAATTATTTGTAGTTGTTGCTTTTGCTAGCTAACATTGCCATCATCTAAAGTTAGTTCTTCTGTATGCATAAGCCCAACAAAAGTGAAGCAGTTCAATGATTTTTGTTTATTTTATTATCGAATTATTGTGCTCACCGACCTTGCTTATATTCATCGGAATTTCGTAGTAATATTCCAATTCAAAATATCCACTTCCAATCCACATTTCGAAACCTATAAATGCCAGTAACTCAACAAGTTTTATGCACTGACACCTAACAGTGTCTGACAGCTTGAGGAACTGACATCCCTGCAAGACGCATCTGATGTGCAGCAGACACGTTTCATTTATGTCAAGAATGTTATTTTTCCTGTCCAAGTTGGCAGGAAATGCTCCAAATGTGTTGGTTTAAGTGTACTTTTTGATATTCTGAACGTGTACATTTCCTAATCTTAAAAGCGCTGTGTGGTGGCCAAAAAAATGTTGTGTTAATAAAAAATGGATTACCTAAATTTTAAGACAAGAGTGAGAGGACCCGTGCTCATCTTAGAATCAAAGAGACAGAAACACCCCATAGACACAGACACAGAGCAGTTGCACTCCTCCAAAAAACTTCTTTTTAAAAGAATAATATCTGCTGAATTAGGCTAAACTTTGTAATTGTTTGATCAGATTTCAAGTTATGGACCCCAATTCATGTGCAATTTAGAGCTTTCTTGACTTTGTTATTTAGAAATCATGTGAGTCATTTAGTTAACCTTTTATATTGATTTATGATTTAAAATCTAAAATATAAAGTATGACTTTATCTCTTTTTGTTTTACATACTTTTTTGGAATTTGGGCTATATGTGTAATTCATTTACATATAAAGGTATTATAAAATAAATATAATTATAGTTGTGCCCTCATTTTTCTTGATCTACCATGTCAGCATTTTGGAACTATATGTGATCCATATAATATATCTGGTGCTTTCTTATTCAATGGCGTTAAACATATCAAACTATATGGTGCATTGTGATACTGATCCCTATTTGCTCTGTTTGAAGATTACATAGAACAAGGTTTTTTGTAATTTTTGTAATTGATTGTATAGACTTGTATAGTATACTTGGGTGTCTTTTTTTTTTTTTTTTTTTTTTTTCTTTTTTAATTTTTTTATGTCAATAAATTTTTATTACTTATCAAAGAAATATGTGTGTGCATGTTTTCACCTACTCAAACGCAAGAGTAGCACATTACACGTACTCAAACGCAAGAGCGGCACGTGCTATGTTTAAAGGAGGGTGACAATAATACTAAAATTTTCCGTACAATGGCGAATTCATTGCAAAGACACAATCATGTGGATATATTGGAGGTGGATGTGGCGGTTTATGATGATGAGTTAGAAGTGGCAAAACAAGTATAGTTTTATGAAAAATTATTCCAAGAATTAGAACATGGGAACCTATGGTTGAAGGTTTGGAGTTTGACTAGATAGGGGAGGTGGAAAGTGGATTACTGGAGAGGAAGTTTGAGAGGGATGAAATAGCCAGTGTTTTTAGAAATATGGAAGGAAAAAAATCTCCAGTGGCTAGACGGATTCTCTATGGCATTTTTCCACCATTGTTGGAGGGTAGAGGAGAAGGATGTTCTCGCTTTTTTTGAAGAGTTTTGTCGGTACTATAAGTTTGAGAAGTCTCTAAATGCAACCTTTATTGCGTTAATTCCAGTGTAGTGAAAGGCGTTTCAGGCGAGCGCTTAGGCGCTCAGGCGAGGCGAGGCGAGGCGGCGTAAAAGCACCTCAAGGTCACTGAGGCGAGGCGCCTTTAGTGAGGCGGGCGCCTCTGTCGACTAGTCGCTCACTTTGAACATTTTTCCAGGCGTTAGGCGAGAGCCTCCGTCGCCTTTGTTTTCTTTCTGTCGCTTATGTTTTCTTTCTGGTGTAGAGGATTTGGCCAAAATTGGGAATTAAGCCCAGTTTCAGAACTATTTAGTTAGTAGGTTAATTTTATAAACTATATGGACCTAGAAATCGAGTCTTTGAGGCTCGGTTTTGTTATTTGGACCAGATCTGAGTTGGCATGCGGTCTACGTCGAAATCGAGTCTCTAAGACTCGATTTCTATGTCGACCCTCAAATACTCGATTTACTTGAACATTCAATCTAACGTGGATTCCAGCTAGAAATCGAGTCTCTAAGACTCGGTTTAAGGTTTTAGAGACTCGATTTTTAACTTGGTACATATCCACATGATTAGGGCTACTGACCCCTCATAAGTCCCACTTAGTCCTCATTCCTAGTCATTTTTTCTTCCTCCAAAACCCAGCAGCTCTCTTCTCTCTTCCTCTATCACTCTCTCCCTCTCTCTCACTCTCACTCTCACTCTCATACAAAACTCATCCCATTTTTAAATCAAACTCACTCTCCATATTTTCACATCCTCATGTCAAGTAAGGTTTCTCACTCTCTCTAGTTGTTAATTACATATAAGGTTTTTTTTATGGGTGTATATCATGACTATTTTGTTTTTTTTTTTTTTTGTTTGGTTTAATATTGTTGTTTATATTTTTGATAGAATGATTTGAAGGTTTGAAATGGAGTGAGTTGTGTGTTTAGTTTTTTATTTTTTTTATTTTTTCATTTATGAGTATGATTAATGATTTTTTATTTTTTTATTTTAGAAACAAATGATAATGAGTGTGTTTCTATGTGATAGGGTGAGTATGTGCAAATGTGGGGTTTGTATATGCATATAATTTAGGCGAAAATCACTTTTTAGTCCCTACATTTTCACGCGATTCCTATTTTAGTTCCTAAGTTTTATTTTTACCGTTTTTAGTCCTTATTTTGAAAAACATTTCCGTTTTAGTCCCTACCGTTACATCAGAGACGGAAAGGCAAACGGCTGAAATAAAAAAAAGTATTAAAATACTGTACACGTGGCATTAGTTATTAAAAAAATATCTGCTTTAGTTAGTTCATTCCTGCCTCATGTGTGACATTCCCTCACCTTAACTTCATCCTCTCGCCAAAGTGAAAGCCCTAACCCCCAAATTAACTTCAGCTCCTCGCTCAGCTCTTCAATCATCACGGCTTCAACCCACGAAATCAACTCTTCGATCATCACGGCTTCAACACTGGGTTTGTTTTCTCACTCTCACTCTCTCTCCCTAACCCACGAAATCAGCTCCTCACTCACCACACAGCCCAAAAACGGCTTCAATCTAAGCACTGGGTTCTCTTTCTCACTCTCACTCTCTCCCTAACCCACGAAATCAGTTCCTCACTCACCACACAGCCCAAAAACGGCTTCAATCTAAGCACTGGGTTCTCTTTCTCACTCTCACTCTCTCTCCCTAACCCACGAAATCAGCTCCTCACTCACCACACAGCCCAAAAACGGCTTCAATCTAAGCACTGGGTCTCTTTCTCTCTCTCTCTCGTTGTGTCTCACTCTCACTCTGTCTCTCGTTGTGTCTCACTCACTCTCTCTTCATTTATAGCTTTTGTAGTGGACATAATATAGACTGTGATAGTGGAATATTTTTGGGATTTGTATTGTTTGGCTGTTGTGTGTTACTTTTGTTTATAGCTTTTGGTATTTGCAGCTATGTTTGTTTTACTTTTGTTTATCAGGGGCCACAATACTGACTGTGATAAACAATGGAATATTTTTGTTGGTAACTGCATTGTTTGTCTGTATTGTGTGTCATTATTGTTTATCAGGGACCACTATATTGACTTTGATAAAACATGGAATCTTTGTGTTGGTATTTGAATTGATTGTCTGTATTGTGTCTTGCTTTTCCAGAAGTGGCTGGGTCCATGTGCTCCCTTTGTCTTGTATGTTTTTTTTATTTGTTTATTAGTTTATTAGCCTAACAAAAGTGGATATCTGTTTTCATTCTGTTTTCCTTCCGTGACTTGCATGCAGGATGGATGAGCATTTTACTCTGCATGTTCACCATGGTGGGCATTTCACGTGGGACCCTTAAGTGTATGTGGGAGGGACAGTTGATATAGTGGATAATTGTGACCCAGATAAGTGGTCAAAAGTAGAGATTGAGAGTATATGTAGGGAGTTTGGGTACACTGCAGTGGATAAGCTATGGTTTAAAATGCCTGGTGTGAACCGAGAGCGGGCAAATTTCCATCAGGTGGTTGATGATGATGATGCTGCTATGTTCATGACTGACTTGGTGAAGGGATACGGGGAGATTCATGTCTTTGTGGAGCATCCAGTGCATGAACCACTTGAGCCCTTAGATGGTAAGGCCTTAGAGGTTTTTGTTGGTGATCAACAAAATGAAGATGTGGTTTATTGTGTTAGCAGTGACAGTGAGCTGCCAAGTGATCACTATTACGAGTATGCTGAGTATGAAAATGATAATGAGAATGATGATGAAGAGTACAGACTTGATTTTTCACAATTTGGAGGCCATGATAATGTTGAATTTACTATTGTTGACCATGGTGAGTCACATGAGGTAAATGCTGAGCAGGTTTGTGCTAGGAGGGCTGGCAAAGCACCAGTTGTTGATGACCAAGTTGAGGAGAGTAGTGAGGATGAGGAGAGTGACTTAGAAGAAGAGCCAAGAATGCAACCAATGACCATTGGTGAAGATAGTACTAATAGTTGGGACAATCAAGCTAAAGATGATGAGGTTGAACCAGGACAAATGGGTGGTGGTGTCATGAATTCTGACTATGAGAGTGAGGAGCTTCTTAGCCTTGACGAATCATCATCAAGCAGTGAGCATGGTGATGACTTAAGTGATGATGACATCCCTATTGCTAAGGTTGACAATTCTATTAGGAGGAGTGGATACCCAATCGTTAGGCCAGTAGCCAAAGCTGAGCACCTTAGGTTTGAGAAAAATATGTTGTTCATCTCAACTAAACAATTTAAAGATGCTAAAACTGATTATGCAATCCATGGTGGGTGGGGTATAAAATTTGTGAAAAATGACTTGGTAAGAGTGAGAGCCCGATGCCAGCCAGGGTGCAAGTTTCTTGCCTACCTTGCAAAGGTGCCAAGGGAGAAGAGTTTTAAATTGAAAACACTAAACATGGAACACACACGCAGCAGAAGTTATAGAAATCCAAGGTGCACAGCATCATACATTGGGAAGAAGTTAGTGAAGAGGGTTAGGAGACAGCCTGACATAAAGCTCAAGGACATTCAGGAAGCTGTGCATGAGAAGTTTGTGGTTGACATAAGTGCAGGCAAGGCAAGTAAGGCTAGAGAGAAAGCTTAAGGTGCTGTTGATAGGGCCCACACTGCACAGTTCAACCAACTGTGGGAGTATTGTGATGACTTCATAAGGTGCAGTCCTGGGAGCACAATATTGATGAAGGTGCATACTTATAATGAAGGTGATTTGGCAGCTGAGCATGCCTTGGCAATTGGGCTGCCATATTTTGAAAGAATTTAGATCTGCCTGGAAGGTTGCAAGAAGGGCTTCTTGGCAGGGTGCAGGCCAATCATTGGTCTAGATGCATGCCATCTGAAGAATAAGACAGGTGGTCAGCTAATGTGTGCTGTTGGCAGAGATCCCAATGATGAATACTTCCTCTTCGCATATGCAGTAGTTGAGGCTGAGACGAAGGACACTTGGACCTAGTTTCTTAATTTATTACTTGCTGACATAGGAGATCGCAACAGATGGGTGTTCATATCTGATTAGCAGAAGGTCTGATGGTAGCTTAATTGCTTTTAGAATTAATTGTGGTTGATGGGTGTTCTTAATTTATTGCTTGTTGAATTAATTATGATTGATGGTAGCTTCATTACTTGCTGAATTAAATGATTGTGCTTTGCAGGGGTTGGTGAACACCTTTGTTGAAAATTGGCCACAGTTCGAGCACAGGAGTTGCAGACATTTATACAATAACTTGAGGAAGAATCATCCTGGTGTCCTTATTAGAGACCTTTTTTGGAAAGCAGCCAAGGCTACCTATCAGCAAGCACATGAGAAAGTAATGAATGAGCTAAAGGAGGTGGATGAAGATGCATTCAAATGGCTGCAGTCTCACTCAACAACTATCTGGGCTAGGCACATGTTTAAGAGTGATGGCCAGAGTGATACAGTCCTGAACAACATGTGTGAAAGCTTCAACAGCATAATAGTTAAGTTTAGGAGCAAACCTATAATCACCATGGTAGGTTATATCTAATGGTAGTCAGCATTTAGTATGCATAAATGTGCATTATGATCTATAGACCTGTGTGATTCATGAATGATTAATTCTCCCTTTCGCTTTATATGCTTGCAGCTAGAGTGTATTAGGCTATATCTGATGACTAGATTTCAAGCAAACAGACAAATGATTATGAAGGTGGAATCTGAGTGTCTTAAGATAAGGAAGAGACTGTACAAGGAGAAGTTGGCATGCAGCAAGTGGCTAGCATGTTGGGCTGGTCGTGCCAAGTTTGAAGTGAAGAATGGGCTGGAGAGTTTCACTGTAGACTTGGAAGAGAAGAAGTGCAGCTGTAGGAAGTGGGACATAACTGGCATACCATGTTGCCATGTCATTTCCCTGTATCTTTTTCAACAAGGAAGATGCTGAAAAGTATGTCAATGCTTGCTACAAAAGGACTACCTACATTGATTGCTATGACTCTATTATAGAGCCCATCAATGGCCAGAATATGTGGAGACCTAGTGGATTGCCACTTGTGCAATCCCTTATCAAGAGGAGACCTCATGGCAAGCCTAATAAGAAGTGGGCATTGAAGCCTGATGAACCTAGAAGTCATAGAAAAAATAAAGGTCTAGGCATCTCAAAACAATGCAAGTCATATGGGAAATTATGACACAACAGGAGGAGTTGCAAGGGAGAAGTAGGAGGGAACTCCTCCCTGCCTGGGAGTGCATCCCAAGTCAGCAAGACCACGAGGAGGGTAAATATACTAATTTAACTTAAATATCTCCATTGTTTTGTTTTTCAATTGGTACATTATTAATTGTTATTGTGCTTGTGCTTGTAGGTAGCCAAGGATGGTCATGCAAACAGCCCCACTGATAACCAGTCTAATCCAAGACCAAAGAGACAGAGGAAGAGAAGTGCAGTCACCTTTGAGACCTTGAATGCAACTGGGAATGCAGCAAGGTAAATGGCAGCAATGAGATCTGCTGGAAGATAGCAAGCTGAAACAAGACTTTCTATTTTGGTGTGCTATATGTTGAAAGCACATTTCATATATTTATGTAATTGCCGGGACAATTGGCATTTTGGTATACGTGTATAATGGCTAACCAAGTCTTTTTTTTGTATGAATGTGCTATAGACTTTGTCCCATATTTTGTATGAATGTGCTATAGACTTTGTCCCATATTTTGTATAAAGGCTGACCAACTGTGTACATTAGTCAACCTGTATTATATAGCATATTATATAGTCTTTTGGATCAAGTCCTTTAGATCAAGCTTAAGTGTATTAAATATAGTCTTATGCAGCTTCTGTATGAATGTGCTGTAGACTTTGTCCCATATTTTGTATAATGGCTTAAGTGTATTATATAGTCTTATGCAACTAATATAGTCAATCTGGATCAAGCTTCTTTTATTTTTGATTTCTTTTTCAACTTCCTGAATTTTGGAATTATAATTGTTTAATATTTTGGATCAAGTTTATGCATTTTCTGGATTTTTTTCATTTTCTGCAGTTTCTGCATTTTTCTGGATCAACTTGGATCAAGTTCTGCATTTTCTGCAGTTTTTGCATTTTTCTGGATCAAGTTTCTGCATTTTCTGTATTTTCTGGATCAACCTGGATCAAGTTCTGCATTTTTTGCATTTTTCTGGATCAACCTGGATCAAGTTTCTGCATTTTGGAATTATAATTGTTTAATATTTTGGATCAAGCTTAAGTGTATTAAATTAATTGTTGTTTCTGCAGTATCAAATTGTTGTTTCTGCACTCTAAAATTGCTGTTTCTGCATTTTTAGCAGTTTCTGCACTATAAAATTGCTGTTTCTGCATTTTCTGCACTCTAAAATTGCCGTTTCTGCATTTTCTGCAGTTTCTGCACTATAAAATTGTTGTTTCTACATTTTTTGCAGTATCAAATTGCTGTTTCTGTAGTTTGAGTTTGAGTTTGAGTTTGAGTTTTTACTTTTTATGCTGTATGCATACAGTTGATGCACACTTAATTCCTTTAATAATGAAAATTTCTTTTTAACTTGGGATTACCTGCTATATCACAAACAAGCTTTTTATCTGTGTATGAAATTGAAAATTTTGTTATAACCCTTTTAAGGTACTGTTCAAACTGCTTTGATGTTGAGTGCACACAAGGCACAAACACTTCACAACAATGCAATAAATTGGTATACAAGTCATAGATTAATTAAAAAGACGATATTCCATTGCTAAAGTCACAGATTACATAGAGAATTACACCAAAATTCAGGGCTTTTCTCACTAATACATACCAACACAAATTCAGGCCAACACATACCAACACAAACATTCTGCCAAAACTTACCAACATACACCAAAATTATGGCCTTTTTCCACTAATATTTACCCACCTAACTACCAACATCCCCCCCACCTATTTAGCCAACCAAAAGAAGCATCAAGCAGAGTAGCATCCCACTTATCACCAGAGACAGCTCCAGGCAGATGAGCAACCTCTTCTCTCTCTTACTGTAGCATACAATGTCAGCTTCAAGGGTCAAAATTCGTTGCCTCTGCTCCGGAATCAGCACCTTGCCACGCTCGCAAATTTCATCATCACGCCACTGAAAAAATTTACACTTGCGTCCAACTTGACACCCAAGACCCAGATAAAACCCATTATATCTTCAACCAAAATCATGAAAAACAACAACAAATAGTATTAGCAAAATTTAGTAAAATGAAGAAATGGCCCAAGAGGCCCTAGCAAAATTTAGTGTTACAAGCTGGAACTATATGACTATATGCTCTAGCTTGAGGAGGAGTGTTAAAGGTATTGAGTTTATGTTAACGAAATGGCCCAAGAGGCCCTAGTTATGTTGTAAGCCCATGTAGGGCTAACACAAACTTCTAGTCTCTATATATAACCTGTTAGGGGTTCACGGTAATATTTGACTTGATTATACAATAAAAATGTAGCCGCTAGGGTTTTAGTTGAACCACATTATTCCTTGTGTTCTTCTCTCTTTCTTGCTTCCGCTTCTCTATATTGTTTTTATTCTCATCTTTAACAACTGTAAACCACAACTAATTATGGCACATTGCAAAGTTATTTATGCACCATTAGGGTTCTACAAATTTTTTGACAAAAGAGAAGCTCTTTCTACAGTTTATTACCAAAAATTTAGCTTGAAATAGGTAAAAGGTTAACCGTCACATATCATGCTACTAGAGTAGTTCTGTAAGGAATTTATTTCACACCAATAATAAAACACCATATATCTTGAGCAAGTCAACCCGTAGACCTCTGGGGATCTATACAACTGATTATTGAATGTCACGTAGTGACTACCAAAGCAATTAAAGAAAAACATACAATTACATGGACAACAAACTACCAATTTGCAAATTTAGCAGTATCAGCAGCTAGCCTGGAAAAAATTTATCTAGAAAGTTGCACTAAAACTAAAAACTAATATTGGCATGTAAAGGCTAACAAAATTACCTATTGCCCTACTAAGAAACTTAAATCATTATATTTCTAGCAAAATACTGCACAAGATAGAACATGTTCTTGATGCAGCATCAATTCTTAGTTGTTTTGGAATCTAAATTGCTGCTTTCATATGATCATGTGCCACCCATAGCTACCTACACACATATGATTAACATGGCAAATACAGAAATCAAGTTGCACCATGATTTAGCTACTACCATAACCACAAAACCTCAACCACCATATATCAAAGCAGGATTATCTTAGATCCACTGAGCTTTCAAAAGGCAATCAACAAGAATTGTTAAATTTACAAAAAGCTCAAATATGCCACTTCTTTGATTGGAGGCCTATGCCCTATGGTAAATGGTTTAAATTTTAGATTGCTAAACCAAAGAATTGGCTACAAAGACCCTTCAAAAAGGCGGATATGTCAATGTTTTAATTTCAAAAGCAGTTTAATCTATATCACTGCAGAAGCAGAACTCGTAAAATTAGTTCAAATTATATACCGTGGTCAAGGAGTTTTTATTAATGAATACCTTCTTTAATATTTTGCACCATATTTTTATAGAAACTAGGCAGCAAACCCTCTGCATTTTGACTCTCTCAAGTATCACCCTCTCATTGACTATAGCCTAAGCTTCAAACACCAAAGCTCTAAAACAAACAAAATCCAAAAATTTTCTTCATAAAATAAATATTCCTCAGTCATTTCAGCACAACCCCACCATAAAAAAACACGATCTAGAAATTGAATAGAAATTTAAAAACTTTTCACTTACCCAGTAATTTGGACACCCATAGAACCTTCTTCCAGGGTTCTCAGGTGTCCACGAAACAACAAATACAGGTTTCTCAGACCAGTAGCATCGGGTTGGGCCCCTTTTCCTCAAGCTTCCACTCGATGAATCGATCTTGAATCCATGAGAGCAGTTAGATTGAAGCCGTTTTTGGGCTATGTGGTGAGTGAGGAGTTGATTTCGTGGGTTAAGGAGAGAGTGAGAGTGAGAAAAAGAACCCAGTGCTTAGATTGAAGCCATTTTTGGGTTGTGTGGTGAGTGAGGAGCTGATTTCGTGGGTTAGGGAGAGAGAGTGAGAGTGAGAAAACAAACCTAGTGTTGAAGCCGTGATGATCGAAGAGCTGAGCGAGGAGCTGAAGTTAATTTGGGGGTTAGGGCCTTCACTTTGGCGAGAGGATGAAGTTAAGGTGAGGGAATGTCACACGTGAGGCAGGAATGAACTAACTAAAGCAGATATTTTTTTAATAACTAATGCCACGTGTACAGTATTTTAATATTTTTTTATTTCAGCCGTTTGCCTTTCCGTTTCTGATGTAACGGTAGGGACTAAAACAGAAGAGTTTTTCAAAATAAGGATTAAAAGCGGTAAAAATAAAACTTAGGGACTAAAATGGGAATCGCGTGAAAATGTAGGGATTAAAAAGTGATTTTCGCCTATAATTTAACAAGTTAGTGTGTTTGTATGTGATAGGGTGAGTATATGCAAATGTGGGATTTGTATATGCATATGATTTAACAAATTAGTGTATGTATTTGTTAGGCTTTTATAAAAAGTAAAAAACATTGTAGATATATATGTATTGTTAGGCTTGTTATCATGACTAATTTTTTTTTTGTTAGAATGAGTTAAAATTTTGTAATGGGAGTGAGTTTTTGTGTTTAGTTTTTTTATTTGTTTGAGTATGAAATAATAATGATTGAGTGTGTTTGTATGTGATGTGGGATGAGAAGTTGTAATTTTTGTACTTTGAGTAGATAGAAAAGGTTTTGCAATTAATGTTAAATGAAAGAGATAAAATCTGTTACTAACATATTACACTTGATTCTAATAGGTTCACAACCTTTGAAGAATATTGATATAAATGTATACTACGATGGACTCCTTGTCAATCCCGAACTGATTGACGGATTCCCATTTACAGGGCCGGGTATCGAATGCTACTACATGATGATACGTTGTAAGTTGAAGACGTTGAATGATTTGAAGAGGAAAATAATGGAAGAATTGAATTTGAACACTGCTTGTTATGACATAAAGATTATTTATCGTTACCCACAAGAAGTCCTTCATGAACGGATAAACTACAGGTATATGGCGATCAAAGAAGACAAACATGTAAAGATTATGTTTAATAGGATCCATAAAATGTTCCAAGTAAATGCTGCTGAGTTGTACGTAAGTTCGGAGCCGCTTGCAGAAGTTGATACTGAGGAGATTCAACAAACAACTACATCTTTACAATTTACAGCTCTAGATGATGGATGCATTACAATGGGAGGCTATACAATGGGAAGTTATATGCTCCCATCTCAAGATCATACTGCTAATACTGGTGAAACACTCCAACCTCAAGAGACATATTTAGGGGAGGAAGACGAAGACAAAGATGAAGATCATGCTGCGAATAATGGTGAAAATCTTGATGATATGGATGAGTACGAAAAGAGGATTGAGCGAGGCAACTTTCACAGGGATGTGGATGACCATGAACTTGTTCCCAATTTTGAAGAGGAAAATATGGAGTATCATGATGAAGGTGATGCAGAAGATAATATTGGCATCCACCATGATACAAATATGACCACTGCCTACACAACTCCTGTCGAGTCATTCTATGCAAATACTTGGGAAAATATGGTTGATCCTTCACGTCTTCAGATACCATTTGTTTTTACTTGGGAAGATAGGATGCATTTTAGTAAAGTGTTGACTTTTGCAAATAAAGAAGCGGTGAAGCGTGCACTGATAATATACGCAGCAAAAGATAATAGAAATTTTATTATTCGGAGGTCGATCAAAACTAAATTGTGTGCCGCATGCGTTAACACCAATTGCAAGTGGTACGTTGGGGCATTCATGAAGGTTAAACTTAATGGTCTGTGGATGGTCACGTCTTATGTGGGTCCACACAGTTGTGTACCTTTTGGCATGCGAAGAGACGGTAAAATGATGGATTATAATTTTGTTGCATCAGAAATTGTGGGAAAATTGCGACAAAATCACACTGCTCGTATTGATGAGCTCTGGGAGATCATACATACTAAGTATAATCATGACCTTTCTTACTATAAGGTATGAGACGCAAAACAAAAAGCAATTGCTAAGATATTTGGGGATTGGAAGGAGTCTTACCAAAGGTTGCGAAAGTTGTTGTTAGCATACTTGGATCAGGATTCAGGTATCCAGTACAACTATTACACCATACCTAGGGGCATAGATGGTACTGTGTTACTGCGCTATGTATTTTGGGCATTCGATCCATGCATTGCTGCATTCAGATATTGTAGACCAGTGATTAGTATTGTTGGGACTCATTTGTATGGTAAATATCGAGGGGTGTTGATGATTGTAATGGCAACCGATGCTAACCAAAAGGTTTTGACTCTCGCCTTTACTGTTGTGGACAAGGAGTCAGGGGGTGGTTTTTAGAGTGTCTCAGGATTTCGATAGAGTATGTGGTACCTAAGGAGGGTACTTGCATTATTTCTGACCGACATAAAGGTATGAAATGCGCCATTGCAGAGTAGCCTAGAGATGAAGACGGAAACTTATAAGTGTTTCACCGATATTGCCTTCGACATGTTGTTAGCAACTTCAACACACACTTTGATAATCGGAGTCTAAAGGCATTGGCCTTGAAAACTAGATATGCGACTTATGAAGCTAAATTTGAGTCCATAATGCAAACCATTAAGGATGTTGAGATTAATGTACTGAGGAGTGTACAACCTGATGATCCCCATATTGCACGCTATATGCCATACACATATCTAATAAGTAAGGATCTGGACAAATGGACCCAGTCACATGACGGTGGAAGACGTTATGGGGCAATGACAACCAATATCTCTGAGTGCTTTAATGGGGTGCTTAAAGGTGCCCGCGGATTGCCCATTGCTGCAATGGTTGAGTTCACTTGGTGCAAACTTGTTGCATATTTTCACGATCAACATAAAGAAATTACCTCTGATCTCTCTCAATATAAGGTGTGGAGTGATTATGCAATGGGGATTTATACCAAAAATGTGCAGAAAATTTCAGGACACACTCTGAGGAATTTTAATCATGAAATTGGTGTATATCAAGTGGTTACCCCGTACAATGATCATAAAGGTGGAGGGGAAAACAACAGTCATGAAGTGCATGTGTTTGATAGAACATGTGGTTGTGGAAAGTGGCAAAACATTAAGATCCCTTGTTTACATGCAATTAAAGTTCTTCAAGGCCTGCACCTCGATGCGACCAGCTATATTGACCCATGTTACAGTTTGGGCAACGCCATTTAGACATATGCACATCAATTTGTGGTGCCAAAGTCAGAGTCATTGTGGAGGGACGTTCGCGGACCACAGTCGGTGCCTAACCCACAGTTGTTGCGGGCCAAAGGTCGTCCTGTAAAGTCAAGAATAAGGAATGAAATGGACGGGGTACGGCGAGAACGGGGAAGCCGGAGGGAAGATTCGGACTTGAGGGAGATTCAACCAAGGCAACGATGCAGAGTGTGTCATGAAGATGGGCATAACCACAGAAGATGCTCAATTCCCGTAGGGCTTCGACAAGCGGTAGTGCTACAAACTAGGCAAGTGCTATCGCTGTTTTTATATAGTATGCTTAGAGTTTCATTTGCTTGTTGTTCTTCGCATTTGGGAACTAACGACCGTATTTTAATATTTTTCAAGCAAGTGGAGACTCAATTTTGGAATGGCATTGTACATGAGAGTTGTGGTTATCTTTGGTATGGACAAGTGCTAAGCGACTATGTAGACTATGTTGTATCGACTCAGTTGTTACTTTCTTTATGACTAAATGCTGTTGTAATTGAACTATTCGCTATCCATTGTACTCGTTACATTAGTTGCATTGTGCAGCGTTTGCCAATAATGCCAACAATTATAGTACTTTGGTATTAGTAGCTAGTACTTTCGTATTAGTAGCTAGTACTTTGACAAGTTCTTTTTTGACTGAAAGAGATAGGTACTTTGGCAAGTTCAATGATAGCTAGTAATGTTTTTTGTGTGTCTCATGTAGTGTGGTTAAATCTGTTTGGTTTGTAGCGAAGAGGGCAACTATAATCCCATGAATAGTAACCGTTTTAATTCAATTTTTCACATCTGATATACTCCCTTTGACTGGTATCATAATATATTATGCTTGTATCTAGTTATTTACAGTGCCCATGTGATGCCGGATTTGGTTTAGTGCTACAGGGGAATAAAAACTGATGTAAAAGAACTCAACTGCAATGTTCCCTCAGAGTCACATAACTATTGATTAGTAAAATAAAAAGCCATATAACTATTCATGCAGTAGTTTAGGCATTGCTCATACTTAAAAACAACTAGTGATAAATCAACAAAGCTTTGTATTTGAGTACTACTTTAAGGAAATTAAAACTGCATGTTTGAATAGAAACCTCTGGTACTGAATTCCAGTGGCAGTATCTCCAAAATTACTACTGATGAAGCTTTTTATTTACTTATTTGGTCTTTGGAAGCTTTTACTACAGTAGTAGTAGCTGGAACAACTCTGTCTGGACCATCTATGGCTGGTTTTATTACAGTAATAATAGTACATTGTAGAAAATGGTAAAAATAGCCTATTTTTCATCAATGTTGATTTAAAAGAGGGCACATAATCATTGAGATTTAAAATGGTATAATTGTACTGGCTGGGAGGACCATGTGGCTGCCCTCCCATTGTATTGAATAATTTCTCAAAAGACTATTCTGGCTGCATTATGAGGACCTGAAAGAAACAGTGATTCTTTAACTTCAATAAACTATGCAGTATAAACAAAATAAATTTCTGCACTAGTCACTCCTAAAATTGTGTATTAGTCATGCTAAAGAACAATAGATATCTGTTGTTAGTAAAAGTCAAGACCAACAAGAGCAAATTTTGATTGGCAATGTATTTGGAGTGCTTAAGCATGTAACCAAGCAATCTCTATTTAAAGAACCGATAACTATCTCTCATATTATGTTTTTTTTTTTTTTTAAGTCCTCTCATATTATGTTCTATTGGTTTACTGATGCACATGGGGGAAGTGGGGTGGGTAAAGGGAAAAAAAATTCCCAGTTAAAACTCGATTTCCATTTGTGTGGCATATACATAAATAACTGCCATTATAAATCGAGTTTCAAAGGCTCGATTTATAATGGATTTATTACCATTATGCCACCGAAATGGAAATCGAGTTTTAAAGACTCGATTTCCATTGGGAATTATGCCAGTGGCATTTGGCAGTAAATATTTTTGAACTCTCGACCTGGCATACTCGCTGTTAAGGAACTCGAGTTCTGAATAGAAATCGAGTGTCTAATACTCAATTTACACTATTTTTGCTTTTTTTTTTAAAAAAAAATAATGAAAATCGAGTGTCTAATACTCGATTTATATTGTTTTTAAATAATGGAAATCGAGTATGACATACTCGAGTTCCACTGGAACTTTTTTTTTTTTTTTTACAATTTTAGAACTCAGTACTACCCTGCATCTTCTCATCTACAAATTTATGCCTTCTATGAGGCCTTGTAATGCAGGATCTTAGGTCCTCTTAAACTCCCAAATTATAATGCATAAGTATGAAACTAATTACCATATCCTATCTTTGATTAAAATAATTACGAAACTAATTCATTCATAAACTCCTCAACATTAACTTCTCCATCATCCGTACATTTTAAAGGCCATCACATCCAAAATCAGCATTTCTTAACAAATGGAGTCATAGGGTTTACTAAACTAGGGATGTGAACCACAAAATCAGAATGTGGAATGCTTTCATGAGCTTCTCCTTAATGTCCCTTTCTCCAATTTTGGCTGTCATCATGTGCACAAATTCATCAAAATCAATTGCTCCACTGCCATCCTTGTCCACGTCTGCAATAAAGTCCATATAAAGTCCAAGCTGTTGGACATAGCTAGTAGTACCATCTCCACCACATAGGAATCCTCTGAAGTTGTCAAGGTAGAGATAAAAAGAAAAAAAGTGATTAAGTCTAGTACAAATGAAACCTAGTGTCAGGAAAATTATTAGAATTCAGCAGCACTTAACAGTTCTTGGGATCACACATCCAAAAAACAGGTTCCATATCCCATAAAACGCAGAGGAAACAATGGAAGCAATTTGTGCTTAATCAAGAAATAGTTTTACTGCTTTTGTATGCATGTAAGAATGAATAGAAATGTATTTTTCATGTTTGAGCATGAGCACATACTTATAGTTGTGTTTTGATTTTTATTAAATTTTTTTTCAAAAAGTGAATTACTGGTCTTGCTTGCTTTTAATGGAGATATTGCAAGTTAAATAGCATAAAACGATGACTCTTGCTTGCTTTAATAGTTCAACTAAGAATTCTTGTTTTGCATGTATTAATCCCTTGTACAAAATTTTTCAAACCCATGACAATAACCAAAACAACAACTAAAAATACCCCTACAAATGTCAGTTGACAAGCCCCATATAGATTCCCTGGATCCTAGAAGAATCATGTTCATTCCATTATTAGGTCAATTGACATTTCTCCTATAAGAATGGGTGGAGGTGAGCGCTTGAGGTGTAGGAAAGCTAATTGCTAATAGGTACTATGTATTTGTACCTAATGGTAGTACACTTTAAGAAAACTATGCTTTTTACCTTTGTTAATGTAAAATAGCCAACAAACTCTATATTTATACTTGTTCTATGTTGGTTAAGAAGGTACATTGCTTGTTCTCACTTTTATTTTTGCATGATGTAGCAAAATCGAAAGTTTTTTGCCAGCACTGCAACATTTTTACAGTCGATCACTTCAAAGACTCAATCTAGAAAAATGCAGGAAACAAAAAAGAAACACCCACATGCTGAATCCTAGATGTCCTTTTTATCTACACCACTGTCTCTAATCCTACATTACACTAGGATCAAATCCAAAATAAAAAAAGTAAGCAAAGAAAACTGATCTCTTTGTTGGGTTTTGGAGAAGAATGCGAAAGAGTAAAGTAGTGATAGAAATGTATATTTCCAAAAATATTAATTACTTGAAGAAAACATATTAGCAAAAATTGGTCAAATTAGTGATAGAAATGTATATTTCCAATTGTAAGAAACCAGTTGACTACTCTTACCTTACACCTTGACTCCCATCGAAAGTGCACAAACCAATCTGTGACCAAATTTTCATTGGTTGGTCTTGGCAAAGTATAGTGTTGGTCATTAGAATTGAACAAGCATACATCATACAACAATTAGTTCAACCCACAACCTCACCCTCCACTTCACTCTTACAAAGGAATAAGGTATCATTTGAGTTACCTTTTTTGAACTTTACGCTGTCTGGTATAATGAGGAGGAGGTCTTGCATGTCCTTCGTCAGATGCCTCGAGCCCAGCTTTGTGTCCATGTTTGTGCCCCCCTGTCCCACAAGGAGGTGCCTTTGATATACGTTTTGGCCGACCTTCCGCCACTGCAGGTAACCCAACAGTTTGCTCAGCCTGAACATGGGGTGGGTCAATGTCTGAAGAAGGGCTAGTAGACGTACTGTGGGAGACCAAGTGTCACCTTTGACTAAATTTAAATTATCGTTTCTATTAAAGATGTAGCTAGCGGATAGCGTAGACGACAACGCTAATTAAAAATTCATATGAGCAGAAAATTAAAAATAAATAAAATGGAAAGAACAATGTATACCGCAACTCTAAAGCCTGAAATTGGAAATATTACGCTATATGCATCTCAAATTGGATTCTTAAATCAACAAAGTTCTCTATAAGGAATTTTAAGCAGACAACAGCTTTAAAAGGGAGGTTTGATGCTAAGTAGACATTGGACCACATATATCATGTTCTCTAAACAGTGGTTTCATGCTAAGAAGTACAGTAAGATGTAGAAGACATAGAGAAGTTACCATTAGAATCAATTTAGCACTGGGGACATCGATGAACCTCCGAGTTACCCTTCTGAACCAGTCGAAGTACTCATGCTGTGGAGGCATATCACCAAGCACTGCTTCACAACGCCGTTGAAGCCGATTACCCCACTCCACGATATGCACAGCATGTTTCCGCACCCAATCAACACCGACCTTCCCCCTTAAACCAATGGCATGAAGCACTGTGTCAATATCAACAGCGCGGGGAATTTCTTGGATCATTCCAAATTGACAAACGACACGATCTGGTGTATGTTTCTCTACTAGGTGGAAACATACAAGTGGCACCGTTGCCGTCCACACGACCCTCCCTGCAACGCACCACGGTGGAAGGTCCTCTAATTCGGCTTCATACGGCTGCCACACCACCTACAATAGCCCAAAAACAAGTAGCAACACATAAGGCAACTATGTTTATATTTCAAAGTTCACCAAATGTATATCTTGTTCCTAAACATATTAAACAACGCATTTTCATACCTAGTCTAGCAACATTGAAACTATTTTCTCGCGATACCTGTCCCTGAAGATGTGGGCGGGCCTGTTTTTCTTGTTTGGGACCCACACCCACCTACAGTCAAGAACAAGGGATCAATATCTAGAACTTTCCTACTAAGATAATGTTATAATTAAAACTATAATGTAATCACATATAACTACTAAGATAATCTTATACATATGTACTCAATTAATAATATCACTAGAATAAGAAACAGTCCTTATAAAAAACAAAGCACATACAAGGCACATGACAGTCACAAACTTAGAATATATTTACGTAATCATATATATTGAACCTCAGTTTAAAATTTTTTAATGTTGACATAAATAATTTGTAGAATAGAAGCCTTTAAAATAAATAAATAGAATCAAGTTACATGATTGTGGGCTTAGGAAATGATCACATAATGTATATGACGTGTATGAGGTAGAGACTTACTTAAGGGACAGTGGACCACGCACTAGAGGACTATAAGCACCCACTGGCAGGCCATGCTAAACTGCTAGGCACAAATAGGGAAACCTGGCCCACGCCCAATACTGGACCAACAGTAAGCACCCACCAATCTGACCAGCTTTCTTATCGCTTGCCCTGCATAACTCTCGGTACAACCATGCAAGGCAAGCACTTCCCCAACTGTACCTTCGTGGGTTACGAAGGTCTTCCAACTACTGCACCCACAGTAGATGCACCCTATTACCGGATTTGTCCATGAAGATTGTGTCCCCCAGTAGCGCTAGGATGTAGCATCGTGCGTACTTATGCAGTTGATCCTCTTCAGCATTAGGCGGCAATGGATCAACAACTTCCTCCAAAAGCCGTTTGATGAGAATCCTTTAGCCGTTAAGTTGCTTATGCTCTTCATTTATAGGTTGAAAGCCAAGGAACTCGTCACACATATTCTCCCATTCTTTCTGCGTGCTCCCTGTTACAGCGTCACCATCAACAGGAAGCCTGAGAAGTACCTCCACATCTTGTAATGTGATGGTGATCTCACCATGTGGCATGTGGAAGGTGTGAGTCTCGGGCCGCCATCGCTCCACTAAGGCCGTTATCAGGCCATGGTCAATCTCTCTACTCGGGATCCTGAGGAGTCTCTCCAAACCAAGTGCCTTAATGATGTCAACAACTCGGTCGTCCACCATTGGCTCTCGATTGGAGAACTCTTTACTACGAGCACGACAGGTAAGGGACCCTGGATCCTACACAAAACAGAACCATGGATTAACATATGACAGCAAGTGTGCGTATATTGTATGAATTAAATGCATGTACATTCATCAAATCTTTAGTATTGTGTTTTACCCGCCCATTCCAAATAGCTTCTAACCGATGGTTGGGCTACAACGTCAACACCGAGTCGTCAATGGGGCCAAGATGCGCATGGTCAATCTGTTCGGCATTTGCAGCCGCCATACTGCACAAGAATAATAAGCAGTTAGTTTGAGAAATGAACACATAGTATGGTTTTGGAACTAGGTATGAGTTAGAGCAACAAAAGCCAGTTTGTACAATGAGAATTCAGTAAAATATGAAAGAATGATTTGGTAAAAGGTGAAAGAATGAATGAACGATGAAAGAATTCAGTGAACAAAGTCTGTTAAATAACTTAACAACAAAAGTCTGTTAAATACAGGGGGGGAATCAAAATAATTAACAAAAATGTTTTGAATTTCAAACAAAGTAAAAAATAATACACACCACAAAAATCAATTTGAATTTTTGAAGGAGGCTAAGTATACTTATTTTGTATAATCTTACGTGTATATATCAAATTTTTTTTAAAATTTTAAAATCCAGGGGGCCATGGCCCCCCTAATCTAGCTGTGGATCCGTCCTTGTTTGACAGTATCTTCACCAAAACTATTATCTAGTGGGCATAATAGTTCTCCATATGTATCAATAGAATTGTTTTAATGTGATTTGTTAGCTTTGTCGTCACCACATAGGCTTCATGTTCTTCCACCAATTCCATTGCCAAATTCACTTGATGATTAAGGTACTCATTACCATCACAACCCTTTTTACTAAACTTTAAACATATATCCTACTATCTACAATTTATCTCCCTTAACTCCTATTTTTTAGATGATTTAATCAGTGAACATAGTTTTTTTGAGCCTTTTCTTGCCTGCATCAAGTAGCTTGAATAAACTTTGGAAGAGAGAGAGAGAGAGTTTGGTCTATAGCTAAAGATTAGATGTGGTGATGACTGCAAAGAATTCTGATCCAAGGCTTTTGAAAAATGGTCAAATAATTAATTTAATTTTAATTAGACTCTTCAAACTAAATTTATTACAACATAAACTAAGCCTTAGTTCCAAAATTTTAAGGTTGACTATGGATCATTAACAAACTAAAAAGGGTTGGCCACATCTATTCTACTGACCTAGTGTCATTAGTCATTACTGTATCTTCTGTGAAAATCCACAAAAAGTGGTTAATTACTATGTGCTTTGTTAGCAGATATACATATAAGCTAACCTAAAGAACACACTTCTATATTGGATCATTCTTTCTTTTCTTTATTGGTGAGTTTGTGGCTTTCACCTCTTATGAACAAGGCATCTAATTTATTTTGTTACTTGTAAAACATAGATCTATTCTCATCTTTTGCACATCAAAAAGTTAGTTTAAGTAAATCATATCATTTTTTTTTTAGAATTTTATCCTTATAGCACTTATATTAGAATCAGCATATTGTAACACAAATGCTATTTATGTATTAATATCTTAGAAAAACTTATTTATATTTGTTTTTAAAGCTAATTGTTGAAGCATATGTGAGCACGTGCTTTAGCAACCTGAGGCACGCAGTCTAGGGGGTCGTGTTATTGGTGGCATCACTCAACGTCTTGCTGCACGGTTACTGCAACAAGTACTCAGGGTTCTGACAACTGCTTCTGCTACAACCTTGTGACAATTGAAACAGTTTTTGGGTGGGGTGGAAGATGTATGTTAATATATTTCATGTCAACTATGATTAAAAAAATGTCTGCCACTATCTTCTTCCCATACTAAAATACTATCAATACTTATAAAAAAAAATACTATCAATTGATAAAATGAAAAAAAGTAAAAATCACTTCTGGGATGTAAAAATGTGTATATGGGGTTGAGCAGGAAAGTTCTACTTCAAATTAATTTTGTCATGTAAACAAATTGTTGCTTCATAGCTTTCTTACAGGAACGTTTAGACATGCATGGATGTCAACCCTTTGAATTACATTTCATATAGCATTTGAAATTAGTTTAATTTAATTTGTAGACTACCTAAAGACTCTTTTTATTAACACTTTGCTATTATCATTTTACAAGATAGCATTAACCAGTTATTTGATGATAGGATAAAATTGGCCCTCGCGGTTTCACCTCTGGCTACAAATGAGAATCATTATCTGAAAGGAGTAAAATTCTAGACAAAACAATTCTATGGACGTGGAAACAAACTTAGTCATAGTTTCATAACACAAATTATATAACAAAGTGCACTTGTTTAGCATAAAAAGGTTCATGCAATTGAACATGAATTAGATAACAAAGAGCACTTGTTTAGCATAAAAAGATTCATAAAACAGGATTCTTGTTTGATGACATAAACTTAATTTTTTCTTAGTGAGGATGGATGACACATCTCAAACCCGTATAATATGAATTTAAATGCATGACCAATGGCAAATAAAGCTATTAAACCCCTAAAAATAATAAAAAGTCTAAAATAAAATAAAAACAAAATCTTGAAAGTAACTCAAGTCATAAATAAAAAACCATCAAAGCTCACAAAAGCTCTATCTTGGGACAATGCTCTTTTACAGTCAACCATCAAGTTTGTTTGCTCTCTTCTTCTTCTTCTTCTTCTTCTTCTTCTTCTTCTTCTTCTCCTTAAAAAAAATTAATGATAATTCGATAGTTACAATAATGAGAAAGAGAGTATTCAAATCTTGCTTCTCCTCATAAAGGAAAACAAACAATGACAATAAGTTAAGAGGTTCTTGACATCAAGTTTGTTTACTAGATCATCATCAAAATAATTCTTTGAGACTCTTTTTAAGTTCATTTATCAAGAAGTTCCTTCATATAATTTTTTTTTCCAAATGAGGACTTTAAGTTGATAACATCATAATAAGATCAGGAAGCAAATGCAGACAAGTAAAATTTTGTTCTCAAATAATCTGTTCTTTAAGACAGACCCTTAATCTATCATTATTTTCCTTGGAAAAATTATTCCATACTCCGGGAGCAACACTCCCTCCTCTCAGAGAGTAACACACGAAAAAAAAGTCCTAAAATAGTACACTCATCAATCAAAACAATCATAATTATGGAACACACCCTAAATCTCTGCTTAACCATCTAAATAGCAAGAAACAACAATAACAACAACAACAACAACAAAGAAAAAAAAAACAGAACAAAAAAAAATCAAATCAAATCAAGTTGATCACACAACAAGAAAAACACCCAAAAATGTACTTCAAAAGTGGGTTTAGAAGAAGAAAATCACACCTGAGAGAACTGGAGAAGGTGCTTGAGAGTGGAGAGGGTGAGTAAAAGAGGCGTGATAGTGGAGACTTCAGTGTCTGTGTGAGAGTGAGTGATGAGTGAGACTGGAGAAGGTGAGTGAGAGAGGCGTGACAGCAAAGAGGGTGTGTAAGAGTGAGATGGTGAGTGACAATGGAGAGGGTGATGAGAGAGGTGTGAGTCTGTGCGAGAGGCGTTAGGTTTAAATTTGAAAAACCCCTATTAGAAATCGAGTCTCAGAGACTCGGTTTCTAGGTGACTTCCACGTTTCAACTGGCTTCCACGTGGATGAACACGTCACACATAAATCGATGCTTATGGGCTCGAGATATAAATCGAGTCTTAGAGACTCGATTTCTACGTGGATGCCACGTGGACAAAGGGCCAGCTCAATTTGATCAACACACAAAAACCGAGCCTCAAAGACTGAATTTCTAGGCCCAAAATCGAGTCTTTGAGACTCGAGATGTTAGTAAATTATATAGTTTATAAAATTAGCCTACTAACTAAATAGTTTAGAAATTTGGCTTAATTCCCAATTTTGGCCCAGAGGACTTGGTTTCGTTATAAACAAGATGACTTGCTTTTCTTTTTCTTTTTTTATTACTCAATTTTGTCTTTTAGTAACATCAGTGGGGTTTGAGTTGGCAACCACTAATGCTTAATAAAAAGCACATCAGAAATGAACTTTTTAGAACCACAAATAAATAATAAAATAATACATATAAGTACATGGACCTTCCAACCACTACAACAGTTGCCCTACAGTACCCTACCTCACTAGGTTTTATTTCAACTTTTAAATTTTATAACATTATTTTATTCCTATTTCCTACATGTAATTTTAATTTAAAAACACTCTTTTTCACACTTCTCATCCTCCGGACCTTTTTTCTCTTTTCTCTCTTTTGTTTTTTTTGTTTTTGTCTTTATTCTTTTTTTCTACTCCTTTCTTACTCAGAGCAACTCTCTCTGTTCTTTTCTTCCCCCCGTAGCCCCCCTCTGTCAGTTTTTTTCCCCTCTACTCTCTAATAGCAACTCTCCTCTTTTTATTTTTATTCCTATACTCTCTCTTCTTCTTCTTTTTTGGGCTCTATTGGATTCAACACAAAAACTAGTTTTATAGACTAAATCCTATGCATTAGGAACAAAGTAAGAGAGGCTTGATTATAATTTTCAGTACATTAATATATATGATTTAAGCTCTATATATGTAAAAAAAAAACTATATTTAATATTTAGCGCCTTGCTTCACTCGAGCTAGCGCCTTTTGGCACCTCGTCGCCTTGGGCGATACAAGGCCTTAGCGCCTCAAGGTCGCCTAATGCCTTTGACTACCTTGGTTAATTCCCCCCAAAAAATAATGCCTCTAACATTAGAGATGCCTCTAACATTAGAGACTTTAGACCCATCAGTCTCATGAGTAGTGTCTATAAAATTTGGCAAGGGTTTTGTAAAATCGGTTGAGAGGGGTTTTAGATAGCCTTGTTTCTAAGTCTCAGAACACATTTGTGGGGGGAAGACAGATTCTAGATTCGGTCCTCATTGCAAATGAGTGTCTGGATAGTCATTTGAGGTGTAAAATCCTAGGTGTAATTTGCAAATTGGATATCAAAAAAGCCTACGACCGTGTAAATTAGGAGTCACTCATTTACTTACTAGGGATGATGGGGTTTAGAGATAAATGGTGTAAGTGGATCAAAACTTGTATATCTACTACTCAATTTTCAGTTCTTGTTAACGGGTCTCCAGAAGGTTTTTTTGGTTGCTTGAGAGGGGTTAGGCAAGGAGATCTACTTTCCCCAATGCTGTTTTTATTAATGATGGAGGTGTTTAGTAGAATGCTTAAGAGGATGGAGGGGGGCTAGCTTGCTAGTGGCTTTTTAAAGCTAATAGGGTGGAGGGTGATGGAGTGTGTATTACTTATTTGTTATTTGCAGATGACGCAATTCTTTTTTTTTTTTGATGTTGATGTTAAGCGGTTTCTTCATATCAAGATGTTATTGCTTTGTTTTCAGGCAGGATTGAAGGTTAATGGGAGTAAAAGTGAGCTAGTTACATTAGGGGAGGTGATAATGTGCAATGGTCTGATAATAAACATGGAAGCCGTCTTAAATAATCATGGAAAATTGCTCCTCCATATTCAACGATACCAAAATCATGACCAACTGTGATCTAAAAAAGCTATTCGACCACGTGAAAGCACCCCCCTCCAAAGGAAAATCCTCCAGCCCTTGTTGGAAAATAAAATCTGAAAAGTGTTGCATTGCAGGGGTAATAGATCTTGCTCCTAATCTCTCACTAGGGAATCGAACCACATTAAAATATCCTCCCACAAACCATGGCACATCCCACCAGCTAGTTAGTCCAGCTAACTCTTCCCACATCGTTCTCTTATCAACATCCTGAATAGGCCCATATACCCCAGTGAATGCCCATTCAAAATCCGAAGACAAAATTTTAAAACAACCAGACACAGAGAAATCCCCCACTGCTTCATTCACCTTTTCCATAAATCTTTTATCCCACATAAGCAAGATACCCCAAGATGCCCCAATTGAACCCACAAATAACCTGTCTTCAAACTGGCTACCCATAAAGATCTTAACATACTTCTGGTAACATATTCCAACTTGGTTTCCTGTAAACAGACTACATCTACCTGCCATTGCTTAAGCAAGTTCTTCACCCTCAAATCTTTTTGAACGGTCAATCAGACCCCTTACATTCCATGATAGTACCTTTAAATTCATAATTCTGATCTCAACCTCCCACTGTTGTTTGTTCTCTTTTAGAAGTCCCTACCCTGTAGTTAATATTAGTAATCAAATTCTTCAACTCCAGCTGCCTTCTGGCTTCTGAGTTCGGAGCTACCCTTTTTTTTTTTTTTTTTTGGAGTGAAACCTTCATGAACATCTTCCAAATTAATTTCCGCAGCACTCACCAGCTCCATAATTGCCTCCTCAAAACCATCAGTCCTTACACCCATATATTTCCCACACCCATTAAATCTTTTCGTCACCCAAGTAGATTGGTGCTTCAAGTGTGATTTACTTGTATTCCCATCAGATAAAGATTCTTCCCCCTCCCCAGTTTCTGGTATAGACACCATCAGTGGTTTAACCCATATTGGTTCTTCGTCCTCTAGTCCAGTTAAAGCCAAATCAGTGTTTGACATAGCCAAAACATCCGCCACTGTGTTTACCAGTTTTCCCTTTGTTGTTTGTTGCTAACATACTTTGGATTTTTTGTTATATTCCCCTCCATCCCCAACTATTCTTGGCCTTCGATATTACCACTGACCCCTTGCTATTTTTAGCCCCATATTCCAATATCAATAAATATTGTCCCCTTTCATTCTTATGCTTCTGAAATACCATCACCCTACCTGCCTCTCAAAAAGTCTTCACCACATTTTGTTCTGATGTTAACGCAACAACTTCTTCCATAGACGCACAAAACCACTGTATCCTTGCCTTGCCCAAAATAATGTTATTCATGCTCTTTCTACCCCTTTCAATAATTTGCAAGCAATAGTTACTCCCGGCCTCTAAAAAAAGCAGTTAATAGAAATTTGATTCAACTTGGAAAAATTTTCTGCCTCTATTTTCCCCCTCTTGCTCCCTAATCCCTTCTTTTCTTGGTTTGGATTGCTTCATGAAGGCTTGGTTGGCCAAGGGTTTAGAGGAAACATGGATAGGTTGGATCTATTTTGCTCGAGAGGGTTGGTCTGTGTTTGTTTGTAGTGGTTGATCAATATTGGTTGGTGGCTGAAAGGGTTGGGCAATCTGTATTTGGTTGGGTTTGTATGGTACCTGTGTATTGGGTTGGTCTGTATTTGTTTGGGGTGGTGGTTGATAATTGGGTAAACCAAAAGGCTGGCTAGATGGTACAAAGTGTGGTGTGGGATGTGACTAGGGTATTGGCCATGGAAAGAAAGGATTGAAAAGGTATTGGAAGGGAAACTGTCGTGGGGAAAAGGGGTGGTTTAGGATAGGATTGGTTTTGAATTGATGTTTAGGATAGGATTGGTTTCTATGTCTTTGGATTTGTTGATGTATTTCTCTCATCTTTGGCTATTTATCTACGTTGAATGCATTAATGAGAAAGAAGCAAAACACTAACTAAAAATATATATTTCTTCTCTTAAGTTGAGGAGATTGGTCATCTGAATTGACTAAATCTTTTACATTGAGTAAATTATCCTGTTTCACTTTATTGATCTGGTTGGGAATGAGCCAATGGACAGCACTTACCATTCACAACTGGACAATCCTATTGTTTATTTGTATGAAGAATCTAAGGTCTTTATCGAATTTTATTAACCATTCACTTCAATTTGTTAATAGTATTCTTCCTTTTCATTTGTTGCATTTAGTATATTAAAAGTTCCCTTTTCGGTTTATTTGTTGCATTTAGTTTATCAAGGGTTCCCTTTTCGATTTAGGTCAAGTGTTGAGAGACTTGGTGGTAAAGCTGGCTAGTGCACAAGTTTTCTATAAGCAGCGGCTATTTAAATATTTGCAGGTACAACTATTGGTTTTAACTTCTCTAACATTTTTTTTTTTTGAGAAACAAACTAATTGTTACACACACACACACACACTTAATTACACTCTCTCACCATGTCCAAACACATTACTTAACCCAAAATACCACTATAAAAGTATCACTATAAAAGGGCCTTAACTTCTCTAACATTTAAATGAAAGTATTAGTTTCTATGTAGCTGATGCTTTTCCTATTTATGCATACAATATTACCTTGAAGGGTCAAAGATCGTGATGTGTGTTAACGTCTCCTCCTTCGCTTCTTCTATTATAATGAAGTTAGCGGGCAACGGTTGACAATTTCAAATGTGGCCTGAGCTTATTTGTCAAATATTCATCAGCAAGTAGGGTTCCTTTTGTTCAAATGTGGCCTGAACTTAATCTTGTGTTTGCCAATTTTTTATGTTGACATATTTTCTTGCTTTTCTAGGATTCCATGCTTACATTTGAGGGAGTGGAACACTTTATTGATCTGGCTGGGAATGAGCCAATGGACAGCACTTACCATTCGCAATTGGACAATCCTATTGTTGATTTGTATGAAGAATTTAAGGTCTTTATCAAATTTTATTAACCATTCACTTCAATTTGTTAATAGTATTCTTCTTTTTCATTTGTTGCATTTAGTATATTAAAAGTTCCCTTTTCAGTTTTTTTGTTGCATTTAGTTTATCAAGGGTTCCCTTTTCGATTTGGGTCAAGTGTTGAGAGACTTGGTGGCAAAGCCGGCTGGTGCACAAGTTTTCTATAAGCAGTGGCTATTTAAATATTTGCAGGTACAACTATTGGTTTTAACTTCTCTAACATTTTTTTTTTTTGGAGAAACAAACTAATTGTTACACACACACACACACACACACTTAATTACACTCTCTCACCATGCCCAAACACATTACTTAACCCAAAATACCACTATAAAAGGGCCTTAACTTCTCTAACATTTAAATGAAAGTATTAGTTTCTATGTAGTTGATGTTTTTCCTATTTATGCATACAGTATTACCTTGAAGGGTCAAAGATCGTGATGTGTGCTAACGTCTCCTCCTCCGCTTCTTCTATTATAATGAAGTTAGCGGGCAACGGTTGACAATTTCAAATGTGGCCTGAGCTTATTTGTCAAATATTCATCAGCAAGTAGGGTCCCTTTTGTTCAAATGTGGCCTAAACTTAATCTTGTGTTTGCACTTAGGAAGATGCCTGCAGTATTTTTACATATTTAAAAAAAAAAAAAAAAAACTGATGCCTACAGTATTTTTGTAACACAAATGCCTAAATTAGGTTCTTCTCCTAATTGTAGTTGAATTTATGTTAAACTAATTAAATTGCTGTATGAGATGCTCAACTCATGGACTTTCTGCCACTCCTCTGCCCTTTCAAAAGTAAAATCATGATTGTTAAAAGCACTGTAGTGTTCCTGCTTCTTGTTCAGCCACCAGTCTACAAATTGTAAAAATCCTGAAGTACAGTGGCTTTTTAGGTTGGAAAGCATTAATCCCCTCTTTCTAAAAACTCTTCTCCAACTATGTAGGGTACTTTGTCAAAATTAGAAGAATTCTCATTATACTTTATGATTCCTAGGCATTAGTTATATTTGATATGTCTAAACTTATTAGCTTATAGGGTTTTAAATCATTATAAATTATGGATCCTAAATTTCTACTCTAATTTGTTTTATTGGCATGCTGCTGCTCAAAGTCAAACATTAGAAGATAAAAATTTGAACCCTGTACCTATCCAAAAAAACAAATTGAACCTTGTGGATTTCAATTTCATTGTTTAATAGAACTGGAATTTTAATCGTTGCTTCATCTTAGTTTTGGAACCTCTTGATGATGTTAGGGAAGATGTAGATGTGAAATTCCCAAAACCCTTGGTGACATCAACCCTATCTAAAAAACACATTGAGGCTGAGAGGCAGGTCAAGGAGGTGAGATGGAAAAAAGAAAAAATGCAGGATGATATTCAAAGAGAATAAGCATTATTGAACCATGTGAAGTTCAATTTTGATAAGAAGCAAGAGTTTCTGAAGTTCCTTGCTGAAAGCTCATCACACGCAACTCTGGTAATGCCTTGAACTGATCCCTAGCTATCAGCAATTTGTGGTTTGCTTATGGAAGCAACTTTTGTAAGTTTAATTAGTAGACATGAAGTAGAAATTAAACTTTTAAATTGACGGATGTTGTATGCTATTTACTTTTTTTTGGGTTTAGGGGTTGGCAATTAACTTGATCTTTGTGAACAATGTATTGAAATTCCCTGTTTTGAGCATGACCAAAAAATATTTGATTGGAAAAGATAAATTCTTATGTCCTCTTTGAGCTTTCATCCTCTTTTAAATTATGATGTCAATTAAGTGCTGTGTTGGAGACTTACTAATCAGCTATAGTGATGAAAGCAGCTATATTTCAACCATGTTGATATTGTATATGATGGATTTACTCTCTAGGATCAAATCTTATTTGTTTTCCAAACCTTGTGAACGTTTCGTTGTTATCCCTTTCTTTCGTTCCTCTCTCTAGTTGTCTCTGTTGCAGGGACTATAATTTGACTCCCTACAACCACTCTAAAAACAGGTCTGCGTGGCGTGATGTCGAATATCATAAAAGATTTGAGTGTCTTTCTCATCACCAATTGGTTTTGAGGTAGAATGACATAACTTACGGTCCGACAATCTCATATATTCTACATTTGTGGATGACTTATAAATTTTATAAATGCAACTTTGCAGGGGCAACACCAGTGACCCCAAGATGATGTTTATGTTGAACAAACCAAGCCTACAATTAGTACAGTTGCAGGGAATGGAGGAGCCATTACAGTCTGTTTGTCAGCATGAGCTTTGGCTTAAGATCCATGCTTCGTTTCCAGTTGTGGATGCAAGAAAAAGGTGGTGGTGAGGGAAAGACATTGGTTTTGGGTCTAGTGACAGGATTTTTTGCCTTCAATTTCTGAAGCCGCAGAAGCGGCATTAAATTAGGAATCCCTTGGTACTCGGTAATGCTCATGATGACATTGTAATGCAAGATTAGATTATTGAAGGCTACTTCATTTCCTTCTCATCTGCCTCTAGATGTATTAATGCATTATGTGGATCATTGTGCATAATCTGGTCAATTTGCATAATTAGAGGCTGTTAAGATTGTTTTCTTTTTCTTAATAATGCTGGCTCTCTAATAATTTATTTTTAATAATATTTAGTAATTTTTTAAACTCCCATTAAGTATTATGTTGGATGCTTAAAATTTTGTTTTCTCAATTGATAATTATATGAACTACTCCTTGCGATGCCAATGGGATCGAGTCAAGTCAGCTTACGTGAGTAGATAAGGAGTGATGTTGGTTCTACGTAGGCGTCAAAAGCAAAAAGCGCATCAAACCAACCTTTGTACTTTCACCGGTAAAAAAATAAAAAAAAACATAACAAAGACATAAAATTCAAGGTCTAAAAGCATATTCTTAAAATTGTGAAATTTTGACTTGAGAACATTCTTCCTCTTCGTAAAAACATTTTCAACCTTATCAATTTGTAGTGTGTTTGATTTGGTAGTGAGTGGGCCAAGAATATGATCAGGTTGCCCTTCGATTCTTTCGGCAGTGAGTAGGCCAAGAAGTGAGAGTAGCCATGGAAAACCATGGTACTTAGATCCTGCGCAGAGAGACCTTGAACCAAATATTCATTTTGTAAACATTTTGTATGAAACCCAGAAAATCAGTTAAACTAAAATCAATCCAGAATTTAGAAACTAAAAGCTAAACCCACAAAATCAACCAAAACTCAAAGCTAATGACAGCCATGTTCCGATGTCTTTCTTCTTACTGCATCTGGTGGTAGCGGATGTCTTTCTTGTTATTGCATGCATCTGGTGGTAGTGGATGTCTTTCTTGTATTGCATCTGGTGGTAGCGTGGCAGAAGCCTTGTGCTTTATCTTTTCCTATTTGTCTCTTGAGTTGGCTCACTAGAGCAAGCCCAGGTGTTTGTTTGTTTCTTTGTATTTGTATATTTGTATACGGTTACTCTTTTACATTAATAAAGTTTCAATCTATTATCTCAAAAAAAAAAAAAAAAAGTGAACCCAGAATTTTTGAACGTAAACCCAAACCAAAATCTAAACCCAGAAATCCTGAAGATTAACTAAAAATTAAACCCATAAATTTTGAACATAAACCCACAACCACTTCAACCAAAAATTAAAACCAAATCAAGCTAAAACTTCTATCCTCTTGACACCACAAATTTCTTTTTCAATCTTTTCTATCCTCTTGACAATTTTGTTTAGATTCATGGGCTTGAAATTTGAGAATTCTATTATTAAGAGGAAGGATGTTCTTAAGCTAAAACTTCACCATTTTAATAAATAAGCTTTTAGATCTTGATTTTTATATTTTTGTTTTTGTTTTTTTTTTTGTGTTTTTAACAATAAAAGTACGGATGTGAGTTACGGAATCCTAACAGAGTGAACCTCAGATAGGCAAAGTGCTAACTTTTAAACCACAGGTAGGCAACTTAAATTTTAGTCAAACCACAGGTGGGTAAGTTATAATTTGTCATTTTGCTTTATATTTTCTATTTTCTAGGATGAATTTTGTTTCTATATAGAATGCATGTCCCTATTAAGAATTAAACATAAATATAATTTGATGTCTAATGGACCACAAAAGCTGAGTCAATTGTAAATCAATTGCTAATTTGATATCCAAATTTTTTGTTTGTCAACCACCTAAACAAGATTATTGTTTAGCCTAATTGCATATAAATCTAACAGTTCAAAGTTGGATTGATCAATTTCAAACTGAACCAAATTCCTTATTTTCCAAACGTTAAACATTTAAATCGGTTTAAAGGTGGTGAGATCTCATTCTTCATTGGTGTGGGGGGTTGAGGTGTTTGATAATTGAGTTTTAATTGGAGTAGTGAAATTATGTGGTACAATTTGTAATAGTTAACTAAGTCACACAGTGCAAGTACGATTTACAGTCAAACTTCTATTATTAAGAAAAAAGAATGATAGATTATTAAAATAACTTTTAAAATTTCTAAAAATTCTTAATAGTAAAATTATTATTGGATTTGTATTTTTTTTTTTAATTTTGAAACCTTGGAATTATGTTACTTATTTTAATGTAGTTATAATATGTCCATGAAGGGGTTTGAATTTTGATTCTTCTCATAAAAGAGAGCCAGTAATATTACCGGATTATAAGTTTGAATTTAGATTATTCTCATAAAGGAAAGCCATCAATATTATTACTAGATTATAAGGCTCATGACAGATGAACCCAATTTTTTAATTAAGAGTAACCAATTAAATTAATATACACAACTTCTAAAGCCTAACTATTAGTTTTATTTTACTCAAAAAAAAAAAAAAACTATTAGTTTTACTGCACAACATTTTTTCTTTTGAGAAGATTTTATTACACAATATTGTTTAAGGAAAACGTAAAGACTATTAACAATTTTACTTAAAATTAAAAAAAAAAAAAAAAAAAAAACTTACAAAGTTATAATCTCATATCAGTCATATGTAAAACTATTTAATTATTTATTTGTTTCATGTTTAAAAATTAATAATACTCATGAAGGAACAAATTGATAATTAAGAATTAAAAGATTCTTCCTAAAAAATGATAATTAACATATGGATAAATTATATATTTAATCTGTAATCTTGTGTATCAATTTGATCATTGATATTTTAAACGTGTCAAATGGACATTTAAACCTTTTATTATAATATCAAAATGGCCAATATCATTAAGTAATAAATTAAAAAGGTTGATATATTTTTTTGCGCAAAAACTACGTCGCCTGCATTGAGATATGAGTGTATTTGGACCCACCATCACATATCTACCGCTACTCAAAGTTGAACATTTTTCAAAAAACAATCTCATAAGTGAGTACTGAGCTGATTTCAGTGGACAGAGTTGGGTGAGTGAGGAAGGAACGGCAGTGACGCCTGAAGGTGAAGACCGGCGGCGGCGAGTCCCGACGGCGAAGCTGATTTAGGTATAATCTCTCTCTCGTAATTGTTTGGTTGCCGAGAAAATGTGGAAAGCTTTTTACTTTCTCATAAACCTAAAGGGAGGTTTAGGGTTTCTGGATTCAAAGTTTGTAATTTTATAAGTTTTCCATACTCTTGCTACTTCCCCCATGAAAAATCTCTGCCCGATAAAACCTTAATCTTTGAAGATAAGATATACCCTTAAGAAAATTGGGTTTTTGATTAGGTTACAGATTCAGTGCGATTGCTTTGCTTGTGTATCAGTTAGGGTTTATTTAGTTAAGTACCTGAAATGACTAATACCCAATTGATTTCTGAACTGTTACTTGAATTGGTAATGAATAAAATTACTTATAGTCCAAATTTTTTATATTTAAAATTGGTATTGCTGAGATTCAGAGTTGTATGCTGTATTATTAACTACATTTTGTTGATCTTGAACCCAATAAGCTTACATTCAGTTTGATTACTTAACTGGGGTATGAACTGGACTCAGGTTATCTTGTTTTTTTTTTTTTTTTTTTTTGGGAAACTTACATGCTTACCCACCCAATGGGTCTTGAACCCACAATCTTGCCCTTTATCCCGTTATTGTGGGAGAAGAAAGTGCCAAGCTGAGCTATAGCTCATTGGCAAGGTTGTCTAGTTTTACATACATGATTCAAAAGATCTCTTATGGGTGTTACTTGCATGCGTGAATTGGAAATGGTATTGATGATGTTTGTTGGATGATTTGGATTCAAAATACTCATTTCTGCTTATACTTTAGTATTTTTTGACTTTCTACCCTTTTTTGACAATGTTATTGTTCTAACTTTTACACTGAATATGGTATATAGGATGACTGTTTGGCCTTTCAAATTTGTTGTGCATAACATTGTTGATATTCAAAAATGTGCTGCCTAGAAATTGCATCTTTTCGAACCTTACAAAGCTGCCTTTCTCTATTCTGATATAATCCAAATTGAAGATTATCAGGCGTTAGTTTGTATCTTACAAAACTTCAGTTGGCTTTGTTTGCTTGCATTTGAAAAGGATGTGCTTCATTTATTCCTACCATTGGGCATTCAATTGTGCATCTCTGCAATGATACTTATCTCAGCAATTGCATTGGAACAGTGTGTCTTTTTTATTATTACTATTATTATTATTTGATATTCAGTACTATAATTCAGAGCCCTAGATGGGAAAATGTGAAGCTCTTTTACTTAGTAAAAACATCATCTCCTAGCTGAAATTTCTCTTCTAGTCTTCCCTAGGGTTTAGCTTACAATATAAAAACCAATTCATGACTTAATTTCCAATTTTCCCATAATATGTCCATGATTCACTCAGTGGAAAGTTTCTATTAAATAGTAGTCAGTACTTCACTATAATAGTATAATGTGTACAACATGGGTGGAGCAATTTTATAATTGTAGTTGTTGCTTTTGCTATCTAATATTGCCATCATATAAAGTTAGTTCTTCTGTATGCATAAGCCCATCAAAAGCGAAGCACTTGAATGATTTTTGTTTCTTTTATTATCAAATTATTGTGCTCACCTACCTTGCTTATATTCATCGAAATTTCGTATTAATATTTCAATTCAAAATATCCACTTCCAATCCACATTTGGAAACCTATAAATGCCAGTATCTCAACAAGTTTTATGCACTGACACCTAACAGTGTCAGACAGCTTGAGGAACTGACATCCCTGCAAGATGCATCTGATGTGCAGCAGACACGTTTCATTTATGTCAAGAATCAATGTTATTTTCCTGTCCAAGTTGGTAGGAAATGCTCCAAATGTGTTGGTTTAAGTGTACTTTTTGATATTCTGAACGTGTACATTTCCTAATCTTAAAAGTGCTGTGTGGTGACCAAAAAAATGTTTTGTATGTTAATAAAAAATGGATTTTCTAAATTTTAAGATGAGTGAATTAGGCTAAACTTAGAATCAGAGAGACAGAAACACCCCACAGACACAGACACAGAGCAGTTGTACTCCTCCAAAAAACTTCTTTTTAAAAGAATAATATCTGCTGAATTAGGCTAAACTTTGTATTTGTTTGATCAGATTTCAAGTTGTGGACCCCAATTCATGTGCAATTTAGAGCTTTTGTAACTTTGTTACTTAGAAATCTTGTGTGAGTCATTTAGTTAATTTTTTATATTGATATATGATTTAAATATAAAGTATGACTTTATCCTTGTTTGTTTTACATACTTTTTTGGAATTTGGGCTATATGTGTAATTCATTTACATATAAAGGTATTATAAAATAAATATAATTATAGTTGTGCCCTCATTTTTCTTGATCTACCATGTCAACATTTGGAACTGTATCTGACCCATATAATGTATCTGGTGCTTTCTTATTCAATGGCGTTAAACATATCAAAATATATGGTGTATTGTGACACTGATCCCTATTTGCTCTGTTTGAAAATTAAATAGAACAAGGTTTGATGGAAACCATTGTATACTTTTTAAAAGATACATATGGAAAAGTGTTTTTAAGTTTCGGTGAATATTTTTATTAAATGGGTATCATTTAATCGCTTATAGCTTACACATACTGAACACGGTATTTGTTTTTACGTTGTTCCTTTTTAAGTCGAGTCATATACCTGCTTTAAACTAGTTTATGCAGTCCATCTTAATTTTATGCTTCTCAAATCTGCAGTGTGTGATGACAGTGATACTATAAACGATGCTAAATTTCTCATCTGAGCCCAAGTGATTTAAAAAAAAAAAATTTATTGTTGCCTCAGTCTAATTTGTTGAATGCTTTTGGAAAGCTTAATGCAATCCATTAAAGGCTCCTGGAATGCTGAAGAAGTAATATCAATTTTTATTATTATTGATTTATGGAAAAAGAGTGACTTCTATTCTGTTATGGATGTTGCCTTAATTGTTTCTCAATCAAGTTTTCTTTTCAGACCACTTGTTCTTCTTTTCCCCTTCCCCATTTTTCTTACATAGGTTTATTAACATGTTGTGCACCTTGTCACCTTGTTGGTCTGTTGTCTAGCAGAAAACCTTTGGGAGGTTGATGGCAGGCAAAGCAGCAAAATCGGTGGTGAAGGCAGTTGGGGACTACCAGTACCCATGGCGGGAGAAGTTGGTTAAGTACAAGAATGAGCTATCTAAGGGTGTATGGGGTTACTGGGAGCTAGGGGCCTGGAAACCTCTTGGCATTAGTGCTCGTCATAGAGCTAGACTTCGCAAAGAAGTCCTACTTGCTGGGGAAGACTGGTCATATGATCCAGAGAGGAAAGAGATGAGAACCAAGAGGAAAGGGCACAAATGTGATAGGATTGCTGCAGAAAAACGGGCAAACACTGCAAGGTTGATGCAAGAGATGCCACAAATGTTGCTGGATTATAAGAAGCGCAAGTGGGAGAAGAAGATGAAGGAAGAAGACAAGAGCAAGTGAATGGTTCCCTTTTGATCTTTCCTTTTCTTAGGACGTTTCTTTTTGATAAGGTCTTTCTTCTTTTTTCCTTTTTCTTTTTCATGAATAAACGGTAGAAAGGTCTTCTTATTAAAGCTTAATGGACTTGGCTTAATATGCATACACTCTACATCATTTTTGTGTATGTTCTTGAAAGAATTTCCTGGAGAAATATCTTATGCACTAGAGTGCACAAATGCACATTATGTTTCCTCCAGAAAATTGATTAGCTGCTTGAAATTGTTATTCCTCATGAAATTCAAAAATGTCATGGGATACTCTTTTTTTATGTGTTTTTTTAATATTGAATCTTGCAAAATATCAAAGAGATAAGCTAAAGGACCTTGGTACACTGTACACCTGACTGAGTCCTGCAAATGGATCAGTGGCTCACTTTTTTTTTTCCTTTTTCTTTTAGTTTGTTTATTTATAACTTTTTAAGCCTTACTATTTTTTTTAAGTACAATTGTACTCTTACTGATTTTTCAAAAAAATCAGCAAATTAGCAAATCAACAAAAAGTTAATCCAAACCCAAAACTCTGGGAAGCAGTAGCCACACCTGCCTTCATCCAGCGTATCAAAGACTGCCTTGCCTTACCAAAAGCTCCCCCATCCAAAGACTGCCTTGCCTTGCCTTGCCTTACCAAAGACTGCCCAGCATTTTTCTGCCACCCAAAATGTTTTGTTGATCAGTCACGGTGGCCTCATAATAAGGTACTCTCAACCATCACAACTTTAGGGGTCGCACTTTTAGAGGGATGAAATCATAAAATCAAGCTCTACTTGAGATTGCTTTAAGACCTTAAAAGGATGAAATTATTTGTATTAATTACTTAAAAGGAGGTTGTACTATTCATAACTATCTGGTCTATGTTTGGGCTTACTCCGACTCCTAGTTGTGTCGCCTGTCGAGCCCAAATACTTAACCTCTCGATGTGTTCTGCTTTGCCAAGTCCTAAGTATTTTTATAATAAGAGAGAGAGGGTTTCTGATATTTCCCCAAACCTTGATTTAATAATCTAAAGATTTTCTTCCATGGTGTTCAATTTCAATTAATAATATATTTTAGAACTTTGAAACTTACTAAGGAATTTTATAAATATTTTTTGAATAACGATGATCATAGATGTGAGTAATTCTTAAGTATACTAAAGTATAATGAATGATGCTCTTTCCTCTCACATTCATGTTGAATCAACTTATTAAATTCATGGTGGGATCTACCATGAATGTGAAAGGAGAGAGCACTTACAAATTTTCTTTTAGATGTTAATTGATTAATTCATTTATATATGAAGGAAGTATAAAATGTATTAAGTTGCCCTAGACTAGACCTATTTTTCTAGACCATAAATTTGAGGGATGAAAAGAATCTATTTAAATTTTAATTGAGGTATTCAATATAAACGACGCCATTTAAAATTTGCAAGTTTTAAAACTTTTTATTTTATATTTAAAATAATTTACACATATAAAAAATCTTCATAAAAATGTGGCCATATTTTGCATGAAATACATTTAACATGCTAATAACATAGTTCATATTTCATGATTTTGGCATGATCATAGTTGTATTAATACAAAGAAACCAATTCAATCAAGTATGAAGTTGTTAAAAAAATCAAATTGATAACTTTTTGCAAAAAGCGTTCAACAAGTAACATCATTAGGATATTAAAGGAAACTAATAACTCTTCATAAAAGGCCTCACTTTAAGTTGTTGCCAAAGGACATAAAATGTGTTGAACTGGCCAACATGCTCCCAAGTATACCCACATTGAGAATTTCAAAGTCATAAGATTCACAAGATATTCATCAAGAAGCATAGAAACTAAAAAGAAAAACAAGGCATGGTACAACTATCAATTAAATTATATTCAACAAGAATTCGATTCAACCATGGTCAATAACATATTAGCCAATGTAGATTGTTGTTATAGCAGAAAGATGTATAAACATACCCGATCATCATATCTACATGAGAACCTAAAAAGAAGGTCGATCGATATTTAGTGGCAGATGTGGAAGGCTAGGGTGTGACGACCATTGCCTCGTCATTGGATTTAAAGAACAAGCCAAAGAAAATCTAACCATCAAATTACATATTCTTTAGATTTTTAACATGTATATCAAATTTCATGCCGATTGGATATTATTTTACTATTCAATTTATAAAATTATTTTTTAAGTATAATTTTAAACTACAAAAATTTGAAATTTAAATATTTGATTGATGACATAGTTATTAATTTTTGATATTCTGGAAATTTTGTGAGTATTGAGGATATAAAAAGAAAACGTAATTCAATGGTAGATTTGTCAAAATTCAAATCCAATAATATATATATATATATATATATGTATATCGAGTAGAGTTGTAACTTAAGTTACAACAAAATTTGTCCTCAAACTTTGTCCAAAAGTATTATTGTTCTTAGATAGTGCGCAAATAGTTGAGATATGGAATACAGAGCATTTGCATGAGCTCGTACAAAGTCTTGTTTATTTTAACTTAAGAACCTATTTTTTCTATTTTACATAATCATTTTTCAAAAATACTCATATCAGATTATCTATTTTACACTACACTACATTTCATTGAAATATTATTTCTTTATCAAAATTATAACTCTCTCTCTCTCTCTCTCTCTCTCTCTCTCTCTCTCTCTCTCTCTCTCTCTCTCTCTCTCTCTCTCAGTGCATAGTTTTAATTAACTTAGTCAAGTTGAATATTGAAGGTTTGAATTCGGTTAGGCAAGATTAATAAGGTAATCAAGCTTGACTTAGGCCTATTTCTAGCTTAATTATAATTTTTTGAACTCAAATGTATTAAAAATTCAAGTAATTTTGAGCTCGGATTATGTTTTTAATCAAGCCAAAATTAACCTAAATACCGGCTTAAAACAAGTTAAGCTCAATCTCGCAAACAAGCCTATATTTGTTTTTAAAAAAATTAAGTTGGTACAAAAAAGGTCAAAAATAAATTGATCTAAAATATATAAAAATGTAAAAATAATAATTTCTATGTAAATTTATGGTGAGGTCCACCATGAATGTAAGAGAAATGACTACCTAAAAATTTTCCCTTAGATGTTATATTGATTAATTATTGATAAGGTTACTTAGTTGACTTTGTTAGTAAAATTCACATTATCACTTCAAGAAGCGAGTATGGATCCATATTTTGAAGGCATTATTGATTATTTTTATAGCATTAAATAATTCACTAATACTATGTGTTGGTGCTCATTTTGAAAAGCTCAGCAACAGGAAGAAGCCCAACAATATGGGCAGAAAAGAGTTAGTAGATTGATAGGAAAAAAACCATTAAACCCGAATGGCAGGAATAATGGATCATAAGCCCATAAAATAAATAAATGGGCCTTGAAGAAAGCAAATGGGCCTAAAGGAGCCCAGAGAAGGAAGGAAGTAGTAAACCCATGGACATTATGTGATGTAGAAAAGCAAGAATGAACCACAACAGACCCGAAGTAACTAAGTAAGAAAGTAAGGGGTTGATGGAAAGGCCATAAGCCCCAAGGATGCAGGATAAAGTAATTAGACCAAGGAAGCCCAAAAGAGTTAGTAAAAACCCAAGAGAATGAAGAATTAGGAAAAGGGCCAAGGATGCTCAATGAGAAAGAAATAGGCCAAAGGAGCCTATGAGCAATATAATGGGCTAAGAAAGCCTAAAAGTAGCATGAGTATAAGTCCAATGACTAAACTGGGACATTGCAACCAATTGAGAGAAGAATACACAGCAAGCCCAAAAAAAGCCACTAAGCACGTGTCAAATAACACCACAGCAGGAAAAAGCAAAGTAGTATGACAGGAATGGCAGCAAGACTACGGAAGGAGTAAAGAATAGGCTAAAAGGGGGAAGACCCACAATCAAGCAAGGTACGGTCCTTGAAAAGAGCAAGCCAGTAAAGAATGAAAAAAAAAAATCAGAAAACAGTTCACGCTATAAGAGTTCAAGGATGAACAGCAGCATGCACAGACGAGCCTCTAGACTATGGCAAACGCATGAGTAGCGGATAAGCTTTTGGCATACATAGGAAGTGGAGCATGCACAAGGCCCAGGCACTACCAACATATACCTAGCCAATATAGGAGTGGTGGGTTATGGGTTAGAGGTAATAAGGGATATGGTCTGGCAGTAGGGAGAAGGGAAAGCCTATATGGGGTTCCCGCTCAAACTCTTCTGGAGGAAATGTCCTGCTAAGCCTATTCTGGAGTTCTCACTCAAACTCTTTTAAGAGAAATGTCCTGTTGGGATGACATACCACCTAAAAGAGGGAAGATGAGCTGGAACCACTAGGTGCATGTCATGAGGGATAGCAAGAGATAATACCCATGCTGTGGAGGATAAGAATGCCACAACAAACAAGCAAATAAAAGAGTCTTCTTTGTCTGGTAGTGGGTAGTGGCACAATCAGCACAAATAAGTGGTGGTGGCTGGGCAGCTGACAAACTAGTGGGTGGTCGGAAAGGACACCCAAATCCAGACAAAAGGAGTTAAAGGGCAAAATAGTAAAAAATTGTCACGGCAGGCAGTATATAAAAAGCCTTTGCCGTGCACAGTAACATTAATCAAAACAGTAGGAATCACTAGAAAAGAATCACAACACCACCATCACCATAACACCACAGGAGCAAGCATTAATGAAGAAAGAAAAGAGTGAGGGGGAAAGAATCGTAGTGACAAAGCAGAGAGAAAAGAAGAAAAGAAATAGTGCGTAGAACGGCAGACATGCACCAGTAGGCTAATCCCTTTTCTCTCTCTAAAAGTCTACCCCCTGTTAAGGATAAGAAACTCGTTTGGGCACAAGTCATTCAGACCTGTTCCCTCAAAACGGGTAATTTATACGGCAAGATTATCCTATGAGGTTATCCGCATTGAAGAAGTGGTTCCCTTCTTGGCCTCAGCTCCGTAACACAACTTCATATGGAAGATTAATCTTTCCCTTCTTTGATTCAATTATTATTATTTCCTTTCTATTTTTTGCTATTCCATTTACCATGTGTTTCCTGCTGTCACGCTCCTTGTTTTAATTAAGAATCCTTTATTTTTATTTTGTCTAACAGCAAACGTACTGCTTTTATTATCTTCTGCATGTTGTATCTTTGCTGTAATAGTTATGCCTGCCATGAGTATGCGATTGAAGTTTCAATAGGAAGGGGCATAGTTTGTATACAAGCCGGACCAAGGTGAGTTGCAACTGGACCGGTCCTAACTCTCTTACCTAGAATACTTAGGCCTTAGTGCAAAAGGAGACAGTCCAGCCCAGCATCTCAAAAAGGCCCACCACACTATGTCATTTCATTGGATAAGTTACCATATAAAGAATATGCATTTTCTGTATGTGGTCCAGAAATTTTAATAAATTTATAATAAAAAACCATTTTTTTAATCGTTTGCTACTCTTAATTGTGGTTTCCAAAACAAAATACCACTTTCTATATTACTATTATCCAAATTCCTTTCCATCTATCTTCTTCTCTTTTCCCATCCCTTGTTGAGAGAGAGAGAGAGAGAGAGAGAGAGAGAGAGAGAGAGAGAGAGAGAGAGAGAGAGAGAGAGAGAGAGAGAGAGAGAGAGCTATATTTATTTATTTCATTGTTTGACAAAAAATGAGTACATGTTTGTAGTGTGTATTGACTGGGATATTTATATTAAATATTATAATAGTTAAATTCAAAATATTTTTCATCTCGTAATTTGTTTAGATCAAATTCATTTAATAATTTATTTATATATAATTAAATTGATTAAGGACTCTTATTAATTTATTGTGAGTACCGAAGATCTTAGATATTATATTGGTTAAACCATTGAAAAGTTCAATTGACTTGATTAATTAGAGTGAAATTCATGTTAGGTTGTTCCTTAAGTGTGGATCAATATTTTTAAAGGGGAAATTATTCATTAATTTTGTATGTAGTATCAACAATAATAAGGTGGTCATACCATGCGTTCGTAATAAACAAAAAGAAGAATCTCATAAAAAATAATACTAACACTTAATAATTTTTATTTGTTGATAGATTAAATTCTATACACCAAAAAAGCTATTACTTCTCACCCAAACCGGTCTTCATCATCCCCTCTCTCCTTCTTGTTGACTGTTGGGTTGAGAGAGAGAGAGAGAGTTTATACGGATTATGGGTTATATTTATTTGATCGTTTGACTTTTTTTTTATGAAAAAAGAAATATATGTATATATTAAGGCTAAATTATATATTAATTTTGATGCTCTCTAATTTTGGTCTTTTTAAAAAAAAAATTTGTCCCCAAACTTTACTTCTTCATCTTTTTCTTAAAAAAAAAAAAAATTTCATTTTCATTTGTTCTCGATTCAGTCATTACTTCTACTTTCGTTAGGTAGGTTGCCATTAAGTATCTAAAAAACCCGATGTGATTTTGGTGTTTAATTTTTTTAATTAAAAAAATAAAGTTAATAAAAAAATTCAAAGAATGATAAATAATATTACATCACTCAATATTTTTTAATTTAACGTGAATGTTGACAAATTTACCGTTAGATTACATTATTTTTTTTTTTTTTGGTAAAAGGATTACATTATCTTCGTATATTCTACATGCTTGCAAAATTTCAAGGTGATCAAAGATCAATAATCATGTCATCATTCAATTATTTAAATTTAAGCTTTCGTAGTTTAAAATAATATATAAAATATGAGTTTACAGATCGAATAGTAAATTATATCCGATTAGCATGAAAATTGATATGCATGTTAGGAATATATAGAACATGTAATTTAACGGTGAAATTTTAAACAAATTCAATAATAAGTTATTGGGTGGTGTAATATTACTTAGAGTTACATAATATGTAACTTGAACCCAACCATATATACACACACACATATATATATATATATATATGAGTAAGAAGAAAAGAAACAAAAATGAGTATGACTCTTGTCCAAAATTTGAAAGATCTTCCCCTCTTAAAATATATGAACTTTTGTTGAATCTATTTGGTTTTCTTTTGGAACTTTGAGATTGAAGAAATAAAGGACCCACAGCAAGATGGAACCTAATTTATGAGGGCAGTATTATAATGAAGATTGTTAACAACCCAAGTAACTGGTGCATTCTTTATTTTTCTAGAACTTCCTATAAAGTTTCCATAGGAAAACCACATAAAAAAAATTAAAAAAAAAGTTTCCATAGGAAAACAATTTTACACAGAAACAAACATAAGAGTAAATGACTGAAACAAATTTAATACACAACATTCTTCTCTCTTTTATTCAGGAAGGAAAAAAGTTTGATTTATACACGCACATTTATATATTGCTACATAGCAATGTACTGTTAATAAAATATAAAAGAAACAAAAGTTAGTACTTTTTTTTTTTTTTTTTTTGATAAACCAAAGTTAGTACTTAGTACTTAGTAGGACTGTCCTCACTCACATCGCACATAATTCCAAATCCAATCAACCTTCCGGAAAGTAACTGGGCCAATTAAGATAATTATTTTATTACAATAACTCCCCTCGGCTAACATTTATTACCTCATATGACATTGGATTGGTATTCTTGGATTTACATTCATCTTTCATGATTAGTAACATGAATAATGCTAGATATCCTAATAGTAGCGGCCAAATTGGACACGACTTATGAATCTAACATGGCACGATACAAAATTAGTAAGTTATGGGTTGAGATCTAATGGGTTCCTGTTATATTCGAATCGACAAGATTGACTCATTTAATAAGCAGGTTAGGTTAGTGTCCATCACATGGAATTTGTTTAACCTGTCTGATCAGTTAATTAAATGACATTTTACTAATATACCTTCAAATCCTAGGTATATAAAATTATTAGTTGTTGTGATTTGTTTTCTTTGACATATTATGATTGATTATTTGTGATATTGAGATATGTTTTAGTTTTAAATGATTATTTATGATGCAGTTACTTACAAGTTCTGAATTTTATATTAAAAATATTTATTTATTTATTTTTCATAATTTATATCAATTTGGTTAATACTAAAATTAGTTTTTTTTTTAATTTTATAAAATATAATAAACAGGTCGACACAACTGACCTATTTAATAAATAGATTGTGTTAGGGTTGAGGAATCCTAACCCGTTTAATAAACATGTCTGATTGGGGTTGACCCATATAGACGAATATTCATGAGTAAACACAACACGAATTCAACACTCGAACATGAATTACCACCCCTAGATAAAAACTATTTTACAAAAAAAATTTACAAACTGCTAATGTAGGGGTAAAAGGCCCAATGCCAGATAATGGGTTGTGGGCCTATTCGAGGAGACTCATACGTCCGAGGACAACGAATCGTGGGGAATGTGCCTGGTCTAACTTATTTATGAAGTGTAAGTTACGTGGAAAGAAAAAGACTGGTTCGAGGAGACTTGCCTGTTCGGACTTTCAAAGGGATGACCTAGATGAATGCTCCAACATTGATCCTAGCATTTCTGAAGAATCCCCTAACTTATGTAAGCAAAAAGGACAGGTGGCAACGATGAAATATTAGGTAAAAGACTGCTGCCACCCCATTTATAATCCTGCAGCTAACATCATGGCCACATTAATGGAGAAAAGACATCTGAACAGTGGCCCTGCTCCTTTACAGCTATCATGTAAAGGCTTTAAGGGAAGGTTGATGGGACAAGTATCACAAAGGAATCACCTAACTGGCACGTGAGAAGAACTGGCATATAAATAGAGCTGAAGGTAAGGAAAGAGGGGACATCGAACAAGGAGAAGAGAAAGAGAAGTCATTAAAAAAGAGAACAAGCAAGAGAGAGATACAAGTATTCGAAGCAGTTGCCTAAACTCACTCCTCGGACTAAGCCGAGAAAAACCCTGTACTATCTCAATATCTCATTAACATTAGTCTGGTCATAATCATACTTGGGCCATCAACCCATACGCTCTCAATCAAGTTTTTTTCGGCCCACTCTCTTAACAAATTCATTTCAAGGATACTGTACATGACATGGACTTCAATTTCTTCTACTTGTAGGCCCATCAGTTGATTTGTGTCCTTACAGCTAATATGATGAATGATTATTGGTAAATGAAAAAGTGATATTAATGGTGAGCCTAGATAAAAACCAATTAAAAGTTGGTCACATTAACATATTGTAAAATAATTTAAACATGTAGTAACTAAGAGCGAAGGCATGTAGAACCTTGGTGGAGCCATGGCCCCCACCCCCTCCAAAATTTTAAAATCTCTTTGTAATATTATATAAAAATAAGTTGAGCTCATGTATGTATAATGATTACCCCACCCCCCCCCCCCCCCCCAAAAAAAATAATTTTACATGCCCAGTTCCTATTAGTTTTTATGCCTTTTCCCTTTGAAATCTCACACTGGCTTTACAATTACAATATATTAGTTTCTCAAGTGTGCTTCACCCAAAAAAAAAAAAAAAAAAAAAAAAACAGAAACTTATTAAAGGCTAATAAATCCAAAACTGTCAAGTTCCCTTCCTTTTTTATTTTTCCTAAGAAAACAAAAGTGCATTGTGTCTGTGTGTTAAATTTTGAAAGTCCATTGTATAATTATCCAAAAATTGTTGAGTTCCTTTTTGTGTTTTTGCGATCTTAATCTTTAAACTTCATTTCTCTATTTCGCTCTTCTATTATCATCATTTTTTTAACAAAATTGATATTTTTATCAACATCCCCATTTTCCCCTCAAAGTTATATATTTTTCTAAACTTTATCACTATCAGTTTTTTTTTTTGGAAGAGAATTTGATTTGTTTTGAGAAAGAGAAATTGGGTTGCAATGGATTTACGGTACATTTTTCTTCAAAGATTTGAAAAATGAAATTGCTAAGAAATTCAACGTGGAAATGATAATAGATAAATTTTATTATATGAAGAATCCCCGTCGAGCATAAGTTTGATAAGAGATGCTAAATTCTTTCTTTTATATTTTGTTACATATCTATAGCAAATTAGACAATTTGATATACTCTTCTAAAAAAAAGACAATTTTATATACTTAGTATGCATTTTGGAAGAGATTTAAAATGAAAATTATTTTACTATTTCGCTTTTTTTTGCTATTATTCATGAGTCCTACGGCATTTTTTGGCACCATTCATGGGCGTCACTGTACTATTTCAACTAACTTTTGTCTTATCTACAGTACTTTCAATAATAATTTTTCAGGTTTAGAAAAATAAGCGATATCCAAACACACCCTTATTTGAGTTTATAATATGTTAAATTTATATATATTACTTATGATGTGTAATTAACCAAAAAAAAAAACCTATAAATACATAATTTGGCCCTCCAAGTTAAAAATCCTAACTACGCCCCTACCTGTAGCTTTACTCAACGTAATATTGTAACTAAAAAAATTAAGATAATAGATAGAGAAGTATTATGTTTATGATATTTTTACAACAAATTACAGGTAAAACATTTTTATTGGTTTTAATTTAAATTCACAAATTAAATTACTTGACTTATGATAGTTTTCCTTTAAAGCATTGGCAAGTTGTATTGTGAAAAAAGAAATGGTTAATATCATCTTTGAAAATTGATTTTTCTTCAAATTTTTTAAATTAAAAAATTCCAAATGATGATTGAAAAATATTTTCCATAAAACTGACTGAGAGACCTTAATTAAATAAACTTGAAACTTAGATGACTAAAATGAATGAAAGCAAAATTAGAAGACTTGAATGAATTATGGTGAAACTTAGAGGTGAAGTTTTACATTTTAGCTTCTAATGGCCTTAATATTCTTGTATCTCTTATCCAAACAAAAAATTCCTTGGATCTACTTTCATCTTTCATGATTTATATAGCAACAAAATAAAATTAAGGGAACATTTATTATCTCTAATGGCGTTAATATCCTTGGATCTATTATTAAAAAAAAAAAACTTTTTTTTTTTTGGATACAAGATAGAATTTTTACTCTAGTCTAATCTAAGTGTATATGTGTGTGAAGCTCATTCCTGGAGACTTGAACTCCGACTTTTACCCTCTACACCCCACAAGCATTTATACTTGTGGAGTGACTACCGCACCAAGAGTGCGCGGTGGTAAAAAAAAAAAAAAACCGTGGATGTACATACATCTTTCATGACTTTCATCCCCAAAAAAAAAAAAAATTCATGACTTATATAGGAATATAATAAAATGACTTTTATGTTTGTTTTCCTTTAAAGGATTGGCAAATTGTCTATCTTCTTTCGTCAAAAAAAGAAAAAAAAAAAAAAAAGGATTGGTATATTGTATTGTGAAAAAACAAAAAGGAAATGGTCAAATATTAGGTTCCACCGAGATTTGAACTCGGGTTACTGGATTCAGAGTCCAATGTCCTGACCACTAGACCATGGAACCCTCTTGTTGCTTGTTCTTAATTTAAATTATATATAAAGTATCTCATATGGAGATAAATTTAGAATATTCTCCCCTGACAAATGAAATCATTGTCACGTTCGGTTTTTCTTGGTGGGTCACAAAAGTCATAGTGACCTCGATTTTTGTTTATCAAATTTTTACAAAAAAAAAAAAAAAAAAAAAAAAACAACAATCATACCTTCCACATTTGAATTTGTGCCCCTTTTGGAGTATTATATTAATAATTACTACGTATAGGTGATGACGTGACAGATGAGACGTTATCATACAATATACTACAAATAACACCTACATTAAAAATAAAAATCAAAACGTTTATACTTTATACTTTTATACATTGATGTGATTGAGCACACGTGGAGACAACTCCACGTGTTGTTGTGGCATCAATTTAACGAAATTCTACAACAATCTTTTCGTTTTTGCTTTTGTTTTTGTTAGAAACAAACATGGGAAAGTTCGGATATGGATGAGATATAACACAAAAGTTACCCTAGATACCTTACTCAAAAGTTAGCACGACTTTTAAAGGAGCGTATTATACCATGCAGGATTTGTTAACAAGCACCGAAAAAATAACAAAATATATATATATATATATATATCAGGAAAAAAAATAAGAGAGAGTATCATATAGTACTTAAAAAATTAAAATTTGATATAAAGATGAATAAAGATAAAAAATTTTGTCATAAAAAATACAAAATTATTGTTGTTAACGAGCACCATAAGCCCATTATCACAACCTACTATGTATAATGAGTTGGTATCTTATGCGCAAGGAGCATGAGACTACTCTTTTACTGACAAGTGGACTCCACACATGAAAGATTTTTTCATATATAATATACTCTTTTAAATAATATGATTTGAGAATTAGTAAAATGTCATGTTATTTTAATTTTTTGTTATAAGAAAAAGATAATGTTATTATTTTTTTTGAGAAACAAAAAGATAATGTTATTGAGTGTGTGTTTGGCAATTGCATATTGTTTATTAAAAAGATATAATATTTGGTAACTTTTATATTAAATGTGTGACAAAAAATTTAAAACTAGTTTATTTAATAAATAAAAAATGAGATTATTTGTAAAATGGTCCTGTTAACTGATGGGCATTTATTAATAAATTATTTTTTAAAAAAATTTATACTATTTTTATAAAAAATATAAAAATTTATTAAAATTTTTTTTCTCATAAAAATAATTCATTAATAAATACCTTAAAAAGTATCGATTAACATTTTATTTTATAATAAAATTAAGTTAAAAAGCAAAAAGTAAAAACCTTTTGCCTTTTAACCAAAAGCACTTTTGAGCATCCAAGGGCAATCTTTAAGGTGAAATTTTTAATGCATCAAATAATTTTTTCCTAGGTAGTCGAACCATTTTCATTAAAATAAAAAATCCAATCTTTTACTAACTTTTCATACTTCACTCTTTAACATAAACTTTCTTGCTTGATTTCCTTTAAAAGAGAAATTAAAAAAAAAATCATAAAAATCCGTTTCTTTTTCACTTTTTAATAAATAATTTCTTAAAATAATTTATTAATTGATGTCTTAAGGGTAGCAAAATTCAAGAAGAAAAAGCTGATTAACTATAATAGAAACGTTTTTGGTAATAGGTGCATTCGCGTATCCGGAGAAATTTAGTGCGTTGTGTTGGAAATTTCCAACACGTCAATTCATTTTTTTCTAGGTAGTCAAATAACTTTTCAATAAAAAAAAAAAAAAAAAATCCAGTCCGTTACTAACTTTGCTGCTTTTCATGCTTCACCCTTTAATAGAAAACTAGCACGTATAACCCATGTAAATACATTGATACATTTAAAATTAAATAGAGTTTTTATTATAAAAATATAAATAATTAGTTAAATTATTAAAAAAAAACATGCAACACATGCATATATATATATATATATATATGAATACAGTTAAAATTAAGCACTTGTCATAAAAGTATAATTAATTAGTCAAATTATTTATAAAAAAAAAGTAAACGTAATTAGTTATATATTAAAAATTTTACCTAAATTCAATATTACTTATGATCATTTTTTTTTCTAATTTTTAATAAGATAGAATATGTGGTAGTGTTTGTTGTGTGATGATTTTTATTGAGTATATGTAATTGGTTTTTTTTTTTAATTTTATTTTATAGTTCATTAATATTAGGTTTTTAGTATTTTGCACTTATTAACTTACTTGACACAAAGATTAAAAAACTTAAGTGGACAAATGACACAAACTTAAGTGGATAATTATGATGTGGTCTCCACGTAAATTTAGACACATGGTGCAAAATTAAATTTTAATTTCAAACTCTAATTGAACTTTCTTTGAGTTTTGCCTATTAATATATATATATATATATATATATATATTGCTTGCTTGAATTTTTTTTTTACAAGATAGAATTTCTACTCTAACCTAATCTAAGTGTATATATGTGTGAAGCTCCCTTCTGGAGACTTGAACTTCGACCCTTACCCCTTACACCCCACAAACGCTTATACTTGTTAAGTGACCACTGCACCAAATGTTTGTATTAATCTTCCTTGACTTTCTTAAAAAGAGTTAATTAATTATAATAAAAATGATTTAGGTAATAACTATAATCGCATATCCATTACGGATAAATTTAATGCACTTCATTAAAAAATAACAAAAATAAATAAATACATTTTTTTATCGGGTGATGTGCAACTCTCCCAAATATATTAATTATAGGAATTTTTTTTTAAAATTTTGTACATAAAATTGAAAAGAAGCAATTAATTAATTAAATAATTTTTCATATACTCTATAAAAATAGCATCAAAACATTTTAAAAATAATTTATTACCAAATTTAAGGCAGCCGTACTAATCTATTAATCATAGCAATAAAAAATTCAAACCTTTTTTTAATTTTTGGTCAGAAGAATTTAAAAAAAAAATCTTAATAAAAATCTCTCAACATTAACTGTTGTAATATACATACTCGTGCCATAAATATGATTCCTTTTCTAGTCCATTGTATGTAACGCTTCATACGAGGATTGGACCACATAAAACGGCAACAGCCCACAGTGTTAACTAGCAATCAGTCCTAAAAATACTAGGTACCCGATTTTTATTGTTATTTGATTGAATTGGCATCTTTAATTAACACCTTTGATCTAAGGCAGGTTCTAGTCATGTAGACTCGGCTCTAACAGTTCTGGAACTATAAGCCAGTGATGTCTCAGATTAGTGACTAGGAGGGACTGTGTTCGTGTCACAATCACCAACCCCAACAAAGTGGTCCCTCTCTCTATTATGTTGAAAAAAAAGTGCACGTACAGAGACTTGTCCTGTCCCTTCGCTTTTGAATTAAAACCCCAACAGACTAGACCAGACATACATTTATGTTGCTTGCTTATTATTACCTTTCCAAATTACTGAACTTTTTGTGTGTGTGTGTGTTGTGTACTGATTTAACATCAAAAATCAAATGAACCATCACAGGGTTTTTTCTTTCTGTCACAGTTAATGTTAGTATTAAGAGTGACTGAGAGGGTGTTTTAGTTGTCAATCAAAGGCGTTGTTGAATTTTGTGTTTTTTTTGTTTTTGTTTTTGGGATATATGAAATGAGATATTGAGAAATGGAGGAGGGCCCATCTGGCGGTGAGGACCATAGGTGCAGGAGAAGAGGGACACCAAATTGGAGGTGTAGTGAGAGAGCCTTGGATGGTAAGGCTTTCTGTGAGAAGCATCATCTTTATGTGGTGCTGAGGAACAAGAAGAAGAAGATGGAGAAGGTTGCTCGTGAAATTGGTGGTGGAGGGGAAATGGGTTCTGAGAGAAAGAAGAGGAAAAGACAAAAACTTGAAGATATTTTGGGGAACCAAGAAGTGGGTCTTGGAGATGATAGCGTACAAGAGTGGTTTGGTGGTGGTAGTGGTACTGCTGTGAGTGTTGGGGAAGAAATTGCAAGGCTGTTTGGTGAGGTCAGTGATGGAAATGGTGGTCTGGGTGGTCTTGAGGGTGAAAGTTTACAGCTTTGGCCTGGTGGAGATGGTCAAGCATTTGGTCAAGGTGTATGTGGAAATGGCGGTCAAGTTCTTGGTGGCGGTGGTGTTAGTGAAGGAATTCAAGGTGGGTATGGTGGTCTGGGTCTTGATGGTGAAGCAATTCAGTTATGGGGTAGTGATGATGCTTGTAAATATGGTGGTGGGGTCCCTGGTGGGCAGGGAATTCAGGTGGAGGGGTTTGGTGGGACTGCATGTGACATTGAAGGCCTGATTCTTGGTGGTGGTGTAGGAATTCAAGAGAGTTATGGTGGGAATATGAGTGGGATTGGTGGTCTTGAGGATTTTAATGGCAAAAAGGTTCAGCTTTGGAGCAGTGCAAATGTTTGTGAAAATAGTAGTGGGCTTTTTGGTGGTCAAGGAATTCATGGGGGTGGGTCTATGGAGAATGCTGGTGAAAATGATGGTCTGGGTTTTGGTACTGGAAGATTTCAAGACCTGTTTAGCAAGGTTACTGGTGAAACTCTTGTTGATGGAAGAATTCAAGCCCTTTTTGGTGAAACTAGCTGTGGAAATGATGGTCTGAGTTTTAGCGGTGAAGGCATCCAGTTTTGGTGTGAGGAAGCTGCATGTGCAAATCTTGATGGTAAAGGAGTCCAAGGTTTCTTTGGTGATAATGTATGTGTAAATGGAGGTGAAGTTGGGGTTGGAAATGGTGACAGACAAGTGGTGGTAGAGTCAAAAGGAAAGCGTGGCCGTCCGAAGGGATCAAAGAATAAGAAGAAAAGTTTGGGTACAGAAGAATGTATTGAAGGGGTGAGTGGAGTTACTGGTGAAAATGGAGTTAGAGATGAGGTTAAGTCGGAGGCTAAGCGGGGTAGGCCAAAGGGTCCAAAGAATAAGAGGAAAAGTCTTGAGATGGACAAAAATGAGAGAATGCCTGGTCAAGAAACTGCTTGTATGACAGCTTTGGATAATGAGAGGCTGTTTCAAGAGGTTGAGAAGGATAAAGGATTGGCTGAAGAAGGAGCAATTTCTGTTAATGAAGTTAGGAATGAGATTGTTGAACCAAAGCCAAAGCGCGGCCGACCAAAGGGTTCAACGAACAAGTTAAAGAATCTTTCAGGTCAACAAAATCAGGGAATGCCTGGTGAAATTATGAATAATAATTTCAGTGATATAGTTGTTTGGCCTACTGGTTTGGAGAATGAGATGCTGACTCCTGTAGGTGAAAAAGAGTGGAAATTGCCCATTAAAGCCACTCGTGATGGTGAAGATGGGGATGAGAATACCCAGCCAAAGTATAAGCTTGGTCGACCAAAGGGTTCAAAGAACAAGAAGAAAAAATCAGAAGCTCAAGAAAATCATGAAACCCCCGGCAATATTGTGGTTGTTAATGATGGTGATGATAAAACTCTTTGCCCAATTGGTGGGGGGAATGGTGGAACTGAGATTGTTCAGCAAAAGAAGAAGCTTGGTCGTCCAAAGGGTTCAAAGAATAAGAAGAAAAATACAGCAGGTCAAGAAAATGAAGAAATAGCTAGCAAAATGGTAGTTGCTAATAATGGCTTTGATGAAACTGTTTGGCCATTAGAATTGGAGTATGAGAGGCGAACTTTTATAGGTAAGGAAGATAGGGGATTGCATTTGGAAGCCACTAATGATAATGAAGGAGGAGATGAGATTGTGAGGCCAAATGATAAGCCTGGTCAACCAAAGGGTTTAAAGAATATGCAGAACATTCTTGCTGATAAAGAAAATCAGGGAATGCTCTGCAAAGGCAGTAATGATGGTAGTTTGGTTGAAACTCTTGGGCCAATTACAGTGAGTTATGAGAATGAGAGGCCTATTCTTGTAAGTGAAGAAGATAGGGGGATGCCAGTTGAAGCCACCGGTGGTAATGGAGGTGGAGGGACTGTCCAGCCAAAGAAAAGGCTAGGCCGACCAAAGGGTTCAAAGAATAAGAAGAAAATTGTTGCAGATCAAGAAAATGAGGGAGTGACTGGTGAAATCATGCACAGTAAAGATGGTGGCAGAGCTGAGACTATTTTGTCAATGGATTCTCAGTATGAGAGGCCTACTTTTGTAGGTGAAGAAGATCAAGGGATGCTGTTTGAATCCACTGTTGGTAATGGAACTGCAAATGAGATGATCCAGCCAAACGATAAGCTTAAAGGTTTAGAGAACATGAAGAAGCGAGGCCGACCGAAGGGTTCAAAGAAGAAGAGAACTATTATCATTGGTGAAGCTTTGAAAATAGCAAAGACGCGTCAAGCATTGAGGGATTCTGGTGACGTAGAGATAAAGTCTAATGAGTTAATATCTGAACCCAGCAGTGTTTTGAAAAGGCCTAGAGGGAGGCCCAGAAAATTCAAGAATAAGAAAAGAAACTCTGATGGCATTAGGGAGGGAAGATCAACTGAGGATGGATTGGAAAATTCAGGATTCTCAGTGAGTTACTCTGCATCCATCTCTTCTCTTTATTCTAAATATTTCTATCTAGCTTGTTGATGGTAAACAAATTAGAGGAAGCAAGAAAGTTAGCACTGTTACCATAATATTGAACTGTTGTTCTAGAATGTTACTGCCAAACTACTGTGACTTTCATGCTACGTTTTTATGATAAATTGGCATTCATAGATTTTTATTTATTTATTTTTTTGTGATGGTAATGGTTAACATGTGAGCTGTTTTGGTTGCTTTCATGGTCTCCAGTAGCTCTGCAAGCTATAAGCTGATTGGCTCTGGAAGCAACCAATTTATATGGTAGTAGAAGTGCACTGATGTTACTTATTCAACACTCTATTATGCTGGTTCCACTATTATAGGCACTCGTGAACTGCCAATTGTGAAAAGTATCAGTGAGTTTAGAAGATAGAGATATAAGAGTTGTACATCATTAAACAGTCTATCCAATGCTCTGGCATATAAGTCTTCCCCCTTCCCCACCCACACCCACACCCCCTTCTTTGCTTGTGGCGCCATATTGTATCTGCAAAATGTCACAAGCCAAATGTATTGTGTACTGTTCTAATTGTTGCATCAATTGATTGTTGTTAAGAAACTAGTGTTAAATGTTTAGCCAAATTCTCAATTGCATGCTGTTCTAACTAGGTTTTTGTTTTAGGATGATTCTAGTAAGAGAAATCAAAGGAGTTTACCGTGCCACCAGTGCTGGAGAAATAATACAAGTGATATAGTTGTTTGTTCCAATTGCAAGAAGAGACGCTATTGCCACAAGTGCCTTGCAAAGTGGTAATAAGAACTTTCAAAGCTCTTTTAACACCCCAGCTTTTAGATTCCAGTAGCCATATTGAAACTGATTCAGCTTCTTATGTTTAGCAAAGGAGTAAATGGTTCATTTAGTTATGCAACAAAAAAAAGGATTTTTATAAGCTTACTATTTTTTAATGAACCTTGTTTGTATTTTGTTTCTGATGGTACTGTAAAATGAATGAAACAGGTATCCAGATAAATCAAGAGAAGATGTGGAGATTGCATGCCCTTTTTGTTGTGGTAATTGCAATTGTAGAGTATGCCTCAAGGAGGAATTACATGTGATGGTTTGTGCCTTTCTGGTCTTTTCTGTTTCCTTTGCTGTGTTTCTGCAGGTCACATTTTATATGCAAATAAGTATTTGGTTTTGGCAGGTTGGACATGAACAAGAAGATATGGATACCAATGCCAAATTGCAAAAATTTCTTTATTTGCTATACAAAACTCTGCCTCTTCTCAGGCATATTCAACAGGAGCAGAGCTCTGAATTAGATGTTGAAGCCAGGTTACATGGTATTTGATACAATAATTGGTCTGTATTTCTTCAATAGATAGATGACTCAGGAAGCCCAAAATTTTGTTTCTCCTTGTTCATAGGTGTCAAAATTATGGAAGAGGATATTTCAAGATCTGTACTTGATGATGATGATCGAGTGTATTGGTACCATCTCATGCTCCTTGATGACTGAAACTAAATAGTTTGTTATTCATGAGTTCAACTTCTGGTATCTCCAGTTGCATATTTATTTTGACTTTGGTATGTTTATGTATTGAAAGAGTTGGAATACCTGGGAAAATAATAGTTTTATATTTAGTAATTTGAAGTTCCACACTTCCACTTACTCTGCAGGGGCAGATATTGCTTGAGCCTGACTGGTGACAAGTTCTATTGGAATACTTTGGCTTTCAAGCTCAGTACTAAAGGAACTAACTGAAAAGAGTGTTTGCCTATATATATATATATTTGGATAAGTATATATATAGATTTTCAATATTTGGAATTAACATATTGGATATAGATAGATTATATCTTATAGAAAAGTAAATCAAACCCTTATAAAAGTTCTACCATGAGCAGATTGTATCTACTGGGCAAATATAGGTTCAATCAAGATGTGTTTCTCCAATCAATGCTTCTGTGCCCTATATGAATTAAATGATACATAAAATGGTGGTATCAAGATAGAGGCCATCTTCAAGAGCCATTTTATTTAGGATTTTTCTTATTTTATATTAATTAGAGGATTAAATTTAAATATTTTTAAACTTATTTTCGTCCTTCCCTGTGCTTTGTTTAACTTGTTTATGCATGAGTTTTGCCAAGTTGTTTGCATGCACTGTCTGTGCATTAGTTGCACCCCCTTGTTTGGCACCTTCTTATTTTTTTCAATGTATCCAAATGAGTGTTATCTATTGGAATTCTAATATGTCAGATGTCAAGCATGAATTTGCTAAGAAGCATATTAAACAAGTAGTTTTTCACTGCAAGAAATCTCATCACTTGTTATAATTCCTCTCTTTGTGGTCAAGATTTGGAGGTTACAAGTTATTTTATCCATCATCATTGATTATTCTCTCTATACTGACATTGGCAACTGTGCCTTCTGTATTTGGAGTCTCAAGGCCAATGTCTATCAATTTTAGTTTTAAATCTGCATTCAAAATGCATTGAAACTTCTGCTTCTATGATTTCTCTGTTCAAAGTGATACAAATTTGTAATTGTGCACGTACACTTGTTTAACAGTGACAACTGCAATACATCTATTGTCAATATCCACCGAAGCTGCTCCAATCCCGATTGTTCTTATGATCTCTGTCTCACTTGTTGCCAAGAACTAAGAAAAGGATTTCAGCATGGAGGTGATGAAACAGAATCTTCCCACCAACAAGGACTATGTGATCAAAATACAGAATTGAATGGTCAGACTGCAAATGGGAAGATATTTGGTTGGGACAGCAATATGGACCTTCCCATAAATGAGAGCATGGCTGACATGTCTTGTAATGTTCCTGATTGGAATGCAGAGGTTGATGGTAGGATTCCTTGCCCCCCAAAAGTGCGAGGAGGTTGTGGTAGGGAGATGCTTGAACTGAAACGCATATTTGAAGCGGATTGGGTTGACAATTTGATTAAGAGTGCAGAGGACCTAATTGTCAAGTATCAGCCACCAGATAATGATTTTTCTCAAGGATGTTCTTTGTGCGATCCTATGAATATTGCTCAAAATGGAGCAAGAGATTCTGAAGTACGGTGGGCGGCTTATAGGGACAGTAGTCGTGATAACTTTCTCTATTGCCCAAATGCGGAACATTTGGAGGATAATGACTTTGAACATTTTCAAATGCATTGGATGCAAGGGGAACCTGTCATAGTTAGAAATGTACTTGAAAAGGGTTCTGGTCTTAGTTGGGAACCAATGGTCATGTGGAGGGCATTTATTGGGGCAAAAAAGATATTAAAAGAGGAGGTAGCGAAGTTTAAAGCTATTGATTGCTTAGATTGGTGTGAGGTATGTGTTCACTCGTTAATGTTGAAATTTCATTTCACTACTTTTCTAATTACTTGATTTTCTCCCCCTCCCCAATTCTTCTCTTGTATGATATTTAGATTTCTTCAATTTTTCTTTGTAATATGATCATCTCAAATTGTGTTTATTTTCTCTAGTGAATGCACCTTTGCATGGATGATAGCTTCTAATCTAGATATTGGGCTCCGTTTGTTTCGGCATAAATTGTAAAATGTCAAAGACTAGATCTGATATTTTTGTTTCAGAACCCAAGTAAAATTGTCAAATAACATCAAATATAATATGGTTGTGGTATGTACCTATTCTGACCAATTTAATTACTCACTTGACCATATGAAATACTTAGCATACTAAAAGGGTTAATTGTTTAAGTTGCAACTGCGGGGCCTGTTATAAACTTGAAAAATTAAATTTTTTTGGTTGTAATGCACTTGAAATTCGACTGAAATCAATTGTTGATTAGCTCAAGGTCAACTAACTCCTCCTCCCCTTATTAGTGCTAGCTGGAGGGCAAGGTTGTGGGTCCAAGACCCATCAGGTGCATGTGTAACTTTCCAAAAAATAAAATAAAATATAGGAGTTCAGCCAGAACTATTCCTGTTTCCATGTTCCTGTGAATTGAAAAGGTTAACAGTTTTCTATTTTGCAAGGTTTTCTCACTTTACCAGAATGTGCTATATCTTACAATATCTTGGTCTGCCAACATAACTTTAGATTAAGGATTTCCTATACTGGCTTGAGGTGCCTTAATTAGAGCTCACTAGTATGTAAGGTAGTCAATTAAGTGAAGATTCTCTCCCTATCTTATGGGAAAAGAGAAATCCAATAAATTTCTACCTGATGAGATGATGATTAGGAGTGTTAAGCTCGTAACATGTAAGTCAATTTTTCTTACATGTTGCACTTGCATATTTCAGCCAATGTTACCAGCTATTCTGGCATGCAGTTGGCTTATATTTCTGTCGAAAATGTTTTCTCACATATTAAGTAGTGAAATTTATCTTCTGTATTGGTTCTGCAGGTTGAGATTAATATCTTCCAGTTTTTCAAGGGTTACCTACATGGCCGTAGTTACAGGAATGGGTGGCCAGAGATGTTGAAGCTGAAGGATTGGCCTGCATCAAATTCTTTTGAGGAGTGTCTGCCCAGACATGGCGCTGAATTTGTTGCGATGCTTCCCTTCAGTGACTATACAAATCCTAGATCTGGTCTCCTGAATCTAGCTACAAAACTTCCTGCTGTTTTGAAGCCAGACCTGGGACCCAAAACATATATTGCTTATGGATCTTTAGAAGAGCTTGGTAGAGGTGATTCAGTGACAAAACTACATTGCGACATATCCGATGCGGTATGCAATAACTTTGGAGATTTTGTTCTCAATTTTTATGTTCACAGATTGTTTGTTTTTAACTTTTTCTGAAGTCCACATCACCTTATTATTATGCTCTTTGCCTCCTTCACCTTCAATGTAGTAAACCAATTGAATTATCATGTCCTTAAATGCAATGCATTTCCTTGATGAAGTTTGTTTCCTGAAGCGCACACATGAATGATACAGAATATAGCAGAAAACTTGGACTTTGAACAACTTATGCTACTGATAACAAGGATTTTTCTTTTTTGTTTTTTGTTGAGGATCCATAGCTGACCCCAAAAAATTTGGGACTAAGACTTGGTTGTTGTAATCATTTGTGGGTTCCACTCTTTCATCCAGTCAGGAATAAGCATGTTGTGGCAAATTTCATTTGAGAAGCCAGTTGTGCTTTCATTGTATAGTGATAGTTTTTTAGATTGTTCAATGTGTTTGCACTTAATCTAATGTTGATTTCATTGTCATTGATTAGGTCTTTAGTGAAGTAGTAGTAGGTTGGTTTCTGCTGCGTATAACTCTCAAGGGCCTTGACACCTTGTCTGCTTTTTTGTTTTGTGATCAACCCAAACCCTCCTCTTTTTCCAGCCATCCCCCTTTTATCTGCTTCAGGTGATGGAATGCACTATTATGGTCTACATGTTATCACCTGGTGTTTTACTTCCTTCATTTGACGCTGATTAGATATGCATAATTAAATTTATATTTTTCTCATAGAGATTTCCAGATATTACGTATTTTTAAACAATGTCACTGGCATTGTATGCTTATTCTTTACTCTTGTTTATTGTACTCTCTCTTATATATAATACGTTTATCACTTTTAGTTTCTTATTCTGTCAGAGATTTTGCAATCATATGTTTTGTAGGATGTCAATAGGTTCTTAAAATATGCTCCTTGTATCATGTCTATTAAAAGCCTTTCTGATTTCATGAATGTCATCTTAACATTATCATTTCTGTTTAGGTTAATGTATTGACCCACACAACGGAAGTAAAGATTCCTCCAAGACAGCGCAAATTCATAACCAAATTAAAGAAGAAATATGAAGCTGAAGATTTGCATAAGCCTTGTGATGGTACACACAAATTCCCTAGTACATCTGGAAGAAAGCGACGAAAAAGATCTCGCAAAGGTAAAAGAAAAGTTCATGGGTATTCTGTAAAGGCTGACATTATTGAAAGTGACTCTTGCTTACTGGAAAGGCTAAATATAGAGGAAGGAACACTGGATGAACAACAAAATAAATCCTTGGATTTTGGAAGTCCTTCTCCAGAAAGTTTACTGATTGTTAAGTCTCAGAGCGATTCAGTTGGAGATTTTCATAAAAGGGTTCAGAAGTTTGATCTTCATATGTGTGATTCTAGCTCTTCTTTGCTGGGAGGGAATTGTGATAGGGCATGTGATGTGGTTAAGGACAAGGTTGAATTGATAAAGCGCTTGTCACCATGCAATGGTCTTGCTAAAGATACTTTGTTACCTGAAAGAACGGAGCTCGAACAAAGCACTCAAAACAACAATGAAAAAGAAAAAGCTTGTGGTTTGAAGGTAAAATTTGATGAGTTTTGCACCCTCAAAAATCAGCCTGACACATGCACCAGCGTAGTTGACTTGAATTCATCCATTGTGCCTACTTGCATAACTGGGGACTCTAAAACAAATGTGACTGAACAACCTAAATGTAAAGGATCATGCATTTGCCAATGCAAGAATGTCATGGAGAACTTTTCACCTGATGCGATAATTGCTGGTACCAACCATACTGCCACTATTGAAATTAGTTGTGCCAGATGCAAAATTCCTGCAATTGAAGACGTTAGTGCTGATTTGCTTGATGCCCAGAGTGAAATGGTAGAAACTGATAAACACGTGCCTTCAAGTTTGACAGTGACAAGGACAATGACAAATTGGAATGGTTCTGTGGAGGTGACATTTGCAGGCAGCCATACGGATGGTACAAAGTCAGACCCAGTTCAGATAGATGTAGATCCCAACTCCTGTGCAAAAAGTTGGGAAGTTTCTGATGTCCCTTTATCTAAAGAGCAGCTCTCAAGCCCTCACTGTCCTGTCAGTGGAACTGCTGCTGGGTGTAGCTTCACCTTGTCAGATGGGGTAGCTACAGGCCTCAATTGTCCTGCTACTGAAGAATTTTGGTCTACTTATGAAGGTGATGCTAAAGATGTAAGAGTTGAAAGAGATTCAGGTAAACATTTTCAGCCTTCAAGTACAACGGCAGAACTAAAGTCTGTCAATGGGGAATACTATTCCGGTGCAACAGTTTCAGGCAATATAAATAACAACTTAGAGCCAACCAAACCAGAAGTAAGTTCCACCAGAGATCCCCTTCAAAACAAAGATATTTCAGATGTTGCATATGGATGTGCTGTATGGGACATTTTCCGTAGGCAGGATGTACCCAAGTTAATTGAGTACTTACGGAAGCATCACAAAGAATTCTGCCACATCAGTAATCTTCCTGTAAATTCTGTGAGTGTTACTTCCTAACCATGTTGGCTATATTATTTAGAGTGGTAGTAGTTTAAGTTGAAGCGCCTGATTTGCACTTGCTTCAGGTTATTCATCCTATTCACGACCAAACCCTTTATCTAAACGAGAAGCATAAAAAGCAGCTGAAGGAAGAGTTTGGTAAGAAATTATGTTTTGTCAACTAGTTAAAATTATAATATGGACAAGGCACACATTGTTATGTAACCATGAATTGTATTCAGGTGTTGAACCATGGACATTTGAGCAACACCTTGGCGAGGCCGTGTTCATTCCTGCAGGATGCCCACATCAAGTGAGGAATAGACAGGTGCAATTCTATTCAAATCAAATATTTGATTTTATCATGAGCTAGCCTTTTAGCATCACTAGAATATCTATTTTTCCTTTCCTCACATGATTTTGAAGCATAGCTCAGTATATTTTGATCTTGGTTACCCAGTTTTGCTGAACTAATTTTGAATGTCTTTTTGGTCCTGTTAAGGGAGTAAATCCACTGAAGGTGATACTCTTGCATAAACAGTACTCTAAATCCATCATCTTTATAGTAGTAACAATGTACACATAAATATTTTGGAAGAAAAAGGGGGGGTTAAGATTAAGAAGGTTTGAAACAAGTTTTAGTGGCGCTGCAAGAGACCTATCCTTTTTTTTTTTTACTAGAAAGTGAGGAAATCCCTCACTTATCCAGAAACAAGTAGAAGAGGCATCCATAATGAAATCTATGCCTCATTGAGATTAGAGTTCATAGTTTTCTATGCTATAGTTCCCTCTTGTTTTGTGTAGAAATTACCTTGTTTTGTTTGTTCAAAAGAAATCTTTATGGATAGATTTCTTGCAGATTAATTCAAAATTGTAATCGATGACATGAAATACATAAAATCTCACGAAGCATTTCAGATAGTGTATTAAGCTTTTTTATTTTATCTTCATTTATGTGCTATATCAAGTTTAACACTATCTCATGATCTGTTCTAGTCATGCATAAAAGTGGCCCTTGACTTTGTTTCCCCTGAGAACGTTCAAGAATGCATCCGGCTGACAGAAGAGTTTCGTCTGCTACCAAAAACGCATAGATCTAAAGAAGATAAATTGGAGGTACATCTTACTTCAATCATTCTTGTGGTAACTCATTGCTTGGCTTTTGCATTCCTAGTAATTTGATTCTCTTAGCAGTACCCTTAAAGCATAAGGTAGATGTCATGGCCATGCAATTGTAATTTGTTTTTAATAAATCTTACGGAAGTTTATCCAATAAAAAATGTCTTCTTATTTTTCATCTAGCATGCAATGTCATGTATGAAAATGTTTACTGACATGTTTACCCCCATATATGACTTTTTCTGGTTAGCCTGTATTCGTATTTTTCAAGCTTATATAACATTTTCCTTTACTTACCAAACATCTTTGTTTCAGGATCTCTAAGAGAAAGTTTTGCTGCCTTTTATCCCTTTTAATTAAATTTTTTTTTTTAAAGTACTTTGTAGGACCAACTGCTGCTTATTTCCTTATACTTTTCTAACGCTCTAGAGATTTCTTTGCTTATAGGTTAAGAAGATGGCACTATATGCAGTTTCTAATGCTGTAAGTGAAGCCAAAAATCTAATGTCCAAAATTGAGTAAGTACTCTTGAATTCAACACTTTCTTCTAACAACTTTTACTTTTAGAGGACCATGTATTATTGGGTGTAAATAAAATTGGTAGAGGACCAAGAAATTATAAAAGAAATGATCATGAAATTATCATAATTTGTTCAGATCTATAGTAAGGGTGAAACCATATTTCTTTTTCTTAGCTTTCGGCCGATATATGGCAACAATCGTATTGGAAGAAGAAATGCTAAGGACAAAGGCTCCACCTGAAGATTAAGGGTGACTTGATTAGAGAGTCAAAAAATAGATTCAGAAAGTGTTTAGTTAAGTGAAACATGGATTAGGTTTGTTGTGATGCCAACGATTTTATCATATATGTATATTGATGCCATATTGTCAAGATTGTTGTAATCTACATATATCCTTTTCTTGGCTTTTGATGGTTCTTAATGACCTTGCAGTTCATCAGATGGAGACAAGAAAGCCTAGGAGCATCCATTTTAATTGATGGCTCTCATGAAGGAAAAAGCCTTAACTGTAAAGAAAGTAGTTGCTGTATAGTATGTTGAATCCTGAATGTCTTCGGGACATTTTGTTTTAGAATAGTTAGGGGTTGTCAATGATGTCTTACTTACTCAACTATTGATTCTAGTATCTTTAGTCCTGAAGATTACTCTAGGCCTACATATTAGTTTGCCAGGAGTGTACAGAATAAATTTTTGAATGTTACTTGGCTTGCATGTTGCGACCCTAATTAGTCTATTGAGAATCCATAGCTGACCCTAAAATTTAGGGATTATGGCTTGGTTGTTTTTGTTGATACCAAGCCTGCATGTTAGCTATAACCTTGCTGCCCTTCAGGAAAGAACTACTTTTGGCCAATGATGTTTAATGGGTTTAGCCGTTTAGTATGAAATCCATTTGGATGTTTATGCTTGAAGCAAGACTATAGTTTCGGCTGGTATTCATGGCTGTCAAAGATTATAGTTTTAGAGGGTTTCTTAAAAGTACATCTGTACTTTTATACATTTTTAAATGATTAAAAATAAAAACAACAATTTAAAATTAAAGAATATTGTGGAGTTGAAATTGTCAGAGTGAAAAACAAAAGTAATAGATAGGTAGTTATCTTTTAAAATTAAATGATCTTCATACTATAATAAGAGATTTAACTGTGCGAGTACCACGGATTCCATTTATTCAACTTTCTTGTTGTTGAGTAAGAGACAAGGGGACTTAGGTTTGAAACATGCCATCAACAAAATCTAATTAGTGTGTCTTAACTTGATAATAAAGAACAATTATTGTGTAGCAGATGTTATACATTTAAATCCTATTGTATCTATCAAAAAAAAAAAAAAAAAAAAATTGAAGTACTTTTAGTCTTAAAGTTTAGTACTATTTTTATTTTGACCATTTACATTTCAAAAAGTTTTATTTTGGCCTTTTGTGTTTGTTTCCATTTTCATAATGGCCTTATTGTTCGTTTTGTTAGTTATCTGATAGTAAAATGCTAGATAATTGGTGTCTATTAAGCTATGTCATCCATAAATATTACTAGATTACTAATGAAAGTGGATGACATAGCAAATATGAAAACAAAATAAAACATGAAGGATTAAAATAAAAATTTGACGAGTAAAGGGTCAAAAGTGTATTGTAGTTAAAAAAAAAAAAGCCATTATATAAGTAAGCAAAATAGACATTTAATATATATACACATGAAAAAAAAAACTATACATTTTTTAGCACGTTTCATATTAGGTTTTAAATTACGTATAATCCTAACAGTATTTTCAAGTTCACATATGTAAAAAAGATCATCCATCAAGACAATATGGCATGGACAAACCTACTTGGCATGAATGACTTTCTCACTTGAACGCCTAGCCATCTTTATGTAACTCGAGCCCTTCAAATGAAATGATGGTCTAATGAACTTGCTCATGAAACTCAAGCACAAACACAAAACTCCATAATGTGGAGTTCCATGGAAGAGTATTGACTACTACTAAAGAAAACGTGAAAATTGAAACCCATAGTCTTTATTCACAAGAGTCGATAAGCATAAACTTAAATATTTTACCTATAAAGAGGGTAAAAGGTTATTTGGTTTCACCAGTTTCCATCACCCATTACTCATTTTTGATGGGTCCCAAACCTAAGATGTGTGTTTGGCTATGTTTTCATTTTCAGTTCTCCTCACTTAAAACTCAAGAAAATGGTGATGAGTGAGTAAAAATGAAAACAAGATTTATGTGCTTTCGAGTGATGAAAACATAGTGGTGGTGGCAATGTTGTAATTCCACTCACTTGAGCCAAAACCAAGCCACTAAGGTGATGACTATAATTAAGGAGTAATATACATCACCAACAAGTTTATAAATTCAATAACTTTTCAACAAGAGTAAGGTATGAGCAATCTACACACTTAAAAAAGAAATTTCTCTAGTAAGATCATGCATTGGAGACCTTAAGCCAATGCTACCAAGACCGGTTCATAGGCATGCATTGGAGGATTGTACGTGTGAGGAGTGTGGCATAAATTTTGAGTCTTTGTTTCATTTGTCTTGGGAATGCCCAAATGCCTAAAAGCCCGTGAGACTTGGATGGCTTCAAAACTCTTTCATTCTATGTCTTCAGTACAGTTTCGTAGCTTCATGGATTTATTGTGGTTTGTGTTGATGGAGGAGAGGTGGCAAGATGAAGATTCAGCTTTGGCTATTACTTTGGTTAGGGCTCTTTGGACTAATAAGAATGATGTTTGCCATGGTGGTTTGAAAAAGAATGGAAAACAAAATTTTCAATGGTGTACCCAATATTTTGATGAGTACTAGGCTGCCACGGCTATTCAAATTAAATGTAATCAGTCTTTGGAGTCGAAATGGTTGCCTGCAGTTGATCTAGTCTAGAAGGTTAATGATGATGGGGTGGTTTTCTCAAGTCAGAAACAAGCTAAGATAGGTGTGATTATAAGAGATAGCCAAGGGAATTTCATTGCTGATCTGAGCAAGAAGCTGAATGCACCTTTGGGAGCCATTGAAGCCGAAGCCAAAGCTTTTGAAGAGGGTATTGTTTTTGTTGGTGAAGTAGGCATTCAGAACTTTGTGGTAGAGGGTGATTGTTTAGCAATTGTTCAGGCTCTTCGTGATGTTTCTCCAGCACCTTCATCAGTTGCTCCTCTGGTATATAGAATGGCAATCTATGGGTCAAAATGTGTAAAATTTCTCATGTTTGGCGGCAAGACAATAGGCCTGCTTATCTTTTAGCTAAAAATGCTTTAGACATTGATAATTATATTGCTTGGATTGAAGAAAGTCTTTATTTTCTTGAACAAACTCTTCTCCATGATATATTATTGTTATCTATTTGTGTTTAATGAAGTTTATGTCTTTTTTCAAAAAAAAATTTATTCAAAGCCTAAGAACATGTGAAATGTGAACCTAGATTGTCTTCTAAGACAAGCTGCCGAACAAGACAAAGATAAAAAGCTATAATCCTAAACACTGCAAAAGAAAAATATAAAATCTTGCTTATTTGATATGATCTGCACTGTGCAAAAAGTTGGGACTGCGATTTGCCACGTCAAAGCTACATGGGCCTCCTATTCCCATATGCTATACTCCAACGACGTCGCTTTATATATCAGCCCACTGATTCACCAAATTGATAGAGAGAATTCTCAAAATGATTCCTCTAAAAAAAAAAAATCTAAATGAAAACTGATCCATATTTGGATATTTTATATTAAAAAAAACAATTTTATTTGGTTATTTTTATATGAATTTTCTGTCGTGTGTTTTAAGGGCACACAATAATATACAAATTTTTTTTAAAAATTTTATAGAAAATTGAAAAAGTTTTGAGAGTTTTTTTAATCTTTTTTTAAGTTTTTTTAAAAATAGATTGGTTACCCTTTTTATATTAAAGAAAAAAAAAACTGTATTTGGATATTTTCATGAATTTTTTTTTGGTGTCTTTTTCTCTCTAATCCCTATGTACCTAGTACAAAATTAGCCAGCCATACATGATAATCCCAAAATCCAAGACAAACCCATTTCAATTCGGCTCCGATTCTATCAAACCCATCTCACAAGATTTCATTTTGACCAATTCTATGACCCCCAAAATTCTATTTCTGACAGCTTAAAACTTTCTCTCATTTTCCTTCACTTTCCCGGGAAAATAAAATTTAATTTTTTCCAACATCCTAATTATGGCTGCAGCTCTCAGATCCAAACCCTACAAGGAAACGACGTCGTTGACGGTCTCTCAGTTCCGGTACTTCCTACTGAACTACATGCACGACGGTCGTATCGGCATGGCAGCTAGTTCTCACTGTACGCATCGTACGAAGTGGGACGACCCTTACATGAACACCCCTTATCACTTCACTTCCTTCAAGCCCGTGTCTTTGCGCGGCGAGTTCATCGAGAAGGGTACCCAATTCTCCGATTTCAGTCGGAGATTCACTCAGTTTGACAAGAATTGGAGCAATAGGTGTGGTGCTAATGCTACTGTGCTGAGCTCTGATGGTGGGGACCCGAGGGAGGTGTGGTCTGGAGATGGGATTGTGATACGGTCGGGCAATTCGAGCATGCATGTGGTTCGTGGTGGCGGTGGAGGTGGCGGCGGCGGTGCGAGTGGCGGCTCAGGCGGTGGTGGGTTCGGGTCGAATTCGAAGGATGAGGCTTGGGGAGGGTCTAATTTGGGTAATAGTTTTCCCACGCCAAAGGAGATTTGTAAGGGGCTTGACAAGTTTGTAATTGGGCAGGAGAGGGCTAAGAAGGTGAATTGAATTTTGTTTACATTTAGTTTTTATTTTTATTTTGTATGGATTTTATGGTTTTTCAAGGGAGGAAGTGCATTTTGAGTACTCTAGCTCTTTTGGTTTATGCTGAAAATAGTGTCTTTATGATGATTGTTCTCTGTCTCTTGTACGTATACTCAATATGAAAAATGTTGGAGTTTGAGAGTTTGAAATGAAATGCAGTTCTGTGTGCTTTTAATACAAGTGATGGTATTCTTTTCTTTTGAGTCTCGTGGTTCTGTTGGGTGTAGTGATATTTATGTGGTGATTTTGTTTACTAGATTTTTGTGGAGCTTTCTGTGATTGCTTCTTTGGGGAGTGGCTTTTATTTCTTGTATGTATTTTAAGAAAAAGATAGTGTTGATATAGTTGCCAGCAATTTTCAAGTGGATAGATCCAAAGGATTATTTCTGTATTTTTAGAAGTGTGTGTGATAAGTCACTTATATTTGTATTGTGATGATCGATGTCATGTGGTCTTGATTGCATATTCAGTGGTAGTATTGTGTTAATGTGGAGCAATTTTCTGTTTTCACAGTTTTACTAACTGTATTGCTTGAATACAGGTGCTTGCTGTGGCTGTTTACAATCACTATAAGAGGATATATTATGAGTCCCTACAAAAGTGGTTGGTTCTGTACCTTTAATATACATAAGTTGTAATATATGTCCATTTCTTTTCTACATCTATCTACTAGGAAGGATCTAGCATAATGTGGTTGCCATAAGGAGCTATTCCTACATTGCTTTGTTGTATATGAGGCCACTGTCATGAAAATAAAAATCGTGCAATGAAGTATGTGGGTTTGGCTGAGGTTACTCTTAATTTCCTCTAAACTTTGCTACTGTTGTGTTTTCAGGCATGCTTTCACATGTGTATGGTGCTAGAGAAAGTACATGATTAATGATTGTGTCATCTTTAATCTTAGTTAAGAAGAGAATTAATATTAACTCCGATGCTCAGTTTTATTGAGCATATACAGAGAATTGTAATTTCAATGTCAATGATCTTCTAATTTTGTATAGTTTTGTATAGCTACATTTGTCTTAGGTATGCCTCAATTCTTTTAAAGCTCTGGTTAGCGCATCAGGGGTGAATGCCCCTGGACCATGGACCACCTAGCAACTGGTTTTGGCAGGTGGGGTCAGTTGCCCGTAGGTTTCACTAGCTAAAGGCAAGTCTAAAGGGCTCTTCTTTAGAAAGGTTCCATGCACTATCAAAAATAAAAAATTTTAAAAATATATATTTCAAGAAAGCTAAATCACCTAGCTGATGTTCATACCCCATTAACAAATAAATGTATCATCTCCTAACCAATGAAAAGCCGTCCGTAAAGATAAATTGATGCTATCATAGTCATTTTGTGATTAAACTTATCCTCATCAATATAAATATATACAATATTTCACATTGGTCATATTTAAATTCTTCGCATGCCTATGTCATTGATGCATAAAATTAATGAATGAACTGATCACTCCATTTGCACCAATTAAATTGCTATAGATTTGGCATCACTGTCACCTCCTTGTTGGGCTTGTAGGAATTGATTGCTTGGCCTCCCTTTACGGGAATGATTCATAAATATCTTGGATTACAAGGCCAATAGTTGGTGTGTGAACTCTTTTTCCTCATCACTACAATTAACCATGGTTATTTGGCTTAGGTAATGATATCTAACATGTTATTACCATTTGGGAAGTTAGGTCGGCAGGAGATTCAAGTAACAAGAAAGTAGAGGAAATGGATGATGATAGAGTGGAACTTGAGAAGAGTAACATTCTTTTAATGGGGCCAACAGGCTCAGGTAATTTAGTGTAATCCTTTTATCAAAGTGCTTTCAAGTTTGTATTTTTTATGTTTTCACTATGCTAAAGAATGTTGATCTTGGTTTCATATTTTATGATTTTATCCGTATAAAAATGCAAAAACTTTAGTTGATTTTGTTACTAGTCTAACATGGTCTTAAATGCTATTTCAAGGACAGGGAAGACATTACTTGCCAAAACTTTGGCCCGGTTTGTGAATGTTCCCTTTGTTATTACAGATGCAACTACACTAACTCAGGCAAGTTGATGTGTCTTTGTTGTGCATGTGTGTATATATATATATATTGTTGTGAATTTTGCAAATGCTAAAATGCTTTTGGGAAGAATGTTATTTATGGTGAATGAAACTTGGGAAAAAGCATGGTGGAAGTAGTAGGAAGAAGGGGAGAGTTATGATTGCAAATTTGGAACTTGAGGAAGTTGCTGAATGGTTTTCTAAAGACACACACACACGAAAAGGGAAAAAAAGTTGAGAGGGCTAGAGAAAGGAAAAGGTGACAGAATGTTTGGATTTTGAGGGAGAAAGAAGAGGTTGATGTGGAACAGAAATACAGAGGAGTTTCAGCCAAGGAAAGGGTTTGGTAACTAAGAAAGGTGGAGAAAGTTGTTGTTGTTGTGTTTTTTTAAATTAAAAAAGAAAAGAAAAGAAGAGATTGAGGGGGTATTCTAATAATTTTGAGTTTTAGCATGCTTTTCGTCGCTTTCTCTTTGATTTAAGTCTGGTTGTTTCACTTTTGCTCTACCACAAAAGCCTGATTTCCAAACCCTAACATCCTCCTTCCTAATCTTTCTTCCATGTTTTTTCATTAGTTCAACTCATTTCCCTGTCATAAACACATTTCGCATGTGCTTTCTCCTTTCTATGACTTTTTACAATACCATCATAAAAGTAACTTTTGCTGAGTAAAACAAATACTTTCTCAAAGAAAAAAAGGGGGGTGGGGGGGTTGTTAGAAAGAGTTCCGCGTGGGTTCCTTGAATTGTAGAGTGAGTGTGGGTTCACTAGGTGAAACCACTTCTAACCATCTGAGTTCAATTGCGATGGTAGTACTTTCCCTTTGTTTCCAATGTTCAATTCTTATTTTTGATGTTCAATTCTTATTTTTGAGATTGTTATGTTTCTAAGTTTTGCTTTCTTGTGGACTTTTTAGATTGATATAGAGCTTGTTTCACTGTGATTGGTGCATCACTCTACACTGCTTTGATTGCTACTATTGGTGTAGCACTAATAAGAACTTAGGTTAAAGGAGAAAAGGGCTGGAATTTGGTCTTTTTACACCACTTACAACCCTAAAGACTTGGGATACCTTCCAAATGTAAAGTGGTCCAAATCATCGCATGTGGAGATTTATATCATCATTAATGTTTAATTTAGACTATGGGGGTAGTTTGCAATAATTCTCTTAAATTATAGGATCAATCCTTCAATTTAAAACATTGATGGGAGGCATTGCAAATGAATTGATAGTTTGGGATGATTTAGTGTAGATATTACAATTTAAAACCTTGATCTACTCAAATCTTAGACATCTCCTTCCCATTCCCCGTTCCAATATTGGTTTTAGTTCAGCATCATCTAGAACTGGAAAACCATTGAGGTTTCAATCTCTTTTGCAATGCAACATTAAAGATTATGACATACTCCTTTAATGTGTTACACCAGAACTCTCTCTCTCTCTCTCTCACACACACACACACACACATACACTCTTTTGAAGGATTCAAGCGAAACATTTTTTTAGTTTGAGCAAATCTATGTACAGAAATGTTCCATTGTGATTAGTAATTACTGATTTGCTCTTTTTGGTTTGAAGTTTAGTTGCTATCTGTTAAGAGTTACAATGTGGTTGAGCAAAAGTATTAATAGGTCTTGTTATGTGCAGGCAGGATATGTAGGGGAAGATGTGGAGTCCATATTATACAAACTCCTTACGGTAATTCTGACAAGCCTATTCACTTATTTGCATCATAAATTTTTTTTTTTTTGAAAATCTAATATATTCTGAAAATAAAAATAAAAAGATGAGATAAGGGAGAGTTTCTTTAGATGGTTTGGTCATGAGTAGAGAGTGATTAATGCACTAATGAGGAAGGGTTGGTTAATTCAAGTGGAGGAGGTGGAAAAAGATAGAGGACGACCTAATTTAACATTAGTAGAAGCATTAAAAAATGATCTGTCAAGTAAGGGGATGACAGAGAACGTGAGGAAAGAATACATGTGGTTTGTTGAGGATCCATAGCTGACCTCTAAACTAAGGTCTAGATGTTGTTGCTAATTTATTCTGAAAATTTAGAACTTCTCTCTATTGGCATATGTGCATACTATAAAAATTATGAGCTCGCCTGCCAAAAAAAAAAAAAGAATAAATTCATGAGATTGTAACTTTCAAAGAAGCAAAAATTATCTTATATAATTAGAATAATATGTAAGTATATTACAAAGAAATTCAAATGTCCAATTTACATTCAATTTCTTTTCTAGTAATAATTAAGTCTCTAATGTATTCACTAATGTACAACAATTTTTCATTAAGCTTTATACAACTTACATGAAAGGAATATACTAAATCAATAAACTTTGTTGTGGTTATAATTTAATCAATTCTCATAGAGCATGAATCAATAATGTTAAGAAAGTCTAAACGAGAAACTGAATCAATAACCTTCGTTGGAGTGTTAATTTAATTAATTCTCATAGAGCATGAAGTTTTTCAATGAATATAGACACGGATTCTATTTTATGATATAAAATGGTGTAAATATGCACTTCTATGCATATGTGGTGAATTAATGATTATATATTATTTACATGGGCATTGTATCTCAGGTTGCTGACTATAATGTGGCAGCTGCTCAGCAAGGCATTGTTTACATTGATGAAGTTGACAAGATTACCAAAAAGGTTTCCCTTTTTTCCTGGTCAATCTCTCTATCTCTTTCTGTATTGAAGACCACTTCCATGCTCCTTTTTTATACTATTGACATCTTCCACTTATCCACTTTGCAGGCTGAGAGCCTTAATATTAGTAGAGATGTGTCTGGGGAGGGTGTTCAACAGGCATTACTGAAGATGCTGGAAGGAACAGTAAGTGCACTTGTTATGTAAATTGAAGATATTAGTTAATTGATGTTCTCTTTTAAGTTACTATAAAGTATTTTATGCAATAAGTGTATGCAATGCTCCTTACATGTATGTGGGACCCACACACATAGATCCACATACATGTGAAAGTGATGTTGCATATAACTGTAACAACCACCAGGTATGTTGTCCTTTGAACATGATGGAGATGGTCTGGTACTATTGAGGCAGCCTCCGAGCCCTTCTGTAGAATGTTATAACCTTAGCATAGATGAATGAATTAACTGATATGAGTTATCTAAACTTTTATTGGGTAGAGTGAATCTTTTACTTCTTTATGGTCTGATCTATGAACTTCCATTTGTTCTAGGTTGTCAATGTTCCTGAGAAGGGGGCTCGAAAGCATCCTAGAGGTGAAAACATACAGGTACAGAAGGGACTTGAAAGCATCCTTTTTTATACTATTTACATCTTCCACGTATGCACTGTTGTATTCTTTTCACAGATCAGATTAAGATTGTTTGTAACTATACTTGCTGTTATTTATTCTTCACAGATTGACACGAAGGATATTCTCTTCATCTGTGGAGGTGCCTTCATTGACTTGGAGAAAACAATCTCAGAAAGGTTAGCTCAATATAGAGATGAATCTTGTGGTATTTGTTATTTGGAGCTTCCTATTTTGTTAGAAATAATAATAATAATAATAATGGTGATGAATAAATAACTTGGAAGTGTCTGGCATTTGTTACAGGCGCCAAGATTCTTCTATTGGATTTGGTGCTCCAGTACGTGCCAACATGAGGGCTGGTGGTGTTACAGATGCTTCTGTTGCATCATCTTTATTGGAGACTGTAAGTGCACACCAGTCTTCAATTAACATGTAACAGCTTATAGCCTTTTTTCTTTCCTTTTTTTTTTTTTCATTAAAAGATTTCTTAACAATAAGCCGTAGTTTAGCTAATGAGCTATAGCTCAAATGGCACCTCATTCCCTTGTAAGAGTAAGGTGGAGGGTGAGGTCATGTATTCAAGACTTACAAGGTGCACGTGTAATAACCAATAAAAGAAGAAACCATAGTTTATTTAACTAATATTTTGCAGCAGTTTTAGATATTCATGTTCTAAAGCAGCTGTTGTTTTGGCAGGTTGAAAGTAGTGACCTCATTTCATATGGTTTAATACCTGAATTTGTTGGACGATTTCCAATCCTTGTCAGTTTGTCAGCTCTAACTCAAAACCAACTTGTGCAGGTGATATGTTGTGATTTGTTTGTCTTGTTCTAAAAACCATTTTCTGTCTGACTGGCATTTATGTAACTGTACTTATTTTTATGCTGTTAATCTTTCTACTGTATGAAAAAGCGGATCAAATATGTATGGATCAAGAAGAGATATTGAAGAGAGATAACTGGGAAGACTCCAGTAAAAAACTCATGAATAAGATTCAACACATCTGGCCAGAATTTTTAGATACTTTTCCATTGGTTTTTATTGGGTGTATCTGGTGGGAAATTATTTGTCTCATGTGATTGGTCCTTTTAAATGTATTTATGAAAATGCTATCATTGTAATCTTTTTCTAGCCTTTTATTCAACACAAGTCAATTTCCTCTGTGACTCTTAAAGGCAATAATCTTTTTGTAGGTTCTTACAGAGCCAAAAAATGCCCTTGGGAAACAATACAAAAAGATGTTCCAGATGAATGGTGTAAGTTTTTTTTTCTGAGGCCCATCATTCTTCAAATAATATTGTCTTGAACTCTAGCCATACATTCAACTTGTTGAATTCTTGCTTGTTCATGTTAGACTTGCAGAATCCATTGCTCATTCTGTTTTCACAAATGTTGCAGGCTTTTCATGATCTGCAAATGTGATCATCTAAAAGCCACATTGACATGAATTTTACTCATCTCAGGTCAAGCTGCATTTAACGGAAAATGCCTTGAGATTAATTGGTAAAAAAGCAATATCTAAAAACACCGGGGCTCGGGGCTTGCGGGCAATATTGGAGAATATATTGATGGAGTCTATGTTTGAGGTATGCAATTTTTGCCTTCTCTGAAGATATTTCATGTATTGGATATATGCATCCTCCCACTCACAGCGATTGCATACCACAAAGCTTTGAGGCCCCTACACTGTGAGAGGGAGGATGTATATCTGCGATGCATGTGCAATTTTTGATTTGGTGGGAAGTTAATAGAGTGCAACAAGTGGCCAAAAAGGTCCCAGTCCATGTGTTTTTGTTCTTTGTATGGCTGTGAATTTTTTTTCCTCCTAATTTTTTGCTCTATAAACATTAGGAATTATCATTTTAAGACAATGCAACTTATAACTTTTGAATCTTTTCCAGATTCCCGAAATTAGAACAGGTGATGATATAATAGATGCAGTTGTAGTTGATGAAGAGGCTGTTGGATCCGAGGGACATGGATCTGGAGCTAAGATCCTGTATGGAAAGGGTGCATTGGATCGTTATCTCTCACAACAAAAAGTAAAGGATTTAGAGGTGAGTAATTACATGGCAGGATATACCCTTAGCTATTATTTGACATTATCCACAAATTTTTTAATGTCTAACGATTTGATTTGGTGTTACAGACCACTGCAGAGGGGTCTGATGTAGAACCTGAAGTGGATATAGAATCTCCTTCTATTGTTGCCAGCATGTAACCTTTGGTGAAATTCAATTGTATTCTCATCCTTTGTACATAATAATAAGTTATACATTTATTTTTAATAATGATATAATATGCAATTGTACTTTATACCATAATCATCCAATGGTCTGCAATGCTTGATTCAGTCTTGCAGCAATCACCATCAAAATGAACAAAGCCTGGTGTATTTGATGGATGAAGATGTTGGCTTGTGCATATATATAAATGTATGTGCGTGTGTACGTATTATATGTGCCCTGGAGAAGAATCCAATAGCCATTTAATTTGTTAAGATAAGATTCCTATGATGTAACTAAATGTTTGCATACTTTAACCAAAAAAAAAAAAAAACTAAATGTTGGCTTAGCTCATTGCAAAGGTATTTCACACCTAAGTCGTCGATTAAAAGTTAAATGTTCTTTAGACTGATTATTCTTTCACTGTCGTTTGGTTTGCAGACCAACTACATTTAAAAATTGTGTTCTTTGTCCTTTGCATGAGGATGGCTTGGCTTAATTTTTCCTCCTATTTTGTTTAGGTAGCAGGTTTCTAAAATAAGTTTTTAATATATTGAAACCAATGAGAGCAAGGAATATTTAAATCCCATCTATTGGGTGAGGTGGACGTTTTGTATCAGTGTAACTTCAAGATTTGTAATGGATTTTAACCCTCTACCTCTTAAACTTAATGTTCAATCAAAAATCAATGCACAATTGAGGACTAGTTTTGATTTCTACCTACTGAATCTCGAGAACAATGTCCATATTTTGTGACCTATTCTACCATTAGATTGCATTATTACAACCTTTTAAGTGGGGACTTAAAATCATTGCCTACTGGGATGGAATGCATGCCAGGCCACGTGTACTACAGAAAAAAGTTGTAGATAGATTATAGAAACCCCAAGAACTTCCTATCATTTGTGCCATTTGCAAATAGTACTTGCATTTACATGTTACTTGGCCAACAAAAGCAAAATTATAAAAACAATGTTTCGTGAACAATTCTGATCTTTATAAAAGAAACAAATAAATCCTAAAGTGAATAATGTTTTAGTATATGAATTTGGTGTCACACGAGAATTGAATTGTGATAAACTTGACATGATAATGTGAAGTCTCTACTCTCTAATTCAAAAATCATATTGCAAAAAAAAAAAAAAAGAGGGTAGAGGGAGAATCCTTATTCAATCCATGTAATCATGTAGAGCAAACAAAAACGATCTGGCATCATTCATGCCTCTTACACTAGCTATATATGAGATTATATATATATATATATTGAATCCAGATAAATTTAGTTATTTCTTATAGACCCTACAATAAGAAGTTAGAACTGCCTAGCAGTATTTTAGGGAGAAGAAAAAAACAAACCGCAAGATATAGATTGCCTGGTTTTTCAAACAAAAATTCCAAGTCAATGTTAAATTTAAAAGATGGAATAAAAAAAAAAAAATCCATTATGACTTCTCTGAAATTTCATTAACCAGATCGGTTAGGAAAACTAATTCTATAGCAATATATGCCATTAATTTGTTACAATTGTGATGAGGTCCGATAATCACAAACTCAATACATGATGAACTAGAATTACAGCTTAGTGATTGAAAACAAAATGTATATTACATAATAGGAAAAGATTTCACCAAAATCATCTCATTTGAACAATAAAATATATAATAATAAATAAATAAAGCCTTCTGTAGTAGAAGTAGATCTGTTTTTTATTAAAACAAAAAAAGGCTACACTATCAAAATAATGTTAAATTAAGATTAAATTTTTAATAAATTTCTTAAAACTTTATACTGTTGACATGTATATGACAATGGCATATTTTAATTTTAATTATATTACTTTATATGATATATGATTATGATATGATCGATGTATTGAAACACTTAATTGGAATAAACCACAATATTTAACCAAAAAAAAAAAAGAAGATGCTTTTGTGTGTGTCTTAACAGTTGAGAATCTAGTTTGCTTAAACAAGACATCCTTTTCTCAAAATGAATCTAATTCTCTTTTTTTACAAAACAAAGAGACTAGAGAGACCCCCCTCCTTCCCCCCCCCCCCCCCCCCCCCCTTTTTCTTTTCAAAAGATAAAATGCAGATTTAAAAAGAGTTTTAGGGAAGATATAATATACTCTTGAGTGCCCTAAGGTCACAGCTCAAGGAACAAATAAATATGCAATACAATTTTTCTTAATACTTGTGTACAATTTTATTTTTCATTTTTTTTTAAATTTTAAATACAATCGTATGAAAATCTTAGCTTGTATCCTTAAGATGTTTGTTAACAATAACTTAATTTATTTTCTTGTTATCCTACTTAGGAATGGCAAGAGAGCAAGATGAGATTGAATTAGGGGTTTTATACCCCTCTCTTTAGGGTAGAAAAAACCCGCACAAGACCAGAGTGGAGTAGGTCAAGGGCGAGGCAGGTTGGCGATGTTTTGCTATTTGGCCAATTCTTAATGAAATGGATTTGACATTAGAGAGATAGAAATGAAAGAAATAAAGATAAAATTATGAAAGTGCTAAGAAAGTGGGAAAAAATATATTTTAAGATGGTATATATATAATTTAAATATATATTAAATAAAACACACATATTAAAAGTTTAGAGTTTGTGGTGGGCCTTTTGTGCAATATTGGGCTGGACTGCTTTTTGTTGTACTAGGCCCAAAGTGTTCTGGATTAGGGAGTTGGGACCGGTCCAATTGCAACCTATCTTGGTCCGGCTTATGCGCAAACCATACCCTGTTTACCAAGATTTTTATCGCATGCCCATGGCAGGCAGAGCTGCTAAAGTAATTACGGCAGGCAGATATAATAAAGATGGTAAAAGAGAGTCGTTCATTATTTAGACAAAAGTAAATAATGGGTCATTGCAAGGAATGCATGTTTCGTGAAACAACAACAAAAAATAAATACAGAAAAGGTAGTAACAAGCTTATTGAATCAAAATAAACATCAGTCTGCTGTGCTAAGTTACGCTACAGGGTCTAAGTCAAGAAGGAAGTCATTTCCTCAACGCGAATAATCTCTCCAGAGAAGAAATTAGTTGCTTTGAGGGAGCGTGCCTAAATGACTTGTGCCCAGAGAAGTACTTTTGTCGTTAGCAGAGAACACAAGTTTGAGAGGGAGAGATGGAATCAACCTATTTGGTGCATGCCTGATACTCTGTTTTCTATATCTTGTTTTTCATGTTCTCTCCAATTCTTTCTTTTTTCGCTTTATCTTTCGATGTTTTCTTAGTTGTTGTGATTCTCTCCTTAGAGGTTGTTATTGCCCTCTTCCCCCTCTATTCCGTGCACAGTAGGTGTCCTTTATATAATGCCTGCCGCGGCTAGTTTTATCATTTTAGCCTTTAACCGTCTTCGTCTAGTGTGGGTATCTTTGCCGACCATTATTGATTGATCAGTTGCCCAGCCAGCACCACTTACCTGTGTTGGTTGCACCACTCCACATTACCAGGTGAAGAAGACTATTTTGTTTGTTTGCTTGCTGTGGCATTCTTAATTGCCACGACATGGGTGCTCTCTCTCTTTCCTCAATGGCATGCACCTAGTGGTTCCAACTCAGCCTTACTTCTTTTGGGCGATATGTCATCCCAGCAGGACACTTCCCCCCAAAAGAGCTTGAGCATGAACCTCAAAATAGGTTTTCCCTCTCCCCACCGTCAGACCATGCCCTCTTACCTATGACTCATGACTTACCACTTTCTGTATTGGCTGGGTATAGGCTGGTGGTGCCGGGGCCTTGCGCGTGCCTCACTTCCATATTCGTCCAAAACCTGTCTGTTGCTCATGCGTTTGCGGCGGTCTGAGGGTCCATTTATCCGTTTTGTTGTTCGTCCTTGACTTCTTATGGCGTGAGCTGTTTTCCTGATTTCTCATTCTTTATGGCTTGCTCCCTTAGGGGCTGGGCTTTGCTCGATTGTGGGCTTCCTCTCCTTCATGCCATTCTCCGTGCTTTATTCTTACGGTCTTGCTATTACTTCATGCCACATCATTCTGCTATTCCTGCTGTGATGTTACCTAACCCAATCCTGCTGGGCCTCTTTAGGCCTGCCGTTTATTCTTTTCCTAATGACTAAGTATGGTCATTACTTGCGGGCTCTTGTGTCCCATTTGTTTCTTCTTGGGCATCCTTGGCCCATTTGCTTTCCTCGGGCTTCCTTGGCCTTTTTCCCCAACTTCGTATTTCCATGGGCTTTTGCTAACTTCTTTGGGCTTCCCCGGCACAATTACCTTATTCCTCATCCTTGGGGATTATGAGCTTGCCATCAAACCCTTACTTTCTTTGCTTGCATTACTTCGGGCTTGCTGTGGCCCATTCTCACTTTTCTACATCACATACTGTCCATGGGTTTGTTACTTTTCTCTTTTCGGGCTCTTTTAGGCTCATTTGCTCCTTAAGGACCATTTTGTTGATTTCATGAGTCTGTGATCCATTATTTCTGCCGCTTGGGCTTAATAGTTTTTCTATTCATTTACTAACTCTTTTCTACCTGCGTTGCTGGGATTCTTCTTTCTGCTGGGCTCCCAAAATGAGCATCAACAGAGTTCATTTTATTTTATTTCAAGCATAAGTTAAGCTTGAGCTCAATATTAAACAAGATTACATGTTTAAGTTTGGTTCGTTTAATAAGTTAAAGCTTGTTCACAAACTACTTAATTAATTTTTTTTTCCATATACAGTAAAACACTAAAACCACAATTAAATTTTTTTACACGTTTACAAATTTGTTAATCTTTACTCTGAATGAGTTGTTTAAATTATCAATAAACTACAACCCAAACTTATATGAATCTATTTACTAACTTTTAAATATAAAAATATAATATTTATATAGTTAAACCATGCCTCATGTCATGGGCTTGATCGCAAACACATTATTATGTTTAAACTTTATTCGTTTAATAGTTGAGCTTAAACTTGAGTTTGAGCTTAATTTATTTACTAAACAAACATATACAGACAAACATTTTTCTAAATGAGTTCAAATTAATCATAAACAGTTTAGTTTCTATACTACCCTAATTTAGGGCGGGATGAGATGAGATGGGGTGAAAATAGTCTATAATAGATGAGCAAAACTTGTTCCTGCAAGTCATTTCTTCCGGAGGAAAGAAAAAAAAAAAAAAAAAAATCTCACACAAAGCATGGTGTTTAAGTGACAAAGATATCGTAATCCTGATTTCTAATGCCTTATTCCTCTTTCTAATTTTTTATCATAAAAAAAAAAGAAAATTCCTTATTCCCCATCCTAAAAACCAAATCAAACCAAACCCAAGTTAGTAGTGTTTAGTTACATCCCAACTACAATCAGAAAATAATCCCTCCTCCTCCTCTCTCTCTCTCTCTCTCTCTCTCTCTCAAGTGGAGAGAATGGGTATAGACAATACGTACATACGTAAAAAGTACATATATCCATATTGTAAGAAAAACCCAAAAATAAAAAACCTACATAATAAAAAAAATTAAAAAAAAACCAACAAAGAAAGAAAAGAACATCTTCTTCCACAAAAGAGAGAGAGATATAGAGAGAGAGAGAGAGAGAGAGAAAGAGAGAGAGGGAGAAAGAGCGAGAGAGGGTAGTTTGGTTCCTGAGAATCCATCCATCCATTCAGCTCCTCCCACCATTCGATTCCTTCCATTTCTTCTCCCTCTCAATCTTTCCTATCTCTCAAAATTTCCTTTAAAAACCAAAACAAAGAGAAGAAGAAGGAGAAGAAGAAGCTTGCAACCAAAAAAAAAAAAAAAAAAAAAAAAATCAAAGTTCAAATTTTTTAGCATAAATTTAAGATTTTGAAAAGTGGGTATTGGTTTTGGTGGGTGAGTTTGTGAGAGGAAGATGGACTTGGACAGCATCGAGTGCGTTTCATCATCGGATTTGGACGAGGATGAGATCCACCATCATCAACATCCACACCAACAACTTCAACACCCACATCACCATGTTCTTCATCCTCATCTCCACTCTGAATTCTCTTCCTCAAACAACAAGTCCCGCAATGCCAGCAACAACGTTGTTAACGGCAACAACAACAACGCCAACAATATCGTGGGTCCAACAGCTATTGCTCCCGCCACCAGCGTCCACGAGCTCCTAGAATGCCCTGTCTGTACCAATTCCATGTACCCTCCAATCCACCAGGTCTCAGTCTTTCCCTATCTCTCTCTAGTTAGAGTTGTGGAATTAGTATTTTGTGCAAATGGGTTTTTGTTTTTGTTGTTGAAAAAATTGTTACTTTGGATTTGTTTGTGGGATTTGATTGGGGATCTGGGGTGTGGAGGATTATTTGGAACTGGGTTTTGAAGGATTTGTTGGATAGAGAGAGGATCGTTGATTGCTTGGATTGTTTTTGGATTAATTTGTTCGGAAATGATATTATGCTTAGAAGAGAATTTTGATCAATTTAACAAATCAGACTTTTCTCAATATTTACTGTGTTTATGTGTGCTTTTACTATTCAAATGGATCTTTGTTCAGGGTCAGAAATTTTCATTGCAAATCAATCAATTTTCTGCCTTTAAGTGATTACATATGTGTATACTCCCTATAAATATATTACTCAAAAAAACTTGTAGGACACCCCAGTTTTCCAATAAAGGGAGGGTCAGAAATCTAGAACCAGGCTGTTTGGTCAGTTGGTGACTTGATCATATGACTTTGCATTAGAAATGAAAGGAGATTTGATGTGTTACTGTTAATGTTTGACTAAGGGTGTAATTTAACATTTAACTGAAAATATACTTGAAATTATTCTTTCCAGTAGACTTAGGGTGCAATTTAACAATTTGAATATTTTTTTTTTGTTGACTTATCTTACTTACTATTAGTTAAAGCAAGAGAGGCTCATATGTGTTTCTGTTCAAACTCTGTAGAGTGTAATATAAATGAAAATTTCTTTACTTACAAATTGGGTGGTTTGAAATGTCTATCTGAATGGTTGGGGAAGGTTTGCTTCTCCAGCTTGTTGCTACAAGACTCGATTTGGTAATTATATGTGAAGTTTTTTTTTTGAAAAGTAATTATATGTGAAGTTGATTTGCTGAAATGTGCAACCCTGTATAGCCCAGCTACTTAACCTAGGGATAGTGAGGTTGGAGCTCATATTAGTTGCCATGTTTCTCTAACTTTTGCATATACAGAATTCTTTAGGATTCTCTCTCTCTCTCTCTCTCTCTCTCTAATTGAGAGTAGTCTCATTTATTTCCCTTTATGATTCCCTATATATCTTAGGTCCCTTAAATAGCTGATTACAGTGCCTTGTTATAATTCATGTTGACAAAGTGCAATTCAACATCTGCTGCTTGTAATTATGTGTTTTAAATATTACTTATTAAAAAAACCATGTGTCTTAATTATCAAAATATTTTGCACTGGGAGTCACTTGAAGAGAGGAATTGAAGTTGATGTTTGGGTTTGATGCTCTAACGTGTGTATCAGCAGTTTTTTTGGCTTGCACTTTTCATGGAAGTTTGATAAGTTGACAGATGAAGAAACTTTTGCAAAACCTTTTGGAGAAATGGTTATTTGTTGGGAGCTACTGGAGCCTGTCCTCTGAATATGCTGTAGTTGAAGTGAGTTTTGGTTTGTGAGAGAGAAAATGGAATCTAAGGTTTGGGAGGATGTTTGCAGGCATCAAAGAGTTTACTTGTCACTTGTCAGAAGGAAGTTTGCTAGCGAGGTTATATTTTGGAATTCTATATCTCAATGTGTTGCTGAGATCCTTTCCCTGCAGCATATAGAACTTCTGTGGATAATCATTCAATAAAAGTCAAGGTTTTGATACAACCAGTGGGCATCACTGAAATTGTGAAGTATGGCTTATTATGCTGGTCGGATGGAACTATAGGATATTTCATCTCATCTTAGGTTTTTTCTTCTTCTTCTTGTTCTCTCTTGTTCCAAATTTGTCAATTCCATGATCAAAAGCAGATCAGTCTTTTCTTCTAAGTTGTTATTATAAAATGTTCTTGATTTTTTAGGCTATTTACTCGCTAATCTATGCCTGAAACAGACACACAAAAATATTTGCTATAAAATATATACTTCTTATAGATTTTCTGCTTGTAGGTCTTTAGAGTGCAGAGACAGAACTCAGATTTTATTTCTGGCAGGGCCAAAGTATGAACATTTTTTTTCAACTACTCAAGAATAAGAATTATACTGAAATTCCAAACGAAATTAATACTGAAAAATAAAACTAGTATCCATTCAATGTTAATAAGATATAAACAAAATAAATTCACAAAATAACTGTTTTTTATACATTTCAACTTAATCATCTTTCAAAATAGAACTTAAGTTTCTTTTAAATACTGAAAATCATCTATGATTGACTATGAATTAAATTTAGCAATTATTTCCCTTCTAATGCAAAAAATAAAGAATCTGCTAGAAAACCATCTTCCCTTTCATTGTGAAGCCTAGTTTTGACTTCTGAATTATTTGCATTATTTATTTTGAAAGTTTTAAGTTAAATATCATAGTTGATTTTTCCAGAATCTACAAATCAAATAAAAGTCTTGTTTAACTATATACTTCTAACAATCCAATTAATGCTGGCATCTTGCCAAGTAAAAAAAGTACACACCCAAACACCAATCCACTAGGTCTCTCTCTCTCTCTCTCACTCTCTCTCTTAATATTTCAATTGCTACACTAAGTGGGGAGGGGGATTCGAAACTTGTATCTCCTTATAAACAAAACCAAACAGTGCCACTGACCTACAACTTACAGGACTTTTTTTTTTTTTGGTGTGTGTGTGCACTTGTGGAATTATATTTTGTGCATATGGGTTTATTTTTTGGCTGTTTGCAATTTGTTTCTTTCAATTTTTTGTGGGATTTGATAGGGATCTTGGGTTGGACGGTTTGTGTACGTGGGTTATGAAGGATAGACATAGGCTCATTGATTGCTTGGAATTTTTGGGTTTAATTTGTCTGGTTGATTAAGCCAAAAGATTGTTCAGTGGTGAACTCAATTGATGATTTAAACAAAGGCTTATTGTAGAATTTATAGTTATGGGATATTATGCTTACCCAGAAATTTTCATCAATTTAAGAAATCAAACTTTTCTTAATTCTTATTGGGTTTACGTGTCCTTTTACTTTTCACATGGATCTTTGTACAAGGTAAGAAAGCTTCATTGTAAATCATGTATAAAATTTTCAAAGAAGTTTTAGGCCACCCTGTTTTCCAGTGAACGGAGGTTCAAAAATTTAGAAGCAGGATTGGTTGGCAGTTGGTAGCTTGATCATATGATTCTGTCAAGTAGCTTTTATCAAACTTTGAACTTGAGGGGTGGCAAATATAGTGTGTTTATGTAAAATCAATGAGTGGTTTGTGAAACGTTTAGCATAGAAATTTTATTAGCATGGGTTTGCATTAGAAAGGAACACTGAAGTGGGGGAAATTTTATGTATGCTAATGATTGATTAAGGGTGTAATATAACATTTAAAGAAAAGATACTTGAAAATATTTTTCCAGTAGAGTAACCTAGGGTCATACATTGAGCAAATTTTGAAAAGTTTCTTTGACTAATCTTACTTGCTATTTGTTAAAGCAAGATAGGCTCATATGTTTCTTTCCAAACTCCAAATAGTGGAATGTAAATGAAAATTTCTTACATACAGATTGATGAGGGTTTGAAACGTACCTGAATGGTTGGAGAAGTTTCACTTCACCAGCTTGTCAGGAGCATCACTGATTTTGCTATGAAATGTGAGATGGTAATTATATGCTAAGTTGATTTGCAGAACTGTACCACCATTTATAGCGCAGCTACTTAAGTTATCCTACATCATAACTCATAAGTTGGAGCTTGGAGTAGTTGCCATGTGTCTCTAACTTTTGGACATAGAGAATTCCTTTAGGATGCTCCCCCTCTCTCTCTCTCTCTCTCTCTCTCATTGACAGTGCTCTCATTTATTTCCCATTACCATTTTTTATATTTCTTGGATCCCTTGAATAGCTGATCACAGTGCCTTTTGACAAAGTGCAATTCAACATCTGCTGCTTGTAATCATGTGCCTTAATTATCAAAATATTTTTGGGCTTGGAGTTACCTGAAGGGAGAAGCTCAAGTTAATGGTTATGTTTGACACATTAAAGCGTGCATTAGCAGTTTCTTTGCTTGCACTTTTCATGGAAGTTTGATTAGTTGATAGTTGAAGATGCTTTTGTAAAACAACTTTTTGGAGAAAAGGTAATTTGTTGGGAGCTACTGGCGCCTGTCCTCTGAATATTCTGAAATAGAGGAGAGTTGAGATCTATTGGTTTGTGAGAGAGAAAATGTCATCTAAGGGTTGGGAGGGCTTTTGCAGTTATCAACTATTTTACTTGCCAGAAGGAAGTTGGCCAGCGGGGTTATATATGGGAATTCTGTTACTCATTGGGTTGCTGAGGTCCTTTCCCTGCAGCATAGAGGAATTCTATGGATAATCATTCAATAAAGGTCAAGGTCGTGATATAACCAGTGGGCCTGCTTTAAACTGTGAAGTATGGCTTATTTTTCCCCAATAATAATCTCATTAAACAGTAATTGTGATAAATTACAGTGTTTCTATGTGCATAGGGCAATGGTCAATATCCTCATCTGTCTGTTTATCACTTTATCTATCTGTCTATCTATCTACTCTCTCTCTCTCTCTCTCTCTCTCTCATGTTGTCACTGTCTATCTGTCTATTCTGTTTTTTATTTAATAACAAATTACTTTCATGCAGTGCCACAATGGACATACACTGTGTTCTACCTGTAAAACGAGGGTACAAAATCGATGCCCCACTTGTAGACAAGAGCTTGGTGATATTAGGTGTTTGGCCTTGGAGAAGGTGGCTGAGTCACTTGAACTGCCCTGCAAGTATTACTCCTTGGGATGCCCAGAAATATTTCCATACTACAGTAAGCTTAAACATGAGGCAACGTGCAACTTCAGACCATATAATTGTCCGTATGCCGGATCAGAGTGCTCTGTTGTCGGGGATATCCCTTTCCTGGTTGCCCATCTGAGGGATGATCACAAGGTGGACATGCACACAGGATGCACATTCAACCATCGCTACGTGAAGTCTAATCCTCGGGAAGTTGAAAATGCCACTTGGATGCTGACAGTAAGTGTTAAAATTGCATTTAGGCTCTTTGGTTGGATTTCCATAGTAAGCAATATGTGATGTGCCTCCATAGTTGTTTTCAATGATGGTGTTAGAACCAGAAGGGTATGACTAGGTATCCTAGTTCTTTTCTTGTTTTTTTGCTCAGTGTTAACTGTGCATACAAACTCCAGAGCCAACAGGCCCGAAGGCCAATGGCCATGCTGTGCATTGTGTGTGTGACATTTTGAGGCCAGGCTGAAGTGTATTATCTGCGTATTTTTGTGTGTCAGTGTGTCCATGTCATTGCAAGCAGCCTATTAGAGGATGTCACTGGAAAAAAGTAGCACAGCTGACTAAGCAGTTTAATTTATTTTGATAGAGAACTATTTTGTTCTTAATTAAATCAAAAGGAAAAGCTGATCAACCCTGACCTGGAAATTCTGGTTTACATTTCACCAGCAGCATGTGTACCCCTTTCAATGTACTCCTAATTGCCTGAATCTTATTGGATTGGGTGCTATTTTCATCAGGTATTTCATTGTTTTGGTCAATACTTCTGCCTTCACTTTGAAGCTTTCCAGCTTGGCATGGCCCCTGTTTACATGGCATTCCTCCGTTTCATGGGTGACGAGAATGAGGCTCGGAACTACAGTTATAGCCTTGAGGTTGGGGCAAATGGGAGGAAACTCATATGGGAGGGTACCCCACGAAGTATTCGAGATAGCCACAAGAAGGTCAGGGACAGCCATGATGGTCTCATTATCCAACGAAACATGGCTCTCTTCTTCTCGGGTGGGGATAGAAAAGAGCTGAAGCTGAGAGTTACTGGGAGGATATGGAAGGAGCAACAGAATCCAGATGCTGGGGTGTGCATACCAAACCTCTGTAGCTGAGAAAGATGTTTTTGAATACATATTTAAGGGTTATGTTTGGGACACAAATTGTGTGTTGTATTATTCAATTTTTCTGGTATGTTATAATGTATGAAAGTATCGAGGACTTCTAGTTTTCAGATTCTTCCAATTGTATAATAATCCAGCTCGTTCTCCTTCACCGTTTGACTGATAAATCATTAATTAATTGGCTTTTTAAATCCAGATTAAGACTACAGGCACAAGCAATGGCAGTGTGTTGGGATTGGATACTAGACAGTAGATACTTCAGGTGTTGGAGTTGTGTCCTGTGCTTTCGCCTTTGGAGTGTGTGGCACCATGGAACGAACATCACTAAAATTTTAACAATGATAGCTGCATGATTCAACGTAAGGCTTTTGGACCTAATAATCTAACGGCACTAAAGCTGTAAAGCAAACTTGAGATGAGGAGCAACTGCATGGTAACCTATATCAATATATGGTATCTAAAAGTCAAAACGTAGCATTTATTATTATTATATTTTTTTTATTGTTGCGTCACAACAACAGAGTAGCATTTTAGTCCATTTCCAGCCACTTTCGGTCCAATTTGGTCATTTTTAATCTACTTTGGTGATACTTTGAGAGGAAATGTTTGTGTAAAAAGATGAGCTGCTTTATTGACATTTATGTCACATTTTTAATGTAAAGTTTGTTGGTTTTGGATAAAATTACATCTTTTTTAATGTTATTAAAGTCTTGTAAGAAAATAATTAAATCATTTAAAGTAGCCAAAGGCCTTGTAATTGAATTGACACCTCTTCATGTATAAAGTGCTTGAGGGTCTAGAGGAGAAAAGGTTCGAACTACGATGTTAACAGCATGAAAAAAATCATCATTTTAAGAAAAATGTTTGAGACTAACAACTCGTCTACTATTTTCATTTTTTACTTAAACAAAAAAAAAAAAAAAAAAAAAGCAAATCATCAAATTTTTCTACAACTAGAGTATGTAACAACTAACAAGATTGCTGATGATTGAGGCCATGTGATCATGTTATTAAGTCTAACTACTTATATTTCAACATATATTTGGGCATCTGAGAAGATTTGAGAATAAAAAGACTGGAAAAAAGGGGCCATTTTCATTTTTCTCACAGCTATTTTGCCAATATCTTCTGGGGAGTTGTGGATATTAAGGATGTTATAAAGTAAGTTACAATTTTCCATCGTCACTTTATTGACGTAGAAGACAGTAACCTCATGAAATTGTGGTTACTAACCAGAAGTCACCACAAATTTTTGTAAAGGAACAAGACCAGCAAGCTACCAAGTACCAAGGATACCACAAAACGTAAAGAACGTTGAGACAGATGACTAACCTGTGTGTGCCAAATGGTCGCATTAGAACAGAAAAAGTGAATGGTAGATAGTTAGAAAACCTTGCCAACCAGTGTAACTGTGTAAGTGCGAGCGCTATCAATGTCAAATGTAAGAGCATTCCCATTAAGGATGCTAAAAGGAGTATATGCTAAATTTTAGCATCAAAATACTAAAAAAGATACTCCATCAAAGATTTCAAATGGCAAAATTTTTGCCATACTGCTACAGTGAGCTTGTATTAATACAAGCTCACTGTAGCTTAAATTGTAAAAAAAAAAATTATTTTATTCTTATGTTGGTGAGGTGGTTGGTTGTTGTTTGTGTTAAGTTATTTTATTATTATTTTAATGAGTAGTTTATATTATTTAAATAAAATGATAAAAAAAAAATAGAAGTTTTGATATAGATGGTATTGTAAAGTGGTATGGTATATATTATAAAAATAGGTTTTGGAGTGGTATATGCTAAAAATTTTAGTCACCTTGATGAGAATGCTCTAATGACTAGATCTGCTTGCTAAATGCTAACTTTTTGACTTCAACTTATTGAGGTGTGATCCACATCCTATGTTTTTTGCCTCACCATTTATTTCTAATCGTCAGTTTTCCCCCACGAAATCAAAGGGCTCTATGTCTACGTCAAATGTACAGGAGATAAAAAATTCAATTTACAACATGGCAACCTTCCTTGTCTTATGATTGATATTGCAGAACAGAGTGGCAATCCGATGTTATAATGTATTGCATACCAGCTAGGTTTCTAAAAATAATTCCCCCATAAATTGTGCTAAAGGAATTAATAATGATGGTTTTACACTTTTACTCATCATTAGACCTAACAATCTCCTGTTTTATAGGGTATACATAATCATGTCATTTGAACTGGCAAGAGAAACATATATTGGTTCTTTTTCCTTAAGTTTGCTGGAGCTTCTGCTGTGGATTCAAATGGGAGTCCTACCTTCAATTGCAATCATAAGGATGTAAATTTAAAGAAGACCAAAGTTACCTCATGTTGAATCTTCAACAAAACAATTTCGAGATTCTTTGGGTTCAAGTACCAGTATGGGTTTAAGAAGGGGAGAAAAAAATGCTTCAGCAGTTGTAGTTTAACAGAGACTTACACAGAATCGAAGGAATTATCTCTGTCAATGTCAAAAAATCTTCAAAAATCAAAACCATAAATCCACCGGAACCAAGATGAAATAAACTAGTGAAGTAAATAAAAATAAACCATCATCCTTTCCAAAAGTCTTAGTTACATATAAATTGATCAGAGTAGCACATGATATAGGGTTCAAATTTCCAAAGTATTACATGAAGAAAAGGAACACAGATAACGACCATTTCCCCACTAAGTCATGCACATTCAAACTATTACCTGCTAATTCGCACCATCACTTTTTGCTTCTATACCACCTGAATCCACACTATTAGTAACGGCTTCCTCTGCCGATTCCCCATCAGCATTCACAGAAGCATTTTCACCAGGACTCAGCACCTCCTCATTCACGGAAGTAGCTTCAATAAGATTTGTATTGGCCTCTGCAGACTCCGTCTCTCCATCCTTATTTCCAAACAACTTAGACGGAAGCAAAGAAGCAACGGCAGCTCTTGCACTTCTCTTGGCTGCTTCTGCTGCTTCAGCCTCCTTAGCCTTAGCTTCAGCCTTCTGCCTTTCCTTTTCCTCTATAAGCTTCCCCAAATCCTCTTCCCTTCCTTCTTTCCTCAACTCCCCTTTTACAAACTCCTGCAATTCCTCAGTTAATTCAACCCCATCATCATCCAACATCGTATCAACCACATTAAGAACCTCATCCAACTTCCCAACCTCACTCAACGCCTTCATTATAAACTCATAACTCGCAACATCCATCTTGAGTTTCTTAACCATCAAATCGAAAAATGACTTGGCATCATCCACCTTCCCTACTTTAACCAACCCATCAACCAACTTATTATAAACCCCCAAGTTCGGCCTCAGCCCTGACTCAACCATTTTACTATAATACCCGGCTGCATCATCCGCCCTATCTGCCTTAAAACAAGCATCCATCAACAACACAAACGTAAACTCATCCGGGTTCACCCCCTTCTCACTCATCTCCCCATATACCTCCTCGGCTTCACCCAACAACCCATTATCACACAACTGCTCAATCAAATTATTGAAAGACAAAGTATCCGGACTACACCTATACTCTCCCATCTTCCTAAAAACCTCAATTGCATCCTTAAACCTCCCTTGCGCGCAATACCCATCCACCATCACATTAAAACTCCCCAAATTCACTGTCAAACACCACGGCGGCCTATTCTCCTCAATCATCTTATCAAACAACCTCAACCCCAATTCGAACTTCCCGTTCTTATTCAAAGCATCCAACACAGAATTAAACGCGACAGCACTCATCTTCACCTTCGAACCCTCCCCAACAGCCTCCTCATAAAACTGCATAGCCTCCTTCTCCATCCCTTTCATGAAATACCCTTTGACCAAAGCCCCATACACAACCCCATTCTCCACAAACCCACCAAGCTTCTCCTTCAACTCCTCGAAAAGCCCGAATACACCATCCAAATCCCCACTCCTGACACACCCATTCATCAAATAGCTATACACAACAGGATCAGGGGCAAAACCCTTAACACCCATCTCCTCTTTCAGCTCGACCGCCTTACTAACCCGGCCATTATCGACCAACCCTTTGATCAAAATTCTATACGTAGTTGGAGAAGGATTGATGGGCGCATCATTAGTAAACTGTCGAAAGTGTTCCAAAGCCGTGTCGGGTTTTCGACAATCCAGATAAGTCTGGAAGAGGAGATTGTAGGTGATGACATTCGGTGCAATGCCGGCCTGAGTGATGAACCGATGAAGAGAGAGGAGATCGGAGTACTTGGATTGCCGGAGCAAACCAAACAAAACCGAATTAACTGTAAAAATGGTGGGGCGACAGTTGGAATAGACAGAGTGGCGAGTAAAGAGTGAGGCTTCTTCCAAGTCGTTTTGGCGGATTAAGGTGAGAATACGGTTATGGAGGTTGAGGCGGTTACCTGATAAAGCTGAGACGTGTTCGGGTAGCTTTGGGGAGTTGGGGTTTTGGGGGATTTGGGATTGTTGGGGTTTTTGGGGCTGTTGGGTCTGTTGTTGTTGGGAGCGGTTGAGGGAGGAGAGTGGGGGTTCTATGCGGAGGCGGCGTTTGCGGCGGCGGCGCTCGGCTGCGGCTTCTTCTGGGGAGGAGAAGGAGAGGGAGCGGAGGGAGATGAAGGTGGATTGCGGTGGTGGGTGGTGGTGGTGGTATGGTGGTCTGGCTAGGATTCTGATTTGGGTGAGTTTGGAGAGTGCCATTGGTGTTTTTTTTTTGGGAGTGCGAATGAGATAAGGGTTTTGATAGGGTTTCTGGAAAGGGTTTTGTATGTAGGGGTGTAGTGTTTTGTTGATTGTTTTGAGATTTTTTTAATGAGCAAATAGGAATGAAAATGTGAAATACAAATGATTTTGTCTATATTAAAAAAAAAAAACATTTTTTGTGTGTTTCAAATTTTCAATTTATGTTTTATTAATGACAATTTGTATTTTATCTAACTTTATTTATAAAATAATTAAAGTTAAAAAATAAATCAAACACATATGAATCCTTAAGGAAAATAAAAGGTAGGACATAAGATTTTTATTGAAAAAATGTATACAATATTTTTTTAAACAAAATGTATGAACAAAAATGTGCTATTCCAAACAGATCTAAAAAACTATAGATTTGTGTACCCATTATTCCAACAGACCCTAAGCTTTAAAACTATGTATTCTAATCCATTTTTCCTTAGATTTTTTATTTTTATTTATTTTTTAACTAAAGGCCAAGACAGTTATTGATATTATTATTATTTTTTGTTGTTGCCGCGGAATGTGGGATTACTAATTTACTATAGATTTGTATTCATTTTATGCTTCATAAAGATTGCTTTGTCATTGAAGACCAAGAAACTAATTAGTTTTTTTTTTGTGTATATAGGTTTCTGTTGAGGCTTATTTTTTTTGGGAGTCCAGTAAGAAGAAGAAGTCTAGCAACATCAGCAGAAAAGAGTTAGAAAGTGGATAGAAAGTCCATTAAGCCCAAGCGGCAGGAATAATGGATTATAGGTCCATAAAGCAAATAAATGGACATTGAAGAAGTAAATGGGCCTAAAAAGGCCCGGAAAGAGAGAAATAGCGAACCATGGGCAGCGGATGTAGAAAAAAGTGAGAATAGGCCACACCTGTTATGGCAGGCCCGAAGTAAAGTAAGTACAGGGCAATAAGAAAATCTATGAGCTCTAAGGATGAAGTGTGGAGTAGTTGGGTCGAGGAAGCCCGATGAATTAGTAAAGACCCATGGAAAGTACGGAATTAGAAAGGGCCAAGGACGTCCAAAAGAAAGTAAATGGGACACGGGATCCCGCAGGCAAACATGGCAAAAGGGCCCAGTGGGCTTATTAGGTCATTAGAAAAGAAAATAGATAGCAGGCCCAAAGAGGCCCAATGGCCCTGAGTCAATATCGTCACGACAGGAACAGTAGAACAACACGGCAGGAAGCAATAACAAGGCTTCAAGGATTAAAACACGGAAAGATGCAAGTGAGTTAAAGCCCACGATCGGGCAAAAGCCCAGACCCTAAACAGCAAGTCAATAAAGAAATTAGAGAAACAGCCGACGCCACAAGAAGTTAGAGATGAACGGCAGGATAAGCAGACAGACGTTCAGACGACAGCAAACACATGAGCAACGGGTAGATTTTAGACGGACATGAAAGTGAAGCACGCGTAAGACCCAGATCCCACCAGCCTGTACCCAGCCAATACAGGAAGAGGTGGGTCATGGGTCAGAGGTAAGGCGGGCGTGGTCTGGCGGTGGGGAGAGGGGAAAACCTATTTTGAGGTTCTTGCTTAGGCTTCTTTTGGGGGAGGGGGTATCCTGCTGGGACGACATGCCACCTGAAAGAAGCAAAACTGAGTTGGAACCACAGGGTGCATGCCATGAGGGACGGAGAGAGAGAGTACCCACATTGTGGCAGGTAAGAATGCCACGGCAAAAAAAAAAAACAAAATGGTTTGTCCTCGCCTGGTGATGTGGAATGGCGCGGCCAGTGCAGGTATATGGCGCTGGCTGGACACCTGACCAATCAGTAATGGTTGACAAGGACACACACACCAGACAAAAGCAGTTAGAGGGTAAAAAGGTAAAAGCCAAACCACGGCAGACACTATATAAGGACACTCACTGTGCATAAGAGCGGCAAGATTGGCCTTGGAGAGAATAACACTAACTAAAAAAAAAAAAAAAGAGAAAGAAGAGAAAGGTTTAGAAAACAGAGAAAAGAAAAAGAGAGAGAATAAGATTGCAGGCATGCACCAAATAGGTTGTTTCCCTCTCTCCCTCTAAAATCCACGCTCTCTGCTACCAGCAATCTGGGCACGAGTCATTTAGGACTACTTCCTCAAAGCCACTAATCTTTCCTCTGGAGAAATTACTCGCATTGAGGAAACATTGTTTCCTTCTTGGCTTAGACCCTTTAACATATCGCGGCAGACCAATATTTATTCTGATTTTACAAGCTCACCGTTATTTTTTTTATTTTTTTTTCTTTCCTTTGTATTTATCTTTTCGCATTCATCTTTGCTGTCATTTCACTGAGATATGTACTCCTTGCAATGCCTCATTATTTAAATATAGCAGACGAATCTCTTTGTCATTTACGTTATGTTTGCCTGATGTAATCATCTTAACTAGGTCTGCCTGCCACGAGTACATAATCTAAATCACGATAAAACGGGGCGTGGCTTGCACACAAGCTAGACCAAGGTGAGTTGCAATTGGACCGGTCCCAACTCTTTGATTCATAATATTTTGGGCCTAGCACGACAGGAGGTAGTCCAGCCCAACGTTGCACAAAAAAAAGCCCACCACAGTTTCAAACTTAGATATCTCATTCAATGATAAGAGATTTTACTAGTTGATTTATCTAGAACTCATGTGTTTGATATTATTGGATGAGCTAAAAATCATCTATGTATTTTATTTACTAGTCACTATCCTTTGCTTTTTGAATAGTTGAATAAAAATTATATATAGGTATAATCAATATCATGTAATTCATTTAAAACTAATGAGCAATTGCCATAAAGATTACATTTGTATATGCATAGCTTTCATGTTTAGGAAAAATTTATTTAAATTTAACCGAATTGAAGTGAACCGAAATGCTATGTTAATGTGGCTCGATATAAGTGTAACAACAATAAATACTATGCTTAAGATTTTAGATATTCTGAGTTTGAAATCTATATTTTTTTAATGAATTTAGATTTAAAATAGGTGCTCTCAACCTAAACCTATTGTAACGGTGCTTGGGCTGCTACTGTGACATTGGGCTGGACTATCTCATCCTGCCGTACTAAGCCCAAAATGTTTTGGATTGGAGAGTCGGAACCGGTCTAGTTGCAAATCACCCTGGCCTGGCTTGTGCGCAAGCTATGCCCTGACCTGTCACAATTTATGTTGCGTAATTGTGGCAGGCAGATCCTTTTGAAATAATTACCGCAGACAAGTATATTATAAATATAAGGGAAATGTGTTTGCCATACTTTAAATAAATAAGCATTGGAATGAACACATAAAGAGAACAACAAAGATGAACTTAAGAGGAGTAAGTATAAAAAGAAATGAGTAAGAAATGATGGCAAGCTGGTAAAACTATTAGTTTGCCGTGGTATGTTAAAGGAATCCAAGCAAAAAAGGAGACGACACTCCCTCAATACAACTAATTTCTCAAAGGAGAAATTAATGGTTTTGAAGGAACGGTCCTAGATGACCTCTGTTCCGAGCTTGAGCAAATGGAAAGTGTGGTTTTTCGAGAGGGAGAGAGGAAATAACAACCCACTTCGGTGCATGCCTATCCTCTCACTTTCTTCCCTTTTATTTTCTTATTTCAATCTCCTTTTTAAATTACTTTTCTCTCCCTTCTTTCTCTGTTGCAATTCTTCTCCTTCCCTCTTTCTTTTCTTACTCTGTTTTTTCTTTTTACTTGCTCTGTTTTCTTTTCTTTTCCTTAATTCTTCCTTACTTGGCCTCCCTTTTCGTGCACAAGGAACATTCTTATATAGTACCTGTTGAGGCATTGCTTTTACTCTTTTACCCCCTTAACTGTCTTTGTCCGATGCGTGTACTTGCCGACCATTACTGGTTGGTCAGGTACTTAGCCAGCGCCATGTCACCAGACGAAGACAAGGGCATTTTGTCCGTTAGCTTGCCGTGGCATTCTCACCTGTCACGGCAGAGTACTCTCTCTCTCCCTCATGGCATGCATCGAAAGGTTCCAACTCAGTTTTGCCATTTTCGGGTGCTATGCCATCCCAGCAGGACACTCACCCGAAAGTGGCCTGAGCGGGAGCCTTGAAATGGGTTCTTCCCTCTCTCCTCCGCCAAACCACACCCCCTTTACCTCTGACCCATGGCCCACTTTCACCCGTATTGGCTTGGTACAGGCTAGTGAGACCTGGGCCTTGCGCGTGCCCTGTTCTCATGTCCGTCCAAAGTTTGCCTGCTGGTTATGTGTTTGCCGCGGCCTGGACGTCTGCCTTCTTATCCTGCCGTTTACTTCTAACTTCTTGTGGCGTGGATTATTACTTCACTAGTTCGCCGTTTGTGGTTTGGGCTCGCTTTTGATTGTGAGCTTCGGTTTTCTTGCTTTCTCTCGTGTTTTGTTTTTCACAGCTTTTCTATTGTTTCTTGCTGTGCCATTTTAACTAGATGGCCATTTAATACAATTGGGCCTCTTTGGGTCCACTGCTTGCTCTCTTTTTCAATGGCTTAATAAGCCCACTGGGCTTTTCTTGCCATACATGCCTGCGAGCTCCTGTGTCCCATTTATCCTTCTTTAGGGCGTCTTTGGCCCCTTGCAACTTTGTGCTTTCCATGAGCTTTTACTATCTTGTTGGGCTTCCTTGACCCAACTATTCCTCATTTCCTTTAGAGCCCATAGATTTCCTATGGCTCTAGATACTTGCTTTACTTTGGGCCTGCCGCAATGGGTGTGGCCCATCCTCACTTTTCTACATCCGCGGTCCATGGTTTGCCATTTCTCTCTTTCTAAACCTTTTCAGGCCCATTTAATTCTTCAAGACCCGTTTATTTGCTTTACGGACCTATACTATATTATTCCTGCCGCTAAGATTTAATGGGCTCTTCTATTTATTCTTTGATTATTTCTTTCTGATGTTGCTAGACTTATTCTCCTTATTGGGCTTTAAGAAATAAGCCTCAACACCTATCTTTTCCCATTATGTAAGTGCACAAAAATGGACTGAATGCACTGAATGGATAAAAGTGGACTAAAATGGATCGAATGGCCAAAGTGGACAAAATGAGACCAAGGGCGGCCCAACAAATTCGATGTGGTCGGTTGTGATAACACACGTGAGCCACCTTTTTTTCTTTCTCAAAAAAAAAAAAAAAAAAAAACTAGTGTTTAATATCATAATTTGTTTATAACAAAAGTATATTCTTTTTATTTTGTAATATGCTTTTTTTTTTTGTGTGGAGAAATTCTAAAGTTGTAACAAATTTTACTACAAAAACATTTACAAATGATGTAACAATGATATGATTAATGATACTTCAAGAAGAAAATAAACAAGTTTTTGAATGAATGATGTTAGGGATATGATAAATTTTATGACATGATGCTTACAAAGATGTATCACCAACCACAAAAAGTAATTCAAAAATGTATTTAATAGGTTATTGACATACACAAATCATATTAATTGTCACATCAATTTGTTGCTTTGAAGTAAACATATAGTACTTTTGGCATTTTCCTATCGAATCATCTCTTGTAATTACTAACATATATATTTGTAAGACCCATGTATTTAAAATTGTATTATCTCTAGCATTACTTAATTCTTTATGACTTCTTAAAAGTAGAAAAAATGTAAAACTTTTTTTTCCTAGATCTCAAAAAAAAAAAAAAAAAATTAATTTGCCCCAAAATTTGGGGGCCTTTTTCTAGTAGGGGGCCCTAGTTGATGGTTTAAGTGGCTTAGGCCTAGGGCTATGGCTGGCCTTGAATAGGACTAAAGTTGACCGAATAGGACTGAATAAGACCAAATTGAACCGAATAAGACTGAAGTGGACCAAATAGGACCAACATGGACCGATTAAAACCAAAGTGAACTGAATAGGACCGAATAAGACCAAATTGGACCGAATAATACATAATGAACTGAATAAGACCAAAGTGAACATAATGGACTGAATAAGACCGAAGTAGACTAAAGTAGACTGAATAGGATCGAAGTAGACTGAATAGGACAGAATAAGACCAAAGTTGACCGAATAGGACCAAAGTGGATTGAATAGGATTAAATAAGACCAGAGTGGACAGAATGGACTGAACTGGACCAAATAGAATCGAAGTGGACAGTTTGAAACCAAGGTGGACTGAATAGAACTGAAGTGGACTGAATAAGGCTTTGTTTGTTGTTGTTGTTTGTATTATGTAAAAGTAATGTCATCCTTGAGGGGGAAAAAAAAAAAAAAAAAAAAAAGAGGCTTTACAAAATTGTACGAGAAATCAACAAAATAACCTTTGTCGAAAATTCCAAATGGACTCTTTTAGGTACAAGTTGGATACAGCCAAATAAGGTCTTAGTTTTTTGAAAATATTGAATATTGGTGATATAATAATACAAATCATTCTACATTAATTTGAGTTCTTTGTAATGGTTTGCAGGCCACTCGTGCCGACCTAAGGTTCAGGCCGAGGTTGTGCAGCATGTGTTGTTGACTTCTTGTCGTGTTGATCATGGCACAGAATACGCGTGACACTCTGACTTTCTAAACTGGTTGTTGACTTTTGAACTTTACGTTTACAAAGAAATACTAGGAAAAAGAAATGACAACCTGTGTTTATCAATTGACAATTGCAAATTCCTCCGGTAGTGCCACTCACGAAACCTTATTGTTTAAGGTTTAAGAAGGCTGGCTCTGTCTCTTTGGGTATACATAAACAAAGCTCAAAAAGTTGTTGAAATTTAACAGTATTGTTTGAGGCTGTTTCTTCTGTATAAATGGTACAGTTCTTTTCTTATTGTTGTTATTGATTTTGATTTTTTGAGTGTATTATTTTTTTTAACAAGAAATGGGAGATGGGTATTCGAACCCCAAGTCCTCCCCAAAAGGTGAATGGAGCAATATCACTAAGTTACAAGGCTCTTGGCTCTCATGGGAGTTATTTGGTGCTGTGATTTGGGTTTTAGTTCTTTGTATCAGCTCTACTAAAATTTTGATTGCCTTATATGTTCTTGTGTTCTTTTGGTCATGAGGTAATGCAGGAGTTAACCTTTTAAATGGTCAAGATTTTATTGCTTTTATCTCTAAGTAGTTTTAAATTTAATATAAGTATTTGGCACTGAGGGAGGCATTAACTCAAATCTTGTTTTTGCTTCCAGTTTTTATTCTTTGCTTTCTTTTTCCATTTTATCCTTTTCTTTTAAATACGTTTTGAGGTTCTTCAAGTTGTATTTATGAAGTTAAGTATATAGAGAGGAAATATTGTGAACACCATTTTCAATAAAATTGAGAGAGCGCTAAGAATAGCCTTATTTTAATTTGGCCGTGCATGCCTTAAAAAGATACCGGGGTAAGCAGTAACTTGGGTGGAAATGGAATGGGACTGCGGGAGGTAAAGTCAAACTACTATATTTTAAGTATCAATTAAGTAAAGTTATTGAAGTGCTGGACAATTGTTACAATATAAATTTTTTTAATGAAACGTTGTAGTTGAAATCTCTCTCTCTCTCTCTGCAATTACAGGATGAGCCACAGATGGGTGAAGGGCTTCAATGACAATGTTTGACCTATTTTACAGGTTGGTTCCTTTTTTTTCTTCTTATTATCGAAGTGCAAAAATGTTTCAATTTCAGATGAAAATGAGAGTTTCCTTGCTAACTGTTTAAGGTACTATTGTCATGCTTTTGATGTGGATGAATCAAAAATTGATTTACATGATAGTTATACTTGCGTTGCTAACATTTTGGGTTTTGCTTCTGTGTCTTATTTTTAACAATATGCATCGCTCAGTTGTTTTTGAGAGAATATTGAATTACTCATTTTATGCTTTCTAAAGTCAACATCCATTTGGTAGATAAGATAGGGTGGGAGGAGAGAAGAATTTATGATTTAAATTCTTCAAACCTTTGCCTTTGGACCTCACGGAGGCTATGTCACCTCACCCTGTGTGAGTAAATGATTTCATTAAGGCTGCAGTACAGAGAACTCTAGCCTGGCCTAGATCTGCTCTATAAGTTGTTAGCTATTTAATTTCTCATTTTCAAGCTTGGATATGAGAATTACTGCACATGTAAGATTGATTGTTTCATCATAATCTTAGCTTTTACAACGAGGTTCTGAGTTGGGTGATATACAATGCCTGTTTCTGTATGTTTCATATGTTGGAATCTGCTTGAATGGACAGGGTTGAATGTAAATGGCATGCACAGCCATAATGTTAAGACTCTGTATAGATGTTGTAATTGGGTTAGTAACAAGCTATTGGATTGATTGTAACTGATTAGGATCTGTTGTATAGATAACCTGGTACAGTTAGGATGTGGTTGAGGGAAGTTAGTTAGGTTGGTTAGTTATAACAACTAAATGAAAGTAACTGCCAGAAGCTATAGAATTAGCTTTTAAAGGACTTGTATCTTGTACATCAGATTCATAACAGAAATAACAGAAGTTTCATTGTTCTTGATTCTCTAATTCTTCTCTCTATCTCTTCTCTATCTTATGGAGCACTGGTTCCCTCAAAGCAACCACTCATAATTCCCTGTTCCACCATTAATTCCCACCTAGAAGCTTAACACATAAACCAGACTAGTAGGTTTCTTTTATTATGACATGGATTGTGTAGAGGCTAAAATGGATTTGATAGTAAGAAAAGACAGTAAGCTCTTCAGCAGTTTATAGCAAAGCAAGATTCTTGAGTGGAATGCAACGGTTTCCTTACAACCAAATTGAATCAGAGAAAAACATGTTTTCCTGATATCTGCTTTAATAAAGTACAGAACATAGTTGAGATTCAGCTGACATAAAGTCCATGCCTTTGTGTATTTACTGGTGTATGCAATGCCATAGACAGGAAGATGGAAATTTTGATTCACTATGCATGAGATTTGTGCTTAAATGACTTGAGAAATGACCAAATCTTCAATGTGTAGTCATGTTTTAACATGATCCTGTCAAGTTTGACACAGTACGGAAGTCCTGTTGTTTTACAATGCGTATCACATACTTCAAATGAAGTGAAAAAAAGGTGGTGCTTTCTTGCTTGTACAACATAATGCTTTGGTATTCACATAAATTCTGCCCTTCATTCTAAATCCAAAATATAAGGAAAAAACATAAAAGGGACATTGGTAATGTTTGACTTGGTGCTTATTAAACATGTTATATTCATTTAATATCTGACTCACACATATTCAATTATGTTGCACATCAATTGGCTCCATGAACAATTGAATCACGCGCTTTTGCTTCTTCCATGGCAGCTTATAAAAGGAAGTCATGAAGAAAGGAACAGAAGGAGTAATGTCCTCAGAGAGGGAAGTTTTCAGCCTTTCAGGGCCAGTACATCTCACAGCTGTTGACTGGTAAGACCATTAACTAATACTTCACTAACTGGGTGTAATCAATTGCTAAGGAATTCCATTCAGCAAAAAGAAAAAGGAATTGCAAGGGAATTCCCATGCATACAAAGTATAACATGTTCACTTTGACCATTGGTAAAAACACTCTTAAATGTATGCAGCACTTTTGAGTATACAATGTTAGGTCAAGAATTATCAAAATTGGAAGACATACTTTTCTGTTGCTGTTTTGTTCACAATAGTTCATTAACGCGACCAAAATGGCATACATTGTTCATGGTTTCAATATTTAGAAGAATCTGAACATGCAGTGCAAGGCCAGTGTTTTATTTTAGAGAACTAAACGGACTAAATATCTGTATTGCCACACTCCATCCTAGTGGTTTGATATTATTGGCACCTCCCCAAAGAGAATAGATTGTTGATTTTGCTCTTAGGATATAACCAGCATGCAGAAATATTTTTACTTTTTTAAACTTAAAACATACAGTTTCTTGATCACTTTAATGTTGATCGTTTGTGTTTGTTGTAATAAAAACAGATTACTTTTGTTAAGTCCACCATAGGCCACTTTCACTGCCAACCACTAACAATTTGCTGTCTCAGCAAGTTGTGTAACTAGACTTATTCTTTGGCTTAAGCAGCACAACAGTCTAATCTTTCTCTTCTTCTTTTCATTTCCCTTACCCCCTTTTGTTGTCCCCTGAAATCCATTTCTGAGTAAAAAGTTGGCCATGTTTTGCTGGGTTGATGTTAAATTCTGGTGCATTGTTTTAACTCAATGGGATTTTCACATTTTTTGGCCCATGAAAAATGATGGGGTTACAACTCTCATTAAATAGACTGGTTATACCAGATGCATCTCATAGGCATTTGTTATTGTCTAATGTAATTTATTTTTTCCAAATTAGTTTATATGTGGCTTCTGTTCTTGAAATTGTACTTATTAAAAAGTACACTTCAGTAGATAATTTTCGGTTCTTACAATCTCCTTGCAGGAACAACATACATCACCGAAGATCTATTGCAGCCAGCTTGGTTCAAGGAGTGTACATTCTTGAACGTGATCGCCAGCAGAATCGCCATGGATCTCAAGCTCTTGCTTTACCTTGGTGGGACTGCTTCCATTTCCAATTAAATCATATGCTCATAGATGATGATGACTTATCCATATTTGGTGCCATTTATGAATACAAATACCCATCTGCTCCAAACATTCCACAATATGTTATTGCCTTCCGTGGCACAATCACCAAATCAGACACAAGGTTACAGGACCTCAAGTTAGACCTCCATTGCGTCCGTAACAATCTTCACCAGAGTTCCCGGTTTCAACTTGCAATGCATCATGTTCACAACACAGTTTCTTCATCTAAAGGTGCAAGTGTGTGGTTGGCTGGACATTCTCTGGGTTCAGCTATGGCATTGCTTGCAGGAAAGAACATGGCCAAGATAGGTTATTTCCTTGAAACATATCTTTTAAATCCACCATTCTTATCTGTCCCCATAGAGGGGGGGATCAAGGATGAAAGAGTGAAGCTTGGAATCCGCTTTGCAAGCAGTGTTGTCAAAGCAGGCCTCAGCCTTACTGTAAATGGTCGCCAACATCATCAGGCTCAATCACATGATCCTTTTGTAGTGTTATCTGCCTGGGTCCCTTACCTTTTTGTGAACCCAGCTGATCCTATTTGTTCAGAATATATTGGATACTTTGAACACAGGAAGAAGATGGAGGAGATTGGAGTTGGAAAACTTGAGAAGGTTGCAACAAGAAATTCCATGAGGAATCTACTCTCCAGTGCATTGAGAATGGATTCGGGTTTAGAAGCGCTGCATCTCCTTCCTTCAGCATACCTGACCATTAATAGGGGTCAATTCCCAGATTTTAAACGTGCTCATGGAATTCATCAGTGGTGGAATCCTTATTTTCCCTGTCAATCTATGCTTTATAAGTACAACACAACTTGAATTGAATTAAGCAGAGCTTTTTGTAGACAGGCCCAAAAGACTACCCAATACATCCCCCAAGTCTGTAGAGGCAGAATGAGTCTTGGCAAAGCTTCAGTCTGACCCAGAAGTGGCTCTAGGGATGCTTCTTACGCTTGATATGTTGTTTATTTGCTTGTTAACATGTGTGGAGCTTTCCAAAATAAGATTGTCACAGCACATTTTATTTTTTTTTGTGAATAAAATCGGTTGAGTATTTATGTGATGCTCCCCCACCAGGCCTCAACAGCACAAGAATTACAGACATAATCTGCTAAGGCTAAAGCAGCCAAGTTACAACCTTTGTCTACAAGAGAAAATTCACAGAATTTGCAGGATTCAAGTTGGACAGAATTTGAATTGAAAGCTGTGATTGCCACACTCACATGGTTCACAAGTTACACATCCATAATTCCTTGTTTTTGGCATAAGTGTAGAGCTTTCAACAAGCCATCAAAGTGAGCTTGCAACCTCCCTGACAACATCCACTCTTTCTGCTAGGAAGAGTCCTTGGAAATTGGTGGCATTATCATTTTCATCGACCACCAGTATCATCACTTTATGGCACACCAATTATAGATGGTCACTTCAAACTGGGCAGCTTGATGCATTTAGAAGGCTAAGGCAAAAACTGAATTGGGATATTTAGATGCAAAATTACTAATTAAAATGAACTATGTAGATTTTCTTTTTGGTTGAAAAAGTCTGTAGACAAAAAAATTGACCAAACTTTTCATGTTGATATGACAAATTGATAGTGGTAAGTTAAAAATTGATGATAGTGGTAGACCTAGTAGAACTATGTAGATTTTCTTTTTGGTTGAAAAAGTCAATAAACAAAAAAATTGACAAAACTTTTCACGTTGATATGACAAATTGCTAGTGGTAAGTTAAAAATTAATGATAGCGGTAGACCTAGTAAAAGTTTGTCAACTCAACTGTTGTTGAAAAATGTTGCGAAGTTTTGTTTTTTGTTTTTTGTTTTTAAATTACATTCACAATATTTTTAGTTTTCACAACAAATTCTAAATGTTAAGTTATTACTGGATTTAATTTGAACTTGTCATTAAAATTACTTCTTTGCCTACCAATAACAATCAGTAATAATTGTCACTTAGGATTTGTGTGAAAGTGTTGTGCAAGTAGCATTTCTCCCTCTTTCTTTTTTTTTTTTTTTTTTTTTGCATCTGGCCTTGACCTAGGTGTGAAATTTGTTGTCAAATTCTTTGTGCAAACTTTCTGAAAGTCCTCCCTAACTGGAGAGTTATGGAGATCTTGGAGCTTGTGGTTTTGTTACTTTTGTAAGATTGAATTGCGCACGTTTGCATAATACATCATATCTTTCTTAAACTGTCTTTCCATAATTTGTATATGCTAACGTTTGCATATTTTTCATCAGAAACAAGATGAATTAAATATAAATAAATAAAAAAACGTTGTGAAGAAAAAATGTTGTGTACTTCTTCAATTATTAGATTTATCAAATTAAGATAAGGTGTATTCTTTTTACATTTAGCCTTATTTTATCCTGAAAATTATAGTATTGACTTTGTTACATAACTATTTTGTAAATTAAAAAAAACAAAAACAATGACTTTTCAAAATGTGTCTTTAAATATCACAATAGAAATGAATAAAGAAAGACTAAAAGAAATTATATAAATAGTTATTGATACTTCGATCTGGAGGAAAATTTTGCTGGTTCACTGTGTCAATCGCCATTAAAAAAATAACATATTCCTTTTCGTATTGGTATTATATATTTGGAAAAGGTATAAATGTTTCCCTTCTTCAAGTTGCTTATTATATATTTGGAAAGTGAGACGTAAGTCCCGTTGGAGCTTTCACATTTAAGTTCATTAATTTCTGTCCCATTATTAATTTATTATTATCTCAGTGAGGGCCAACTATAGATGGCAAGTTGGCAATTTTATTTTTTAATGATAGTTTTCTCATCAAGTTTGACTTGTCACAAGATAGGCTAAACTTGTGAAAACAAGATGTGTGTAAATTTCGACTTATAACAAAAATTAATTGGTGTCTTAGCTTGATGATAAAAAGATATTATTAGGAGTGGATGTTATAAATTGAAAATTTCTTAAAAAAAAAAAGACAAAGAGTGTAAAAAGAAATTAGAGAAAGGTGTAAATCGAATATATTTAAACCAAAAGTTGCCATATGGTGTAATATTAACAAAAATTGTGCGAATTTTTGAGTTCACAGGATATAATTCATATTTATAATTTTAATTTACAATCCGACCATAATCCCATATCTGTATATAATTTTAAAGTGTTAATTAAAACACATTCATAAAAAAAAATGTTATACCACTTGAAACGTTTTACATGCACTTGGGAATAAAATACATAATTTGTTGGTGTTAAACTCTGACCTTTTCTCGGTTTTTTTTTTTTTTCGTCTTTATTTTTTTTTAAACTTTAATTTGGTATATAAATAAGCAGAAAAAAGAAATGGCAACTTGTGTTTGTTAATTGACAATGACACTTCTCTTGTAGTGCCCACTTGATCAAGAAACATCATAGTCAGTTGTCTCTCTCTCTCTCTAGACTATGTAAAAGAAAAGAAGTTGAGGAATTCAACAGCATTGTATAAGGAATTTCTCTTGAATCCTTTGCTAACATGAAGATAAGGAAAGTAATCAACAGCTCAAGAAATTTTCATTATAAATCTTTGTAATTCAATAGATAGTGATAAGTCATTTGAGTGACATTTATACGTTTCAGATAAAACAAAGACAACAATTTTCATTGATCTTGTTGCTCCTTTAGCTTCCATTTTTTATTCTTTGCTTTCTTTTTTTTCTCCTCTGATGTTTTTAATTTTTGGTTGTATTAATGTGACACAATTGTGAAGTACATGAAGAGAATATTATGTGAAATCCAGTTTCAATAAAAACTAGAAAACACTATAGTTCATCATTTGGCTGTGCAAGCCTTAAAAAGATACTTATTGGCAAGCAAGACTTGGGTGGAAATGGATGGGACTGAGGGAGGTAAAGCCAGTACTATATATATATATATTAATATATTTTAAGAATCAAATATAGGTTAGATTTATTTTTTTGAAAATTGTGAAGTAGGTCAAATTACTGGAGTGCTAGTGGACTATTTACAATATAATTTTGGTTGATGAAACCTTATATTTGAAAATCTCTCTCTCTCTCTCTCTCTCTCAAACTACAGTATGAGCCTCATATGGGGGTGAAGGGTTTCAAAGACATTGTTTAGACATTTTGTACAGGTTGGTTTCTTTCTATCTTATGAATTTTACACTTAATTAAAGTGCAAAAAGTTTCGATTTCAGATTAAATGAGAGTTTCCTTGCTGCATTTGAAGTACTATTGCTATGCTTCTGATATGGACTACTAATCACAAATTGATTTACATCATAGTTTTAACTTATACTTGCTTTGGTTTTTGCTTCTATACGTATCATTTTTAACAATATGCATAGCTCAGTTAATTTTTGAGAGAATAGTCCACTGCTCATTAGCTCATTTTGTGCTTGTAAAGTCGATATCCATTTGGCACATAAGATAGGGTAGGAGATCAGAAATGTTTTTAGTTTAATTTTTAAAAACTTTGCACTTTGACCTCACAGAGGCTGTGTCTCCTGAGATTTCATTGAGGCTGCAGTTTTACAGTATAGAGAGCTCTGGCCTGGTCTATATCATCTCTATAAGTCATTAGTTATTTAATCGCTCATTTCCAAGTTCTGATGTGAGAATTACTATTCGTTGGATATACATGTATGAGTGAAGTCTCACATAGAATAATAATAATAAAAAAATTGAGTTGTTAATATAACTACTTAATTGAAGTCTCCCTACTACCGCAGACATAGGATTGATAGTTTCAACATGATCAGGGAAGATACCATCTGAGTTGGCTGACATTAAATATTTGCTATGCACATAATTGAATGTATAATGGCAATTGGCAATTGCAGACTTAACGTAGACTAGTAGGTTTGTTTTATTATAAGCAAGATTCTTCATGTGGAATGCAACGATTTCATTACAGCCTCAAAGGATTTTAAGTGTTAGGCTAATTCCATGATAAAAATATATATGTTGTAATTTTGGATTGTGTACATTGTAATTTGTAAGGGTATGATTTGGAATGAAGACTAGAGCTTCTGTTCTGTGCAAGAATAAAAACTTCACTCAAGTGAAATCCAAAGCTCAATGGATCTAAAACGATGTTCATACAGAAAGTTTTCCTCCCGGGGTTAATTAATTAAAATTTTGGTAGTTAAGCCGTTGGGGGGTCTAATCTTGTAGCTTTCAATGCCAAGTTGAATCAGAGAAACATGTATTTTCTGATATCTGCTATAATAAAGTACAGAACATAGTTGAGTCTGACATAAAGTTCATGCCTTTGCTTGTTTGCTGGTATTGACAACGACAAACGCAGGAAGATGGAAATTTCCAGTCACCGTGCATGAGATTTGGGCTTAATAAATGACTTGAGAATTGACCAATATGGCAATACCCTTTGTGAATTCATGTTTTAACCTGAGCTTGTCAAGTTTGATGCAGTAATGAAGCCCTGTTTTTTTAACAATGCATACCACATACCGATTGAGGTCAGGACCGTCAGGTGCAATATCCACCTGGTGCAATATATTGCTTAATTCTCTCACAAAATTTTTTACTCTTATACTTTTTAACTTTATTTTATTTTATTTTATTCAATGGTAATGGTTGAGATTGAAAGTTGTTTTTTTTTTTTTTTTAATAATTCTCAATCTCAACAATTAATAGCAACTACACTAGATCTCAATTCATCACATACTTCCATTAAAGTAAAAAAAGTCTAAAAGATATATATATATATATATATATATAAATAAAGTGAAAAAAGGTGGTTCTTTTTGCTTATACACCATATATAATGCGTTAGTATCCGAATAAACTCTCCCCTACATTCAGAATCCGAATCCAAAATATAGGACGAAAACAAAAATAGGACATTGGTAATGTTTAACTTGTTGCTTACTAAATATGTCATTCATTTAGTATCTGACTCATACATATCAAATTCTGTTGAACATCAATTTTGGCTCCATAAACATTTCAATCATGGTCTTTTGCTTCTCCAATGGCAGTTGATTGCAAAGGATTTCAAGAAGAGAGAAACATAAGGTGAAATGGCCTCTGCGGAGGAAATTTTCCACCTTTCAGGACCTATACATCTCACCGCTATTGACTGGTAAGACCATCAACCAATATTTCATCAACAGGGTGTTATAATCTGTGTTGGTGGCTTCTTGAAATCCTAGTAATGTATTTTACAATCTGCTTGCAGGAACAACATATATCACCGAAGATCTATTGCTGCCAGCTTGGTTAAAGGAGTGTACATTCTTGAAAATGATCGCAGGCAGAACCGCCATGGACCTCAAGCTCTTGCCCTACCTTGGTGGGACTTCTTCCATTTCAAATTAGATCATATGCTCATAGATGATGTTGACTTATCCATATGCGGTGCTGTTTATGAGTATAAATACCCATCTTCTGCTCTAAACATCCCACAATATGTTATTGCCTTTCGAGGAACAATCATGGAATCAGACACAGTGTCACGGGACATCAAGTTAAACCTCCAGAGCATTCTCAACAATCTTCACCTGAGTTCTCGGTTTCAACTTGCTATGCATTGTGTTCACAACACAGTCGCTTTGTCTCGAGGTGCAAGCGTGTGGTTGGCTGGACATTCTCTGGGGTCAGCTATGGCATTGCTTGTAGGAAAGAACATGGCCAAGATAGGCTATTTCCTTGAAACCTATCTGTTTAATCCACCATTCTTATCTCTCCCCATAGAAGGGGGGTTCAAGAATGAAACATTGAAGCTTGGGATCCGCTTTGCAAACAGTGCTGTCAAGGCAGGCCTCAGCCTTGCTGTAAAAGGTCGCCAAAATCGTAAGGCTCAAGCATATGATCCTTTCGTAGTGTTATCTCCATGGGTACCTTACCTTTTTGTGAACCCAGATGATCCTATTTGTTCAGAATATATTGGGTACTTTAAACACAGGAACAAGATGGAGGAGATTGGAGTTGGAAAAATTGAGAGGCTTGCAACAAAGAATTCCATGAGGAACCTATTTTCAAGTGTGTTGGGAATAAATTCGGGTGCAGAAGCACTGCATCTCCTTCCTTCAGCATATCTGACTCTTAATAGGGGTCGGTTATCAGATTTTTATGGAGCTCATGGACTTCAACAGTGGTGGAATCCTTATTTTCCATGTGAAGCTATGTTTTATAAGTACAACACTACAACTTGAATTGAACGAGCTAGGTAGCGCTCATGCAAAATAATTTGCAAATAATTTTTAGTTCTCTTAAGCAGATCATCTAAATAATAACATTAAACTAAAAAAATGTCACACCTGATGATGAGTCTTCCTTTCACTTAGATGATCTAAAGTTTTATTGTGTATGTAGTAAGAGAAAGGAAAATAGATTGTTTCCTCATTTCTTTTTTTCTTTAGATGTCAAGAATGGAGAGCAAAAGTGTGTGTTTTAATGAGTTATCAATGTATATTAAAGATGAAAATAAGAACCATTTCTATTGATAACAAACGCAATGTTGTTTGATGTCAGGAAATGGGGATAGGGTTCTGGAAAGGTTTTGTTTAGAGGTGCGAATGGGTAGGAAAATTGATCAAATGGTGATATGCGAGAAAATGAAGTGGGTTTTTGTTTTAAGGTTTATCCCTCGTTGAGAATTTATAAAGCCTTGTGTGAGTTTATATAGTAATATAAGCACTAACAAATAAAATAATTGAGATAATCTATGGACATGTGACTCTAGAACATGGACACATATGTATCCCTTGCTTGGTACACCAAAGACTCTAGTGTGTTTGTTACCCACAAACTATTTAACCCTTTAACAAAAGCTATAAGTTGAAGCATTTAAGATAACTAGTAAGTTGCCCGGATAATTTTGTGATATTTTATGTAAAATAGTTTTGAATAATGTTGTACATAAATTATAAAGAAAAAGTAAATTAATTAGAATAAAGAAACATATACATTTTGAGATATTAAAAATTGGTTTAGTAGTTTCACTGTATATTTGTAGCCTTCTTAAGGTAAGATTATTATTTTTTTAAATCATGAAACCAAAAATAAATGCAAAAGAGTAACGGGACCATGAAATAAATTAATTTGTGTTGTGTTCACATATTTCATACTATGAAATAAAAGTATACCCAATTCTCTGACTATCTTCCACTCATCGATAGTGCGGCATTAAGACATGGTGTGGGCAAGTGTGTATGCATGTGTCCTATAGATGATTTAAAATTAAACCATGGTAGAATATGATTTTACATTGCGCACCAAATATTTTTTATACTTATATATCCAAAACAAAAACTAACTAACCAAATTACCTAACCTAAATCATATTTAAGCCCCTAATTTAAAAAGAAAAAAAGATTACTCGTAGGGGTTTTGGTGTCTTAATGGTGATGGGAGGTCAGTATAACGGAGGTGGTGACCCCTCAAATTCCTTTTTATCTCTCTTTCAAATGTTTTGTTAGTCTCAGGTCTTTTATTTTGGTAATATATAGTGAAATAATACCTTTTATTTAACAATCCACAACATTTTTGTGTCTTTCTATCTCTCTTTAGAGTCTTATCCCGTTAGTTATTACTATTAGTCCTTACTTATTTTATTTTTTTTAAATACTAAAATAATGGGTATGCTAAAAGACATGAAGAATAGTGAAAGATGTGGTGTAAGCTTAGGCAATTAATGAGATAACAATAAATAAGATAATGTGAACTTTTGGGTAAAAAAAAAAAAAAAACTTAATGAAAGAAGTAAAAAAAGGCTAAATACAAAATTAGAGTGCCACTTGGCAAGACCTCATGCACTCTCGCATGAGGTCTCTAAGAGAGAGACATTTTGTAACAACTCTCTCACTATCTTTCCACTCATTGATAGTGCGACATTAAAACATGGTGTGGTCAAGTGTGTATGCACGTGTCTTATAGATTATTTAAAATCATGGTAGAATATGGCTTTACATTACGTACCAAATATTCTCTCTATTTATATACCCAAAACAAAAATTATCCAACCAAATTACCCAAACCTAAATAATATTTAATCCCCTAATTTAAAAAGAAAAAAAAAAATACCTGTAGGGGTTTCGGCGTCTTGATGGTAGTGGGAGGCCAATATGACGGAGGCGACGTCCCCTCAGATTCTCTCTTTCTCTTTCAAATGTTTTGTCAGTCTCAGGTCTTTTATAGTGAAACAACGCGTTTTGATTTTGTAGTGAAACTATACATTTTATTTAACAATCCACAACACTTTTATTTCTCTCTATCTCTCTCCAAGGCCTTATATGGTTAGTTATTAATATTAGTCCTTAATTATTATTTTTTTGCTTTTTTTTTAAAATATTAAAATGGTGGGTATGCTAAAAGACATGAAAAAGAGAGAAATGTGTGATGTAAGTTTAGACAATTAATGAGAGACTAATGAGATAACAGTAAAATAAGTTAATGTAAACTTTTGGGTAACAGTAAAAAAAACTTAATGAAAGAGGTAAAAAAATGCTAAATGCAAAATTAGAGCGTCACTTGGCAAAACCTCACACACTCCCGCATGAGATCTTTGCTTATATATACATATATATTGATGATTATTCCTTTATAACTTATAATCACTAATCAACACGAGTCTCAAAAAACTTTGTGATAGGACTTTATCATACCTACAAAATAAGCATAGATTTTTTATCTTTTTTTTTTTAAAGGATATTGCTATTGTGTTCATCCTTATAAGAATTGAAGCATAGATTAAATTTTCATTATTTTTGACAATTTTCTTTGATTCCTTTATAATTTATATATTGTGTTGGTTTAAATGATTTTTTTCTCAAGCTTTTAGAGGATGGACTTTAGATAAGATGTTCAACTTTTATACGCCAAGTATTGACTATAAGTCTTGTACATGGAACAAATAGAGATAAGAAATTAAGAATATGGTCCAATTTGGTCGGCCTTAGCTTGATTTGTCTAGACATCAATTTTCTCTCTTGCCAAAAGTTTGACTTATTTTAGGTGGAAGTTTCCTTGATTATTACTTGTATACAAAATTCTAGGATCATTAAATTGGAATAGGTCCCTTACTAACCTAACCAATTGGAATAGGATGAAATTTCTTCCCATCCACACTAAACATTGTGTACACTCCAAATATATATATATATATATATTTTTTTTTCTGTATCTCATAATGATACGTTGTTGATAGGTGTCATCTAAGTTCAACATGATTGAGAGTTGTAATTGAGATTATGGCCCAGAAGCTTTACTATTCAATACTTTGCAAGAAAAATTAAACACTCATTTTATGTAACAGGAGACTATGGAATTTGACATTGTATACATTGGGGTTTGTTCTTGATGTTGTGAAATTGCTGTAGGTACAAAAAAATCTAGTTTGATTAGTTGGCAAGTCATGTTCTTTAATCGTGAAATGTCTACAGTGGAAAACTTTTGTGTTCCTATAATAAATGTTTTGGAGAGAAAATTGTTAGCCCCCTTATAACATTGGGACCCCCCCTATTTATACAAAGGAAAAAGGGTCCAATATTCCTAAGTGTAACTTAGTTACATGGAATTTTTGTGCAAATGTGCCTAGATTTCTTTTAAAAATTTAATTATAATTGTATACTCGAATTTGGTGATTTTTATATGATTTTTGTGGTTTGATTTTGATTCAGTAAAGACATATTAGCCAAAAGAAACGAAGGTAGAGCTATTAAAGAAATTTGTACTTTCAAATTAGCAATTACAGATGGCGAATGTTGCATTGTCATTTGTGGTTGTGGTATGAATAAGCGGTATGTTGTTTGGGTGACTGATTGAGGCAAAGCAATTAACCATATTAAAAGGGATTAGCAACTTTTTCTTTCTCCTTTACCGTTTGCGGTATGTATATGTCTTTTTCACATATGCTCAACTGAAGTACCCATTAGGATTTCCTTTAATTATGATAAACATATTAATTTTTTTAAATAACTTTTATATTTATTAAATGAGATATATATATATATATATATGTCGAGGATCATGTAGCTGAATTGACACCTCCCTATACACAAAGTGTTTGGGGTTTAAGGGAGAAAAGGTCAAATTGCGGGAGTTAGGGAAAAAAGGTTCAAGTTGCAGGGTTAACAACATATTGTAATTATTTCTAAATAAATAAAAAAAGATATAGAGATATATATTGTTTTCCTTGAGATAAAGCAGTTGCGATGGAAGTTGTGATAATAGTGGAGTTTTTGTCTTTGAGGTTTTCCCCATTCATCAACAAATCACCATGTCAATTTTATTTTCCACTGCATATTGACTTAGTTGATGATTTATTTGTGTTAACATTTGTATTGCATGTTAATTAAATTAATTAATTAACTTGGCTAATTAATTGGTTAATTTATCACAAGAGGTCAATACATTTTTGGCCTATCAAATAGAAAAGTTATCATTGACTCTATCTAAAGCATTTAAAGTAATAAAGGCATATTAAAGATTTAAGTTGATTGGCTAATATAGAACATAAGCCCATTGTTTGGAATTCAATGGGAAGAGCATAATTTTTGTTATACTCTTGATTGCATGTGTATCAATTGTTGCCGAAGAAACTAAATATGAGTAAGCTAATATCATAATTCAAATCAATAGTAAAAAAAAAAATGAATAAAAACATTTTTGAATATGACTTAATGCATTCTCACATTCATGGAACGACAAATCAATAGATACTAATTTAACTAATTACACTAATTATATTTTTAATCTATTAGAATTGCAAATTTTCAATAACATAAGCGCTTGTTGAATAAACTCTCTCTAATAAACCAACTTACATATCTCAAGATATGACACTACCAAGCTGCCCTTGATGGTTCTTCCTACCAAAGTCGATCTTGAGCACAAAAACTTCAAAACTACAAATTAAAAGTATTAGTTACAATGTAAAAAGATTAGACAACATGCATTTTCATATTTTTAAGAAATGCTTTTTTAATTTGTTTTTGGCCATTTAGTAACTTTAGCTCAATGAAGTAAATGTTAGCATACTTAATTTATTTATAGTAGATATATGTTTGTGTGGTTTCTCCTCAAACATGTATCTTTTTGCAATCATCAAAGTATTCATGATGGCTAAAACTTTTTAAACCTAAAATGAAAATGAAGCACATAACAACCTCAATTTTAATATATCTTTATGAAAGTTACTCTTTTGAATGTATATGATCAACCAACAAACACAATAGAATAAAATTGTGTATAATGAGATTGAAGCATCGGCTTAACACCTATACTAACTTGAAAAACCAAAAGGAAAAAGGATCAAGAAAACAACAGTTAAGCTCATTCCATTGAAGTTGAAATGATAGATCCTTCTACACATTGAGCAACATTGATGAGTTTAGAAAGTTTTATATCTATCAAAAACAAAATGTAGAAACACAAATAATTTTTTTTTTAAACTTATAGGTTTGTTATGCTTAAAATTAACCCAAAAAAAAAAAAAAACCTTAATTTTGACAATCTTAATCTATTAACAGAACTTGATAAAAATCATAATTAGCAAATAAAAAATGGCATAAAGAGCATCCTATTATATGACTATATCACTTTATAAAGCCCCAATACCCAAATGCCTATAAGAATGATAATTAGCAAATGAAAAGTATAAGTAAATAAAAGAGCATCTTAGTATCAATTTAAAGCAAAAAAAAAAAAAAAAAAAAAATTACCATATTGAACCACGACCATTATGACATGAAGCAAGTGGAAGATGAGCATTATTGTTGTTTATTATCCCAGGTGAATAAACATTTGTTTTTTTGGAAGATTCATGTGTTCTTAAATAATCTGAATGCTATTTCAATTTGTGCAAATTATAGAACACAGAATTGGTAATTTAGTAACAAAGGCATAGGAGAAGCCATGTAGTGGTTTAGAAAGAGTAGGCATTTAGTTATAAAGAAAGAGAAGTAGGCATAAACATATATAAGAAAACCTTTGGATGGAGGAATAAGGAAAACAAAGAGTTTTTGATGATTAACATCTCTTTATTTTATCCATTAGTCTTATTTATTACTAATTAAAATCTATTGAGTTTAGTAAATAACTGATGTGACATCTAATAAGTGTAATAAATTAAGAATGATGTATTTTATTTCAAAAAAAAAAAATCAATTATCTTTTCAGAGAGAGTGCCACTTGGCAAAATCTCATGCTCTCACGCATGAGGTCTCTGCTTTTATATATATATTGATTGATGTTCTTTACTATTCATAAAATTTGAGTCAATGGGATCCCATCTCTTACACCTTTTTTTTTCCCTCAAAATTGTCCAATAAGCCACCATTAAGAGCAATAGTGTACTTAGGGGTAGCAATGCGAGTTTTTCTTCAAGCAACAAATTTAGTAAGGCACCCAATAGTCATGAACAGATCTATGATCGATGAAATCCCATTTAATAGTCATAATTACTTGGAATCCATAAAAAAAAAAAAATACCTCTTAAAAATTTTTATTAATGAAATTCTGAACTCTGAATTTTCATTATATATATATATATATATTGTAGGTTTAGCTCCAAAAAACCTATTTTTCAAGTACAAATATTACTAAACCTATTCTAATGAGTACCATAATATGATTTTATGTTGACTAACATACCCCTTAAGAAGACCTAATATCAAGTACAAATGTTTGTAAGCCTATTCATTCTAATTGATACAGTACCATATAGGACTTTATTTTTACTAACAAAGTCATTAAAAACACCTAAAATCAAGGAAATAAAATTCTCTTTTCAAAAATTATATAAAAATTCAAAAATTTGCTAACGATAAAAATTAAGAACAAAATTTGGCTAGTTTGTAGTCAATGGCTACATCTTTACTCAATATCATTTTATTGAATGTGAATTTTGACAAGGGCAAAGTTTGACAACAAAATTGATTGTAGACTAAAGCTAGAAGTTCACATAATATTTTTTTTATTGGAAGTAAATTTTGACAAATCCACCATTGGATTATATTTTTTTTTATATCCTTCATACTGGTAAAATTTCAAGAAGATTAAAATTCAATAACTATGTCATCAATCAAATGTTTAAATTTCGCTTTTTTAGTCTAAAATTAGATATAAAAAATAAATTTATGGATAGAATAGTAAATAATATCCGATTGACATGAAATTTAACATGTGCTATAAGAATAAAAAACAAATGTAATTCAACTATTAAAATTTTAAAATATGTAGCCATGTTAATTTATTTAGTGAGAATTGTAGCTTTAGGCTATAACTAAATTTGTAGTCAAACTTTATCATTTTGACAAATTTACCATTGAATTATATTTTCTTCTTATATTTTTCGTACTTGCAAGTTACAAACATTTTCAGAAAATCAAAGATCAATAACTTTTTCAACAATTAAATATTTAAATTTCAAATTTTTATAGTATAGAATTATGCATAAAAAATAAGTTATGGATCGAATAATAAATATCATCCAATTAGTACAAAATTTGACTTGTGTGTTAAGAACATAAAAAAAACGCAATCTAATTGTTAAAATTTTAAAATATGAGTGAAAGTTGTTGACAAACTTTTGTTCAAATACAAAAGTTCATATCTTGTCTTTCGTCAAAACAGATAAATTTATTAAAGAAGTAAATGAGATTTTACAACACAAGTAATCAGCTGGTCCGCGACATACGCTTTGTGTGAGAGTGGTTTTTTTTTTTTTTTGGATGGGTGTGTGAGAGTGGTTGATCGTGAATCGTGTGAAGTCAAGTCAACTAATTAATTTTAAGGGGTTTGGTTTAGAAACTAGAAACCAATTTCCACAGATTGTAGCTTCCAGGAACTCGTCATCCAAAGAGAAAGATCTGAGAAAACCCATCTGAGCTATATCCTCCGCATAATACTTATCATTATAAAATAAAAAAATAAAAAAAATTGACACCATTCTGGCATTTCTTATCCTCAAAACCGTGTGAAAATTTGGCCTACAACTTCAATTTGGCTTTCCAAAATCCAAACTCTTTCAGCAAGATTACCAAACTCAATTTGAATTTCTTCTTTGTTTTATAAACTTGAAACATTAGCACACCCTTTACATCTCTACACACCACACTGCCTTAACCAAACCCAAATAACCAGCAGGTTGCTTGACCCAAAATTTGAAGGACTTATACAAAGGTTTAGGAAAAGGAAAAGCAGTGAAATCTCTTCTTACTTGCGTTATTAGTGCTATTGAAATTTTTTAGCTGTAAACACTAACACCCTTCCCCACCACTCATTTTCATCTCTTTATCCCTTTGGCCCCGGCTCACTCACTTCCCTTTTTTTTTTTTTTTCAACACAACACAAACATTTCTGAGTACTCCCTCTTCCCCTCCCACGGTACCCACTTCAAATCAACATCTCCACCATCATTTTTCTGATGACGAGATCACCGGAAAATTCTTAAGAACCCATAAGCACTTTCACATCCTTTTTTTGAGGTAAAAATTTCTAATATTTTTGGTAGGTTTTTCGCTTTTGCTTGAGGTTATTTTTATCTAGGCTTTAATAATGATACCCATATAATTTATGAGCATTGGAAGTGATATTTATATGTTTATATGTATGAGTTTTGTATTGGTGTAATTATTTGATGAGTGGGTATATGGTTTGTGCTAATGATGAATACTTAAGATTTATTTATGGTGGAAAATTTAGGGGTTTTGAGCTATAACATGTGATGGTTGGTAAATCTAATTTTTCCATTGCTATTGAGTTTATTTGGAGTTAGTTGAAGTTCTAAATTTCTTGTCTTGGAAGATATTTTGATTTTACTTTTATGAGTCTCTTAATGATGTAGTGAAAATTTTATGGAAGCTAGTCATAATATTGGAGATGATATTAAATGGGTTAACTTTATAAATTGGAGTTTATGCCTTATGAATTAATTTGTTGAGAAACTTTGGAAGTGGAATATATTATTATTGATGAGGTTAAATACTAGACTTGCCTAATTAAGTGTTTATTTGGCAATTCTTAGATTGTAACTAAATACAATTTCAAGCTCTATACTTATTGTGATAGGTTTACTTGATATTGTTTAGGTTCTAGCTAATCTTTTTGGAGCTTGGAGAATTAGGCTTTTGCGGTTGCGAGGTAAGTAGCTTTTTAATGGGATTTTTGAAAAATAACCATGTTGCATAAATGTTTTTGGGTTAGACACGCTTTTGGAAACTACTTATGGAAACTATATTTTCCTAATAACTATTGTGTTGTAACCTTAATATATGTTTTTTTTTTTTTTTTGGTAACACCTTAATATATGTTTGATTATATATGAAAGTGCATCATATTTGGTATTGCATTTGGGGAAATACATGAATTTGTTGATATGGAAAAATGAGCATATTTTATTTAATCTTTGATAAGGAAATCTTGGATTTTATGGTATACTAGTCGCAGACCCACGCGATGCGTGGGAATATATAATTATTTTGTAATTTGATATAATCCATAATTTATTCTCTAAAATTTATTGAAGATAGTTTTCTCCAAAAAAATTGAACTATTTCTAGAAGTATTTTCCAACTCTCTATCTCTACAAATATATCATTATATTATTTTGGGTTTTTTATTTTTTTATTTTTAGATATGATATTTGTAACCCAATAATGGAGGGACATGCCAGCACAACATTAGATTTCCTATTTTTCTTCCCATGATGAGATTGTATCATATTTTAATTCTTCTAGATTTTGAGGTGAAACCTTCGTACCAGTCGCTAAATCCTTAATTCCTAAAAGTGATGTCTAGTTAGTTGTCAATAGAAAAGAATAAGACCACAAAAATAAAAGTAAAGTGAAGTTTTATAGGTTAGAATCATCATGTACAAAAACTTATTTACAATAAGGTAAATAAATAAAATACATATTAAACAAACCTTATCTCAGCAAAATGATCAAATTTAATAGACCATCACTTATATCAATTTCATCAAAGACCAAATTGTCAAATAGTAATGTGCCATTGATTCCACCCATGTCCACTACAGACATTTATCAATGTGCCCATATACAAATCACTCAATTGTCATTATTCTGAATTCCCATAGAAAACCAAAATAGTGCGTATATGAATTATAAGTAAGTGAGTCACTTGTATTGCCATAACGTGGTCAAATTTGGTGGCAAACTTGCTAAACTCAGCCAATTGTTCTTGCCTCGGAGAAGATGTCTCTTAGTATTACTATTGGCTACGGGAAGTTATCAGATTGTATCAGTTGCTATGCCCCAAAAATAGCAATTGTTTATGCCTTTGTTAGAACACATCAGCAATATCATATTGTGTTTAATAAGGGAAGAAATATTAAAATCCAAAAGAAATAGTATTGTTAAGTTTTGTCTAAAACTCATGTACATAGTATTCTAGATATTCAAGAAGAGAGAATTATAAAAAGAAAATCAAGTTGTTGAAAAAATAGCATAATTCAAAATTAAAATTTAAAAACCCAATTATTATTCATGTACACAGTATTATAGATAGGTATTCATAAATCAAGAACCAATTAGTTTTCTATCCACACAACAATTAGCATAAAGCTAGGTACTAATGGAATTGAAAAATAATTCAGTTCTTTGAATTTCCTCACTCCTAAAATACCAAGAAATTGCTTATAAGTTAAACAATCCCCAAAGTTATTCGTCAACCAAATAGGCCAACTAAGGTCCCAAACACAAAAAATTCTAGCCACAACGTACAACAGTCTTCTTAAACTAATATACTTTGAAGAATTAGAGTTTCCTTTAAAAAATTAAGATAAAAAAAATTTTAATTGTTATATCCCAAGTTTGATAAACAAAAAAAATTTAAGATTCAAACTCTACTTTCTTTTCTCTTCCATTTTCCCACAATTTCTGGGACACTAAACAGTCAAATTAAACTATAAACAATAAATTATTAGTATAAGGAAATGAAAATCTAATATAGCTGATGTATATTAAATTATAAAAAGCAAATTATCAAGTACCACCCAAGAAAAGCAACAAATTTATGCATCTTTCTTTCAAAAGGTTCTAAGAAAAGAATGGTTACCAATTGATTAGTATGACCTTCAATAGGTTAAAAAGCCTCCAGTGATTGCGAGTCTTGATCATTGACATCTGTCGAGAAATTGACAAATGAAATAGAGATAAAAATTAAATTTAGTTCAACATATAAGACGATTGGAAAAAGAGAACAATAACAATTTCTATTTGATGAAAATGAATAACACTCTTACTATAAAACAAAGAGCAAAATAAAAACATCACATTGAAGTTAATTATCATACATTATAGCAAACATATTGAGTGTAACATTCCTACAATCTAGAGAAAGGCAACCATAAAACAATTTATAACAAACATGATCAAATGCCTAACTCAAATCAATTTTGAAAAAGAAATATATATATATATATATATTAATAGTTTTGAGACCATGAAAACTCAATCTCGTTCATCATGAAATCCCAAAATTAAAATACATTTTTTTCCTAGTGATGAGATGGGAATAAATAAAAAAATAATAAGAATAATACAAATAGCTGAACTCATTGTGAGTTTATACCCTTTGGACTTGGGATACTAATGTTCATCTCTCATTTGCTTCAGTTTTGTTTGCAAGCTCTAGAGTCACTATCTGTCTCTTGCACTCATTTGATTGGGTTTTGGTAGACGAACTTGAGCCATGACCGAAAGAACGGAAAAAACACTCAAGAAACTATCCCATTGAAGGCCATACCGATCAATTTGTAAAGAGAGAACAATTGAAAATTTATAGGAAAAAAAATGAGAAGTGAGGAAGTGAGAAGGTTGCAATCTATTGGTGACTATAAGAATTCCATATAATAGCAGCATCTCAAGAGTTTGGGTTAATGAAGAGACACACGATAGATTTGGAGATAAAAGTATCGATGACTATAAGAATTCCATATGATAGTGACATCTCAAGAGTCTGGGTTAATGGAGAGACACATGATATATTTGAAGAATGAAGATAAAGTAACACCTGAATTTAAGAAGAGACACAATAAATGGCAATCGGTAAAAAAAGGAAAAAAAGAAAGAAAATTAACGATGACATGACGCTGATGTGGCTTAACTAAAGCATAGCAACAATAAATGCTACGCTTCAGCTTTTAGATATATATATATAGATTAGAAAATATAAAGATGCTTATCTTGTTTTGTTACGTGGGAAATTGATAGAAAATCTCTTGATAAGAATGAAGTTAAAAACCTTACAAACTTTGTGGAAATAAGATTATTTAAAGTTTTTCTAAAACTATCTGGATATAAATTATGTGTTTCAAAGTAATGTAACTTGTGAGTTTTATGTGGTTTTAATACCATGCCATGTGTGATTTCCCGGTGATCACCTGATTTGGTTTTCGTAGTCTTTGTGACAACATAATCAAATCCAGGTCAGTGCCCTTTCACTTTGGATGATGCATTCTTCCCTACTGCCCATTGGGAGAAGATGTTCTTTGATTGTGTGTGGGTGAGGTTGCTGTCCATGGGGCCAAAAGACCACATGCAAAAGAGGTCCTATTTTACACGCTTTATCTGCTGCCCATGAGGGGAGAGAAAAACCTTGAGAGTATGGGTGAGGCTGCTGTCCACAGGGCCAAGAGTCTGCATACCAAAGAGGACAATATCATGCCAGTTGTAAATGAGTGGATCTCTTGACTGGTCTATGTGGTAGTGTGGTATATTTGTGATAATTTACCTTATATTAGATATTATGACTTTGGAAATTATGCTGTTAGTGCTCACAGATTCTAGTATGTACTTTCAAGGTATTTACTTTGAGAAACTTTGTGTTTCCTAATTCAATCATTCTTGTCATATCATAATATTATTATTGAAAATGAAATTTGCATTTCCCTCACCCCCATTAATTATGCTACTTACTGGGCTCTGTCTTATCCCATTATTTTATAAACTTTTCAGAGTAGGCAATAATCTTTTGAGACAGCTTTTTGGTGGTTAACAGTAGTTGGACTAACTACTGATAGATGCTGAATTTTTGTGATGGAGATATTAGATGATGTACATCTTAGAATAGGCTTGACTCATTTCTTTTGCTTATTATAGTGGTTGTGACTTTATTCCCACTGATGGGATAAGTTGATGATATGTAATTATTTATTCAGACCTCTATTCTTTTGTGGCCAATGGTCCTTGTAATAATTGCTTAGAACTATGACTTACTTTGAGAGTTTATTCAATGGAATTATTATGATAATTCTTGATATTGGTACTTGATATGATTTAATTGGATTGTATTGTCAAAAAGGGAAAAAAAAAAAAAATCTACAGATACTTTGAGACGTATTTCTCATGCCTTGGTCCCTTTGGGGTTTGGGGCGTGACATTGATAGTTCACTTGGGCATACAGTGACAATTTTCAATGGCTTATCTGTTCTTGTAGTTTTGTTTTTGGTCATAGAGGTAATTAGGTAAATTGAGTACTAACTTTTCATCAAATGGTAAATTATTTAATATGAGTTTGTGGCTCCAAGGAGAGCCATAACTACCAAAAAAAAAAAAAAAATTGCTTCCATTTTTTTCTTTCAAGGTGTATATATGACTCAATTGTTAAGTATAGTGTAATGTACTAGGTAAATACCAGGTTTAAAATGGAATGGGACCGAGTTAGGTAGAGACAAAGTACCACATTCACAAATAGAAAATCAATGCATAAAGCTGAAATATCTGGCATCACTTCCTCATGTTTTGTCTTGATCCCTCTTAGCCTCCTAAGCTCTTTTTCAGTTTGTTTGTTCTACTTGATGGATGTTTTATGGCTATTAAATTGTTCATTGACCTTTGAAACTTCTTTTCTTTTTTGGTTGGCTCAGGTGGGTGAAGGACTTCAATAACATTATTTAGCACTTCTTTCTTTCGCATATTGTGCAGGTTGGTTCCTTTTTATCCTGTTAGTTTTATTGATAGTGTAAAAATGTTCAATTTCAGATGAAAATAAGCAGAATTCCCTTGCTAACAGTACTAGTATTAGGCTTTTGATATGGACGAATCACTAATCGATTTACATCATAGTTTTGCCCTAACTTGCTTGCTAAATTTTGGGTTTTGCTTCTGTATGTCTAATTTCAACAATGGGCATAATTCGAGTGGCTGAAGCTGAGGTATTGTTTAGTGTCTACTTCCATTATATTTTGTTTTTACTTACCATTCCCGCTGTCTCTCTTTTTTCATATATAAGCTTTGAGGTTTTTAATTTGTAACAATTCTTGAGTAAATCTGATCTAAATGTATTCTGAAGACTCTAGCTTTCACTTTCGATTAGGTGGTAAGATGAATATTAGGAAAAATATCTGACAGAGCATTACTGGTTCTTAATTCATTGGTCAGACCCACATCTGACTGGGACACTTTGAGATTATTCAAATTTCAGTACTAATGCTTCAACTTTCTGTTGGGTCACAATCTAGTTCTAGTGTCATGTGAATTAAGAAATTCCACAAATATATTTATTCAATCACCAAAAAATATTATCATCAAAATTATCAAAGCCAAGATATCACACACAAGAACACTGAAAGCTCGGATTTGTGCTAAAACCCAAGAGCTTGTTAATTGAAAGTTCAGATTTGTGCTAGAACACAAGAGCTTGTTCAGACCCCCAATTAAAAATTATGGCTAAATTGCTTTTACTCTAACTTAAACAAAGTGCGGAACAAGAGTAAATAAATGTAATGAACTGATAACACTACCCTAAGCCATATTCATCCATCATCAACAATAAAATGAAAGCTTAAAGAGTAGGGAAGAGAGATGCAAACACAAGATAACACCGAAATGTGTTATCGAAGAGGAAACCGAAGAACTCGGTGAAAAAACTTTCTGCGACCCTCTAAATTGAAATCGGTTCACTAGAGAATAAAGTTGGAGTACACGAATAATAAAAGACCCTCCAAGCCTAGTCTACCCTATATACTTGAGCCCTTCAAGCTCCTATTACCAACGGACTTCTCGGAGTCTTGTCTTCTTTAACTTTTCGGATCCCGCAATTTAGCCCGATTGCATCCGTTAACGAATGACTCTTTCCAATGCTTCCAAACAGCACCAAAATCACACTTGACACTCAAAATGGGTTTGGTAAGTGTTTGGACTAACAACTTCTCAAGGGTCTAGAGATGGAGAGGTAGGAGTTGGGGAAAACCACAAGGAAATGTGTAGATGATTGTGGGTATAACAATTTTTAACTCTCAAGTGTATTTGTTAGGGTTTTCTCTCTGAAAAGGAATCCTTACAATTCGTGGGTAATGAGAGTATTTATAGTGTGGGTAAAGAATTTGGTAAAACAATATAACTTTTCTCTAAACAGAAAGTTTCGTTGGTACTTCGCGGGTTGGCACTGTAGTGACCCAAAAGGGGGTCTTGCATTTTCATGGAATCCCACATTGCCTAAGGAAGCATATGAGGATGTGCTTATGAGGAATTCCTTTTCTCCAGGTTGCGCTGGGGAAAAGGCCTCATACACAACAAGGGAGGGCATTCTTTATAAATACATCCTCATGTGTTTCCCTAGGCAATGTGAGATTCCATGAAAATGTAAGACCCCCTTTTGGGTCACTACAATCCATCCCTCTTAATGGCACACACGTCCTCGCGTGTGGGGCCCATACTTTCGGCTAGGGCATGGCTCTGATACCATTTGTCACGCCTTGCCCCCGTGTGCATGATATTGTCCTCTTAGGGCGGCCCAAAGGCTCTCTTAGTCCCTCAAGGTCTTGTTCTTCCTCAGGTTGCGGGAAGAACAAAACCTTGAGGGACTAAGAGAGCCTTCGGGCCGCCCAAAGAGGACAATATCATGCACACGGGGGTGGGGCATGACAAATGCCCTCCCTTATTATGTATAAGGCCTTTTCCTCAGCGCAACCTGGGAAAGAACAAAACCTTGAGGGACTAAGAAAGCCTTCGGACTGCTTAAAGAGGATAACATCATGCACACGGGGGTGGGGTGTGACAAGCCCTTTTGGTGAAACACTCACGAACTTAATAGCCTGGCATGACTCTTCAGCTTCCAATCATGTGCTTCACACGTGGCCCTTTCGCGGGTTGCTTCTTGCGAGGTACTCGCGACTTCCACTGATTCACCTTTTGAAACTTGATTCTTCACTGATCTCTCACACTCATCCCTTACAAATAAACCCACATATATACAGGGGAAATTATTGAAGAAATTACAATCAAATTTGGTACGGAATTAAAGCCAACACATGTTAGTTGGAAATCACAACTTTAATACACAATGATTTACATAGAAAACTCTTTCCCTCTTAAGGAAAAAATCATGAGACAAACTTCAAATAAATTTACAATTATAACATCTATTACAATACTTCTTAAGTTCATTCCTAACTTGAGATCCTACAATAATATCTTTTTTCTAATAATTAATATGAATTCACCTAAGATCTTCACTCAGTTTTGATACAACAACTCTCCATAGTTGTAACACCCAAAATAACCTTCCTAAAAAAAACCCTAAATTTATCTTCCCTTCCCTTGTATACACCTCATGACTAAAGAGAAGTCTCCTTACTTTTCTTTGCTTTCACACACACACACACACACACACACACACACACATACACACACTTCACTCTTCTCATTTTTCTTTTTCTTCCGAGCGACACTTGCTCTTTTCTGTATTCTCACATGGTTACAATAATCTGCCTGATCCATAACTAGTGTGGAGAATACATATAAAAGTAAATCCATAACATATTACACATCCTTCAACATTTAAACTTGTAAAACAATCTAATTTACCCTTTATTATAGCAAATCTCTTTCACTCTCTGCATTTGATCTTTTCCATTTTGATGTTTGGGGACCATCCCTCGTTCCCACTATAAGAGGTCTCGATATATTGTAATTTTAAATGATTGTTCGCGTTATACATGACATTTATCTTAAGGAACATAAATATGAGGTGCAACATATATATTGTAATTTAAAAAAGAAATGATTGCTACATAGTTTTCCAAAGATAATAAAAATATTTCATTCTGATAATGCCATGGAATCAGATGAACCTGTATTTTCCTGATAAAGTACAGAACATAGTCGAGATTCATCTGATATAAATTTGATGTCTTTTCCTGTTTACTGGTGTATAGTGTATATACCATGAGATGCACAGGAAGATGGAAATTTTGATTCACTATGCATGAGATTAGTGCTTAAATGACTTGAGAAATGACCAATATCCTATGTGAATTCATGTTTTATTCGGTCCTATTTAGTCCATTCTGTCCTCTAAAGTTCTATTTGGTCCAATTCGACTCATTCGGTCTTATTTAGTCCACTTTGGTCTAATTCAGTCTACATTGGCCTTATTTTGCCCACTTCGGCCTAATACATCCATATTCAGTCCACATTGGCCCTATATGGCCCAGATTGGTCCTATTATGTCCACTTTGATCTTATTTGGTTCATTCTGTTCATTTTGGTCCTATTCAGTCCATTATCTGTACTTTGGTTCTATTTGGTCCATTCTATCCACTTTGATCCACTTCAGTCCTATCCGGGCCATTCTTTCCACTTTGGTCCTATTCGGTCCATTTTGTCCGCTTTAGTTCCATTCAGTTCATTCTGTCCACTTCGCCTCTATTCAATCCACATTACCCCTATTTGGTCCATTTCGGTCCAGTCTGTCAAATTCTCTTCCTATATGATCCACGTCGGTCCTATTCGGTCCAAATTGGTCTCTTTCAATCAATTCTGTCCACTTCGGGCCTATTTCGTCCACCTTGTTCCTAATCGGTCCATTCGGTCCTATTCTCTGCATTTGGTCCACTATATTCCAGTTGGTCTAATTTGATCCAAATAAATATATAAATTTTTTTAAATAAATATTCAAATAATTAATTCTTTTAAAAAAGATTATAATGATAATCAAAATTCATATCAAACTTATACTGAATATGTATAATTTAATCTCTAAATTTTATTGTAGAGAGAGAGACTACTTGTGATGGGGAACTAAAAAATACAATACCAAAACGTATGAACCTAAAATAGAGTTTTAAAAATCACAATGATTCATCAATATAAAGTAAATTTTCAAGAAAGAATAAAAATCAAGAGAAAGAAAATAACCACTTTTTCAAGAGAGAATGCGAGAGAGCATAATAAGAAATTTATAAAAAAATAATATGAGAATAAAAATTAAAAGTAAAAATAAAAAAAACATAGTAATAAAAACTAAATTATCCAAGTCATGTTATATAATAAAATAACATTATATTCTTATATACTATCTTTATAATGCAAGATGATAACATTTATCAAGTCAAAGAGAAAAAAAGATAAAATTTAAGAACACAAAACTTAATCATATAATCCAAAGTAAAGTTTCAAATAATACAAATATTCATCAACCTAAAGTAGAGTTGCAAGAAAAATATTTAAAAATCCACAAAAAAAGAAATAAAAAATGAGAGAGAGAAAAATAACATTTTTTGTGTGAAAGAAAACTATGAATAGGATGGAAAAGAGAATTGTAAATTTATAGTAAAAGGAGGGGAATAAGAACAGTGAAAAAATAAAGGAAGATAAAGGGATAGAGAAAAAGTGATATTAAGGTAGATGGTAGTAGAGAGATGAAAAGGTAAAAGGAAGGAGAAAAGTTGAAAAAAAAAGTATAACAATAAGTTGAGAAATTAATAAGAAAAAAAAAAAGAATTAAAAATAAGAGAGAGAATGTTGAAAGTGTGTGAATGATGTGGTCATTGACATGGCTCAATAAGAACGTAACAATAACAAATACTACGTTTCAGTTTTTTGATATATATATAGATACTAGTACTATTTCAAAACGTAACCAATAAAATACCAAGTGTTTTTTGCCCGAGAGAGAGAGAGAGAGAGAGAGAGAGAGAGAGAGAGAGAGAGAGAGAGAGAGAGAGAGAGAGAGAGAGAGAGAGAGATTTCTCTAAAATAGTACACCGGTATTAATTGATATCGAAGCATCGTTAACTTAACAAATTGAAGCAATTTCTAAATACAAAATTGACTTCCTCACTTGCAACATTTAGAGAGAGAGAGAGAGAGAGAAATAGATGGTGGAATCAAAATGTTTATAATAAAAAAAAAAAAACATTTTTTTCAAAACCTTGTGAAGAAAAAATGTTGTGTACTTCAATGATTAGATTTATGATTTATCAAATTAAGATCAGCTGATGTTTTCACTTCTTTGCGATCTGTCAACAAGTGCTGGCCTCAATTTTCTCCTCTATATGTTGAAAAGCTCTACATAGTACAATGCTACCAGTAGAACAAGCTCGTTCGTTGCATGAACAGCCTAAAGAAATCAAAATATAGGGTAGATCAACGCTGTAATGGCGAAATAAATTTAATTTGTCCACATAGAATAGTTTGCAATGAAAATTATTCTTTAAATTTATCCTTATATTTATCCTGAAAATTATAGTATTGAGTCTATTGACTCTGTTACATAACTTATTTTGTAAAATTATAAAAAGGAAAACCATGAGTTGTTAATATATATGTGAACTATAAATTTAACAATAAAATGAATAAAAAGAAGACTAAAAGAAATTATAAATATTCATTATACTTTAATCTTGAGGAAAATTTTCTGATTTACTCTGTCAATCGCCATTAAAAAATGACTTAGGCCTTTTCATATTGGTATATATGATTTGGAATAGGTATGATGTTTTCCTTTCTCAAGATACTTAATATCATGGTATGCTTGTATAATTTTAGAAAAAATTTGTTACTACTTTTATGAAAAATATAAAAAACTGAAAAAAAAAATCAATTATTTTTTCTTTTCTTATAAAAGTTTGGATAAATTACATATTTGATTCCTAATATTTACACTGTATGTCAATATAGTTCCTAACGTTTCACATATGTCAATTTAGTAGCTTTTTGGTATGTGTCAAAATAGTCTATACCATTAAGTGGAGGAAGAAAAATGCGCCATTGTATCCCTCCCAGTAATTAAAAGGCCACCTCGCCACCAAAAGCTCTTAACTGATAAAAAATCTAGCCGGCTACCCCCATTAAGGCATTAACTCCCCTCCCAATAGTCATCAAACCCTCCTTCGCCGGAGACAGTATCTCACACGTCTCATGTGTCTGGCGCGCATATGAGAGTTTTTCCCTTCCACTGCCTCTCCTCATTATCCAATAGTAGTCATCCATAATCACACACTCCATGAAAATGTCTCAGTTCAAGGCATGCAATTGCAAATATTCTATGGGTTTGCTACTACTCCTTAAGTTAAGGGCATCGAATCCCTGTAAATTTTAGGCCCAAAAAAATTGTTTAATAATACGGTGGCCTTTTGTGAGAGTGAGACGTATGTTCGGAATTTGGGGCTTTCACCTTAGCATTTTCACTTGGGCCAACTAAAGAGCCAATATTTCTATTTTGATAGTTTGTTAGAGACAGCAAGTTTTTGTTATTAGTTTTTCTTTCTTTTTTTTAGATGAGTTTTGTCGTCAAGTTTGACTTGTCGTAAGATTAAGATAAGCTTAAATGTTGTGAAAACAACACAAGTGTGTAATAAAAAAAATTAGAGAGTTTATAATGGCGAGGTAGTGGAATGATTCCAAGCTCTCCGATGCTTCCTTCCAAGCTGTTTCTTCCAAAGTCCAAACAGTTTGAAAGTCCACCACCACACTTATAAACTGTTTCTCCCAAAGTCCAAACAGTTAGGTAAGGGTATATTTGGTAACTATTTTTCTTCCTTATTTTCTGTTTCCAAAAACTATTTTCTATTTTTGAGATTAAAAATCTTGTTTGGCAACTTAAAATGGACAGAAAATAAAAATCGTTCTCAAAACTTGATTTGTGAAGGAAACTGAAAATATGCAAAAAATTGTTTTTAGTTTCTAATTTTCAAAAATCAATAAAAATACGCATTTAATTTAATGAATCTGTTTTATTTAATGAGTTAGCATTAGAGTTCAAATCCTAGTAATAACATATTTTCTATTTTTTTTTCAAAAAACTTTTTTTTTTTTAATTTTAACTAACCAAACATGTTTTTGATTTCAAAAATACAAGAAATATTTTTTTCTTTATATTCCCAAAAACATGTTTTTGAAAATAGAAAAAAAAATTATTACTAAACATAACCTTATTCTTCCAAGCTGTTTTCTTACAAATAGCTAATAATATTCGATTCAAAAGATTAATCTAATAACATAAAGTTTATATAAATAATTTGATTACTCAAAATAAGTTGAGAAAACAAATCAATATAAAAGTGTAGCTATATACTTGAAAAGTTATCTATTGATTCACTACCTTGATTGCATAAAAAAAAAAAAAAAAAAACGAAAGTATAATTTATGGTTTTGACATTTTAAGGTGGTAATCAATTTGGTTCATACATTTTGGTGATAGTCAATTTAATCATTTTAATTTAAACTAGTGTGTAACCCCGTGCATATGCATGGGTACAATTAAAAACTATCACAATTATAAATTTTTTTTTAATTTTTATGGAAGAGATTCAAATTATACATAGTACTAACTTACACTTTTTTTAAATCATACATTTTTAAAATATGTAATGGTTTCGCATTAAATATATATATATGATTTAAAATTTAATTAGATTTAGACTCTTTGGTTTTTTCACCAAATAATTCACTTATCACAAAAATTAAAAAGATAAATGCATGGACACATGGTGAAAAATTGGATTCCAATTGAAATCCAATTTCGAATCTAATTGGATTTGAATTTTTTGATTTTTTACAATCAATAATTCACTTAGCACAAAATTAAAAATTAAATAGGACACCTTGTTGAAAAAATACATGTTTGTATCACATACAAAAACATACGCAGTGAAAAATTAACGGATCTACTTCATTATCAATTGATAACATGTATTATGTAAGTTTCAAAATTCAAGAATAAGAGATTGTACCTTGGTGTGGTGAAATTCAAAACAAAAGATTAGAAGCACTTGGGAACATTTTTAATCTTCACTCCAATTCCACTTGATGCCCAAGAAAGCTCTGTTTGTATTTAGCGTTTTTTGCGGCAGCATTTGTTGCGTTTTTTTTCCCCCTTCCCCTGGACTCGCATCTGGTACTGTTCACTGTCCATGACTAGTGATTTTAGGCAAGTGAACAGTACCAGACGCTTGGAGTGGGACCAAAAGAGAACAAATAAGACTCTAGTTCCAATGGGCCCTGAGCTTTTTTGTCAACTCTTGACAAGTCCAAAATTACCATTAATTATATTCAATATCACTATATGAATATAATTGCACTCTAGCCCTTATTAATAAATTAAATCCCAAGACTTTATTATACATGCAACCCCTTTATTAAAATATTCATAGTAATACAAAGTCATGAATATAGACTACCACTTTGAAGATTACTACATCTTAATCCTTGAGTATCTGGTTTAATTCTTTATGTTATTCATCATATATTTATGAAATTCAATTCCATAAATATATAATTTAGTAATTCCTTACTAAAGTGGTTGTGCTCAACACTCTGAATAACCAAACTTATTAAACTTATCTCAAGAGAATATTTTATATCTTTGTTAAGAGATTATGAATTTCATCTTGAGAATATATGTTCCATTAACACTAAATGTAGCTGCCCAACGTACTAAAGTTTTGATCGTGACTTATAGATCTCACTTCTGATATATCAAAGTAACCTATACCTCATGATCAAGGTCTATTATTCTCTCAGGATTTAGAGTTGATGTAAATAGAAGTCGTGAGATTTATTATTCATTTGATAGTCGTTAGGAGAATAATAAATCTCACAGCGGACCAGTTCAATATGTCTTAACTCTTAAAACATATCAACTAGAAGTCTCTACTTCCATGATCAAGACAAATCATCTTAGTTGATATGTTATAGTCTTCACAGAAGAAATGCCCAATTTCATCACCGACTATAAACTAAAATTCTGAGTTTACAAAGAACTTGTGATTTATATCTTCAGTGACTAAATCACATAAATCACATACTATGCATTTCATGGACTAAGATAATATCCCATTAGTTCATTTATAGATAGTCTCATATAATTAAACAATTTAATTATTTATGACATACCAGTAAATTGGCTTATAGGGCATAAACCCCAACAATCTCCCACTTGCCCTCAAAGACAATTTGCCATATATCCGACACTTATCTCCCTTTAGAGTAATTCAAAGTCACTCTAAGGCAAGGTTTGGAAACAAGTTTCAGCCAGATTTATTGCATAAATTATCTTTTCTACTACCATTACTTCTTACGTACTCATATCTCTTTAAATGAGATAATACTTACGCTTGATGTGTATCTTCACCTCCTAAGATGAACACATATCTTGAATTTCAACTTCATAAATCATAATCAAAACACAAGTCAGTATCTGTACATCCAGTAACCATCAAAACCTTACTTTTGTGGACAAGCATATAATTCCTTATTCTCCTAAAATATTTGAGTATATGCTTTACTCCCACTAAATTAAGTGATCTTTAATTCAATTGATATTTGCTTATCATGCCCACCATAAAATATATATTTAGCCTAGTATTTAGCATAGCATAAAGACTTCCTTTTAATATGATATAAGGAACCATCTTAATATGCTTCTTCCTTTTATATGTCTTAGGACCATAGTCCTTTATAAAGGAACTTCAAACTTAAAAGGAAAGAATTATTTCTTGAAGTATTACATGCTACACTTGGCTAGAATCTAATCTACTTATGCTGTTTGAGATATACCCAACATCTTAATTTCTGAATTTTAACAAAATTTAATTCTTAGGATATGACTAGTCTTTCTTAAGTACTTTATATTAAACTAGATTAGATAACAAAAAACTCCATTGATGACAATAACTCTACATCATTCTAAATGATTAGAATGTTATCAACATACATTAAGAAATTTATTATTCTATATAGTTTATACACATATAAGGCCTTTTAATACTTGATCAAAATCAAACAATTTGATCACTTGATGATATTTTATGATTCAGATGATTGCTTTAATCCTTAAATGAAATTTAAGCAACTTGCATACTAAGCAGAACTGTTTCTTTGCTATGTGCAAATCTAGTTACATCATATAGATGTCTTCCTCAAGATTGCTACTAAAAGAAGCTTTCTTGATATCCATTGCCATATTTCATCCAAATGAAATATATTGAATAAGAGAATCTAGATAGAGTCAAACTTGACTATTGGTGAAAAAAAAAAAAAAACACTTTTCATAGTCGAACGATTTCTTTCTGAATAAATCTTTTCACCACTAGTCTTGACTTTGAAGGTTTGCACCTTTATATCTATCAATCTCATTTACTTGTAGACCTATTTGAAAACAATAGGCTTAATGCCATTTGGCGCCTTTACAAGTTCTAGACTTCAAATAGAATCTAATTTTATTCACATAACCTTGATCCAGTAATCCATATTCATATCATCTATTGCCTTTGCGTAGGACCAAGGATCAAATTTATATCCTTGTGGAATGACTTCAAAAGTTTATTTCAAAAGTATGAATTTATAAGGTAATTGATAATCCTCCCACTACGATATTGTAGCGGTGTACTAGCTATACATTTAGAATAATGCCATATGGTGTATCTAATATAACCATCTCATTTCTAAATGTATTTTATAGTTGTCTTACTATAAATTCTGACATTTTTCTTCTAGAACAATTCTACATTTAGCCTTAAGATTATTCACATAGTCATCATCAAAAACTTTGTATTTGTACTGTATAAACATCTTGTATTCTTTATGACTACCAAAACAATCTTTTGCAGCTCCTTTTGGATACCCATTATAAACATACATTTTTTTACCTTTTGATTTCAATTTGTTAGACTTCCATTCTAGCACAAGTGCTGGACATCTCCAAAAGTGAAAGTATCATATACTAGGTTTTTACCCAATCCACAATTTGATAAATGTCCTAGGAACAAACTTTTGAAATCAATTTTAGAAAATGCATAGTAATACATAGAGTATATCTCCAAAAGAAATAAGCAAATGGAAATACTTATCACGGACTTTACTATTTCTAAAAGAGTCTTATTCCTCCTTCATGTATGCACTGACTTAAAGAAGTCATTGAAACTTTATTTCTTTACAATAAAGGAGCCTCAGATCATATTATCCTCTAAATAGAATTTATAGACTGGGAATATAACAAAATAATGGTTCTAAAAGCCCATCTTTCACCAATCTTGAATATAATTTAGATTAATAAGATCTAGACATAAGTGCCAAAACATACAATAACAAAGGACGAAAACTTTCTCTTTAAAAAGTAAAACATGTAAAATTCCATCAAGAAAATAATCATGGACAATGCTTAATTTTACCAAAACAAAAACACTTTCCTTTTGGTTATGCTTTTGAGTCCAATTTCCTTTTGCCAACTACTAGGGCAATTAACTTGCTTGTCCAACTATTTGGTATTATAATTCATCTTCTTACCACCTTTACCTTTCGGTTCAGGTTAAGAATTTGAATTAAATCATATTGATCGTAGCCTTAGCTTTTAGGATGTCTTCCGTTGTGTAGAACTCACTCATCAATTCAAATAACATAAAAAGAATTTATTTTCAAAACAATCTAAATTGATCAAATGATTCTAATAAGGACTTGTGGATCATATCCAAATGAGATTAACATTTAATCTCTACATCCAAGGATTCCAATTTATTTTAAAAATAAAATATTTTCATAAAATGACATAGAATTGGAACTCCATAAACTTTTCTTAGCACTCAATATGATTCGTACCAAACATCTCATTTAGACTTAATATAAAGTCTAAGTCTAGTACTAACTCTTGCATCTCATGCTGTAGCACAATTGAGATAGAAGCCAATGTAACATTTTAGCATTTCAATGGAAATTATGATCACATCACAACCTATCTTCCATAAATGCATCATGTATAGGAAATTATGACAATGTTGAATTAAAACATATTTATGTACTTCAGCTCCTTTAAGCACCATGTCCAAAATTATTTCTTAGTTAATGTGATTCTATTAAAACAGTAGTTAGAGGACAAAATTTATGACAACTTTATTTTGAGACTATGAACATAATTACATGGATTATATTTTGCATTCATAACCATATAATAAAAAACTCGAAAACCATATTATATTAGGTGTAACGACAATCCAACCCTTGGTAGCAATTATAAACACATTAATTGGTTGAGAACTATTCTCCTTATTAGTGCTATCATGATAACTCTTATCAAACACTAATAATATCCCGTATTAACTTTAGCCTCTAAGTAATAATGACATAGCTCCTTTGGAAGGTTAACATTACACTTAGTCTAGTGTACACCACTATCTAGAATCATGTGTAGCCACATTTCATCTCCCTTTGTAGTGTTTAAACTTGTAGTACCATGGAACAAAACACCATCCTTTGGGATCGTAAGGCATATACGCCATGACAGGGTGCTTGTCCACACTACTTTAAATGAGTAAGTTCAATCTTGTAGTACTATGAAGTAAACACCCTCCTTTGGGATCGCGAGGCATATACGCCAAGACGCGGTGCATATCCACACTACTATGAACCGATAATGGAGGCTGTGAGATCCAACCCTTGTATCTCTCTCTCACTAGAAATTTTGAAACAAGTAGATTATCATGAAATCATTGTGATCTAATCATAATTTTAACTCTATACATCAAATGTCACTACAACAAAATGTATTTTTAGTGACGAAAAAATTCGTCACTAAAAGTCCTGTTTTTCGTCACTAAGAACCTTTAGTGACGAAATTGGATATTTAGTAACGAAACTCATTTCGTCGCTGAAACCCCATCAATAAAAGTCTCGGTGACGAAAAATTTCGTCACTAAAAGTATAATTTGTTTTTAAAAAAAAAAAAAAAACTTTTAGTGACGAAAACGTTTCGTCGCTAAATGCTTTTCTCGCTAAAAACATTATTCAATGACGAAATATTTCGTCACTAAAAACACTTTAGTTTATTAAATCATATTTAGTGACGAATAATTTCATCATTAAAACTATGTTCGGGTACATATAATGAAAAAAAAGTTCGTCACTAAAAGTATTTTTAAGAAAATCCAAAAACATATAGCGACGAAAATTTTCGTCACTAAAACCATTTCTTTCAAAATTTTGCTATATTTAGCGACGAAATATTTCGTCATTAAAACAATTTTTTGTTGCTATATTTGTGATGAAAAAATTCGTCTTTAAAACTTATTTTCTGTTTTTATTTTTTTCATGGCTTTGATTTTAACCTGTAACATGTTATTACATTATTAAAACCTCACATTTCAATAGCACATTTATTTCAATAACACATTTATAAAAAAAGATCCATACATTCCACAAGTAAAAAATAAAACAAGTACCCAATTCAAACTTCTTTCATATAGTAATTGTTTGCAATACATATAATAACTCAAGATGTTTTATAACAATACAAAAAGTGTAGCATAATATAATTAGAACTAACGGAAGATGTCTTTATATGTCTTCAAGTAATTCTAAAAGTTAATCTCCTAAAAGCCACCAATAAGAAATTTGCACAAATATAAAAACAATACTACATTAAACTTGTAAAGTAAAAACATTAACTATGTTATAAGAAACTTCTAACAATGCATTAAGAGTAGGAGCATATTCATGCTATAAAGTACTAACCAAAAAGTGTTTTAACTATGTTTTAAAATTAAGTACTAACCAAAAAGTGTTTTAACTTGAAGTTGAACCACTACCATAGACAAGAGCATCATCATAACCCTTACTCCTCAAAAAGTTAAGAATATTCTTTTGGACCTCTTCTTGCTTAGCTCGTGCCTCTTGGTCCCTAACTCGCTCCTCTTGGTCTCTAGCTCGCTCTTCTTGGTCCCTAGCTCTTGCCTCTTTAAGCTCAATTATCTCATTTTCTAGCCGTTGGATATACTCCACCGAGGAATTAGATGAGGCAGTGGTTACTAGAGAAGAGGAAGTTCTCATGCCAAGTCCTTTTACAATACCGGACTCCTTCAATATATGGATGGCTTAATCTGCCATCGGGTGCCTTACCCATTGTCATCCAACTTTTGTCCATGTTTGACTATAATTACAAGATGAATGCTACTTTAGTAAAATAAGGACAACTTATGCATAATGTATTCTAACATCTAAGTCTATAAGCTACTTATATAAAGTTCTATCCCATTCATGAATGCACAAGTCTATATTAATACTTAAACAAATATACATTACACGCAAATATACACTTCCAATATGAATTTAAACCACCTTATTGTTGGGAAATCATCATGTTTGTATCGAATACAAAACATACGCAACGGAAAATAAACGGATCTACTTCATTCGCAATTGATAACATTCACTATGTAAGTTTCAGAATATAAGAACAAGAGAGTGTACCTTGATGCGGTGAATTTCAAAACCGAATGAAGAAGTACTCGGGAATACTTTCAATCGTCACTCCAATTCCACTCGATGCCCAAGATATGTGGTCTCTCAATCAGTTCTATGTTTCTAGAGAGAATATGAAAGAGTGTCTCTCTTCCTTATTTTCATTACCTTACACATACAAACCATTTCATTCAATATAAAATTCTGTATGTTTCTTTCCACATAACTGATTATCTAATTGGGCTAGCCTTTTGGGCCTTCCCAATTGGGCTTTTGTGTGTGGCTTGGAGTGGGACCAAAAGGGAACAAATAAGACACTAGCTCCAATGGGCCTTGGGCTTTTCCGTCAACTCTTGACAAGTCCAAAGTTACCATTAATTATATTTAATACCACTATATAAATATAATTGCACTCTAGGCCTCATTCATAAATTATATCCCAAGACTTTATCATACATGCAACCCCTTCATAAAATATTCGTAGTAACACAAAGTCATAAATATAGACTGCCACTTTGTGAATTACTACATCTTAATCCTTGAGTACCCGGTTTAATCCTTATGAGTTATTCACCATATATTTATGAAATATAATTTCATAAATATATACTTTAGTCTTACTAAAGTGGTTAGGCCTAACTCTCTGAATAACTGTACCCATTAAACTTATCTCAAGGGAATATTTTATATCTCCGTTAAGAGACTATGAATTCCATCTTGAGAATATATGTTCCATCAACACTAAATGTGGCTGCCCAACATACTGAGGTTTTGACTGTTACTTTAGATCTCACTCCTGATATATCAAAGCAACCTACATTTCATGATCAAGTCCATTATTCTCTCAGGATTAAAAGTTCATGTGAATACAAGTCGTGAGATTTATTATTCAATTGACAGTCGTTAGGAGAATAATAAATCTCACAGCGGTCCAGTTCAATATGTCTTAACTCTTAAAACATATCAACATATTAACTAGAAATCACCATTTCCATGATCAAGACAAATCATCGTAGTTAATATGTTATAGTCTTCGCAGATGAAATGCCCAATTTCATCACCGACTACGAACCAAAATTCTGAGTTTACAAAGAACTTGTGATCTATATCTTCTGTGACTTTTCACATAAATCACATACTATGCATCTCATGGACTATTTGATAATGTCCGAATATTCATGTTACCATTATTTTAGATAAGAATAAAACAACTTTGTTAAACACAATATTAAGTCATACATCATGTCTCACATAATGTCATACATAATATCATACATAGCATCATACAATAGGATTTAAGGGCACATATCCTAACACTTATAACACCATGCAAGCCACCTGCTGGCTCCAACACAACAACTCACCACAAAACTAATCACAAACATCACAAGTATAGAGTATTTACAAGTATTGAAATCAATTAAGCACTATTCATCACATTTAATCAATAAGGTCCATTCACATTTGCAAGAAACTAAAAACACTCCTAATATTAGTTTAAACCACCTTAAAACACCATGTAAGCTACCCGCTTGCTCCAACACAACATCCCACTACAAAATCAATCACAAACATCACAAGTACAATGCTTACAAATATTAAATTCGAATAAAGTAATACTTATCACATCTAATTAACATGTTTCATTCACATTTGAAAGAAATTAAAAACACTCCCAAGAAGAATTCTGATGGACTCCATACGGGCAACTGGGGCAAATGGTTCATCATAATCTACTCTTTCCATTTGTGAGTATCCTTGAGCCACAAGCCGAGCCTTGTTGTGGATCACATTGCCCTCCTTATCAATCTTATTAAGGAATATCCACTTTGTACCGATGATGTGTTCACCCTCCGGTTTAGGTACTAAAGTCCAGACATCATTTCTCTGAAATTGAAGCAGTTCATCATGCATCGCTTCGACCCAACTTTCATCCTGAAGAGCTTCTTCAACTTTAGTGGGTTTAACCTGTGACAAATAACAAGAATTAGACACAAAGTTAGGAACACATTTATCAACCGTACGTTTCCTTAATGTGAATTCATTCATGTTTCCCACAATAACTTCTGGAGGATGGTTTAACTTAATCCTGGATGAAGGTCTTTTCTCCTCATTGGATTCAGAATCTGGTGAAGTAGGTATATTTGCAAATTCTTCCACAACACTGGGAGTATCTGGAGTACTTGGAGATGTAGGTTCTTGTTCAATAATTTCTTGAACTTCCTTAGACTCAGGAGGAAGAATTTCTTTAGGGAGTTCCTCAATACCTTTCTCAGAACTAGAATTTGAAGACTCATCAATAACAACATTCACTGTCTCCATTACCTTCATGGTTCTTTTGTTGTATACACGGTAAGCCTTGCTTGTAGAGGAGTAGCCCAGAAATATTCCTTCATCGCTTCGGGAATCAAACTTTCCCACATTCTCTCTATCCTTGAGGATGAAACAAGTACTTCAAAAGATTCTGAAATACTTCACATTCGGCTTCCTTCCTTTCCATAACTCATATGGAGTTTTTTTGGTACTGGGTCTGAAATACACCATATTAACCATGTGACATACAGTGTTAATAGCTTCTCTCCACAAGTTTCTAGCCACATTTTTATTGTGCAACATGGCTCTGGCCATATCCTGAATGACCTTGTTCTTTCTTTCTAAAACACCATTCTGCTGAGGGGTAATAGGAGCAGAGAATTCTTGAGATATTCCAGATTTTGTACAAAAGGACTTCATGTATGAGTTCTCGAATTCTTTACCATGGTCACTTCGAATTCGATCAATTTTTAAGTTCTTTTCATTCTGCAGTCTTGTGCACAAAGCTTTAATGTGCTCAGGAGCATCAGACTTGGATCGTAGAAGAATGACCCAAGTGTACCTAGTGAAGTTGTCTACCACAACCATGATATATCTCTTACACCAAGAGTCTCGGTTCAGAATCTGGTGAAGTAGGTATATTTGCAGAATCTTCCACAACACTGGGAGTATCTGGAGTACTTGGAGATGTAGGTTCTTGTTCAATAATTTCTTGAACTTCCTTAGACTCAGGAGGAAGAATTTCTTTAGGGAGTTCCTCAATACCTTTCTCAGAACTAGAATTTGAAGACTCATCAATAACAACATTCACTGTCTCCATTACCTTCATGGTTCTTTTGTTGTATACACGGTAAGCCTTGCTTGTAGAGGAGTAGCCCAGAAATATTCCTTTATTGCTTCGGGAATCAAACTTTCCCACATTCTCTCTATCCTTGAGGATGAAGCAAGTACTTCCAAAGATTCTGAAATACTTCACATTCGGCTTCCTTCCTTTCCATAACTCATATGGAGTCTTCTTGGTACCGGGTCTGAAATACACCATATTAACCATATGACATGCAGTGTTAACAGCTTCTCTCCACAAGTTTCTAGCCACATTTTTATTGTGCAACATGGCTCTGGCCATATCCTGAATGACCTTGTTCTTTCTTTCAAAAAACCATTCTGCTGAGGGGTAATAGGAGCAGAGAATTCTTGAGATATTCTAGATTTTGTACAAAAGGACTCCATGTATGAGTTCTCGAATTCTTTACCATGGTCACTTCGAATTCGATCAATTTTTAAGTTCTTTTCATTCTGCAGTCTTGTGCACAAAGCTTTAATGTGCTCAGGAGCATCAGACTTGGATCATAGAAGAATGACCCAAGTGTACCTAGTGAAGTCGTCTACCACAACCATGATATATCTCTTACACCAAGAGACTCGGTTCTAGTTAGACCCATAAGATCCAAATGTAGGAGCTCCAATGGTCTAGATGTGGCTGATGTCTGAGTGCCCGAATGCTTAGCTTTTGTCTGTTTCCCAAGATGACATGGTTCGCACACCACATTGCTTATTCTACTAAGCTTTGGTATCCCTAGAACTGATTCATGTTTAGATACAATGGAAAGATGATTATAACTAGCATGTCCCATTCGTTGATGCCACAGATCTTCATTTGGTAAGCGAATGCTATTACACACAATATTAGCATCAGGGACCAATTCATAATAGTTGTCTAGAGTGCGAACACCACTTATGAGTTTATTTCCAGACTTATCCATGACAAGACACTTTCCCTTGGAAAATAACACCATGAAGTCTTGATTACATATTTGACTTATACTCAACAGTTTCACCCTCAGACCTTCTACATATAGAATATTTGCAATGTCTGGCAGTCCAGGTAGAGAGATAATTCCCTTCCCTTTAATTTGTGACTTGCTCCCATCACCAAAAGTAACATAGCCACCTTTCTTAGGCTCGAAAACCTTGAAGAGAGATCGGTCTCCAGTCATGTGTCTTGAGCAACCACTGTCAAGGTACCACAGGCATGTGTCCATAACTTTAAATGCGGACTTCATCATAAAACACACTTCGTGCTTAGATGACAGATCAGTGGGAATGGTGCTTTCTCTCATCTGCCTTTTCCGAGCTAAGCCTTTAATTTTTTCTCTTCTCAAACGAACTCCTTTGCACATTCTCATTCTGAGACAGTCTAGTTTCCTCTTAGTCCAACTGAGATCTTTTCCAATAGTCATCATAAAAGAGTTCAAATAACATTTAGACTTGTATTTTCTGAACACTCAACCAAATAGAGATTAGAAAAACAAGATGTATTTGAAAATAAAGATCTCTTCAAGTCGATTGCAGCCATGACAACAAGGGTCAATGGATCAACACAACAAAGATTAACCTAATCAGAGTGTGCCTGCTCAGATACCACTTGATAGGCCAAAAAACGTATAGACCACTTGTGATAAATTAACCAATTAATTAGTCAAGTGAATTAATTAGGTTCAATTACATGCAATAAGAGTGGTAGCACAAATAAATCACCAATTAACTAGAGTATGCAGCGGAAAATAAATTGACATGGTGATTTGTTTACGAATGGGGAAAACCTATACGGCAAAAACCACATCGGGTGATTTTAAGGTCATCACTCCCGAAATTCCACTATTATCACAACAAGCGGTTACAAGTAAAGGAATCTTAGTACCTTATACCAATTTACAGTTGAACCTTTACCCCAATACCCAATTGGACTTGTTCTGTAGTGACAATTTCTCCTTTTGATGCTCAACTCCCAAGTACGTGACTAAGTAATTGTGCGGATCCCAATACGCGACTTCAATCACCAACTAGAAAAAGATGTTGGCTGCAAAGTTCTTCAGTTCATCATACGATGAAGATCCAGAAGATGCTTGGTCATAAAACCCTATGATGCACATACACAGCAACTTCTTCACAAGAGATGAACTAAGGCAAAACTTTGTCTCCGGTCACAATTTGCTTGAACAGACTTTGCTCAATGCTTGTGCAACTTGCGAACTCTTTGACGGCTCTTAAAATAATCCTTTTATATGTCTAGGTTTATGAGAAAAGAAAGCCCAAAGACACATTCATAGATCTCAAGAAAACAGAACAGAAAATCTATTTTTCTTAAACCTTAATAGATAGCATCTGTCGAGAAGCTGTCGAGCCACGGGGTTGTGTGAGAGACCGCGCCCTCGGCCCCCTTCTTTTTATAGGTGAGGTTGGGCCAAACCCACGTGAATGGGTGGAGTCGTGTTATTGCCTCTCAAAATGGAGGTTCGACTAGTTATATTTAACCCTTTAGATTAAGGGTTTTACAATGGAGTCGCCACTTATTTAATTATTGAAAAAATAAGAAAACCAAAATTGAAAAATTCCTCATTTTATTAATTTGCAATTGAATTTACATTGATCATAGGAAAATTACATGGTTTTGGTCCTAGATACAATCTGAGATAAAGTACATGACTTTGTTTCCTAGTTACAATCTAGAAATTGAAAATTACAGGGATAAGCATTGGTCTATCAACCCTTGATCTAAGTTCGGAGGCTATGTTACAAGGTGGGAAGGTGTTAGGCCTCCACCTTGCCCGGTGAAACCGGTCTTCTAGACTATGGTGGCCAACATTCATATCACATCATTCAATATGTTATCAATCAATTTGCATGTTGAATTTAAAGTGTGTGCATGTGATAAACCCTAATTCAATTTGTTAAGCATTGCATATGGATTGACAAGTAGATTCTAGTGAATGTGTGTGTATGGTGATATCCTAGATTCAAGGATTTGAAAGAATTACAAAACAAACATGTTTTTCATATTTTTGATGTGAGTTTAAGATCTAAACTAGTGTTTATGCATGAACATGTAAAGAACAACCAAGAACATGTGGAGAACACATAAGAACATTTAAGAACATTCAAACATATTCAATAGAATTTAAACAGTTACTATCATACTTTAATCCTAAATTCTCATCATGGCAACACAAAAAACAAGTTAGGGAAAGAAATTATACCTTCATGCAAGATCCATATGGTGGAAGAGAAGACTCTTGGTAAAGGTCCTAAGGGTGGAGGGAAAGAAGAGCTAGGAGAGGAAGAATGAGTCTCACTCAATACCTTGAGTCTCAGGAAAACCAAGATATGACAAGACTACTCAACTTCACTAGAACTCAAGAGAGGAGAAGAGAGGGGGTTTTTGTGTGTCATGAAATGAAGGAGAGGGGAGTTTATATAGTAGTAGTGGAGGAAATATGAATGGAAGGCCATTAATGAGGGTTGACAAAGAATCATGAACCTAGACATCATTTTAGCCTTTGGGGAAATCTGGTACATTAAATGGAAAGATTGGTAGGAGTGAGGAGCAATCCAAAATTCGGTTTTCCCGTAGTTGCTGTAACAGCTTATGGAGTCAACTTCGAAAGATCATATCTGACTCAATTCTGATCGGAATTGTTTCGTTCTTATGCTCAAATTGAAGCCCCAGATGTCTAGTTTCTGGGAAAATTAACCTCATTCACAGATTCAAAATATTCTGAGAGATATTGATGAAATGGTGAGCAAAGGTCATTTGTTAGAAAATGGTTTTAGCATAATTAACATTAATAGGTCCCAAATTAGCTCCCAATTAACATTAAATGGCTCCAATCACTCCCATTTTAGACCTAATTGGTCCCAAATTTACTCTAATTAAAAGATAATTGCACAAATTACTCATTGAATAATTAATGCTTAACTATCTAATTAATTAGGTGTGTGAAACCTTACCATAAAATGTAGTCCTAACCAATCAAATTATGACACATCATTGATCTCAAATTAATTATACTTATAACCAATCAAAATCAATTGCTCATAATCACATATAGTCGGACTCAACATGTGATAGTGCATCTCAGCCATTAAAACTTGATTTGATGATAACTTTCAATCTTGTGGTCCGATTAGGGCTTATGACCAGTCGATTTGATTGTTATAACATTAAGATCATTTTGGTGGAATGAGATTAAGGATCTAATAACCAGAATCAAGAAGTATATTTCCAAGGAAAAATTACCCTTTTACCCTCCATGTGAGGTTAAATGCGGGTTGCAAAATGGGGTGTCAACAGGTTGGAACAGCTTCTTGAGCTCGATAGATGCTAGCTGTCGAACTTTACTGACAGGCACTTTCTTGACTTGAATCTTGGACAGACTTGCATGGCTTTAACACTTGATCTTGAAACAAGGTTTCTTGAAGTATTAAACACATCCTAGATCTACCCAATTACAAGTAAAATGCGTTTTGTCAAAGGATTAACCAATTATATAAAGTAGTGACATATGTTCCTAACAAGTAAGACACATATGTCCTAACATGTACTTATGCTCTTCTTTAATTTTCTTCATCTTCTTAACGGCGTTGTTTGCAACCTTGGTATATTTGCCACAATCTTCAAATAACATATCATACACTTCTTGAAGGTTCTTCTCACCTTCGTTGAGACGCACATCCTCAACTTTCGAATCTTCAACTTCTTCCTAGAGTTAACCGTTGTAATTGCCATGAAAGTTGAATAATTTCCCTCACTATCACATTCTCCTTCCCCGTTGGAATTTGAGCTTTTTGAATCACTAAGGGTGGTAGTAAACACTTTCCCTTTTCCTCTCAAATAGTTTGGACATTCTTTCTTGAGATATCCATGCCCATTACATTCATAGCACACAATTCCTTAAGTTGTTGATGAGTCTTTCCCATCCTTCTTCTTGAACTCGTCATATTTTGGGGATGCGAATTTTCCTTTGCCAAATGACTTCCCACTGTTCTTCATTTTGAGAAATTTTCAGAAGTTCTTTGCAAGAAACGCCACCTCATTTTCTACATCGTCTTTTTCGGAGGAATCACCCATTCTCTCATTGAAGAGCTCGTCGACAGGGAGCATGGCCACCGGATCTGGGTTTGCTTGAGGTGGGTTTGCTGGGTTCATCTTGCTTGAGATGGGTTTTTCTAAGTTTGAGATTTTTTTCGTTTGGATTGGTTGTGTTGTTTTTTTGGATTGATTTGATACTATGAGGCTTTAGGATTTGATGATTTTGCTGGGTTTGAGAAAATGATGATTTTGAGATTTTGAATTTTAATTTCTGGGTTTGTGTTCTTGTTTAAGATACATTTAGATCTCAATTCATATGATTTTTGGTTTTTAATTCTGTTTTTAATTTTTTTATTTAATTAAAATTAATAAATTATTTTTTTTAATTTAGATGCTGACGTGGTATTTTTTATTGCCAAAATAAAATTTTATTATTATTATTATTATTATTATTATAATAGTTTCATTTGTCATGTAGGATGGGGCCATTAGGGCACTGATGGAAAGGACTAAAACGAGACGCGTTTTCCATGATAAGGATTAAAAGCGGTGGAAAAAAAAGATAGGAATTAAAGTGGGAATCGCGTGAAAATGTAGGTGTCAGTTCGTTTAGACCCCTTAATCCAACAGATTAACCTAGAGAATTAGCCAAGTTATTAACTTAGGTAATTTAATTAAACTAGGTTAACACAAATAAATATAAAAACAATAAAGCAGCGGAAAATAAACAACACAAAGATATGATGACCTAGGAAACCACACCGGTAAAAACCTGGGGAGGATTTGACCTAGCTATCCTCAAGGTAAACTGAATCCACTATGAAAGAATTGAAGTTTACACAATAGACTTAGACCACTAACGTCATATTGCTACCTGCCTGTAGGAAACTTACTACCATGACCCCATGATAGCTCCGAGATCCACGGACTCCTTCTTTCCGGAATTCTTCAGCAAATCCACAAGCGCACCTGCTTGTATATCTTTGTGCTCTTTGATTCTGCAACTGTAACGATCTACACAACTCTCGACATAAATCTCAAGTTTGTAAACCCTAAGTGTATGTGAAGGTAAACACCTCTAGATCTCACAATGAGATTCACAAACACAGCAAAACAGAACTATAAAAACGTGGCTAGGGTTTTCCCTTTTATACTTAGGGCAAACATAAAACCCTATACATTAAAACGGGCTTGGGCTGAGTTGGAAAATTCTGCAGAAAAACGTTCTGTGCGATTTTCGATCGATCGAGTCTAATTTTCGATCGATCGAGTCTCACAGAAAGTTACAAGTAATTCTTTATAAAAACTCGATTCCAACTTTACAATAAACCCCATACTTTGAGCAAGTCTAACACACGACTCAACATTGTTTTGATCATGGTTTGCCAACATACAAAATGAAGTTCTAAATACATTAGATCCTAGTCTTTAGAACTTAACAAACTCCCCCTTTGGCAATCCGTGACAAAACACAGACTAAACAAAAATGCTCAAAGTTACAAATTGAAAAAGCCCATAACAAAAAAATAGCCACTTAACAATTCAACCTAAACTACTATCCAACAGTTGCAAGGTAGACAGCAGCTCGACTGAAAACAACCTGTATATTCCTGTAACACTTAACAAACACATAAACGCATGTGTGGCACAAAAACAGGAAATACATAAATAAAAATTTCTTAATTTCACATGTCACAAAAAAAATATCATGAATAACATCATCAATATAAGTCAATAAGCACAGTAACATAGTGAAATAAGAAAACATATACATAACAATGTATCTCAACAAAAATATCTCCTAATCAAGAGCTAAAAATGTAAATACACAGGTGAAGCACCTAGATACAATCTAATAACTCCACAAGCTCCGCAGTATCACTACTAAGAAAACAAACACTCCCCCTAAAATGTAAATCCCCTCAACAAAAAAATAAGCTACAATGCACTCCCCCTTTTTGTGACGAATTGCCAAAGGGCACTCACTCATCATCAAAAGGAGGTGGAGAAGATCTGAAACCCTAATCCTTAATGGGCTAGAACTGCTGTTTGGGCCAACTTAAAATTCTGCAGACACGACTTTCGATCGATCGAGCCTGTTTTTCGATCGATCGAACCAGGCAGATTCTGAAATCTTCTTTCTGCAGCTTACATGTTCTTGTGTGCTCACGATTTGCCAATTATTCTAAGCTTTTAGAACCTAACAATCTCCCCCCTTGGCAATTCGTGACAAAACTTTCATACAAAATGAAATGTTAAAATACAAGAACAACCCAATACAATAAAATGCCCAATTACATCACAAATCCCAATCTAAGACTCTTAACCTAGAAGTTGCCAAGAAGAGGTAGAAGGTCTTGATCAGAATGCACCTGTCTTTCCTGAAACACTCAACAAACACATCAACGCATGTGTGGAAAGAAAAACATATAAACAAAATTATCAAACAGAATATAAAAACACAAATAAATTCTAACTCTCCCCCTAAGTTAGATACATCAAAAAGTTTTTATATTCTCCCCCTTTTAAAAACAATTTCATCTTCCCCTAAACAAGACAAACAGGCTTCCCACATTTCATCTATTTCTCCCCCTTTTTGTCACGTATTGACAAATACAACTCAAACAAAGAGTAAACATGAGAGAAAAAAGAGAACTAAGGGAACATAAAACAGTTTAGCTCTATAGAAAAAAAAGATAACTCCCCCTATAAAGAGCAACAACTCCCCTTATGAACAACATAGGCCAAAAAAAAATAAAAATAAAACTTTTCTCCCCCTATAAAAATAGGAAAAACAAAACAAGTTTTGGAAAAAAACAATTTTGGGGAAAATTGAGGAGGTGGTGATAAATAAAAACACACAAACCCAAAAAAAATGAGTTGAGGATACACATGAAGAAAAATATTCTCTCTTTCAATAAATGCAAACTTGACACTATGTGACCCATAAACAATTGCATGAGTAGAGAAAATATTTGCACATTGATTATCCATCATATCTCTTAAGAAAAATATTTTCTGTAGTTCACACATAAAAAATAGCATATACTAGAAAAGTACATAACTCAAAAATTAATCAATCAATTTTTAAATCAAGTTAAGTACCCAATTTAGCAAAGTGTATGCATGTTATGTGTGAAAACAATGAGAGATATGACTGCAAAACTGCAAGATGGATACAGAAAAACAATGCAACTCATGTGAATCCTAACCATAAATGATGCATGAAAAACTTTGGTCAAAAACTCGATCGAATACCAATCGAGTCAGACAGAATCAAACCAAAATTTTTATCGCAATTTCGATCGGTCGAGAGACAGTTTCGATCGGTCGAAATTCTGGAAAACTCAAATTTTTGAAAAACAGAGCAATTTAATGCAGTAACACCTCAAAGCACAATATTTCATGAATGAAATGCATGAGTATGAGACTAAAAATTTTCCAAAAACACATGAATACAGCCCAGATCTTCCAAAATTAAGATTTTCAATCAATTTGTCCTTAAAACTCAAATTTTGCATCAAAATCAAGGAACATATAATCTTGGATGGCCACAACAAAATCACACACAATATAATGTACCAAGTTTAGCAAAAAGTAACTTGTGTAGTGTGTGCAACTAGCAAAAGCTTGAGAAACATGTGAGGTGATATGTGAATAGTAATCAATCACAAAGTCTACAAAAATCATTACATAAATTTGAAAGAGACTATCACCTAAAAAGTTACAGCATATAACTCCCACATCTCCTAGAATAAGAGCTTGCAATCATGTAAGTTTCTTGATTTGCCTCATTATTCAAATTAATTGATTAGAAACTTAATAAAAGCCGGGATAATGTACACACCATTTTTATGAATTGTGAAATTATTATAGCCCAATAATGTACACACCAATTTTAATAGAGGCTACACCTTATTTTCTTTTTGTGCATGTGCTACACTTTCTCGAGCACAAAATCTTACGATATGCACTAAGGTGTTCATGATTGGCTAATACACAGTGGTGAGATAGTTATTTATGCCTTTCTCATTAAGTTCAAGTCCAACAATCAAAGACATACAACTTCAAAATCAAGATCATGTGATCAACAAATATAGCATCTTCCCACACAACATGCACAACAAGACTTTAGCTAGTAAAGTGCAATAAATAAGTGCATCAAAGTTAAACAAGGTACATAAACATGTTATGCCATAATTGATAGACCAACCTTGTCTTCAAATTCAAGGAAAAATAGCAAAACACAATTTGCAACAAAATTTTTTTTTTTTTTTTTTTTTATATAACAAAAAAAAACAACCTAGAATGAAATGCATGAATGCAATGCAATGCAAATCCTAGAAACAGAGGTCACAAAAGATATAGCAATAAAGCACAAGGACCATGTCAGACAGACTCAATTAGGTTGAGCCTTTTTGCATCCAAGACTTCTTAGATGCAACTCTTACATTGGAGTTATGATTCATATTCGAATTCTGAGCAACTCCAGGATTGGAAAAAAGGTTTAACGCCTTTACCAATTCACCAATCAGTACCATAGGATCACGTGCTTGAGGCACAGGTACTGTAGTTTTATTTGCTCGCTTCGCAGCTTGCAACTTAAAACAATTTGGACGTATGTGTCCAGGTTTTCCACAAAAATGACAAACCCATGCAGGCTTATCATGCAATTTGCCCTTAGTCGAAGTAGAAGCTCTAGAATGAGAAGCATGAAGATCAACCCTAATTTTTCTAGGTGGAGTAACATTCAAAGGCTTGACAGGTTCACTCACCACGGGTTTGACAATCTCACTCTTAGAAGGTTCAGAAGAAGGAACAAATTTAGTGGAAGAAGGTTCAAGTACAGAAATACTTTCCTCATAACCTAAACCAGATTTATCAGAAGGAGACTTTTGAATACTCAGCATGTGATCAAGTTTGGAGCTTGCAGACCTATTAGTTTGTTCTCTAGCAACAGACAAATCATGTTCCAAACATTTAACTTTCTCAAGCAAGAGCATGTTCTCAGTTTTCACATTATTCAAAAGCTCATTTGCATCAAATAATTTAACAAGTAAATTTTTCTTTTCAAGATCAAGAGATGCGATTTTCTTCAAGCCTAACTCAACATTCATAGCATCCTTTGCAGCAACTTTGCAAAGTTTATTGTAGGCTTCCTGTAGATCTGCATCCTCAGAGAGTTCCCCATCAGAAGGGTTCTCTTCAACAGACAAGCTTTCATTGACTACTGTGGTAGCAGTGAAAGCAATAAAGTTTCCATCCTCATCACTTGCGGATTCATTGTCGGAAACTTCGTCATCACTAAGGGTTACAGCCATAGCTTTACCCTTAGACCTCAAATAAGTAGGACATTCAGACTTTAAATGACCATACCCTTGACAACCATAACATTGTTGTCCCAAAGAATTATTAGAAGATTGACCTACTTTTTCCTTAGGTTTTTCAAAGTTATTAACCTTAGTGGGTTCATTCTTCCTAAAACTTCTAGGTTCAACAGTGTTCTTGCCTCTTGCCCTTCTATTACTATTTCTCAGAAAGTTTCTAAAGTTCTTGGCAAGATAGGCAATCTCTGTAGCAGAGAGATCATCATCAAATCCACCATCCTCAACATCATCAACAGACTTAAGAGCCATTGATTTGGATTTGTTAGTTTTAGGGAGGTCTAACTCATAGGACTGAAGAGATCCTACAAGTTCATCAACAGGGATGGAGTCCACATCCTTACTCTCAGTAATGGCAGTCACTTTGGGTCTAAAATCTTCAGTCAAAGATCTAAGAATCTTCCTAACAATTTTAGGTTGATCATAGATTTCACCCAAATTATAAGCAGAATTAACAATATCATTCAACTTAGCATAGAACTCATCAAAAAATTCATCATCATTCATTCTAATGCTTTCAAATTTAGAAGTTAATTGCTGCAGTTTATTTATCTTAACTGCCTTTGTGCCTTCATGCACAGTCTGGAGGATATTCCAAGCAGTATGAGCAACCTCAACATTAGAGATTCTCTTAAATTCCTCCATGGAAACAGCATTAAAAATAGCATTCATTGCTTTGCTATTAAAAGCGGCTGCCTCCTTCTGAGAAGTTTGCCACTCACTCACAGGAGTAGTGGGCTTCTCCCATCCGTATTCAACGGAATTCCACACCCTCTCATCAATGGATTTTAGGAATGCTTTCATCCTTACTTTCCAATAGGCATAGTTGTTTCCATCAAAGTGAGGGGGAACAACTAGAGAGTGTCCGTGTTCCATGACAACAGGGGTCAAGGATCAGCTCAAAGATCAAAGGATCAAACACAAAAGCTACCCGCTCTGATACCACTTGTCAGTTCGTTTAGACCCCTTAATCCAACAGATTAACCTAGAGAATTAGCCAAGTTATTAACTTAGGTAATTTAATTAAACTAGGTTAACACAAATAAATATAAAAACAATAAAGCAGCGGAAAATAAACAACACAAAGATATGATGACCCAGGAAACCACACCGGTAAAAACCTGGGGAGGATTTGACCTAGCTATCCTCAAGGTAAACTGAATCCACTATGAAAGAATTGAAGTTTACACAATAGACTTAGACCACTAACGTCATATTGCTACCTGCCTGTAGGAAACTTACTACCATGACCCCATGATAGCTCCGAGATCCACGGACTCCTTCTTTCCGGAATTCTTCAGCAAATCCACAAGCGCACCTGCTTGTATATCTTTGTGCTCTTTGATTCTGCAATTGTAACGATTTACACAACTCTCGACATAAATCTCAAGTTTGTAAACCCTAAGTGTATGTGAAGGTAAACACCTCTAGATCTCACAATGAGATTCACAAACACAGCAAAACAGAACTATAAAAACGTGGCTAGGGTTTTCCCTTTTATACTTAGGGCAAACATAAAACCCTATACATTAAAACGGGCTTGGGCTGAGTTGGAAAATTCTGCAGAAAAACGTTCTGTGCGATTTTCGATCGATCGAGTCTAATTTTCGATCGATCGAGTCTCACAGAAAGTTACAAGTAATTCTGCATAAAAACTCGATTCCAACTTTACAATAAACCCCATACTTTGAGCAAGTCTAACACACGACTCAACATTGTTTTGATCATGGTTTGCCAACATACAAAATGAAGTTCTAAATACATTAGATCCTAGTCTTTAGAACCTAACAGTAGGGACGAAAATGAGTTTTTCGCCTTTTATTTATAACTAGTCGTAAACCCACACGTTGCGCGGGATATTTTTTTTTTAGGGCAATCTCATTAAATATATTATTATTATTATTATTATTATTATTAACAATTGATTTTTGATTATTTTTTAAATTAATAAAAACCTTACTTATACCTTTTTTTTTTTATGATAAAACTTATGTACAGTACCTTAGGTGTTGTTTTTTAGGTTCCCTTTTTTAAATTTAACCGTGTGGCTATTTAACTATAAAATACGCTTTCATCCCATGAAAAAATAGCCACATGACCAAATTTTAAAAGGAGAATCTAAAGAATAACATCTAAGTACTGTACCTAAGTTTTGTTTTGTTTATTTCTTTTTTTTTTTTAACATTTACATATACTTTTTTTTAATATGAATCTTCATATATACTTTAAGTAAACTCTATTTATTCTAATTTTTTAGATGTGTAAAATCATAGACTACTACTCCATAATGATAGTAGCTAATTAGTTTTATCATTTTTTTCATGACCTCATTCATAACGTTTCTTAGTATTATCATATATTTACTGATTGATGATTTGCATAACAGAGGCTTTAAATGAGATGTAGCATCGTTCATTTGATTTTTAAAAGTATTGATGTATGAAAATTATATATAAATATATATATATATATATATATATAAAGGGTTAAATGAAATGTCAAAAAAGGGATTTTAAAATTTCCTGACTTTATTTCCTATGTAATTTATATGATTACTGGAGAACATCTCCTTCTTAGTTATGAATGGAAATATGATTTTTATGATTAGAGTTTGATTAGATTTAAGTTTAAATGTAGTAATATGATTGTATTTCATTTTTTATTATAGATTTAATTTTTTAAGTGAATATAACAATTGATTTTATTGCACTGTAAAATTTTTAATGTTCTCCGTATGGTCATATCTATTTAATTTTTTTTTACTTCTCCTTACAGTCTCTTTGTTTTCCAATTAACAGTTATTAATTGATGTTTGATTTTTTTTCTTTATCTATTCTTTATTACTTTGTATTGTTTTTTTTTTTCGTTACCGTAAACCTCTCTCTCTCTCTCTATCTACTCTTTATTACTAATTGACGTTTGATTTTTTTTATCTACTCTTTTGTTCTTTATTTATTGAATTTAAGTTAAATATTAAATATTAAAAAAAATTTTAAATAAGAGGAGTGGAAATATAAATAATTTAATGATATGGAAGATGTGGCTAAATTTAAATGGTGAATAAAATAATATGAGAAGAAAAAAAAAGTAAAAATAGAAAATATAACAATAAACACCTATCCAAATCATGTTATATAATAAAATATTAATATATTCTTATATAGTATCTTTAATTCTTTATAATGCTATAGGATAACATTTAACAATAAAAAAGAACCAAAAAAAAAAAAAATTTTAAACACAAAACTAAATCGCATCAACTCAAAGTAGAGTTTTAAAGAACACCAAAATTAATGAACCTAAAACAAAGAGGCAAAAAAATTTTAAAAAATCCACCAAAAGATTGAGTGAGATTAAAGAGAGTGAAATGACAATTTTTTTTTTTTTTTTGTGAGAGAAAATTATATATAGCATGGAAGAGAGAATGACAAATTTACACTATGATGATAAGAATAAAAAGGAAAAAAAAAAAGAAAGATGAAGGGAAATAAGAATAGTGATATTAAAGTGGAGGCTAGTGGGGAGATGAAAAGATAAAGGGAAGAAGAAAAGTTGGACAAAGTGTAAATGTAAAAAAAAATGTGTTCAATTTTTTTACGACATTTTTATTTACTTTAAATAAAATATTCTATGTTAAATTTTAAAAAATAAAAAATGAGAAAAATTATAAATAATTTAATGATAAGAAAGATTTGACTGAATTTAAATGTTAAATAATAGGATCAAAATCTTCTACAGTTTCTAAGGTAGTCTATCATATAAAGTTCTTTACATCCTCACATTTCTTTTAAAATAAAAGACTAAGATTCTGCCATATTATCAATCCACTACCATAACCATTATTGAATGCTATCAAAAAAAAATTCAAATTTATTCACCTTACCAAAATTATGAGGAAATATTAATGAAAGGAAATCACCCCCGTGGACTTGATAGTTTTGCAAAAGAAAGCAAACATTGCCATTTTCCACGTAATAAAAAAATTTCAACTAAACCCATATTATTTTTTTATTGAACAAATTTCATATCAAATCTATAAGAAAGAAGCAAAACCAAAAGAAAAGAGTTTGTTCAATGATCAAAGCCAAAAGAAACCAAAAAAGCACAAAAGGCCAGATTGAGTTTTGATCCAAATAATCTCAAGTGCTTATCTAATACTGGAAATTTTAAGGTACGTTTTGGTCCAAAGAAGAGCAACGTTTTAGGTTTTTATGTTCTAAATTTTCAAGTAGGTACTAATTTAATGCATAAATTTAATAGTTAGGCTTTTCTTTTCCTAGTAGGAATTGCTTTCAAATACTTAAATTTGTACCTTCAGCCCAAAGTAGAATATGACTATGTAGATTGGTTGTGGGAAAAATGCGGGAGAAATTAAGTTACAGCTCCGTAGTTTGTTTTTGGTTAAATGACAAACGGTGAATAAGGTTGATTTTTTGTTTTTTTTTTTGTTTTTGGGAATCGTTATTTTGGTGGATGGATGATGTGGCAAGATCTATGTCTTAAAATACCCTAGGAACTTTAGAGGATTTTGATCCTGAATAACATAAGATGAGAAGGAAAAAAGTAAAAATAAAAGATATAATAATAAATACCAAATTCTCTGAATCATGCTATATAATAGAATAATATTGTATTTTTATATACTATGTTTAATTCTTTATAACATAATATGATAACATTTAACAATAAAAGAGAACAAAAAAATAAATAAATAAAACAACCTAAAGAATCGAGGATAACATCAACACAAAACTAAATTACATTAATATATTTAATTCTTTATAACATAGCAAGATAACATTTAACAATAAAAGAGAACAAAAAAAATAAAAAAACCTAAAGAATCGAGGATAATATTCAACACAAAACTAAATCGCATTAACCTAAAGTAGGGTTCTATGGAACACAAATTTATCAACCTAAAGTAGAGATGCCAGAAAAAAAAAAAACCATCAAAAAATTGAGAGAGAGAGAGCTAAAAAAAAAAAAAACTTTTGTGAGGGAAGCTATGCATAGAATGGAAGAGATAGTGACAAATTTATAGTAAGAAGGAGTGAATAGGAAGAGACAAAATAAAGGAAGATGAAGGGGAAGAGAAAGAGTGATATTGAGGTAAAGGATAGTGGGGAGATGAAAAGGTGAGGGGGGGAGAAGGTTGGTGAAAGTGAAAAAAAAAAAAAAAAAAAGAGTAAACGTTAAAAACAATTATAAGAAAATTGAAAAGAAAAGAAATAATGATATGGATGCTGATGTGGCTTAACCGGAGTATACAAAAATAAATGCAACGCTTCAGCTTTTAGATATATATATATATATATATATATTAGAATTAAATTAATAAGAAGTGAAATTTATGGTGGAGATAGTGGTGGGAATTAAATTAATAAGTGGTGGGAATTAAATTAATAAGAAGTGGGCTTTATGGTGGAGATAAGAGTGGAATTTATTTTATATTTGTTAGTATTTTAAAATTGAAAAAAACTAATTTTAAATTGTTGAACAATTATAAAAAATATGGTGGAAATGACATAGCTACTGACATGGCTCAACATGAGCGTAGCAACATTAAATGCTACGCTTCAGCTTTTAGTAATATATAGATAAGAATGCAAAGGTGCTCTGTGTTCTATGTTCAATTTTGAAGTGCATTGAGCACAATGCACTACTTAAACCTATGAGTTTTTATCCGCCCACAAATTTGATTTTTTTTTCTTATTCTCTCTCTCTCTCTCTCTCTCTCTCTCTCTCTCTCTCTCTCTCTCTCTCTCTCTCTCTCTCTCTCTCTCTCTCTCTCTCTCTCTTTGGCTGATATTATCTTTTACTTTTGGAATTAGGTGCTTGATAAACTGTGTTAACATTAAATTTTTTATTTATCTTTTTCTAGAAGAAAATTTAGGTTGCAATAGAGATTTAACTTGAAGATTTGAATAGGAAATTCTATAGAATTGACATTGAATAAATTTTATTCTCTGAACGGTCAACGTTGAACATAACTTTTATTGGAGATGCTTTTTTTTTTTTTTGGGGGGGGGGGGGGGGTTTCATGTTTATAGCAAATAACTCATTTTTGTACAGTGATTTGAGTTTAGAAATATTATTTAATTTCAACGATAATTTTGTATATAATACATGTATGAGTTATGACTAATATATGAATATGTAATTCAGCCCCCCAAATAAAAAATCCTGTCCACAACCCTGTTTCTTTGTTTTTGGATTGTAGTATAGTTTCCTCTTTTATGTGTTCTATATAAAGGCTATCATTGATTGTAGAAGAACCATGCTAGTGTTACTAAAATAATAGGAAAGTAAGAGTGGTATGTACCTACCTAGTATGCGTAGCGTAAGAAAACAAGAGTAGCGCGTAGCAGAGTATGTGTAATTAATATCAATAAACTTCTCTTTTATTAATTGAGAACTTTTTTGTGTATTCTATTTGAGTGTCGTGAGATATATATTATGATGTCTGAATTTTTGCAGCCAGAAATCTCAACAAAGGACAATGTTGTTTGAGAGTGAGAGTGATCAAAATTTCAGCCTTTCAGGGCCAGCGCATCTCATAGTTGTTGACTGGTAAGACCATTAACCAATACTTCACTAACACGGTGTAATCAACTGCTAGGAATTCTATTCAACAAAAAATGCTAAATCTTATTGCACACTTCTTATCACGCATTCTATAAACAGTTCTTGTGAAATCGTGTTTTGAAAACTTAATTTCACAATTATATCTGAAATTATGTTTTCAAAATATGATTTCAACCAATTATGATAGTATGTGTACGATAATTGTGCAATAGCTGGTGTGTATGATAATCATTTTCATTTTTCAACAAAATATATATACTGCAAGTGAATTCTAATGCATCCAAAGAACAAGATGTTCACTTTGACCATTCAAAACTCTCTCTCGATTGTAATCAACACATAGGATAGTTGTTGAAAAATATATGACAAAGATTGTGGTCGAAGGCTTTTTGGCTTGACTAGACTTATTTTTTTGGCCTAACTAGCAGTCTAATCTTTCTTATTCTTTCTTTTTCTTCTTTGGAATTCCATTCCTATTTTTCCTTCCTTTTTTTTTTTTTGGTGTCCCCTGTAAGCTGATAGTCCATTTCTGAGTAAGAATTTGATCATTTTTTGCTGGGTTGATGTTAAATTCTAATGTATTATTACATAACTCACTGGAATTTTGGCCCATGAAAAAATAAGGGGGGCACATGTCCCATTGAATAGATTGGTTATACTAGGTGCATCATATGAGAAAGTTGTTTGTTATCGTCTAATATAATATGTTTTTTCCTAACTAGTTGATATATCATCTGGCTTCTGTTCTTGAAATTCTACTTATTAACAAGTAAACTTCACTATATATTTTACTATTTTACAATGTTCTCCATGCGCGCAGGAACAACATGGATCACCGAAGACCGGTTTTCGCCAGCTTGGTTCAAGGAGTATACATTCTTGAACGTGACCGCCAACAACACCGCCATGAATCTCAAGCTCTTGCTCCATCTTGGTGGGAATCCTTCAATTTCAAATTAAAAGACAAGCTTATCGACCATGATGGCAAGTCCATTGGGCATAAAAATTCCATATTCGGTGCCATTTATGAGTACAAATATCCGTCACCAGATTCACCGCGTGATCCAAACATCCCACAATATGTTATTGCCTTTCGCGGCACAATCATGGAGCCAGACACCGTGTTACGTGACATCAACTTAAACTTACAGTGCTGCTTTAACAAACTTCACAAGACTCGCTGCTTTGAAGTTGCAATGGATTGTGTTCAAAAAATGGTTGTTGAAGGTGCAAGGGTTTGGTTAGCTGGACATTCTCTGGGGTCAGCTATGGCATTGCTTGCAGGAAAGAACATGGCCAAGACAGGTTGTTTTCTTGAAACTTACCTTTTTAACCCTCCATTCTATTCAGCCCCCGTAGAGGGTGCGATCAAGGATGAAAAGCTGAAGTTTGCATACCGCTGTTCAAAGAGTGTTTCCAAGGTAGTCCTCACGGGAGTCAGCCTTGCTGTAAATGGTGCCCAATCACATGAACCTTTCGTAGAGCTATCTTCATGGGTTCCTAACCTTTTTGTGAACCCAAAAGATTATTTTTGTTCCGAATACATTGGATATTTTGCACACAGGAAGAAGATGGGGGAGTCTGGACTTGGACTAATTGAGAGGCTTGCAACAAAGAAGTCCGTAATGGGTCTATGCTCAAGTGTGGCGGGAAAGGTTTCCCGTTTAGAACCCCTGCATCTCCTTCCTTCAGCATATCTGACCATTAATAGGGGTGAATTCCTAGATGATGATAAGGGTCAAAACTTTAGAACATTTCATGGACTTCAACAGTGGTGGAAATGTTTTGCCTGTGAATCTACGCTTTATAAGTACTAACACTACAAGGTGTGTGGGGGCAGAATGGGTCTTGGTAACGTTCGAATTTTCTTATTTTGTGGGCTAGCATAGTAATTTGTGTATTCGATAAAACCTTGATTGGTTGGAGTGTATTTTAGTATTTCACTGAGTTATTTGATAAACCCAACCGTGGATATTGACTGCATGTTATAAACGTGGTTGATGCTATTGAATATTTTCGGAATATACAATAATTTTTCTGTTAATATTAGGTTATTTTAATGCACCTTAATCGGTTTTGTTGTAATGAATTTTGTTTGGTTGTAACTTATAAATGCCCCTTACTAGGATAGGATTGTATTTTGATTTCTCTCGTAATGGAAATGTCATTATCCTCTACTTGGCAATCAAAATATTTGTTATAGTTCAAATTACACAATTTTGCAACTTTAACTAATATTATATCAGCTAATAAATTGTTATGTATTAAAATTTTGGAAATCCAATAGTTATGTATTAAAATTTTGGAAATCCAATAGTTAGATTACATATTTTCTATGTCATCTATTAAATGTTTAAATTTCATTTTTTTTGTTGTTAAACTATGCATAAAACATGAATTTATAGATTAAATAATAAATAAAATCATATTTGCACCAAATTTGACATACATGTTAAGAAGATAAGGAACATGTTGTAAGTTCGTTTAGACCCCTTAAACCCAACAGATTAACCTAGAGAATTAGCCAAGTGATTAACTTAGGTAATTTAAACAAATTTAGGTTAACACAAATATATCAAATCATGTATAAGAGTGGAAAAATAAAGAACACATGATATGATGACCCAGGAAAACCAAACCGGTAAAAAAACCTGGGGAGGATTTAACCTAGCTATCCTCAAGGTAAAACGAATTCACTATGAAAGAATCAAAGTTTACACAATAAGACTTAGACCACTAACATCCTATTGCTACCTGCCTGTAGGAAACTTACTACCACGACCACGTGATAGCTCCGAGATCCACGGACTCCTTCTTTCCTTGAATTCTTCAGCAAAGCACAAGCAACACTTGCTTGTGACTTTGAGACTCCACTCAAAGGTTTTGGATCTCCTTAAATGTTGATCTTGTATGCAACAACTTCTACAACACCGGATCTTGAGATTCTTCAAGGAATAACACCAGTGGAAGACTTTAGAGAGCTTTTGGGTACAAAACTCTAGATTTACAAAAGAGGCACAAGATGCACTCTAATCTCTCTAAAAAACTCTGAAAACCCTACCTAGGGTTAGCTTATAATGTCCTTTAAATACTTGAAAAAACGGCTCGTGATTTGGGCTTCAAACGAATAAGTTATGGCCTTTTTATGTTTGCTGGTTTTGCTGATACGCGAATTTCGATCGATCGAGCACCAATCGAGTACCAATCGAACGGAACAGATTGTAACTCATTTTTCTTCATCCCGAACTAGAGTTTTTTGCCTTGGGCTTCAATGTAGACCATTATAAACTAATAAGACTTAGTTTTTGTCATGGTTTGCCAACATTACAAACTCAAAACCTAACAATCTCCCCCTTTGACAATCCGTGACAAAACACAAATACAACATAATGTCCAAATACAATAAAATGCCCAAATACATCACAAATCCCAATCTAAGACTCCTAACCTAGAAGTTTCCAAGAAGAGTTAGAAGGTCTGGATTATAATGCACCTGTCTTTCTTGAAACACTCAACAAACACATCATCGCATGTGTGGAAAGAAAGACATATAAACAATGATATGAAACAGAATATAAAAACAAAAATAAATTCTAACTCTCCCCCTAAGTTAGATACATCAAAAAGTTTTTATATTCTCCTCCTTTCAAAAACAATTTTATCTCCCCCTAAACAAGACAAACAGGATTCTCACATTTCGTCTATTTCTCCCCCTTTTTGTCACGTATTGACAAAGACAACTCAAACAAAGAGTAGAGTGACAATAAACATGAGAGAAAAAAGAGAACCAAGGGAACATAAAATAGTTTAGCTCTATAGAAAATAGAGAGAACTCCCCCTAGGAAGAGCAACAACTCCCTCTATAAACAACATAAGCCAAAAAAAACTTTTCTCCCTCTATAAAAATAGGAAAAACAAAACAAGTTTTGGGAAAAACAGTTTTGGGGAAAATTTAGGAGGTGGGGATAAATAAAAAACACACAAACCCAAAAAAAATAAAGTTGAGGATACACATGAAGAAAAATATTCTCTCTTTCAATAAATGCAAACTTAACACTATCTGACCCATAAACAGTTGCATGAGTAAAGAAAATATTTGCACATTGATTATCCATCATATCTCTTAAGAAAAATATTTTCTGTAGTTCACACATAAAGAAAAATAACATATACTAAAATGTACAAAGGACTCAAAAATTAATCAATTAATTTCTTAATTCAAGTTGAGTACTCAATTTAGCAAAGTGTATGCATGTTATGTGTGAAAACAATGAGAGATATGACAGCAAAACTGCAAGATGGATACAAAAACAATGCAACTCATGTGAATCCTAACCATAAATGATGCATGAAAAAAATTTTGGTCAAAACTCTAAAAAATTGAAAATTTTTCAGTTTCGATCGATCGAGCATCAATCGAATACCAATCGAGCCAGGCAGATTCAGATCAAAAATTTTAATCGCAATTTCGATCGGTCGAGAAACAGCTTCGATCAATCGAAATTCTGGAAAACTCAAATTTTTGAAAAACAGAACAATTTAATGCAATAACTCCTCAAAGCATAGTGATTCATGAATGAAATGCATGAGTATGAGACTAAAAGTTTTTCAAAAACATATGAATACAACCCAGATCTCTCAAAAACAACTTTTTCAACCAATTTTTCCTCAAAAATAAAATTTTGCAGCAAAATCAAGGAACATATAATCTTGGATGGCCACAACAAAATCACACAATAAGACTTAGACCCTTGTAAGACTTAGACCACTAACATCCTATTGCTACCTGCCTGTAGAAAACTTACTACCACGACCATGTGACAGCTCCGAGATCCACGGACTCCTTCTTTCCTTGAATTCTTCAGCAAAGCACAAGCAACACCTGCTTGTATATCTTGAAGCTCTTTTGATTTTGCAACTATATGATTTACCAATCTCTTGACATTAATCTTGAGTTTGGAAACCCTAAGTGTATGTGAAGGTAAATACCTCTAGATCTAACAAATAGATTCACAAACACAACATTCAGAACTCTAAAAACGTGGCTAGGGTTTTCCCTTATATACTTAGGGCAAAACATAAAACCCTATACATTAAATGGGCTAGGGCTGAGTTGGAAAAATTCTGTAGAAAAACATTCTGCACGATTTTTGATCGATCGAGTCTAATTCTCGATCGATCGAGTCAAGCAGAAAGTGCACAGTAATTTTGCAGTCAACTCGATTCCAACTTTACATAAAAAGCCATACTTTGAGCAAGTCTAACACACAACTTAAAGAATGTTTTGATCATGGTTTGCCAACATTACAAATTAAAGTTCTAATACATTAGTTCCTAATTTTTAGAAACTAACACATGTAATCCAACATAAGATTTTCTAAGAATTCATTTAAAAAAAAGTTATTAATTGGTATAACTTTGCTTAAAGTTATACCTAATATAATTAACTTGAGCCCAACTATAACTGGTATAAATTTTTGTGTTTCACTTGAAACAGCAAAACTTAAATACAGTACCTTATGTATCCCTTTTAAAATTAAAACACCTGTCCACTTACTTAACAGTGAAACTACCGTTTTCTTCTCTGTTTATTTCTTTTCCTTCTTTTATTTTCCCCCTGTTTCAAACTAAGACTTCCCACGAGAAAACCCCAAAACCCCAAAATTGTTTTCTTCTCTTTCTCTTTCTCTCTTTCCTTCTCTCTTGCTTAAATTGGATGAAATAGACAAATCTAGCTCTCTGAATTCTCTATCTCGCCTTGTTTTCGCAGATTGGTTGGCTAGCACTAAGAAAATTTGTTGTTGGCTGAATCTCATTATATGTTTTCAATTCTAGTTGATGGGTTTTGTGTTATTTTGAGGTTTGGTAGAGTTTTTCTTTGTTGATTATGATCTGGGTATCAATTTTTGTTATTGGATCTATGTTATTATTGCTTTGGTTTGTTTTGATTTGAGTTTTCAATTCTAGCTGCTAGGTTTGTGTTATTTTGAGGTTTGGTAGAGTTTTCCTTTAGCTATTTCTAATAAAGGTTTCAATTTTGGTTAATGGGTCTGTCTTAGTATTGCTTTGGTTAATTTTGATTTGGGTTTTCAATTATAATTGCTGAGATTGTGTTATTTTGAGGTTTGGAAGAGTTTTCCTTTGGCTATTTCTAATGAAGATTTCAATTTTGATTAATGGGTCTGTCTTAGTATTGCTTTGGTTAATTTTAATTTGGGGTTTCAATTCTAGTTGCTGGGTTTGTGTTATTTTGAGGTTTGGAAGAGGTTTCCAATGGTTGAGTTCACCTTGATGAAGCTGAGTTCTAATTTATTTTTTTAATGTTTGATGTTTGTCTTTGGTGTTTGATTGATAGTTCAAATCAAAATTTTGAAATTGGAAAGGCAAAAGATTCTTAAAACAACAATCATATACTAATCTTAGAGAATTAAATACAAATATCTTGATTTGCATATTTTGGAAGTTGCTGGTTGATATTAGCAATACCTGGAGATGTTTTTGTTAGGATATGTGCCCTTAAATCCTATTGTATGATGCTATGTATGACATTATGTATGACTTAATGTTATGATTAATAAAGTTGTTTTATTATTATTTAAAATAATGGTAACATGAATATTTGGACATTATCATATAGTCAATGAAATGCATAGTATGTGATTTAGTCACGGAAGATATAAATCACAAATTCTTTGTAAACTCAGAATTATAGTTCGTAGTTGGTGATAAAATTGAGCATTTCATCTACGAATACTATAACATATCAATTAAGATGATTTGTCTTGATCATGAAAGTGGAGACTTCTAGTTGATATGTTTTAAGAGTTAAGACATATTGAGCTGGACTGTTGTGAGATATATTATTCTCCTAACGACTATCAATTGAATAACAAATCTCACGACTTTTATTTGCATGAACTCTTAATCCTGGGAGAATAATTGACCTGATCATGAAGTGTAGGTTGCTTTGATATATTAAGAGTGAGATCTAAAGTCACGATCAAAACCTCAATATGTTGGGCAGCTACATTTAGTGTTGATGGAACATATATTCTCAAGATGGAATTCATAATCTCTTAACGGAGATATAAAATATTCCCTTGAGATAAGTTTAATGGGTTTGGTTATTCAGAGTGTTAGACCTAACAACTTTAGTAAGGATATACTAAAGTATATATTTATGAAGTTGGATTGCATAAATATATGATGGATAACTTAAAGGATTAAACCGGGCACTCAAGGATTAAGATGTAATTTCAAAGTGGCAGTCTATATTCATGACTTTGTATTATTACGAATATTTTATGAAAGGGTTGCATGTATAATAAAATCTTGGGATATAATTTATTAAAAAGGCCTAGAGTGCAATTATATTTATATAGTGGTATTAAATATAACTAATGGTAACTTTGGGCTTATCAAGAGTTGATAGAAAAGCCCAAGGCCCATTGGAGCTAATGTCTTATTGGTCCCTTTTGGTCTCACTCCAAGCCGCACACTAAAGCCCAATTGGAAAGGCCCGGAGAAACATACATAATTTTTTATTAGAGAAAAGAGACATCATTGTGAAGTGGTGTGTATGTGCGAGTGAAGCCACTCAATTATTCTCCCTTAGAAACTGATTGAGAGACCACACTTCTTGGGCGTAAAGTGGAATTGGAGTGAAGATTAAAAGTGTTCCCAAGTACTTCTAATATTTTGTTTTGAATTTCACTGCACCAAGGTACGCAATCTCGTTCTTAAATTCTGAAATTTACATAGTACATGTTATCAATTATGAATGAAATAAATCTATGTTTGTTGTTTTCGCTGTGTGTTTTGTATGAGATACAAAATCAGATTTTCCAACAGTTTTAATGGCTAGTGAATTTTTTTGGTTTATTTGTCATATCTTCTAAGACTACTATGGTGACTGGTCAATAACATTGTAGTTTGATTTTTAAATGTGGTACAACATTGATTGGTAACTTTTCATTATTGTAGCTCAACCATTTCAAACTTCTTGAGACATAAAGTGAATATTGTTTTTACTTTAGTGAATTCTCTTTTGCAATATGCCATGTGATATTTGTATTGTGAGTTCACAATTTAATAAAGCACTGTTTACTTCATTTTATGGGATTTTGTATTGTGATATTTGTATTGTGAGTTCACAATTTAAAAGAACTCTGCTGTGAAAGGAAAGCTTATCAAAATCAAGGCTTTGTATAAGCTATCTGAAATGGCTAAAGAGGAGAAGGTTACAACTACAACAACCAAGGCTGTGAAGAAACCTGAGGCTGCTAAAAAGGCTGTGAAGAAGGTCACGAAGAAAGTTGGGCCTAAGAAGACGAAGAAATTGACTCCTACTAAGCCTAAATAGCCCAAATTGATTAAGTCTCCTGCTGCTAAGAGAGCCAAGAGGACTGTTGCTTGAGTCTGTAGAAATTAGATAAAGAAAAGTGGTGTTTGTTTTTAGAAAAAAGTTTAGGTCTCTGTGTATATGAAGTCTATGGTTTTAATGAAGGAAGTGTTCAGGTTTGCTTAGTTTTTTTTGTTCATTTGTTTAGACATCAATGCTAAATGGAACTGACTTTTCTTTGCTTCCTTTGTGAAATGGGTTACTAATTTTTTGAACTTTTATCTTGTTCAGTCATTCATTGGCGTAATCAATTGTCAGTTACTGCTGCTAAGTTCTTTTTTTTTTTTTTTTTTTTTTTTTAGCTATAAGTGGGGCACTTACGCCATTTCATTTGAATTTATTGTGAGTTTTGGCTCTATGTTCACCACAGGTTGCCTCATCCTTTATAAAAAGAGTCCCCCCGCCTTCATTTGCCTGCACTTAAAGATAATAATGGGAACTAAGAGCTATGTGTATAGATGTGCAATACATTTGTGTGGAAGTGCATATTTGTGTATATGAGAATAATTTTCTGTGATGTGAAATGATATTGTTAGTTTAGTATTGGCTGGACATGTTGTCAGGCTGAGAAATATATTGGTTTTTAATTTAGTTCATAAACACACTTCCAAGATTGATATTTGATAATTGTTCATTTGACCTATTTTATGTACACATACATGATTTGGATTGGGGTACGGCAATTGGATTTCTTCAGCTATTCATACCAGCCATCAACTGGATTTTTAAGTTAAAATGAAAATTGAATGCACTCATTGAGTTATTTATCTGTTTTTGTTCAAGGGTTTAAAATTCTAAATTTGTAGCTATCACCACAAAAGGCCAAATATTTAGCATGTTTTGGATATTTGAAATAGAGATTTTTGGGGAGTCAATTTCAGTACAACCTTTAACATCAAAGACAACCATTATTACCAACAAAATCTCTAGATCTTATACTTACATGTTGTTCGTTGCCCCTAATACTACTTTACAACCGAGTCCCTGCCAATGCAAATTTTACTTGATGAATGAAAAAATCAATGCTTTCTTTCAAGTTTCTGACATCCAAAATACCAAAGTAGGTACTATTTTTCCAAGTAGCTCTTGCATGAAGTGGAGATATGATCTTGAAGGCAAAGCATATAACTAGTACAGCAATTGGCTACATTCATTTATGATCCAATAAGTACAACCTTCATCCAAAACCAAGAAGACCCTAAGATTTTCAAGTACACTAATTAAATAATCCACACAAAAAAATTGTACACGTACAACAATTGGCAATATTCAGCTAAAAAAAAATGAATGATGCAATCTGTGATATTATGTACACATATAGTTATTACCACTTTCACCATCAGATACATAAGCAAGCTTGGCAATTGCATCAATGAGTGCAATTGATGCAATTGCATCAAGAAAACAGCAGCCCACACACTGCAAGCAGCAACTATCCAGTGCAGAGAAACCAGTGTAGAGGGAAAAAACACAAATGTACTGCACATCTATACACATAGCTCTTAGTTCTCACTATTATCTTTAAGTGCAGGCAAATGAAGGCTGGTGGATTCTTTTTATAAAGTATGAGGCAACTTGTGGTGAACATAGAGCCAAAACTCTCAATAAATTCAAATGAATGGCATAAAAATGCCCCACTTATAACTCAAAAAAAAAAAAAAAGATCTTAGGAGCGGTAACCGACAATTGATTAAGCCAATGAATGACTGAACAAGATAAAAGTTCAAAAAATTAGTACCCATTTCACAAAGGAAGCAAAGAAAAGTCAGTTTCATTTAGCATTGATGTCTAAACAAACAAACAAAAAAGACTAACCAAACCCGAACACTTCCTTCATTAAAACCATAGACTTCATATACACAGAGACCTAAACTTTTTTCTAAAAACAAACACCACTTTTTTTTTTAATCTAATTTCTACAGACTCAAGCAACGGTCCTCTTGGCTTTCTTAGCAGTAGGAGACTTAATCAATTTGGGCTGTTTAGGCTTAGTAGGAGTCGATTTCTTCGTCTTCTTAGGCCCAACTTTCTTCGTGACCTTCACAACCTTTTTAGCAGCCTCAGGTTTCTCCATAGCCTCGGTTGTTGTAGTTGTAACCTTCTCCTCTTTAGCCATTTCAGATAGCTTATACGAAGCCTTGATTTTAATAAGCTTTCCTCTCACAGCAGAGTTCTTCAATTAAAGACCCAAAATCTTCTAGTAATTCAGAGGAAGCACATCCTTGTGCTTCTCTTCCATGTACTTTGCTATAGCATATGGACTCAACCCACTTCTTTCATTCAAAGCCAACAGAGCTTCCTTGATCATCTGCAAAATCCCATAAAAATTGAAATCATCATGTTTTGTTAAAATGAAGTAAACAGTGTTTTATTAAATTGTGAACTCACAATACAAATATCACATGACATATTGTAAAAGAGAATTTACTAAAGTAAAAGTAGAATTCACTTAATGTCTCAAGACGTTTGAAATGGTTGAGTTGCAATAATGAAAAGTTACCAATCAATGCCGTACCACATTTAAAAGTCAAACTACAATGTTATTGACCAGTCACCATAGCAGTCTTAGAAGATATGACAAATAAACCAAAAAAATTCACTAGCCATTAAAACATCTCCAGCAACTTCCAAAATATGCAAATCAAGATATTTGTATTTAATTTTATAAGATTAATGATTGCTGTTTTAAGAATCTTTTGCCTTTCCAATTTCGAATTTCTGATTTGAACTATCAATCAAACACCAAAGACAAACATCAAACATTAAAAAAAAAAAAAAAATTAGAACTCAGCTTCATCAAGGTGAACTCAGCCATTGGAAACCTCTTCCAAACCTTAAAATAACACAAACCCAGCAACTAGAATTGAAACCCCAAATTAAAATTAACCAAAGTAATACTAAGACAGACCCATTAACCAAAATTGAAATCTTCATTAGAAATAGCCAAAGGATAACTCTTCCAAACCTCAAAATAACACAATCTCAGCAACTATAATTGATAACCCAAATCAAAATTAACCAAAGCAATACTAAGACAGACCCATTAACCAAAATTGAAACCTTTATTAGAAATAGCTAAAGGAAAACTCTATCAAACCTCAAAATAACACAAACCTAGCAGCTAGAATTGAAAACTCAAATCAAAACAAACCAAAGCAATAATAACATAGACCCAATAACAAAAATTGATACCCAGATCATAATCAACAAAGAAAAACTCTACCAAACCTTAAAATAACACAAAACTCAGCAACTAGAATTGAAAACATATAATGAGATTCAGCCAATACATACCAACAAATTTTCTTAGTGCCAGCCAACCAATCTGTGAAAACAGAGCGAGATAGAGAATTCAGAGAGCTGGATTTGTCTATTTCATCCAATTTAAGCGAGAGAGAAGGAAAAAAAAAAGAGAAAGAGAAGAAAACAGTTTTGGGGTTTTAGGGTTTTCTCGTGGGAAGTCTTAGTCTGAAACAGGGTAAAAATAAAAGAAGGAACAGAAATAAACGGAGAAGAAAACGGCAATTTCACTGTTAAGTAAGTGGACAAGTGTTTTAATTTTAAAAGGGGTACCTAAGGTACTGTACCTAAAGTACTGTATCTAAGTTTTACCCTACTTAAAATATCTTTTATTTTTTAACAGTAAATGAATATATAGCAAGTTTTAACATTTTGCCATCTCAAAAGTCTATTTTGGACTTTCAGGGGTGCAGAATTTTTTATAGCTTTCTTTTTTGGGGTGAGGGTTCTCAAGAAAAGGTCAACCTTCTTGTTGTTTCTTTTTTATTTTTTACCCCTGCTAGAAGAACAAAGCTTTAATTACTCAAATAAAAGAGACAAGAGATTCAGTTTTTTCTTTTACAATGCATGTAGGCCCTATACAACCCATGGAGGAAAGGCCCACAAAAACATGGTTCCCATTTCAGCACACAACTGATGTTAAGCTAGGATGCACTGATGCCATCTCTAGGCTGTTGATCTGAATAGAGTATATGTTAGGACATATGTGGATATTGTTAGAGACATATGTTGTGTAAATTGGCTAATTCTTTGACAAAACGTACTTTACTTGTAATTGGGTAGATCTAGGATGTGTTTAGTACTTCAAGGAACAAGATTTCAAGTTTAGTATTGAAGCCATGCAAGTTTGTTCAAGAAACAAGTAAAGAAGTGTTATTCATCAAAGCTCGACAGATAGCTCAATAGATCACATCTATCAAGGTTTAATATTGGAGCTTGACAGCAGCTCGATAGAAGCTGTATCTGTCGAGAACTACGAAATTTGGATTTCTAGATAAGATTTTATGCATATCCAAGTGTATTTGTGTAGGATTTCTTTTCTCACAACCCTAGACATATATGAGAATTGTTTTAAGGGCCGTCACACTTGATGCAAAGTGAGCAAATGTTGTTGCAATTGTTGTAACACACATATTGTGACCGGAGACAATCTGCCCTGGTTCATCACATTTTTTGAAGAAGTTACTGCATCATTGCGTCAAGAGTTTTGTAACTAAGGAGCTTCTTGATCTTCATCGTTCGATGAACTGAATGTTAGGACATATGTGGAACTTGTTAGAACATATGTTATGATAATTGGCTAATTCTTTGACAAAACGCATTTTACTTGTAATTGGGTAGACCTATGATAGGTTTAGTACTTCAAAAAACAAGAGTTCAAGTTTAGTATTGAAGCCATGCAAATCTGTTTAAGAAATAAGTGAAGAAGTACTATTCATTAAAATTCGACAAATAGCTCAACAGATAGATATCTATCGAGATTTAATGACAAATCTCGACAGCTGCTTGACAGAAATAGTATCTATCGAGAATTACGAAATTCAGATTTTCAAATCTATTTTCACGCATATCCAAGTGTATTTGTGTAGGGTTTCTTTTCTCACAACCCTAGACATATATAAGGATTATTTTGAAGGCCGTCACACAAGAAATCAGAGCATCCCTTCATGCATTGTGCAACCGAAGACAAAAATTGACCTAGTTCATCATATTCTCTATAGAAGCTACTGTGTCTTTGCGCCAAGGGTTTTGTAACCAAGGAGCTTTTTGATTTCATCGTTGGATGAACTAAAGAACTTTGCAACTAACATCTTTCTCAACTTGGTGTGTTAGTCACGTACTTGGATCCGTGCATCGATTGGTTAGTCACGTACTAGGAGCTGTGCATTGAAAGGAGAGATTGTCACTACATTACAAGTCCAATTGGGTATTAGGGTAAGGGTTCAACTATAAGTTGGTATAAGGTACTGGGATTCCTTTACTTATAATCACTGGTTTTGATAATAGTAAATTCTTGAGAGTGGTGACCTTCAATTCACTCGGTGGGGTTTTGCCTCGGTGGTTTTCTCCTTTCGTAAACAATCACCTGTGTCAAACTTATTTTTCGCTGCATTTACTTTAGTTGGTGATTTTTTTTGTGCTACCACGCTTATTGCATGTAATTGAATCTAATTAATTAACTTGGCTAATTAATTGATTAATTTACCAAAGGGGTCAATACATTCTTGGCATATCAAGCGGTATCAGAGCAGGCACACTTTGATTAAGGTTAATCTTTGATGTGTGATCCATTGACCCCTGCATGTTATGGATAGAGGACAATCTCTTATTATACCTTTTTTATTTGATGATGTCAGTTCGTTTAGACCCCTGTAAACTAGATTGTTTAACCTAATTAATTAACCAAGTGAATACTTAGGTTTATTATTCAGATCTAGGTTAAAACAATAACAATCATATCAAGTAAAGCAGCGAAAAAATAAAGAACACAACGATATGATGACCCAGGAAAACCAAACCGGTAAAAAACCTGGGGAGGATTTAACCTAGCTATCCTCAAGGTAAAATAGCAAATCCACTAGAAAGAATTGAAGTTTACACAATAGCGACTTAGACCACTAACATCCTATTGCTACCCAATGTAGGAAACTTACTACCACGACCACGTGACAACTCCGAGATCCACGGACTCCTTCTTTCTTTAATCTTTGCAAAACACAAACACCACCGTTTGTGACTTTGAGACTCCACTCAAAGGTTTAGCAACACAAACTCTCCTGTTTGTGACTCCAAGACCACCCTTGAAGGTTTAGATCATCAGCTCCTTTGATGACTAGAGAAGGCAGCAACTTCAGCAATACCGGATCTTGAGATTCTTCAAGGAACAACACCGGTAGAAGTAATAAGAGAGGTTTTAGGAACAAAACCCTAAATACAAAAGAGGCACACTCTTCTCTCTCTAAAAAGCCTTGTAAAAAACGTGCTTAGGGTTTCCTTTATATAGTGGGAGAAGTAGATCTGAAACCCTAATCCTTAATGGGCTAGAACTGCTGTTTGGGCCAACTTAAAATTCTGCAGATACGATTCTCGATCGATCGAGCCTGTTTTTCGATCGATCGAACCAGGCAGATTTTGAATTCTTCTTTTTGTAGCTTGTATGTTCTTGTGTGCTCACGATTTGCCAATTGTTTTAAGCTTTTAGAACCTAACAATCTCCCCCTTTGGCAATTCGTGACAAAACTTTCATACAAAATGAAATGTTAAAATACAAGAACAACCCAATACAATAAAATGCCCAATTACATCACAAATCTCAATCTAAGACTTTTAACCTAGAAGTTGCCAAGAAGAGGTAGAAGGTCTTGATCAGAATGTACCTGTCTTTCCTGAAACACTCAACAAACACATCAACGCATGTGTGGAAAGAAAGACATATAAACAATAATATGAAACAGAATATAAGAACACAAATAAATTCTAACTCTCCCCCTAAGTTAGATACAACAAAAGTTTTTATATTCTCCTCTTTTCAAAAACAATTTTATCTCCCCCTAAACAAGACAAACAAGATTTCCACATTTCATCTATTCCTCCTCCTTTTTGTCACGTATTGACAAAAACAACTCAAACAAAGAGTAAAGTGACAGTAAACATGAGAGAAAAAAAAAAGATAGAAAATAGAGAGAACTCCCCCTATGAAGAGCAACAACTCTCCCTATAAACAACATAGGCAAAAAAAACTTTTCTCCCCCTATAAAAATAGGAAAAACAAAACAAGTTTTGGGAAAAACAGTTTTGGGGAAAATTTAGGAGGTGTGGATAAAAAAAACACAAACCTAAAAAAAAATTGAATTGAGGATACACATAAAAAAAATATTCTCTCTTTCAATAAATGCAAACTTGACACTATGTGACTCATAAACAGTTGCATGAGTAGAGAAAATATTTGCATAGTATTATCCATCATATCTCTTAAGAAAAATATTTTCTGCAATTCACACATTAAGAAAAATAGCATATACTAAAATGTACAAAGGACTCAAAAATTAATCAATCAATTTTTAAATCAAGTTGAGTACCCAATTTAGCAAAGTGTATGCATGGTATGTGTGAAAACAATGAGAGATATGACAGCAAAACTGCAAGATGGATACAAAAACAAATGTAATTCATGTGAATCCTAACCATAAATGATGCATGAAAAATTTTTGGTACTCCAAAAATTGAAAATTTTTCAGTTTCGATCGATCGAGTATCGATCGAATACCAATCGAGTCAGACAGAATCAAACCAAAAATTTTAATCGCAATTTCAATCGGTCGAGAAACAGCTTCGATCGGTCGAAATTCTGGAAAACTCAAATTTTTGAAAAATAGAGCAATTTAATGCAGTAACTCCTCAAAGCACAATATTTCATGAATGAAATACATGAGTATGAGACTAAAAGTTTTTCAAAAACACATGAATACAGCCCAGATCTTCCAAAATTAAGATTTTCAATCAATTTGTCCTTAAAACTCAAATTTTGCATCAAAATCAAGGAATTTTTAATCTTGGATGGCCACAACAAAATCACACACAATAACATGTACAAAGTTTAGCAAAGAGTAACATGTGTAGTGTGTGCAACTAGCATAAGCTTGAGAAACATGTGAGGTGATATGTGAATAATAATTAATCACAAAGTCTACAAAATTCATCACATAGAATTTGAAAGAGACTATTACCTAAAGAGTTACATCATATAACTCTCACATCTCCTAGAATAAAAGCTTGCAATCATGTAAGTTTCTTGATTTGCCTCATTATTCAATTTAATTAATTAGAAACTTAATAAAAGCCGGGATAATGTACACACCATTTTTATGAATTATGTGAAATAATTATAGCCCAATAATGTACACACCAATTTTAGTTAGGGGCTACACCTTATGTTCTTTTTGTGCATGTGCTACACTTTCTCGAGCACAAAATCTTACGATATGCACTAAGGTGTTCATGATTGGCTAGTAAACAGTGGTGAGATGGTTATTTATGCCTTTCTCAATAAGTTCAAGTCCAACAATCAAAGGCATGTGACTTCAAGATCAAGACAAAGTGATCAAAAACTATAAACATCTTCCCACACAACATGCACTACAAAACTTAAACTAGTAACGTGCAATAAAATAAGCTCATCCAAGCTAAACAGAGTACATAAACATGTTATGTAAAGATAAATGGCCAACCTCAACTATAAATCCAAGATATATAATACAAAACAAAAAAATCTTTTTGGTTTAAAAAAAATTTATGACCAAAACTAAAAAGCACACTTTATGCTAAATGATTAAAAAAAACGCAAATGCAATGCATGACAGTGCTTAACCAAGCTATAGAGGGTACACAAACAAGAAATATCAATTTCTTAATTAACCCATGAGTACATGTACAAACTAGTACATACTCATACAAAATCAAAAAATAGCTTAGCACTTATATAACACATGCTATTCAAGTTTCTCCACAATGTCAAGCATGTTCTAAATCAAGAGAGATATCATAACTCATGTAATCCTCAAGAAAAAATTAAAACTAGACACAAAATAAAATATTTTTGTCTTTTTGAAATTTTTCAATGTTTTTGGATTTTTTTTTTAATAAAAACAACCTAAAAAACAAAACAACCAAAAACAAAAACAAAACATGTCCACAAATAATTGAAAGAATTAAATCAGGGACAAGTCAACAACATTCACCTTAGAGAATCTTTTCTCACCCATATAGCACGAGTCTTCGGCTTTGTAGGTGAAAATCTATGTGAAGCAGAGTGTATTTGAAGGATTGCACCAATCTTCTGAGAAAGACTGAAATCCTGCAAATTCCTTTCACAAGCCAACAAGCTTAAATTTTTCAAAAGCATATGAAATAATTTATTTGGACTTATGGCAGGAGAAATATCATCACATGTCCTAGACTGGAACACAGAATGCTTAAATTTCAATTTATGACAATTAGGACGAATGTGACCGGAAACACCACAAAAGTGACAAACAGGAACAAATTTAGGAACATCAGTATTCCTAACAGTAAATCTAGTCTCAGATTTTGGTTTTTGCCTCAACAAAGAACAATTTTGTCTAATATGACCAACAACACCACAAAGGTGACAAGTAGGCACAAAAACAGATTTATTATGCTCTCTAACAGTAGGTTTAGACTTAGGTTTAGAAACTTCAGCGTCAACATCAGAACTTTTACCTTTGTCTAACCTAGCAAAATAAGCCTTTTCTTTATTATTCCTCTTGAAAGGAGGAATATAAACTTTTTCAGCTTTAGGCTTAAGAGAAACAGAAACACTTCTGTTATCATCAGCAGGCTTGGTACTAGTCAAATTTTCAATTTTAGCTTTAGATTCAACTAACTCTTGTTCCAAGTTTTTCATCTTCTCATCTTGAGAGGAAATTTGATTTCTCAAAAATTCATTCTTTTTATTAGATTCATCTAATCTAACAATCAATTCATCTTTTTCAAGATTAGCCAATTTTAACTCTTCCTTAAATTTCTTAGCAATTTTCAAAGACTTAGATAATTCCTTACGAAGAGTTTCAAAGGCATCAATAAAATCAACAGAAACAACAGTGTCCTTTTTATTCAAATCATCACAATCAAAAACAGTAAGACACTTAAAATTATCCATGATAACAGGGATCAAGGATCAACTCTTAGATCAAAAGATCTAACACAAAAGAGCTACCCGCTCTGATACCACTTGTCAGTTCGTTTAGACCCCTGTAAACTAGATTGTTTAACCTAATTAATTAACCAAGTGAATACTTAGGTTTATTATTCAGATCTAGGTTAAAACAATAACAATCATATCAAGTAAAGCAGCGGAAAAATAAAGAACACAACGATATGATGACCCAGGAAAACCAAACCGGTAAAAAACCTGGGGAGGATTTAACCTAGCTATCCTCAAGGTAAAATAGCAAATCCACTAGAAAGAATTGAAGTTTACACAATAGCGACTTAGACCACTAACATCCTATTGCTACCCAATGTAGGAAACTTACTACCACGACCACGTGACAACTCCGAGATCCACGGACTCCTTCTTTCTTTAATCTTTGCAAAACATAAACACCACCATTTGTGACTTTGAGACTCCACTCAAAGGTTTAGCAACACAAACTCTCCTGTTTGTGACTCCAAGACCACCCTTGAAGGTTTAGATCATCAGCTCCTTTGATGACTAGAGAAGGCAGCAACTTCAGCAATACCGGATCTTGAGATTCTTCAAGGAACAACACCGGTAGAAGTAATAAGAGAGGTTTTAGGAACAAAACCCTAAATACAAAAGAGGCACACTCTTCTCTCTCTAAAAAGCCTTGTAAAAAACGTGCTTAGGGTTTCCTTTATATAGTGGGAGAAGTAGATCTGAAACCCTAATCCTTAATGGGCTAGAACTGCTGTTTGGGCCAACTTAAAATTCTGCAGATACGATTCTCAATCGATCGAGCCTGTTTTTCGATCGATCGAACCAGGCAGATTTTGAATTCTTCTTTTTGTAGCTTGTATGTTCTTGTGGGCTCACGATTTGCCAATTGTTCTAAGCTTTTAGAACCTAACAGATGACACTAACTATGCATACTGGAAAGTACGCATGAGAGCTTTCTTGCAGTCTTTAGATGAGAAGATGTGGCAAGCTGTGGAGATTGGCTGGACTAAGCCAAAGGAAGCGCCAGCTGATTGTGATGATGCCAAGATACAGCAGAGCATTGAATGCCTTATTCAGTGCGATCACCAAGGAGTTCAAGAAGATATCCTCTACTGAAACTGCTAAGGAAGCATGGACCATCCTCTAGACAACCTATGAAGGAACTAAGGCTGTCAAGGATTCAAAACTTCAAAGGCTTACTATGAGCTTTGAAGAAATTAAGATGGAAGAGGATGAGTCATTTGATGAGTTCTATGCCAAGTTGAAGGACATAGTTAACTTTGCCTTTAATCTTGGGGAAACTATTTAGAAAGCTCCTCGTAAGGAGGGTGTTTGGTATTAAATAACATTACACGTATTTCCACACACTTTTTCACTCATACGTATTTTCACAAAATAACAACATTACTAGAAATCTCTTATCAAGCGACCCCGCTTTCTATTGTTCAATGTCATTTTCCTAAATAATTAGAAATATGTATGGTGTTGCAAATACTCAAAACTCCTGCTCAACGCCCACCTTCCCTTCATAATCCTACAACTACTTCCCACCTCCCTCAACTGAGCAAATTCATCTCACCCCGTACTGTGCCATCGACCAACACCCACGGTGCTAAGCTTGACCGAATCCAGGGTTGCTTCCCATCGAAGATCGGCGAGATTTTTTGAAACAAGAGGAGCAGCTTTATTTCATTATCTAATCCACTTTATCTCAAATCAAATGAATGGAGCATCTTATAGGCAGATCACGGTCACGGCTATATATATATGGACTTGGTAAACACAGTCTCCTCATCCACTACAATACTGCCTTACATGCCCAAACGTGGGATTGAGATTCTGTGCAATACCTAGGGTATTGCACAGCGTGCAATAGTTTCAATCCCAACTGTTTTTTTTATCCAACGCATAAAAAATTGACACCTAATAAGGACAGCTCATTAATCCGTGTGACATCCATCTTCTACCCTTTCTTTGCTCTTTTCTCTCTGCCTTTCAGTTGCCAAAAAAAAAAAAAAACAAAAAACTCTCTCCTTCTTCAAATCTTTCTCTACCCAAAATTCAAAAACTCTCTCACACCATTGCTGAATCTGCATGGCTACAGCTAGCAACCACCGCGTCCTACACCTCCACTACCGGCGGTAGTTCCGATACATTCTTGTCTCTTTCCTTCGGCCACTAGAGGTGCTATCGCCGCTGCCACCACCAATGGTGGTTACCAGGTCCTCCTCTCTTTCTCCTTATTGTCTTTTATCTTTTATTTTTCTTTTTGTTTCTCTTTTTATTTGCCTTTTAGAAGTGACTGAATCCCTTAGAGTTTTATTTAGTGACTGGGTCTCCTTTTTGAGTATAAAGCTTGATGATCTGCTTAGGTTTGAAAAATTGGGGCTTTTGGGTGCAGCCAATGTGTTTTGATTAAATACCTGCATGTAGTTGTTATCTGGTGTTGCCTTTGATATTAGTCTAGAAATTGTTTTGCTTGGTCATGAACTCATGATGTATGCTAAAAATCATTATGAAATTTCTCCTTTTTTTTTCCTAATTTGTTTTAGGTATCTGTTCCTTTTCTAAATTTGGATTGACTATGCAGATGGGTATTTTGTTGGTGGATAATATATTTTGTTTCTTGTAGTTCATTTTAAAGATATAAACTGTGGCTCTTGATAGGTAATGAGGTACAGTGTTTGTGAGCTTAGAATAATGATTCTTGATTTGTTATGCATAACACAACTAGTTTTCTAAGCTTCATTGCTACTCACACTCTTATTTGCTATTTTTGGGCATGAGCTAATTCTTGGTCAGAGTTTATTTAATAGCTTATGTGACATGGCTGTTGTTATGGCTAGATTGTTATGCTCTCCCCATAGTGTTGTTGCATTGATCCTGACAAGTAGATTGACTTGCTATTTAGAAACCATTCAAGTTCATAGCTTGGACATTTGACAATTTATGCTTTATTTAGAACCCTGCTCGGTCCAGTTACATATTATCACCTAATTACCTATAGGCATTAGGAATCTACTTGAGGATATATATATACACACACACTTCACCTCCTCTTTCTTTACTTACTACCTTGTGCCTTAAGACTCAAAACTATATTATTGCTGGACATTGGTTGTTATTGCACCTGACAGCCAAAATAATATTCCTTTCTTTTCTTCCCTTTTTCTAACAAAAGGTTTCTTAGAAACGTATTAATTAATATCTTCCAACATGTATATTATGTGTGGAAAAGTGTTCTGTCTCAATTACATTTCTCTTTTTGGGTACATTTCACTAGAGTTGTTTTGTAATTTATGATTATAGTTTATAAGGCACTTACATATGTAATAGTGTGGGTGATTCTGTGTAAGGTTTGGTTTATTATTATTATTATTTTTTTGGGTGGGGTAGGGGGGTGTTGTTTGTGTGTTAGCTTAAAAAATAAAAATCTTTATTGATTTATAATTGAAGTACATCATTTTCCAAAAAGGCAAAAAAAACACAAAGGCAAATATTCAAGCCAAACAACATATGAACACATTCCATTGCTAGAGGAATGATCAAGTGCATAGACCTGCAAAATCTGACATAATTCTTGATGAAAATGTCCATGTTGATTATGTAGCCTAAGTTCAAAGTGCTGATACTGAGACAATCCAACAAATAATGATCATTCCAAAACACAATCTTAGTCAAAGATGAAACAAAAGGGTGAAGGGGAGTTGTTTTGAACTTTTAGTAACAGGGGAATTGGTAAGGTCATTGATAAGGCTTTACATTTTGGTGATGGAAGTAGTTTAGTGGAATGCATTTGTGGTGTCTTGGATAACAACAAACAGAAAAAAAAAAAAAAAAAAAAAAAAAAAAAAAAAAACTCTTCCCTCAGATCTTTCTGGTTCTCTCAAGCCCAGCCGGGACTGATCTCCTTACCCCCACACCAATGTTGCTGGAGGTGCTTTTCACTAGTGTCAGTTCGACAACCTCTCCCGTCTCCACCCTGACCGTGCTCCAACAGATTAGCCACACCTTTATTCTAAAAGCCAACCCTAAAAAAATTAATAAAAATAAACATGATTAGTTCTAGTTAGGATATTTTGATATTAGTTTTTTTTCCCTCCTTTCTTGATTTCTTTGCCAAAGATTTCCACCATAATTTTTTTTTTCCGTTTTTTGCTATAAATAATTTCTTGTGTAATGTTTTGAATTTTTTTTCTTTCCTTGATTTCTTGTTTTTGTCTAGCACGGAAGCTTTAAACATTTAAGCATACTGTGAATTTAATTGGCTTGTCTTGAAATCAAATTCACCTGTGCCTGCTATTAGTTTGAAATTTTGGTACATGTTTGTCATTGAAATCACTCTTTGTTCTTTTGTTAGGTTGGATGCTATCACTGAGAGTGAGAAAAAGGCAGTTACTGAAGGTGGAGGGGGATTAGTGCTAAATTTTAGATTGTTTTATGTTAGTGTAGACCACATGTTCTCACTCTTGTGTAAGTTCTATATACAAGTTCTACCATTCTGGTGAAATCTTGTAGAAAAATATATGTTTTGGATATATGTAGAAATTTCAACATTTACCTTTAGTAATCACTTGTATGATTCAAAAATTGTTTTGAATGGAAGTATTTTGCTTTGGCATTATCTCATTCATTACACTTCGGCTTCAACTTGCATCCTTTGTTTATTTTTGGATCAAACTCTTCCATCAATTTGTGACCGTAAAGGCATCATCAAAATTGTTCAATTTGAAGCATTACAAGAAATTAGAAATAAAAGGCACACAATCAATTACATTTTATTACATTCTCAAACCAATATCAATAAAACATAACTATATTTCATTACATTTTTCTTGGTTTGTCCTCTAAATCCTTGTAAAAGTTTTTGTAAATGAACATGAAACTACTTAAGTGTCAAAACTAAAGAATACATTCAATGTTTCATTAATACTGAAAATTAGCCTATTGACAGCAGGATACATGGCTTCAATGCTTCATGGAATACTTCAAAACATTTTTCTGGCAAGATACATTGAACTTGGCCAAAATTGGGAATTAAGCCCATTTTCCTAACTATATAGTTAGTAGGCACAGTTTCAAAAGTATATATTTTACTAACATCTCGAGTCTCAAAGACTCGATTTTGGACTTATAAATCGAGTCTTTGGGACTCGATTTTAGTGTTTTAATTTGTCTGATGTGGCATCTTTTCCACGTGGCTTCCACTTAGAAATCTAGTCTTAGAGATTCGATTTATAAGCCAAAAAAAAATTTAAGTCTAAGTCTCTCATGTACAAACCATTCCTAGAAATACCCAAAAAAAAAAAAAATTCAAGAAATCCCAGAAACACAAAAATCCCAGCACAATGAAACACATTCACTAATCCCAGAAACACAACAATCCTAGAAACACAACAATCCCACAAGCACCGACGGCCATCCACGGCCCACGACCACGCACGGCCCACGCTGAGCTGAAGCCACCCACGTCTACTTGAAACCCACCCACCCATGGTCCCATACCGATCTGAAGCCACCCTCTAAAGCCACCCACGCTGACCCATAACCCAGTTATCAAAACCGACAACCCAATCACCGATTCCACAACCTAGTCACCGAATCCCACAACCCAGCCACCGATTTCCACAACCCAATCACCGATTTCCATAACCCAACCATCGATTCATCGATTCCATAACCCAGCAACCACCGTGACCCACACCTCAACCTCGAACACAAATGCCGATGTCCACCACAGACGCTAATCTCCACAAACCCACACCCTCCACCACGCCAATCCCTACAAACCCACACCCTCCATGCCAATCTGAGAGAGATGGATCGAGACAGAGAAAGGAGAGAGCAAAATAGAGAGTGAGGAGAGAAGAAGAGAAGGTGTAAAGGGTGAGTTTAAAACATTATACATGGTCCAAAAACCCACTTAAGAGGAATCCACTGTCATGGAGGCCGATCGGCCATGGAGGCTTCACCGAAAGAGAGAAAACGAGAGAGAGAGAGAGAGAGATTTGCAGGCTTAAAATAGATAAGGCTGCGCTTAAAACATTTTAAGGGTCAGCTTAGAAATCGAGTCTTAGAGACTCGATTTCTAAGTGTACACCACGTGGAAGAAATGCCACATCAGACAGATCAGAACACTGAAATCGAGTCTCAAAGACTCGATTTATAAGCTCAAAATCGAGTCTTTTAGACTCGAGACGTTAGTAAAAAATATAGTTTTAAAATTGTGCCTACTAATTATATTGTTTGAAAAATGGGCTTAATTCCCAATTTTGGCCCATTGAACTTCATTGCAGCTAAGGCTAATACTTTATCCTGTTAATAAGAAAACAAGAGACATAGTTATTATTTATTACTCCATATAACCTTTTGCAACAATAAATGGAAAATAAAAAAGTGCATAAAACAAACTTTTGTTCATAAGCTCAATTGCGCCTAAATCCAACTGCAATTTCTGCTTTGTTGTATAATATAGAAATGTCCAAGTAGAATTAAAGTTAATAAAATAAATACCATATCTATATAACATAGAAATGCCCAAGTAGAATTAAAGTTTAACTAGAAATATTTGACAATTTTTTATTAAAAGAAAAATAGCATCACCAAAATTTCAAACATTCTTTTGAACCAAAATAGCATAACCAGAATATTTTTGAAGGCCTTAGCATATATACTTAAAAATTTGAGCTAAACTTGTTAGGCATGACTGGTAACAATTAAAGCAACCAAAAACGCAAATATTTCCATAAGAAACCAAAAGAGCCACAGTTTATATCTTTAAAATGAACTACAAGAAACAAAATATACTATCCACCAGCAAAATACCCATCTGCATAGTCAATCCAAATTTAGAAAATGAATGGATACCTAAAAAAATTTAGGAAAAAAAAAAGAGAAATTTCATAATGATTTTTTAGCTTACATCATGAGTTCATGATGCTCACAACATTATCAACCATAATATAAATAAATGATCACAACTGATTCGTGCGAGTGTAATCTAAGAAGCGTATTTCCAATGCTCTTTTGCACTGGATGAGCCCTTAGGACTTGTAAGCACCAACAAAACCAATAAAGCAGTGGCAAACACCTATAGCATACTTTATCATCATACACATAAGACAATCTACACTTTCACCAAATTCACAAAGTTTTGGATTTAGATTTCCACTTAACAAATACAGAATGAAATATCATTCTTCATTTAACTCTTCTATAATGCCATGTCCTCCACTACTGTAGTCACCCAAGAGAAATTTACACACCAGACTCACTTTAGTCTCGGCCTTTGCCATAGCTGCCAGTGGCTGAAGAGCTTTGAGAGGATTCATAATGATACCACCTATAAGCCCATATTCTTTGGCTTCTTTTGCACTCATGAAGAAATCTCGGTCAGCATCCTGATTGATCTGTCAAGATTTTACCCAGTGTGATAGGCAAGATACCCGTTAAGGTTTGCTTTATGATGCAACATTTCATTTGTTTGAGAATCATGTCTCTTGTTTAGTAATTAGTGTAAGTTCGTTTAGACCCCTTAAACCCAATAGATTAACCTAGAGAATTAGCCAAGTGATTAACTTAGGTAATTTAAACAAAACTAGGTTAACACAAATATATCAAAAACAATAAAGCAGCGGAAAATAAAGAACACAAAGATATGATGACCCAGGAAAACCAAACCGGTAAAAAACCTGGGGAGGATTTAACCTAGCTATCCTCAAGGTAAAACCGAATTCACTATAAAAGAATCGAAGTTTACACAATAAGACTTAGACCACTAACATCCTATTGCTACCCAGTGTAGGACACTTACTATCACGACCACGTGACAGCTCCGAGATCCACGGACTCCTTTTTTCCTTGAATTCTTCAGCAATCCACAAGCGCACCTGCTTGTATATCTTTAAGTTCTCTTGATTTTGCAACTGTATGATTTACCAACCTCTTGACATAAATCTTGAGTTTGGAAACCCTAAGTGTATGTGAAGGTAATCACCTCTAGCTCTCACAATGAGATTCACAAACACAGCATTCAGAACTCTAAAAATGTGGCTAGGGTTTTCCCTTACATACTTAGGGCAAACATAAAACCCTATACATTAAATGGGCTTGGGCTGAGTTGGGAATTTTCTGCAGAAAAACGTTCTGCTCGATTTTCGATCGGTCGAGTCTAATTCTCGATCGATCGAGTCAGGCAGAAAGTGAACAGTGAATTCTGCAGTCAACTCGATTCCAACTTTACATAAAAAGCCATACTTTGAGCAAGTCAAACACAACTTAAAGAATGTTTTGATCATGATTTGCCAACATTACAAATTGAAGTTCTAATACATTAGTTCCTAATTCTTAAAACCTAACAAACTCCCCCTTTGGCAATCCGTGACAAAATACAGACTTAACAAAAAGCTCAAAGTTTACAAAATGAAACAGCCCATTACAAAATAAAAAGCCACTTAACAATTCAACCTAACTACTATCTAACAGTTGCAAAGTAGACAGCAGCACGACTGAATCAACTTGTATATTCCTGTGACACTTAACAAACACATAAACGCATGTGTGGAAAATACAAGGAATATAAAAAATAATTTCTTGATTTCACATGACACAAAATAAAGAGATATATTATGAATAACATCATAACTATAAATCAATAAGCAACGTAGCATAGTGAAACAAGAAACATATATAACAAAATGTATCTCAACAAAAATATCTCCTATAAAGAGCCAAAAAAGTAAATACAAGGTGAAGCGCCTAGATACAACCTAATAACTCCACAAGCTCCGCAGTATCACAACAAAGTACAAAAACTCCCCCTAAAACAAAAATCTCATCTACAAAACTCTCCAAGATATACTCCCCCTTTTTGTGACGAATTGCCAAAGAGCACTCACTCATCAGCAAAAGGAGGTGGAGGAGAATGACGAGAACTCCCCAAATCTGCTCGCAAAGCATGAAGCTCATCAAGGATGTCCACCAGTAGCTGACCATAAGCTGCCTGAACGGTCATGACAGTGTCGAGAGTCCGACGAAGGTCAGAAACATCATCAAAAGGTGGAGGAACATCACCAGCAGCAGCAGCAGCAGCAGGATCAACAGACGTCTTAGCTGCGGGAGGACCTGTAGAAGAAGAAGGGGGTGGAGTGACACCGGAAGGCTCTACCCTAGGACGCTTAGAGCTAGCTCGAAGTTGAGCAGCCCTTTGCCTCAAAAAGGTAGCACCTATAGGAGCAATGACATGTACAGGCTCAGAAGCAGGAAAATCACCTAAACCGAGAAAAATGAGAATCCTATGAATAAAAACGGGAAAGAACAAAGCATGAGCCGTAGAACTAGAACAATGTACCTCGTTCAAAGAACGAAGGAACAAATGAGGAAAACTGATAGGAGCATCAGTAACAAGGGCATACAAAAAGACACACCTCTCAAGAGCGATGGTGTGGAGATGAGAAATAGGCCACAAGGAATGACAAGCAATCCTAAAGAAAAGGTAATGAAGCTCAGAGAGCTCAGCAGACGTGATCCGAGGATCAGAACCCCACTGGATAGAAGACCCAGTGATGTATGACATAACATCATCTAGAGGTGGAGACTCCTCATAAGGAAAAACGGGATGATCAACAATGGGCACCCCAAGAGCATCAGACACCACCGAAGGGGTAATGCGATACTCAACACCTCGTAACCAAACCTTAACTAAGGTGTTGGTATCATAGATGTGGATAGAGAGGTTCGAATAGAACTCTCTAATCAAGGTGGCAGGAGGAGGAGGATGCTCAAACTCGAGCAAAGATAACCAACCCCGACGCTCAAAGTTACGTCTCACCTCAGGATCTACCTCATCTAGTATGACCCTACGCTCAGCCCAGATATGACGCCTAAGATTAAGGGTCTCATAGGTCTCTTGGTTCTTCTCACTAGGGAACCGATCACTATCAAATGAAGGTGAAGGGTTGGAAGTCCTATGGGCTCTAGTTTTCCTAGGCATGGTGCTAAGGAAAGCAAAGAGAGACACAGACAGAGAAGAGCAAAAACAAAAACCAAGGGCAGACTGCAAGTTAGCACAACATTAAAAAAAATATAGAAATAACAATTCTATATGATGCATGAACAAAATATGCAAATGATGCATGAACTAATGCAGTGACAAGTTCAAACATAATCCAAATTAACAAAATTGACTTGAGCATGAGTTTGAAATTAAAAATTACCCAATTTTGAAAAACCCAATTTTTCAAAACACAATTAATTGATAAATTGATCAACACAGCAGACATATAACTCAATATAATGATCAAATTAATCAATCTAACAAGTCAATTTCATCAATTTGTATCAATTTGAACAAAAACCCCCCAAAATCCCCAATTTCAAGCTCTAGAATTTCAAAAATTCCACAAAACATCAAATTAATCAAATTAAACCATATATAGTGCTTGTATGTAGTGTCCCCACAAAAACCCATGATTCATTTGAAAAAGAAAGAGCCAAAATCAAACCCAAAAATACCAAAAACCAAAATGGTGAAAATAACCCAAAAATGCATGAATTAATGCATGAAATATGAAAATAAAAGCAAAAGAGAGGGCAAAAATGTCTTACCGGCCTTGGGAGAGAGAGATTATGCAAAAAGATCGGAGAAAAACGACAAAAATCACCAAAAATAGACTTGACCGGTTGGTAGGGAGAAAAAGTTTTTGAAAAGGTTTGAAAAGGTGAAGAACCACGTGAGAAAAGATCCTTTTTAAAAACACTCAGCCCGATTTTCGATCGATCGAAAAACAGATTCGATCGGTCGAAAATCCTTCGATTGATCCACTACCAATCGAGTACCGATCGAAACAGACAGAGACTTTACTGAGATTTTAAAAACAATTTCGATCGATCGAAAAACAGACTCGATCGATCGAAAATCTGAAAAATTGAATTTTTGAAAAATGAAACATATTAGCTCAAAAACTCCTCAAAGCATTAGATTAAAAAAAATGCATGAGTATGAGATGAAATGTTTTCCAAAAACCCATGTTTTTAAACCCAGATCTCTCAAAGCAAAATTTTCTCTTAATATCCCTCAACCAGTTAAACAGGCAAACATGTTCTGCATCAATTTTCAGAAATAATCAAACTTGGTTGGTCAGACCAAAAACACACAAAGACATGTACATAGTTTAGCAAAGAATAACTTGTGTAGTGTGTGCAACTAGCATAAACTTGCGAAACATGTGAAGTGATATGCACATAGTAGTCAATCACAATCTCTACAAAATCCATCACATGAATTTGAAAGAGACTATTACTTAAAGAGTTACATCATATATCTCTCACATCTCCTAGAATAAAAGCTTGCAATCATGTAAGTTTCTTGATTTGCCTCAAAATTAATATTCAAATTAATTGATTAGAAACTTAATAATATAGCCGGGATAATGTACACACCAATTTTACAAATTGTGAGATTATTATAGCCCAATAATGTACACACCTATTTTAGTTAGAGGCTGCACCTTATGTTCTTTTTGTGCATGTGCTACACTTTCTCGAGCACAAAATCTTACGATATGCACTAAGGTGTTCATGATTGGCTAGTAAACAGTGGTGAGATGGTTATTTATGCCTTTCTCATTAAGTTCAAGTCTGACAATCAAAGACATAAGACTTCAAGATCAAGATCATGTGATAAAAAACTATAAACATCTTTCCCACACAACATGCACTACAAAGACTTCAGCTAGTAAAGTGCAATAGAAATAAGTGCATCAACGCTAAACAAGGAACATAAACATGTTATGCAAAATTTGATTGACCAACCTTGTCTTCAAATTCAAGGAAAAAATTGCAAAAAACACAATTTGCAAAAAAAAATTTTTTTTTTTATATATAAATAAAAGAAACAAACATCCTATAATGAAATGCATGAATGTTATGCAATGCAAATCCTAGAAACAAAGGTCACAAAAGATATAGCAATGAAGCACAAGGACCATGAAGACAAGAATGTCTAAGGACAAAGAATCACACCAATAACTTAACGAAGAGTTTCAAACTTTCCTCTATCAAGTGGTTTGGTGAAGATATCAGCATTCTGACGTTCAGTTGGAATATACTCAAGAGCAACAATTTTCCGTTCAACAAGATCCCTAATGAAATGATACCTAATCTTAATGTGTTTGGTCTTAGAGTGTTGAACAGGATTCTTAGAGATATCTATAGCACTAGAGTTATCACAATAAACAACCATGGTGTCCTGTAAAATCCCATAATCACTCAAGAGCTTTTTCATCCAAAGAAGTTGAGAACAACAACTTCCAGCAGCAATATATTCTGCCTCAGCAGTAGATAAAGAAACAGAATTTTGCTTCTTACTCATCCAAGCAACAAGATTAGCACCAACATAAAAACAACCACCAGTTGTACTTTTTCTATCATCAGCATTACCAGCCCAATCAGAATCAGAAAAACCAGCAAGAGAAAGATTTGACTCTTTGCTGTAAAACAGACCATAATCACAAGTTCCAGCAACATACTTTATAATCCTTTTGACAGCATTTAAGTGAGAAACCTTAGGATTAGATTGAAATCTAGAACAAACACCCACACTAAATGCAATATCAGGTCGGCTAGCAGTTAAGTACAAAAGACAACCAATCATGCTTCTGTATAGGGTAACATCAACAGACTCACCTGATGGATCGTTTGTTAGTTTTGCATTAGCAGCCATTGGTGTCCTAGCATGTGCAGCCTTGTTAAGACCAAATCTCTTGACCAAATTTTGTGCATACTTAGCTTGGTTGATGTAAATTTCAGCATCTGTTTGCTTTGCCTGCAATCCCAAGAAGTAAGTTAGTTCACCAACCATACTCATTTCAAACATGGCCTTCATTTCACCTGCAAAAGATTGAGCAAGAGAATCATTAGTAGCACCAAAAACAATATCATCAACATAAATTTGAGCAACTACAAAATGATTCTTATCCTTTTGTATGAACAGAGTGGTGTCAGCAAAACCTCTCTTAAAGCCATGGTTCGTGAGATATGCAGTTAGTCTATCATACCAAGCCCGTGGAGCTTGTTTCAATCCATAGAGAGCTCTCTTCAACTTATAGACATCATTCGGCCTGTGAGGATCAACAAAACCTTTCGATTGTTCAACATACACCTCTTCTTGTAACATGCCATTTAAGAAGGCACTCTTGACATCCATTTGATACAACTTGAAGTTCATATGACTTGCTATAGCCAAAAGAATTCGAATGGATTCCAATCTTGCTACAGGTGCAAAAGTCTCATCAAAATCAATCCCTTCTACTTGTGTGTATCCTTGTGCAACAAGCCTAGATTTATTTCTGATAACAGTTCCATGTTCATCTGACTTGTTCTTGAAGATCCACTTAGTTCCAATAACATTGACTCCCTTTGGTCTAGGAACTAATTCCCACACATCATTTCGAACAAACTGATGAAGTTCTTCATGCATAGAATTTACCCAATCGGCATCTTGTAGAGCTTCATCCACCTTTTTTGGTTCGAATTGGGATAGATAGCATGAGTGAGTAATCATATTTAATGCTTTGGATCTCAATCTCATATTATCATTTAAACTCCCCAATATATTGGTAGCAGGATGATTCAACTTAACTCTTGAGGATGGACCTTTGACCAATGAAGTAGAGGTACCTTTCTGATCTGATGTACTCTTAGATTCTCTCTGTTCTTGTTGAGCTCCATGAACTGGTGTTGAAGGTTCTGAACTTGATGGCACAGATGCTGTATCGTTTAACACCATCAACTCTTCCTCTGTAGGCTTTCACACATAGTTTTCAGGTAGAGAATCATCAACTTCCATAATCTTTTCTTGAACCTGAGGTGCATTTTCTAAATGACCTTCTGAGTTTAATTCATCATTGATCACTACATTTGAAGATTTCATGACTGTTTTGGTTCTCAGATTGTATACTCTATATGCTCTGCTGGTGGAAGAGTATCCCAGAAAATAACCCTTGTCACTTTTAGCATCAAACTTTTCCAGGGTCTCTCTATCACGCAGAATGTAACAGTCACTGCCAAATATTCTGAAGTATTTGACTACAGGCTTCTTTCCTCTCCAGAGTTCATAGGGAGTTTGCTTGGGGTTGGGTCTGAAATATACCCGATTGAGAGTGTGACATGCAGTATTAACAGCTTCTCCCCAAAAAGATTTAGGCATCTTCTTATTATGAAGCATGACACAGGCCATTTCTTGTACAACTCTATTTTTCCTTTCCACTATTCCATTTTGTTGTGGTGTTTTCGGTGAAGAGAATTCCTGATGTGTGCCTTGATTATTGCAAAACGTAGCCAGTTTTGTGTTCTCAAACTCTTTTCCATGGTCACTTCTTATTCTGACTATCACAGTCCCTTTTTCTACTTGCAATTTTTTGCACAGATGAATCATTTTTTCAGGAGCCTCAGCTTTATCTTTCAAAAGTACAACACATGTGAATCTGGTAAAGTCATCCACCACAACTAGAATATACTTCTTTCCTCCTAAACTCTGAACTCTGGCAGGACCCATGAGATCAATGTGCAACAACTCCAAAGGTCTTGTAGTTTGAACATCAGCTACAGAAGGATGTTTGGACTTCACTTGTTTACCCCTCTGACATGGTCCACAGATGCATTTTTCAATCTTTTCAAACTTAGGCAACCCAATTACTGCATCACATTTTAAAATCTTCTCTAATTGCTTGAGACTAGCATGTCCCAACCTTTGATGCCATAAATCAACTTGATTGATCTTAGCACTAAAGCATTTGTTGCTTATACTTAGGGTGATACCATAACAGTTATCAGCTGTCCTCACACCAACACACATACAGTCACCTCCTTCATCAAGTATTTCACATTCTTGTTTAGTGAAGAACACATTCAGTCCATTGTCACAAATCTGACTTATGCTGAGTAAGTTAGCCTTCAACCCATCAACATACCAAACATCTTCAAAGACTGGTAGTCCTGGAATGTCCACAGTACCAATGCCTCTGATCACAGATTTGCTTCCATCTCCAAAGGTAACTGTTCCAATCTTTCCTTCGAAAAGTGTCTTGAACAAGGCTTTATTTCCTGTTATGTGCCTGGAACAACCACTATCCAAATACCAAAGACAAGAATCACGTGCCTTTAAGGCAGTTAAAGCAGTATAGCACATGTAATTATTATCATATGTGATTGAACCAAGACACTCAAGAAAGATTTTAACACAAAAAGTAAAAGACAAGCACACCAAGTAGACAATGTGGCAGACTAAAGAGAAGATTTTAGAGAAATCCATAACAACATGGGTCAAGGATCAGCTAAAAGATCAAAGGATCAAAAACAAAAGCTACCCGCTCTGATACCACTTGTAAGTTCGTTTAGACCCCTTAAACCCAACAGATTAACCTAGAGAATTAGCCAAGTAATTAACTTAGGTAATTTAAAAAAAACTAGGTTAACACAAATATATTAAAAACAATAAAGCAGCGAAAAATAAAGAACACAAAGATATGATGACCCAAGAAAGCCAAACCGGTAAAAAACCTGAGGAGGATTTAACCTAGCTATCCTCAAGGTAAAACCGAATTCACTATGAAAAAATCGAAGTTTACACAATAAGACTTAGACCACTAACATCCTATTGCTACCCAGTGTAGGAAACTTACAACCACGACCACGTGACAGCTCCGAGATCCACGGACTCTTTCTTTCCTTGAATTCTTCAGCAATCCACAAGCGCACCTGCTTGTATATCTTTAAGTTCTCTTGATTCTGCAACTGTATGATTTACCAACCTCTTGACATAAATCTTGAGTTTGGAAACCCTAAGTGTATGTAAAGGTAATCACCTCTAGATCTCACAATGAGATTCACAAACACAGCATTCAGAACTCTAAAAACGTGGCTAGGGTTTTCCCTTATATACTTAGGGCAAACATAAAACCCTATATATTAAATGGGCTTGGGCTGAGTTGGGAATTTTCTACAGAAAAACGTTCCGCTCGATTTTCGATCAGTCGAGTTTAATTCTCGATCGATCGAGTCAGGCAGAAAGTGAACAGTGAATTCTGCAGTCAACTCGATTCCAACTTTACGTAAAAAGCCATACTTTGAGCAAGTCAAACACAACTTAAAGAATGTTTTGATCATGGTTTGCCAACATTACAAATTGAAGTTCTAATACATTAGTTCCTAATTCTTAGAACCTAACAATTAGGATAGTGTTTATAAGGTTATATAATAAATAAGAAGAATAAAAGAGATGACTAGTGGATAAATAGAAACTACAAGTATTATATAGTAATATGACTGTCCAAATATTAAATATGTCACAGGTGGGTTTCCATTCCTTCCATTTCTTTATAGTTCGACCTCCAACTAGAGCCAAATAGACTACCAGAAACAATTGGTTCTAAAACATATAATTGAGTTAATATTTGACATTTGGAATGGATCTCGAGACACCCAAACCACCAGTTTTTTTTCCCTTCTTTTTATTGGCAAGTTAAACATGGTACCGAAAGTATTGTTAATTTGTTACTAACACAAAGTCAGCAAGCCAACATAACCATGATTAAAAAGTTGTAATGCATATCAGATTTGGCTAATTCAACAAATCAAAGCACACCAAACTCTATCCATGATTAACCATTAAGAAGTAGCTACTAAGTTCAGATCCATAACAGATTTATGGTTAATTTAACATAATAAAGCACACCAAACTCTCACATGCGCACATATGAGTCAAAAACCCAAAACCCAGCTCATTAATATAATCAGTTGTGTCAGCATAAACAATAACAGAAAAACCTTCATTTGGGTACCTCTGAATTTTTCTTAAAAGAAAAATATAACTAAAAATTTCAGAAATAAAGCAATTAAAATAAACACAACATTAGATTTGCGAAAGCTCTGATTACCACCTAAGAGCATTTACATAAGTCTCAATAGCATTTTAGATAAACAAACCCAAAAGCCCCAATTTTTCAAACCCAAGCAGATCATCAAGCTTTATACTCAAAAAGGAGACCCAGTCACTAAACAAGACTCTAAGGGATTCAGTCACTTCTAAAAGGCAAATAAAAAGAGAAACAAAAAGAAAAATAAAAGAGCAAAGACAATAAGGAGAAAGCGAGGAGGACCCGACAACCACCAGTGGTGGTGGCACCGGTGATAGCACCTCTAACGGCTGAAGGAGAGAGACAAGAACGTATCGGAACTACCCCCGGTAGTGGAGGTGTGGGATGCGATGGCTGCTAGCTGTAGCCATGCAGATTCAGCAATGGTGTGAGAGAGTTTTTGAATTTTGGGTAGAGAAAGATTTGAAGAATGAGAGAGTTTTTTGGTTTTTTTGGTAGCTGAAAGGCAGAGAGAAAAGAGCAAAGAAAGGGCAGAAGATGGGTGTCACGCAGATTGATGAGCTATCCTTATTAGGTGTCAATTTTTTATGCGTTAGATTAAATAAACAGTTGGGATTGAAACTATTGCACGCTGTGCAATGCCCTAAGTATTGCACGGGATCTCAATCCCCAAACAAGTTCCTTCACCTTTAAGTTGTTCACAGTTGCCTCCATCTTCTTCTATTATACTTAGCTCTCTACTTTTTCTTTAATCCCTAATTGGCAGCCACTTCTTTGTTACTGTAAACAAAAAACAAAACAAAACAAAACCCACTAGACATTCTAATTGTTTTTATTATTCTCCCTGTTCTTTCATGCTTTTGGTTACTAATAACATATATATAATTGCAAATCATGTTCACTGATAGCTGAAGAGAGTTGAGCCTAAAACCTCTTTATTTGGAATGCAGTGGAAGTTATGTTATTTTGATTCTCCTCATATTCGGGTTTAATGATAGTTTCTGTTATAGATTCGAAATAAAGTAATAATTAATAATAATAATAATAATAATAATAACGACATATGATATTCATGCAAAAAAATAACCACTTGTTTTGACCAACTATAAAGTGCTATTTATATTGCTTTGTTCTGGATAAGCAAGAAAAGCATTTATCTGAAATAAAGTAATTACATAGCATTCTTTGTACACAAGCAGTGTACTCAAAACACTTACAAGAGCATCACCTAAAAGAATAAGAGTAACTAACCAGTTCAGCATAAGAATGACTACTCCAATCGTGCAAGGTGCGCAGCAAGATAAGTGTTGTTAAATGTAAAAAAAATAAATAAATAAAAAGTGTCAGTTCGTTTAGACCCCTGTAAACTAGATTGTTTAACCTAATTAATTAACCAAGTGAATACTTAGGTTTATTATTCAGATCAAGGTCAAACACAAATAATCATAAACAATAAAGCAGCGAAAAAATAAATAACACAACGATATGATGACCCAGGAAAACCAAACCGGTAAAAAACCTGGGGAGAATTTAACCTAGCTATCCTCAAGGTAAAATAGCAAATCCACTAGAAAGAATTGAAGTTTACACAATAGCGACTTAGACCACTAACATCCTATTGCTACCCAAGTGTAGGAAACTTACTACCACGACCCCATGATAGCTCCGAGATCCACGGACTCCTTCTTTCTTTAATCTTTGCAAAACACAAACACCACCGTTTGTGACTTTGAGATCCCACTCAAAGGTTTAGCAACACAAACTCTCCTGTTTGCGACTCCAAGACCACCCTTGAAGGTTTAGATCATCAGCACATTTGATGACTAGAGAAGACAGCAACTTGAGCAATACCGGATCTTGAGATTCTTCAAGGAACAACACCGGTAGAAGTAATAAGAGAGGTTTTAGGAACAAAACCCTAAATACAAAAGAGGCACACTCTTCTCTCTCTAAAAAACTTTTAAAAACGTGCTTAGGGTTTCCTTTATATAGTGGGAGAAGTAGATCTGAAACCCTAATCCTTAATGGGCTAAAACTGCTGTTTGGGCCAACTTAAAATTCTGCAGATACGACTTTCGATTGATCGAGCCTGTTTTTCGATCGATCGAACCAGGCAGATTCTGAAATCTTCTTTTTGCAGCTTACTTGTTCTTGTGTGCTCACGATTTGCCAATTTTTCTAAGCTCTTAGAACCTAACAAAAAGCATTCAGTTTAGTTTTGGGAACGCATGTCCCATGATACCGTGCATGCATCAAGAGTAATATGGATGGATATGGGATATAATCAAAAATTAAAAATTAATCAGTACGTAGCATGTGTAATCTTTTTTTAAGGCACTCGGACCTGAATAAAAATGAGAATAAACATAGTATTTTTTGGATTTTTATGGCTCTCGTATGATTTATTATTTTTTAAAATGAGTGGAATAAAAACCGATTGTGTCAACTATGCTGACATTATGGTGCCAATATTAGGGTGTTCTTTTACTCATTTTTTTTACTAACTTATTAGTTTCTTTTACATCATCAGTTGCCCATATAGTTGAGATTCAGTCATGGCCGAAGATGGTTCAGATCACGATCTAAGCGACGTAGAACTCCAAATAGTAACAGCCTACATGTCCATATGTATCGAACATGTCCAAGCACACTATATGAAGAACCGACGTGCCAGAAAAAACTTTCAGAAAGATCAAACAGAGTCGCTAATTAAGATGACTGACGCTATAAATAACTTAACGGAAGTGTCAAGGCAGAGGCTTAATAGGGATAACGAGAGAAGGAGGCAATCCATTGAGTCTATTGGGGGGGTGATATGTTCTCAATGGCCAAGGCAGTCTATATTATTAACTCTATTGAAGACATAGACGATTTCACCCTCTTCAAGGTCCTTAAGGAACTCCATAATCCTGAATCTAGGCTTTCATTTTGATGACGCCGGACAGGAGAATATCACGTAATGATTGAGAAAATTCTGTTTTCAGTAATTAGAAAAATGCGTATACAAGTTTATATATACAATCACAGAACCCAACAGCTTAACAGCAAAAACAGAAAAGAAAACTAACTCTCACACGTGCAGCTATAGTACTAATCAACTTTCTCACGTGCCAACACTTGAAGGCACTAACACACTTGCTAAACTACAAGTCGTATGTACAGTAAATATTAACACAAACACAGTCCTTTTTGTGTGCTTTGTTGAAGCTTGATTTCTGGTCTGATTCACTGCTCTTGCTTCTGATCTTTGCTATTCTTGCTTCCCCTCTGATTCTCCCCCTCAAGCAGCTGATGTATGTATATTTATCATTCCCATTTTGCAAGTAAGATTGGTAAATTGATTACAGCTCAATGCTTTGGTAAGTAGATCAGCTAGTTGACAATTGCTCCTAACATGATTCAATTTAATCACTTTCACCAAAACTTTGTCCCTGACCACATGACAGTCTATTTCTATGTGTTTTGTCCTCTCATGAAAGACTGGATTAGAACCAATATGAAGTGCTACTTGACTATCACAAAACAACAAAGCCTCTCTATCATGTTGGACTCCAATATCTTTGAGAAAATACAAAATCCACACTATTTCACAAGTTGCAACTGCCATTAATCTATACTCAGCTTTTGCAGAAAACCTTGACATTATGGATTGCTTCTTTGATTTCCAAGACACCAAAGAATCTCCAATAAAAATGCTATAGCCCGTTACAGATTTTCTTGTGTCTGGACTTGCTGTCCAATCAGCATCTGCAAACCCTTTCAAATGCAATTTTGTGTTAGTAGCAAACATAAGTCCTTTCCCTAGTTCATTCTTTTAGTATTGCAAGATCCTATATGCTGCCTCCAGATGTGGTTTTCTTGGTCTTGACATGTATTGACTGAGCTTATGAACTGCAAAAGTAATATCAGGCCTTGTGATTGTCAAATATAAAAGCCTACCTATCATCCAAATCACCATGAAGAAACACATTATTGACATCCAACTGACTAAGGAACCAACCCTTGATGGCAGCCACAGCAAGCAAAACTTTGACAGACACCATCTTAGCCACAGGGGAGAATGTCTCAAAATAATCCACACCCTCCTTTTGTGTAAACCCCTTTGCTACCAATCTAGCCTTATACCGCTCAATGGGCCCATCAGCTTTATATTTAACCTTGTAAACCTACTTGCAACCTATAGGCTTCTTACCAACAAGTAAAGGGGTTAAAGTCCATGTATTGTTAGCCTCAAGAGCAACTATTTCAGAAGCCATGGCCTCTTGCCATTTTGGATCAGAAATAGCTTAAGAATAAAAAGTAGGCTCAACAATGGAAGATATGGAACAACATAAATGTTTATAAGAGGAAGAAAGATGCTGGTAAGATACATGAGAAGAAAGAGGATGTGTAGTACCTGAAAAAGGAGGTCGGGCAGTTGGAACTGATGAGAGCTGATTGCAATGATACTCCTGCAAATAAGAAGGTCTTTTGACAAATCTAGAGGACCTTCTGAAAGGTATAGAATCTGTAACTGGTTCAAGAGGTTCTTCTAGTAGGTCATCAAGCAAGTCATCATCAAATGTATGATGAACTTGAATGAAAAAATCAGAAGGTAGAATAAAAGAGGTGTGCTTAGATTGAATAGGGTCATCAAAGGAAGAAGAAATAGCAAGCACACAAGGCAAAGGTAAGGCAGAAGCAAAAATAGGATTACAAGAAGCACAAGGAAAGACTGACTCATGAAAGACTACATCCCTTGAGACAAAAACAATATGAGAATCTAAATCAAAAAGTTTGTAGCCTTTGACATTAAAAGGATAACCAATGAAAACACATCTTCTTGCTCTTGGAGAAAATTTAGGCCTAGTGTGAGCAATAGTGGAAGCAAAACACAAACATCCAAAAACCTTAAGATGAGTGTAATCAGGTGCCCTCTTAAAAAGTAACTCATAAGGTGTTTTGTCATGTAACAAAGAAAAAGGCAACCTATTAAGAAAATATGCAGCAGTTAAAACACAATCACCTCAAAACTGAATAGGGACATGAGATTGGATTTTTAAAGCCCTTGTAATGGAAAGAAGGTGCTGATGTTTTCTCTCCACAATAGAATTTTGTTGTGGAGTATAAACACAGCTGTGTTGATGAATTATACCATGGGATTCAAGAAAATCTGACATGTTAAACTCTTTGGCATTATTAGTTCTTATAGCTTTAATTTTGGAACCAAATTGAGTAGCAACCATGGTATATAGAAAGAACAAAATAACTGCCTAACCTCAGATTTAGACCTCACCAAAAATAACCATGTGGCTCTAGTAGCATCATCCACAACAATTAGAAAGTATTTGAAGCCATCCAAAGTAGGAGTTGAATAAGGACCCCATACATCTATATGAATCAAATCAAAACCACATTCACTAATGTTATTATTGAAAGGAAAGGGCAACCTTTTAAGTTTTGCCATAGGATAGATTTGACAAGCTTTATTACAAGAAGAAAGTAAAGAAGGAATAACAGAACCTACAACTCTAAGTTTCTAGTCAGATGGATGACCTAATTTGGCATGCCAAATATAAGATGATGAACAAGAAGTTGCTGTTGAGAAAGGGTGAAAACCATCATTGATCTTGTAAGTAGTCAAAAAATCAGCAAGAGAGGAAGGATCAGTGTGCTGGAGACTTTCACATTGCAACAGGTACAGTCCATCAATTGCCTTTCCTACCCCAATCATTTTCCAAGTGAAAAGGTCATGAACAAAACAGTAAGTAGAGAGGAAAACAAGACAATATGGTTAAGAATGGGTAAGTGTACTAACAGATAACAAATTAAAGGTGAAAGAAGGAACACAAAGAACATTAGTAAGGGTGAGAAATGAAGACGAGACTATAGTTCCAATGTGAGTTACTTGTGCTGATTCTCCATTAGGCAATTGAACCATAGATTGCATAGTAGCAGTAATTGAGGTTAACAAATCAACTGAACATACAAAATGATCAGTAGCTCCAATGTCTAATACCCAAGTAGATCTACCATAAGCTCTTCTATTTACCACATGTGCAGAAAATACACTATGAGATAGATCAATACCTGACATTGCCACACTAGCAGTGTTAGAAGAAGACACCACATTGGCCATTGGTGCATCACTGACTTGAGAAGTTGTTGCAAGAGAAGAGGTGGCACCAATCAAAGCAAGTAATTTCTGACTTTGTTCTGGAGTGAAGGCAGAATAGGAATGCAATGGTGAAGTAGATTCTGAAACTGGACTTAAAGAAACTTGATGAGCCATAAAGGGTTTGTTCTTAAACTTAAACCTTGGTGGGAAACCATATTTATCCACTGTGTGACCAGTCTTTGCATAGTGAGTGCAAACTGGTCTATCCTTCCCTTTACCTCCAGAACTAGCAAGATTAACACCAGAATTGGGTTGATCATTTGACCTTTTAGCAGCCAAAACAGTGGATTCAACCTTAGCAATAGAAGAATTTGGGACTAATCTTTGTGCTTCTTCTTGGATTAATAAAGAGTAAACCTTGTTAAAGGATGGAAGTCGATCCATAAGCAATACTTGACTTCTAACTTGAGAAAATGAATCACTTAGACCCATTAAGAATTTCATAACAAATTCTCAAACTTGTAAATCAGAAAGCCTCTTATTAATATTGCATACACATTTCCCACAAGTACAGGAAGGAAATGGACTAAGATTTTGCAATTGATCTCAAAGTACCTTTAATTGAGTGAAGAAATCAGTTATAGACACCTCACCTTGACGAAGCTTTGCAATTTCCTTTTGAAGATTAAAAATCTTTGGTCCATCGGTTTGAGCAAAACGATTCTTTAAATCACTCTAGATTTCAAGAGCAGTATTTTCATGGATAATATTTTCTTGGAGTTTGGGTGAGACTGAATTGGTTAGCCAAGTCCCAACCATGTTGTCACACCTAATCCATGCTTGTATAGAGGAAGGAGTGGACACCAATGGTGACAAAAGAGTAAGAGTGCCATCAATGAATCCCAACTTGTTCTTGGTGAGCAAAGCCTTTCTCACAACTCATGCCCAAGCTGAATGGTTTTCTAGACCAGTCAAGGGCTGTGTAACAAGCACTGTGCTTGGACTTTCTACGTGATGCAAGAACAGAGGATCATTCATTGGAGAATCTTGCAAAGAAGACGATGAATTCTGAGAAGCAGAACCATTGGTAGTAGCATTCGTAGTTGCAGCAGAAGCCATTGCTCATAAAGAAAAAAGATTTTCTCAAGAACAAAAGAAGTTTTCTCAAGAAAATTGGAAAGACAATGAAAGAAAATATGAAAACAAGGGAAAATTTCTTGCGAAAATTGAAAGGAAAAGAAAGAAATGGAAAACCCTAGAAAGATTTGGGAACTTGCTCTGATACCATATCAAGTAATGAATGAGAAAATTCTATTTTCATTAATTAGAAAAATGCGCATACAAATCTGATAGGCAAAGAATGTATTAACCTCTTGTGATGAATTAACCAATTAATTAATTAATTCAGTTTGCATGCAATAAGCATGGTAGCACAAACAAATCACCAACTAAGTAAATATGTAGCAGAAAATAAATTGATACGGTGATTTGTTTATGAATGGGGAAAACCTACATGGCAAAAACTCCACCAGGTGATTTTAAGGTCACCACTCTTGAGAATCTACTATTATTACAACAAGCGGTTACAAGTAAAGGAATTCCAGTACCTTATACCAACCTACAGTTGAACCCTTATTCTAATAACCAATTAGACATGTTTTGTAGTGACAATCTCTCATTTTAATGCACGGCTCCTAGTACGTGACTAACCAATAGATGCACAGATTCCAGTACGTGACTTAATCACCAACTTGAGAAGAATGTTGGCTGCAAATTTTTTCAGTTCATCAACACGATGAAGATCACGAAGCTCCTTGGTCACACATCCCAACAGCGTACAAACGCAGCAAATCCTTCAAGAGAAAGATGAACTAAGGTAAATTCTATCTCTAGTTACAATTATCATGAACAAAATTTTGCTTCACACTCACGCAATTGTGCAACCTTTGACGACCTTTAAAATAATCATTATATATGTTTAGGGTTGTGAGAAAAGAAAGCCCAAACATCTATACACGGATTGAATGAAAATCAAAATTGAAAATCTGAGTTTCTTAAATCTCGATAGATACCCTATCTAGGGATGAACCCAAGATTTCAAGTTGGGGTGGGGGAGGGGGGGGTGCGGAGATAAGTGAAAAAAAATTCAAATATACATCCATATAGTTGATTTTTTCATGATCTACAAATAAAATAAGAATCATATATATTATCTCATAAACGGTTGTTGTTACTAACTAAAGACAAATAGTAGAATCTAGGTAATATGCATTATGCATCTAATTATAAATTTAGTATTTCTCACTTCTTTTCAATTTATAAATTTATCTAATTTAGCATTATGAGTTAACAATAAGCGCAAGTGAATAGCTGTTATTTTCTTAAATTTGTGTGATAATTTTCTATATCATATGATTTGTTTTTTTCTTTTGTCTTTGGTGTTTGCCTTTATTTATCTTTGTCTTGTCTTTGTCTTTGTCTCCATATTTCAGACACTAACCTAATCCCACTACTAACACTATAAATTTATTCTGCACTACTAACAAAAACTTTTTTTAATTTATTTTGCACTACTAATAAATTTATTTCAGACATTGACCCTTCATGTTTGGCTTTTCCGTTTGGTTTTTGAGTCTAACGCTCTGTTTGTTTCAAAGTAAAATATTTGCAAATGTAAAATATTTTACATGTAAATTATTTTTAGTAAAATATTTTCATTTTACCATGTTTGATTGTCTACATGAAAATACAATGGAATTTTTTTTTTTCTTATTTTTCAAACTCACCAGGTGCACAAACCACCCCACCCACCAGCCACCAAATTACAATTAACAATTCAAAAAACAGCCATCTAAACACCATAAACCATTCAAAAAATAGCCACCAAAATAGCAACCAAAACCATCAAACCACTGCCGACCACCCAAAAGACAACCAGCATCAAACAAAAATCTAGATCAGAAAGCTAAGAAAAATCTTCAGAAACCCAAATCGGAAAATAAAAAAACCCATAAAACAAATAACATAATCTGAAAATCTAATCCAAGAGGCGAGATTGGGTAGCCACCAAAAACCCAAGACTATCGTCAGACCCAGGGGCTGTGTGAGAGGGAAGAGAAGATGGGTCAGTGGGTCAGTTAGTGGGTGGGCAATGGTAAAGTGGGTAGGCGTCGATGAGTGGCCTCGGTCAGTGGTGCCGATGAGTGGGTGGGCGTTAGTCAGTGAGTAAGAGAGCTCTTGAAAACTCTTGGACTGGCCGGCTGGGATTGGGATGTTTGAGGTGAGGGGGGCCTGAGGTAAAAACCCAGGGGGGGCCTGAGCTAAAAACCAAGGGGGCCAAGCCTCTTTTTTTTTTTTTTACGTACTAATTTTTTTTTTTTTTTTGGGCCGAGGGGAGGCCCGGGCCCCCTTAGGCCCTCACCTAGGTTCGTCTCTAACCCTATCTATCGAGCAGCTGTCGAGCATCGGGCTTGAACAGCCTTTTAATCTTCAATAAATACCAGCTGTCGTGCTTTAAAATCTAGCACTTCTTTACTTGATTCTTAAACAGACTTGCATGACTTTAACACTTGAACTTGAAACCTTGTTCCTTGAAGCATTAAACACATCCTAGATCTACCCAATTACAAGTAAAATGCGTTTTGTCAAAAAATTAGCCAATTCTATAATGACATATGTCAGTTCGTTTAGACCCCTTAAACCCAACAGATTAACCTAGTGAATTAGCCAAGTGATTAACTTAGGTAATTTAATTAAATCTAGGTTAACACAAAATAAACAAAAACAACAAAGCAGCGGAAATTAAATAACACAAAGATATGATAACCCAGGAAACCACACCGGTAAAAACCTGGGGAGGATTTGACCTAGCTATCCTCAAGGTAAACTGAATCCACTATGAAAGAATCGAAGTTTACACAACAAGACTTAGACCACTAACATCTTATTGCTACCCAAGTGTAGGAAACTTACTACCATGACCCCATGATAGCTCCGAGATCCACGGACTCCTTCTTCCTTGAATTCTTCAGCAAATCCACAAGCGCATCTGCTTGTATATCTTTGTGCTCTTTTGATTCTGCAACTGTATTGATTTACACAACTCTTGACATGAATCTCAAGTTTGTAAACCCTAAGTGTATGTGAAGGCAAACACCTCTAGATCTCACAATGAGATTCACAAACACAGCATTCAGAACACTAAAAACGTGGCTAGGGTTTTCCCTTATATACTTAGGGCAAAACATAAAACCCTATACATTAAATGGACTTGGGCTGAGTTGGAATTTTCTGCAGAAAAACGATCTGCCCGATTTTCGATCGATCGAGTCTAATTTTCGATCGATCGAGTCTGACAGAAAGTTAATAGTAATTCTGCATAAAAACTCGATTCCAACTTTACATTAAATCCCATACTTTGAGCAAGTCTAACACACGACTAAACATTGTTTTGATCATGGTTTGCCAACATACAAATTGAAGTTCTAAATACATTAGATCCTAATCCTTAAAACCTAACAAACTCCCCTTTTGGCAATCCGTGACAAAACACAGACTTAACAAAAAGTTCAAAGTTACAAATTGAAATAGCACATTACAATAAAAAGCCACTTAACCATTCAACCTAGACTACTATCTAACAGTTGCAAAGTAGACAGCAGCTCGACTGAAATCAACCTGTATATTCCTGTAACACTTAACAAACACATAAACGCATGTGTGGAAGAAAGAAACAAGGAATATATAAAAAATTCTAACACTCCCCCTAAGTTAGATACATCAAGAAGTTTTTATATTCTCCCCCTAAACAAGACAAACAGGATTCCCAACATTTCATCTATTTCTCCCCCTTTTTGTCACGTATTGACAAATACAACTCAAACAAAGAGTAAAGTGGCAGTAAACATGAGAGAAAAAGATAACTAAGGGAACATAAAACAGTTTAGCTCTATAGAAAATAGAGAAAACTCCCCCTATGAAGAGCAACAACTCCCCCTATGAACAACAAAGGTTTAAAAAAAACTTTTCTCTCCCTATAAAGATAGGAAAAACAAAACAAGTTTTGGGAAAAACAGTTTTGGGGAAAATTTAGGAGGTGGGGATAAATAAAAACACACAAACCTAAAAAAAAATTGAGTTGAGGATACACATGAAGAAAAATAGTCTCTCTGTCAATAAATGCAACTTGACACTATGTGACCCATAAACAGTTGCATGGGTAGAGAAAATATTTGCACATTTATTATCCATCATATCTCTTAAGAAAAATATTTTTTGCAGTTCACACATCAAGAAAAATAGCATATACTAAAATGTACAAAGGACTCAAAAATTAATCAATCAATTTTTAAAAAAAGTTGAGTACCCAATTTAGCGAAGTGTATGCATGTTATGTGTGAAAACAATGAGAGATATGACTGCAAAACTGCAAGATGGATACAAAAACAATGCAATTCATGTGAATCCTAAACATAAATGATGCAAGAAAAAAAATTTGGTCAAAAACTCTAAAAACTGAAAATTTTTCAGTTTCGATCAATCGAGCATCGATCGAATACCAATCGAGTCAGACAGAATCAAACCAAAAATTTTAATCGCAATTTCGATCGGTCGAGAGACAGATTCGATCGATCGAAAATCTGGAAAAATGTGATTTTTGAAAAACAGAGCAATTTTATGCAAAAACTCCTCAAAGCACAATATTTTATGAATAAAATGCATGAGTATAAGACTAAAAGTTTTTCAAAAACACATGAATATAGCCCAGATCTTCCAAAATTAAGATTTTCAATCAATTTGTCCTTAAAACTCAACTTTTGCATCAAAATCAAGGAACATATAATCTTGGATGGCCACAACAAAATCACACACAATAACATGTACAAAGTTTAGCAAAGAGTAACTTTGTGTAGTGTGTGCAACTAGCAAAAGCTTGAGAGACATGTGAGGTGATATGTGAATAGTAATCAATCACAAAGTCTACAAAATTCATCATATAAATTTGAAAGAGACTATCACCTAAAGAGTTACATCATATAACTCTCACATCTCCTAGAATAAAAGCTTGCAATCATGTAAGTTTCTTGATTTGCCTCATAATATACACACCAATTTTATTTAATTTGAATTCATAATAGCCCAATAATGTACACACCAATTTTAGTATTTAGTTCGAGGCTACACGTTATGTTCTTTTTGTGCATGTGCTACACTTTCTCGAGCACAAAATCTTACGATATGCACTAAGGTGTTCATGATTGGCTAGTAAACAGTGGTGAGATGGTTATTTATGCCTTTCTCAATAAGTTCAAGTCCGACAATCAAAGGCATGTGACTTCAAGATCAAGACAAAGTGATCAAAAACTATAAACATCTTCCCACACAACATGCACTACAAAGCTTAAACCAGTAAAGTGCAATAAATAAGATCATCCAAGCTAAACAAGGTACATAAACATGTTATGTAAAGATAAATATGGCCAACCTTAATTATAAATCCATGATATGTAATACAAAACACATAAAAATATTTTTGGTTTTAAAAAAATTTTATGACCAAAAACAAAAAGCACACATTAAGCTAAAAGATTAAAAATGCAAATGCAATGCATGATAGTGCTTAACTAAGCTATAGAGGGTACACAAACAAGAAATATCAATTTCTTAATTAACCCATGAGTACATGTACAAACTAGTACATACTCAAACAAAATCAAAAAATAGCTTAGGACTTATAGAACACATGCTATTCAAGTTTCTCCATAATGTCAAGCATGTTCTAAATCAAGAGAGATATCATAATTCATGTAATTCTCAAGAAAAAATAAAACTAGACACAAAATAAAATATTTTTGTCTTTTTGAAATTTTTCAATGTTTTTGGATTTTTTTTAAAAAAAAAACAACCTAAAAAAACAAAACAACCATTAACAAAAACCAAACATGTCCACAAATAATTGAAAGAATTAAAACAGGGACAAGTCAAAACACTCACCTTAAAGAATCTTTTCTCACCCATATAGCACGAGTCTTCGGCTTTGTAGGTGAAAATCCATGTGAAGCAGAGTGTATTTGAGGGATTACACCAATCTTCTGAGAAAGACTGAAATCCTGCAAATTCCTTTCACAAGCCAACAAGCTCAAATTTTTCAAAAGAATATGAAACAATTTATATGGACTTATGGCAGGAGAAATATCATCACATGTCCTAGACTGAAACACAGAATGCTTAAATTTCAATTTATGACAATTAGGACGAATGTGATCGGAAACACCACAAAAGTGACAAACAGGAACAAATTTAGGAACATCAGTATTCCTAACAGCAAATCTAGTCTCAGATTTTGGTTTTTGCCTCAACAAAGAACAATTTGGCCTAATATGACCAACAACACCACAAAAGTGACAAGTAGGCACAAAAATAGATTTCTTGTGCTCTCTAACAGTAGGTTTAGACTTAGGTTTAGAAACTTCAGCGTCTACATCAGAACTTTTACCTTTGTCTAACTTAGCAAAATAAGCATTTTCTTTATTATTCCTCTTGAATGGAGGGATATAAACTTTTTCAGCTTTAGGCTTAAGAGAAACAGAAACACTTCTGTTATCAACAACAAGCTTGGTACTAGTCAAATTTTCAATTTCAGCTTTAGATTCAGCTAACTCTTGTTCCAAGCTTTTCATCTTCTCATCTTGAAAGGAAATTTGATTTCTCAAAAATTCATTCTTTTTATTAGATTCATCTAATCTAATAATCAATTCCTCTTTTTCAAGATTAGCTAATTTTAACTCTTCCTTGAATTTCTTAGCAATTCTTATAGATTTCAATAATTCCTTACGGAGAGTTTCACAGGCATCAATAAAATCAACAGAAACAACAATGTCCTTTTTATTCAAATCATCACAATCAAAAACAGTAAGACACTTAAAATTATCCATGATAATAGGGATCAAAAATCAACTCTTAGATCAAAAGATTTAACACAAAAGAGCTACCCGCTCTGATACCACTTGTCAGTTCGTTTAGACCCCTTAAACCCAACAGATTAACCTAGTGAATTAGCCAAGTGATTAACTTAGGTAATTTAATTAAATCTAGGTTAACACAAAATAAACAAAAACAACAAAGCAGCGGAAATTAAATAACACAAAGATATAATGACCCAGGAAACCACACCGGTAAAAACCTAGGGAGGATTTGACCTAGCTATCCTCAAGGTAAACTGAATCCACTATGAAAGAATCGAAGTTTACACAACAAGACTTAGACCACTAACATCTTATTGCTACCCAAGTGTAGGAAACTTACTACCATGACCCCATGATAGCTCCAAGATCCATGGACTCCTTCTTTCTTGAATTCTTCAGCAAATCCACAAGCGCATCTGCTTGTATATCTTTGTGCTCTTTTGATTCTGCAACTGTATTGATTTACACAACTCTTGACATGAATCTCAAGTTTGTAAACCCTAAGTGTATGTGAAGGCAAACACCTCTAGATCTCACAATGAGATTCACAAACACAGCATTCAGAACACTAAAAACGTGGTTAGGGTTTTCCCTTATATACTTAGGGCAAAACATAAAACCCTATACATTAAATGGACTTGGGCTGAGTTGGAATTTTCTGCAGAAAAACGATCTGCCCGATTTTCGATCGATCGAGTCTGACAGAAAGTTAATAGTAATTCTGCATAAAAACTCGATTCCAACTTTACATTAAATCCCATACTTTGAGCAAGTCTAACACACGACTAAACATTGTTTTGATCATGGTTTGCCAACATACAAATTGAAGTTCTAAATACATTAGATCCTAATCCTTAAAACCTAACAACATACGTTCTTAACATGATTTACATATGTTCTAACAAAATCCATATATATAATCACAAAACCTAACAGCTTAACTGCAAAAATAGAAAAGAAAACTAACTCTCACACGTGCAGCTATAGGACTAACCAACTTTCTCACGTGTCGACACTTAAAGGCATTAACACACTTGCTAAACTACAAGTCGTATGTACAGTAAATATTAACACAAACACAGTCGTTTTTGTGTGCTCTGTTGAAGCAAAATTGCTCGTCTGATTCACTGCTCTTGCTTCTGATCTTTGCTATTCTTGCTTCCACTCTGATAGAGAAGGGGTTGGATGGATTGGGTTAGTGGTTACATGTAGGGGCAGGTTTGGACTGCATTATGTGGGTTGCATCTTATGATTATTTTGTTTATGCGTTATGTTTAATTACTACTCCCACCACTAGAACCATTTTTTTGTGCTCTTTGTTGTGTGGTTTAGTGGGATGGCGTGCAGCATTGTAGCAGAACAATGTTGGATATCTTTAAACATATTTATTTAATGTTAATGATGGAATAACATACAATTGTGGAGTGTAATGTGTGCTGCTTTCAGTTATTATATCTGCCTGAGTTTTTTGCAGCACTTTATCAAGTGGCAGATCTAACTGACTTATATACATGTCAGTATATATATGTTTTAAATCGTAGGGAAGCAGATTATCACTTTTTAGATCAACTTGCTTGGGTTACTTTGGCTTCTCAATTTTTTTTTTTTTTTTTTTTCTCTTAGCAGCTTCGTCAGTTTAGCATTTCTTTTTGTTTATGGTTCTGTATGCTATAACACAGGTTCTTATAATCGAAAAGATTTTATTGATTCTGACTAGCAAAAACTTGGAGAAAGTACAATTTAGGCTGGCTTTGCTGCACAAGTTTGATAGATCGATACTGTGAGTCTAGTTTTAAATGTGTTGGAATTGAATTCAGGTTCAGAAGCACAAGCACTGCATCTAATTCCTTCTGCATATATATCTCACTATTAACAAGGGTCAATTCTCAGATTTTAAAGGAGCTCATGGAATTCAACAGTGGTGGAATCCTTAATATACAACCAGCATTGAATGAAGCAGCTAAGAGTGTAAACAGGCCCAAAACACTACCCAATACAGCAGCCCAAGTCCATGGCAGAAAGAGTCTTAGTAAAGCTACCCAAACTTGGAAAAAGTTGTATCACTATACAGTCTATACTTATTCTTTGTTTTTTTTTTTTTTTTTATGATCTATTCTTTGTTTATTAGAAATAGAAGGAAGAATTCAAATTAACATGTTTTGGACAACGTAAATTCGCAACATCTGTACCATTAGAATATTTGTATTACAATTAATAATTTAATATCAAAGTAGGGTATATACGGTGCTTAATCCTTTTACCAAATCTAGGGTTGTAGCTTGGGACACCAAAATTTTAAAATTTTCTTTGATTTTATGTATAATTATTAAAAACTTAAAAAGATTTAGCTACTAAGATAGGAGTTGGACCCCAAATATATGAGTTAGCCCAATGATACTCTTTAAAAAAGTAGAGTTTGTTAATTGGTCAAACAAGATAGCTTTTGTTTTCTCAATTTCATTTTTTGTACATTTCTAATATCAAATTAGACAACTTTTATATACTCATTGGAATTAAAATATGATAAATTTTCCTAAAAATTTCTCTCTTAAATTAATATACATGTCAAAGTTAATAATTTTGTATACAATATATATTTATAAATTATAACCTACTCTAATATTAAAATATTAAGTTTATATATGTGTAAGTGTTTTTACACATGTCATAATTTGTTCTGACTAATATATTAGTACGAAAATTTGGTCCCTCAAATAAAAATTTTTGACTCCTCCCCTGACTAATTGTATTATAAGCAAGATTATGATCACTTAACTTACTCAACAAGTACATAGACATCTTAATAATTAAAGAAGAAAAAAAGAACCCTTCCTATCAATAACAAACACAATGCAAATTTGACCTATTAAAGTCTGTCAATAACAAAACAAAACAAAAAAAAAAAAAAAAAAAAAAAGCGCAAATCAGCACACTGGCTTTTCTATTAGTTACGCTTATGAAAATAAACTATGCATGTCGATCACGGTCCAATTCCAAGCTGGTTTTTGTCAAAAATGGCTAAATTGGTAGTTTTGGATAAAAAAATTGGCCCATTGACGGTTCAAACACACTTACTAATTGGTATGGTATGAGTTTTGAACAGTGGAGTCAATACCGTACCGTACCGGCCTCGTACCAGTATAAGTACACCTCTATTTTGTATCGAAAAAAATACTGGCCATACTGGCCTTGTACCGGCCGGCGAATTCCGGCCGTACCGGCCTCGTACCAGTCGTACCGAACCAGAACACAAAATGCTGGTTTTTTTTTTTTTTTTTTTTTGTTGGTAATCGTGGCAATTTTTTAAGGGCCAGATGGTAATACTCATGTATATTATAGTCCTGAAGTAGATCCTTTTAATGGATGGGAGTAGATGATCTTATGTAATTTGTGTTAACTTAATTATTTGTATTATTTGTTTTCTTTGTATCCAATGAATAATTAAGTTTTTTTGTTTTTTATATTGTATTTTTTTTTTCTTTTATATGCAATGAACAACTGAAGTAATGTTTTATTGTAAACAGGAGGTAATGTTTTATGGTAAATAGAGATTTCGTGTGTGTGTGTGTGTGTGTGTGTGTGTGTATGTGTATATATTAAATATATAAAATAACGGTAAACCCGAAACGGTACACTGGTATTGACCGGTATCCGAAATATATCATACCGGTAGCCAAATCGGTACAGCCTCTGGTACGGTATTGACTTCCTTAGTTTTGAAGCCTAGGGTAGAATATATGATTTATGTATAAATTTGTAGTATACCCTCAAATCAAATTAATTTTGACAATGATTAGTCTTACATATATAGTTCCATACATATTGGTGATTATTGTAAATTACAAACGTTACAGAAGGAGATACAGGTCGAGATAGAGAAATGGGAGATACTTAGGTTCTAACCGGTCTCAAGAAAAGGCCGACCTTGTGTTGTTCGTTGTTGTTTTTCCTTTTCTTTTTCTGTTAGACCAAAACAAAGCTTTTTAATTACTCAACGAAAACAAAATTCCATTGATGCATAAGGATAAAACCCATTTCCCAAGCTAATGGACTGGACCACCATTTGCAGGTCTTCCAACCCAAAGTCTAGCGCTACATCTCTACAGAATCGAGAGTCCTTATACATATATAATCAAACACGTTGGTCTCTGGACACCTCTAGGCTCTAGCTTCTTAGAGATATATTGCACATAAACAAAAGAAGACGAGAGTTACGTAATTCAGTCTGACATGTATTGCACACGAACACAAGGATTACGAGCTTCTGACAGCTTCATCCATGGAGAAAACTCCTAGTTGTTGCATCTTTATTAAATGAGAGCGTAGTACAAATCCTCCATTACAATTAATGATAACATGAATATATATAATAAACTAAACCCTAAACTAATAGACTTTTAATATAAGTAAAAAGACTTAGCTTGCACACAAAATAAGATTGAACTTAGCTTGCACACAAAATAGGATTGAACTTGGGCTTGGGCTTATTATATTGGGCTAATATATCTCTAACAATTCCTAATAGAGATTTTATGCAAATGTTAAGAGACTTAGAGTATGTGATTTGTTATTAGTCCATACACATTTTTTTTTCTTTTGTTAGTTTTGTAAGATTGATTGCGCACATATGCATAATACATCATATCTCTCTTAAATTGTCTATGATATTTGTTTGTGCTAACATCATTTTTGCACACAAAGTAGGATTGGACTTGGCATTATTACATTGAGCTAATATATATCTAACACCTCACAATCAGAGATTTTATGCAAATGTTAGAGACTTAGAGACTGTGATTTGTTATTAGTCCACACATTTTTTTTTTCTTTTGTTAGTTTTGTAAGATTGATTGCACACATATGCATAATACATCATATCTCTCTTAAATTGTCTATGATATTTGTTTGTGCTAATGTCATTTTTGCATATTTTTCATAAATTGGAGGAAATGTCTAAAACACAAACAGTTGATGTACACGCCAAAATTTACACTCAATTTTACAATATATGTTAGGTTTTAGACGGAAATATGGTAACAAAATAGAAAATCCAAAAACAATCCAAGGAAAAAACCATAATGAATAATTTTTTTTTCCAATGAAACAAATCCCAGTAGCAAGAGAAGTTTAATTTACAATTATAAGCAAAACAAATTTTCCTAGACTCCAAAGCAAAACCATTTCCCAAAAGCTCATCTCTGTATATAGTCCTTATGTCATCGAACAGAGATTCCATGCAGATTCGGAGTATGTGGGTTTCGTTATTCTTGTAACGTGACATTAATAGATTGCCCAAGTATGCATGTAATGTATCACATATTTACATAGACTGAGGTCTCGCACGGGAGCAGGTAGAGCATTATTATAGTCACGTCCAAGTAAGAAAGTTATACTAATCGCTACCTTCTACAATTTTTTTCTAAAAAAAAAATAAAAATAAATGTATCACATATTCACATCTCTTGTAATTGTCTAATCATCACTCATCAGTTGTCACTGTATTGCTAATGTTTGCACATATTTTTCTGAAACAGAAGGAAAAAATTTTATTAAAAAAAAATGCACTTTAAGAAACGATTTGAAGAAAAAAATTGTGAACTTTTTTTTTTTTTTTTTTTCACGTCGTGCTTTTGTAAAAAAGTGCTGGCCTCAATTTTCTTACTTTTTATGTTGAAAAGCTATACATAGTACATGCCACTGCTACTATAACGGTAGAATGAGCTTGTCATTGCATGCCTAGCCTAAAGAAATCAAAGCATGAGGCAGATCCCAGCCTAATTAAGCAGAAATACTATTTTTAATTTTCTGGGGGTCCAAAAAGTCTAGTATAGTCTAAATTGATATAATTTTTAAAAGTTCATGACTTAATTTAAACTTAACAAAATTATATGATTTAATTGTCACCCATAAAATAATTAAAATGTAATCTATTCTTTTTACAAGTAGTATATTTATCCTGAAAATTATAGTATTGACTAATGTTATTGTAAGGACTCAGATTTGGCACTCCAGCCCAACAGTGGATGGATCAGCCCAAAAGGCCTAACAACAATAAATTTGTAGAGAGTAGGTAAAAAAAATTGGGTTAGCCTGAATTAGACAATCAATCAGATGAATTTGGATGACAAGAAGAATGAAATAAAAGATGTTTAACTTCAGGAAATTGTCCTCGGCTAACGCCTGAGAAGGTCAATTTTGATATATGTTCTTCTAAATTTTGATACACGTTTGTTTCTTAGTGTCTACAGTATTTTCTTCTCTATTTTTCCGACCCCCATTCTTTAGCTCTCTCCTTCCTTTTATACTTCCTCCTCTTCTTTTTCTAGCCTTCCACGTGCAGATTGGATGATCTTTTTAGATACTTGTCCCATCCCCCTTTTTTCAGAAGTCTTTGTGTAGTAACTGTAAGGCTGGAGAGCACTGTTCAGAATCATTTCCACATAAATGCGGCCAGAGAGTTAGCTGCAGAGCATTCAATGCAGTAGTGGCAGCCTTCTTCCTTGATATTTTGGAATCTTTTCTTGGTACATGTCTTGGTAATACTTATCTAGTCCGCCAGAATTCTTTGGGGTGTTCTCCTGATCGGCAGAGCCCCATGACTCACCCCGGCTTTGGTTATCCGACGTAACATTCATCCTCGGCACAGCTTTTAGGATCATCAAGTTCATATTTAACCTCTTCATCTTTCAACGTAGACTTTCTAGGTTAAGTGGGGTTGTCCTCGGACTAGCCTTAGTCCTCGGCTTGGGATTTAGGCCCAACGTGTACAGGGGTAAAGAATTTTGGCCCATTGCCCCTTCAGTTATATAGTATATACACTACTTTTTATATAACTTTTTTTTTTTAGAATAAGTTCCTCGTGATATTATTATGGTGCTGGTAAATCAGCAACAACATTATTTAAGTTATGTGAAACAACATTTCTGAGCTAAGAAATGAGCAACAGCATTACCTTGCCTAATAAAATGAGAGAGAAAATAACCCCCTAGAAAGCTAGCAAAAGACAAAATGTCTCTTAGTTAATTGCCAAAAGAAGATGAGAACATATTTCCATCCTCTAAAGCCTTAACAACAATCTCAAAATCTCCTTCAAAGCATGAGTAGTTTAGAGAGAGAGAGAGATTTGTTTGGGAACAGCTTATTTAACTGAAACTGAAAACTTTTTGCTAAAAGGGTATTAAGATAAAAAAAAGTTAAAAGTTAGCTGAACAGTACAATGGAATCAATGAATAGTACCAAAAGGTGCAATGGAACTCATAAATAGTACCAAAAAGAAGCTAAAAACAAAATAAGCTGAAACAAATAAGCTCATCCTAATATTCATGATCTCGAGAAAAATTTATTGGTCTCTCTATCTAAAAAATTATCTAGGTTATATATATATATATATATATGATATTTCCCACATCAAGCCACATTATGTTGAATTCTATCTATCTATGTTTAAATACTTTTTTTTTAAAGAGTCACGTTATATTCTATAATTTTTATAGGACGGTGGATTTTGTATATTAATATTGCGGGAAAGTGACACACGTCTCATTTTTATGCTTAAGTTAATTTCTGTCCCATTATTAATCTATTATCCTTCGTCACTAGTTAGGACCAGCCGAATAGCCATTATGGGAGTTTGACTTGTCATAAAGATATGGTTTGATAGTTTGCTAGAGATAGCAAATTTTGTCATCAGGTTTGACTTGTCATAAGATAAGATTCAATTGGGAATTTCAATGGACTGTTTGAGAAACTAGGCAGTATCGAATTTTCTATTGCCGAAATGTACAGTACAGGTTCAATTTCGATGGTTAACATTTTATTTTATGAATCAAAATAGTGTACAAACTACAAATGGTGCATTTGGATACTGCTTATTTTGCTAAAAACCGAAATCATTAAGCAAAATAATTTTTAAATGTGTGAATAGTATCGTAAGACCTATTTTTAATGAAAGTTTTTGTGAAAAAAGAAATTTGTGAGTCTTGTGAACAATGCACGAAACCCACTAACAGACACATTTCAGTGGAGGTGGAAGTGGAAGTTTGTCAAAGAGGTACTGGGTCTCATGCACAGTGCACGAGATCCACTGACAGACAACATTCCACATGAAAAAAAAAAAAAAAAAAAAAAAAAAGAAGAAGAAGAAGAAGAAGAAGAAGAAGAAGAAGAAGGAAAGCGCAGAAACGTGAAACGCTGAACGCATCATCCGTATCCAAACGTAGGCGTCGTGTCATTCCAATATTTAATTCTCCTACTTTGATGTATAATAGACATCTCTATATATACTTACCTAACGCAATTATATTTTGAACTATCACATTTATATTAATTAAATAGAATTTTCTTATCAAAAAAAATTAAATATAATTTTGGCATCCACAATTTTATATATATATATATATCAAAGAAACAAATACACACATACAAGAAAGAGGGAATAGGGTTCTAACACAAAGACATACCACAAACTCCACTCAAAAGACTTAGTATTTTTTATATATAGATGTCACATTTCATGTTTTTCATTTTCATTAATTATTATTATTTGAATTTAACATTTCATAAAAGGGTAGAGGCTTTTGTCTAGTGCACTAGAACACACAAGGCCAGCTTTAGCCCTAGGCACAAGGACCGCTCCCCCAAAAGTTTGAAAATAGTCCCAAAACCATCACTCTCCATTAAAAAATAAAATACTTTGTACATAAAAAACTCAAAAAATTGTAACATATTTTACATTCTCCCAATCTCCCCCACCCCCTCTTTTTCCTTTTCAAAAAGGCCCTAAAATATTGAACCAATAATCCCAATTGAAGCCTAGAATTGTTTCAAAAAAATTGTTATGAGTGTGTTGAATAAGATTGATTGTGTCACAAGGAGGTTAAGTCGATTAAATATTATCATCAATTGTAAGAGATATGTTAATAATATCTAAAAAAATAGTAATTAATTAGTAATTTTGAGTCTTCAAAAACAAGAACAATCTTTATACAAAGATAATAAAACATAAAAAGTTAAATAAACAATGTTTAATTGATATTTAAATATTTAAAAAAGCACATTAAAATTTATTGCCTTAAACCTCAAAATGTATTGAATTAGTAGAGAGAGAGAGAGAGAGAGAGTAAACAAATGGGTGGTTTTCAAAGTTGAAACTTTAAATTGATGGGAAGGTGTGCCGAGGATGATCCCAAAAGCTGTGCCGAGGTTGTGAAAAATACAATACCACAAAAAAAAAATACAACTTTTGCCGCAACTACTTTATGTGGTTGACTGTGATTAGTAAAGAAAAATTAATAAGTCCATGTGAAAGTGACAAGTAATCATAGTACAAGAAAGTTGTGGTAAAAATTGTGCATTTTTTGTGGTAGTAGAAAAACTTTGGCAACAAACAAGGTGGGGTTTAGATTATAGGTGGCCTGTCCTTACCCCTTCTCACTTCGGGGCAAGAGCGAGACTAGTCAGGTGACAGGAGGGTAGATTGGAGGTATTTGGTCATCCTAAATGAGGTGACTTCAACATTAATGAGGTAGAAATGAAAGTAAGCATAATAATGTTAAAAAAAAAAAAACAAGTGTTTTGAGATATTAATATAATATATACAAAAATAAATCATAAAATTATATATATAATTTAAAATTATATGTTTAACTAAAACATATATATATATATATATATATATCGCTTCTCAAAAAAAAAACAAAAAACAAAACATATATATATACACACATTCGGGAGGTAGAAAACCCGTGTATAGATTCATCAAAGAAAAAAAAAATTCAACAAATAAAAAAAACCCTATACAGTACTGTGAGTTAATTAAGCATGGGGAGGTTTTTTTGCCATCACTATTTAGTATTTGGTATTTACCTTGACATTGAACAAGTGAAGTGGACCTCAAGTCAAATAGGCGTTCAATCAGGGCCAATCAATTTCGAGCCTCTTTGTTGGGCTCTTGTAGTGTTGTTGGCCTTTTATTGTTTCATCTTTATAAGTTTAGCCCTAAATGATAAAGCTGGACTTAAAGTTTCTAAAATTAAATCCAGATCTGAATTTTGCGATCAATTATAAGAGCACTAACATCTGGAAATGCAAAATATATATATATATTTATTTATTTATTTTGCCTCCTCAAACATTACTTTATCTATTTTACCAATTCAATTTACAACTCATTCAACATCTCAGTTCTTATTTTTACATACAATCTAACAAAATAATATAAACTACCAACTAAAATAATAAAAAGTACTCTTCTATCTCTCTCTTTTCTCCCACTCTCTTTTTCTCTTCACACACAACCACAAGATTAAAATATTTTTTTTTCTTTACAACCTATGAATAGTAAGGTTGCATATATGTAACCTTAGCAAGGTTACAAATTTTTTTAAGAATACAAACCCAGATGAAGTGGGTTTTGAGTGTCTTAGGTTGTAAAATAGCAACTAGGAGATGTTTACACCCCCCAATACTAGTACTTTAATCAACCTAGAAAATATATATATTTTCAACCAAAAAAAAGGGGCCTAAAATTGAAAATTAAATATTTACAAATTTAGGAACGGCAACGGACAAAGCAAGATCTCTTTGGGATGGGAGCAAGACAGGTCAGAAGGCAAAGGAACAGGTTGAAGGTACTTTACGATTTCAAATGAAGTGGTTTTGACATTAATGAGATAGAGATTAAAGAGAGATAGCAATGACAACAATGAGAGTGCAAAAGGAAAGAAAAAAAAAATGTTTTGGGCATGGCAATAGAATATGTACAAAAATTTATTACAAGAGGATAGGTATAAAAAAATAAATTATATATATTTTAAATATTTATTAAACAGAAAACATATATATATATATATATATATTTATAGACACACATTCGGAGCATTGCAAGTTAAGGGAAATTTTTGTCATCCCTGTTTACGTTGGCATTGAACAAGTGAAGTGGGCCCCAGGTCAAAACGGTCTAAATCGGGGCAATTCAATTTAATTAGGGCCAATCAATTTCTAGCCTTTTTGTTGGACTCTTTTAGTGCTATTGGGCCTTTTATTGTTTGATCTTTTTAAGTTTGGGCCTAAATATGCTTGGATTTTCCTATCAATCACATTGAATCTATAAAATATACTTTCAAAAAAAAAAAAAATCTAGCCTAAAATTGGAAACCGAATATTATAAACAAGGGTAACTTACAAAAACTTTCCTTGTAGTTTAGGAAAGTGAAACTTTGACCCTTAACTTAATGGAAATGACACTTCCATCCCTTAAGTTTTGAAAGAAATCAATGAATTAATCATTCTGTTAATACTAGTAATAGAATATTTTAAATTTTGAAAAATTGGTGAATTGTTCGTGTGGTAGTACTATAAGAATTTCAGAGGGAAAGAGAGAATTACTAGAGGTAGATGACCTGTAGATCTACTAGGAGTTGCTATAGGAATTTTGTTTTTTTTGTTTTTTTTTTTTGGCTCCACAAAGTTTTTTTTTTTTTTAAAGTTTGACGACAAAAAAAATAATATTTAATCTTAAAATCTTTCATTAACTATGGTTAGGTTTGGTTAAATGGAATTTTTTTTCAAAAATTAGAATATTATGTTAGTATTATTACAAAATGATTAATTTATTGACTTCCTCAAAATCTCTAATAACCAGAGACCGGAGTCAATGTCATTTCCCTTAAATTTAAGGAAGAAACGGCTTCTCCGAATCTTAAGGAAGGATTTTGTAATTTACACTCAAAAAAATATTATATATATATATATATATATGTCAAATTCCCAAAGGCCTAAAATTCACAAATTCAATCCAAATTCACAATGGAGGAAAACCTTTCAAGAAATGGAAAATATTGTGCATAAAATGACTTATTTTATTCGAATAATTATTTGTAGCAAGTGTACATAGACTAACTGCGGACAACCCGAATACGAATAGTATAGCAACAAACCAAGGATCGAAGGACTTGTACTTTTCCCTCACATCCAAAGAGTCATTTATTTTAGAAGTAAACTATATATGACATCGAAAGGTCGTGTCACTTTTAGAACTGCACGCATATGTGTTTGGCAAACTTATTGGTTACTGCAATGTTGATTAGGCCCATAGTGATTGCTGGTAATGTGGCTTTCTGCAGAGTCGGCAGACATGAAACTTGGATCCTTTGGTGTGCCAGAAACACCGAGAGGGATTTTGGGTGCTTGCCGAGACGGACGCAGGTGGGAGCCTAAGGGTTCCTGGGCCCCCCAGGTCCAATATTTTTTTTTTCTTATATAGTTATTATATGTTTAATTTTTGTAGTTGTTGCTTCCAAAATCTTACTTCTACCTTTTCTCAAGAAGCCTAACTAGCCTTGTCCCAATAGCAACTATCTAACTTAAAAACTTAACAAAAACATTCATAATGGTGACTGTATTTTAGCCAAAAAATCAAAAAATTTTACTACCAAAAAATCATGTGTTACTGGAGAAGTTAAAGCTAAATTTTTTGCAATTACAGTAAACTCGTATAAATACCAGTTGACTGTAGCAAGTTATTAAAAATAAAATACAATATTTTATTAAGATTATATTTCTTTCTTCAATTAAAAAACTCAAATTCTCTCTCTTGTTTTATTATTTTAATGAATTATTTATATTATTTTAGATGAAGTGACAAAAAAAATAGAACATTTGATATTGAAATTGGATGTATTGTAAAGTGAGGTGGTAAAATAGATAGAGTAGCTTTTTGAAGTACTAAAGGCTAAAATTTTTAGCATCACTACTGTGAATACTCTGACTTCAGCAAAAAAAATAAAAAATAAAAAATCCTAGCCAGTCTACATATTAAAAAAAAAAAATTTTGTTTTTGTTTTGTTGGTAAATGATTGCATCTTAATGTATTTAGAAATAACGATTTTGAATATTTATAATTTTTTAATAATATGTGAATATCTGTTTGGAGGTTTTTTTTTTTTTTTTTCCTTTATACTCCGACTCCACTAGCTTAAAATCTTAAGTCCGTACTGCTTGGCAATTGTAGCATTGAGTTTGAGGGCTTGACCAAAGTTGGGATTGTTGGCTTTGTCAATGCTGGAGTTGCATCCAAAATGTGGCTAGCTGCTAGCCTCATTTCCATGCTTGAGAATGGCAATGCTAAAACCAAAGACAAAATGAAGATATGATTATAGAAAGCCATGGCTAGCTTATACCTTTTTTTTTCTTGATTAAATGATTGAGCAACTTCTTTATAGCATGTGTTTTTGATTAGCAGCACATACCAATTAAGTTTTCATAGAGAGAATGTGTTTCAACTTTGAAGACTCTAAAAGATTTTTTAAGCAAAATTGTAAAGTTAATGAGTTGTCACCACGGAATGGTTTAGAGAGGATTGGTTACATAGTTTACCTTCTCTTGGATTGGTTGCAACTTCAATTATAAGCCAAGTTAGACGAATGGCTTCAACTCACGTAGGGCACATTATATATGAGCCCATCAGATAGATATATAAATATATATATATATATATATATATTTTTTTTTTTTTTGAGAAAACTATCGATGGGTCCATTTCATAGTTCAATTTTATAATTGGACTCAAACTTAACTTGATCCTTTGAAGCATTTAAATTGTCTACCAACTTTTCTTTGTTTTTTTCTTATTTTTATTTATTTATTTAATGTTATTAGAAGGAAATGGTTGACATGTCCAAATCGTGTCGGCGCGAGTGCACTAAAGCTAAGCCTTAACCTTAGTAGAAATCCCATCAAATTCTTTCATATGATTCATATTTTTGCATATTTGTCTATTATGAGTGGATTATCCGAGCTTTAGGTTTGGCAGGATTGATTTTGGGGGAGATAAAAAAGGAAAAGAGAAAAGTGGAGATAAAATAATATTTTCATGTGTTTGGTTATGGGAGAAAATATGAGAGAAAACTAGTGAGGTCTTAGTGTTTTCTATCCAAGCCCACCAATTACAATCCACCAAAATCAAGATAAAACTAGAGGGAAAAAGGAGTAAGAAAATGTTCCATTCTTTGGGAAACATTCATCTTCTTCTTCTTCTTCTTCTTCTTATTTTATTATTATTTTTTTTTTTTTTTTTGGTTGAGTTATTATCTTGTTTTTCTATTAATTCTCATTTGTTTTTTTTTTTTCATTCATCTGTTTTGGCTTTTTTTCCACTAAAATTTTTTAATTGAGCTCTGTCAACAAGCCTTCACAAATTCGTATTAACAACTTCATCTTCTTCATTGCACTCTCTTATTTTTCTCTTTGGGCCGGTGCTTTTGCTTAGCCATAGTGTGACTCCCTCTACCTCAGATATAACCAATATTTAATGGGATTTCTCCCACTCTTTCTTGGGCTCTTAATGAATTACTAAAGCCCAGCTCGGTAGGATTTTCACTATTAGGCTGAGTGTAATTAGTATTTTGGGAGCTTTTATTATTATCATTTTTTTATGGGAAGTATTTGGCAACTTAAAATGTCTATTAGTTCCCCTTATTTATGAGAAACTAAATTCTAAAACCACAATCAATTTTACATTTATTTTCATAACTATTTGATGTGGCTAACTGTGAATAGTGAAAAAAATATGGTGGGTCCATGTGAAAATAATAAACAACCAATTACAGTCTGTCACATTAAATAGTTGTGAAAATTGGTGTGTAATTGATTGTGGTTCTAAAATACCTAAAATTATTAGGTCAACTAGAAGTAGAGTTGGTGAACAACCAAGTCGGGTCAGGCAAGGTTTAGGTTGAAAACTAGTTTGGGTAAAAAAAAATATATAAAAATAAAATAACGAGTCATTTTAAGCAGATTAAAAACAGGATATGGACAATCGGGTTGCAGGTTGAATCGGGTCAACCCATATTTTTCACATGAATTTTTTTATTAAAAAATATATATGTATTTGCGACTTGGTAAGTCATGCAGCACATTACTTGGTATGAAATACATAACTTGGTTTGAATTCACCAATCATATCAAGAAAGAGCTCAGGTTAACAAATTAATACTTGATCATTAATTATTAAATTATTCAAATCCTAACAATTCTAATCAAAATAAATAGCACAAACACAAAGGAGACTAGTCTACCCTTTAAAAATCTAAAATTAAAATAAATAAACAAGTTTCACTACTACACAATATCAACATTCCAAAATATAAAACAAAATTACAAATACCCAATTGGACAGCTAATTTGACAAAGAATAAAAACATATAAAAATAAAAATAAAAAACTTGAAAACTAATCTAATATCTTGAAAAATAATCTAATAGTTGTGCTTAATTTTAGATACACTGTAATTGGCACTCCATTGGAATATACATCAAAATTTGACTGTTTACTTATTTAAACATAGTCATATTATGTTATTGATAAACAATATACACTCTAGAAAATATCATTTTTTATTTTGGCTATCAACTATTAAAAAACATACCTAAGCATCTGTAATTTATACATAATTTCATTGATATACTTCGGGTTTACTCTTTTTACACTTATGAATACTTCTCATACATGTTTATAATTTTAAATATATGTGTTAAGTTTACTGCAATTAGATTATCTTAATATGTGCTTTTTCATTTAATATCTAAAAATCTTTACTTATTGCGTTATTGAAGCAAAAAGAATGCCTTAATCATCATCTTTCAATTTATTTGCATGCAACTAGATAAAAGTCTCAATTTTTTTTCTTAAGACCATTATTTTTAAATGGCATTAAATATTTATACATTTTTTTAATGGCATCATTCAAAAAATTTATGTTTATTTGAAAACAAAATCATGTGCATTTATATTTATTAATTGAGTTTAGGTTGTGCAGTGTAAAGCCCATAACAAACAAGTAAACCAACTATATCTTAATTTTATTAGTTTTTTACCATAAAAAATAAAATTTTAAAAATGGTCAATTCACAGGTTAGTTAGGTCGGGTCGGGTTGACCCAAAAAAATAGGATGGGTCACGGGTCAACCCTTTTGTTCAGGTCAAAAAATTCGAGTTTGGATCGAGTCAGCAACTTCTGGCCTGTTTTGCCATGTCTAATCGAAAGTACCAGTGAAATTGGTAATGTCACCTATGTGTGACATGGTGGTTTTTTTTTTTTTTTTTTTTTGGTTTTTTCTATCTTCTATTTCTTTGTGGAGGGTTTTAATTTATTTAATTTGTTTATTTGGATATTGTAACACACACACACACACACACACATATATATATATTTATATGTATATATATATATATATAGAGAGAGAGAGAGAGAGAGAGAGAGAGAGAGAGAGAGAGAGAGAGAGAGAGAGAGAGAGAGAGAGAGAGCTCAAAGAAAGTTAAATTAGAATTACAAATTAGAGTCCAATTTTGCGTCATGTGTCTAAATTTATGTGGAGAGCACATCATAATTATCCCTCTAGGTGTTCAATTCAAATCTGAATCTATATCTATATATTAATAGGCAAAGTTTAGAGAAAGTTAAATTAGAATTCCAAATTAGAGTCTAATTTTGCGCCATGTATCTAAATTTATGTGGGGACTAAACCATAATTATCCTTCTAGGTGTTCAATTCAAATCTAAATCTATATCTATCTATTAATAGGCAAAGGTTGGGTCCCGCAATTAGATCCAAATTGCAACTGCCATCCTTGGTTTCTTCCAATACTTCCCACATGCACCAAAACTTCTAACAACTCTCAGATTATGTGAGGAAAATGTTTCGGTTAAAATCTCTTAAGGATTTGTAAATGGAGAGGTAGGAGTAGAGGAAAACTAAAAGAAATGTGTAGATGATTGTGGGTATACAATTTTCTAACTCACAAGTGTTTGGTTAGGGTTTTCTCTCTCAAAAATTCTTTACAATTTCGTAGGTAATGAGGGTTTATATAGTGTGGGTAAAGAAATGAGAAAATCACACTTTAGAAATCAGGCAGAGAACTTTGCGAGTCACTCGCGACTTGGCCAAGTGGCGAAGTGACTCATGAAATATAGCTTGGCAAAACCTTTCGACTTCCAGTATGTGCATCTCATGTGGCCTTTCATGGATTGATCCACTTGCAAGCCAGTCGCAAACCACTCGCGAATATCATTGGCTTCACATTTTCTTCACTAAACTCTCACACTCAACCCTTACATTAAATCCCACAAAAATACAGCTTAAAGATTGAACAAAATAATCAAATTTTACACGGAATTAAAACCAACATAAACATAGCTGTAAATCACAACTTTACAATATTAAACTCAAAATAAAATAAATAAATAAAAAGAGCCTCATCGCACGTGCACAAAGCGCGTGTAATGAGATTAGTATCTATTATTGTCAAGATGAGATTAAAATTTGGGAGTTTGACTATTTCAATCCAATCTATTCTTAACTTACTGGATTGAACCCAAAGCTTGCCCACCCTATTAGTTTGCTAGGTCTAGGATGTTTTTGGAAGAATTGTCAGGTCTAGTTGGAATTCTATGAAAAATAAATAAATAAATAAATAAACAAACAAACAAATAAATAAATAAACCGTAAAGATAATATCAACTACTAATTATCTGTGATACTATTTTCTCTTTTAAAAATACTGATCAGTTAAATCATAAAAAGGGAAATGTATCAAAACCAATAGAATTTGTCTCAAGCATGCACCCATTTTTAGCACTATGGATTCTCCCTAAAATAGGCATTAGTTAACATACTAAATATTTTTGCCAACCAATTTAAATCTGAGAGTAACCACACCCCAAGTATATATATATATATAACCTGCCAATAGCTTTAACTATTATACCACAACTTTAATTATTATACCACAACGTACGTAGAAGATCTTACCTTGAAGAAGGTTCAACATGAAGTCGTGGTTCTTGTTCTTTGTTCTCTTTATAAGCATGATGATTTTGATAAATGGCGTCGCAGCTAGGCATATCATTAATGGTGATGTCGGTGGGCCAGGAACCGGAACCGGAACCCGCCCTGGTTGCTTCGAGTTGATCTCTTGCCATCTAGGCCATGGACGTTGAACCTTCCAAGAAAAAGTTGAAGTCTATTGTTTCTTTTTCTGGGTTTCCATTCAAGGCTTATATAATAAAGTCGTAGTTATCTATCATGTGGTTGTTTGTTTAATAATGTACATGTACTCATAGCCAATTATGGCTAATTTCTGTTTAATGAAATCTATCAGTCGTTCTCCTCCATAAAAAAGTTGTTTAACAGTAATGCTCATGCGGTGGGGAACCAACCTTCATCTTCATGATGCTTAAAGTTACAGTTGGACCAAATGCACCATGTTATAATGACAAGTATCTCTAGGGCTAAAAAGCACGTACGAATATGTACATTGTACCAATGCATTACGACAAGTATCTCTAATTAATATAATGTTTTAGGTACATTTATATATTTTATGTTCATTTTAGTCTATATAAATGAGTAATAATCATCAAAATCTTTAAAAACAAATCTAAAATTAATTCTAAAACAATAATAAATGAAATGTAGTGCATGATGACCTGACAAGCACAAGTTTGCTATGTTGTAATAAATCATATAATTTAATGGAATGATACTTAATCATTTAAGGCATGTTTGGTAGATTGTAATAGACGCTGTAATGTAATAGTTATTCCTATAGTTTAGTTATTCATAAGGAATGACTATTTCTTATGAATAGCTATTCTTCAAAATAAGGAATAATTATTCCTCTTTAAAAGGAATAATTATTCCTTATGTATTTAGATTTCTAGCAAAATTAAGAATCATATTGATCTATTTTTAGGCTATTAGTTCGCGGAAAATAATATTGTGTTCATTATACCCATGATAAAGTTTGTGAAATGAAAATTTTTATGTGAATTGGTCTTGCAAGTTTATAAGAGCAAGATTTCCATTCTTTAACCTAATTAGTTTTGTTCTAATTTTTATTTACTCCCCCTCCCCTCTCTCAATCCAAACATGCCAATAGTTTTTTTCATTGTAATTATGAAGATGTAAACCACTCACATTGTTACAAGTTGGAACTGTTCCCAAGCTTGTTTGAATACATAATAAACATCCATTTAAGATCTTCAAAAAAAGAGAGAAAAAAAGTGCATCAAAGAGGATAAACATACAATATTATCATGCATATTGTGCAATAATTTTTTTTTTTCATGTATTATTGTGCCTATAGCTTGGAATTTTTTTCCTTCTTTCCTACCTCTTTAAGTTTGTTATCTATAATCTATAACATATATAAAACTTTTTCTTGATAAGTTTTAGAGGTCTTACAACTTGAAGGGAAATTATTTTGTCCACTTGGAGGACCATCTCATTAATGTCTAGTGGTCCTCCCACTCAATTATATAAAGTCATTAGTACAAAATTATTGAGTTAGATCCTACCCATCATCCTAACTAGTAGGTAGCGTACCCCCTAAAAAAAGGGGGTATGGTAGAATTACCCTACACATACATACATACATACATACATACATATATATATATATATATATTCTGATTTGAATTGAACGCCTAGAAGGATAATTATGGTATAATCCCCACATAAATCTAAATATAGGACGCAAAATTAGACTCTAATTTGGAATTTTAATTTGACTTTCTCTAAGCTTTACTTATTAATAGATCGATATAAATTCAGATTTGAATTGGACACCTAGAAGAATAATTATGATATAATCCCCACATAAATTTAGACACATAGCGCAAAATTAGACTTTAATTTGACTTTCTCTAAACTTTACCTATTAACATATAGATATAGATTCAGATTTGAATTGAACACTTAGAAAGATAATTATGGTGTGCTCCCCACATAAATCTAGACACATAGCACAAGATTGGACTCAAATTTGTAATTCTAATTTGACTTTCTTTTAGTTTTCCTATTAATATATATATATATATATATATATATATATTACAATATCCAAATAAACAAATTAAATAAATTAAAACCCTCCATAAAGAAAAAAAAAAAAAAAAAAAAAAAAAAAAAACCCTATCACACTTACATAGGTGACATTACCAATTTCACTGGTACTTTTGGTTAGACATGGCAAAACATATTAGAATTTGTTGACCCGATCCAAACTCATATTTTTTGACTCGAACAAAACGGGTTGACCCTTGACCCATCCTTTTTTTTTTTTTCGGGTCAACCCAACTCGACCCAGCTAACATGTGAATGACCCTTTTTAAAATTTTTTTTATATGGTAAAAAATTAATAAAATTAAGATGTAGTTGGTTTACTTTTTTGTTATGGGCTTTACACTACACAACCCAAACTCAATTAATAAATATAAATGCACATGATTTTGTTTTCAAATAAACATAATTTTTTTTAATGACGCAGTTAAAAAAATGTATTTATATTTAATGCCACTCAAATATAATGGTCTTAAGAAAAAAATTGAGACTTTAATCTTGTTGCATGCAAACAATTTGAAAGATGATGATTAAGGCATTCTTCTTGCTTCAGTAACGCAATAAGTAAATATTTTTAGATATTAAATAACAAAGCACATATCAAGATAATCTAGTTACAGTAAACTTAAGACATATATTTGAAATTATAGACATGTATGAGAAATATTCATAAGTGTAAAAAGAATAAACCTGAAGTATATCAATAAAATTATGTATAAATTATAGATACTTAGGCATGTTTTTTAACAGTTGATAGCCAAAATAAAAGATGATATTTTCTGGAGTATATATTGCTTATCAATAACATAATATGACCATGTTTAAATAACTAAATAATCAAATTTTAATGTATATTCCAATAGAGTGTCAATTACAGTGTAACTAAAATTAAACACAACTATTAGATTATTTTTCAAGATATTAGATAAGTTTTCAAGTTTTTTATTATTTGCCAATTTAGCTGTCCAATTGGATATTTGTAATTTTGTTTTATGTTTTAGAATGTTGATATTGTGTAGTAGTGAAACTTGTTTATTTATTTTAATTTTAGATTTTCAAAGGGTAGACTAGTCTCCTTTGTGATTGTGCTATTTATTTTGATTGGAAATGTTAGGATTTGTATAATTTAATAATTAATGATCAAGTATTAGGTACATTTATATATTTTATGTTCATTTTAGTCTATATAAATGAGTAATAATCATCAAAATCTTTAAAAACAAATCAAAAATTAATTCTAAAACAATAATAAATGAAATGTAGTGCATAATGACCTGACAAGCACAAGTTTGGTATGTTGTAATAAATCATATAATTTAATGGAATGATACTTAATCATTTAGGGCATGTTTGGTAGACTGTAATAGGCGCTGTAATGTAATAATTATTCCTATGGTTTAGTTATTCTTTAATTTGGTTATATTTTTATTACAAGGAATAATTATTCCTTATGAATAACTATTCTTCAAAATGAGGAATAGCTATTCCTCTTTAAAAGATTGTATCAGCTATTCCTTGGTAAGTATAATAATTTCAAAACTTAGGGTATGTTTAGTACATTGAATGTAAATTACATTAGTAATAGTAATCTTTATTACTAGGAATAGAAGACATTGTAATGGAATAATTATTACTATTCATAAGTTTGGTTGTTACATATGAAAAACTTGTAAAAGATGATGTATAAGGAAACTTTATATTTTTGGAAATATATTAATTTTAAAACCTATTATATGCACTAAGGAATAGCTATTACATCCAATTTAAAGAGGAATAGCTATTCTTCAATTTAAAGAATAGTCATTCCAATGTAGTAACTAATCCATGTAATAAAGATGCAACCAAATGACCGAATTGTTATTACACATGAGTAACTATTCCATTACATGAGCTATTACAGCATACCAAACGTACCCTTAATATCTTTCCAAGTAAACAAACTTTCCATATACATCTAACAATTATTAAAATAAAAAATAACACATATCTCTTTTAAATTTAAAAATAACAATTTTTTTGGGAAATATAATTGTATGATTAAGATATTTCCTAAAATAAATGTTAAGTTTCATTCTAATGTTATAACTCACAACCAAACTAATGAATAGGTTTAGTTATTACATTACAACACATTTTATTCCTAATAATAAAGATTACAATTCATACCGTAATCCACATTCAGTGTACCAAACGTACCCTTAATATTAACAGTAAGACAAGGAAAAGTAATGTCCAGCCCATCAATTCCGAAACAAATTGAAGAAAACAATGTATGACATATATGCAAGTCCCTAAAATACAAAAACAAAAGGGAAGTCAATTTCTACTCTATTCTGCAAACATACTTATCAAAACCGGTTTGTCACTTTGTTGTATTTTTTATTTTTGGAAAATGTTAACGAATGCCCTTAGGGCATTAGTTAACAATCGATTTTTTTTAAAAAAAAATTATGAGAAAAAAAAAAGTAATTAATGTTTTGATATTTTTTTCATTTCCTATAAAAGTGATGTTAAAATTTTCCTAAAATAGATTATTAACCAATACCCTAAGAGCACTAATTAGCATGACCTAATTAGTAGTGCTATTTGTAAGTTAGGGTGGTCATAGATCCACCCTGACTTGCCAAAAAATGTGTATATATATATATATATATATTTACAATATATATATATACACACACACACACTAAATTAACCTATTTGGACCACCCTAATAAAAATATTGACCACCCTAACTTGAAAATTATAAGAATTTTGGTTCAATAAAAATATGAGTGGTGCTATATTTACAACATTTAACAATAATTTCACAATAAATCTTATATAATAAGTGGAAAGCGGTTACTAATTCTAATTTTGTCTCAAAATTGACACAAGTTTTTAACCCACTAATCAAAAATTATTGCATAAGATTTTTTTTAAAAATGTTGTAGATGTAGCATACTCCAAAAATAATTATGTCCCCACAAACATAATATATCCTTAACCCCTTAACCCCCCCCCCCCCCCCAAAAAACCCTTAAATAATAAAAAAAAAAAAACACAAATAACAACAAAAATAACCACAAAAAAAAAAAACTAGACCAAACAAAAATGAGTTAACAAATCATTCAACAAAAACCCTATTAAAAAAATAATAATTTTTTAAATTTGTAACTCTTTAAACCTATTACATAAAAATAATCTATAATTTCATTTTTCCTTGTAAAATGGACTCAAGAATAATATTGTAGTTCATGAGTTTTCCTTGACAGTGCCAGTCATTATGCTCTTTTTGACTTTACAGTTTCAATAATTTTGCTTCATTAGTGACTCAACTCGTAGTTCAACTCATAGTTATAGCAAATATTATCAGTTTTTCTTTCTCTTTTCTATTATCATTTCAATTCTCTTACTTTATTATTTTCATCTCAGCATTCCCAATTCTCACTTTATCTCTTATCAATCCTTTTTTGTTTTCTTTTTCTCTTTGTTAGTAGAAAAAACTTGTAATACTTCATTTTTTTGTGACGTCAATATATTCAAGTTATCTTTATTAAATTTTGTATAATTTAAACTTTTTAGTGACCATCCTAAAAAATATTTCTAGAGCCACTACTGATATTCTTGAGTTTGTTCTTTGATGTTTTACCATTTTTATATAGTTTAGGTGATTAAATTATATTTTAAATATATTATTTTGAAGCACATATAATATGTATTTTAAATATGTATTTTATTTAATTAAAATGAAAACTAAGTTATTGTAAGATAATATAATATAATATATATAGTTTCCCTTTTAGTCCCAAATTTCTTATTTAAATCGAGAATATAATGTACCAATGTTTTTTTCACCTTCTATTTATGCCGAATATTTAATGATTTTCATAATTTTGGGCTATTTTATGCCGAATCTTTTTTTTCCCCTACAATATATGCCGAATGCTTCATCCCATACATCCATGTATCCGAATGGGGTACAGATTGGATAAGAGACTTTGCCCAAAGTATTCATGATTCTGGTATATATACAAGAAACCATGAAGTTGTGTTGCGAAAATATTCAATAAAATCATATCTTTTTTCTTTTTAAGTTCTTCTTATAATTTGTCAACTTCTCATGCGAATTAATCTAACGTTAATTTACAATTTAATTATGTTATGGATACGTTGAACCAGGTTTGGCTATATTCAATGTTTATGTATACTCACTACAAAAAACGTTAGATACGAGAAATATTTAAATGGTTACACGCCAATCTCGTGTCCCATGCCCCGTTCATGATTCTAGTATATATACAAGAAACCCAAAATATTTAATAACATCATATCTTTTTTATTACTTTTTTTTTTTGAAAATTTTTTTATTACTTTTTATAATTTGTCAAATTTTCACGCCCATCAATCTAATGTCAATTCACAATCTAATAAAGTTATGGATACGTTGAAGCAAGGTTTGACTTTATTCAAAACTATTATATACCGAAGGCGACACAAAGCTAACACATATTTTAAATGATTATACGTTAATCACATATCTCATTTGTGTCATGTACACTTCATTTTTATTTTTATTTTTTCCATTTCTTATTCAATTGGAATCCAACGGAAAATGCAAAATACATAGTCAATAGTAAACGTGTTGCAACCAAATACCAAATATCTTCATTACCTATGAGTTAAAAAGCACATTTTAATCCCCTTATATTAATTATTGGAGTGATATTTGGCGTATTTTGGTGCAGGAAGCTTTAGGAGGTTTAGGCTAAGACAGTTTTAATATGAGGTAGCTCTCTATTCTAGTTTGTCTACCATAGCTAGTTCCACTTGGTGACAGAAATCTATACATTATGTAATTAAAAAAATAAATGCTCAAATCATTTATGTCAAAACCCTAAATAGCCATGGCACCAAGGTTTATCAATAATGAGTCACGCCGACCTTTTTTTAATTTTGGCATGGAAGGATGAAGATATATCATAAAAGCATAAAAGTACTACAGTCAAGAACTAATTAAGTTTGTCCTATATTTAAGACAATTTCTTAGTAGGTGATTAACAATGACACTGGCTTTTTGAAAAGTTATTGGTGGGTGAGTTACTTTGTTGGGCTAAATCTTTGACTTCCTCTTTCGTTTTCCTTTTCTTTTGTTGTTTTGAGGAAAACAAATCATCTACTTGACAATCACTCATTTAAGTCCTTTTTAATTTTTACTCTTTTAATTTTATTAGAGTCAAAGATCTTGATCTTAAGAAATAGCTAGATTCGCTCTTTATTAATTAATTAATTACCAGACTATCTTGCACCATATCATCTACTTAGCCATCGATCACTGCAGACAATAACGTAGCATTACTTTAGTTTTTACAGTTTTATCAAAGTCAAAGATCTTATGTTAAGAAGATTTATTTTAATCCGTCTTACATATCATGATGGATTTTAAACTCACTTGCAGGTCACAATTCAATCCTACATACTTTGCTCATCATACTAGAAGAAGATGTGTCATTTAAAGTTCAGCCCATTAATAAATAAAATGATTATTGATTACTCTTTAACAAATATCTTATACACCACATAATATTAGATCCTATTAAAAAAGTAAATTATGTAGCTAAGTTTATGTTTGAGAAAAAAAATAGTATATCCTATGTTTAAAGGATTTCATTAGTTGTTAAATGCATCAAATTTCAATTAGATTTTGTAATATTAATTAGCATTCCAATATATGACATTGCAATTTGCTGTTGGAAAGAGGGATTGAAAAGAAGTTTTACCGCACACCTTTAATGCAATAGTCACTTCACAAGTATAAGTGCTTATGGGATATAAAGGACAAAAGTCGAGATTCAAGTTTCTAAGAGGGAGTTTCATAAATTAGACTAGAATAGAATCCTATCTTGTAAAAAAAAAAAAAAAAAGAGGAGAAAATAATTTAATAGGATAAATTAAGAGATTATTTATACATACAACAAGTGGAAAGGGAAGAGCCACTTCCAAATACTAGACTATTTCGCCAGGTCAACAACGAATGACAAATATGGTCAGAAATTCATCGCAAAAGATTGTATTTATTTTATTAAATACGTTTTAAAATAAAAATATACACAAATACTATAAAGGGCATTCGTCATTTGACAAATTTTCGAAACTCGTGTATCATGATTCACAGTTAAAGCCTAGAAAGATATGGCTAAGGATAATAGAGAAACGAAAATCATAGTGATAAGGAGGAAACCCAAGCAGCCAATGAATCTTGATCTTTGTTTTGTTTCATTGTTTGTGATGTACTACAAAATAAAAATAAAGTGTGAAGTGTAATCACGGGGTGAATAAGTGTGCTGACGCTCTTGTTAGAATAGACGCTTTGCTGTCTTAAGATTTTGTTATTTTTCATTTTCCTTTTACAGATGTAGATTTTTTTATTAATCTTGATGCTTCTGGAACTGTGTATGAGCGTCATCACTCTTCTTTTACGGTTTGCTAGTTAATGATATTGTCTGATTTATCCAAAAAAAAATTAAAAAAAAGTGTAAACCCGATCGAACCCCACCAAAAAATAAAAATAAAGTGTGGAGTGTAAACCCCAACCCCACCGTTCCCACAAAAAGCAAAAAGGATCTTACCCATCGCATCATATCTGATGAGATGGTTTTCTTTTGTTTTATAAACCATGCACGTGTGATTTAACGTCACCTTTAGGCCTTTTTAAGCCTACAAATTTAGTTGATATGTTTCTTTACGATATATATTAATTAAAAATTTTTAAAAAAAATTATGATAAATTTAAAAAGTTATAAAAATAAACAATCATTTTTTTTATTTTTTTTTATAAAATAATTTTACTAACATATACTTTAAGAGCATACTAAAGACATATGTTAGTAAAACCCAAACAATTATAATACTTCAGCTGAAATTTCAAGTTTACTTTTATGTTTTATCCTTAATTTGTGTTAGTATTTTGTCATTAATTTTATTATAAAAAATTATCAAATTTAAAAATATTTTTTGTTAGTCGTAAAATTCTTTATAAAACATTTTTAAAAAAAATTAATAAAATATTTTACAAAAAACGTATAGGTTTCTCCCTCCATATATATTATGGTGGCCGAGAGACGTCAACTTTGATAACTTGCGCTTGAAAAATTTGATGTCATATTAAAAAATTGAAAATATTATACCGCAAAACAAGTGGAGCAGTAATTTTAAAATATTTTAATAAATACTTAAGTAAAAAATAAATTATGAAACTGGCGTAAATAATTTTTCTCCAATATTGTTGTTTATTCTATGTTTTTTCTTTCAAAGTGTAAACTTTGTGTTCAAAAAATTTCTCACGATATCATTAAAATTCTGAGCCCTCAATTCAAATTATCCTTAAAAGAGGTTTACTAACGTATATTGTTAAAAAAATTATGAAAAAATAAAAAAATAATTAAAATTTTTGGCAAATTTTTATAAAAAAAACTTCTTAAAATAAATAATTAATATATGCGTTGACTGGAAGAACATATTTGGGCCTTGTTTGGTTTAAAAAAATGGTCACTCATCACTCAATTTTCATCACTCATCACTCATCACTCATTACTCATCACTTAATATACCCTACTCGTTTGGCACCATCGCTCACTTGTCATCACTCAATATTTTTTACACTATTTGTAGGCCCTGTAGGCCCCATACCTGTCACTCAGCTTTTTTTTTTTTTTTTTTTTGTGCCCAAACTCACTGAATCCAGTTAAAAAAAAAAAGAAGAAGAAGAAGAACTGAAGACCGAACCAATGAGTAAAAAAAAAAAAAAGGAGGAAAAAGAGTTGAAGACCGAACCCAGGAAAAAAAAGAAAAAAAAAAAAACCTGAAGACCGAACCAGTGAAAAAAAAAAAACAAAAAAACAAAAGGAGGAAGAAGAGCTGAAGACTGAACCCATGAAAAAAAAAGAAAAAAAAAACCTGAAGACCGAACCAGTGAAAAAAAAAAAAAAAAAAACCTTAAGATTGAACCCAGGAGAAGAAAGAAAAAAAAAAAGTCAAACGGTCAAAAAGTGCAGTTGTGGAGTTCTCCATGTGTGTTTAATTACAAAAATGTCATTGAGTTATGAGTTAAGAAAACTGAAAACATGTAAAATGTGTTTTCAGTTTTCATAAATCATTATTCAAAAATCAGAGAACTGAGTGATAAAAACCATAACTCAAAACTCATGCAAATAAAACAACTTACTGTGAGACCCATAAAATTTAGATATTAAGTGATGAAAATTAAGTATTGAACGATAAAAACATCCAAACTAAACAAGCTCCAACCAATCCCTGATTGATGCAATTTGGTGTTGACTTCTATAATTTTTCAGAACTTTGCAGACACGTCGAGTGAAATGACGTGCAGAATAAAGGCCTATGTGACTAAATCATAGCCATTGAAAACAATTTCAGTATGTCCTTTTCAGACCTTATGTCATGAGTGACATATAAAAATGGATAAAAACAACACGGTGTTGGCGGTGTGAACGTGTCAGATTCAAGTATTCAACAACGTAAACTGAGAAAGGTCCTGTCTCCACGACAGACTACAAAAATACCATCGCCACGTAAGGAACAATACTGTTATCTTTTCTTTCTTTAATTACTTGGACTTTAAAAAAAATAATAAAACAAAAATAAAGATTTCTTTTTTAATTTTTCTTTTTTGGTAAATGAACTAAGTATGATACTTGATAAAAGGTTTTATTTTTATATCATTATTTCTTTATAAATAAACGAAACTTAAGTCTAAATTTTAGATTAATTTAATAAACAAACCAAGTCTCAATTAAAAATAAAACGATTTTATAAACAAACTTGTGAACATTTAATAAAACGATTTTATAAACAAACTTGTGAACATTTAGGTTTGAAACAAACAACTTAAGTCTAGCTAGCTTATTTATAGGTTTGATAATAAACTTAATATGAACTTAACAAATTAATTCATAGTTTACTATAACTTTAACTAATTGGGAGTTAAGACTACTCGTTTCAACCAAATTAACTTGATAACAAACTTAATATGTACTTGATAATATACTTATGTTGAATTCTAAGATCAAAAGCATGATATTAGGCTTGAGTCGAGTCATGTCGAGCTCATAACTTTTAAAATTTTTGATGAGCTTGAGTCGAGCTTAAACATTTTAGAGTTGAGCTTAAGTATTCACTATTTGAGAAAATTCAACTCGTTTACAATCCTACTCAATTAAGATCCCCTTTTTACAAATTCAACTTTCACATCATTAAAACATGGGCGGCTCTAGGTACAGTCCAAGGGGTTCAAATGAACCCCCTGAGCTGGGCCAAAAAAAATATTATATATAATTTTTTTATTTTTTTATTTGACCCTCCTTAAATAAATTTTGAAACCCCTAGACCTAAATTTTTTTTAAGCCTAGCTTAAACGAATTTGAATATGATCATCTTGACAATATCTTGGTCTTTTTAAACACACCAAAAAAAAAAAAAAAAAAAAACCCAACAATAAACCAATTTGATCTAAAATATGGGGGAAGAAATAATAAGCCTAACAACAAAAGAATAAATTTTTTCATCTTAAATCTAAAAAAATCATTTAGATCTTAACAAATTTGAAATAAAATAATACATAAAATTTTATTGTATTTAGATCTCACTTGGAGTTCAGTTAACAACAATAATTCATATGTTGATTGTATTTAAAAACAATAGATCATTTCAAAAATTTAATCTTGGCAACAATAATTATTATCTTCATTGTATTAATAAACAATATGCAATGAACTTATAGTTTATTTTATATGAGAAACACTATGTTCATAATACACTCATAATAAAGCCTAAATGACAAATTGTTACTAGCTGTTACTGATGAGAAAAAAAAGTAATTTCAGTAGTGAGTTTAAATTATAACTAATAACAACTTATAACCTAAAATTTGTTAAAAAAAATATTATGAAAATATTGTAGATATAGCACTTTTCATCTTTTATTTTCTTGCAATGAACTTATTTTCTTAGCAACAATAATTATTATCTTCATTGTATTAATAAACAATATGCAATGAACTTATAGTTTATTTTATATGAGAAACGCTATGTTCATAATACACTCATAACAAAGCCTAAATGACAAATTGTTACTAGCTATTACTGATGAGAAAAAAAAAAAAAAAATCAGTAGTGAGTTTAAATTATAACTAATAACAACTTATAACCTAAAATTTGTTGAAAAAATATTATGAAAATGTTGTAGATATAGCACTTTTCATCTTTTATTTTCTTGCTAGTATACTATGAAAAAGTTTGTAATAAAGAAATCGCGTAAACAACAAGGTTTACTCTTTTTTTTTTTTACTCAAAATGCATCTTCTTATTGACTTCCCTAAAAATATATTCTGGAGCTGCCACTGTACTAAAAGAAAAACAAGATAGATATAAAGTCTCTATCCCTAATTCTCAAACTAGGGGGGGGGGGGGGGTGGTTTGAAATATTACAACATAGCACACAATTTAAATCAGAAGAACATTTTGCCAATCTATGGGCCATACCATAGAATTCAAATACCTTTTAACTCAAGTAAATGAGTAGACAGAGAAACACTTCCTCAATCAGAAGAATATTCATCAGAAAACTTATTGCTAACCACTTATAACCTAAAATTTGTTAGAAAAATATTATGAAAATATTGTAGATATAGCACTTTTCATCTTTTATTTTCTTGCAATGAACTTATTTTCTTAGCAACAATAATTATTATTTTCATTGTATTAATAAACAATATGCAATGAACTTATAGTTTATTTTATATGAGAAACGCTATGTTCATAATACACTCATAACAAAGCCTAAATGACAAATTGTTACTAGCTATTACTGATGAGAAAAAAAAAAATTTCAGTAGTGAGTTTAAATTATAACTAATAATAACTTATAACCTAAAATTTGCTGGAAAAATATTATGAAAATGTTGTAGATATAGCACTTTTCATCTTTTATTTTCTTGCTAGCTAGTATACTATGAAAAAGTTTGTAATAAAAAAATCGCGTAAACAACAAGGTTTACTTTTTTTTTTTTACTCAAAATGCATCTTTTTATTGACTTCCCTAAAAATCTATTCTGGAGCTGCCACTGTACTAAAAGAAAAACAAGATAGATATAAAGTCTCTATCCCTAATTCTCAAACTAGGGGAGGGGGGGGGGGGGGGGGGTTTGAAATATTACAACATAGCACACAATTTAAATCAGAAGAACATTTTGCCAATCTATGGGCCATACCATAGAATTCAAATACCTTTTAACTCAAGTAAATGAGTAGACAGAGAAACACTTACTCAATCAGAAGAATATTCATCAGAAAACTTATTGCTAACCATATAAACGATTGTATTTAAAAAATAAATTGAAAATACATATGTATAAAAAATAAATTCATCCGTACCAATCCTCTCTCTTTTGCTTAAATAATCTATTAATCATTTAAGCAAATCATATAATTTTTACATAAATCATGTAATATATATATATATATATATATATATATATATATATAAGATACCTATTTTAGTCAACGTGTAGCATTTTTTGAAAAAAAAAAAAGTATCCTTCTTTCATACTCCAAAGAACTGGAATCCCTTGTTGTCTTTGCTCTTCAAGGGTTAGGCTTTTCCTTCAAGAAAAACTCAACCAAACGTGTCTAAGCAAACCATATAAGAAAGACTTAAAAAATCTAACCATTATGATCCACAAGTCAGCTCTTAATCCACTTTTATAATTATTAGGTGAGATTATAAAGACACAAATTTAAATAAATAAACTCAACCAAACGTGTCTCCTTCCAGCAAAATATTGTCCTTTTACTTTTTACAGGAGAAAAAAACAAAACAATATAAAATATGGTCCTTCTACTTTTTACAGGAGAAAAAAACAAAACAAAATAAAATATTGTCCTTTTACTTTTTATAGGAGAACAGAACAAAAATGATGTCCACAAATACATTTGTTTATATATTTTTATTGTTGACCTTTTTAACTAATTTGACAGTTAGTTATTTGACCGTTAGTTATTTTTGAAATTTAACTCTATGTGTGTGTGTGAATATCGTTTATTTGTTAAAAATTAAATATTTATTATTAAAAATACTGTAGTAAAACAATTTTTAAAGGTATTAATAATGTTGTGAGACCTAAATTTACTTAAAAATTTGTATTTTACTGAATTTGATGGTCTGTGAACAGTATTCATGAGACTAACTAAAAAAATGCAAAACGCACATATTAAACAAAACACCCAATCCAAACTCACGCATATATGTCTTTCGATGAGCAAGATTGCGTCTGAAGAAATGTGTATCTTCAATAAGCAAGATTGCGTGTGAAGAAATGCGTATCTTATTGATGATAACATTGATAAGTGACTTTTGAAAGTTGTAGTTTACCCCTTAATAGAATATGAAGCAGAATTATTAATTAATTATGAATGTATCTCAATTACATGATGTACAAAATTATTATTATTATTAACCATAAAGCAACATCTCACCAAATCATAAAGCAAGAAATAAAGTAATACACACAACAAAAGGTTTGGTAATGAAGTGGAAAACTGATGAAAGACGTTTTCATATTAATAACCATTACAGGGGTAACATGCCCTAATTATGCCAACCCACTATAAAAGAAAGAGTTTATGAACTAGAAACAAAACCTTTGTGATTAGAGTACTCTACAATCCTTTAGACAACTCATATGATTTCACCACAACAGCTTCAAAACTCTAAACTTCTTCTGTATGGATCCCTCCATTTTGACATGTTTGCTTCACTAGCTAACTAGAACATCTAGTACGCTTTAAGGAACCTCCTTTAATATTTAAGAGAGTTTTATAGTCAACTAGTTTAAGAGTGGTGCTATTGAATTAGACCAATCGAGTGTCTAAAGTGTACACACTTTGTTAGTTCTCTTTATTATGGTCAATTCATCCTCTATTGCTCGTAGATGTAGGCTTTTATCAAACCACATAAATACGGGATGCTCTTTTACTATTTTTTTGTGAAATATTTCAGAAGGCCCCTAATAATGTGTTCACAACTAATCTTGTGCAGAAATGCTATGCAACTATAATAGCTTCTTTGAATTGAGGGGGAGGAGGGAGAAATAGAGGTGAGTAGAGTGAAGTTGGTTGGAATGTGTTTATTCTACGTCTTAAATTGTGTTTATTTTTTCTATTTTTTTTAAAAGACTTTTATTTTGTTTATTTTTTTTAATATAAGATATAAATTCTACTCTAGTCTAATCTAAGTGTATATGTGTGTAAAGCTCTCTCTTGGAGACTTGAACTCCAGCCCTTACCCCCCCCCCCTCGCCACACCTCACAAGCACTTATATTTGTAAAGTAACAATCGCACGAAAAATGTGTAGTGGTAAGGCTTTTATTTTGTTAACTAAATCGGGTTGGGTTCTCTATTTATTGTCTTTTTTAATAAGTTTTGTTTAATTTTGGGTTTAGTTTTTTTTTTTTTTTTTAATCAAGTAATAGTGTAACAAGGGAGAGTTTGGTACCCTATGTTTGATACAAGAAAGAAAATCTTGCCTTAGGAATTAGGATTGGCAATATCTATTGACATTGTATTCATCAAAAGGGTTTGTAACACTTGTGTATATGTAAAGAAAAAGACGGGTTTTTAGTATTCTACTTCGTTAACAAATCTCTTTATTCCTTTCTTTTTATTTCTTTATTATTACTGTGATAAATTGGTATCAGTAATTAGTTTTTCTATTTGTTACTTAAACCTTAAAATAAAATTGGTGAAATTATGTTGTTTATTCAATTTGGGGTCCAAAGAGTCTCAATTGGTATCTAATCAATTAGAACACATAGGGGTTGAATCCTACTACTAGAAAATATCTAATACTTAGAACATTGTAATTTTATTGCGGAAAGATAGATTTCGTGTTTAAAGATTGTTTAAGAAGTCAAACTATTTGCCAACATTAGATCAATTGACACCTCCTTAACACTAACAACCATGTCTAGGGTTTAACCACTCCCCCGCCCTAATATAGCAAAAAAGGAGTAAAAAATATTTAATATTTCATTTTTAAAATGAGTTTTTTAAGTTCAGAGATTTAAATACACCTATAAAGTCATCACTCAACCTTGCAAGAAAAGAAAAGGCGCGCAAAGTTTAGGTCTAGGGCTTCTAGTGTACTATACTCATTGTGATGTTACACATAACTAAAACTAGTCACTTGTTATTATTGTGACGAGTTTCGTACACTAAAGAACTGGGCCCAAACCAAATATGAGAATAAAACAGAGAAAGCTTAAATTTGAAAATTTAAACTAAAAATAGACTCCATGTAAATTATTTTTTCCTAATCATATATCATATAGCACAAATAAAATACAAATTCAATTAAATCAGCTTCTAATTATAGTCTAATTTGATACCAAATATCTATTTTAATTTTTAATTTTTTTTATATTTGGTGCATTCAACTCGAAAGCCAGAGATTACAATAATAACAATGATAGGCTTACTTATCTAAGTAAGTTTCAATACAATATTTATTATCTATAATTATTTAAATCATTACAAATGCCTATTTTTAATTTACTTCTCACTTTTTCCCCTACTCTTTGATCATGAAAATTATAATGTATTGTCAGATTAAAAAAAATGTCATTTAAAAATTAAAGTGCTCTTTTTTCATTCATCTCATACAATGGAGATTTTCTTTTTCTTTTTGTAAAAAAGGATTATGAAGTTCAAGCAAATTATATATATATATATATATATATATAGAGGGTCCAGTTAATTATTTATATGAAAAATTAAAAAAAAAATAAAAATAAAAATTATTTTTTATAGAAAATTGAAAAAACTGTCAAAATAATTAATTATTTTTTTGTTTATCTAGAAAAAATTTTCTAAAATGATTTATTAATATATGCCCTAAAGATACACTTTAGTAAATCGTCTCTCTCCCTCTCTCTCTCTCTCTCTCTCAAATTTTATGTGCATCACATGATTGACATACTAATTTTCCCTCTTTATAACCAAACATCATAAAAATGGAATCCTCGTAAAAATCTTTCTTTCCCAGGCTCTTGACTTGTCTCTCCTCTTTGAATGATTAATATTGGACTTAACAGCAAGTTGCGGTCCAAAGTGACAGTGTCTTTTAATCTTTATGCAGTGGACCGACTCTCAGAGTCTCAGGTCAATTATATAACACACGTTGATTGACTGTGCGAAGCCACTTACTTCACCAAGCTGGTCTTGAGATCAGGTTATTGGCAAGTGAGAATTGCTGAAGAGGATGAACAATCTGTAGAAGTCTTTTTCAACGGGAATAAGTCCATTCAAGTTGGCAATGAGGCAGCACCCCTCACACACGTCGTGGTCCTATTATCTATGCAACTATGCGATACAAGGTTAGGCAGCCCCTGTAACAACAAAGTATAGGGCTGTGTCAGTGCCCACTGCCCTTTGCCTCATAGTTTAAAGTGGAATCCATTGTATTTCCAGATGCTATGTCCTTATCCTTGCCTTAATAATAAAATTTTCTCAGTATCCCCTATCAAAAAAAGTGGGGTCACCTGAGGCTGAAAGGAACTGAATCAATAATTAAATACTACTACTTCAAACTTCAAACCCCTTCTCTGCTTCTTTTTCTCTTTCTATTTATAACATGCAATATGCATTGCATTTTTCATGTTTTGAGAGTTGTAAGAGAGAGAGAGGAGAGAAAGTGAACTTTGACAAACACTCTCAATATTATAAACAAAACACATAAATTAAGAGAAAAGTAACCAAACCAATCTCAACCTTCTCCTACTTCATCCATACTCCCAGGTAAAAACTCTCTCTCTCTCTCTCTCTCTCTCTCATACACATGCACACCTTTGTCAGTGATGTTTTTATAGTGTGCTCTATTCTTCTTCTTATATAAATTATCTTCCTTTTTTTAAGGCATTTGTTTGGTTGACTGAATTGGGTTGTGTTGGGTTCTCTTTTTTATTGTCTTTTCTTCTGGTTTTGTTGCTGAAAACAGGTCTGTTCTTGAGTCCCAGCATTGGAAAATCTCTAAGGTTTCCAAAAAATTGCTAATTTCATTCTGGGCATATAGATTTCTGGGTTTCAGATTGTTTCAGAAGTCAAGCTACTTATTCTTTCACCTTCATTCTTTGTTTGTTGATGATTGATCAATTTTCTTGTTCGGCTACTGGATGGTAATTCTGAATATTATGATCATAAGCAAATTTCTTATTTTAGTTTCAACAACATCAAAAACAACTTAGTTCCACAATTTTGGATTGGCTATGGATGTTCAACAGAACCAGGTGTCAGTAGTGGATTTCTTCATGATAAAGTAATTAAATTTTACCCAGACCATCAACCGACCATAATGTCTTTTTCTTTTATAACATTTATGATTTCCTTATAAGAGCTATATTACTCTAAAATTTCTGACTATCTCAAAAATAAAAGGTAGGTAGCAATGTAGCATTACAAAATAGAGATTTGCTGTGTATGGGGTTCTACATCTAGCATGAACTATTGTGATTTTCTCTTAACCGAATTTTAGGGACATGTCTTAACCGAAAAACTTAAGCCTATAGCTTAGGAAGTTCTCTATTTTTCCTTAATATAGGACTTCCTCTTAAACATATAATCACATGTGAGTCCTTAATTTAGCATATAAGGACACACTTGACCTAAAATTTAAGCTTATGAATTTGAGTCCAATTATGTTATATTAATTCTTCAATATCTATATTTTGCGTCCATGTCAGACTTCCACTTACACATGTTTACCTAACAGATTATAAGTTGTAACTCAAGTTTGATCCTTTATTAATGACTCCTTATGTATATTTCTCTTTGTTATATGTGGGTGTAGGGCTGTCCACAGAAAACCGAGACCCGACCCACCCGCAAAAACCGGCCGACCCGGCCCGAGAACCGGCCGACCCGACGCCGGTGACGGTCGGCGGCGGGTCTCTGCCTCCAGAACCCGTCTACGGCGGGTCGGTTGGCGGGTTTTCTCCCCCAAAATCCGAAGAACCCGAACCGACCGGCGAAAACTTATAATCCGGCGAAAATTCCAGATTCCGGCGAGCAAAACCCAGATTCCGGCGAGGAAAACCCAGATCCCGGCGATAAATTTCCAAATCTCGGCGAAAAAACTATGATTCAGGTGATATTTCACGTAGATCTGACGAGATTTTGACCGGATCTAGCGAAATCTCAACAAATCCGGTGAGATTACCGCCGGATCTGGCGAAATCTCATAGATTCTGATGAGATTTTCGCCGGATCTGGGTTTTTCTCAGAGTTTTCTCGCCGTTTTCTCAGATGTAGGGGGCCGACCGATCCGTCCGCCACCCGTTGAAGTCTGACCCGGACCGATCCGTTTACTCCGGCGGTCGGCGGCGGGTGAGGTGTTTCAAAACCCGATTCAGTCGGGTCGGTTCCGGGTTGGGCACAAACCCGACCCGGACCGACCCGTGGACAGCCCTATGTGGGTGTGTGTGCGCGTATCTTGAGGGTGGTGGTGGGGTTGGAAGGGGGTGTTCAATTATGTTTATTTTTATGTTAAATTGGTAGTTGTGTGGTAGACAGCTTGTTGAATTTAATTGCCTTGAATATTTCTTATCTATATTGGGATTGATCTGGGGAGGTCAGCTCTGCTTACATTGGCTTTGCTGATTCCGCGGAATTAAGTACTTGAGAAAAAAAAATATATTTGTATTCATTCATTTTAATATCTAATGCAAGTGGTTTGAGGCATGGTTGTTGCTCAGTCCCACATGGATGTATGGCTGTCAACATTACATGAGGCCATAAAAACTGTCTCCTTTCTTTGTTTTTTTTTTTTTTTTATGAGAAGGACCTTTCTTTGTTGACTAGGCCATTGAGTTCTATAAATTTTCTTTCTTTGCCACTTGATATCATTATAAAATTTGTGGTTATTCTCGCCCAATACATAGTCATATATATATATATATATATATATAATTGTTAACTTCTTGTAACTTATATGTAGAGTTAACTTCTTGTGTGATAGAGCTGGTTTATGGGATGTGTCATATAATAGAGGGACAATTTTGTCTTCCTTTTAACTCTACACTCTGTTCTCTGAATCATCTGAATAGTTTGTTTCTTTCTAGTTAATTATTAGTTGTTGTTGTTGTTATTGTTGTTGTTGTTGTTGTTATATTTATATTATTATTCTTACTATAATAACTATTATTGTTTTGGGACTGACGTTTTTTTGTTGTCGAATAATTATTATTATGTTCTCATCATCTCATAATCTAAACAACCAACCATTACCAAATAGTCTTTAATATGGTATTGCTGCCCGAATTGCAAACAAAGCATGACCGACCCTGATACAAGAAGCACAATAAAATTTTAGAATTTTTTATTTTTCCAGATTTCATTTTTGAATTTTGAACTTTTCTTATTGAATTTTAATTTGAATTTGGTATTTAGTGTTGTTGAGGATTTTATGGGATGTAAATGTAATCCTTGAAGCCAATTAAAAAGAGGCTCTAGAAATAGCTTGGGATATTCTAATGAGGGAAAAGAAAATGAAACAAGAAAAATCCTAAGCTTCACATCACAACCTATAATTTGCCTGAAAACCTTAGGTTTCACCACCTAAGGTGCTTGGAATCACCTCCAAGCAGTGGTGAAGCCTAAGTTTTTTGGGTAGATTCTAGGCGGTGAAGCTTTGAATTTGTCATGTTTTATCTTCTTTTCCCTTATTTCTATTTTGCTAATTATTTTGTCCTGCATTAGACTCTGACCTATATTTTTCATCCAATTTCATCTCCCTCTCTCTCAAACAGTAACCTGCAAGCTGTTGAGTCATGTGACACAGTTGTTCATTTTAGGCATGGCTCACTGGGACCAAGTTAATTAGCTTGTGCACTGATCATCAATGGATTGACTGTTCTAAAAGTAATTGAACATTCATTGTATACACTGGTTTAGTGCAGTTTACATATGTTGCTCTGTGAAGTCATTTCACCAAATCTAGGACACTTAGCACACTATCACCAGAATTGTGCACTGCTTTAAGCATTGAGTGGATGCATTCTTCTTGGTCAAAAGCAGATATGTCTCATCCACTTCTCTACCTTATTACTGATGGTTTGGGTTCAATTGTTATAGTGTTTGTCATTATGCCAATGGTAATGGCAATCCTGGCCCATTATGGTTGGGTGATCAGAGGCCACAAATTATATTATCTAGCACTTCTCAGCATAGAAATCAGCAAAATGTTTCATAGAATTTTGGTTCGCTGTTTTTTAAGTGGTGGTTCATGATTGGCTTGTTCTTTATTCTTTTGGATGTTGGCAGGTGGGGCTTTTCCTGGTGGTAACAATGGCATGAATATTTGGATTTTCAACATATTTGTAAGTGAAATATACTATTTTGTTTAATGGGCTGCTTTTGCTCAAAGAAAGCTCACCCACAAGGGTATGAGGATCCTATCGTTCTTGCAGCTGAAACACCTTGTGAGTATGCTTCTTGACCCTGGTATACTCTTGCAACTTGCTGTTTGCATCTGCTTAATTTTAGTAATGAAACATTTTTATAAGTAAATAAATTCATTAAAAACAGAGAAAAAAGTGGTGGAACCCAGTGCACGGGCAGTATAAAAAGGATGGGCCAGTAGAAAAAATTCTAAAATCAACTTATCCATAAATTCCAAGAAATCTGTTGAAGTAGCTGAACTGGCAGCCTGCTCCCACTTGCGTAACATCATAAGAACAAGAAATTCAAGTTCACCATTGAGAGCTCATTTCCTTCAAAAGTGTGTGCATTCCTTTCTTCCAAGTACTCCACATCACATAATTGGAATCAATCCTGGTCATTTTTCAGATAATTTTGATTAAGAACTTGTATCTGGCCTCAACACCTTTTTCTAGGCATTCGTCACTGTGTTTCAAAACTATTATCAGATTGTAAGCTCTAGCCATGTTTTGTGTTACTAGTTAAAGGTCAATACATCCATACATTTAACTTAGTTTTTTTTTTTTTTTTTTTTTTTTTTTTAAGGTAGAGAGTTAATACATAGAAATAGTACAAGGTTTGGCATACCTCAAGTGCTGGAAATCTCATGTACTGAAAATTGACTTAGATAATTGATACAATGAAAAGGCGCTACACTGTAGTTTCGCTCAAATTCAGAGAGAAATGTCAGGTTAAACAATCAAAATACCCAAATCAGATCCAATATAATTATAAGGAGTTTCACATTACCTGGTGAAGAAAAGAGCATTCGAGTCATTTATGGCATAATTAGTTAGAAAGACAAGGGAGTTTCCAGGTCCAGTTTCAGCTAGATGAAGTTCTTTCAGTTTCAATCCATCATGCATGCTGCTAAAGTTACGACCATACCTGCTGACTCCTCACTGTCATGATTTGCATATCACCCAAAATTAATAGTTGGATTTCTGGATTTTTTTTAATAATTTTATAATTTTTTTCTTTGCAGTTACTGTCAATGAAGTAGAGGCCTTATATGAACTTTTTAAGAAATTGAGCAGTTCAATAATTGATGATGGACTCATTCACAAGGTGGGTTTGCTAGGTATGCAAAGGAAACTTGTAACAATCCAATTTGTGTTAGGCATATAATGTTATAGTTCCAACAAATTTAATATCTAGTTACTCTGATGGTTCTTAGTTGTTAAGTTTCTTCAAAATAATAATTACTAAGTTATCTTGTCTGCAGGAAGAATTCCAGCTTGCACTCTTCAAGAACAGAAATAAAAGAAATCTCTTCGCAGACAGGGTATGTGATCCTCACTCCTCATCTCTAGTTTCGTGATCTTTGATTTCATCCCTGTGCTGCTGATATGACGAGCTATTACTAGTGCTGAGAAAATAATATTATGTACTGAATTATTTGTAACTAACATATCGCTGCTTGGTAGATGTTGACATGATAAGGAAGTAGCAAAGGTTGATATTATTGTGATTCTAAATTGCTATTGGTGCTACAACATTGTAGCGTCCTCAACCTTTTTGTCACCCATATATGAAAATTCAACTTTATTTTGGACAAATGTAATAGTCTGCACTTGTTATTGTCTTCTTTCTAAATATATCAACCTGGTGTTTTCTTGTAGGTTTTCGATATATTTGACCTGAAGCACAATGGGGTTATTGAGTTTGGAGAATTTGTTAGATCATTGGGTGTCTTTCATCCAAATGCACCTGTAGAAGACAAAATTGCATGTAAGATTAGTTTTTCAATAAAATATATACAATCATGTTTTTTCAATTATCAGATTTCTGCTGTAAGTTAAACTGGAATAGTCATTCCAAGTAATTTATCTCTTTTCACCACAATATTGTTCAGACATTCTACAAAGCACATTAGCATCTACTAAAAAGGTGGAATCTTTTTGCAGTTGCTTTTAAATTATATGACCTGAGGCAAACCGGATATATTGAGAGAGAGGAGGTGAGTATTTCCGATTGGTTTCCTTCCCATCACATATCAATCCTGCAAATTCCAGTTTCTATAAATTTTCTTCGTTTTTTACAGATTACTGAAATTCTTCTACACTGAGGCTCATACAAGTTATACATATTTCTATTAATTTGAGCTAACAAACCTACTTAAAAGGGCTTGTATTACAAACTGCCATTATTTAGATTTAGTCTTTGGCAATTGTTTCATTGACTGTTACCTTTTGAATGTCATTGATTAAGGAATATGGCATGAAAATTTCAAGGTTGATGGTGGTAAAGATGTGTTTCTAAATCTACCTTGAGCAACCTAAGCTTACAATACTAAATTATTTGACAGTTGAAGGAAATGGTCTTGGCAATTTTGCATGAATCAGAATTGGTACTTTCAGATGATGTTATTGAAGTAATTGTGGATAAGGTGCAGATTTCTCTTACCTTTTCATCTCCACTTTTTTATGCTCATTCAAAGTATATATTCTAAACTCTCTTCTATTCCAATAGACTTATAATGAAGCAGATGCAAAAGGTGATGGAAGAATTGATCAAGAAGAGTGGAAGGAATTTGTTTTGAAAAATCCTTCTCTGATAAAGAACATGACTCTACCGTATTTAAAGTGAGTAATAAGTTCATTATATTTCTCAATATCCAGATCACCCCAGAACTTGCATGTTCTTTTTATGACTACCAAGTTAACTTTGCTTACCTCAGCCATTTGGTTGGATTTATATACAGTTAGCTTACTAGTGTTAAATCCTTGACACGCCAATATTTTTTTCCTACTTTCCAGGGATATAACACTATCATTTCCCAGCTTTGTTGTAACTTCTGAAGCTGAAGAATCAGAAATATGACTTGGAATTCCATAAAGAGGTATATATCAACTATTTCATGTCCCATGATGGTGAAATATTTTGAACTACCTTTTATATGATGGAATGTGGACTTTGGAGGATATAATCTCTAACCACAGTCGAAGAACTGAAAAGTTTGCAACTCCATGAAGCATAGCCAACAAACAAAGACTCGCTCCTCAGGCTGCACATTATCTTTGCTATTTTCAAATACATGTTCACGGAATGCCGGCCGGTACCAATAATTTGTATATAGGTTTCATTTCTAATTCTATACCGAAAGTTTTTAAATAAACTGTAAACTGAATAGAGATAAATGTATTTCATATTGTATATATTCCATGCTGCAAATTACTGGCTATGACTAATGAGAGGTTAATGCAAGGTGTTAAAACAAGTTTCTTAAAGGGACATAAATAATTTAATAAAGTTATCCAAAATTATTTACAATGGTATACAAAACGTATCAACTCAAAACTACCACTCATTTCATCCATATAATAAGAACTCACATATTCACCTTGCATAACTCTATTCTTTTTCACACAGAGAGATCTAGAGAACCCTCATTGTGTTATTTCAGCTGGTTTGGTTGGACATAAGAGTGTAAGATTTGTAATGCAGCATTGTAATGCTCTTTGTAGGGGTGATTGGCCCAAAGTACATATCTATGTATATATTGGGCCGGGGGCCCAATCCGAGGACATTAGGCTGTCTGAGGACGGATAATCACCTTCCTAAGAATCCATGTTGGTAAGCAAAGAGGTAGAGTAGGATCATGATCATCCCAGAAGGCAGTCTGAGGAAGAGTGCTTCCTCGGCTGAGCAAAGCCGAGGTCAGAAGGGGTGATCTGACATTAAGAGTAACGTTCTGGACAATTCTACTAATGAAGATAAGTATCAAGAAGAAACAGGAGAGAGGGAGGTTATGAAATACCTAAAGGGAAAGCTGCTACCACCACATTAAATACTCTGCAGCTAACTCTTTGGCCGCATTAATGAGGAAATGATACCTAAACCGTAACTTTCAACCTTACAATTACTACCCAAAAATTTCAGGAAGGTGTTGATGGGACATGGATCAATACCAACAATCTGATCTGCATGTGGAAGGTGGAGATGAAACAGGAAGATAGTATAAAATAGAAGAGAGACCCTGAGAGAAGGAGATTCAGAAATTAAGAGAAAAATACTGTAATAATCAAGAATTGAACTTGTAATCAAATTTAAGAGAAATATATAAGAACTAATCTCCTCGGACTGTGCCGAGGATGATTTTCTTCAGATTAAACCAGTCTATCTTCATTTTCTTGTCATCTGAATCCACTTTATTTGTTGTATGATTCATTAAAGCCCAATTTTCCAACTCACTTTTTACAAATTCATTGTATTGGGCTTTTTGGGCCTAAGTTCATTCATCCTTTGGATTAGGGACCCAAATTCTGTCCTTACACTCTTAATCTAAAATAGGTTTTGCTGTCTGTAGGCAGAAAGGGAGATCTAAAAGTGATTCAAAAATAAACTATATAAAAGTAAGAACTAAGAAGTTAGAGAGCTTCATGTTCTTTAACTTTGTCTGTGATTAAGTGTTGGAAATTGACTTGGGATTAAGGAGCCAACAATTTCATCAAACTTTGAGAGTATAATTAAAATTTTATTTTTAAAATTAACATAGTGTGAAAACGTAATTTCAATTAAAATTAGAATCCTAAAACATGCTCTTTAAAAAAAATGTGAGTCCACAAACACAATTTCCATTAGACTATAAAATTTGTAAATAGTTTTAAGATTATAGTATTTGTTAAATGGAAAAGTTAATGATTGTCTTAAGGGTGTTGGTTTAATAAATATTTTTATAAACCTTTTATGGAAAGAGAAAAAAAATTAATTTTTTTTAAATTTTTATATTTTCCATGAAAATTGTGCTAAAAATTTTTAAAAATAATTTATTAATAATTTCCTTAAGTGCATTTGGAAAAAAAATTAAAAGATAAATTTGAGGAAAAAGTTCTCAAATAATGTAGGAGGTAATAGAAAAAGAGAGATAATGAAAAAAAATAATAATAAAGTGAGACTTACACTAACCTTTTATACTTATCCAACTATAGTCTAATTAAAAGAAAAGTAATGCTAATGAGTGTCTTTAGTGCAATAATTAACAATCTATTTTAGGAAAGTTTTAACACAACTTTTATGAAAAATTGAAAAAATTATTAAAATATTAATTATTTTTCTTCTTTTCTCAAAAAAATTTTCTTTAAATAGATTGTTAACTATTATCCTAAGGGCATCCATTAGCATTTTCTATAAATAAAATAAAAAAAAAAAGATGCCCTTGACCCAAAAAAAAAACAAAAAAAAAAAAAGAATGAAGAAGAAGAAGAAGAAAGGTGAACCAATCAAATGCGAGTGAGTCAATTTCTTGTACATTGATCAATAAACTTGGCAGCTCTTTATTGGCCATTGGATGAACAATCTCAATCAATGGACCATGTCACCATATGAAGGGACAAAAAGTCATGTAGCTTTTATAGTAAACATGTGGCGTACGGACAGTGAATCAGCTTAGGTACCTTGGTTGCTTCTGACTCTCTGAGATAGAGTCGGTGTTTTTCTCTCTCTTCATAACATGCATCGCATTTTTCATGTTCTGAGACAGACGAGAAAGTGAACTTTGACAAGCACTCTCTACACACAAAACATATAAATTATTATCAGTGGAGGCGCCACGTTCAGGCCAGGGTGTTCTCAGGAACACCCTGACCTGAAAAAAATATATATATATAATAATTAAAAAAAAATTATTTGTTTACCCTCTAAAAAAAATTAGGAACACCTTCAACCAAAATTAAGAACACTCTCAACCAATGTTATTGATTCCGTCCTATTCCGGCTGAGATGTGAATTTCGGCGCTGGTACTGTTTTTGTATTTGACACAGAAGAGAAAAGAAAAAAAGAGTGAAGAAGTGGTTGTGATGAGAACGTAGAGGGTAAGATAAGGAAAAAGTAGAAAGAAGATGAGAATATAAGAGACTTACGGTAAAGATCTGGGACATTCAAACGAAGAAGATGAAGACTATAATTATAAAAAGAGAAGAAAAACCAACAGTCCAGACTCCTTTAGAATAGATGAATCTTAAAAAAATAAAATAAAATAAATCATAAGATCGGCAAACGTGCTAAGCCCAAATAGTTTCAAGTTTCAATGTATTGTATTGGTTTCCAGTTGTATCTAGAGTAGAATGCTAAAGGCTGTTTTTTTATTATTTAAAAAAAAAATAGTGAGTGGTTGATAAGGTGCTGGTAACTTATCAATACTCATCCAAGAGTAATATTTCAACTGTTTCTAGAATTTATATATATATATATATATATGAAATGTTACGTTTATAATATTTTCATAATAAATTATAGGTAGTTAGTTGTTATTGTTTTAAATTTGAAGCTAATATTAATAGCATGTTTGGGAGTTAAAAAAATGAGGGGGAGTAGAGTAGAGGGAGGGAGAGTAATTCAATTACCTTGTTTGGAAGTTTTTTAAGGAATGAGGGGGAGGGATTTGGAGGGGTATGGAGGGGTTTCAACTCCCTCTAACCCCTCATTTTTAATTCCTCCAAATTGAAGAGATTTGGAGGGAGAGTAGAATAAATAAGTTATTGGCCAAATGAATTCCCTAACTTACCCTTTTTAAATTAATAAAATTACTCTTTCTAAAGGGCTAATTACCCCCTTCCCCCTCCTTAATTTTAAAAACATCCAAACAATGTAGAGGGGAATCATTCTCCTCTACTCTCCTCCCCACTACTCTCCTTCCCTCTACTCCCCTCTACTCTCCTCCCTCTCTAAACTTCCAAACAAGCCATAAGATTACTTTTTTACCCTAGCAATAACAATCAGTAACAACCTGTCATTTAGAATTTGTTATAAAAATATTGTAAAAATGTTATGAACATATTATTTATATATATATATATATATGAAGTAAATGATTCTTTTTGTACATACAAGAGGTGCTTTGACTTTCATGTTTATTGTACATTTATACTGTTTATAACTATTCAAAATGTGAATTTTATTTATAAAAAAAGTATAAATAAATAATTTAGTCCAATTTTATTTAAATATTAAATTTAATTCATTATTTTATATAATAGTAATAATATATATATTATTTTAAAAAACTCCGAAATACTCTGAAACGTACATCGAAATAGGCCGATACCGAAATGACTCACTCAACTTTTAATTACATTATACATATTAATTATACACCTAACAAATTATAGAAGACAATTAATAAACAAATTAAACAACTAAATTATGTTAGGTTAAACAATAATGAAACAATACATTATAAAAGACAAATAAATTAAATTATGTTAGGCTAAATAATAATTAATAATTTTATAATTAAATAAATAACAATATAACAAATTATAGTTTATAAAAGACAAACAAATTAAAAAAACAACTAAACAACAATAATTAATAATTTTATTAATATTTCAAATGTACTTATAGTTTATTGTTTATTCTTTTGCTAGAATTATGGACAAATATTTGATAAGAAAATCACGTAGAAGACAATTGTAAATTTTATATATTTGCGTAATTTTTTATTATTGTTGGTGTTAATATACAGAATTTTTTTTTATTAGATAGTGTAATTTATACTTATTGAGGAATAGACAAAATTTCTGGAGCCGCGTTGATTATAATCGAAACTAATCTCAGCCTTCCCCTACTTCATCCATACTCCCAGGTAAAAACTCTCTCTCTCATACACATGCACACATTTGTCTGTGTAGATGTATTTGGAGGTGTGCTCTATTCTTCTTCTTATATAAATTTTCCTTTTTCCCTTTTTGAAGGCATTTGTTTGGTTGACTGAAATGGGTTCTCTTTTTTATCGTCTTTGCTTCTGGATTTTGTTGCTTAGGTATGTTCTTGAGTCCCAGCATTGGAAAATCTCCAAGGTTTCCAAAAATTGCTAATTTCAATCTGTGCATATAGATTTCTGGATTGTATCAGAAGTCAAACTACTTAATCTTTCACCTTCATTCTTTGTTTTTTAATGATTGATCAATTTTCTTGTTCGGCTCCTGGATGGTAATTCTGAATATTATGATCATAAGCAAAGTTCTTATTTAGTTTCAACAACAACAACATCTTAGTTCCACAATTTTGGATTGGCTATGGATCTTCAACAGAATCAGGTGTCAGTAGTTGATTCATTCATGATAAAGTAATTAAATTTTACCCAGGCCATCAACCGACCATAATTTCTTTTTCTTTTGTAACATTTATGATTTCCTTAAAGAGCTATATTACTCTAAAATTTCTGATATTTTCATAGAATATCTCAAAAACAAAAGGTAGGTAGCAATGTAGCTTTACAGAATTAAGCTTTGCTGTTTCTGGGGTTCTACATCTAGCATGAACGATTGTGATTTTCTATTATCCGGGACATTGCTTAATCAAAAAAATTAAGCCTATGGCTTTGGACGTTCTTTATTTTTCCTTAATGTAGGACTGCGGCTTAAACTTGTATGCTCACATGTGAGTCCTTAATTTAGCATATAAGGACACACTTAACCCAAAAAATTTAAGCTTATGAGTTCGTGTCCAAATATGTTATATTAATTCCTCAAGTTCTATATTTTGCGTCCATCTGAGACTTCTACTTACACATGTTTATACCCAACAGATTATAAGTTGTAACTCAAGTTTGATCCTTTATTAATGACACCTTATGTATATTTTTATTTGTTATATGTGGGTGTGTGTGTGTATCTTGAGGGTGGTGGTGGGGTTGTGAAGGGGGTGTTCAATTATGTTTCTTTATTTGTTAAATTGGTAGTTGTGTGGTAGACAGCTTGTTGAACTTGGTTGCTTTGAATATCTCTTATATATATTGGGATTGATCAGGGAAGGTCAGCTCTGCTTACATAGGCTTTTGCTGGTTTTGAGGGATTAATTACTTGAGAAAAAAAAAATTTGTATTCATTCATTTTAATATCTAATGCAAGTGGTTTGAGGCATGGTTGTTGCTCAGTCCCACATGGATGTGTGGCTGAGCTTGAGAAAATATTTTACTTGCTTATGGTTGTCAACATTACATCAGGCCATAAAAACTGTTTCTTTTCTTTGTTGACTAGGCCATTGAGTTCTATAAAAATTTTTTCTTTGCCACTTGATATCATTATAAAATTTGTGGTTATTCTCGTCCAATACATAGTTTTATATATATATATATATATATATATATATATACATATATAAACTGCAATTGTTTAACAACAAGAGGACATATTTTTCATCCCCAAATTATGGGTATTTGATGAATATGCTTCCAAAACTGATCAGGAAGTCAATTTGTCACTATCTCTGCATTTGAAACAATATGAACTACTCCTGCAGTTCATGGACTGAATGATAAATCTATTCAATTCAAACTGGATATTTCAGAAGCAAGATTGATCATATATGTGCGCTATATAATGCAACCTTTACAATGTCAGTTGCTACTTAATAAAGTGACAAATAGCTTATATGTAGAGTTAACTTCTTGTGTGATAGAGCTGGTTTATGGGATGTGTCATATAAAGGGACAATTTTGTCTTCCTTTTAACTCAACATTCTGTTCCCTGAATCATCTGAATAGTTTGTCTTTCTAGTTAATTGCTAGTTATTGTTGTTGTTGTTGTTGTTGTTGTTGTTGTTGTTGCTGTTATATTTATATTATTATTCTTACTATAATAATTATTATTGTTTTGGGACTGACTTTTTTTGTTGTTGAATAATTATTATTATGCTCTCATCATCTCATAATCTAGACCACCCACCATTACCAAATAGTCTTTAATATGGCCTTGCGGCCAGAATTGCAAACAATGCACGATCGACCCTTATGCAAAGAAGCACAATAGAATTTCAGAATTTATTATTTTTCCAGATTTCATTTTTGAATTTTGAACTTTTACTTATTGAATTTGGTATTTAATGCTGTTGAGAATTTAATAGGATGTAAATGTAATCCTTGAAGCCAATTAAAAAGAGGCTCTAGAAATAGCTTGGGATATTGTAACAAGAGAAAAGAAGATGAAACAAGACAAATCCTAAGCTTCACAACATATAATTTGCCTGAAAGCCTTAGGTTTCACTACCTAAGGGTGCTTGGAATCACCTCCAAGCAGTGGTGAAGCCTAAGGTTTTCAGGTAGATTCGAGGTGGTGAAGCTTAGAATTTGTCATGTTTCATCTTCTTTTCCCTTATTTCTATTTTGCTATTCTGTCCTGCGTTAGACTCTGACCTATATTACTCATCCAATTGCATCTCCCTCTCTCTCAAACAGTAACCTGCAAGCTGTTGATTCATGTGACACAGTTGATCATCTTAGGCACGGTTCACTGGGACCAACTTAAATAGCTTGTGCACTGATCATCAATGGATTGACTGTTCTGAAAGTAATTGAACATTCATTGTATACACTGGTTTAGTGCAGTTTACATATGTTGCTCTGTGAAGTCATTTCACCAAATCTTGGACACTTAGCACACTATCACCAGAATTGTGCACTGCTTCAAGCATCAAGTGGACGCATTCTTATTGGTCAAAAGTAGATGTGTCTCATCCGCTTCTCTACCTTATTACTGATGGTTTGAGTTCAATTGTTGTAGTGTTTGCCATTATGCTAATGGCAATGGCAACCCTGGCCCATTATGGTTTGGTGATCAGAGGCCACAAATTACATTATCTAGCACTTCTCAGCATAGAAATCAGCAAAATGTTTCATAGAATTTTGGTTCACTGTTTTTTAAGTGGTGGTTCATGATTGGCTGGTTCTTTCTTCTTTTGAATGTTGACAGGTGGGGCTTTTCCTAGTGCTATCATTGGCATGAATCAGTGGATTTTCAACATATTTGAAAGTGAACTATACTAAATTGTCTAATGGGATGCTTTTGCTCAAAGAAAGCTCAACCACAAGGGTATGAGGATCCTATCGTTCTTGCTGCTGAAACACCTTGTGAGTATGCTTCTTGACCCTGGTATTCTCTTGCAACTTGCTGTTTGCATCTGCTTAATTTCAGTAATGAACCATTTTTATAAGTAAATAAATTCATTAAAAACAGAGAAAAAAATGTGGTGGAATCCAGTGCACGGGCAGTATAAAAAGGATGCGCCAGAAAAAAAAAAAAAAAAAAAAAAAAAAAAAAAAAAAAAAAAAAAAACAACAACAACAACAACAACAACAACAACAACAACAACAACAACAGCAACAACAACAACTTATCCATAAATTCTAAGAATCTGTTAAAGTAGATGAACTGGCAGCCTGCTCCCACTTGCGTAAACATCATAAGAACAAGAAATTCAAGTTCACCATTGAGAGCTCATTTCCTTCAAAAGTGTGTGCATTCCTTTCTTCCAAATACTCCACATCAAATAATTGGAATCAATCCTGGTCATTTTTCAGATAATTTTTATTAAAAACTTGTATCTGGCCTCAACACCTTTTTCTAGGCATTAGTCACTGTGTTTCAAAACTATTATCAGATTGTAAGCTCTAGCCATGTTTTGTGTTACTAGTTAAAGGTCAATACATCCATACATTTAACAAATTTTTTTTTTTTTAAAGGTAGAGAGTTAATACATAGAAATGGTACAAGGTTTGGCATACCTCAAGTGCTGGAAATCTCGTGTACTGAAAATTGACTTAGATAATTGATACAATGAAAAGGCGCTACACTGTAGTTTCGCTCAAATTCAGAGAGAAATCTCAGGTTAAACAATCAAAATACCCAAATCAGATCCAATATAATTATAAGGAGTTTCGCATTACATGGTGAAGAAAAGAGCATTCGAGTCATTTATGGCATGATTAGGAGCATTAGGTTAGAAAGACAAGGGAGTTCCAGGTCTGGTTTCAGCTATATGAAGTTGTTTCAGTTTCAATCCATCATGCATGCTGCTAAAGATATGACCATACCTGCTGACCCCTCACTGTCATGATTTGCATATCACCCAAAACTAATAGTTGGATTTCTGTTTTTTTTTTTTTTTTTTTTATAATTTTTATCTTTGCAGTTACTGTCAATGAAGTACAGGCCTTATATGAACTTTTTAAGAAATTGAGCAGTTCAATAATTGATGATGGGCTCATTCACAAGGTGGGGGTTTGCAAAGAAAACTTGTAACAATCCAATTTGTGTTAGGAATATATTGTTATAGCTCCATCAAATTCAATATCTAGTTACTCTGATGGTTTTAGTTGTTAACTTTCTCCAAAATAATAATTGCTAAGTTATCTTGTCTGCAGGAAGAATTCCAGCTTGCACTCTTCAGGAACAGAAATAAAAGAAATCTCTTCGCGGACAGGGTATGTGATGCTCATGCTCACTCCTCATCTCTAGTTTCATGATCTTTAATTTTCATCCCTGTTCTGCTGATATGACGAGCTATTACTAGTGCTGAGAAAAAAAATAATATGTACTGAATTATTTGGAACTAAAATATCGATGCTTGGTAGATGTTAACTTTATGAGGAAGTAGCAAAGGCTGATAGTATTGTGATTTTAAATTGCTATTGGTGCTATAACATTGTAGTTAGCTTCTTCACCCTTTTTGTCATCCGTATATGAAAATTCAACTTTATTTTGGACAAATGTAAAAGTCTGCACTTGTTATTGTCTTCTTTCTAATTATATCAACCTGGTGTTTTCTTGTAGGTTTTCGATTTATTTGACATGAAGCGCAATGGGGTTATTGAGTTTGGAGAATTTGTTAGATCATTGGGAGTCTTTCATCCAAATGCACCTGTAGAAGACAAAATTGCATGTAAGCTTAGTTTTTCAATAAAATACATATAATCATGTTTTTTCAATCCTCAAATTTCTGCTGTAAGTTAAACAGGATTAGTTATACCAAGTAATTTATCTCTTTTCACCACAATATTGTTCAGACATTCAACAAAGCACATTAGCATCTACTAAAAAGGTGGAATCTTTTTGCAGTTGCTTTTAAATTATATGACCTGAGGCAAACCGGATATATTGAGAGAGAGGAGGTGAGTATTGCCAATTGATTTCCTTCTCATCACATATCAATCCTGCAAAGTCCAGTTTCTATAAATTTACTTCATTTTTCACAGATTACTGAAATTTCTTCTACACTGTGAGGCTTATACATGATCCTATTAATTTGAGCTAACAAACCTACTTAAAAGGACTTGTATTACAAACTGCCACTATTTAGATTTAGTCTTTGGCCATTGTTTCATTGACTGTTACCTTTTGAATGTCATTGATTAAGGAATATGGCAGTGAAAATTTCAAGGTTGATGGTGGTAAAGATGTGTTTCTAAATCGACCTTGAGCAACCTAAGCTTACAATACTAAATTTTTTGACAGTTGAAGGAAATGGTCTTGTCAATTTTGCATGAATCAGAATTGTTACTTTCAGATGATGTTATTGAAGTAATTGTGGATAAGGTACAGATTTCTCTTACCTTTTCATCCATTTTTTCAAGCTCATTCAAAACTTCGAAGTATATATTCTAAACTCTTTCCTATAGACTTATAATGAAGCAGATGCAAAAGGTGATGGAAGAATTGATCAAGAAGAATGGAAGGAGTTTGTTTTGAAAAATCCTTCTCTGATAAAGAACATGACTCTACCGTATTTAAAGTGAGCAATAAGTTCATAATATTTCTCAATATCCATATCACCCCAGAACTTGCATGTTCTTGTTATGACTACCAAGTTAACTTTGCTTGCCTCAGCCATTTGGTTGGGATTTCTAAATTTATACAAGTGCTATTAATTTGTTATATACAATCAGCTTACTGGCGTTAAATCCTTGACACGCCAATATTTTTTTTTTTTTTTTCCTACTTTCCAGGGATATAACACTAGCATTTCCCAGCTTTTTTGTTACTTCTGAAGTCGAAGAATCAGAAATATGACTTGGAATTCCATAAAGAGGAATATATCAACTATCTCATGACCCATGACCGAGAAATCTATTGAACCTCATTTTATGTGATGGAATGTGGACTTTGGAGGATATAATCTCTAACCACAGTCGAAAAACTGAAGAGTTTGCAACTCCAAGAAGCATAGCCAACAAACAAAGACTCGCTCCCCAGGCTGCACATTATCTTTGCTATCTTCAAATATATGTTCACGGAATGCGGACTGGTACCAATAATTTGTATATAGGTTTCATTTCTAATTCTATATCGTAAGTTTTAAAATAAACTGTAAACTGAATAGAGATAAATGTATGTCATATTGTATGTATTCCATTATGCAGATTACTAACTATGACTAGTGAGAGGTTAATGCAATTAGTTAAATCAAGTTTCTTAAAGGGACATAAATAATTCAATAAAGTTATTCAAAATTATTTAGAGTATGTTTGAATACTGCTTATTACTGAAAACTGAAAACTTATTGCTGAAAACACTTTAACAAAATAATTTTTAAACTATGAATAGTGCTCGTGGGACCCAGTTTGGATGTTGCATTTGCTTTATTAAAAAACTTGCGGGTCCCTAGGGCTGTAAACGAACCAAGCCAATTGTGAACAACTCAGGCTCAGCTCGATAAAAAGCTCGTTCATGTTTATTTGTTTGTTTATAAATAAGTCAAGCTTGAGCTTTAGTTTTCGGCTTATTTTATAAACAAGTTGAGTCTAAGCAAAAAAATTTGTTCGTGAACAATCGGGCTCGATACAACACAAGCCAAGCTTAAGCTCGTGAATAACTTGATAAAAGGCTTGATATATATTTGCTAAATAAACTAAATATTATTACATTACACATATTTTAATAATAAAATGAGCAAGACTTAGGTATAGTACTTAGGTGCTATGTTTTAGGTTCCTCTCTTAAGATTCTGTCACGTGGCTTTTCTCTCATGAATAGAAGTGTATTTTTTAAGTTAAGTAGTCACATGACAGAATTTTAAGAGAGGAACCTAAAGAATAGTACCTAAAGTACTATACATAATTTTTGTCCTAATAAATTTTTCCCCGCATGAGACCACTTTTCATTATCCATTACTTTAATTTTTTTTCTTTCCTCTTTTTTTTTAAACATTTTTAGCAAAAAAAAAAAAAAAAAAAAAGACTGGAGACTTCACTTTTAGGGAGTGTTTGGTACATGTATTTTGTTATTTGAAAACATATGTGGAAATACGTGTAATTTTGTTTAAAAACTGAAAACATGTGTTGAAGTTTGCCTACCAAAGCCCTTAGTAATTCACGCTTTTTCTAGACTTTTCAATTTTCACTTCTAGAGTTCTCTAGTACAGTAGTACTTCATGCATGTTATGGACAACTGGACTTCACCATCTTAGGTGTCCTTTTGTTGTTTTTTCCTATTCTTTTCGTGTGTTACAGTTTAGTCATATACCAAGTATCCTTTCCCTTCTAGTTATCTGAATACACTATATCTTAATACAATTTAGTTTCTTCTCTCTACCGAAACTTCACAATTTAGTTCTATCATTGAACAAAAAAAAAACCCAATTCAATTTTATTAAAACTGAAATTCTCAGCTGTCACTCAATGAGTTCATGTCTATCCTATGCAGTCTGTAGCCTAAAACTCTTAGGCTCTCTTGGAAAGACCGAAGCTTTTTTGAGAAGCTTCAATCTTTCTCTCTTTTATCATCAGTTTCTTTCTTTCACCTAAATTTTCACAAAGAATTGATCAGCTCTCTCTCTCTCTCTCTCTCTCTCTCTCTCTCTCTCTCTCTCTCTCTCTCTCTCTCTCCTGAGGCCAAGAAATTCCACCAAATCTGCCCTATATCTCTTTGCAACAAATGAACAAGTCCTAGAGTGGGAAGAGTTAGATGCTAGCAAAGAGGATTTAGGGCCCGTTTGGTTTTTAATTTGTCTTCACTCAGTTTTCATCACTCAACTTTCATCACTCATCACTTAAGATACCTCAATTTTTCAAACTCCCTGTTTGGCACCTTAACTCAGACTCAATTTTTAACTTCAAAAACAGACCCATCACTCATCACTTGCAGCTGGGTTTCCCCAAAAAAAAAAAAAGTTACTGAAGGTTTGTCAAACATTGCGGCTGGGTTTCACCCAAAAGAAAAAAGTTACTGAAGAAGAAGTTCGTTTGTCAAACATTGCGACTAGGATGTGAGTTTAATTACAAAAATGTCATCATAACTCTGTTTCCATAACTTGAAAACACCTAAAATTTGTTTTCAGTTTCCATAACTTACAATTTAAAAATTAAAGAATTGAGTGATGGAAACAAAGGTTGAAAACCAAGCCAAACAAAAATTTTTTTATGGGTCCCATGTGTTTTGATAACTCAGTTATGAGTTTTGGATCATATCACTCAAAACTCCTCTAAACCAAACAAGCCCTTAGAGTCCTGTGTCTACCGAATCACCATGTAATGTGCAAAGAGCTCCGACAACAGCTCTAGATCCGATGTAGTATTTGGCATCACTACCGTCTTCGCTCTCTACCTCCATCCTCCAAGACGTTCATAGCCTTCTCTCACCATAGGTAAATTTTTATGTTTAAAAATTTTCTATATATTTTTATAGTTGTTTGCACTGTAGTTTGTTTTTTTTTTTTTTTTTTTTTTTGAGAAACACACACACACACACACACATACACACACACACACACACACACACACACACACAACGCACTGTAATTTGTTTGATATTGCAAAATCGTTTTGATTTCTAAGTTATGGTTGTTTATGAAATTTCTATATAACTTGGAAAAATCTTGTTGGTTGAATTCGTTTGATAATAACTTAACTTTGTAATTAGTGGATTGTGGTTATGGAGTCTGGTATGTAGTTTCGAATGGGTCTGTGCTTTTCTTTTCTTTTCTTTTCCTGAGGTGCAAAGTTCTCTATGGTTAGCAACTAAAAATGTTATAGTTTCTTTGTACTTAGCTTTGTTTTGTGCTATGTGCCATGTGTTTCTAGATATCAAATTTGATTTCTTGTTTATTCATACATGTTTTGGAATGTTAATTTATTTAGATTTGTAAAGTGGAGAGTCAACAAATGGATGCTGCTGCTACTGAAACTCTAGATCCAGTAATTAATATTAATGAGAACGAAGAATCTATAAAAAATTGTAAGTTCGTTTAGACCCCTGTAAACTAGATTGTTTAACCTAATTAATTAACCAAGTGAATACTTAGGTTTATTATTCAGATCTAGGTTAAACACAAATAATCATATCAAGTAAAGCAGCGGAAAGATAAATAACACAACGATATGATGACCCAGGAAAACCAAACCGGTAAAAAACCTGGGGAGGATTTAACCTAGCTATCCTCAAGGTAAAATAGCAAATCCACTAGAAAGAATTGAAGTTTACACAATAGCGACTTAGACCACTAACATCCTATTGCTACCCAATGTAGGAAACTTACTACCACGACCACGTGACAGCTCCAAGATCCACGGACTCCTTCTTTCTTGAATTCTTCAGCAATCCACAAGCGCACCTGCTTGTATTTCTTTAAGATCTTTGATTCTGCAACTAAATAATTTACCAAGCTCTAAACATAAGTCTTGAGTTTGTAAACCCTAAGTGTATGTGAAGGCAAACACCTCTAGATCTCACAATGAGATTCACAAACACAGCAAAACAGAACTCTAAAAACGTGGCTAGGGTTTTCCCTTATATACTCAGGGCAAAACATAAAACCCTATACATTAAATGGACTATGGCTGAGTTGGAAAATTCTGCAGAAAAACAATCTGCACGACTTTCGATCGATCGAGTCTAATTTTCGATCGATCGAGTCAGGCAGAAAGTGCACAGTGAATTCTGCATAAAACTCGATTCCAACTTTACATAAAGAGCCATACTTTGAGCAAGTCTAACACAAGACTAAACATTGTTTTGATCATGGTTTGCCAACATTACAAATTGAAGTTCTAATACATTAGTTCCTAATTCTTAGAACCTAACAAAAATAATGATGTCAAACTTGAAGAAAATCCATTTGAACAAAAGAAAAGGAAAAGGACTTCTGTGATTTGGAATGACTTTAATGAAATTATTCTTCCTGATGGAACAAAAAAGGTTCAATGTATTCACTGCCTTAAAAGGCTTGCCGACAATAATAATGGTGCAACAACACAATACCATAGGCACTTGAAAAGTTGTTTAAGTCATAAACTAGCCGATAAGAAGCAAAAACAGTTAGTTGTAAATGAAGGTGGGGTGGAAAGTGAGGTGGCAATAGCAAACTTTAAGTATGACCATGCCAAGGTCAGGGAAAAAACTTCACATATGATTCTTGTGCATGAATACCCTTTTAATATGATGGAGCATAAGGTTTTTAATGTTTTTATGAAAACTACTACTCCATATTACCAGAAAATTTCAAGCAATACTGTAAGGAATGATTACATTTCTACTTTTGAGTTGGAGAAGAAAAAATTGAAGACTATACTTGGTAGTGTCAATAGAGTTAGCCTTACTACAGATTTTTGGAAATCTGGACAAAAAATTGGGTATATTTGTCTCACCTATCATCTTCCCCTATAATTTCTAATGTCTTTTTATTATTTTTGGTTGTTTTGTATGCAGGTTGTTGGTTTTTTGATCTGGTGCATATTAAAGACCTTTTAGTGGAATACATTCCTAGATTTGTGAATGATAGATAGTCTTTTGTTTTAAAAAAACTAAATATTCTTTTTGTTAATGGCATGGTGTTTAGCATATGATAACTTAGCATATGGTGATATGGATACTTTTGAAATGTCATGTCAAGAGGGTCTTTTTTTTTTTTTTTTAAAGATTATAGTTGAACAAATGACAAATGTGGATTTAAGAATTGTATTTTGAACAAATATTAAAGCTAAAGACAAGGAAGTATGAATGGATAGATTTAATTATGTAAAGCTTTAATTTGAGCAATTGCTAATCATAGGTGAAATTAGAAGCATGAACAAATGAGTATATTATTTTATTATTTTTGTTTACTTGATTGTTAGAGATTTGAGCAGATTTAAGCACTTGATAATGTAATTTTGTTAGATCCCAAGCAAAAAAACTTGACTTGAGTTCAAGTTTGAGCTTGATGTTAAGCTCGAGCTTGACTTGATTAATTTATCAAGCTAAGCTGAGCTCGAGCTTTTGGGTTTTCCCACGAGCTTGAATTCAAACATTGTATTTAGGCTTGGCTCAAGGCTTGTCTTGAGCTTGAGCCAAGCTTGAGTATTTGATTTTATTAATGACCCAAACTCAAACAAACACTACTCATTTGAGCGTGGCTCGTTTATAGCCCTAGGTCCCGTGAACAGTGCACGGGACCCAGGGAAAAAACGCAAATGCGGCTGGCGATTGCTATCCAAACTCACACTTAAAATGGTATACAAAATGTATTAACACAAAACTACCTCTCATTGAATCCATATAATAAGAAGTTAAGAACTCACATATTCACCATGCATAACTCTATTCCTTTTCAGAGATCTAGAGAACCCTCATTGTGTTATTTCAGCTGGTTTGGCAGGACATAAAGAATGTAAGATTTGTAATGCAGCATTGTAATGCTCTTAATCTAAAATAGGTTTTGCTCTCTATAGGCAGAAAGGGAGATCTAAAAGTGATTCAAAACTAAACTATATAAAAGAAAGAACTAAGAAGTTAGTGAGCTCCATGTTCTTTAACTTTGTCTGTGGTAAGTGTTGGAAATTGACATGGGATTAAGGAACCAACATTTTCATCAAACTTTGAGAGTATAATTAAAATTATATTTTTAAAACATAGTGTGAAAACACAATTTCAATTAAAAATAGTATCCTAAAACATGTTCTTTAAAAAAAAATGTGAGTCCACAAACACAATTTTCATTAGACTATAAAATTTGTAAATAGTTTTAAGATTATAATATTTGTTAAATGGAAAAATTAACGATTGCTCTAAAGGTATTGGTTTAATAGATATTTTTATAAATGGAAAAAGAAAAAAAATTAATTTTTTGACAAATTTTTATATTCCCATGAAAATTGTGCTAAATTTTTAAAAAAATAATTTATTAATAATTTCCTTAAAGCATTTGGGACCAAAAAAAATTAAAAAATAATTTTTTGAGGAAAAAAAATCTCGAATAATGTAAGAGGTAATAGAAAAAGAGAGATAATGACAAAAAAAAAAATTAATAAAGTGAGACTTACCGACCTTTTATATCCTTTATACTTATCCAACTATCAGCTAAATAAAATAAAAAGATGCCCTTAAAAAAAAAGAAGATGTGAACCAATCAAATGCGAGTGAGTCACTTCTTGTACATTGATCAATAAACTTGGCAGCTCTTTATTGCCATTGGATGAACAATCTCAATCAATGGACCATGTGAAGGGACAAAAAGTCATGTAGCTTTTATAGTAAACACGTGGCGTACGGACAGTGACTCACCTTAGGAACATTGGTTGCTTCTGAGATACTGGAGGATTCTGTTCCTTTGTCTTCTATTGTACTTTATTATTATTTTATTTTTCAGATTACGTGGGTATTTTTCTGTTCAGAAAAACAAAAAGTTACAGAAGTCACAACAACTCACACGAGTAAATCTAAATCTAAATCATACAATTTTACTAAAGCAAAAATTACATTTTCGTCCTTACATTTTTACGCGATTCTTATTTTGATCCTTATATTTTATATTTACAGCTTTTAGTCATTGTTTAAAAAAACGTCTTCCACTTCAGTCCTTTCTGTCAGTGCCCTAAAGACACTGACCTACATAGCAAATAGAATTATTAAAATAACAATAAAAAATTTTATTTTATTATTAAAAAATAGCATGTCAGCATATAAATTAAAAAATTTATTTATTAATTTTAACTAAATCAAAAAAATAAAAAACAGAAATAAAAATAAAAAATCACAATAACTGAGATCAAAGTGTGTCTTGGACAAGAACAACAAGAATACAAATTCAAATTTAAGATCACAAAATTAAAATCCAAAAATTACAAACTCAAAAAATAAGAACAAAAACTAATTAATCCAAGAACACAATCTCAATCCCAAATCCAAGAACAACAATCACAACAAACCTAGAAATAAAAAAAAAATAAAAAAGAAAAAAAAAGAAAAAAAGAACACAAATCCAAAATATTCAATCCACGGACCCAGAAAAAACTTCAACCCAAAACTTCCTTATCAAAAACCAATTCCCCCAACCCTTCTAAAACATTCTCCAAGCTTCCTCTCTCTTCTAGAACTCAAACATTCTCTAAACTAACCCATTCTCTTTATCTCTTGATTTTGCTCAAACCCAAATCCAAACCCAAACCCAAATGCCTCAAGCTCCTCGCTCAGATCGGTGCTTTGTTCTCTCTCTGTGGCTCAAATCAAGAGATTGGTGCTTTGCTCTCTCTCTCGGTGGGTCTCTCTGTCTCAAATCGATGTCTCTCCCTCCCCGATTCCCTTTTCTACTCGCCCCTCCTTGTTTCCTCCCCTATCTACAGCCTTCCATAGTTTTGATCTGGGTTTAGAGAGAGGCTGAGATCGGTGTGGTGGTAGTTGTGAAACAAAAATCGGAGGTGGTGGTTGATGGTTGTGAAGCAATGGTCGATTAGGTCTGGTGGTGGGTCGAAGGGTGGGTTTGTTGTTGGAGTGGGTCGTGGGGTGGGTTTGTTGGGTCCGGTGGTGGTCGATTGGGTCCAATGGTGGGTCAAAGGGTGGGTTTGTTGTTGGAGATTAGTTTGTGTTTGTGTTTGTGTTTGGTTGGCAAGAAAGGGTAAGAAAATCCTAGAAAATTTAAGTTTGTGTTCTTATGTTTAATCTAAGTTTGTGTTCTTAGTTTAATTTTAATTTTGCTTTGTGTTGATTTGGTTGAGCTGGGTTTGTGTTGGTTGAGCTGGGTTTTTGTTCTTTTTTTTTTTTTTTTTTTAATTTCTGGGTTTGTGTTGGTTGAGCTGGGTTGGTTGAACAGAATTAAAATTTCTGGGTTTGTTGTGATTGTTGTTCTTGGATCTGGGATTGAGATTGTGTTCTTGGATTAATTAGTTTTGGTTCTTATTTTTTGAGTTTGTAATTTTTGGATTTTAATTTTGTGTTCTTAAATTTGAATTTGTGTTCTTGTTGTTCTTGTCCAAGACACACTTTGATCTCAATTATTGTGATTTTTTATTTTTATTTATGTTTTTGATTTTTTTGATTTAGTTAAAATTAATAAATTATTTTTTTAATTTATATGCTGACGTGTTATTTTTTAATAATAAAATAAAATTTTTTATTATTATTTTAATAATTCTGTTTGCCACATAGGTCAGTGCCGTTAGGGCACTGACGGAAAGGACTAAAGTGGAAGGTGTTTTTCTAAACAGGGACTAAAAGCGGTAAAAATAAAATGTAGGGACCAAAATGAGAATCGCGTAAAAATGTAGGGACGAAAATGTGATTTTCGCCTTTTACTAAAGGTGCATCCTTCAACGAAAACAGCAATCATAGAAAGCACACAATTTTACCAGTTTTTTTATAACCAGTTGAGGTGGCGGATCGGAATTTTGTAATATATCATTTTCACAAGAAACCATCGTTGGTATCATTTCTATTGTATACTAATTACAAATTTCCCCCTTAGTAATTGTGAAATTGATTGTGTTCCTCGATTTATTGAAATGTTGGCTAGAATCTTTTAGCCAAAATGGCATCATCAATTTTTTTTTTAATTTACTAAATTTTGAATTACATATTTGAGATAGTAATTTTTAAAAAAAGAGATAGTAATTTTAGATATTGTCCTTTTATTTTCTCCCAAAAAAAAAAAGATATTGTATTTTAAAGTTTAAAATGTTATATAATCTTTCAATTAAAGCATTTTGACAATACAGTGTAGAGGGACCATTAAGTACTTCCTCAATTAGGCGACGAAATTTCAATTTGTCAAAGCATTCCATACTGAGGGGAAAAAAATATTTAACTCTTTTTTATTATTATTAATATGTTTTTCTTCTCTTTTTTTTCCGTATTTTCCCTTTTTTTAGTGCCATCGATGATGTTCCTAATGGCTTTGTTGGTCCCCAAGTCTCCATTCCTTTCTTTCCCTTTGAATGAACCAAACTTTCTCTCATCAACACTCGCTACTACCATCGTCAATGGTGGCTTTCATGTTCCCATGAAAGTGTCTATTAAAAAAATAGTAAGGAATTGTTCGATATTTTGTATATCCAAGTAAAGTTGTAATACAAGTTTGTTATGTTGGTCCCAATGGAATGGATGGTAATCTCGTTAGAGAGGAAATCACCAACACGACAACAGAGATTGAAAAATCTAATGTACTGAATGAATGAGGAATTCTTGTATTTATAGACTCTTTCATGTCCTTTGGTAACACATCCCTTTGTGAAAAGATAAGTTTATCCAAAAGACATTTAATAACTAACTTAACATTAAATTTATTCCCAATTACAGATTGGTGAAAGAACACCATTTACTAAGTGGGTATTATTATACGAGTATGTGCACCATTTTACGGTGTGATCACCCGTTACTTTTATACACTAGCATGTTACCACTTAAAAAGTGGAAGAGTATTATTATTTCTTTATAAGAGATAGAGTAAAAGAAACAATAGAACAGCAAGTGGAAAAATATATTTGTTGTGTTTTCGTTTGATTTTTTTAGTAATTTAGTTGACCAAGATTCTAACTAAAGTTTCTATCTAACGGTTTTAGTGTTCTTGTTAGAAATTCAGCCAACAAAATTAAAAATTTCAAGCGAGATTATGCAAAATTTATTATCAAGAGTTGCACCATTTGATTAAAATGTTTGTAAACGTTGTTTCAACTGTTTTGTTATAGTTATAAACACTTCATTTATGACTTTTCATGGTTTATGTATGTTGTTTGAACTTTTTTTTATGAATATATTTTGATTTTCCTTAGAAACATAAGAAATCACGTGGGTCTTTTCAAAATTGTCATTTATAGAACCCAAAAAACTTTATTGTGTCATGGGGACAAATTTGCAATAATTCTTTGGCAAATTTAGTGTGGGGGTAACTATTGTTTGAAGATAGCAATTTTATTGTGTCTTTAAGCCTTTAAAGTTTTTTTGTTTGTTCATTAAACTTTCACTTATTTCTCTTATTGTTTACCCCTTTGATCTCCAACAAGAATCCCTTCAAGTGGATCAAGATGTTGGTTAAAGGTTTCAAAAACAAGTTATCATGAATTTAATGCTTGAGACACAAAATAATGAGAAAGGCAAAGAACAAATGGACGGATGGGATTGTTACTTTTCTTTTTAAGTTAGAATTAGAACGGACACTTATGGTCCTTTTGGATTGAGGGAGAAAGAGAGAGAGAGTAGAGTAGATTTAGTACAAAATTAGCTTATGTTTAGCCAATTTTACTCTACTCCCCTTCACTCCCCCTCCTTCCTCCCTCCATCCAAACAGGCTAATTCAACAAGCTCTAAGGAATGTTAAGATCGAATAGAATTGATTAATTGATACATTGCATGTATATTGGATATTATACAATTAGCAAATATAGAAATTCATCATATAAAAAGAAAGTTACAAACATAGCATTTTCATAATAAAGCTTGGCAAGCTATTAATAGTAGGTAAAAAAAAAATAATGTCAAAGAGGCGCTAAAATAAGAGCTAATAACAACTTATTATATTAATTTTGTTATAAAATTGCTGTAAAAATATTATGCTCGTAACATTACTTTCCATGTAAACCTAAACAACAAATTCATTATACACATGCATGACGTGATAATCTCTATGCACAATGCAAACTATAAAATTATGAATCGAGAGAAAAATGATTTTATGAGACGGTTTGATAAGACATTTTTCACATGTGTAGATTTTACATTAAACCAACTCATGAGATACATTCTTAAACCGACATCTTGTGATGTCAAAAGGAGCAATTCAAAACAAAACCCAAATTGGCATTTTCCAAATTCATAACAGATAGTCTTCTTTTTTTTTTTTTTTTTTCTTTTTTTTTTTTTAACAGATTAATTGAAAAATAGAACTCGACTGTAAAATCTGGGGGCTTCTTCTTATTTCAGGTTGTCGACGAAAACATTATAGTAATGATAAAAGTCCAACAAAACCCAAAAACACACAGATCTCACTCTCTCTCTTTCTCTCTCTATCTTGTACACACGCACACAAACATAGAAACTCCAATTTCCCAAGAATCCGATTCCTAATCCTCAATCAAGAACAGTTCTTCTTCTTTTTCCGAGGAATCCAAAATCCGATTTTAAGTATAACTGTCTCTTCACTTTCATGGAAGATCCTTTTCAGCTCTTTCCAAGGTTTTGAGTCAAATCAAATTCTCATTTTAACTTTGAAAAAAAAAAAAAAAAGTTTTTCAAGCTTTCTTTTTTACATATTAGTACTATTTTTTTTTTTTTTTTTTTTTTTTGGTTTTTACGGACAATACAAAAGTGTGGGTTCGGTGCAGGTTCGTATTTTGTGATCGGATCCAGCTGATAATTTCCGAGAACTTTGTCAGAGTGCTAATTCGTGGAGTTTCATAGTAGGTTAGAGCTATTTGAAAATTATGTTCTAGTTAATGATTATGCATTGATTTTACTGTGTTTGGTTGTTGAGAAAATGTAGGAAAACTTTTGACCACTAGCATTAAGTTTTTATGTGCTTATTTGAGATGGGTTTTAGTTTTTATGTTGAATTGCTAACCTTTGTTTTTGATTGCTAGAAAACAGTGCAAAAAAGCTTTATTTTTTATAATAATAAAAATGTTCTGATTTCACTCTTAGATTTTACTGTTTATGCTTTATGAATTTATTGTATAAAGTATAAACTTTTAGTCTCAGTTATGTATATATTTTTTTGGGGGGTGCATTTAATGAAGAATCTAAGCCCCATATAATGAAGAATCTAGGATATCATATCAGTTATTAAACGCTTTTGTTATTAATGTACAGTTTGTGATCTTGTTGGCTCTAATCACATTTGATTCATCAATAAAGTGTATGTCTTTTTTGGGTTCCAATGAAAGGTCATCACATTTGTTTGATTAATTTATCATTAATTAGGTTCAGGTTCTGTTTCAGTTTTTTGATCAACACTTTTTAGTTAATTGGTGATGCAATCAGTTGATGAGGACAAGAAGAAGACTCTGAAGCGTTCAAGATCATTTAATTGCAATATGCCTCTGACGGACTCAAGCGTTACAGCTACTATTGATGATTGTAATCTTTTCCCTGTCGAAGAGATTGTGCAGAACCCGTTGCCCGGTTATGTGGCACCTACTTCAATCAGTTTCAGTCCTGATGATAGTATAATAACTTACTTGCATAGTCCTGATCACACTTTGAAGAGGAGGGTTTTTGCTTATGATGTCAAGACTGGAAAACAAGAATTATTTTTCAGTCCCCCAGATGGTGGGCTGGATGAGAGGAATATATCACCAGAAGAGAAGTTGAGGAGGGAAAGATTGAGGGAGCGTGGGTTGGGAGTTACACGGTATGAATGGGTGAAGACAAGCACAAAAAAGAAAGAAATCATGGTGCCTTTGCCAGCTGGGGTTTGTTCCATTATCCCTTAGGCTAATAATCTTATATATTATGTTTTTATTGAATTACATGATTAGTGCTACTCTTTGCTTTTTTGAATCATTCCGCTTTCTTCTACAAAAACATTTTGATATAATTTCTTAGACTGAGAATATCTTTTTGGTCTTAAAGGGTTTGTTGTGCTGTTAATATTTTAAGATTCAAGAGGATAAGTTCTTTGGATTCATTTCTCTTGTTTTATAATAAATGTATGGTTATGACCATTAATTAGTTGGAAATTAGAATTGACGCAGGAAAAATGTGTTTAAAGTTCATGTTTTCATTGTGGGTAGGCTTTTTTGTTTGGTGGATTAGGAGGGGGGACTAATGGATCTCATGGACCTCATCGTGGCATCGTCACAATACTTTTTTCATGTTGCTGCCACCATATGGCAACGCAACCACCTCCATCACAACCTCCTTTAATGCCCCTACTGTCACCACCTCCATTTTTGAAATTATCCGACCATTTCCACACCCTGATTCTAACTCCATGACCAAAACCATCTCTGCTGTTATCCCCCTTTTCAGCATCATCACCACCATCAACTCCTTCATACTACCTCTACTATAACTATATAACAACCTTCAGCTATATGGCCTTCAGCACAGTTTACACCTATTCTAAATTACTTAATTTACTGTTCACAATTTAAATAATGTGGACTTTCCTCCACCATGTTTCACTTCTTGGGTTCTCCATCAGAATTTGTTAGAACTTTCTGGATGGCAAATGGATTTGTTGTAAACACATTAGCCTATACCGCATCTGTTTTGATCCTTGAGACTGGAGTTGCATTAGGTGGGCAGCTGATGCAAATTTTTTTAAACAATCCTATATGAATAGATTGTTGGAACTAATACTGGCAATGAGATATTTGAATTTTCTGTTATATACATATTATTACTGTTAGTTGGAACACACCTGATACTCTACTCACCCTGCTTTCATCAGATAATTAAACCTGTGAACATGTTCTGTTTTATTATAAACTGAATTTCTCTTCTGTATTTCTGGTGTTTGAAATGTTTCTAACTATTAATAATGCCATCAATGCAATCACTGCTTCTTGACCTTTTACCACCTTGTCACTTCTGTTATAATACTGTGGGATGTATTCAATATCTATGTTTTGGGGCTAATCAATAGATGCTAACTCTTTTTATTTTCTGTTTCCTACTAGTACTGTTAACTTGAATTGATCTGGTTTCCACTGATGATTTGGTATTCTATCTATGGACAGATTTATTTGCAGGATTTTTCTTGTTCAAATCCAGAGCTCAAGCTTCCAAGTGAACTGTGTTCACCAATTATTGATCCACATCTATCCCCAGATGGCACAATGGTTGCTTATGTAAGAGATTCAGAGTTGCATGTTCTCAATCTCTTGAACAATGAATCAAAACAGTTGACAAATGGTGCCAATGGAAATTCTTTGGTATGTACAATGCAGGTTTAGATTTTTATGATATCATTGATACTGGATGCTATCAAAAACTCTATGATTTCTGTGAAGTAATGCATAAATTTTCACACCCAATTCTTTGTTTGTAACTGATCTGTCTGTCCTAATCCCACTATTAATGTTCTGAACTGTTTTTTGCTAGTGAGCCATTTTAAGGTTGGATAATTGAAGCATTGGAGTCTATTACAGCCTTTACTTAATTTAACTCAGGAAGCATTAGCTCCCAATAACTTTGGTTCAGCTTTATGTATCTAGTTTCACCTTCTTAGGGCCGGATCCTCTCTTAGATCTTTGCCAATTAATTCTTTTTTCTTCACCTTGCCCCTTTTTTTGTTTTCTATCATTTTTACAACTCCACTTTCTTTGGAAATTATTACTCTTTTCAAGGTTGTGAGACTAAAGTCAGAATCGTAAGTTTTGAAACTAGGAAGCTTCAAATTGCCAAACCAGTGCAATGGGCTTTTGGTTATTGTGTTGCCGATTGTTTGGTTTACTAATGACTTTCTTTTTCCTTGTTAATTATGACACCATTTTTTGTGTACTGCAGACTCATGGCCTTGCTGAATATATAGCTCAGGTGAGAATTTCATTCTATCATCTTTCCCTCTTTGTGCATATACAAAGTCAGGCAACTGTGTGGTTTTGCTTCTTGTAATTAATTCCTGCAGTGTACAAATGTTAAAAAAATTGCTTTCAGAAGCAAAAAATGCAATTCAGAAAACCACCATTGTTTATTTATTGGTGGTGTTAAGATTTTTTTTATAAATAATAATTTTGAGAAAATATTGCTGACTGCAGGAGGAGATGGATAGGAAGACTGGGTACTGGTGGTCATTAGACAGCAAATTCATTGCATTCACACAAGTTGATTCTTCTGAGGTACCTCTTTTCAGAATTATGCACCAAGGTAAAAACTCAGTTGGCTCAGAAGCACAGGAAGACCATGCTTATCCTTTTGCCGGAGCTACAAATGTTAAAGTTCGCCTTGGAGTGGTTTCTGCTGCTGGAGGTCCTATTACTTGGATGGATCTTCTCTGTGGGGGATCGGATCAGGCAAACAATGAGGAAGAATATTTGGCTAGAGTCCACTGGATGCTAGGAAATAATCTCACAGCTCAGATTTTGAACAGGTCTCACTCCAAGCTAAAGATCCTTAAGTTTGATATCCAAACAGGCCAAAGGAAAACCATATTGGTAGAAGAAGAAGTTACATGGGTTAGTTTACATGACTGCTTCACACCTCTGGACAAAGGAGTCACCAGATTTTCTGGGGGATTTATCTGGGCAAGTGAAAAAACAGGATTTAGACATCTTTATCTGTATGATGCAAATGCGACATGCTTAGGACCTCTCACTGAAGGTGACTGGATGGTTGAGCAAATTGCTGGTGTAAATGAGGCTGCAGGGTTTGTGTATTTCACTGGAACTTTAGATGGGCCTTTGGAATCTAACCTTTACCGTGCTAAACTATTCCCATATGGAAACAACCCCCTGGAGCCACCAGTGAGATTGACTCATAGTAAAGGAAAACATGTGGTTGTGCTTGATCATCATATGAGGACTTTTGTGGATATCCATGATTCTCTTAATTCTCCCCCTAGGGTTTTAATTTGTTCTTTGGAAGATGGAAGCATAATCACGCCTCTGTATGAACAGCCATTTACCATTCCAAGATTCAAACGGCTTCAACTTGAGCCTCCAGAGCTAGTTGAAATACCGGCAGATGATGGGACTACATTGTATGGGGCTTTATATAAGCCTGATGTAACAAGATTTGGCCCTCCACCTTACAAAACCTTGATTAATGTGTATGGTGGTCCAAGTGTACAGCTTGTTTCTGATTCATGGATAAATACTGTTGACATGAAAGCACAGTTTCTACGAAGCCAGGGCATCTTAGTTTGGAAGGTCAGTATCTTCTGTAAAAACTTATGTTTTGTTTACATGATATTTCATTTATAATACTTCTAGAAATAGCGAAAAAGGATATGATAAATAGGAGGGTAGCAGAGTGTCTGGTCTTAGATAGGATATAAGGAAAAAAAACGAGGACACATTTAACTGAATCAAATTAGTTGATATAAGGGATTCATAGAACTGCCCTCAAATAGATAGGATTATGGCTTAGTTGAACATTTTGACTTATACTTCTTTTCTAACAAGTACTTTAGAATTAAACACACCCTGGTTATGCAAGGCTTTGTAGTGTACATGCACATACGTACGATCATTGTCCAATTAGTTGCCTGTCTAAAACATCTGTATAAGTTATGCTATCAATTTACTCAATTATGTTGCTAACACACAGGAAGCCCATGCTTGATGAACTTCCTTTTTTTTTTTAATAAAAAAAAATTGAATCAGTGATGTATATTAGATGGATGAAGATATTGTATTGGTTATGGTGCATGCAGAATGCTTAGGTGATAACTTCACCTAACCCCCATATCTTTGAATATAGGGGCATGGCTAAACCATGAGTGCTCATATTTTGTTAGTTGCTTTGTTAGGTGGGGTTCATGGTAACATGTTGGACGATGCTGTTATGTTTATGAGACATGGGTATTGCATCTATGTATAAAAAGTATGAAATTTCAGTTAGATTAGGTTTTGTTATTCTACCCCTGGTCTGGTTATCTGTCCCATTCCTGAAGTGTTTTGAAGTGTCAAGCATATGGATAAAAACTGTCTCCTTCCTGCTTCTCTAATAGATTTTATCATTACCATGCCATTTTTTCAAAAAACGAAAAATTCATCGTTGTAAATATTTTACTGTTTACAGATGGACAATAGAGGAACTGCGCGACGTGGACTGAAGTTTGAGGGCTCTCTAAAATACAAGGCTGGTCAGATTGATGCCGATGATCAGCTGACTGGAGCTGAATGGCTTATCAAACGAGGGCTAGCTAAAGCTGGCCATATTGGCGTGTATGGGTGGAGCTACGGCGGATATCTCTCAGCTATGACATTGGCCAGGTTTCCTGATGTGTTCCGTTGTGCTGTGTCTGGTGCTCCTGTAACATCCTGGGATGGGTACGATACATTTTACACTGAGAAGTACATGGGATTGCCTTCTGAGAATCCATCAGGTTATGAAAAAGGCTCTGTGATGCACCATGTGAAGAAGATGAAAGGGAGGTTGTTACTTGTGCATGGCATGATTGATGAAAATGTACACTTTAGGCACACTGCAAGGCTTGTGAATGCACTTGTGGCTGCTAGAAAGTCTTATGAATTATTGATTTTTCCAGATGAACGTCACATGCCACGCCAGCATATGGATCGAATTTATATGGAAGAGCGGATTTGGGACTTCATAGAGAGGAGCCTGTGAAAGAGTAAACAAGGTTTTGTTTATATCTTTCCAGAGTGAGATTTGTGTTTTCATTTCCTTCTATAGGCGTTGTAAAGTATGGAAGACCTCGTTGTTGCACATTTTAGTCCCTTTTAATAAGCCATATGGCGATGTTCATGTATCAAAACCCACATGATGCAAAATTTAAAATTCGGTAGAAATCATTCTCAAAAGAGCATAAAAAAAGAAAAAAAAAAATGCCCATCAATGTTTTGGATTGGACCTTTATTTTTTATTTTTTGAGAAATCAGTGAAAAAAGATTTTATGAATGAATTTAATCAATTTGGAATACAAAATTCAACTCATAAGGTAGATCTTCTACCCATACATCAAGATTTGCAGATAAATTGCTTTTCTACCAAGGGTATGAGCAAACTGGTTGCCCTCCATTTTACATGTTTGAAGCTATATTTATGAAAAACATTTTACAACATTCAAATCTCTTCAATAACATGACCAAACATAGTTTTTGATGAATCTTGGTTGTTGAAAGCTGTGACAACTCTCTTACTATCTCCTTCGAACTCTACCATAGAAATGCAAAGTTCTCTAGCAAAACTTACTGTCCTACTAGCTGCCAAGGCTTCCACCAAATCTACTGAGTGAGGTAGCGGAATATTTTGGCTAAGGGAATGAGCAATCGGATTGGCCCTTTATCTATACAATGCAATTTAACCTTTAACAGTCTACACTAATGTCTCACCTCTAAGAATACCAACCGCAGGGTTGGGTCAAGGTCAACACCAATGACGATAGATATGAGGACTACTTGCTATGAAATCGAACTTGACTCATTGACAGCTATTGAAATGATTAAATTAAACATGACCACCAAATTAGCTACCTTTTTTTTTTGTTTTTTGTTTTTAAATAAAAGACAAATTTTATTGCTTTAACCACTGAATGAATTTTTCAATTAAAAAAAAAAAAAAAACTGTTTGAGTAGTTATGATATCATGCTTGCTAAGTTGTTGACCTCTTGCAACTAAAACATAAGATGGAAAATACAGTACAAACACGTATACAGACGCTACTGTTTACTAGTGCTTAATAACCCATGAAATTTGCCAATAAATCATAGTACATGACATGAAAAAACATTTTACACCATGTAATTTTGGTCAATTGTTATTTTTATCCACTAAATCTAAAAATTGTCATATTAGTCCATATAATGTTTTGCCTGATGTAAATTAATCAATTTTAAAATGCAAGATTCACATTGGTGGAATGATTATAGAGGGAAGTGACAGGTTTCTCAGATAAAGATTGGGTTTAAGTTCATAGCAAATGTAAGAATGGTTAAAGAGAAAGTCCATTATAATTCCTGTATGGTTAGTTTGGCTAAAAGTATTTAAAGATGAGGATTTGGATTTCATATTTTGGATTACATAACTTAAATAGAGTATGAACTGATATTATTGTTTTTTTTTTTTTTCCTATTGATAAATTTATAGATAGATTTGAATTTTAGTAATATATGGATTTGAAATGATTAGGTGTAAGACGTTATTTCAAATTAAATTATTAAATTTATATCAAGTAACTTATACCGTCATACTAGTAATTTATTCGAATGTAGAAAGAAGTGCATGTATTTAGAGACAAAGTGACTCTGAAAATAAGCAGAAGGAAAATTAGGTGGATCTTTTAGATCCTAATCCAAAATGTATATGTTGGGGACATCTATTTTTGATGGAGCCAATATTATAGACATTTCTTTTCTTTTTTCCTTTCAAAAAACAATTGGGTAGTTCATTCTAGTTATGCTCATAATCGTATTGAGCTATCGTTTAAAAGTTACTTTTGGTTTTTGGTTTATTGAGGGCTAAGGCATGAAACTTTTAATTGTTCACATTTTATTTGTTTCAATAGAAAACTTTATGTGAAAATAGTTTTTTTGCATTTTCTTGTATTTGGTAGTATAAGGGGAAAAAAGTCAATGAAAAACTGTCTCTTAACAAATTTCTCTTGGTTAGCTTAATGTGAGACAGTTTTTTTTTTTTTTTTTAGTAAATAATGTGAGATAGAGTTGAGAGAGTTTCAACTTGTTTTTCACTTTTACTAGAAAACAATTTTATCTCACTTGAAGCTAAATAAGGAAATCAACTAGTCTATCTCACGCAAAATAAATAAGGAAAGTCAAGAGATAATTTTCCAACTTATTTTAAGATCGTTACCAAATATAGGAAAATAAAAAACTTTTCTAGAAAAATATTTGTTGAAAAATTATTCATTTTTCAAAAAATATTAATGCCGAAACAAATGTAAGAGTAATATCAAGCCTAATGTGAGTGCTCAACACCCCAAGGGTTAAAAAAATAGGCTCACAATATTGGATAGAGGTAGATTTTTACTAATTTTGTTATAAATCTCACAATATTAAGGTTAAGAGTTAAAATTTTTTTGGTTTAGAATGTGTTCAGATTAATTTATTATTATTTTTTGCTAAATAAAGACTTTATTAAAAATCAAAGAGGAGGATTACAAAAAAGAAGTCCTGAGACTATCTTTGCCTAAAGCCTTAACAAACGAGGCTAAAGACTAGAGAGAAGAACCGACCCTGTCCACTTGAACAACGCTACCTATTGGACCAGAAGATGGGTAGGGTTATTTCCTTCTTTTTATACAAAAAGAAAAAGAGAAAGATTCAAAGGTCTCGAGCACTAACAACTGCTTTGCTCAAGTGGGGGGGTTGAATAAGAGTTTTTATTTTTATTTTTTTAGGCTGATTTTTTTTTTCTTTTTTTTAAAGTAGGACCAAATGATGTGTGGCGAAGACATTTTTTATATGAGTTTTATCTCATGCACGTATATTATGTAGGGAAACAAACCGTAAAAAATGTTAATAATCATGACTCATCATGTAATATGATTTGAACAAAAATACCAAAAATTCCTGTCAAAACTTAAATTTGTTGAGGAAAATAAATTTTACAGTACTATTTTTTTAATGTATACAATTCGAATCCAAGCTAAAATACTTTCAAATTAGCACCCAAGGGAAAAAAATAAAATAAAAACACACGTCACATTTTTTGTTTTGTTTTTTTTTTTTTTCATTTTTGGATTGATCCAAGTTCACATTTAAAATGACTATGTTCTATATTTTTTTAAAAAAAAATTCAAAATTAAAAAAAAAAAGTGATTATGATATGAAACAATGACAATTGGCAAGAAGCCATTGGTTAAACTACGTGGCGAAAGTATTAAAGACGTCTTGGTGGACAAGTTGAAACTGTGGATGTGCATAGTGACTTAGTGAACACGTTATTTTCATCAGGATGGACGTCCGTTACCATAAAAAAGATTATTCTACATGTGTACCTTATCCGTACATTCGGTAGATGCCAATATTATTCTAATTCTATTAGGATAATGATTAATGACGATGAATTTAAATTTATGAAAATTAATCTATTCACCACTTATCATGTGTTTAAATTGTGGTAGTGTGTGGTCCTAAGTCCTAACGTTTATTGTGTTTTATAAAGCTTTTTTTTTTTGGTCGGAGCAAAACGTTAATTTATTTTTTATGTAAATTAAATTCAAACTCAGATCTCTAATTTCTCTAATTTGTGGAACAAATTAATTAGAGATTAAATTCTATAAAGATATGGTGTATAATCCAAGTTTTACACTCTCTAATCTCAATATGTCATAACATCATATCACATATTAAAAAATAAGTACAATATGAGGTTTATTCTTTCCCAATACCAAAAACTTATTGATGTCTTAGTCTGATGATAAATAGCTATCATCAAGAGCGGACGTCAGAAGTTGCAACTTTCTAAAAAAAAAAAAAAAATCAATCACACTCAATCAATTTTAATATTCTTGAAAATCCAATTAAACTAAAAATTTATTAGGATGTTACGGTATTAAATGTGTTAGGATATATTGAGTTTTAAGTAAAAAATTTAAGTTAATAATTTTTTATTGAATAATATAAAACATAAGTTTTATGCCTCGTTCTTACCAAATTTATACTCAAATATTTAATTCAGGTGACAAAATACTTAATCTGTAGCATTTTTATTTTTAATATAAAATATATGCAAAGATTTTTTTTTTTTTTTTGAGGATAAACGGCAGGAAATAGGAGTATATGTAAAGAGTTGAAGCTAGTCAATGTAGGTAGATTTTTTTTAATTTTTAATTTTTAATTTTTTTTTGTGTCTGAATAGTAAAAATTCAGATAGAAAAAAATGATACGAAGGGTCTGGAATGCTCTATACTTAACTCAGTAAACTTAAAGCAAACACAATGCATAGTTTACAAAAAGTGGACTATTATAATTATTTTTAACTTTGTATTGTACGTACGGTTTTTTTAATATAAAAAGTATCAATTATTATATGCTCACAAATTATAAAAGAGCTTTATTTTTTATACATCCGTACAAAAAAGCCGATTAACTTTGTTAGAGCATCCACAGCAGTAGATGTAAATTTCTCACATCTATGAGCATCCACAATAGTGGAGCTATATTGCTATAATATATAGCAATATAACTCCACAAGCCCCAAAAACACAGCTCCAGCAGTGGAGCTAAAATCTTATATTTTAGCTCCACATGAACAGTGCACATCTATAAATAAATATGCATTGTTCATCAAAGCTAAAAAATAAATTATTATTTTATTAACTTCCTCTCTCCTCTCTCATTTAAAAACTATTTTCTCTCTCTCTCTCTCTCTCTCTCTCTCTCTCTCTCTCTCTCTCTCTCTCTCGTTCTTTCTCTCCTCTTTCCGGCTTCTGTTCTTCTTCTTCCTTCTTCCTTCACTTTTTTTTTTTTTCTCTCCCTCATCGCCGATCTCATCTCACACCGGCCTCATCACCGATCTCATCTCACACCGGCCTCATCACTGATCTCATCTCACACCACTCTCAATCGCCGATCTCATCGCCGACTCATCCATCGCCCATCTCCATCGCCGACTCATCCATCGCCGATCGTCATCGCCCACCTCGCCGATCTTCATCGCCGTCCCACCTCTCTGGGTTTTGCTAGTTTTTTTTTTTCTTGCTTTGGACTGGTGGTGGTGGTGCTGGTGGTGGTTGTGGCTGATGGTAGCCGACCCATCGCCGTCCTCCATCTCACTGATCTTCATTGGTTTTTTTTTTTTTTTTCTCTGCTGTGAACTGCTGTTTGCTGTGGTGGTGGTGATGATTGTGCTGTGGTGGTGGTGGTGGTGGTTGTGCTGAAGTTTGCTGTGGTGGTGGTGATGGCTGTGCCGAAAGCTTGATGTAAATTTTTTTATTATTATTGTAATGAATTTTTTGTATTATTTTAATCAAATAGCTAAAAATATAGATGTACTGTTGCAGAGTGTGAAGAACTAATAGCTAAAATTATAGATAAAGTGAGTTTTTACAAGGAGTAATTTTTTATTACTCAATTTGTAAATCTCACATTATTCTAATGGGAATGTCATTGGGTTAAAAATTGAAATATCTTTTAAAATGAATTTTATATAAAGCATATCTTGTAAGCATGATATTGTCATAATCATGTATAAATATAATATGTATATGAGGACAAAAAAAAGGTATCTAGTGCGGCTATGATGAAATAGTTTCTTCCAAAACCATCTAGCTGATTTTGGTGAAATTATCCCTATTATTATAAGACTTAATTTTTTTGAGAAACTATTATAAGACTTACTTGAAGTTGAATATGAATATCTAGAAACTGCACTATACTATTTTATTATTATTATTATTTTTTAACAAAATATTTGGGTATGACAGTAGAAGAGAGGGACGTCCCATAATTACTTAACCAAACTTTTAATATCTCTCATGTTTGGTCCAAATTCCATCTTAATAATTGGGATCTAACACGTAAATTTTTCAATAGGAGATAGAGTATGGATAATGTTCGAACTCATAAATATTTATTATAATACTATTATAAATTATTGTTTGTTTTAAACATATAAACTATTAAGAAATTGCGAATTTAACTATTTAATCAAAATTCTAATCATTTCTATAAAAAATTAGAATTGCTCTCTAAATATAATTACAATAAAGGAATTTGGTGTTTACTTTATTTTAATGTTGTAAAAATGCTACACATATTCTTAACATTATTCACAAAAAAGAAAAATATTAAATATGACCAAACAAGTAAATATGTACTTTCTCAAAAAAGAAAAAGAAGAAAAAGAAGTAAATATGTAAAGTCTTTGAAATATATAAAAATATTTGGTATCCACTTCTCTAAAATCTAAAAAATAACCCATCAATTTTTCCACTTAATGAATAATAAACTAAGACCATGTAATGTGGTTTATATAATCAAACAAAAAAAATTTGAGATCCTTAATTTGAATCATGTATCTATCTTATATTTCTCTCCTTTACACGTTAACAACACTAGTCACTTAAATATTGATTTAATCCCCCTCCAAAAAAAATTAAGAAACATATTTCTCAATGTAGTATTTAGTTTTTTTTTTTTTTCCTCCACAATTGAATCCAAAACCTTCTAAACTCATCTAATATCTTATATCTTATTATATTAACATTAAGAGTACAAAAGATCTTAAAAATAGGTGTTGAAATCCCTCCACGCATGTCATTTTACACTAGGTCATGTAAATATCTTCATGCACTAACTCTTTGCTTCACTTTAACTCAACTAGTCTTATAGTAGTCTACTTTAAACAAAAATATCACAAAAAATAATCATATTCTATTTCTAAAATATCTTTTTTTAGAAGATGTTTCTAAAATATCTTTGAAAGAGTAAAACTTCTATATATATATTATTGCTTTAATCCATGGGCTCCCATGATGGGCACACAAGACTGATATATTGTAGTTTTTAAAGGCTAAATTTTTGGTCAATTAAATTCAAATATAACCAATATTATCTTTCTCAAGAATCATTCAATTCAATGCAGTTATGTTTTTTATATTTAAATAAACGAATATTTCATGTAACTAAGGAACTATACATAAATTTTATCTATAGAGTGTTGTATTCGTGTTCGTGTCATGTCGAAGTGCAACACAAGAAAACTTTTTTTTTTTTTTTTTGGGGGTGTTGAAGTTCTTTGCTGTAAAGTTCTAGAAACAAGCAATGGTAATAAATAATCCAGCCTATAAAAAAATTCAAATTTTTTACTCAATAGTCAATAGTATATCTAACACTTTCACACCAGCAAAAGCATAACGTCCGTTGACAGCACATCTAACGCCGTTAAACACTTCCGGCAAAAGTCATCGGTCAAAAAGTCTAACCCTATAAATACCCCAAAGCAAATTTGATTCCACACTGTCACAATTTCTTTGCTTTGTTTTTTTTGTTTTTTTTTTTTTCTTTCTTTCACTGTTTGAAAAATTTTCTCTGGACAATTTTTAAAGCGAAAGAGAAAATTTTTTGGATTCTCGGAGACATGGCGAGGAATCAATGGAGAAAGCTTAGAGAGAACAATCAATGGCGGATTTTATTATGAGTTTCCAGTTTCATTGCCTCCGTACCTGAGGTTTTTTCTCCGATCTTTTTACTTGTTAGAATTATGTACTTTTCTTTCTCTTTCTTTCTTTCTTTCTTTCTTTTTTTGCGTCAATTTCTTTGTGTAGAACTGTAGATTGTACATTTTCAGTTTTTACTGTTTGGTTAGTGAGAAAATTTGAAAGAAAATAACGAAAATCTGTTAAATAGTCTGTCTGTGTCGTAAATGAGATTAATTATTATTATTATTATTATTATTACTATTATTCAGTGAAATCTGCCTTCAATTTTTGTGTGTGTGTGTGAGCTATAAATTCAAATGTACGTATTTTTTGATTTATTTTAAATGGATTTACTTTTTTGTTTTTCCAAGAGATACAAATCAATGGAAAAAAATTAACTAATTAAGACAAATTTTATGTAATCGCCTTTTCTTTCTTTCGAATTCTCTGATTAAAACGATTTATTTTGGAGTTTTTAATCTCTAATTGCAAAGATTCGGTAAGGTGTATATATATATATACAGTTTCTTTGGTGAATAGGGTATTTGTTTTGGTATCTGATTACTCAAAGTTTTGGCTATTTGTAGGGAATTTGAATTCGCGGCGAAGAGTTTGTCTGTTCTCAGCAATATAAGGAGTGGCATAAGCCTTAGATTTGACGGGCATCATAGAAACCTTAGATGTTATAAGTCTAACAGAAACCCTAATTGGTGTGACAAAATTCCTAAACTCACTAATTGCTTTGATTTGGTTCTGTTCACGAGGAAAAAGAAAATAGTATCATCTGCATAAGGCTTTACTTCTTGGGGTTTTAGGAGCTTTTCTGAGCTCTTTTGGATTTACCCTACTAATTGGGTTGTCTGATTAAGAGCACAAGTGGCTTTGTATGAGATTTAGGGTTTGGAACTTCTAGCCTTCTAGTTCTAGGTGATACTCGTATAAGGGGATTTGATTCTGTAGGATAAACAATGTCAATTGCCAGTGTAGCACTTAGTCCAGTGCTCGAAGAGTCTCTATGCTTCCCCGGTAGTTTCACCAGTCTGTACGGCCCATGCTCAAGCGAGCCAATCTTGGTCTACCTTGCTGTTGCTGGGTCTGTGTTTCCAATGTGTGTTATGGAGTCAGATTCAATTGCTTTGGTGAAGCTAAGAATCCAGAACCACCAAGGTTTTTTTGTGAAGAAGCAGAAATTGGTTTGTGAAGGGAGAGAATTAGCTAGGAACAATACTTCCGTCCGAGACTATGGGTTAAGTGAAGGGATTGTATTGCATTTGGTGGTAAAACTCTCTGATCTCCAAGCAATTACTGTTAGGACTGTATGCGGGAAGGAGTTTGAGTTCCAAGTTGAGAGGAATAGAAACGTGGGTTATGTGAAACAGCAGATTGCTAAGAAGGGGAAAGGGTTTCTTGATCTCAAGGATCAAGAACTGCTATGTGATGGCGAAGAGCTTGAAGATCAGAGACTAATCAATGACATATGCAAAAATAATGACGCTGTGATTCACTTGCTAGTTAGGAAATCTGCCAAAGTAAGAGTTAAACCTGTTGAGAAAGATTTAGTAGTGTCTATCGAAGCACTAGATCTGAAAGAGAAGGGGGCTGGTGTTAGAGAACACCAATGGGGAGCATTATCTGGGGGACGTCCTGTCATAGAGAAGATGCCATTGCAAAGAGATTTTCTTTTGGAACCTCTAATTGTTAATGGTAAGATTGAACTACCAACAGTGATTAAAGATCTTATTAACTCTACGTTTGATGGGTTAATGAGTGGCAATGAGCCAATTCAGTCGTCAGAGGGATCAGGAGGAGCTTATTTCATGCAGGATTCATCTGCTCAAAAGTATGTCTCAGTTTTTAAGCCGATTGATGAGGAGCCAATGGCTGTGAATAATCCTCGGGGGTTACCCTTGTCACTTGATGGTGAAGGCTTGAAGAAGGGCACACGAGTAGGAGAAGGGGCATTGAGGGAAGTTGCAGCATACATTTTGGATCATCCAAGGAGTGGACGTCGCTCATATTGTTATGGGGGGAAGGGTTTTGCTGGGGTTCCCCCCACTGTTATGGTCAAGTGCTTGCACAGAGGATTCAATCATCCAGACGGTTTTAAGTGTGCAGCCAAAAATGTTAAGATTGGGTCACTGCAGATGTTTGTGAAGAACAATGGTAGTTGTGAGGATATGGGTCCTCGTGCTTTCCCAGTGGATGAGGTGCACAAGATATCAGTGTTGGACATAAGGTTGGCGAATGCAGATAGGCATGCTGGGAACATATTGATTAGCAAAGATCATGAAGATGGTCAGATTGTGCTTATTCCCATTGATCATGGCTATTGCTTACCTGAGAATGTAAGCGTTTTGTTCTTCTTCTGACAATGCTTGCTTAAATACTGGATACAGTTTTGTTTGTGTTTAGTTTAAAGGGTGTATCGTCTCTTGTTTGCTTAATTCAATTTCCCCGTGTATTGTTGATTTTCAAGAAACCAATACTGCCAGTGATACAATTATTGAAATTTTCATTGTGATTGCTTATTGACTCTGAGACATAGTTGGTGTCTTTGGCGGAAAATTATGTATGTTCCCTGTGATGATATACTTCAAAATCTAGTTCAATTGTCTGTTTCACTTACTATGTTGTTTAATTTGCTGCAAACTGGAAAAAGTTAAAAAGCATTGTTGGCTCTTTTTCTTGTCCTAATTTTGTACCACTGTGCAATATGTTTTCACTTTGATTAGATTTCCATATCCTTCTCTTTGCATCCTTTTATCTTTCTGGTTTAATAGGATATGCAACAGTTCGATAGATTATGCTATGCTTTCCTGTATAATTCTCATCTTTTACATTGAACTTCTGCAATGCTATGCTTTCCAAAGAAATTGCATTGTATGTTATCCACTTTTTTTTTACTTACAAACTAACAGTTTTTATATTTTTTAAGATCATTACACTCATTTGTCTCCAATACTTCTTCTGTCTATTACTTCCTCTCATTTTTGCTTCTTCTCACTGCAGTTTGAAGATTGTACATTTGACTGGCTCTACTGGCCTCAAGCTAAAGAACCTTACTCCCCTGACACAATTGATTACATTAAATCAATGGATGCTGAACAAGACATTGAACTTCTAAAGTTTCATGGGTGGTACATACCACCTGAGTGTGCCCGCACCCTTCGCATTTCCACCATGCTTCTAAAGAAAGGTGCAGAGAGAGGACTCACCCCCTTTGCCATTGGAAGCATCATGTGCAGGGAAACCTTAAAGAAGGAATCTGTGATTGAGAAGATTGTTCAAGAAGCATCAGAAGCTGTGCTCCCGGGTACAAGTGAAGCAGCATTTCTGGAGTCTGTATCACTGATCATGGATCGCTGCCTTGATAAGCTATCCCCATAAGGCCAAGCAGTAAATATATAGGCATATAAATAATGTGCATATGTTACTTAGAATGTATTCCTGATTCTCAGAAAAGAGAAAGAAAAAAAAAATGTATTCCTTACTTTAACATGTACCGTTGCTTTGTTTCTGAAACTTTTTCCCCTTCTCATTTGGTTCATAGATCGGTTTGTTCAGCATTAACCCTCCTTTCTTTCCCTGTTATTCTCTCCCCTATACTACCTGAATGAAAATCTTCAAACGTTTATAACAAAAAGATTCAAGTACTTGATGTCTCCTAAATTTCTAATATCTTTTAATGGTACTTTTACCATGTAGAGTAATATAATATTATACTTCTCTTTTGTTTTTTTTTTTTTTTGGTCAAAGGCAACATAACCATAAGGTAAGAATTTTAATTTTATGCTAGCTTTTGTATATTCTTGTTTTTTATTTTGTGTTGATACTTTGGGTTTTGCTTGCTCTAGTGTGGGAATTTGGTTATCACCCAGGCCCTAGTTTATGCCTTCAAATCTTGGATGCTATTTTGGCGGATGGGCCCTTAAACAGGTACACAGATTCTGGTTTATGTTAGCAAACAAAGATATGGAATGTTTTAAAGGACTTCTTGGAGGCATTGGCAATTGTATTTGAGGGTGAAAATTTGATGCGTCTTATGGAGGCATTTTATTTGACAAGAAAGATCTATTTGAGTATTGAGACTGGCTAACTGCATTGTATTTCAAAAAGTTTCATTTCAGGTCAATCTTATTGAAACTATTTCGAGGGAATGGAAATCTTGGTTGTGTGTTAAACAGAACATGACAGACTGTGAGGATGGTTTCAGTCCACAATGGCAATCAACTTCATGGTATGATTGGTTGCATACGGATGGTGGTTTGTACAGTAATTTTACACTAGATATGGATTTTGAGTTATATACGATGCAGTCAAGCTCAGTTGCTGCCGAGGTCTCTTCTGTTTTGAGGGAAGGGAATTGATTTTGGAAGCTTTGTAAGGTTTGAGGCTTTGGTGGACATTCAATGCAGGTTGTGCTTAGTGGAGCTAGAAGAAGAGGAGGTCAGTGGGAAAGTCTACTTGTGCAGAAGCCTAGAACAACATTATAACTAAAGCTCCCAGAGGTTAATTGGTGGAGAGGCTCCTATATGGTTGGAAATTCTAAATTGTTTATCAATTAAAATTAAGTAATTGTAATGGGGCGTTTCTGTGGAAGTGGAACCTTAAATGTATATTATGTAGAGTTGTAGACACGGCAGAAAATAAAGAACACTTGTTATAAAACCAGTTCCAGAGCAAAACACAAAAAGTAAGAAAGCACTTTTTTTTTTTTGGGCTAAACGTAATGTAAGCTTTTGTTAATCTATGGTTTAGTCCCACACTATAAATAACCTGATTAGACTTTTTAACGAGGATGGAATTGGACCTTGATATCTGGAAGACTTTTCACATAAGCCCATTAAGTGCTAAAATTTGTGATTTAAGCCCTTGTCTGATACCAATGAGAAACAATAATGTTCCGATATCATCCAAAGCTGATATATTGTATGCGTGGTGATTATTTGATTAACAGTCCAAGCTGAAGGATATTATTGCATTGGTCACCTCTGTGCCAATGAAGCGAAAAGAGTACAAACTAAGTACAAACACTTTCTGGGACAAGGCCATATGCGATTGCAGTGACACTTTTGGCACATCTCTATTTGGATGAACTTACTTTCCAATTTATTTGAGATTTGACATAACCCACTCCACATGGATGTGTTCCTTGACATGCTTGCTAATCAAAATAGCAAGGCACATGCAAATGCTGAAAATATTTGACCAAAGAAAAAAATTCTAAAAATGAAAAGCCTCTCTCTCTCTCTGACAAAATTAAACCTTAAAAAGTAAAAACTAGCAAATTTTGTTGACAAAAAAAAATTAGAAATAAAAAGATTGCAAAACAAAAATTTACAAATCTTATGAGTTTCTACAAATTGTATAGTATTATATTGTGAGTTTCAGACTGCAGGTGTCCACAAGAATTTCATTTTGGGTTTTCATAAATGACAAGTTTGATGATAGTGAAAGTGTCACTGAACTATGTGACATGCGATGATAGTGTGATGGCTTCATTTCATCATCTGACGGGGCTGCAGATTAATGCAATGTGGATTTGTTACTTTTCTCTATTTATTTTCTAGAGGGGGAAAAAAACTTCAAAGGATATGGTACACGCAAAACTTTATTAGACAATGCTCTATGATGGAACTTGTTGGTGCACACTAATACACTATATGATTGAACTGGAGTGGTCCTATTTTTTCTAATCCTAATCAAAGTATATCCCATTACAAATAATATATTAGTGGTCCTTGCTTGCATTATATCAAAGCAGTTCTATTCTATTACAATTGGCCTCTACTGAAAGATGGACATGGATGGTGATCTTTTGTGTTTGATAGGATAGAATTGTAGATTCTATATTGGATGAATTGATAACATAACTAGCTCCAAACTTTCACAAGAAAACTTTTTCTTTTTACAAGTTTGTAAAAGAGTCCTCATACGCAACAGTCTAGATTGTGTAAGTGTTTTATGTTGGGTTTAAGAAGCGATGAGAGGCTTAAAAGAAAATTTTTTATGTTTCTCTCAAGGGACACGGTACAAAACAGAGGGGATGATGTATCCTCTACATTTCTTACATTTTATTTACAACTAACCGCGAACTCACGCGTTGTGTGTAATAATTATTTTTATTGTGGTTTTATGAAATTTTTTTTAACAATTTAAACTAATCTAATAATGATTAATGTATTTTGTAATTATATTTTTATTTATTATAGGAACAATTATAAATATAATTGTGGGGACGATGGGCCGAAACAAGCATTGGGCCGACAGAGACGATGGGCTCAGAGATTCCTACTTACCCGTATAGCGTAACTACAGGCCCAAGCCGAGGACTGGGGAACGGCCGAGGATAGTTCTCCTCGGAATATCATTGCCGAGGTGATATCCGAAGCTCTGCCAACCAGAAGACACTCCTGTGGACCCTCACTGGGCGAGAACGGTTCTGTGGAGACGTACACCAGAAGAAAGCCCCCAAAATATCAGGGAGGGTTGCCAACACCGCATTAAATGCACCACAGCTAATCCCCTGGCCGCATTGATGTGGAGGGGACATCTGAACAGTGGTAAATAGTCCCATCATGAAGCAGGTTCTGGAGAAAGTTAGGGGGACAGGTGTCCAAGGACAAAGGAGTAAATCCACACGTGGATGGTCAAGAAAGGAGGAAAAAGAAGTATAAAAGAGAAGAAAGAAGGAGGAAAAGAGATCTTTTGGCGAAAAAGAAAGAGAAAAAGAAATAGAGAAGAAAGATAGTCATCCTCGGACGTAGAACAAGAACGATACTTGACAATCCATCATTGGAGCTTGCACATGGTAGAGGATCTGGTCCCAACCAGTCGATAATCTCAATCACTCCCAGCCCAGTCCTTCTCAACCTACTCTCTACAAATTCATTGTTTAGGGCCTTTACAGGTAAATCCAACACCTTTGGGTCGAACCACGAACTTGTGTCCCTACAATAATATAGGAACAATCTAAAACACCAAAAAAACGTAAATTAAAAAAAATTAATAAAACTTAACAATGATTAATTGAACCAATATTAGGATAAAATTTTATTTTTGATAATCTATTAAGGTTATTTTCTTTGTAGAAATTATAATTTCAGCCACCCAAAACATATTATCAAATAAACAATTATTCGCAAAATCTAAAAATTAAATTTCTACACATGCATTGTTATAAAATAATAATAATTAAAATAAAATTGCAAAAGTTAAAATTTGTCACCTATCCGATTATTTTCGTTTGGCTAACCTTTGCTTTTCTTTAAATGAATGGCATTATAGAGTACTTCTAATATAACTATTAAGAATACTTTGTCCACCACAAAGGATTAGAAAATAAACAAAAATTAGCAAAGTCTCATAGTTTAACATCTAAATTAAGCACTATAAAAAAATCATACTATATAATAGAATAAATACCAAATTATCGAAATCATGCTATGTAATGAAATAATATTATATTTTTATAAAACAAAACTAAATCGCATTAATCCAAAATAGAGTTTTAAAAAATATAAAAAATTATCAACCTAAAGTAAAGATGCAAGAATAATAAATAAAAAATCCAGCAAAAAATTTAGAGAGAGAGAGAGAGAGAGAGATAGGGAGAGAGAGAGAGAGAACCATTTTTTTGTGAGGGAAAACTACGCATAGAATAGAAGAGATAGTAACAAATTTATAGTAAAATGATGTGAATAAGAAGAGACAAAAATAAAGGAAGATGAAGGAGAAGAGGAAGAATGATATTAATGTAGAGAGTAGTGGAGAGATGAAAAAGTAAGGGAGGAAAAAAGATTGAAGAAGTAGTAGAGAGATGAAATGGTAAGGGAAAGAGAAAGGTTAGAGAAGTGTAAATATTAAAAAAATAAATGTTAAAAACAATTATAGGAAAATTGGAATGAAAAAAAAAAAAAAAAAAAAGCTAAAGCTTGAAATGCTTCAACGTTGTTGTTGTTGTTGTTTTTTTTTTTTTTTCCCTTTAAGCTGAAAAGGCTCACACAAAACTCTATAGCTGAACTGAAAAGATTTTGGGTTGGGCTTGATAGTGAAACTAAATAAATAAGAGGTGGGCTAAATTAATTATACAGATTTATTATAGGGTGATAGTGGAAGTAAATAAATAAGTAATGGGCTGGATTTATTATAGGGTGATAGTAGAAGTAAATAAATAAGTAGTGGGCTGCATTTATAGAGCTAAAAATTGTAAAAACTATTTTAAAATTGTAGGACAAATTATATTTAAAAAAAATAACGTGGCAGCTGATGTGACGCAACGTGAGAGCAACAGCATTAAACGCTACGCTTCAGCTTTTAGTAATATATAGATGGCGGAGATCACATTTTCATTCCTACATTTTTAGACGATTCTCACTTTGGTCCCTAGATTTTATTTTCACCGCTTTTAGTCCCTATCCTGAAAAACGCTTCTCGTTTTGGTCCCTACTGTTACATCAGAGACGAAAAATGCACATGTGGCAAACAGAGTGCACAATTGGCACACTAAAAGCCGACGTGACCATTAAAATAATAATAATAATAAATATTATTTGGCATTAAAAAATGCCACGTTAGCATCTAAATTAAAAAAAAAAATTAATTTATTAATTTTAACTAAATAAAAAAAATTAAAAACTAAATTAAAAACTAAATTAAAAACTAAAAATCATATGAATTGAGATCTAAGTGTGTCTTGAACAAGAACAACAAGAACACAAACCTAGATCCAAGAACACAAACCCAGAAATTAAAAAAAAAAAACAGTAAATCTTTGTCCGATCTCTTCATGCCTCGACCATCTCCGATCTTCGATCCAAGCTGCGAAGCTCCGATCCCCGCCATCGAGCTCCTTTCCACGTTGCAGAGCTCCGATCCACACAGCCGAGCTCCGATCTCCGATCCACGCCGCCGAGCTCCGATCTCCGATCCATGCCGTCGAGTACTGCAAGAATCATGTCAAGGCCGCCGACCTATTGTATACAACCTAGGTAAGAAAATGTCATTTAAAATCTCCCCCAAAATCAAAGCCCATCCCAGCCCATTAAAAACTTAAAAATGTCATTTAAAATCTCCCCCAAGATCAAAGCCCCTAGTCTGAAATTTTTCGCGACGCTGATTAACGAATTCGACCCCTTTCTCGGTGAGTGTTTTCTGGTTCCCGTGTCAATCTATGAATGTTTTCCTCGTTTTCCTTTCTCAGGGACAAAGATTTACTGTTTTTTATTATTATTATTATTATTATTATTATTATTATTATTATAAATTTCTGGGTTTGTGTTATTGTTGTTCTTGTTCAAGACACACTAAGATCTCAATTTATATGATTTTTAGTTTTTAATTTTTTTTATTTGGTTATAATTAATAAATTAATTTTTTTAATTTAGATGATGACGTGACTTTTTTTAATGCCAAATAATGTTTTTTATTATTATTTTAATGGCCACGTCAGCTTTTAGTGTGCTAATAGTGCACTCTGTTTGCCACGTGTGCATTTTCCGTCTTTGATGTAACGGCCGGGATCAAAACGAGAAGCGTTTTTAAGAATAAGGATTAAAAGCGATGAAAATAAAATCTAGGGATCAAAGTGGAAATCGCCTAAAAATGTAGCGATAAAAATGTGATTTCCGCCTATATAGATATAGATTACATTCTTCCATGAATTTATATAGATGTCTGTTTGTTTGGTAATGTGTTACCAAATCCCGCTTTTCTTTAAGTATATATATTTTTGCTAGCAAAAGTATAGTTCTACAACAAGTGACAACTTTTGTCACAACTCGCGTAAAAATTATGCCACTTGTTGTGGCACTAGACTTTTTTTTTTTTTTTTTTAATCTTCATTGAAAAATTCACTCCCTTTACAATTCAATTCACCTAGATCCCGCCACAAAACACCAGAACAAGGGTATTCCATTCTTTTTTTTGGGTGAATATTGATGCGCCTCTAGAGTTTTCGTTTTATATAAATATATATATATATATATATATATATAAACTAAAAAATTAAGCTGTTTATTCCCAAGCAAGTTTGATAACATTAAGCTAGCCTTATCCAATTAGACTAGTTGTACAGCTGCACCATAAGAAAAGTTCAACTTGATTTTTCTTCAAATTACCGCTTCCTAGTTTTCCTCCTGGTTGAAGAAAGCACCCAAGAGATAAATAACAAATGACTATATATATTTAGATAAGATTTTTTTTATATCATTTTCATTGAATTATATTAACGGTCTGTTTGAGATCTGTTTATTTTGTTGGAATTGAAAACTTTTTGTTGAAAGTACTGTAAATAAAGGTAAAAATTAGGTTAAATAGTACAGTGAGATCCATAAATAGTAGTAAAAATAAGTTAAATAGTAAAATAAGTTGGCAAAATTAAGTCATGACAAACGCACACTAAACTACTATATTATCACAAACGTGTAACCCATAAAATATATTAAGATATGCTATAAATACGTAGCCCATGATATATGAAAAAACATGAGCTATCTTTTTTTTTTTTTTTTTTTTGATGAACAAAACATGAGCTATCTTTTTTTTTTTTTTTTTTTTGATGAACAAAACATGAGCTATCTTGGTTTTAAAACATGAGCTATTAGTATTTAGTAGAGCATAATATGGTCTTTTACTTTTTGGGGATTTTTTTTTACTGTAGACATGAACCATTTAGTCAAACTACATTAATGATCTGCTTTCTCTCTTTCTACATCTTTTTATTTTCCTTCAATACAAAACATGCATCATCAAAATGTTGCCTGCATTATGCAACAAAATAAAATCAATAGTAGTCCCTTCATTAATACAACAACAGTTTTAGTGAAACTTTTTGGGCTGTTTTGGAGTGGAGTAGGTTATGGTTGGTAGAAGAGTGCATTATAAGCAAAATTATTCATATCCAGAACCAGAAGAAGGGCACCTGGATTATGAATCAAATTTTTGTAGAGCCATCAGCCATGTGATAATTTGGTGTCTTTTTTGAATCATTTGCAGCTTGACTGGACGTACTGATATTGCTATCCCACCACAGCAAGAAGTGCTACCTTTAATTCCAATTCCTGCCTAACTCTGATTTAAAGGAATAGCTAGATGGCCAAACTAAGGCATTGTCTTTATACAAATGGAATACATGAAAACAAAAGTTGTTGCACCTTGCAATTGTTGACTGTGCTGACTTAGAGAGAGTAGAGACACTATGCAAGTTGTCCAATCCGACAAATAGGATTTCATTGCATATCGGTGGATTGAAGAAATGTTATTATGATTGACATTTTCATTTACTTTTTTTCCAGTATGGAAACAAGGGCTAACGTCATTATTCCAATTCAATGAAACAAAATTACAATAATATGAACCCCATTATTGTCCCTTTTACAGACCACCAACTCACAAAATTACAATAATATGAACCCCATTATTGTCACTTTTATGGACAACCAACTCACAAAATTACAATAATAAGAGAGTTGGTAGAGTCTCAAAAAAAAAAAAAAAAACTCACAAAATTATAATAATAAGAGAGTTGGTAGAGTCTTTTGTCATCGAATAAGAGATCTGAAATTTGATCCCTGCCTATACCAAAAACCAATTGATATTTTAGTCTAATGATATAGAGTAATTTTCAGGAGTGGACATCATAGATTAAAATTCTCAAAAAAAAAAAAAAAAAAAAAAAGGTTAGTAAACTAAAATTGTATTCATATACTTTTTTCTTGCACTTAAAAAAATTTGTGCATCTCATTTTCCATGGTTGAGTTTTCCTTGGGTTGGCCCTAACTCCTAAATCTCCCGCATGCCCCACATAAAATATTGGGCTGAATTCAATGCAATTGAAACTTACGTTTGATGACCAAATATGTGGGCCAACCTCCACCGACACCATTGAACTGAATTAAATTAAAGGAAATCGCAGCCTCACAATAGAAAAGTGAAACAAACCCACAAACACCGCAGGACTTAAGTGACCAAAGTCAATTCACAAAATCACATTATTGCCCTTGTACCATCACTTCACACTCACTAAAAAAAAACAAAGTTGCAATACAAAATTAACCGACACATAAAAAAACAAAGTCTCATAGTTTCAGACAAAATCTATTAAGCTATTGAATAATCTGTAGCTTCTATTACATCTTTGAGTTAAACCAACAGAAGAGACAGAGAAAAACAACGACAAATTTCTAATAATTATTCCAATATATATATAAAATAAAAATCAGAAACTTATAAATTTATTTCATACAATTGCAAATTATAAATAATACCACCTATGCCAACACTTTTATCAACTATATGTTACACCGTAAATTAATTAGTCTGATAGCCCAGCAACAAATGCTACTCCAGTAGATGGTAACCATGATGAACCATAAATAAACTGTGCCACAGTGAACCTGCTTGCCTCCACCGTTGATGTAATAACTCTGTACCCTGGCCATTTAACACGTTGCCCTACTGCTGCACCTGGACCAGAATTCATGTATTCACCGTAATAGAGTGAATTCACAGGAGATGTTGCATTCCACTCTAGCCAACCTCGTGGGTGTACATGATTATCAATGTAGGATAACATGTACACAACCCTAGAGTATATCTTCCATGGACGACCTAGATATGTTGGGAAGCTACCTATGGATGGTTTGAGATCCGAGTCGGGGAGGATTCGGCATTTGTGGATTGAAATGCCTGTGTTTTGATTTGGGTCTTTTCGATTCTGGGCAGTGATTGTGTTCTTCTGTGAGGGCATTGGCTTGCGAGCATAGAGACTGCAATTTTGGAATACTACGGCTGCATTGCCAAATATGAAATCCACAGTGCCATAGATGTCGCATTCGCGAAAGAATTGACGATTGGAGTGCACGTAGAGGGTGTCTTGGTAGCCAATGATGTTGCATCGATAGACCACGCTGTGGTCAGCACCAACTCGGAGTGCCACGGCTTGGTGCTTGCCTGGTCCAGCTGAATTCTCAAACGTCATGTCTCGTGCAATAAAACCTGCCCCCGTTGCCGCTGCAAGATAGGAGTCGAAAAAATATAACAATAAATATGATTGATACTATTTAAATGAAATAATAAATAAATATTTAGATTATTTTTTGTGATTATTGACACAAAAATTCATTAGTTTTACTAGAAAATTTTTTAGTAGATCTAACATTACTCTTACTCATATCATTTTACTAAGCTAATAATAAACACCACTCTAACGTTATTATTGATCTAATAATAAATACATATGAAGAGGTTTGAATTTGATTGTAAAAGTTGTAATATTTCAAGAGTAATTTTTGTACCTCGTAAAAAAATCACAATTTCTATATGTAATAGACCGTGGTTGACAGTTTGCCACTTTTGTATATACTTAAAAATTCTTTTTCATAGCTCAAATTTTGCCACGTCAAAATCCTGCAAAGAAAATTGTACAACTTTTTTTCGTATTTCAAAGTAGATTGGAATGGTTTGGGTAGCATAGTATGATTGGCTAGTAAGTTCTGCTGATTTACTGACAAGAATATACGTAATAATCGTGTAGGTACCCGTGACCCACCTCCAATATAAAAGTGACCCTCTTTCTTTAAATTCTATCCACCAGTTCAAGCAAGGGACAATGTTGTCCATTCATTTTCATGATTGAGACTAAACATGATTAGATGTGAGAAACATAAAGTGCTTAATTTACGGTCTGGCCATCCACTGAAAACGAAAACATTCCATTTTGGTTAAAATAAAAAGAAAGGATTTTAAGGGCACATAATAGAATATTAGTTTTGGAAAAATTTTTATTGAAAATTAAAAAAAAAATTCAATTTCTAATAAATTTTTTTTAAAAATTGATTTGTTAATGTATGCCGAACTCTAAAAATAAATTAAAGATGAAATATTAAAAACTATAAAAATAAAATAAGATTAGTTTTTTTATTTATTTATAAAATACTTTTAAAAATATTTCTTTAAGGTGAAAAGGACAAAAAAAAACTGTCAGAAAAAAGTAAAAAAAAAAACACCATATAATATTTAAAAAATTAAAAATTTGACATAAAAATAAATAAAAACAAAATTTTTTACCAAAAATATATAAAAATATTACTGTTAACGGGTAACTTGCAGTGCCGGTCACCCTTCTTTAATTCATATAAAATCCTAAAGAGTTTGAAGATTCATTTCAGAACCTGTAGCTCTCATGCTCAGTGCACTGACAGAAAGTAGAGGTATAAACAGTGACCGACATTTGTGATATTGACAGGTTACAAGTTTCAAAAACAATTCTACGTGACATTTTGATCCACACAAACCCTTTTCTTTTTTTCTTTTTGTTTCTAACCTTCATTTGGTATATATAATACATGGACATTCCTAAAAAACAAAACTAATGGTAAAAATAACAGTGACACTCATAATAGAAGAAGACAATAATTATGATTTAAAAAAAAAAAAAAGTCGAAGTGGATACTAATTTGGAGGGTAATTTGGTCTAAAATGGTACCATTTGGATAATATATAGGAATCTAGTTGGGCATGAAAGTGTAAACATGACAAACAAACCCCGTGCATGGTTATGTCTGGCCCATATATATAGGGTTTTTAGTGAAAAGCCAAAATATATTATGAGTGGGCAACAAAGTGAAAATTAACCTACCAAACAAGGTTCAAAGATTAAAATTTGTATTTACCGAATGATGCCGTGTGAAATGTCGTTATTTTTTGGCCAACATTTTTGGAACCCGAAATGACCGTTATGCCCTTCCCATCTCCTATAAACATCAAGTTCTTCTTCTTTCTTCCCACCTTCAAGTTATTCTCTTCATACCTTAAAAAAAAAAAAAAATTACATAAACACTTTTTAATTCCCTTTTTTTGCTAAATTAAAAAAAAAAAAAAAAAAAAGAGAAAGAGAGAAACATTCAAGTTTTACCAAACACAATATATTTTTTTTAATACTAAAAACAAAATTTTCTTTAATATCAAATTTAGACAATATCTCAAAATTTAAATTATAATACTTTCGTTCAAAACAGTACTCGACATGACACGAGACTAACTCATTGTCACTTTAGAACACATGTCGCGTTTGCATTGTATCTAATGTACGACCGCCTCAATACCTAATGTACATTCACATGACCAACGTTTGAATGATTATTGAGGTGAAGTCAATGAACCAATCACTGACCAAAAAGAATGTCAAAAATTTTCTCAAAAAAAAAAAAAAAAAAAGAATGTCAATAAAGCTTAATGTTTTTTTTTTCCCCCCACAGAACTAACAGTGAAACCACCAACCCTTAAAAATAAAACAAAAGTTACTAAACTAAATGAAAGACTTAAAAAGTTGTAACTTGTAAGAGAAAAAAAAATAGGTTTGCCTTTTTGCTTTTTTTTTTTTTCCTCCAAAAAGTAATAATAATAATTAAAAATAATAATTACTATTGAAGTGAAATTACCTTCCTGCCCTCACGTAAATAATTGTTCGCCGATTACTATTTTCAGGCGCATGTTTAATCGCCTCGGCTATCGTCTTGTACGTACCATTCCCATCCTTGGACACAACAATATCGGCCTGTATCGCCGCTACTGGTAAACTCAACAACTCTCTCTCTTTTCGGCTCAGCCATCTCGGCAAACTATCGGCATTCTCACCCGAAATATCGGATTCGAATTCCAACAATCTTCGCCTGTTCTGTATCGGAACTCCGCCGAACTCGTCACTCTCGCTCGCGGAAAATATCGCGAGACAGTTGCTGACCAGCTCCGATAAGTCCTTCAGTCTGTCCGAAATCTGGTTCTTGACCGACCCGGTAAGGTCCGAGAACCCGTCCGTACACGTGTCCTGGTTCGTCAGCGCGGCGCTGAGCCACGTCAGCACGTCTTGGGTGGAGGCGGGGGCGGAGGAGGAAGGAGAAGGGGAGGGAGAGACCGAGAAGAGGGCGCGTGAGAGCGCGTCGATGGAGTCGTCGAGGAGCTCGATGCAGTCGTCGTAGGCGGCGCGTACGCGCGTGTCCATTTGGACGTAGCTGATCTCGGAGGCGACGTAGAGCGCCTTGCTGAAGTGCTGCAGCGTCATGTTGAACGAAATGTGGACCAGGTCCTTCTCCGACGCGGTGAGCGAACCCGGAAACTCCATCAGCGAGTTCACGCACAGAGCCGGGTACAGGGTCTTGCTGCAAGCTTGCGAAATCGCTCGGGTCGGTTGGTGAACCGCGGACCCGATTGAACCCGACCCGTTTCTGATGAGGAGCAGCGTGGCGGACACGGCGGAGGCGATAATTAGAGTGACTGCCAATAAGGAGAGGAGGATCACCTTCTTCTTTCTTCCGCCGCGGAGATTGGCGGTTGCCGCCGCGTCTTCTGGTTGGTTTAGGTAATGCCGCGACGAGCCTCCCGGGTCCGACCCGACTCCGAGCCTTTCGAAACCCATGGCTTTTGTTTTTGTTTTGTTCTGTTCTGTTTTGGCGGTGGTTTATTGTGAAGTATACGAGTGTGTACTTTTTTTTTTTTTTTTAGCTGAAGAAATATGAGTGAGAGTTATGAGAGTGTTGATGAGTTTATATATATATATATATATATATATATATATTATGAGAGGGAGGAGATTGGAAGAAAGAGGAGTAAAATTGGTTGTTGTGAAGTCCATGTCTAATAGAGCATGAGCTGTCAGCTACTTCTAGGGATGCCCACTGAGAGAACATGCAGTAATAACATGGAAAGTTCTAACTAGGAACAGTAGGAAAATAAAATGATTGTGTTTGTGTATGGAATTATATATATATTTTTAAGTATTATTTAAGTATTTATGATCATTGTGTTCGCTTATGCATTCAGATCAGTTTTGAAATAACAAAGTGGGGAAATAGAAACAGTCTCCAGTGAGATTAGAACTGGTAATTATTGAGTACATTGAAGTATTATAAATGCATATTTTTCTCTCTTATATAACTGTGAATCCTATTAATTAAATTTATAATAGAACTCATAATTCCTGTGAAAAGAAAGAGTACAGATTTATTCTAACTCTTAATATTAGAAAATGAATGGCTCATAAGTGAACAAACAATAGATATGGTCATATTTTAACGAGGGGTTTTCTAAACCTAAAGTCATACTACTTTAATTTTAGAACAATGTAGATTACAGATTCTTATGTTCCATTTTTATATTATATGCTCCAATTATAAATTCACAAAGGGGAATGAATGTTTTGTGAGAATAAGTGAGGATTTGTTTTCGGAAAAGTGAGTGTGCGTGTGTGATTCTCTTAACTATTAAGCTAAGTGACATTTTTTTAGTCTGGTTGGATTTTGTATGTACTTTTACTTTTTTATTTTTCATGTAGTATGTGCTTTTTTCTGTTATTAGTGCTGTTTTACATATAAAGTATTCTGGAGTTGGAGATTACACGAAGTTAGGGACTATATAATTGTACCTTTCCGGACGTGGATGTTGACTTAAAGAGAAAGAAGTTGGAGTTGTTTTATGAGAGTTGTGCTATAACGAGGGCACCCTCATCTTAGTTATCGTGGCCTCTCTTTGTTGGTGAGAAAATTGCATCATTAAATGTATGAGGACTACTGTATTAATGATTTACTGTATTATTCTACTTGCCAACAGAATGGACAAAGAAAGTTGTTATTGTTTCTCCGTTTTCCATTTTTCATATACGGACCCCTCTATTTCTATTTCTATTCTCAGTCAACCACAAATTATTACTTCAATAATGAGTTGTAAAACCGAGAAATTCTTGTATGCGCCAGGCGCATACAACATCCCTCTCACAGCCAGGTAGGCCCCACAACCGAGAAATTCTTGTATGCGCCAGGCGCATACAACATCTCTCTCACAGCCAGGTGGGCCCCACACCTGTGGGGCCTACCTGGCTGTGAGAGGGATGTCTCATGCGCCTGGCGCATGAGATACCCTCTCTGTAAAACCAATTGGTACTTCAAAGTGGCGTGGATTCTAATTAACTCAATTAATATTGATAAAATTTTTTATATTCTAATAAGAGATATATGGTTCGATTTTTGTTTATTCCCAAAATCAATGGTGTCTTATTCTAATGATAAACAACAATCACTAAGAGTGGATTGTCAAATGCTATAAGTTGAAATTATATTTTAAAAAAAGTTGTAAAAGAAAGTTATACTGGTAGACTTATTCTTGTATTTATGGTGTGTTTGGATCATGGGAGTTGATACCGTACCGGCCCATACCAGCCGGTACATACTGTACCGGCCAGTGTACCTCTATTTCATATCGGAAAAAATACCGGTCGTACCGGACCGGAACACAAAATGCTTTTTTTTTGTAATTGTGGCAATTTTTTAAGGGCAAGATGGTAATATTCATGTATATTATGGTCCTGAAGTAGATTCTTTTAATGGATGGGAGTAGATGATCCTATGTAGTTTGTGTTAACTTAATTATTTGTATTATTTGTTTTCTTTGTATACAATGAACAATTAAGTTTTTTGTTTTTTATATTGTGTTTTTTTCTCTTTGTATGCAATGAACTATTGAAGTAATGTTTTATTATAAACAGGAGGTAATATTTTATGGTAAATAGAGATTTTGTGTGTGTGTGTATTAAATATATAAAATAGCAGTAAACTCGAAACGGTACACCGGTATTTGACCGGTACTCGAACTATATCGTACCAGTGGTCAAACTGGTACAACCTTCGGTACGGTATTGACTTCCTTAGTTTGGATGATAGAATTTTGATATATGAATTTGAATTTGGATTATTGAAATCAAAATACCATATTTGGATGCTTTAAGATAGATCAAGGATTTGGATTTGAAAAATCCACTGAGAATTTTAAACTTTTAAAATTTTTGGATTTGAAATTATTTCTAAAATCAATAGATTTAAAATTAAGGAATTTCAAATATATTGATATGGAAACCAAATCAAAGTCCAAATTTTCAAACGCTAACCTTATAGAATTTTTTTATCTAATTTTCCATAATTCATGGAATTACAATTACAGAATCTGGGTGTCGCAATTCCAACAAATCAGGAGATTAGAATCACAAATGGTGTTTTATTTTTATTTTTGATGCCAAAATTGTTTTATTAATATTGATATAAGGAATTTATAATTGTACAATTAATTACAAAATTTTAATAAAGGGAAGTATGATTTGTGTCATTTATAAGTAACAACCACCCCTACCGGTTGTGCCATCCTCTTCTCTTGCTTCCATAAATCTGTAGCAGTATTCAGAAACTCAAACGCAAACTATAACACTTATGTGCTTGATTTAATTTTCCAACCTTTTTATTTATTTATTATCTATTTATAACAGAATACAATATGTATATCACTTTATCTCTCAAATTCTAAAGAAGATTTACAATTTATGATGCTTGAATTTAGTTTAATATTTTAGATTAGCCCAAAGTTAAGATGAACGAACGAGTTTTGATTGGGTTTTTTAAAATTTTAATATATTATGTTTGGGTAAATTTGATTTTTAAAATCTTATTGAGTTTAGGACTGATTAGAGTATAATATAATTGGTGAGGTTGAATTTGGAAAGCAATTTTTTGTCAAGGTCGCTCTTAGATTCTTTTTAATTTCTTTTTATGGTTCTATTGCTAGGTCTCAAAAGTCAAAAATCAAAATTTTGTTACTTATGTTTGAGTAGAAACCAATTTCCAGTCCGCTCCAAGTAATTAAACAGTACTGCTTGATCTCATCAAAAAAAAAAAAAAAACAGTACTGCTTGAGATGGGAAACTCACTTCACTCAAAGAAGAATGAATTCAGTATAGCCTAATTTAATGGGATTTCTTTATGAAATGCACAAGTTAGAAATGAGAACAAAGAAATTAAAAGACACTTTAATAATAATAATAATAATAATAATAATAATAATAATAATAATAATGGATTATAATGCTTAAAGTAACAAAGAGCCTTGTTCATACGAGAGAAAATCAACACACTTACAAGCATTAGCATAAAGTGGTAATTTCAAATTTCGGTTACAAGAGAGAGTCAATGTGTTTGGTTCGTATATATGATTGTGCATGTTTTGTATGAAAATGTGTATCTCTATTTATACCTGAAACTTTGACAATTAATCTATTCCCTTGCCATGTGTCACATTGTAATTGCTCTTCTTCCCATAAATTATGGCTAGCACTCTTCCAATAATTGTCTTTAACTAATTATTGTTGGTCACATTCTTGTTGCATGTTCCTTTTATTGGAATGGCCTCTTGCAAGGCACAATTTTCATTACTCACGTATTTCTCATATGTTTTTATTTAAACACAATCACACAAGTTGTTCTTTATAACTTAAAGTAACTATCGTGATTTAGTTTCCAGTGATGTGGAGCCACTTATCTCTCTTTAAAAGCTTTATACTTATACTACCTATATGATAATGAATATTTTCACAACCTAAAAATTTGTCTAACATACTAGATTGTCAGCCTCCTTGGTCTATTCGTGACCAAGAGTATTGTCAAGGACTAAGAGATCGCTAGACCTCCTGTTCTTTTGACGACCCCTCCAATAATTGTCTTGAAGTAATTATTGTTGGTCACATTCTTGTCACATGTTCCTTTTACTGGAATGGCCTCTTGTGAGGCACAATTTTCATTACTCACGTATTTCTCATATATTTTTCATTTAAACATAATCACACGAGCTATTCTCTATGGCTTAAAGTAATTATCATGATTTAGTTCCCAGTGATGTGAAGCCACTTGTCTCTCTTTAAGAGCTTTATACTTATACTACCTATATGATAAGGAATATTTTCACCACCAAAAATTTGTCTAACACACTAGATTGTCAGCCTCCTTGGTCTAGTGATGACCAAGAGTATCATCAGGGACTAAGGGATTGATAGACCTCCTATGCTTCTGACAACCCCTACAGCATTAGTTAGACACTCATTCAATGCACCATGGTGACCAATGAATCTACCCTGATGAACAATTCTCCATACTTAGCCTTCCACACCATTTGCGTATCCTCCACTCAAGCATCTCCATATTGAAAGAACTTGCATGCTACGCCCAAAGATCCTTCTACATATTCATATCTTCCAAATATGGGAAGTTAAGCCCAAGAATTTTGAAACATTAACTCCTACTCTCACTATAAGGAAAGAGCCAACATTCATGGGATTTTTGTCAGGTCTATATTACTATATAAGCACAAATCTCTCTTTTCTCCTAGGTACGTAGAATTTCCTAACTCTTATACTTTTAGAGTTATTAGAAATTATCTAGTCACTGACTTAACCTTTGGAGGGTCTTTGGCCGACACCCCACTAATGCTTTCTGTATGTTCTTCACCTTTCATCCTTCAAGTACCCCTAGTTACTATGTGTCTGAACAATTGACTCACTGACGATCTTGTACATTATCACTATATAAACTAAATGCCTTAAAAAAAACCTATATAAATTAAATTTTTGGCCTAACAACTTAGGGCTAAAATTGAAATGATTTCATAAATAAAGATGCAAGTTTGTCAAACTGACAAAATTCCTTGTCATATTTGTCCAAATTTTATATTAAAGGTAAAATTCTCAATTAAATAACTCCTATGTGTAAAAGGAACAAAACCTCATGTTACTTTGTTCCTTTAAGAAGTTTCGTAGTATCTAAGTGTCTGTTTAGAAACAACTTATTTAATATTTTATTGAAAATATGTTAAGTATATTTGTACTTTCAAAAAATATGTACTCAAATTCCGCATGAATCAAAATAAAATGATTTGCCCAAAGTACATTAACCCTCTTTGTTTTGTGTTTGCTGAACAAACCCTGGCCTTCTTTTAATTTCTTATGTGGGAAGCCAAAGGCCCAGGTCCCCACTTTGATAATTGCACATGGATTTTGTTAATGTGTATTTTAAAGACACACAATAATTTATTAGATTTTAAAAAAATTTCGGATATTGAAAAAGTTCTCTCAAATTTTTTTTTCAAAAAATGGATAAGTTAACTGGACCCATTGCACATTTGTACGTACTCATAGTGCAAACTGCAAAGCAGTGTACGTAGTGACTTCTGTTAGTTTCTCATATTAATTGTGGCACGTATATGTCGTACTGTTTAACAGGAATCTTGAAAGCTGACAAATGCAATTGTACTCCTTTTCGTACGAAATTAAGCCGTGGTAGCCAGGAAGAAAATGAAATTAACAAAAAAAAATGACAAGGAAGAGTCAACGAATAAATGCAGTAATATCAATGCATTCATAAAATTCCTAAGCATGCAAAATAGACCCACTCTTTGATTCAATCAAATTTCAATTGAAAATATAGTAATTACACTATGAAGATTCACATGGAATTGGTAATTTATAATGACAATGTAAAAATGAGTGAATCACTTGAAAATGGAGAAACTAATAAGATAATTAATTGTGGTGAAACCAAATATAAATAAAAGTTAACGGATTAATTGTGACTAGCAGTTTGTCAAGTTTCATATACATATAAAAATATATGATTCATTTTATTTTTTGTTAGTGCATGTGTTCCTTGTAAAACTATAAAATTCTGAATTGAAATTGTTGCAACTTTTGTTTATAACCCTAAACCCTTTTTCAATTCTGAATATAACTGGATTAATTTGATCTTAAGCCTGAGCTTAGCTTGGAATTCCAAGTTCAAGATCCTTTTTCATTTCTTCATGCATGGTATATACTATCTCCAATTAATAACACTTCAATACCCAACTACATGTAAGGAGGTTGAGAATTTTTCTAAGATGGCAACAACCCAATTTACTACTGGATATATGGAAATATAGAGGTGATATTGTTGGTAATTCTTCAACTGTCAGACAGTCAGTGATTGGAATAGGTGGTGTAGTTTGCTTCACTTAATTTGGGTAGAGATCAATGGCATAGAGACTTAAAAAGAAAAGAAAAACAAAAAAATCCAAACAGTTAGCTATCCCAGAAGCATTAATTCGCATACCCACCCTACTTGCTTACCTAGAGACATTTTTGAATTTCTTGTGATGAAGTTTGAAGATGGTGGTCCAATATATTATCAATGTGTTAGGGAAGTCATTAGTGATATATTGGATCATTGAGTGAGATGAGCCGAATGGTACTTTTTCATGTATTATGTGTAAGGAAGTGGTACCTCAATTTAAGCCCTAGGAGGGAGTGGTGGGAAAAAAAAATCTTATATGCAACTGTCTCATAAAACTCATGTCATATTGACATATGGGTCTCAAAAGATGATGACAACCATTATATTGTACTCATTAGTTATACATTGCCAACAGAAGAAAGAGGGCATTATTGAATTTACCCTCTTTTGAAGGGAGCTATTATGTCAAGGTGCTATAAGAGAAGTAACATTGGTAGAGTATAAATCTCAATAATTTTTTTTTAAAAAAAAGTAGTACAAATTGTATTTTATGTTTATAATTAAAAAAAAAATCATTTTTATTTGACCATTTGAGTATTGATGTTGAATTTTTTACAAGATTCAATTATTTTATAATCAATAACCATATGTTTTTTTAATATTAGCTTTCATCACCCACTATGCATGAGCATTAGGTTGACATTTTTGTTTTTTGCTTCTTTTTTTTTCACCTAATAGATGGATAATATACAAGGAATACATCACATATCATAATTGGTAGAATAGAGTGAAATACAAAATGTGAAATAAGAGAAGAGAAGTTAAGAGATGAGATTCAACCACAGGCACAAAAAGAATGTCATTATGGTTGCCTTATTACAAAGGATGACATGCATTTGATTCTTTACAACTCATTATTTAAATCTCTTTGCCTTTCTGCTCTCCTTTTATTCTACTTCTTTTGTTGTTCTTTTTTGGGGGAGGTCGCTCCCTTTTGTTTCCAAAAGTGATTTTCTATAGCAACTTGTCTTTTGATTAAAGGATATCTACGGAAAGTTTCACAATATAAGTGAACTTAATTTCAAAGAAAGGGATGTCCATGAAAAGGTGGTTACCTACCTTAATGTGAAAGGCAAAGTGGAAAACCCTTTTATGCTGGTCTACAACATAATCACATAAAAAGCAAATTCGAATTCTTTAGGATCCTATGAAAACTTCCGTGTTAAATAGGAACATAAGGTAACATTAGTAAATTAAGTAAAAAAATGTAAAAAGTTCATGTAAAGTGGCCTTAAAACTGAAAAGGTAAACATAATGACCGGTGAAATTGGACTTTATCTTTTTTGAAAAAATAAGTTTGGAATTTATTTTATTTTATTTTAATTGGTATATAATAAAAATGATATATAAATAAGTGATAACCACATGAAAGTTCATATGGAAAAAAAAAAAAAAAAAAATCCATGTAAAAGTAATGTTGCTTTAATTACAATTTACAATTTTAAGAACCACCGAGGGGTGTGGTCTAGTAGTCTTGGGTGATGTACAAGATTTGCTAAGTGTGATGTCCAAAGTTCAAGTCCAAATATAAACTCACTTGGGTTACTTCACTCAGCAGCTCAAGGTTTACTAATATCCCTTGTGGGACTGGAAAGCTATGGCTTACCGTGATCCCCCTGTACTCCAGCAGGACTTCGGACCTAGCGAGTAAGGTGCTATTATGGTCACGCCAGATAGGATTACCACATTGGTCACCCCCCTACTCATTTTTTGTTCATAAAAAAAAAATTTACAATTTTAAGAAACTATAAATAATATTAGCTCCCTGAGATTACTCGTTTTGCAATATTGAATGTTAATATGCCCCCACATAGATTGTGACATTACTTTTTCTTAATAAAAGTTTCTCTTTCTGCCCCCCCACCCACCCCCCAAAAAAAAAAAAGAGTTTCTCTTTCTTAATCACAATTTACAATTTTAAGAAACTGTGAAAAATATTAACTCCCTGAGATTACTCGTTCTGAAATATTGGATGTTAACATGCCCCACTTAGATCGTGCCATCACTTTTTCTTAATTAAAGTTTGTCTTTTTCCTTAAAAAAAAAAAAAAAAAAAAAAGACTCTGCCATCTTTGCGTTCTTACCTACCAAATGCTAGACTGGGGTTTCAACTTGCAACTTTGCAAGTGAAAATACAGGGACCCAATAACATGGACCAAGAAAAACTGCTGGAGATTAGTAATCCTATTGTAGCAAAGTTGATTTTTTTTTTTTTTTAAGAAATGTAAAAGAATAAATATAAGACTCAAACGAGGATAAGGTTGATAATTAGTATTAAAAGACCCAATAACGTGGACTAAGAAAAACTATGTACTGGAGATTAATAATCCTATTGTACGAAGTTGAATTAAAAAAGAAAAAAGAAAAAAAGAAATGTAAAAGAATAACTATTATAAGACTCAAACAAGGATAAGGTCGCAAATAATTATTAAAAGACTAATGGGCGGTGCTGATTGCCATGGACCATGGTTGATGTTTATGGACGCACTGTATAATTAATCATTGAGGAAAGTTTTTCCTCCCTGTCTCCTGTTTTCAGTTTAAACTTTCAACAAGTGAATAGTATTATGATCTTACAAACCAAAATGCTTGGATTAAGAGACTCTAATTTTTAAATGGAAAATGCTAAAGTTATAATAAATTTTATTTTCTCCTCGTGTTTTCACTTGTAAGTTGAAGCTCTAGTCTGAAACTTACAAACTAATATCATAATGAATATGATTGATGGATTTCAATGATTTAATAAATAAATATTTAATTTTTGTTATTTTTTGTGATTGATAACACATCAATTTGTAAATTGTATGTAATAAAATTTGCAATACCCTTAACATTACGTTTTTACATTTTGTGATTAGTTGCCGCACGTGATTACTTAGGAGTTTGGTTTTGACATTTTTTTTTTGATGGAACGGTTTTGACATATCTTATTGTTTAAGTAGAACCCAGATTTTATTAAATATGGTCTCCCTTTTTATCAAATGTAAGCAATTTTAAGTGATGGTTTAAAGTAGAATCTCACTTTGTGGATTTGGGAAGGGGTTCGAAAGCGCATCACTTCAGAGGACTTTCTGTCGAAATGCAAGTAACAATGAAAAATACAATGATAAAAGCTACTAAATAATTAAATATTGATACCTAAATCTAATTAAGTTATCTCTAGTGCAATTGATTAGAAATGAAGTGGTTCAAAATAAACTAATTCAAACTAAACCGAGCCTAACTAAGCTAATTCGAAGTAAATTGATTAGTTCAAAGCCTAGGTTATCATGCTAACATAAAATTGATTTGAAGCAAACATAATTAAGATCAAACACAACTAACAACGTTATCACAAAATTACAAGGAGAGCACTTACATGCATAAATAATATTCGCTAAGCTCTAAGAATTAGAAGATCTTTCGAGAAACTAATTACAAATGATCTCGAAAAGTTCCTTGATATGTGTTTGCAGTGCCATATCTTGCAAAATGAGCTGCAAATTATATTTGAAACTTCAACAGTTATCGTCGATTATACTTTTCACGGCGTTTCTTTCTTCTTGGGTTTGAATGACACCTGTAAAATTATTAACTAGTGCCAATTATCTTCCTATAAACTGCTTCTAAGTGACTATTCCAAGATTGATCAAGCACCAAAGGCCTAGAACAACATTATAACTAAGCTCCCCAGAGGTTAATTAATGGTGATAACTCCTATATATATGGTTCTTTGAGGCAATCCTTAGAGCAACCCCATTAGCACGTATATAGTCTTCTAAAATAGAAAAAGGTACCCATTTTACACATTTTGACCCAAAAAAAATACCCACATCAGTGGGTGTAAAATTGTGCATTTATGCACAATTGTTACAGTAACCGTGCATATATGCACAGTTACTGTAGCTCATGTATTTATTATTTTACATTTTTTCTCTCTCCTCACCTCACTCTCTCCTTTTCAGCTTCTACTCTCATCTCTCTCTCTTTTATCTCTAGTCCCTCTGTCCAGCCTCACCAACACAATCAGCATAAAAAGGAGAAGAGATGACATGGACAACTCCAGCACCTCAGCGAAGCTCGTTATTACTTGGACAACTCCAGTTAGGGCTGTCCACGGGTCGGGCCGGGTCGGTTTTGGGCCCAACCCGGACTCGACCCGCCGGTGTCGGGTGGAGGGCAGAGCAACTCGAAACCGACCGCCGGAAAAATCGGTCGAGTCGGTTTCGGGTGAGGGTGAGCTTTGGTCGGGTCGGTCGGTTGCCGAAGTAAAAAAAATCTTCGAAATTTGAAAAAAAAAATCACCGGAATCTGAAAAATGTCGCCGAAATCTGGAAAATCATGCCGGAATCTGGAAAATCTCGCCGGTATCTGCATTTTTTTTCGCTGGGATCTGAAAATTTTCACTAAAAATTGCTGGAATTGGCCGGATCTGGCTAAATCCCACTAGATCTAGCCGAATTTGGCTTGATTTTGCAGGATTTGACCGGATATTTTATAGAACTCCGGTCGGGTTCGGGTTGCTCAGGTTTTGGAGAAGCAAACCCGCCACCCGACCCGCCGATGTCGGTTCTTGAGAACGGCAACCCGCCGCCGACCGACTGGGCCTTCGGTTCGGGCCAGAATCGGGTTGGCGTCGGGCGGGTTTGCCAGGTTGTCGGGCTCCGGTCGAGTCTGGACAGCCCTAACTCCAGTGCCTCCTCCGGTGCCGTGGGGTTTTTGTATGGGGTCGAGGTCTTAAACTCCAGCGCCGCCGAGGTCTCGATTTTCTGTGGGGTTTGGATTTTTTGTGAGGTGATGGTGGGTTGATGATGGTGGCTAGGTGGGTGTGGATTGATTTGAAGATGAATATTTTATTTGAATAAATGTGTACCATTGGTACACTACTTCTTTTGCTTCATCGCTTATAAGGCTGAAAGTGGGGGAAATTCGCTTTGATGTGGGACGCTTAAGTCTCCTCAGCACTGCTCTCAAAGACTTGCTGAGATCTAATAAAAAGTATGCCACCACAATATTGTGGTGGCATACTTTTTATCAAACCTCGGCAAGTCTTTAAAAGCAGTGCCGAGGAGACTTAAGCGTCCCACATGTAAGAACACCTTTGGTACTCCAACCTAAAATATCACCATTTGCAAGAAAATCATTTATGGTCCATAATAATGCAGCATGCACTTGGAATGATTTTTTGGAAGACACATCAAACGTTTTTACTCCAACATCTCATAACTCCTTCAGTTCTTCTACTAGGGGTTGTAAGTACACATCTATATCATTCCCGGGCGAGGTTGGACCGAGAATCAATAATGATAGCATGAAAGAAGACTTTTTCATGCACATCCATAGAGGGAGATTGTATGGGATCAAATTGACATGCCATGCACTATGAGTAATACTCATATTTCCATACGGGTTGAATCCATCGACTGCTAATCCAAGCCTCACATTACGAGGCTCGGATGAGAACTCTATGTACTTGAGTCAAATGATTTCCAAGTTTCAGAATCAACATGATGCCTTAGTAACCCTTCATTCACACGACTATTGGCGTGCCACTTCATATGATTGGTTGTTTTTGGAGACATAAGTAGTCGTTACAATCTTGGCTTTAAAGAGAACTACCATAGGATCTTTGTAGTTTTCTTTTTTTTGCTTGGAGGAAGTATTAGTACTTTGTTGACCTTTAGACTCATTACTTTCCCATTTTGAACGGTTATAGTTCGGACAAGCTTCAAGATTGGCATTCTCCTTCTAATATAAAATACAATTTTTAGAACAAGCATGAATCTTCTTATAGCTCAAGCCCAAATTCTTAATAATCTTCTTAGCCTCATAACAATCTTTTGGCAACTTAGCATTTAAAGGAAGAAAGTCAAGCAAAAATTGCAACAACATGGAAAATGATTTGTTGGTCCAACCATTAAGACACTTCATGTGGTACAAATGCACAATGACTAACAATTTTCTAAAATGCTTACAACCTTCATAACAAGGTTGATTAGCTCTTCAAGCAATTTCATAAACTGAAGTGTATCTTCATTAAGACCTTCTGCAGGACCTTTTGTGGGTTGTTGCACAATTGGGACTTCTTCCATTAGCCCAAATGCCATATCTTGTATGGGAAACATGTCATGCAACATGTCACGAAGATCGGCACACTCTATCGGGTTTTCTTGGACATGACTATTAGGAATTTCAAAGAAGTCTGTGCAGATGATGATTCCTCATTAAAAACCCAAGGGTTATAACCCCTACAAATCCCTTTTGACACTAAGTGAGCCTGTACGACATCTATAGGCCATGAATTTGTATGCACACATTTTCTATACGGACATGAAAACGTTCCATCCGAGTGTGCATGGTTAGATGCAAAATTCAAAAACTATTAAACTCCATCTAAATATTCTCGCGACCTAATTTTCGTAAGTTTCATCCAACTCCTATCCATTGCTATAAAGCAATGTTATGAATACCGTTTCGGAACCCGTTTCAGTTTGTTCATTAGAATGGAATATTTTGGTATCGGTTAATTTCGGGTACAATTTCAGAAACTGTTTAGGAATTACTGCTAAAATATATATTTATATATTATTATTATTATTACTATTATATAAAATAATAAATTTAATATAGTTTTCTATTAAAAGAAGTGGGATTATTATTTTTAAAAAAAAACATTTATTTATGGTTAAAAAAAAATAAAACTCACATTTTGTGTAATTGTACATAAGTGAGCTTCCAAGAAGCTTCATATTGACTACTTTTTCAGTTTCTCCCATTTCCCAACCCACCCACATGACTAGTGTTGCTTCCTATTGACTACTTCTTTAGTTTTTCCCATTTCCCAACCCACCCACGTGACTAATGCTACTTCTTTCATTATTGCTACTTTTTCTTCATCATTTCACCTTCTGAGCTATTTTCTCCTCTTCTCATCTTCTTTTTCTCCCTTTTTTTTTCGCAAGTTACACTTTTTTTGCTTCATCTTGCTCAATAATTTTCTTTTCAACTTCTCTGTCACGGTTGAGAGGGTCAGATAGTGAGAGATGATAGAGAGACAAGGAGCTACAAGTGTGAAACTGAGATATAGATGAGAGAATGAGAAGGATTTTTGGTGATCTAGCAAAAATGAATTTCGGCCGAAATTGGCCAGAATTGACCGAAACGGGTCGAAATGGGGCAAAATTTAATCCGAGGTGGAATGGAGGGTATTACCATTCCGTTTTACACACCGGTACGCAATATTCCGGCCGTTCCGGCCGGAACGGAACGGAATCCATAACATTGCTTTAAAGTAGTTTACAAGAAATACCTATAATGTCATTTCATGAAAGCACAAAGCAAGAGTTAACACACATTTCATTTACACAATTTTGCTTTAATTTAATAAACAAATCATCTTTAATCATTCACTTTCAACTATGTTCCTAACAAAACAATGAATTTAAACGCATAGAGAAGTTACCAATACATTTGGTAACTATAACATCATTACTAGCAATAGTCTAAAATGAATTAATCAAATAAAAACAACTCAACAAGAATCATCCAATATTACACAAAACAGTCAACACTCCCAATATCAAATAAAACCACCTTATTACTCCATGCAAGCCACCTGCTTACCCCAATTCAACAACCCACCACAACTAGAGAGAGAGAGAGAGAGAGAGTACCTTAATTATTTCACCAACTTCACTTAATTTGCCAACAATTAGTTGTATCTATATTGCTACTCTACACATATATAGTCATTAACTCTCCTCAATATATATATATATATATATATATATATTTCAATGCGCAATCATGGAATTATTATCAAACTTCATGAAATGGTATAAGACATCATTTTATCATTTAACAATACCACACTTTTGCTTACATACCTAAACCAAACTAATCATTTACCACAACAAAGTCGATAAACTAATCAGTGTTGTCGCTTTTTCAATTGCATTTAATAGTCCATTCTCAAAACAAAAAAAAAAACCTAAATTTAATTGAAAAACCTAATATACTTGGCCAAAAGACAGTTCGTTGTGATAATCAAATACTCCACCAAGGTTAATGAAGTGCTCCAATAATATTCAGGCAAAACAAACTAGAGAAGTAGAAAATTAATAAACAACCGGTTGTATTCCACCAAAATGTCAAATTACCAAACCAAGCACATGCAAAGTAGAGGAAAATATGTTGTTAACTTTTTGGATATTCAACTCACATATAAGGCCTTACTTTTTCCATACCTAGGTGATGTGAGATTCCATTGACTACAAGCTCTCACCTTATCAATGAGTAAGTGCATAATAAATGAGTTTTGACACATTTGGAAAAAAAAAAAAAACTATATATATATATATATATATATAGAAAGAGTTGATGTTTTAACATTGTGTGCTAGAACGTTTAATTTTCCCTACCTATGTAATTCGCTTTTCATAATGAAACATCCGTTAACATTTTACATAAAACATTAGTACAATAATTTAAATAAAAAAAAAGATAAATAAGCAAATTAATGTTCATTAATAACGAAGAATTTCCACTCAACTAAATTAAGCTATAAAGTCTCATATGTTGAAGCAAGAAGAATTTCCACTCGACTAAATTAAGCTATAAAGTCTCATATGTTGAAACAAGTAGGCATTACAAAATTCCATTAAAAAAAGAAAGTAGGTTTTACAAAATAAAATTAATCAATAAGGATTGAGTGTTACCCAAATCGGTGCTAGCCAAACCTCATTTAAATCACTTGAGTAAGTTGGCAGAGGTTCAATCTTCTTTTCATTCAAGCAGAATACACCTTCATCAAAAGGTCTTCTAGTGCCCTTCAAACCAAAATTGTAGTTGACATCCGTAAAATATATACAATTTCTCTTGTATACAGGATAATCATGAGATGAAATGGTTAAAGGATGAATTCAATCCCAAGAACAACACATCATCACCTAAACTTTGAACCTGATACCAATTTCAACCACTAGTATCAAGCTTGAAAATCATAAAAGATAATGGCTTGCTTGTATATATCTCCTTGTTAGAAATAGAATTTCAATGCATATTAATTTAGGGTTGAAGTTATAGATTCACTACAAGAGTGAGATAACATACAACAATTTCTGCTTTTATTAACACACAAAACAGGGTTCCCCTAATAGGGATCCAAAATAAAATTTCTGCTTTAATGAACATAGAACAATTTTAAAACATTAGGACCAATATAATCATAAACAGAAACAGCATCATGTTGTATTGATGGCAGTACCCAAGGACCTAATCACATTAACTTGGAACCTGTTAAAAGCTTATATTTCCACACAACAGATTGAACAAAATTGACACAACAGTCCTATATTCGTTTATAAACCCATACTTTTGACATGATCACATTATACCCAGGTAAGACAGAAAAATGGAAATGCACAATCCAATCAGTTCTTGGTAATGATTATGAGAGCATACAACAATTTTAGAAATTCCTAACACAGCAACACAAAGAACTAGAGTACAAAATAAAAACCAAAAACAAAAACCAAAACATTCTAAGCAAAAACAAAAACAGAAGAACAAATTAAAAGAGATTTTGTACCTGGAATGGAAATAAGGGGTTTAATACATGGAGCTTCAGAAGAACATTCCTTGCATCGAGAAGGAAACCGGCGATCAATTAACAAAAAATAAAAAATAAAAAAAACTGATCGATCTGATGAAGCACCAAGAAGGAAACAGATCGATCTGATCGAAACTTACCAGAAATGAGAGAGAGAGAGAGAGAGAGAGAGACTTACGATGGAGATGGAGTTGACGGTGTTAGGTCCTCTGCCAAGAGAATGCGAGTGCGAAAATGGAGATGGAGTTGACGATAGGACCTGAAGGTGGAGTTGACAGCAGCATTGGTGGAAATGGAGTTGGCGGCGGCGGAAATGGAGAGAGTGAGAGTTTGGAGTAACCTAATAAGAGGGAAAAGGGAATAAGTAGGAAAAGGGAAAATGTAATAAGAGGGAACACGTAAAAAACAATGGGAAATTTTGGGAAATTTAAAAGTCTATAGCGACAGTCCAACCCACCGCTATAACTAAGCAAAAGTGCCGCAAAAAGTAGTATCTATTGCGGCGGTCATACAAACGCCGCTACAGCTCGCATAATGCAGCGGTTTTCTGTACTGTCGCTATAGTTTGTGCAAAATAATATATTTATTGCGGCAGGTTTTTGGAGTGCCGCTATATTTAAGTTAACGCTGCTAAAACATATATATTGCGGTGGTTTTCTGTCCCACCACTGTAGGACACCACAAAAGACTATACTTATAGCGGCGGTCCCAAAAAACGCCACAATAGACCCTATTTACAGCGGCAGTCTCAAAAAACGCTGCAATATGCAACATATAGCAGTAGTTTTTGCATCCGCCGCAAAAAAGCCGCTGCAATAGTACAGATTTCTTGTAGTGATTATTCATTTTCTTCAGGGGATGATTTTATTTTAATTAATAGAAACAAGCCCAATTATTCATATGAGACTTAAACCCCAGCCATTGTCCCCTTATCCTACAAGAACTTTGTAGTTTGTACTTTTGGAGTGATTATCACGCCAATGGTGCGCGTTGGTTTGCTGACTGTTTTCCAAATAATAGATGTATATATCATCCTAGAAAAGGTATTTGCTTGTAATACAAATCCCTTTTTAAATTTTGCAAAACTTAAGTTTCACATCTTCAGTGAGTTCTTATATAATTCATGCTTCTCTTATATAATTGATTTGATATAAATAATCAAATATCTAAATATGTATTTGCATATGATATGAAAAGCCACATTTATTTAGCTCTAAGTTATTTTTATTTAATTTTGTAAGCATTCTTTCATTGTTAGTTTCTACTACAGCAAGGTTTCATGCATACCAATGTACAATATCATTAAAGAAAAATTCCATCTGATGTAATGTGAGTCCCATTACCATCTATAGGATCCAATTGAGGTTTGTCTTTTATGTGTTAAAAAAATATAATACATTGGATACACTGGAAAAACAAAATTCTTCACCTCATTTTGCAAAATGGTTTTATGTCTTGATTTTTTAAATTTATTTTTTAACGAGTGCATCTAAATGTCTTCAAATTCTTAACTACTCTACTCGATGTTTGTTTTTAGAGTAATGTGTCTTGGTTTGAATACTCTAAAATTTAATTAGTATTTTACTATTTTATAAAGGTGTCACTTTCAATTAATTTTTCAACTACTTTAATATGAATACGGCTTCTGTTGAGTGCATTCAGAAGTTTCGCCCTTTGATATTACAATATCTACTCATTCGATGTTGATTATTGTGGATGTTAAAGTCTCTTCTAATAATTAATCATACCCTATCCACTGCAAAAAGAAAGGACAAGCTACATCCTTGCAACGCCTTTATTTATTTATTTTTCTGAGTAAAACTTTATATTAAAAAGAACAAAAAGGAACTAAAAACAAGCTCCATCTCTCTCTATCTCGCAAAGACTTTATGTTTCTATCAAAAGACTGATTGGTCATACTCTGCGCATTGTCCACATCTGTAGGGTTCGTGCAGTGATGACACAGTCTCACCTGTGTTTTGTGTTTTCTCATCACCTTCTTTCTATTATGTAACAGATAGTGCTCTACATCTGTCACATTGTCTATCTATAATCTATGTAACAAGCTTTGCATAAATCATATATGCAAAGCTTGATTTTCTTAGGTGGTTGAAAATATATAGTAGGACCTTGCATGCATTTTGAATGTGAATGTGAGCACAATCATCAAAAGCAAACACTATAAATTGAAACTCCATAAAAAAAAAAAAAAAAAAAATTGTGAATGTATTATATACTACCTTAATCCCATATCGGTTATGCACTGAATGTACCTGTTTTAATTAATTCATCTTTTCTTTAGGCAAAAGTGGATTTACAAGAGTAAAAGAGAATGGAAAAGATAGGGACCATGAGATTATTGAAAATTATATATATCTAACACCTGACGAAATGAAACAGGATGAGGCAAGGAGAGGAAAAACATTTTACCACCCCTATGCTATGCCTGCTATCACATTAGACTCTCTGTTGTCCATTGCTGCATATGTCTTTTTCCTTCCCCACACAACTTCTTTGTCTAGCACATGATATTGTGTGAGCCCATAGAGGCATGTAAATTTGGGCTTTGGCTGGCATGCATTTGTGCACCTTTGCTCTCCTTAGGTTTCGCTATCTAAGACTAAGACATCCCGGCCCCCAATCCATCAACTTTTGATGGTGAGTCATGCATATTAATATTTTAATTCTATGTGCTATATCTTTATATCATTAGCACTTAAAGCATGTTACAAGACATTCCACATGAAATTGATTGGTAAATTATTTAGATGCCTGCGAACAAAGTGTTTAGTTTGATCAAATAAATCCTATCCAAAAAAAAAAAAAAAAAAGTTTGATAAAATAAATAATGATCTTTATGATATCCGAAGTAAATGTTCCTTTCTAGGGGTGTTAATATAAAAATAAAAATAAAAAATTAAATAGTAGTCACTTATATCATGCCATGTAAATAAATTGGCAAAAAGATGATACTTATAAGTAGTAGTTATTTCCTATACATAACCAACCGGTCCAACCCCCTCCTAGATTAGTGGGGTAATTATTTTTCACTATAGTGAAAAATGGGAGTCTACAATCAAACTCTCTCCAACAACAATGTAATTATCTATCAAGAGTCAAGACTAACAATTCCCGGTTAAAGGATAAATAACTTTATGTTTGCAAGTGCATTCCGCCTCGAACGAAATATCTAGGATTAGGCTCATAACTTAAATTAGGACTATTGTAACGTTCTTTACTTTTGCAATCTTATAATATGATATTTGTGACTTGTTGCAATATCAATAATATATTGTTACTTTTTGTTCTGTTCCTCTTTTCTTGGTTTAATTTGTACTTGTGCAAGTAGTTTAGCCATGGTAGAATATAATCTATATTTTTGGTGCAGTATATAGTGCCTTACGGCCATTTAGAATGAGTTTTTGCTCTCAAACAAGTGGGAGATGATCTTTTATATAGATCACCGACATGCATAGTGATGGTCAAATTAAAGTAATGACGTAGTGATGGGATCGAAATCACTGGCACGGTCCATCACATAATTCACATATAAAATGTTTTCATAATTCATATGGATATTAAGTTCTTCAAGGATTGGTTAAAATTTAATTAAAAAAAAAAAGATTTCAAGGATTTTAGCACTTGCAGGTGAGAACATGGCTATGCTCATCATAGGCGGAGTCAGGAGGTCAATCACCTTGGCTAGCCCAAAAAATTTAAAAACTAATACTTATTTAGAACTTTGCCCTCTTCTCCCCAATTATAAAATTTTTCAAAAAAGAAAGAAAATATTTTCTATTTTATTAGTTTATTTTAAGGGTTTTATTTTTTGGAGAATCAATTTAAGTTTCAAAACCTATAAAAAGAAAATGAAGGTTGAGAAAAAATAAAAAAGCTAGAGTTTTAACAAAGGAAAAAAAAAACATTAATGTTATCTTTTTTATAAATTTTTTATATAATAATTTATTCTTCTTCACAAAATTTGTGTAATAAACAATAAAATTTAGGAATGATTGTATAATAATATAAAATTTTGTAATTTTTTTTTTGTTGTTGAGAAATTGTAAATTGTATTTGGTGTCTATCTAACTATTCAAAATATTTTTACTTGTAAGTGGAATTTTGATTTTGAAAAAAAAAAAAACGAACTTATTCATACAAAAAATAGTTTATATATATACAATGAATGTGCTATTATTTTGTAGGTTTTCACTAGTCACTAGTAGTGGTCCTTAGACTTTTGTGCCAAAGGATTTATCCTTAAAACCATGATTTTAAAAATCAAACGGAACTAGTCGGTTTGATCGTTTCAACTGGAAATCAAACACTAGTTTGGTTCGATAAAAACCCTCAAAACCAATGAAAATCAGTCAAAATTAGCCAAAACAGGTCAAAAACCGAGTTGAACAGAGAATCAAAAACAAAAGCACTTTTGCCTCTAGTCCAATTTTTAAATTCATGCTTAAAACTTTTTATACATATATAGCTAGAACATGTACATGTTTATATAAATTTTATCGCCTTATAATCAAATCTTGGTTCCGTCACTAGTTATGTCAGGACAAAATGGTGCCCATCACCTTTTTTTAGCAGGGAAGAGTGATACTTTTCCCGTCTTTTAGATTGGGCTAAAATTCTTGTTTTTTAATGAAGATGGATTTATAGGTTAATTGGAAGAAAATGGAAAGTTGGACCACAATATATTAGAGTTATTCATTGCATTATGATTTGATGGTACACGGAGGATTGATACAGCTCCCACAGCAAGCAGTGTAGAAGCCATGTTGTGGTTATCAAGTTGTTGACCTGGATTTAACACTCTTGTATCATGCTTTGAATCTCTGCGATGCAACGAGTTTGATTGATAAGCTATTGGAAATGAAGTTTGCCGGAGCTTTTTTTTTTTTTTTTTTTCTCCATTGATTGAGATGGTTTATTGTAATTAGTGTAAAATAGTTGTGTAGTATTCATGAAATTTAATAAAAAAAAATTAATAAAATAATTGTGTTTCTAGAAAAAGAAAATTACTAAAAAATCATACAAAAGCATATTCGAACCACAATCCTATTATAGCTTAATGAAAAGCAGAAAAGGATTGTGACATATTAAAGATTTTATAATATAAAAAGAACATTTGGGGTACCAAAGTTCTTAAAGTGGATGTTTGGTCATATAAATTTAAGCATTTTACTTTTTACCCCTAACTTCCTTTTTCTTTTGTTCTAATTCTATAAATGGAAGATTTAACACTAGAATTGGAAAGAATGTATTAGAAAAATGCTATATTCACAATATTTTCATGATACTTTCACAAAAATTATATGTGGTAAGTTGTTATTAGTTATTATGGATAGACAAAAAAGTAATTTAAGTTGTGAATTCAAATTAAAATTAATAACAACTTACCAAATATGATTTGTTGTGAAATTATTGTAAACGTAACACTTCTCAAAATAAAATATTTACTCTCTCGTGACATTTTTTGACATGAATTGAAAACCAAGGACTGAGGATTAGAAAAAACCTACTCAAAAGTCACAAATATATTAATCTTCAAGGTGAAATACCAATGTTAACAGCCATTATTGATCTCGAAGAATGTTATATGGAAAATATTGAATGGGGAATCACTAATAAAGCGATTTTTCAAGCTTTAGCAGAAGATGCATCGTAGTATTTCCCTGCTATGATTAATACAACAATATTTTCTTTCAAATTTATAATTGCAGTCATAATGTGAATCAGAAATAAAGCGAACATATTCCATCAAATCTATTAATTGAATGTGATGCCAATCTGATTACAAGAGTGCTTTTTCATTCTATACCCGTCGGCAAACCTAACTCCAAACACCTGTCTTGATCCAAAGACTATTTCAATGGATGTTGAAATAAATTAAAAAGCATGGCCCAATCTACTAAAGTCCTTTGCAAGTTCATTATGGAATTCAAGTTTCAACAAGCAGTCAAAGACTTTAAGAGCCAACAAAACTTTGGTCTTGTGTTCGAGTGCCCCTGATCTTCATTAGCGTGCGCATTGCTACTCATTTTCCTTCGTATTGCCCTGTGTTTGTGTTGAGACATGTTAGATCTAGATCCTAATTGAATAATTTGATAGAAACTTCTCTTTTGTTTGTTTGGCTTGCCGATGCTTCAATAACAATCCCACTTTCATGAATAAAAACAAACAAACAAAGGCTATAATCCATGTTATGCTTGGCTAATCATACTTCCTGGAAAAACCATGACACATAGAAAGGAAACAGGAGGAAGAAAAAGAAGGCAGAAGCATGTTATGTGAATTGGTGGGGATTCAATGATTCATCCACTATTATCTATACCACATTTTGAAGATAAAACTAAAACTAGCACCACACACATAGGCACATTACTTTTAGCTTCAAGCAAGCTTTCCACATAATAGACAAGCTAACTTTTTTTGATGAACATAATAGACAAGCAGCTCAATGATCATGCTGTATTCGAATGTGTTAAACAAGTAGTGATGGTCGTTTATACGTGTCCATTAGTCTCATGTGAATTAAGCTCTTTATGAGACATAGAAGGAAAGAAAGGTCCCATGAAAATAGGGTAGAGTGTCACTTGATTGAAATTTGAGAAAAATATGTGTTTAGAGGCCATATCACTTAGTAGAAAAAACCAATTTGGGTTCTGCTAGAGAACATGTATGTCGAAAAGGACATTTTTTATTCCGTAGTTTGAGCACTTTTCCTCCTAGACTTCTAAGCACTATGTGTATGGGAAAATGTCAATTCAGCTACAAAGTCTGTGACAAATGGACCATAATATCAACAAGTAGCGCTTTAATTGTTCATAAAAAAAGAAAGCACTAAAAATCATATTCTAGAATTATTGGTTCTTGAGACATACATGGTAGTTGTATGAAAAATATATATTTAGTGCGTTTTTTTTCTAACTTGTTGGTGAAAATGAGAGACTAAAGAAATTGTTTGAGTTCACAAATTAAATAATACACCTGAGGAGTGAGGACAAAGAATCCCTGAAACAAGTGCAAGGAAAACAAGGGAATTCGCCAAGTTTGAAACTTTGGAATGACTGATACTGGAAAAATTAACGTGTCCCTTTTGGCTTTTGTGTGTCTTTCCAATTTTCAATATTTGTGACAAAAGGTTGACTATACTCTTCAAATGCACTCTTCTGGCAGAAACTTTTTCAAATATTGATAATGACATGGCTCCTTCCAAAGCGGTAATAGTGACAGAGTTTTAGTAAAAAAAAATCTTATGGGAAGTGCAATAGATTTTTAAAGACAAAGATGGGTGACATTTTTTTTCTGTCATTCTATTTTATACGTTGTAAAATTATATTTTTAATAATATTTTTTAATTAAGTTGATCTTTTTTACCATTTCAATTAATATTATTTAAGGTTTTCTTTTATCTTTTCATTCTCTCCGCTTTAACTTAAATCACATTCTCTAATACATTAATCATTTTTCTTTGTGCATAACCAAAGCATTTAAAATGACTTTCTCTCAAATTTTTTTAAGTAATCATTTTGTAACTTATCTTTCTTATATTTCCACTTATCTTTATTAATATTTGCATTTTAATTACGTTCATTTTATAAACATGTTGATTCTTTATAACCTAACTTTTTTTTTGATTGTATAACCCAACATTCAATATGCTAGAGCATAGTTAGACAGTCTTATTATAGTTACAAACTTACGACCACATAATATACTTTTTGCACTTTTTTTTTTTAAGTATTAAGTATAAATGTATCAACAATATCTCTATTACTCTGTCAACAAAATATATATATATATATATATTTTTTTTTTTTCCTTTTCTTTTGTCCATATTGGCGGATGGACAAGACTTAGATATGTTGAAGTCTCTATCTTTTCTCTAAAAATTAAAAAATATATATATGTTAAAGTCTATGTCTTTTAACCAAGATTAGCCCTTTTTTTATGTTAAAAAAAAAAAAAAAAAAAAAAAAAAAAAAAAAACCCAAGATTAGCCTTTTTTTTTGCTTTGATACCATTGGGCCTGGGCCAGAAACCATTTTGTAGTAATAATAATTCAACCAGTATCACATTTGTTTGGGGGCACATTTTCTCTCATAGGGCTGGCCTTGAGACGTTGATGGCATGAGTTCGACCTGGATGAGTGTAAGCTAGCCCAGTGTGAACTTTGTTTAGTAGACTAAAGTTGGCCCTAGCGGACCACAGGAATTTTTTTGGGTAAGTTGGACTAGAGTCCAAAATTTTAAAATTACCAATGGTCCCCAAAAGAAAAGATATTAGAAAATTATGAATTTATTCACTGCAAGGAGAATTATATCTAAATTATGTATTTAGAAATGTATGGATACATCCACGCATGATAATTTTTTTTTTGGTAATAGGTAACTTATATTAAATCAAACAGAAAAGTTAAGGCAAGCCTCTCGTAGTACACGCCGATAGCATCAAAATATGGCAACACAAGAGCATTAGCACCTGAGGATACAAAAAAATAAAAAAAATCTATTTTACATCTTCAAACACCACTTTATCAATTTTACTATCTCATTTTACAATTCACCCAACATTCCAGTTTCTATTTTTACATACAACTCATTAAAATAATATAAATCATCCAATCAAATAAGAATATAAATATAAAGTGAGTGAGACAAAGTGAGAGAGAGAGAGAAAAAAAAATTGAATAAAATATATTATTTTAGTTTACAAACTCATGAATGGTAAGTTCTAAATATAAGAACTTATTATTCACAAGTTGTAAAAAAACTTAGGTATACATCTCCGGATGGAGCTCTTTTTTAGATGGTTAGTGGCTACTTTAGCAACTTGGGGAGTTTTACACCCCCCAATGCTAACGCTCTAACAAGGTCCAATGGAGGACTATCAAAGCTAATAAAATATAGCTCGTATATAATTGCATGTACTAGCACTCGAGTCTCTTTTTGCTCCTACATATAATAGCTACATATAATAGAGTTCAAGAGGCAACAAAGCTTCCTTAGAGAAGGATAACAATTTCTTTATGGCAACACAATTTATTGCCATTATGTGAATCTATTACACAAAAGCTAGTAACTTAACAAAAACTAGAACTCCCAAAAGAAAACATTGCAGGAGAAATTTTTTTTTTTTTTTCTTTTTTACTTGAATTGGTACAACTTGTGTTGACACTGAATATTGGGATTCAACCACTGCTGAATTCCATGAGCTCGTCTAAAATTTGGTGATTGACCCTGAATAGTAGTCAGATGCGATGAAGGAATGAGATGCAATGCCTCTTCTAAATCCATTCCCAATGCATTTTTGAATAGATTCCTGAAAGAATTAGTTGTTGCAATCCTCTCAACATTTTCAGCTCCAATTTCCTGCATTTTCTTCCTATGCTCAAAATACCCTATATACTCTGCGCAAATGGGATCATTTGGGTTCACAAACAAGTTAGGAAACCAGGCAGATATCATTGCAAATGAGTCATCTTCTCTAGGCTTAGAGTTATAAGCTTTTGTAGCAGCAACAAGGCCTGCCTTGACAATACTATTCGCAATGCGAAGTGTATCCTTCACTTTTTGATCCTTGATTCTCTCTATTGGAATAGATAAGAATGGTGGATTGAATAGATATGTTTCAAGATTATAACCCACCTTGATCATGTTCTTTCCTGCAAGCAATGCCATAGCTGACCCCAAGGAATGTCCAGCTAACCATATATTTTCAGCTCCAGCAAAATCAACCATTTCCTTAACATATTTCATTGCAATCTCAAAACGTGTGTCTGATTGAAGTTTGTTAAGAATGCAACCCAGGTCCAACATGAGGTCACGTAATAGCGTGCCTGGTTCAGTGATTGTTCCTCGGAAGGCAATAACATATTTTGGGGTTTTTGTCTTAGAATCATCACAGTAAGAAGCTGGGAATTTAGACTCAAAAATGGCACCAAAGATGGAATTGTCAACATTATCTACAAGCACATCACTTAATTGGAAATCGAAGAAGTCCCACCATCCTGGAGCAAAAGCTTGAGGGCCCTGCCGGTTCTGTTGCCGGTCTTGCTCTAGAATGTATACTCCTTGAACCAAGCTAGCTGCAATAGATCTTCGATGATCTTTGTTCTTCCTGCAAAATTATTGAAACATAGAAAATAGCTAATGAGTTTAGTTATTAATAAGAACACCTTGAGATACATGTAGTGAAAACCCATTATTCCATTAGCCATAATCATTTTGACAATGAATTGTTATCATACTCTAGTTTAAGTTCAAAGTAAAGTTACAAAATAATTTGCGTTATATCACTATCCAATTGTTCTATTTTATACTCCATCAATCGACATTTGTTACACATACTTTTTTTTCCCTTACAAATGACCAAAGTTTAAAAAAAAAAAAAAAAAAAAAAAAACATATTATACAGCAATTAAGATCTTAATTGTGTATTTCCCTAGGTTTCGTTTTTATTCTTCATACATTGTGAGTCACAAAGAGAATGTTCACTTAACCATATTTCTTTGAAAACCACTTTCCTTGACCTTACATTATGGTCACAAGCCTCATATATTTTTGATGTATTGCTAACAATTAATATATCATCCTCTAGGTGCCTCAGAATATCCCTGCAATCAATTCCACCCCATAGACAGGTTAATTATGTATTTGTTTGGTAAAGATTATTTTGCCAACTTATTTTACTATTCAACTTATTTTTGCTATTATTCATGGGTCCTACTACACTTTTTGATACTATTTATGGGTCCTACTGTATTATTTCAGTTAACTTTTACCTTTATCTACAGTACTTTCAACAAAAAGTTTTCAATTTCAACAAAATAAGTAGATTCTAAACAGACCCATAGAAAATGGTCTTACCAGTCAACAACTTTGAAATGTGTTGGTCCTGAAAGGTTGAAAATATCCTCCTTGGCGAGCATTACTACTTGTATTACTTCGTTCATCTTTTACTGAAAGCATTTGAAATGGATCCGCCATAGAGGAAAAGAAATGTTTAATATTAATCGTGAAATTTTTGTTCAGCTCTTGGTGTACTTGTGTAGATATTAGTGGCGGCTCCATGAATTTTGTTTAATATGTTCTTTAAGAAGCATAAATTACACAATCTTATTTCTTTTTAGCTTTTAGGTAATTAGGTTTGATTCAATGTTATTAATTGCATTCCGTTCCGGCCATAACGGTAGGAAAATACCATGCCGGTAAATAAACCGGAACAGTAACCCACCCTATTCCGCTTCGGAAAAAATTTCGGGTCATTCCAGTCTATTTCGGGTGTTTTGGGGTGTTTCGATAAATACTGGCCAAAATTCAAGATTCGGCCAACATGAAGTTTGTGCTTAAAAAAAATTAAAACCAAAACAAATTTGCATTTTGTAAACCAAAAAACCTCAAAAGGGAAAAAAATGAAATAAAATAAAATGAACGGAGGTACCTATACAGCTAAAAAAAATCGCATTGAGAAATTTGAGACTCAAAACTTGAGAAAAGGCACTGCCACACTGGTATAGGTAGAAGACACAGAAGTTACAAATAAGGAGGAAGGCAAAACGTAGATGTAAAAGTGTAGATGAAGATGTGATAAAATTTAAAAGTATGAAGTGTAAAAATCGGGAAAACAGAAGACATGTGTGGTTAAAAATAAACAAGAAAAAATAATTGAAAATGAGAAATAAGTAATATACGCTTGGTGAGGAAAAATAATACTATAATAAAAAATAATAAAAGGTTGAAAACTGTTGTCGGGATAGGGGCCCAAAACCGTGTATTGTGCCTTATAGAGATACAGGCCCAAAATCGTATATTGGGCCTCAAGTTTTATCCGAAAACGAGGTAAAATCCGAGGAGATGTAAATGAGCATGAAAAATTCCAGAACGGAATTTATCGCATTTGAGATAAGTAGGTGCGGTCCGAGGAGTGATCCTCACATGACCCTAACTATGAAGATGTGTATCAAGACTGAAAGAATGGAAATCCCTAAAAATATCTAAGGGAAAGTTGCTACCACCATATTAAATGTGTTGCACCTACTCTTCTGAACGCATTTATGTGGAGAAGACCCCTGAACAGTGTGACCTTGGCCACTGCAACTCATAGAAGGCTAAAGAAGGTGCATGATGGGACGTGCACTCAAGTGAAAACTTAGATAATCAACAAGTGTAGGGCGAAGATGATCTCAAAAGAACTATATAATGTGAAGAAATCTTTCTTAAATGGGGGAAAAAAAACGAAGTGGAGCTGGTTTCTAAACTAAGAACAATAAATATCAAAATTGACCTTCTCGGACTCTTGCTGAGGATAGTTTATTGAAGTTAAACCTTTTATGTCTTTTTTCTTGTGATCTTAACCCATTGTATTGATTGTCTAAATTAATCTAGCCCAACTTTTTTTTCCCACTCTCTACAAATTCATTATTTTTAGGCCTTTTGGGCTGTCTCATCCACTCTTAGGCTGGAATGTCTAATCTGTGTCTTGACAACTGTGTTGTATTGGGCAGTATGCTTAGTCGAAGGAATCAAGCCACTGCCCAGCCTGTAGTAGTTTTATTATAATTTTCTTTTTCAGATTTTAGTTCAATTTTTTTTTTTTTTGAGTTTTTCCTTTTTGCTTAAAAGACCTCAATATATGGTTAAGTTGCTCAAATTATGGACCAGAATTTAATTTTATTGGCATAAAAAAAATTCAAGGTAGTCCTAAAATTTTTTTTAAAAGGTAAATAAAAATAAAATTTAAAATTATTATACATAATTTTTTTTCCCAGGTTAGGGTGGTCCTGGGACTGCCCTGGAAGTGGCACCGCCACTGGAAGATATGGGTCTTTTAGGTACTATTTAAAGGGCAAGAGAGGATATGTGGTTGAATAGGATAACAGATGCACTAGTCTATATATATAATAATAAGTGAAGCAAAGAGAAATTCAAATAGAATTTCAAATTAGAGTTTCAATTTTGTGCCATATGTCTAGATTTGGATTCTCAATTTTGCGCCATTTATCCTAACCAAAACTCAAAAAAAAAATCTAATTAAATTATAAATTGGATTCCAATTTTGTGTCATATATCTTATTTAAATTTTCTAATTTTTGTGTCCAAATAAATGATGCATTAACATTTAACATGGAAGTCAAGAAAACCACAATGATAATACTCATTGGCCTAAGCAAGAACATCTTACCTGCACACTTTTATGGGTGAACTCAAAATCTAATTAGATTATAAATTGAATTCCAATTTTGTGTCATGTGTCTTATCTAAATTTTCTAATTTTTGTGCCCAAAAAAATAATGCATTAACATTTAACAAGGAAGCCAAGAAAACCACAATGATAATATTCATTGGCCTAAGTAAGAACATCTCACCTGCACACTTTTAAGGGTGAATTCAATAGAGTTTGGAGCTCTTCTAATCCCACTACCAAAACCAAGGAGTCCAACGAAAAAGACTATAAAAATAAAACATCATCTCCTCCTAATGCCATATCGTCATCCCATATCTCCTCCTTCTCTTTCAACCTCTATCAACTAAATCTACACACTACCCTCTCCTCCTCCTTTCGGATTTCTAAGAGTAAGGCCGGGTTCAAACACAATGTTCAATCTCGCTCTTTCTTACTTCACACTCTCATACATTACCGCTTCATTGACGCCTCCAAGAAGATTTCAAGCTCAATGATCAGTTCTTATCGTTAATTTTGTGCTATGTGTCCAATTTGTTTTTTTTTTTTTTTTTAGAAAGGAGTGTCCAATTTGATTTTTAAATGTTAGTGTTAAGTTATATCCATTCATAATGCTCAATATGGAAACTAAATCTACCAAGATGAATATTTTATCATCACAATTGTTAATATTTACGTGCGTAAATACAGACTATATGCTAGTACTAATAAAACAGAAGGAAAATGCTAAAGCTATTACAATCAACAAGACGTGAGCCTCATTCTCAAAAAAAAAAAAAAAAAAACTAGACGTGAGCCTAGCTGATACAATTAGATGCAACCCTTATGGCCTTACTAACAATCAACTATTAACCACTAATTAAGGCTAATATTAAGCCTACAATTTTTCTTAATCCTTTCAAGTAAAGTTATGCATAATCGCATACCCTTGGTACGATGGTCACTCTACAAGTATAAGTGTTTGTGGGTGTGGGGGGCAAGGGCCGGGGTTCAAGTTGTCTCCAGGAGGGAGCTTCACACACATATACACTTAGATTAGGCTAGAGTAGAATTTCTATCTTGTATCAAAAAAAAAAAAAAAAAAGTAAAGTTATGCATAAAATCTTTTATAGTCAGTTCATGTCAAATTTTAAGGCAACTAAACCAAACAACTTTGCCATTCTTTAAGATTCAAAAAGTTAAATTCTTCCATTCTTTTGCATTATTTGATAATTATCATCCCAAAAGTAAGGTGAAGGGAAAGGGTAAATTAACTTATCAATATTCGTACATTATCTCATCCATCATATGGCACTTTTAAGTTTGAACATATAATGTATCTAACAATATTGCTTCAAACCTAGCTAATTGAACTATAAACATTGGTAGAAAACTAAAATATATTCAAAAGCCATCCAAATGAAAACCTTTCAAGTATATTCTCCAACTAGATAATCAAATTCCATTTGAAATTCTCCAAATCAAATCTTAACATAGTATGTGAAATATTACCAAGAAAACTCCCATTTTCAGCTGAAATTAAAACATTTTCTATTTTTACAGTTCAATATTACTAATTAGAAAAGAAAGGAAACTAACCTGTACAACATGTAATGGTGTTGAACTCCACCCATTTGAGTCTCTTCTTGTACTTTTTGAGAAAGAGGAAGCTGTAATGATTAAACATCAATTAATAAACACTAATTAAGTACATTTAAAAAAATTATACGTGGGAAGCTCAAAAGAAAATAGCATGAATAGAAATTAGACTTTTTTGTGCTATTAATAGCATTACTGATTGAGATAGATTAGAAAATCCTTTTACTTCAGTTGTCTAGGATGAATTCAAATCAACTGTATTTTGTTTGTTTTAAATGGGCGGTGTAAGTAAAAAGTCTTTCAATTTTGTGTAACTTTTTTTGTTTTGACAGTTTGTATTGTAATAGCTTTCGCTTGTAATTTTGTTCTTCTTCGCTGGTACAACAACAATTTTACCTTTGGAACATTTCTACTCGTTTGAACAAATCTCTTTCGCACCCAAAAGGAGATAAAAAATAAACAAATAAAAGGTCAATGACAAAGTAAAATTTCAGAGTTTAAGAAACTATCAAAAAATGTAATACCCGACAAGTAATTATTAATTAACAAGAAAAAAAAATGTTTTCTAATTATTTCTTTATATTAAACAAAATGAAAAGGTCAAGGCTGGACTGGCATAGTTGCAGCGTGTTTGTTATTGATACTTCAATAGGCTAGTGTTGGCTGCACGTGCAAGGCACGTGCTGTTCCAGTAGTGAAAAAATTAATAAATTTTGTGTATAAAATTGTGAATTTTGGCTCATTTAATTTGACTATATTAAAAAAAAAGTCTAAGAATACAACAAAATATCACAATATTTTCACAATATCTTCATTTTTAGGGTTCAAATAGATTTTTTTTTATTTTATTTGAGAGAAATGCTACATTCATAAAAAATTTTGGAACAAATTCTAAATGACAAGTTGTTATTGGTTTTAAACTGATAACATTGTTATTGTTATTCTCAAAACATTTATTTTCAGTTCTGGTTAGTCACAATCTCATATTTTACTATTTTATTTAGACTTGTAAGAAATTTATACTTCAATATTTATAAAAATATTATAAAATTTGTTGTGTCAGTATAACAATATATATGTCAGCTTACATAAATATTTAAAAGAAGAAAAAAAAAACACAAACCGATTATTGGGAAAAAAAAAAGTTTAGGCACTATAGAAATTAATGTTAAAATGTTGTGGACTTAGCATTTTTTTATTTGATTTATTAGAAATTGAAATCTCAAAAATTGTAAAAATATTGTGATAATAATAAGTGTTATAACATTTTCTCAAAACATTTATTTTCAGTTGTAGTTAGTCACAGTCTCATATTTTATTGTTTTATTTCGACTTGTAAGAAATTGACACGTCAATAATTGTGAAAATATTGTGAAATTTGTTGTGTCAGTATAAAAATATATATGTCAGCTTACATAAACATTTTAAAGAAAAAAAAAACACAAACCGATTACTAGGAAAAAAAAAATCTTTAGGCACTATAGCTACAGTGCCAATTGAATAAACCAAAAGCCCTATAGCTCTAACGTTATCCATCAATAATAGCTTACCTATGATTTGTTATGAAATTAATGTTAAAATGTTGTGGACATAGCATTTTTTTTATTTAATATATAAGAAACTGAGATCTCAACAATTTTATTTGATATATAAGAAACTGAAATCTCAATAATTGAGAAAATATTATGATAACAATAAGTGTTGTAACATTTTCTCAAAACATTTATTTTCAATTGTGGTTGGTCATAGTCTCAGATTTCATTTTTTTATTTCGACTTGTAAGAAATTTATACCTTAATAATTGTGAAAATATTGTGAAATTTTTTGTATCCGTATAACAATATATTTGTCAGCTTATATAAATATTTAAAAGGAAAAAAAACACAAACCGATTACTGGGAAAAAAAAAACTTTAGGCAGTATAGAAATTAATGTTAAAATGTTGTGGACTTAACATTTTTTTATTTGATCCGTAAGAAACTGGGATATCAACAATTGTAAAAATATTGTGATAACAATAAGTGTTGTAACATTTTTTCAAAACATTTTTTTCCAGTTGTGGTTGGCTACAGTCTCGTATTTTATTATTTTATTTTGACTTGTAAGAAATTGATATGTCAATAATTGTAAAAATATTGTGAAATTTGTTGTGTCAATATAATAATATAAATGTCAGCTTACATCAATATTTAAAAGAAAAAAAAATACAAACCGATTATTGAAAAAAAAAATGACCAACTAAACCATAATTGTGAAAATATTGTGAAATTTATTGTGTCAATATAACAATATAAATGTCAGCTTATATCAATATTTAAAAGAAAAAAAACACAAACCAATTACTGGAAAAAAAAAAAAAAAAAAAAAAAAAAAAAAAAAAAGTGACTCACAAAAATGGGACTGTAGATGAACAGTGCCAAAACACTGGATGTACAGTGCGAAAGCACCATAGCGGTATTGTCAAAACATTTATTTTCAGTTGTGGTTGGCTACAGTCTCATATTTTATTATTTTATTTCGACTTGTAAGAAATTGACACGTCAATAATTGTGAAAATATTGTGAAATTTGTTGTGTCAGTATAACAATATAAATATTAGTTTACATCAATATTTAAAAGAAAAAAAGAATTACAAACCGATTACTGAAAAAAAAAAGACTAAGTAAATTATAATTGTAAAAATATTGTGAAATTTATTGTGTCAGTATAACCGTATAAATGTCAACTTACATCAATATTTAAAAGAAAAAAAAAAACACAAACCGATTAATGAAAAAAAAAAAAAACGACTGACCAAAATGGCACTGTAAATGAATAGTGCAAAGGCACTGAATGCACAGTGCCAAAGCACTGCGGTGGTATAGCCGCTTTTATATATAAGAAATTTGTTGTGTCAGTATAACAATATAAATGTTAGCTTACATCAATATTTAAAAAAAAAAAAAAACACAAACCGATTACTGAAAAAAAAAAAAAAGTGACTAACTAAACCATAATTGTGAAAATATTGTGAAATTTGTTGTATCAGTAAAACAATATAAATGTCAGCTTACATCAATATTTAAAAGAAAAAAAAAAACATAAACCAATTACAAAAAAAAAAAAGTGACTCACGAAAATAGCACTAAAAATGAACAGTGAATAACACTGCATGAACAGTACAAAAACATTGTTATATAAAAATATATTGTGTCAATATAACAATATAAATGTCAGCTTACATCAATATTTAAAAAAAAAAAAAACACAAACTGATTACTGGAAAAAAAAATGTGACAAACGAAACTCTAATTGTGAAAATATTGTGAAATTTGTTGTGTCAGTATAACAATATAAATCTAAGCTCACAACAACATTTAAAAGAAAAAAAACACACAAACGGAATACTGGAAAAAAAAATGGACTCATGAAATGAAGGCACTGTTGCCGCTACAGTGCTGCACAGTGATTTACACTGGATGAACAGTGCCGAAGCACTGTAGCGGCAATAAAAATTTTTTGTGTCAGTATAACAATATAAATGCCAGCTTACATCAATATTTTAAAAAAAAAAAACACACAAACCGATTACTGGAAAAAAAAATGTGACTAACGAAACTATAATTGTGAAAATATTGTGAAATTTGTTGTGTTAGTATAACAATATAAATGTCAACTCACAACAACATTTAAAAGAAAAAAAAAAACACAAACGGAATACTCTGAAAAAAAAAAAAAAAAAAAAAAAAAAAAAAAAAAAAAAAGACAGAACGCCTCACGAAACCAAAAAATCACTATAGCTACAGTGATTTTGCGCATTCGCGCTTTTATATATACTAGTAGGGGTGTCCAGACTCGACAGTGACCCGCCGAACTGACCAATCCGCCCGCTCTTCACCCAAGTTCAACCCGAACCGACACTCCCATCGGTTGGTTTTGGGTTTCCGCGCCCAAGGCTTGATGCCGGCGGGTCAAGTGGCGGGTTTTCTTCTCCAAAACCCGAGCCACCCGACCAGACGAAGGTTATATACAAACTCGGTGAAATCACGCTCAAATCCAAGGAAATCTAGCGAGTTCTCAACAACATTTGGTGAGATTTTGCCAGATCCAACCATTCCCAGCAGATTTCAGTGATTTTTGTGCAGATTTCGGCAATTTTGATGCAGATCTTGTGTGTTTTTACATTTTCCGGCGATGATTTGCAGATTCCGACGATGATTTTGCAGCTCTAACGATGATTTTGAAGCTCTGGCGGCGACCCGATCTCCACCCGAACCCAAAACCGACCTGACCGATTGATGCCGGCGGTCGGTTTTGAGTCACTCCTTCTGTCCACCCGACTCCTGCGGGTCAAGTTCAGGTTGGGTCAAAAACCGACCCGACTCGACCTATAGACACCCCTAGTCACTAGTCATGGGTCATGACAAAAAAAATACAAAAAATAAAGAGTACGTCAAATAAAGCTGCAACCTTTTTTAAGTCAGCAAACAAATCTCCAAGTCCCATCCTCTGTCCATGTAGTGATAAGCCGAAATGAGGGCGGCACCCAATTCTATCCATGCCATAAGGCCCATAACACTTTATCATAACAAACTCTTGGATTATTCTTTGTTTGAAAATGAGGGTGGCACCCAATTCAAGGCTCAAGCTCATCAATTTTAAGAGGTGAATCAAAATAATTTACATCTCTTTTGTCAATGATGTGTGTGTATATATATATATATATATATATATGATATAAAAGGAAATATTTTGGACAGAGAATTCTCAGTTAAATGGTGGGATAGTCTAAAGATTGACACCATCATCAGACAAGTCCATAAAGATTGTTCTCCTGCCTCTTCAGAAGCCTCAATAAATTTTGATCCAAATAATCCTCTGTTCCAGGATTCCCAGGATCCAAACGAGGCATACAGGCTAGATAGTCCTTGAAGATTCTGGATAGCACCAGTCACTATTCAGAAAAAGCAGTTCCAGACATGTTACTATTCATCTACAGTACCAGTCACTATTGATGAACAGTAACCGCACCCAGCCGACACTACAAGACAAGGGACAGAACACTATTCATGAACAGTAAAAAGTCACTATTCATGAACAGTACCCGACAAAAGCAGTCAGAGTTACTATTTGCTTTCGGTGGAAAAGAAATTCACCCAGGTAAAAGCAAATTACTCTCCGGATTTTCAGGAATCAGCGAAGGAATCCGAGGCTCCCAGCCTCCTATAAGTACCAGCTCCCATTCCAGTTGAAGGCAGGCTCCAAATTTGGTCCAATTCTAGTCCAGGCTCCATTTTTGGAAACAGAACCCTCCCTTCTTTATAGATTGTACCAGTTAGTTTTCTCAGCTTACATCTGTAACCCAGTCACTACATTTGTAACCCGTATTCCGCTCAGTTGTAACTTACCCTCCCTTCTTTATAGATTGTACCAGTTAGTTTTCTCAGCTTACATCTGTAACCCAGTCACTACATTTGTAACCCGTATTCCGCTCAGTTGTAACTTACCCCCCCATTATTCTGTTCTAGGTCAAACTCATCACCTAGAAACTTCCAATCTGGCTTAAACTCTTTTCTAAGGGTCTTAAGCTCATAATCTGGGATTTCTTCATGGTTATCCTGATATGGGTTCTGTAAATCTGGGTTTTCCATATCTGTACCTGAAGGTGATCCTTTCTTTTGACTATTGTTGTCATCATGATCAACAATTGAGTCATTCTTGGCTGTATAGCAAGGTGTGCTAACCTGAGATCTATTTCCAACTCCTTGGAATTCTGGTCCTAAGTCTCTTCTAGATCTAGGGAATGGTTTCTGAGTTCTAGAGGAACTGGCTTGAGATGCAGGTTTATCTCGAAGGAGAATAGGTGGTTGCTTAGAAGGGAATCTGCTAAGATCTATAGGGGTTCTAAGCCTATAATCATTTAGAGGTGTTCTAAACCTAGATTTGTCAAAGCTGAGCCTAACAGAACCATCTGTAAGCTGCTGGACAAAATCTAACTCTGGGTCTTGATCCACTTCTTGGATCATCAAAGGATGATTCTCATTGTGAAGTTTCCAATCGTCTGGAAAGGAAATTTCATCCCATCTAAGGGTTCTGGGTACTTTGATCTTGACATCATGTATGTTGGTTTGGATGAGAAGGGTTTCTCCGACCTTCTTTCTATCTAAGGCTCCAACATTCATATTTGTCTTGATACACTTATAATACACTCTGTATATAAGTGCGATCTGACTAGTTCCTTGTGTTACAAAAGTTCCATGGGTCTTGATATTCAGGGTCAAGGCCTGTAGAACATTCTTATCATGTATGTGAACTGTGAAGTTTGGGAAACAGTCAAAATGGACTGGTCCGTTACTTAAACTGGCTTGAACTGTTCCTAAGAGACTGTCATCAAACCTTACATGACGGGTATCTCTAAGGGCTAACAATATATATATATATATATATATATAAAGCCGAAATGAGGCGGCACCCAATTCTATCCATGCCATATGACCCATAACACTTTATCATAACAAACTCTTGGATTATTCTTTGTTTGAAAATGAGGGTGGCACCCAATTCAAGGCTCAAGCTCATCAATTTTAAGAGGTGAATCAAAATAATTTACATCTCTTTTGTCAATGATGTGTGAATATATATATAAAGCCGAAATGAGGGCGGCACCCAATTCTATCCGTGCCATAAGGCCTATAACACTTTATCATTAACAAACTCTTGGATTATTCTTTGTTTGAAAATGAGGGTGGCACCCAATTCAAGGCTCAAGCTCATCTTAAGAGGTGAATCAAAATAATTTACATCTCTTTTGTCAATGATGTGTGAATATATATATATAAAGCCGAAATGAGGGCGGCACCCAATTCTATCCGTGCCATAAGGCCCATAACACTTTATCATAACAAACTCTTGGATTATTCTTTGTTTGAAAATGAGGGTGGCACCCAATTCAAGGCTCAAGCTCATCAATTTTAAGAGGTGAATCAAAATAATTTACATCTCTTTTGTCAATGATGTGTGTGTGTGTGTATATATATATATATATATATATAAAGCCGAAATGAGGGCGGCACCCAATTCTATCCGTGCCATAAGGCCTATAACACTTTATCATAACAAACTCTTGGATTATTCTTTATTTGAAAATGAGGGAGGCACCCAATTCAAGGCTCAAGCTCGTCAATTTTAAGAGGTGAATCAAAATAATTTACATCTCTTTTTTCAATGATGTGTGTGTGTATATATATATATTACATTTTTTTTTTCCTTAGGGATTTGAAACTAGCATTATTGTGTCACAAAACTCTTATACTTTTTTTAGAAGCTCATAAAGAAAGGAAGTTAAATGGAATAAGTAAATCATAAATGAATGAAATGAATTTAAGTAATGAAAATGAATTAAGTTTTATACTCTGAATGTTTAAAAATAAAAGAATGAAAATAAATAAAACATGTAAGTAATCTTGTTTTAGAGTAAGATAGAATGAATTAAATAAAATCATTTTATAATAACATTACTTTAATCTATAATATCTCTATTTTAAAATAAAAGGGTTAAATGTGTAGGTGTATTTTGAGAGTTTTAGTTTAAATTTTATGAAATCTAATTTTTCATAATTTTGAGAGAATGAAAATTTGAGATTTTGAAAGAAAATAGAAGAATAATTATTTCCTCCTTTGGTCTTTTCATCCCCTTTAAAGGTTATGCCATACACTAATTCATTTTGGACAATATTTGGTTTCATACATGTTTAAAATCTTAGGCTTCAACCTCAAATAGAAAGATGAGATATATCCATGTCATGAGCAATTCAGATAACTTGGTTTGGTTAATTACATTTGGTTCCATACATTGCAAAGACTCGTAGCATTTTCCTATGGAGAATTGAATCCCAAGGAGACAAGCTTTCTCCATCCATTATTTTATTTTATTTTTGCACCATCATAAGAGACAATTTGGGATCTATTGTAGCTTTTCTCTAACAGTAACAAGTACCAATCTCTGAGATTCTCTCACAAAAAAAAAAAAAAAAAGCTTGCTTTTAAGTCAATGTCAAACCCAACCTATTTCTGTATTTTGAAAAAGACAACTATTTTTAAATTCTTATACTTTTTTTATATATAAATTAAATTCCCAAGCTCATGTCACTTAAACAATCACCAATTAATTACATACACAATAAATGGCTTTTAAGCCTCACTTTTACCTTATATACAGTTTTTTTTAACACGCCATTTTTTTTTTCTAAATATTTTTTTTTATCAATTTCAACGATAAAAAGATAAACCAAAACTAAAAACAATAAAAATCCAAACACACAAGCGAAAGATTTATAATTGACCAAAATCAAATGCTCATGACTTTAGTCAACAAAGTGAACATGACCGATGAACCAAACAACAACGTCTAGACATCGAACGTAAACATGTCTTAACGTAGGAAAAGCTCCAACAACATTATCCTATAGACAATCGCACCATCAAATCCTTCGCTAGACACTGCTTATTCTCCATGCAAGATCATTAATCTCCCTCTCATTTGATCAAAATCAAATGCTCGTGGCTTTGGTCAATGAAGTGTACGTGGCTGACGAACCCAACAACAACATCCCAGCCTCAATCGTAAACGTGTCATAACGGTAGAAAAGCTCCACCAACATTACCTTAGACACCAACACCACCAAATTTTTAATATTGATAACAATATAAATGTCAGCTTATATCAATATTTTAAAAAAAATACAAATTAATTATTGAAAAAAAAAATGTGACTAACGAAACCATAATTGAAAAAATATTGTGAAATTTATTGTGTCAGTATAACAATATAAATGTCAGCTTACAATAACGTTTAAAGAAAAGAATACTAAAAAAAAAAACTCACAAAACCAAAGTATTGTTACCACTACAGTACTGTACAGTAATTAACACTGGATGTAGTGGCATTGCCGCTTTTTATATATTACTAGTGTTGGCTGCACGTGCAAGGCACGTGCTGCCCCAGTAGTGAAAAAATTAATAGATTTTATGTGTAAAACCGTGAATTTTGGCTCACCCAATTTGACTATGTTAAAAAAGAAGTCTAAGAATATAACAAAATATCACAATATTTTCACAATATTTTCATTTTTAGGGTTCGAATAGATTTTTTTTGTTTTATTTGAGAGAAATACTACATTCATAAAAATTTTTAGAACAAATTCTAAATGACAAGTTGTTATTGGTTTTAAACTAATAACATTGTTATTGTTATTCTCAAAACATTTATTTTCAGTTGTGGTTAATCACAATCTCATATTTTATTATTTTATTTCGACTTGTAAGAAATTGATACTTCAATATTTGTAAAAATATTATGAAATTTTTGTGTCAGAATAACAATATATATGTCAGCTTACATAAATATTTAAAAGAAGAAAAAAAAAAAACACAAACCGATTACTGGGAAAAAAAAGTTTAGGCACTATAGAAATTAATGTTAAAATGTTGTAGACTTAGCATTTTTTTATTTGATCTATAAGAAACTGAGATCTCAAAAATTGTAAAAATATTGTGATAATAATAAGTGTTATAACATTTTCTCAAAACATTTATTTTCAGTTGTAGTTGGTCACAGCCTCATATTTTATTGTTTTATTTTGACTTGTAAGAAATTGACACGTCAATAATTGTAAAAATATTGTGAAATTTGTTGTGTCAGTATAAAAATATATATGTCAGCTTACATAAACATTTCAAAGAAAAAAAAACCACAAACCGATTACTGGAAAAAAAAAAATCTTTAAGTACTATAGCTACAGTGCCAATTAAATAAACCAAAAGCACTATAGCTCTAGTGCTATCCATCAATAATAGTTTACCTATGATTTGTTATGAAATTAATGTTAAAATGTTGTGGACTTAGCATTTTTTTATTTGATATATAAGAAACTGAGATCTCAACAATTTTATTTGATATATAAGAAACTGAGATCTCAACAATTGTGAAAATATTGTGATAACAATAAGTGTTGTAATATTTTCTCAAAACATTTATTTTCAATTGTGGTTGGTCATAGTCTCATATTTTATTTTTTTTATTTCAACTTGTAAGAAATTTATACCTTAATAATTGTGAAAATATTGTGAAATTTTTTATGTCCGTATAACAATATATTTGTCAGCTTATATAAATATTTAAAAGGAAAAAAAAACACAAACCGATTACGGGAAAAAAAAAACTTTAGGCACTATAGAAATTAATGTTAAAATGTTGTGGACTTAGCATTTTTTTTATTTGATCTGTAAGAAACTGGGATATCAACAATTGTAAAAATATTGTGATAACAATAAGTGTTGTAACATTTTTTCAAAACATTTTTTTCCAGTTGTGATTGGCTACAGTCTCGTATTTTATTATTTTATTTCGACTTGTAAGAAATTGATATGTCAATAATTGTGAAAATATTGTGAAATTTGTTGTGTCAATATAATAATATAAATGTCAGCTTACATCAATATTTAAAAGAAAAAAAAAACACAAACCGATTACTGAAAAAAAAAAAGTGACTAACTAAACCATAATTGTGAAAATATTGTGAAATTTATTGTGTCAGTATAACAATATAAATGTCAGTTTATATCAATATTTAAAAGAAAAAAAAAAACACAAACCAATTACTGGAAAAAAAAAAAAAAAAAAAAAAAAAAAAAAAAAAAAAGTAACTCACAAAAATGGGACTGTAGATGAACAGTGTCAAAACACTGGATGTACAGTGCGAAAGCACCATAGCGGCATTGTCAAAACATTTATTTTCAGTTGTGATTGGCTACAGTCTCATATTTTATTTCGACTTGTAAGAAATTGACACGTCAATAATTGTGAAAATATTGTGAAATTTGTTGTGACAGTATAACAATATAAATGTTAGTTTACATCAATATTTAAAAGAAAAAAAAAACACAAACCGATTATTGAAAAAAAAAAACTAAGTAAATTATAATTGTAAAAATATTGTGAAATTTATTGTGTCAGTATAACTGTATAAATGTCAGCTTACATCAATTTTTAAAAGAAAAAAAAAACACAAACCGATTAATGAAAAAAAAAACGACTGACCAAAATGGCACTGTAAATGAACAGTGCAAAGGCACTGAATGCATAGTGCCAAAACACTGCGGTGGCATAGCTGCTTTTATATATAAGAAATTTGTTGTGTCAGTATAACAATATAAATGTCAGCTTACATCAATATTTAAAAAAAAAAACACAAACCGATTACTGGAAAAAAAAAAGTGACTAACCAAACCCTAATTATGAAAATATTGTGAAATTTGTTGTGTCAGTAAAACAATATAAATGTCAGCTTACATCAATATTTAAAAGAAAAAAAAAGCATAAACTGATTACCAAAAAAAAAAAAGTGACTCACGAAAATAGCACTAAAAATGAACAGTGAATAACATTGCATGAACAATACAAAAACATTGTTATATAAAAATTTGTTGTGTCAATATAACAATATAAACGTCAGCTTACATCAATATTTAAAAAAAAAAACACAAACTGATTATTGGAAAAAAAAAATGTGACTAACGAAACTATAATTGTGAAAATATTATGAAATTTATTGTGTCAGTATAACAATATAAATATAAGCTCACAACAACATTTAAAATAAAAAAAAAACACACAAACAGAATACTGAAAAAAAAAAAATGGACTCATGAAATGAAGGCACTGTTGCCGCTACAGTGTTGCACACCGAAGCACTGTAGCGGCAATAAAAATTTGTTGTGTCAATATAACAATATAAATGCCAACTTACATCAATATTATAAAAAAAAAAAAAAAAAAAACACAAACCGATTACTGGAAAAAAAAAATATGACTAACGAAACTATAATTGTGAAAATATTGTGAAATTTGTTGTTTCAGTATAACAATATAAATGTCAACTCACAACAACATTTAAAAGAAAAAAAAAAAAAACACAAACGGAATACTCTGAAAAAAAAAAAAAAAAAAAAAAAAAAAAAAAAAAAAAAAAAAAAGACAAAATGCCTCACGAAACCAAAATATCACTGTAGCTACAGTGATTTTGCGCATTCGCGCTTTTATATATACTAGTGTTGGCTGCACGTGCAAGACACGTGCTGCCCCAGTAGTGAAAAAATTAATAGATTTTGTGTGTAAAACCGTGAATTTTGGCTCACCCAATTTGACTATATTAAAAAAGAAGTCTAAGAATACAACAAAATATCACAATATTTTCACAATATCTTCATTTTTAGGGTTCGAATAGATTTTTTTTATTTTATTTGAGAGAAATGCTACATTCATAAAAATTTTTAGAACAAATTTTAAATGACAAGTTATTATTGGTTTTAAACTGATAACATTGTTATTGTTATTCTCAAAACATTTATTTTCAGTTGTGGTTTGTCACAATCTCATATTTTACTATTTTATTTCGACTTGTAAGAAATTGATACTTCAATATTTGTAAAAATACTATGAAATTTGTTATGTTAGTATAACAATATATATGCCAGCTTACATAAATATTTAAAAGAAAAAACAAACAAACCGATTATTGGGAAAAAAAAAACTTTAAGCACGGTAGAAATTAATGTTAAATTGTTGTGGACTTAACATTTTTTTATTTGATTTATAAGAAACTAAGATCTCAACAATTGTGAAAATATTGTGATAATAATAAGTATTGTAACATTTTCTCAAAACATTTATTTTCAGTTGTGGTTAGTCACAGTCTCATATTTTATTATTTTATTTCGACTTGTAAGAAATTGACATGTCAATAATTGTGAAAATATTATGAAATTTTTTGTGTCAGTTTGACAATATATATGCTAGTTTACATAAATATTTCAAAGAAAAAAAAACACAAACCGATTACTAAAAAAAAAAAAAAAACTTTTGGCACTGTAGCTACAGTGCCAATTGAATAAACCAAAAGCACTGTAGTTCTAGTGCTATCCATCAATAATAGCTTACCTATAATTTGTTGTGAAATTAATGTTAAAATATATTGGATTTAGCATATTTTTATTTGATATATAAGAAACTGAGAACTTAACAATTGTAAAAATATTGTGATAACAATAAGTGTTATAAAATTTTCTCAATACATTTATTTTCAACTGTGGTTGGTCACAGTCTCATATTTTATTTTTTTATTTCGATTTGTAAGAAATTGAAACCTCAATAATTGTGAAAATATTATGAAATTTGTTGTGTCAGTATAACAATATAAATGTCAGCTTAAATCTATATTTAAAAAAAAAAAAAAACACAAACCATTTACTGAATAAAAAAATGTCAGCTTACATCAATATTTAAAAGAAATTTGTTGTGTTAGTATAACAATATAAATGTCAGCTTATATTAATATTTAAAAGAAAAAAAACACAAACCAATTACTGAAAAAAAAAAAAAAAAGACTCACGAAACCAAAGCATTGTTGCTGCTACAAGGCTGCACAATGCAAAAACACTGAATGCACAGTGCCGAAGCACTGTAGCAGCATAACCGCTTTTTATAACATTTTAAAAAAAAATTTATTTTCTGTTGTAGTTGGTTACAATCTCAAATTTTATTATTTTATTTTGACTTGTAAGAAATTGACACGTCAATAATTGTGAAATTTGTTGTGTCAGTATAATAATATAAATGTCAACTTACATCAATATTTAAAAGGAAAAAAAAAACACAAACCGATTACTGGAAAAAAAAAAAAACCAATCTCATATTTTATTTTATTATTTTATTTCGACTTGTAAGAAATTGACACGTCAATAATTGTGAAAATATTGTGAAATTTGTTGTGTCAATATAACAATATAAATGTCAGCTTACATCAATATTTAAAAGAAATTTATTGTGTCAGTATAACAATATAAATGTCAGCTTACATCAATATTTAAAAGAAAAAAAAAAACACAAACCAATTACTGAAAAAAAAAAAAAAAAAGTCACTAAACCAAAGCATTGTTGCCGCTACAATGTTACACAGTGCCAAAACACTGAATGCATAATGCCGAAACACTAGAGCAGCATAGCCACTTTTTATATATTAAGATAATTTATTGTATCAGCATAACAATATATATAAAAGGAAAAAAAAAGTACAAAATTACTGTAGCTACAGTGCTGCCTGGTACTCTAACTACTGTTCAAAACTTAAAAAAAAAAGACAAAGTGACTCACAAAAATTTCACTGTAGATGAATAGTAGAAAATGTTGAATGAACTGTGACAAAATACTGTAGCGGCATAACCGCTTTTTATATAGTTAATAGATATATAAGATAAAAGAGCACAAATCGATGATTGAAAAAAAAATACATATTGAACAAATCAAAAGTACAGTAGTATTTACATATTCACCTAACAAGTGTCACAACATTTTCACAAAACATTTATTTTCAATTGTGGTTGGTCACAGTTTCATATTTTATTATTTTATTTTGACTTATAAAAAATTATTACATCAATAATTGTAAAAATATTGTAAAATTTGTTGTGTCAGTATACCAATATATATATATATATATATATAAAAGAAAAAAAAACGTACAAACGGAAGACAAACCAACAAAAACTGCAACTACTGTAGCTACAGTGCCGCCTGTTACTGTCGCTAATGTTTGAAACTTAAAAAAAAAAAAAAGAAAAAAAAAAAAAGAGACAAAGTGCCTCACCAAATTTCCACTGTAGATGAACAGACAAGTGGTATGAACAGTACGTAAATACTGTAGTGGCATAGACACTTTTTATGTAGTTAATAGATAGATAGATAGAATTGCTTGAACGGTGCGTTTTGCTCTGGTATTTCTAATTTTTTATATGCTAAAACGATTCTTTTAGCAAGGAGGATAAAAAGAGAGGGATTCTATGGAGGTGCGGGGAATCGAACCCCGTGCCTCTCGCATGCGAAGCGAGCGCTCTACCATATGAGCTACACCCCCTGTCGTTGCCCAAGTTATGATAATGTATGTTTTATATATGTTAAAAAGTGCATGTCCAGGTGGTCAATTTACAGCTCAATAATAACCAAAACCCACAATTTTTCCACTATCGTGAACTCACCACTCACAACTTGGTAAGTTGTGAATTTTATTGTAGTCCTAGCATTTTTGTTTATTGCTTAGCGTGAAAAAAATGTCAATTTACTTCTGGAATATTTATCATGTATATGAGGAGGCAAGTGAGACTATCAAAGTTGTTGTATGATTTTCGTGTGTTCTAATAAGTATTACTATTTACTCAAAAAAAAAAAGTTGTATGATTTTGAGGGATTAAATGATAAGTACATATGAAAGAGAAAACAATCATGAAAATCTCTTGACAATTACATATTCTATTAATCTCTTGTGTTATTATAAATCCATTATAGATTTTATATACTAAAAAACCTTAGACTAACCATAGGCTAACTATAAGCCCACCTTAATTAATATACATGTTCTACAAATACATGGACCAACAATTGGCTTAGGCTTAAAGATGTTTATTCAGCCAAAAAAAAAAAAAAAAACAATTGGCTTAGGCCATAATATGTTTAACAGTGGCATCTCAATTTCTTAATTGATGGACTATTGTAATTGCTTGCAATAATAGAAGTTCTAAAGACACAAGCTGCTTTACAATTATTAAAGTAGTCTGCTATAATTGGTACTGATAAAAATAGTGCTGGTAATAGAACTATGTAAAAGTGATGTTATAATAATTATAACTTGTCACGTTAAAATTTATATTTATATATATATATATATATATATATATATAAAAAGGGGTAATGAAATATTTTATATATCTAGTATTATTTAGTTGCTTCGAGTCCAACCCCATCTTTTCTTCTTCCTGATCTTCTGTGATCCTGTGAGCAGTAGAGATATCTAAGATGGTCCTTCGAATTGTTCCTCTGGTTCAGTAAAGTCTTATTTGGCAACAAGATTGAAAATAAAATAAAAGAAAAGTTTGAAGAATCCATAATGTCATTTTCTTCTCCCACTCTTCAAGCATGAATGGTGGACATAGTCGTATGCATTTGTCAAACTCAGAATGTTGGGAAAAAAAGTTCAGAGTTCTTTTTTTTTTGAAAGAACTTCAACCTATGGCATAAAGCCATAAACGTTTATGACTTTATGCATCATACGGCATAATTTCCTCCCAATCAAACATTTATCATTGCCAACCAAAAAGTCCACCCAAACCATTGAAACCAACGTGGAAGTAAAACTGAAAGGAAAAAAGCATTTTTCATTTCAAGGAAAAGACAAAAAAAATGCCATCCAATCAAATCCATGGGAGGCAAATTTGGAAAGAAAAAAGCAAGAGTTTGAGAAATGCACTAAAATTATAATTTGACCCCTTTGATTAATATCTTTTTTTCATTTTTTTTTTCTTGTAAATGTTTGTCTTCAGTCTGTTGATCTTGACATCTATAATAAGATAAAATTTTCTATACGATAATAATTGTTTTTTTTAAAAACAAAAATATAAGTAGGTTTTACATTTTTTTTCTCTCACCTCTAAGATGATTTCCAAAATATTGAACCAATAAAAATCCAACCTAATTGAAATTCTAAAATGTTTCTCACACAAAAAAAGAAGTTACAAATTTACTAATAATCATTGACAACCAAATTTCTTAACAACTTGAGGCTTTAATTTTCTCAAATCAATATTCCACACGGAAAATTATATGATCAAGTGACGTTACAATAACATTTTTAATAAATTAAAGTTGAAAGAAAAAAAAAATCCAATTTAAGATTGATTATGTCATAAGATTGATTGGCTATTCTCAATTTTAAAGAGATCTTAACAAATCTAAATACAAAAATTTAATTAGTAATATTGTATCTTAAAAGTAAGAAAAATTTTTTTTTAATAGTTACCGTTCTTATACAGTAAGTTAAATAAATATTAGGGTGTAAAGTGTATTTATTTATCTTTCTATATAAGTCATTGTAAGAAGAATGGATATATACATTAGAATGCAAATTAAAATATACTTTTCACCAAATAATATTTTGCCCCCCACCTTCCCCCACCCTTCAAACAAAAATAACATGCAATAATATATATATATATATATATATATACATGCAAAACTTAGAGAAAGTCCAATTAGAATTTGAAATTAGAAACCAATTTTGCGTCATATGTCTAAATTTATGTCGAAACCATACCATAATTATCCACTTAAATTTGTGTCATGTATCTACTTAAGTTTTTTAATCTTTATATCAAGTGAGTTAATGAGTGTAAAAAACTAAAAATCTAATATTAATGAACTATAAAATTAAAATAAATAAATAAACCAATCACATATACTTAATAAAAATCATTGCACAACAAAAATCACCACACATTCTATCTTATTAAAAATTAGAAAAAAAAATATTATAAATAGTATTAAATGTAGGTAAGAATTTTAATATATGACTAATTACGTTTACTTTTTTAAAAAATAATTTAACTAATTATTTATATTTTTATAATAAAAATTATGTTTAATTTTAAATGTAACTATACATATACATTAATATATGTGTTACATGCTATATTTTTTTAAAATAATTTGATGAATTATTTATATTTTATAATAAAAATTATGTTTAATTTTTAATATATCCATGTGCTTGCATAGTTACACGTCTTTTAATAATATAAAGAACCTTGTAAGTCTTGCTACATACACTACATGACACAAGTCTAGGGTGAAGTTGAAGCAGACACGGTCAAGTGAAGTCGTCTTCACAAGTGATTCAACATACCATATGGAAATAATAAAGGAGAAAAGGGTCTCGCCCAGGTGGCTCCCGCAAGGTAACGACTTCAAACTCAAACAAAGAACGTTCTTCTCCAAGGCATGAGTAAAAGAAAGTGTTGTATGTATCCAATGCAAGACCCGTCAATAAACTAAGGCTACAACATGAAGGAAGGCCAGAAGAACTACAAAACAACACCCACCAGAGCTAAAGGAGGTAAACAACGTAAAAAAAGTACCCATTTCTGTACCGGTTCCGGAAGAGCAAAGAAAAAGGGGGTGTTTTGTTAATAGGAAGAAGAAAGTGTTTATAGCCGTAACGATATAAACAAAAATACTCATCCGAGCCGCAGGAACATGTACATACAGAATACAAGAATTTCCACCTTGTTGAAGATCAAGTGGTGCTACCCGAAGACTTAAATGAATAGCCATCGCTGTTAAGAACAACTGAGATCCAACTGTCGAATTAAGTAGAAGTAGTTAGCCAACAGGGGCTTGGCTCAGCTGGTAAGGCTCGGACGCTTCGTCTAACCAACCTAGGTTCGAGTCCCGCTGCCAGCAGGAGTTCGTTGGTGGGCATCCACACGAGTTGGCTATAATAAAGTTCAACTCTAACGCCCTGCCTGGAGACTAGCGTAACCTAGTGAACCCCTATTTTACTTAACACCCAAAAAAAAAAAAAAAAAAAAAAAAAAAAAAAAGTAGAAGCAGTTAGGTGTTAGTATCCAAATTTCAAAGTCAAAACTGTATTCAGGGGCATTTTTTGTAATCCTGTTCTTTATAAAGTCTAAACCAAACATTTCCTTTTGAGACACTCACACCCAAGAGGAATGAAATCCTTAAACCAACTTTAGATGTAAAATCCCATTTAAACAAGCTCACATTAGCCAAAAATTCAAGAATCTAAAACAAGTGAGTACTGGGCATTGATTAAAGCCTATCTCTTTTCTTTCTTTCTTTTTTCTTTTTTTTTCAGGCAAGATTAAAGCCTGTCTCATTCCAAGAAAGCATATATTTTTGGAGCCTTTTCAATCTCAAAGAAACAAAAAAAGAACCCTCAAAAAGAGGAATTCAAGATGGGTGAGAGTGATAATAATGGGAAGGTATCAAGAGAAGAGGAAGAACAGCCACTAAGTCCAGCAGCTCGATTGTTTCATTCACCAAGCTTCAACTGTTATATCATCGCCATCTTGGGGTGCAACACAAAGTTCGAACCTGACGTTATTAAAGCTGGTTTACAACAGACTTTGCTTAAGCATCCAAGATTCTCCAGCAAGCTGGTAAGAGAAACTATCCTATTCTGCTTCATTTGTTGAGGTTTCTTTTGATTTCTTGCTATTAGTCTTGTTATTATTATCTTCTTCTTCTTTCATCTTGTTCTAAGTGGTGCTTTTTTTCTATCTTGTTTTCTTTCTTTATGACGGAGGTGTTTCTTTTTTTTCTTTTCTTTTTTGGGTTGCTCAAACTTCAAAGTTCCAACCTCATGGTTTACTCGCATTCATTGAACTATTTTTTAATATATTTTTTATCAAATACTTTTGTGACCACTTGTTGCAAAGAGTTGATTGTGCTTTTTTTTCGATCTTGTTTTCTTTCTTTATGACGGAGGTGGTTCTTTTTTTCTTTTCTCTGTTGGGTAGCTCAAACTTCAAAGTTTCAATCTCGTGGTTTAGTCGCTTTCATTGAACTATTTTTTAATATATTTTTTATCAAATTCTTTTGTGACCACTTGTTGCTAAGAGTTTATTTTTATTGGTTACCTGGGTCTTAAAAATTAAAACTTTGACAAAAATTATACATAAATATAACTTTAAAAAAAAAAATTTGATGTCCGCTACACTATGTTTTGGCACATTTGGGGTTGGGGTTGACCTTAAATGTTTTTATTGCCAAATTATCACCACCGAAATTTCCACAATCCAATCCGAGAGGGTATCTCATGCGCCAGGCGCATGAGACATCCCTCTCACAGCCAGGTAGGCCCCACAGGTGTGGGGCCCACCTGGCTGTGAGAGAGATGTTGTATGCGCCTGGCGCATACAAGAATTTCTCATCCAATCCACATTAGATGATGCAACACCACCCTTCTTTCCTTTTCTTTATTTATTTATTTATTTAAGTTTTAACTTACTCTTGATAATAACCATTTATCATCAACTAGTTATGATTCATTTATGATTTATCACAAATTTTATTTGTATTAAAAATTGACAAATGTGTACTTTAGATTTTTTAATACTTCATTTACACTGACACACATTTAATACATATTTAATTTTTTTCTATATTTTTTTAAAAAATGTGAATAATTTATTTTAAATTTTATCACATTAACGGGTGCTGTACAGCACCCGTTAACAGCACCCAAAAATATATTATTGTTATGGTAATTGTATAAATATATTATTTATTCTTGTATTATGATTAATAAAAATAGTAGATGGTGGTTGTTTTTTTTTTTTTTTTTGAGAAACATACACACACACACACACACACACAAAGGAGAGGAAAAAGGATTCTAACACAAAGACACACTACAACTCCACTCAAAAGCCATGGTAACTTTTAAGGAAGGGTGGGACAAGTTATACTACACACAACACATTCTCTTAAGCAATGTGAGACAATTACCCATTCTTTTTTTTTTTTTTTTGAGAAACATACACACACACACACAAAGGAGAGGGAAAGGGGTTCTAACACAAAGGCGCACTACAACTCCACTCAAAAGCCATGGTAACTTTTAAGGAAGGGTGGGACAAGTTATACTACACACAACACATTCTCTTAAGCAATGTGAGACAATTACCCATTCTTTTTTTTTTTTTGAGAAACATACACACACACACACAAAGGAGAGGAAAAAGGATTCTAACACAAAGGCACACTACAACTCCACTCAAAAGCCATGGTAACTTTTAAGGAAGGGTGGGACAAGTTATACTACACACAACACATTCTCTTAAGCAATGTGAGACAATTACCCATTCTTTTTTTTTTTTTTTGAGAAACATACACACACACACACACAAAGGAGAGGGAAAGGGGTTCTAACACAAAGGCATGTCACAACTCCACTCAAAAGCCATGGTAACTTTTAAGGGAGGGTGGGGCAAATTATACTACTTCTTTCGCTCCACAGCTTATAAGGCAGCAAGAGAGGGAAGTTTTCTTCGATGTGGGACGCTTAAGTTTCCTCGGCACTGTGCTCAAAGCCTTGCCGAGGAGTGCAAAAAGTATGCCACCACATAAATAACTATGATGATTAGAGATATTATGTCCCATTTAATATTGAAGGCTTAAAGCATGCCTAAAACCAATATGTCACAATTGCATTATGATAAATTTTGATAAAACCAATGTAAGGATGCTGTGCGACCAAAGAGGGCTTATTGGGCTAGGCTCTCGCTTGGGCTCAACTTCCCCTCCATCTCCCTCTCTCTTTCTTCCCCTGAAAAATCCCCCCTCTTCTTCATAGCCCTCTCTTATTTATAACCTTCACTGGGTGGAAGGATTATGACTGTTCTGGACGATAATGGAAAAGAGGGTCCAATATCATCGTTGTTAAGTGGGAATCTGGTAGTTGTGTGGCAAAAGTGGCATTGGAACTTGCTCATCATTGCTGCGGTGTGTCCGGCAACGACTTCACGGGTGATTTGCCGGCCAAGTTGGACACCATGCTCCCCCGTGAATAAATGCCCTCAGAAACGTTTACTACTGAAGTAAGGACGGTCCAAACAGCTGGCCATGCGAGAGTGAAAGAGTTTGTGGGTAACAGAAAACCCATCTTTGGGCTTCTAATAATGTCCGGCCCTGCCCAGATTAAGGTGGACTGATCAGGCTCATGGGCCGCGCAGCGGAAAATTATACCTGAGGCCCAATAAAGGATTATGCCCTAGCCGTACAATAGCCCCCCCTTGATTAGTGTCCGCTTGCCGGTGACGAATCAAGGTGACCCGGGTGTTGTCATTGCCGTCGAAGGCTAAGAAGTTCGATACTGAAAGGTTGGCAAGTAAAATTTTAATGCACCCTGAAAAGACGCGTCACGCCAGCCTGCTGCTCCATCCGTCATTATTGCCTGACGGTTCGTGTACCGAGGCGGCACAAGCGTGTCAGTTGAAATGAGGGGTCGCCAGTTTTCCCGCTCTTCCCCTTTCCATTAAATAACGCTCATCATTACTCTTTTTGCACCTATAAATAATCCGTTCCAAGTCGTTCCTACACTTTTGCTTCCCTAAAATTCTGAATTCCCTCTCTGCCGAGCATTCATCTGAGTGGTTGTTTCCCAGCCCAGAACACCCCTTTCCTAGAGTCCAAAGTAAGTTTTTTGCCTTTTCCTCCTACTTTAATTTCTTCGTCATTTAAGCTTCCTTCCTTCGTTTCCATTGATTAGGATGGGTTTTGCTCATTTGTTAAACACTGAGGCATCTTTAGCTTCCTTTAGGCAGACATTCAACATCCCAGAGGATGTGAATGTCGCCTATTGTCACGAGAGCGATCTTGCTTTCCATAGGGGACCCAACGTTGCTTTCTTTCCCCTGATGGCCATACTAGAGGGTGGTGTTAGGTTTCCCGTGAACCTTCTTTTACTTAGGACCCTTAGATTTTATGGGTTGTGTCCCGAGCAACTTCCTCTCAACTTTTACCGAGTAGTTAGTTGTGTCAACAGATTGAATCAGATATACGGTCTGCAACTGGACCATAATGATATAAATCATATGTATAGCCTGTGTGAAAATAAGAGAACCAACTATTATTTGAAGGTCAGGGACATGAGGGTACGGCTAATTTCCTGTCTACCTGACTCTAATAGAAACTTGGCTGGGGAGTTCGTCCAGGTAAGCGGCAACTGGTTTGCCGGTGATGCTCCCTGCCCCCTCTCTCGGCGCGAAGTCGGTTCGTACCGAACATTAATTCCCGCACCCATTTCTCCCTTATTATTAACGTTTTTTTTTTTTTTTTTTTTTTTTTTTTTTTACGTTATGGCGTCTAATCTAGTATCTCCTTCTTTGCACACGGGAGAGTGTTCACCCCAGACATAAGATCTGTGCATGTGAGGGACCTCAATTTTGTGCTAAGGTCCGAGATTTTTGTGCATACGGACGGGCAACTCCGGGCGTCGCACTTAATTTTGGGTTGCACGCCCGTCTATAGAACCTGGCAGCCGTTCACTCAGGCCCTTCTGGTTGACAGTCCGTTGCTCTCCTACATAGACGTCCGGCACACCAATTTCCTTCCCCCTTCCCTAACTATTGGTGAAGCCCAAGAAGCAGGTCCGCGCTACACAACAGCCGACGACCTTGCGCCTGTCCGAGACGAATTCGCCGAAAGGGCATCACAGTTGCTGAGGGCACGAGCACACATTCCCGTTGAAAGAGATGAGGGTGAGGCACAAGTTGCTCAAAAAGGGCCTGACGAGATGGTGACGAGGAAAACGCTCACGGTGGACCGTTTCTTGCCCGGCTCGCGACAGCCTGTTCAGCAACAGCAAACCCGTACCCGGGACCGTTCCCCTCCTCCTCCTCCTCCCGGCAGGCAAAAAAAGAAACAGCGTGTGGGAGATCCCCCTCCTGGGAGGCAAGGCGATGCTTCATCTAAAACGCCTCCCCGCCCGTCAGGCGGGATAGTGATCCGGGAGCCCACGGGTGCCTCCTAGCCGGTCATCCACAGAGCTTCTGGCCAAGCCTCTTCCTCCCGGCGGCCTGCCAGCTGGCAACCAACTTTTATGCTGGGGAGCGAGCCCCTACCAGCAACGGCGAGCCTACGGCTATGGGCTCAAGGGGAGGGCGGCCGGGTGGCACAAAGCTTAGCCAGCGGCCTGATGTTGCCCGAGGACGTCCATTTCTTCAGGGACAGTACTGAAGATTCAATAGCAAAACGGCTTCAATGGCACACCGTTTCGGTGAACATTTGAACTTATGTCTTTCTTTACTTTAGCAGACTTGTAATCTTTTGCTTTAATTCATACCGAGTTTATCGGTTTTGTATTGTAGGCCACTCAAATTACCTATATGCTCGGGGAGAGAATGACTGAACTTGCCGAGGACGCAGAACGAGAGAAGGCGCTGAGGGATGTGGCCGCTGATACTGCCCGGGAAAAAGCTGCAGCAGCCGAGGACGCTGAAAGGAGGGCCCAGTCCGAGGAGAGAGCCAGGCAGTAGGCGGAGAAGAGGGTGGCCGAGCTGGAGTCTAAGCTCAGTGAGACAGAATTGAAGCTGGCCGAAGCTGAGAGTCTGTCCATGGCCCGTGCTGAAGAAGTAGCCGATCTCAAGGCCACTCTTGAAGCATGCAAAGAAAATGGTACAACGAGGGCTTCGCAGACGCCGAGAACTCTGTAGAATCGGTCATCATGCAAGCCAGGGCCCATTGGTTCGACGAAGGTTGGATGGCCGCTCTCCGGGCAGCTAGTGTGCCCGGGGACTCATTGCTTTTGAACCCAGAAACCATCCCTGGGCAATTCCTTCCAATCCAGTCCAGAGCTAGGCCGGCGCTGCTAATGAGGAGGATACACCGAGCATGAGGGAGCTGGTATGTGCCATCGATACTCATGTCGAGGATCTTGACTTGGAAGTCACCAGCAACCTTAATTCTCCCAGACATGAAGAGACCCATCAGCAGCCCGGTCAGGAGGGTCCGGACCAAGCCTTTGCTGAGTTTGCCCCGCTTTTCCAGACGAATCCAGTTGTTTAACTTCGTTATTTGTTTTTACTTGTGTTGTTTTTTTTTTTTTTTTTAATCTGCCTAGACGCCGGGCTGTGGCGTATAAACAATTATTATTTCTCGGTTTTATGTCATGACTTGCTCTGGTCTGTTCAGTTATTGAAGTGCCCAATTTAATTCTGCTGTATGTTTTTGCTTATTATATACTCCCGAGCATTTCGATTTTACCTCATCGTCAGAATGAAGTGCTTCATTATGAACGTGAAGTAAGTTAACCTGATTATTTCATAAGAATGATCCGAACCGTTCAACCGAACATTTGCGTGATGGTTTAGTTGTAGATTTATATTGTCCGGTGATTAGGATCGAACCGGGAGTAGGTTTCTGTCCTTGGAGATTTTGCCTTTTTGGTTTTCACCTGCCCAGTGAGTAGGATCGAACCGTGGGTAGGTTTCTGTCCTTAGAGATTTTGCTTTTCAGGTTTCCACCTGCCCGGTGAGTAGGATCGAACCGGGGACAGGTCTCTGTCCTTAATAGATGTTGCTTTCTAGGTTTCCACCTGCCCGGTGAGTAGGATCGAACCGGGGACAGGTTTCTGTCCTTAATTGATGTTGCCTTTTAGGTTTCCACCTGCCTGGTGAGTAGGATCGAACCGGGGACAGGTTTCTGTCCTTAATTGATTTTGCTTTTTAGGTTTCCACCTGCCCGGTGAGTAGGATCGAACCGGGGACAGGTTTCTGTCCTTAATTGATTTTGCCTTTCAGGTTTCCACCTGCCCGGTGAGTAGGATCGAACCGGGGACAGGTTTCTGTCCTTAATTGATTTTGCTTTTTAGGTTTCCACCTGCCCGGTGAGTAGGATCGAACCGGGGACAGGTTTCTGTCCTTAATTAAGAAGGTGACCTGCAAACAACACTGCGCCAACTATGCATTCCTTTGATCACAACTGATAAAAACAAACACAGGATAACAAGTGGGTTCATAGTTCCATCTAGAATTTCTCAGCAATAAAATTTCTACAAGTTATGAATGTTCCACGGCCGAGGAAGAGGTTTTTCATCTAAGCTTTCCAAATAGTAAGCCCCCTCCCCAGCGATCGCGGTGACTCTGTACGGCCCTTCCCAGGCTGCAGCCAGCTTCCCGGCGTTGGTATCACGCATGCTTCCCACGGCTCTTCGCAGAACTAGATCCCCTGCGCCGAACTCCCTCATTCTTATCCTCTGATTGTAGCGACGAGCCATCTTCTGTTGATACCCGGCAAGCTGTATTAGTGCAGTGTCCCTGAACTCCTCGAGTAGATCTAAGTGCTGCGTCAGCATTTTCTCGTTCTGGCCGGGGTCAAATCCCCTTACACGCGCACTGCACAAGTGTACCTCGGCTGGGATTACAGCTTCTGCCTCGTAGGCCAGGGAAAAAGGGGTTTCCCCTGTAGATCTCGGGGGCGTTGTCCGATACGCCCATAACACATTGGGTAGTTCCTCCGCCCATCGTCCTTTCGCGCCGTCTAACCTCTTCCTTAATCCATTCACAATCGTCTTGTTAACGGCTTCGGCTTGACCGTTGCTCTGAGGGTAGGCCGGTGTCGAGTATCTGTTCTTGATGCCCAGATTGCTGCAAAATTCACGAAATGCCCGGCTATCGAACTGTAACCCATTGTCAGATACGAGACAGTACGGCACTCCGAACCTTGTCACTATGTTCTTCCACACGAACTTCTTGACGTCCATGTCTCGAATGTTTGCCAATGCTTCAGCCTCCGTCCATTTGGTAAAGTAATCTACTGCTACCAGGACGAACCTCCGGTTTCCCGTAGCCCGAGGAAACGGACCGAGAATATCCAGCCCCCATTGGGCGAAAGGCCAGGGACTGCTGACAGGGCTAAGAGGTCCTGCCGGCTGATGGATCGAGGGGGCGTGCTTTTGGCATTTCTCACACTTCCGTACATACTCGGCGGCATCTTTTTGCATCTGCGGCCACCAGAATCCTTGGGTAATTGCCCGGTGTGCTAGTGAACGTCCTCCCACATGACTACCGCATACCCTCATCATGTAACTCAGTCAATAGCTCGTCCACTTGGCCGGGGTGTAAGCATAACAAGTACGGTCCTCCGTAGGATCTCCGGTATAATCTCCGATCTGTCGACAACCAATACCTGGCTGCAATTCGGCGAATCTTATTGGCTTCCTTCTCGTTGTCCGGGACTCGATCGTCGGCCAGGAATTGAATGATAGGGTCCATCCAACAAGAGCCGGCATGGGAAATGCTGGCAACGCCAATCGTGGGGCCATTAGCATCCCCCACTTCTAGGATGCTTGGTTCCTGTATGAGTTCTACCTTGATCATCCGAGGTACGTTTTCCGTTAATGCTGATGCCAGCGTCGCCAGAGAGTCTGCATGTCTGTTTTGTCCCCAGGGGACCTGAGCTATTTTTATTGTTCGAAACTCGACCATGACCTTTTTTGCCAGCTGTAAGTACCTTCCCATTCTGGGATCTTTGGCTTCAAAGCTTCCCTGCACCTGGTTAACCACCAGCCGTGAATCCGAGTATATTTCAACATCCTGTGCTCCTAACCTCGCCGCGGTTCTCATGCCGGCAAGCAGGGCTTCATATTCTGCCTCGTTATTGGAGGCCCTAAATCCGAGTCTAAAGGAATGTTCCAACCAAATTCCCTCTGGTGTGATTAAAACTATCCCAGCTCCAGCCCCCATGGAGCTTGAAGCACCGTCCACATAGATCTTCCACGGGGGAGAGGCTACTTGACAAACCATTTCCCCTCCCTTCTTAGGGGAAAACTCGGCCACAAAATCGGCCAATACTTGACCCTTGATCGAATTCTTCGGTCTATACCTTATGTCAAAGGCGCCAAGCCGTGTCCCCCATTTAGCTATTCGGCCCGTGAAGTCTGATCTTCTCAATAAGGATTGCAAGGGGTACTCGGTCAACACATGCACGGTATGGGCTTGAAAGTAGTGCGGCAACTTTCTAGTAGCGTCCACCAGGGCCAACACTAACTTTTCCAAGGGCAGATATCTGACTTCCGCATCGACCATGGTCTTACTGATGTAATACACGGGCCGTTGTACATCCCGGTCCGTTAGAAGTACGGCGTTAGCTGCGTGTTCTGATACCGAGAGGTACATATATAAGTCTTCCCCGGGCAGTGGGGCGGTCAGCACAGGGGCCTATGTCAAAAACACCTTCAAATCCTGGAATGCCTCGTCACACTTCTTATCCCATTCAAACCCCCTCCATTTCTTCAGAAGTTGGTAAAAAGGTCGGCATCGGTCGGCAAACTTTGAGATGAACCGGTTAAGAGGGCAGCCAACATCCCGGTTAGTATATGTACCTCCTTTGGGTTCCTCGGGGGCTTTAAATTCATCACGGCTCCTATCTGGTCGGGGTTGACTTCTATTCCCCGTGTAGTGACCAGATATCCCAAAAATTTTCCAGCCCCCACTCCGAATACGCACTTCTCGGCATTAAGGCGCAACCGATGCCTCCGGAGGATTTCAAACACCCCACGGAGATCCTCATTGTGCCCGGATTCCTGTTTGCTTTTGACGACCATGTCATCTATGTATACCTCCACTGTGTGTCCAATCTTATCGCGGAACATCCTCGTCATCATTTGCTGGTAGGTGGCCCCGGCATTCTTTAGACCGAAGGGCATCACCTATGAAGCACGGGTGCATTTCGGGACTCGGGTGCGGGTGCGGGACTCGGTAATTTTTGAAAAAAGTGGGTGCGGGTGCGGCGGGACTCGGCGATTAAAAAATTATTAAAAATATTTTTATTTATATTTTCTATATATTTTTACTACTAAAATATTCTAAAAAAATTGAGAAAGGACAGATTTAGGATGTTTGGGTCTCATTAAAAGAAGATTTCGGCTGTTCCGGCGATTTTTGGAGAAAATTTCGGCCTGTTTCGGCCGTTTCGGCCGGTTTCGGCCGTTTCGATCGCCGGCCGATACGGATCGATACGGCCGAGACGGCCCTTTTCTGGCCGAAATTGGCCCGGTTCGGGGCGAATCGGCGCGAATCTAAGCCGATTCGGCCCGAATTGAGCCGATTCGGGGCCAGTCGGTGAAAAAAAAAAAAAAAAAACTCAGACGCGGCTCTGATGCGCGGGAAGCCGCGTCGGGCCGCGTCGGACTCCGGTGCGGCACCCTCCCAGCCGCGTCCGTGCTTTCTAGGGCATCACTGTGTAGTGATAGTTGGCCTCTGGCGAGATAAATGCCGTCTTCTCCTGATCTTCAACTGCTAGGGCTATTTGGTGATAACCCTGGAAAGCGTCCAGGAAGCTCATCCTGGGGTGTCCGCACGTGGCGTCTACTAATTGGTCAATTTTCGGCATTGGGAATGGATCCCTCGGGCATGCTCGGTTCAAATCCGTGAAATCTAAACAAACCCTCCACTTACCGTTCTTTTTCTTCACTACCACCGTGTTCGCTAACTAGTCCGGGTAGAAGATCTCCCTTATTGCCCCTGCTTCTTTCAGTTTCTTTACTTTCATTTTTACCGCCTCGACATGCTCTTTGGCCGACCTTCTCGGCCTTTGCCTTTTAGGGGTTATGGTCGGGTCAGTATTGAGACGGTGGACGATGAAGTCGGGGTCTACCCCGGGCACTTCATACGGGCTCCAAGCAAATACATCCACATTCCGGATGAGGAGAAGTAAAGTTCCCACCTTCTCCTCGTCTGTCATGCTTGCCCCTATCTGGAAATACCTGCATTTGTCCGGTAACAGTTTTACTTTGATCAGTTTCTTCGCGTGATTATCCCCCATTTCCCCCGAGGGCTGCAGTAATTGCTATGAAGGGACCTCTTCAGATTGGCCTCTCCTTTCAGTGCTCTGACTCTCCCGATTCACTGCTGCGATAAGGCACTGTCTGGCCGTTCGTTGGCTGCCCTTTACCACTGCGACACCTTGCTCGGTCCGGAACTTAATCTTGACGTGTAGAGTGGACGGCACTGCCCCCATTGCATGAATCCACGGCCTCCCAAGAATTGCGGTGTAAGGAGAGAATGAGGCAACCACTATGAACGATACAGTGACTTTCTTCCCTTCCAAAACCACGGAAAGGGAGATTTGCCCCTCAGTAACCACTACCTGGCCGTTAAAACCGATCAGGGGCATGTCGTATTTCGTGAGGTCCTCAGCCTTCAGCCCGAGCCCTTTGTATAGGTCAGGATACATGACCTCGGCACCGCTTCCTTGGTCCACCAATAATCTCTTTACCAAGAAGCCGCCTATTTGAGCCGTCACCACCAACGCGTCGTTGTGCGGCTGGACTGTCCCTACTAGGTCCTCGTCGCCGAAAGCAATAAGCTCCCGGGTGGGTTTTACCCTTTTTGCAGGCGAATTCTCCCCCGTATAAACTTCAACCGGGGACGCCATTAGAACTTCACTTCTACCGATCCTTACGATATCTCTTGGTGCAGCGTGAATTACCTCAATTACTCCAATGGGGGGCGGGCGGGGGTCCCTACCCGGCCTTGCGCCCCGTTCATTTTCAGTGTTTTCCGTGTTGATAACGAACTCTTTCAAGTGCCCTGCTCTCAACAACTGTGCCAAGTGATCCTTTAAATACCCGACAATGCTCAGTGGTGTATCCTTTATCCTTATGGTATGTACAGTACAGATTTTGGTTTCTCCGGGACAGGTCACCCGCCATTTTATTCGGCCACCTAAAGTACGGCTCGTTCTTTATTTGGTCGACGATTCTGTGCACCGGTTCTTTAAACATCACGTTGACCTCCCCATGTTGCAATCTTTGTTCTTGGACGGCCGTACTCTTTCGAGGTCTTTGCTGAAATTCGTTCTGCCGTGGCCGAGCTGTTAGTAGGGCTTTACCTTTATTCTGTATCCGGTCATCTTCCAGGCATTTGTACTCTTCAATGCGCCTCATTAATTGCCTCATGCCCTCGGGAGGTTTCCTCGTCAATGACTCTCGTAGCTCGGAATCTTCGGGTAACCCCATTCTAAAAGTACTCGCTGCTATCTTCTTGTTGCCTCCTCCGATCTCGATGTAGAGTTCCCAATAGCGGTTCGCATAACTGCGTAGGGTCTCCCCAACCCTCATCTTTATAGATAGCAATGCGTCTACCGGCTGCGGAACCCGGCTGCAGGTTACAAACCGGGCACCGAACTCCTGAATCAATTCTGCGAAGCTGCAAATAGAACCCTTTGGTAATCCGTTAAACCATCTCAACGCGGTGGACCCAAGACTAGAGGGGAAGACCTTGCACATCAGCGCATCGTCATGCTTGTGCAAAGACATCATGTGAATGTAATGACTGACGTGCTCCACCGGGTCCGTTTTTCCGTCGTAAGAGTTGAACGGTGGCCGATTAAATCTGTTCGGCATCGGGGCCCGCTCGATGTCATCCTAGAACGGGGACCGTGCAGCTTTACGAAGCGCCTGACTCATAGCGTCCATGGCTGCATTTCGCGGGCGTTGCTCTTCCGGGGAGTCCGAGCCACGGTCGGCATAACTGCATGAACGGGAACGGTCCCGGTATTGCTGCGTCTCCCGCGAATATGATCGATCATGCGGCCGGTAATGTCCGGAATGCTCGGACCCCTCCTTCTGGCGAGTCCTCGCTCCTCCCTGCCTCCTCCCTCGTCGTTCCAAATTCTCCCGTCGACATCCTTCCGCCTCGAGTTCCAAATCCCTTACCAGCCTTCGTAGCCGCTCAAGCTCTTCATCCCTTGGGTCAGGCCGTTTGTTTTCCGTGGCACCTGACACCGTTTGCTAGGTTCTGCGCGATCCTTCGCTCCGACCGGACTGCTCTTCATCTTGCCCACGATACCTGTCTTCGTACCTTTTTTGCCTTCGCTCTCACCAAGTGGATCCTCGTGAGGACCCTACTGAATCACTTTCGGCACGACTACCCGAATGCCTCTCAGACATCTCGCCAGGTATGGACCACACCTGAGCTACAGCTTAGTAGGAAATTCCCACAGACGGCGCCAATTGTGCGACCAAAAAGGGCTTATTGGGCTAGGCTCTCGCTTGGGCTCAACTTATTTGTGAAGTGGGCTTTGTGTTTCCTACAATGGATAGCTCAATACACTGAGGCCCAACTTTTACTCTCTTACTTCCCGGCTACTTCATTCTCCTCTGGCTAATTTCCCCTCCATCTCCCTCTCTCTTTCTTCCCCCGAAAATCCCCCTTCTTCTTCACATCCCTCTCTTATTTATAGCCTTCACTGGGTGGAAGGATTATGACTGTTCTGGACGATAATGGAAAAGAGGGTCCAATGTCATCGTTGTTAAGTGGGAATCTGGTAGTTGTGTGGCAAAAGTGGCATTGGAACTTGCTCATCATTGCTGCGGTGTGTCCGGCAACGACTTCACGGGTGATTTGCCGGCCAAGTTGGACACCATGCTCCCCCGTGAACAAATGCCCTCAGAAACGTTTACTACTGAAGTAAGGACGGTCCAAACAGCTGGCCATGCGAGAGTGAAAGAGTTTGTGGGTAATAGAAAACCCATCTTTGGGCTTCTAATAATGTCCGGCCCTGCCCAGATTAAGGTGGACTGATCGGGCTCATGGGCCGCGCAGCGGAAAGTTATACCTGAGGCCCAATAAAGGATTATGCCCTGGCCGTACAGATGCAATTTGGACCCCCAGCCCAAAGGGTGAATGGACTCTAGGTCCAAAAGCCTAATACAATAAATTTGTAGAGAGTGGGTTGGAAAACTGGGCTTTAGTGAATCATACAACAATTAAAACAATCTCTAATAACAAAACAATGAAGATAGACTAGTTTAATTAAAAGAAAATTATCCTCGGCTTAATCCGAGGAGATCAGTATTTTTCTCTTAATTTCTGGATCCTCTTGTCTCAGAGTCTCCCTCCTAGACATCACTTCCTTGTTAATGCGACCAGAGAGTTAGCTACAGAGCATTCAATGCAGTGGTAGTAGCTTTCCTTTAGATATTTTTCAGCTCCTATCTATCTTGTACGTTCACAGTATATATCCTTACTAATAAAACTTCTTGATACGTTATCCCAGGTAACAAGACACACACATCTTGATCTTTGCTTTGTTTAGCTGAGAGGATATTCCTTCTCGGACCACCTCCCTCAACCTTCACAGTCCCAATTTACTTGTGAAGCTCACAGTCTTACATTTTCTATATTATTGATCAATCCTTGGACGGTTGAGCCTCCTCAAACAAGCTCAAGGCCCAATATACGTATTTGGGCCTTTCGTCCCTACAACCAATATGTCCCATTTAAAAATTATGATAAATTTTTTAAGGTGATAATTCAAATTTAGGCTATTAAATTTCATCACAGATTACTAAGAAACAATTGGAGAGAATGATGCTCCTATTCATACATAGTTGGAGATTAATTTTTGACGAAAATAGTTAAAGAAGACAGTGTGCTCAGATTATTTTTTACTAAAATTCGTCCAAATGTGGTATTTTCATCTATATAATTATCGTTACTTGTGTTTAATTGCTAACATTTTCTTTCTTGTTATCTATGATACAAAAGGTTGCTGATGATGGACAAAGATGGACAAAGACTATGGTAAATTTAGAGGACCATGTCATAGTTCCAGATTTGGATCCTAACATAGATTTTGCAGACCAGTTTGTTGAAGACTACATATCAGACCTTACTACAAAACCTATGGACCTCTCAAAACCGTTATGGGAACTCCACCTTCTCAACATTAAAACCTCAGATGCTGAGGCTGTTGGGGTTTTTAGGATCCACCACTCAATGGGTGATGGTGCATCTCTAATATCTCTTCTCTTAGCCTGTACACGAAAAACCACGGACCCAGAAGCATTACCTAGTGTTTCAAAAAATAAACGAGCAGGTTCAACTAATTCAGGCGGGTTTTGGTGGTTCTTGTTAGCATTTTGGTCAGTATTAAGGTTGATTTGGAACACTCTAGTGGATGTGTTGTTGTTTGGGGTAACAGTTATGTTTATGAAAGACACAAAAACGCCTATCAAAGGTGCACCAGGGGTTGAGCACAATATCAAAAAGTTTGTGCATCGGATAATCAGCTTGGATGACATAAAGCTTGTGAAAAATGCACTGAACATGGTATGCTGATTAATAAATCCTGTTTACTTGCTTATTAGCTTGAATTAGTTTTTTTTAGATACAATAGTAACTTTTTTATGTGGGAAACAATCGCATGTCTTTTTAATTTGTTTGTGCCATATTCCAATTTGACACTACTCTTGATGGATTTTGCAAATTCCTGTCATATCATAAGTGAGCTTCAATGAGATGATGAACATTTAAAATTTTTGGTGAACTCATTGCCATCTTTAATGAATAATGACGCCCATGACCCATCAAATTCTCGGTCCCAGTTCTTTAAGATCCATTCAATTATTTGGAACTCCATCATTAATGTAATGTTGCCTATTGCCATGTGGTGGCCACTTCATAATCTGCATGACTGCATTGGCGCAAGTGTTCCAGCAATAACTGAAAAACAATAATAGGCACATTTAAATGTTAGACTGCTAGTTGTTGTGGAAGATTTTTTGTGTGGATAATTTGATTAGTTACAATGGAGAGGGGGGGAGTTAAACCATGGATGTCTCTGTTGGAAATACTAGGAGATACCAATCAATTGAGTTACAAGACTGTTGGATAGTGGGGTTTAATTAGCTAACATTATCCACTTAGTAATAAGTTAACATTATGTTCTTCCAAGTCAAATCTAATGGCCTTTAGAAAGTCATTCTGTCATAAGGTCTGCTTCAAGGAAATACAAGTGTACATATGTTTCTATATTTTCTTTTGCATTTCTTAATGGCTTTTTTGTTTTTTTACTCTGGTCGAATTCAGTAGACCATCAACGATGTCGTTTTGGGAGTAACTCAAGCTGGTCTTTCGCGGTATCTAAACCGGAGATATGGTGAGCCTATCAATTGCTTTCTCATTTTCCTATGATCATACTGTGATACAAGTGTATCAGTATCACTTCATTTCCCTTATTTTGATGGCATTATTTCAGTTAAATAGTTCAATTTTGGGGTAAAATTCAGTCTTTAACAATTATGCAAGTATTTAATCATGTTTAGTCTTGACCTCCTTTAATTTGTAAGCTTAAAGCAACGGGTACCAATTTTAGCCTCCATGTCATGTTGAGAGTGCTGGCATAGTATTTTTTTATTAGAGCAATTCCCAGAGGAAATAACACAGCTATCTGATAGAAAACTTAAAACTTGGGCCATTACATTTTTTTTATTAGCTCATTTAGTCAATAAGCCTAAAAGAAATATGAATAAGCAAGGTATTGCACTTAAACAATAGCTTTCTACATTAGTTATTCAATTTATCTGTACTTTCCCTTGAATGCAATAGCTGTGAAAACTCAAAAAAGCAAAGTCTAGGAAAAACAAAGTTAATAGATTTCAACACATTCCATCATACTACAGATAGCTTCATTTGGATCTTAAAAAGTTTAGGAAAACGAAATTTACAGGAATTGCAAAGATGATGAAGATAGAAACTAATTTTTTAAAGTACTTTAATGAAATCTCAATCCTTTCCTAAACCTGTCTGAGATTCATACTGATAATTTTTAGGACTTCTCATAATTATAATTACATGAATTTGTTGTGTGCTTCAGCGTTGAAGTATTGGACTTACTAAAAAAATAATCATAAATCAGATGCTATGTTACTGGACATGATTAGCATGATCTTTGGGATGTTTTCCTAGTAATTTATGAATTATCAGTATAATGTGGCTTGGTTGGTCCATAGACAAGTATTATACTATCAAAAACCAAACACAGTCTCTCTACCTGATATACACCAACAGTGGTTTAACAAAGTTAACTCAGCAGGTGAGGGTGAGGCAGAGATAAATGGAGGAGAAAAGCGGACGAAAAGTAATCTTCCAAAAAGTATCCGCCTTAGGGCAACAATTCTTGTCAATCTAAGACCAACTGTAGGAATCCAGGTAATTTATCTCTTGTTATTCTTTGAAGAATATCACATTGCAATATGCTCCAATGCTATGAAAAATGTGAACTCTAAAATTACTCATCCAATCCGTGAAGCTTAATTATGTCAATTATCTCATGTATACAAGTTGGTAAAATTGATTTTAGTGTTGGTATGTAATTGGTGTTAAGATAATCAGCTTTACAATCCTTGGAATCCACATTAATGTTTCACCCATTTTAATGTGATTCATCAGATAATAACATGGCTTGCCTGCCCCTCATCTAGATCATCCTCTCTTCTAATGTTGTCCATGAAACAGGCACTGGCTAATATGATGGAAAAGGGATCCAAGACCAGGTGGGGTAATTTGATTGGATATATCCTCCTCCCATTCACCATTGCTTTACAAGACGACCCATTGGATTATGTTCGGAAAGCTAAAGCCACCATTGATAGAAAAAAGCGTTCACTTGAATCTATATGCACATTCTCGGGTGGTGTATTAGTACTCAGAACATTTGGAGTTAAGGTACAGACATATCTTTTTAAACCTTCTCGATCAGACAATAATGAATCTAAGGTCACAGTTGGCATTGGGATCTATTCTCTAACCACTATGGAAAAATTAACCAAAAAATATAACCCAAACTCATATTGTGCCTCAAATTATTACTCATGACTCATATGCAAAAATATTCTCTCATTAAAGAAAGTTCTCAATCAGTTCTGTTATATTTAAACATAGTTGTGGATCTAAAGTGTGGCACTACAGAAGATGGTTATCATTAGAGGAAGTATAACCAGCTGCTGAATGGTGTTTTACATGGATAACAGGTTGCTGCTGCTTTAACACACAAAGTTCTCTCTAACACTACAATGGCCTTTTCCAGCATGGTTGGTCCACTAGAAGAAATTAGCTTTTTTGGCCATCCATTAGCTTACATTGCTCCTAGTGTTTATGGGCATCCACATGTAAGTAATCCAATGACTAACCTTGTCTCCAATGCTTTCATATAAATTGACTCCTCATAGTTTTAACCAAAGAATGTGTTTGGTATGCGTATTTTGCACATGAACTGGACTTGGTGCCAGAGTTCTAATGTCTTCATTTTTTCACAACCATGCTAGTAGTTAATAGTTCATTGATATCATGACATTTTATTTCATTTCACTCTTGTTTCTTCAAGTTGAACCGGAATGTGTAAAAATATGACAACCCCATTTTCTTGTAACATTCTTTGAGCTGGCTGAATGGAACTATGAAGCCTAATGTAATCTGATGAAAAATGCAATATGAAAAGTTACTGAGTTAAGTGCATTGGACTTTTATGATGCTGTTCCACTTATAGCAAATTTTGTGATACGAAACCATGTTCCTTACAGCTTATAGTGCCTTGTTCTTTGTTTTTTGGTTTCTTTTGCAGGCATTAACAATCCATTTTCAAAGTTATGTAAACAAGATGACCATTGCTCTAGCAGTTGACCCAAATGCGGTTCCTGATCCTTACCAGCTCTGTGACGATCTAGAGGAATCGCTGAAACTCATCCATGATGCTATATTAAAAAAGGTCTAAGAGGAGGATCAGTTCATAGAAAATATGTTCTATCAACAAAAGAAATTTTAAGTTTCAGTTCACATTTACTGGCATTCTAATTGACTTGCTTTTAAAGAAAAGAAGAAGAATCCAAAATCGATATCAAACAAGCGTAGGACCATTTAGTTTTAGTACATCTCTTTTTTTCTCTCAACTAGTTTTTACTAGAACTCATTTCAAACGGCAACTGTTTAAATTTTGAAAGCCATTTGTTTGACGACACATGCCTACAAAATGTTACAAGCCAATTGTCTTGTAGCACTATTATACCAGTCACCATCTACTACATAAAAATGCACAGGAATAATTTTGCTCTACTGGTTCAAGCAATTTGAGGTGGAGTTTTTGTAATTTTGTTCTCTCTCCTCAAATATTTTGAGTTTTAGCATAGATTTTGTTTGAGCCTAGATCTTGGACAGTCTTTGATATGATGCCTGATGAGATGCGGACTCGTCAGTTGTTATGCGTGCATCCGGGTGGAGTCGCCCTTGGATACCTGTCTTTCAAGTGATCACCGGTGTGGTGCCTGCCACCACGGCTCCGATGCCAAAGTCAATATAAAAGAATTTTCGAAAAGGATAAAAAATGATTATAAGCAAAAAATATGTTCTCTAGATATCTTTTTTTTGTGTACCTGGTGTTTTGTGATGGGGGAGTTATATTTGTATCTGCATCCCTAGCCATTGTGGCTCATTATGGTGGCTTTAATGTGTAACGTCTAATGCTTGAATCGTGTGAGCATTGATTTGGTTACCAACGGTCTCTACAGCTACCTTTGTAACCGTCTGGGTCTTTAATTTGACCGCTTTGAATAGCTTCCTAAAATACCTCGTCAGTATAGATGTCTTCGTCAGTAGCACACGACAAGTTCGTCTCCTGGGATTACCTCATCTTTCTAGACGAGTTTGTTTGTGTGTGTCGGGCTCGTCAACCCTATCAATGCTTGCACACTCTCAAAGGAATGGATCAAAGGTAAGGTGGCACTAGTGTAATGTCGGCCTAAGTTTCTCAGGAGAAAATGGACTTCTGCACTTATTTTTTAAACTATCTAGCATAATGTCCCTGTTCTAAAACTATTTAGCGATATGCCTCTGTTTTGAAACTCGATTTCTAAAAATCGAATTTCAATGTAAAACTCGATTTGCAAAAAATCGAGTTATAGGTGATCAAACTTAATATATATATATATATATATATATATATATATAAATTTATGGAACTCAAGTTCCATTTGAAATTTTTCAAGGAATTCAAGTTCCTTACTGAAATTCGATTTTTATAAAATCAAGTTTCAAAATAGAGGCATTTTGCTAAATAATTTCAGAACATGGGCATTTTGCTAAAACTTTTTTGCGAAATGGGTATTTTGCCATTTTGGCCTCTCCTATGCTTAAGTCTGTTTCACCAATGGGGTAACGCTAAGTATTTTTTGTGTATTCCACTCATATCAGCCATGGTTGGAGGAGTTCAGTATATATTGAGTTGAGCAAGGATGACTAAATCATTGGTAGTTACTGAATTAGTGCCAATGAGCAAATCATAGGAGTTATCTAGGGAGATCCTCCCTTATTCTAGTGCCTTAGCTCACGATTTTAGTGATGGGAGGGAGTTTCTGAAGTTATTGCTTTTTATATCTGATCTGAAGGTCATCCATTTATGAATTCATATATGGACAATCTTCTAACCCATCAATAACCATTGTTCTAGAGTCATCTCGTATGTGGTCTCTGATTATCTCTATGAACTATGATTATTAAAGGAATCTTCTAAGATAATCAAGAAGGTAAATCTTAAAAGAGGATTTAATCAAACTTAGAAAGTGCACATTTGTAATTAAATTTATACTTTTTATCTATATATATCTAAAAGTTGAAATGTAGCATTTATTGTTACTATACTCCTGTTGAGTCATATCAATGACCACATCATCCACCCTCATTTTCAACATTCTCTCTTTTTTTCTTATTAATTTCCCAACCTATTGTTATTCTTTGTGATTTGGTTTGTGACACTTAGGTCCTCTATCCACCCATTATATAACTGAACAAAAATAGATCGAAGTGGTCCAAATGGACCAAAATGTAATTAAGTAGACTGAATAAGACCGAAGTGGACCGAATAACAAAAAATAGACAGAGTAGGACCAAAGTGGTCAGAATAGACTGAATAGGACCAAATTGGACAGAATATGACCAAAGTGGATAGACTGAACCAAAGTGGACCAAATAGGACTAATATGGACTGAATAGTAACGAAGTAAATAGAATGGACCGAATAGGACTGAAGTAGAAAAAAAAGACCGAATAGAACTGAAGTGGCCAAAGTGGACAGAATGGACTAAATAGAACCAAAGTGGACAGAATGGACCAAACAAGACCTAAGTGGACTGAATAGAACTAAGGTGGACAGAATGGACCGAATAGAACCAATCTGGACCGAAGATACTGAACTGGACTGAATAAGACCGAATGGACCGAATATGACCGAATTGGACCAAAGAGCACAGAATGGACCGAATAAGAATTTTAAATATTTATCATTTTTATTTCATTTTTAGGGCTCATATTTCTAATTTCTAATGTTTATTTTCTTTGTATTTTTTAACTCAAAACTAAAGAATTTAGCCCAAATATAATAAAATTTCATACTTTTCAACCCAAATTTTTTTTTTAATTGAAATTTTGAGCTAAACTTGAAAAGAAAACCTACAAAAAGAACCAATTTAAGGCTCAATTTGTTTATAATAGACTGAAGGGGACCAAAATTGAGCAAGTGTACCAAATTGGACTGAAGTAGACCTAATTGGACCAAATAAAAACTATTTAATTTTTAGAAAAAACAAATTATCTTCAACAAATTTTAGAGAATAACTTATACATATATTACAATACAAATAATTATTTATTCTCACGCATCATGTGGGTTTGCCACTAATTAATGTAAAAATAGAAGAAAATTGAAGCCTCGTTGCAACATGGTTGTAGGTGGTAGTTATCACCAGTGGTATGGTTGCGGTCACAATATGCAATTTTCACTCACTGCAACAGTAGAGAGATTTCATATACAATCGTTACACATAATTACTACCTCATGATAGTTATAGTGGTGAAAATGCATTACATGACAGTTAACATTTCTATACCTTTAGTACACTCTACATTCATTGTTTTATGAAGTACTTTACAAAACAACTTTTTTAATTTATAGAAATTAATATTCCCCATAATAATTTTATAAAAACAAAATCTCAACCTAAATTTATTAGGGATTATAACTATCTTCAACACTTTTTTTATTTTTAATTACCACAAGTAAGGGATATGATGTCCTTAAAGATTTGAAGCTAACTCTTCCCAAAAAGAATGATCAAAGTCAAAGATACCACTCCAGCTAAGAGATGGTCTTCCACACCAATTCCTTGTGTCATGCTTCATGTTATTATGATTTCTTACCTGCTCTTGAATGATATATCCATCGTACCTTTTTATGAAGCATGGTTCGGATTTTTTTTTTTTCTTTCTATTTTTTTGAAGTGTTGTATGTTTGTAACTATAACACAAAGAGTCTTATGTTTACCAAAAAAAAAAAAAAACAAAGAGTCTTATGCATGGCTAACACGTAAAGGAAAAAAAGAGTCAGTAACGTAAAAGGGATACTTTTTAGTTTTTATTAAAGACTTGTGTAAATGACATAATTAATACATAATTTGGGGTGATTTCAAATTAAACTATAAATTTTAGAAGTTTCAATTAAAACCATTAAAATTTTAAATCGTTCAATTCATGCCCTTACTAAGTTACTATTAACTAAAAAAAATTAAATTAAATTCACATAAATTATGACTAAAACTTGTCTAAAGACTCTAAACACAAAAATTCTTCTTTGTGAAATTATAAGAGCTTTGGTACTCTATATAAAAGTTATGAAACTACATAAATAATCAGTAATTTAATTATTGTCATCGAAATGTTCACAATAAAATTATCCATAACCAAATCCTGTTGTGAGAATAGACTAGAGGAGCTATTTGATGTTGAGTCCATTGAAGCAATCAAAAGAATCCAATCCCCATAAGGCCAAGGCAAGATAAGCTAATGTGGATTAAGGATCATAAGGGTTGCTTTTCTGTGAAGTCATCATACAGATTGTGTCGAGATCAACCTCTGAGCACAATTAACGTGTTGAATTGGCATAATATTTAGAATAAAAATGTTAGATTCTAAAGATTTAGGATTAAATGTTTAGAGTCTCAATTTGTATATGTTGGCAAATCGAGAACAAAAACATGTCTAGAATAGGTGTTAGACATTGCTCAAAGTGTTTCAAAAGTCAGTCTCAAGAATATTCAAGCTGCAGGAAAAAGAAGTGTTTTTCAGTGAAGCTCGACCGATCAAAAATCGCAGAAAAATAATTTATGCAGAATTTTAAATCAGGCCCAAGCCTGTGAAAACATTTAGAGTTTCAGTCCAACACTCCTAAGTATAAAAGGAAAACCCCAACTACATTTTGAAGACTCTTGGAAGACTTGTAAGTTACTCGTATGAGATCTAAGAGGTTTTGTACCTTTTAACTCTACAAGAGTCTACCAAAACAAAATCTACAATCAAGTGCTAGTGGAATCTAATTGCTGCAAAATCAACAAGAGGTGATCTGAAACCTTTGAGTGGGATCTCAAAGTCACAAACGTAGGACTTTGTGTTCTGCAAATCCAAGAGAGAGAGTCCGTGGATTCGGAGTTTGCACGTGGTCGTGTCAGTAAGTTACTACTGGAGGTACCAATAGATTTAGGGTTAAATCTTATTGTAAAAACTTCAATTCTCTTTTAGTGGATTTATTTTACCTTGAAGATATCTAGGTCAAATCCTTCCTAGGTTATTACCTTGAAACGGTTCGTTTCATAATTAACCTAAGTAATCACTTGGCTAATATATCAGGTTAAAGAATTTGTTTTAAAGGGTTTAAACAAACAAACAAACAAAATTCAAGAAATGTTAAAAATGCTCTTATAGAGAATTGGAGCAAATGTGTTGTCTACACAGGAAAAATATGCACAACATAATGGGTGGTATTGTTGACACTGCTTGTGTTATTTGCAAGGAGAGCACAAAATCATCCTCATAAATGTTCTTCCACTATAAAATAGCTAGAGCTATATGGTTTGGCTATAATTGGGATCTCATAACTGATACCGTTCAAATCAATAGCCCTAAAGATATTATAAACTTCGTCCTAAATCCCCAAACCTTGACACCCATATCCAAATGACAACACCTCACTTAAAATAGCCCACACCTTAAAATCCATATGGTATTTGGGAAATGAGGTCCTTCACAACAATGCTCAAGAGGTGAATCGGAGTGTAGCATTGTAGCTCTTGCTCTAGCTAAGATTGTTTCTCCTCGTTCCCTTGTTTTCAAGGGGTTAGCTTAATAGTTTTTAAGACATCATGATATTCATGAGATCTAAATTCAAAACTTCTTGTCAGCATCTTGGGGCTACACTATGAGGTTCATCCATGTAATAATCTGGTGCGTGTGAGATGGGAGGGCTGCATACATTCAGTAGAATAGTAAGATACTTAAAGAGATCTGGACTAGTACTCTAAATACACTCATATGTTGTTGTTGTTTTTTTTTTTTTTTTTAAGTATAATAATTACTCCCTCTCCCTTGTGCTTTGTGGGAAGCTTGGGAGAGAAACATGTTGTTTGTAGATTCTATTTATTTGTTGGCTTGTTAATGCAATGGAATGTCCTTTATCAAAAGTTGCGTATAAATAAAAATTCACAATTAAATATCCAAGTTAACTTGTATTACCAAATAACAAGTAGATTATCAAAAACAAATAACAAGTAAGAGTGGTAAGAAATTCAAATTTCAAAAGTATGAGGGGGTTTTCAGCAAAATAAAGTTTCTGGAGCTTTCTGTAAAGCTTTAGAAACGACATGTATTTATCTGAGTCTTTCTAAAGTCCGAGACTCAAATCTAAAACCCTTCTGTCGAAGCAAACTCAAAACGTTGCCGATTCTGAACACCGAGTTTACTCACTTCCAGCTCCCTCATTTTCTCTGTGACCAATGGCAATAATCTCCGATTTCGAAGAAGAGCAAAAAGAGACGAAGCCTTCGACTTCGACGCCGTCGACGACGACGAAGAAGAGGACGGTGTCGTTTAGTGCTACCCTCGACCCGTCGAGTGCGCTAGGTTTTGTGGAGAAAGTCTTGGACTTTCTCGGCGAAGAGAGCGATTTTCTCGAGAGAGATACCGCGGAGAAGGAGATCGCCGCGGCGGTGAAGGCCGCGAAGGAGAAGAGGAAGAAGAGGAAGGCTGCGGAGGTGGCTGCTGCTGCGGCGGCGGCGGCGGCGGCGGAGGAAGAGAAGAAGAAGAAGAAGGCGGTTGTGAAGGAGGAGCCTAAGGTGGTTGCGAAGGAGGAGCCTAATTCTAAGGTGGTGGAGAAGACTGAGGAGAAGAGCAAGAGTGACTCTAAGAGAGGTACTCAATTGTTCATTCATAATCTCTCTCTTTCTCTATCTCTCATTTTTTCCCTAGTTATTATTGTTGTATTTTATTTGATCGATGATTTTTGTGTGTATGTGAGAAAGAGTAATGAATTTCAATTTGTTCTCTGATTTTTTTTTTCTTGAATGTTTGTGTGTAAAATGTATCTGATTTGTTTGGTTGTTTGGAAAATTTGTTCTTTAACTCTGTTTATTAGAGTTTGTGATTTGTTTGGATGTTTTTAAAAGATAGGAATTTGAGGATTGTGTTTGTTGTAAATATAATATGGCGTTTGATTGTGTTCCTATTGTTTACATTGTAGATTATTTCTTTCATTTCCATGAAAGAGTTACAAAAAATGTCATTTAAAGGGCCGTAAACGAGCCGAGCTTTGTTGAGTAGTGAATGTTCAAGCTCGGCTCGACAGCAAAAATATAATGGTCAAGCTTGGCTTGAGCTTGAGCTTGATACGAGCGTACAAATAATGTTCAAGCTTCAGCTCGTTATAAAGTATAAATGCTTGAGCTCGGCTTGGCTCAGCTTAGCTTGATTCATTAGTCAAGTCAAGCTCGAGCTCAATATCAAGCCCAAACTCAAGCTTGATATCATGCTTTTAAGCTTGAGATTCAACATAAGTATATTATCAAGCCTATATCAAGTTTATTATCTAGCCTATTTGGTTTAGATGAGTGGTCTCAAGTTATAATTAATTAAAGTTTTAGAAAGATATGAGTTTACTCGTCAAGCTCATATCAATTTTATTACCAAACTCATAAATAAGCCTAGCCTCAACTTGTTTTGTTACTTTTGTATCGAGCCGTTCATGAATAGTATTTTTTACTCGGGCTTGGCTTGTTTATTAAACAAGCCTAAAGCTAAAGCTTAAGATTGGCTTGTTTATAAACAAACAAACAAACATGAATGAGTTTTTTATCGAGCCAAGCCTGAGCTACTTATAAAAGTCTTGGTTCATTTAAAGCCATTTTTTTGGTGTGAAGGACAATTTTGATAATGATTGGGATGAGGATGTGTGTGCTTTTCAAAATATATCTTTGTATATTTTATTGCAACCACTTAGATATTACTTCCTCACACAATGTAGGGACCTTGTGTTTGGAGGTGCCTTTTGCTTCCGGGCACCTTTGATTACATTGATTTGCGCTTTGGGGTTCCTTAATGATGTTGGTTTTATTGATGGAATGTTGTGTTGTGGTATTTATGGTTGCTAAGGAAGAAGAGAAAGTATAGAAAGTTCATTTCTTTTGTCTTTGTTTTTTGAGGTTTTGTATTCTGTCTGTATTGGTGATATACTTATTTGGGTCAAATATAAGTACACATAGCAGCGCTGAATTTAACACTGTTTGTGTTTCATTGTTCAATACAATTATGTGTTTATTTAAATGGAGAACCTTATGTACTATACCTAAGTAATTGTACCTACATTTTGCCCTACTTATTTTGTGGTTTGCTTGGTTGTGACCTGTGAGAAATTTGCAAGCAAGGAAAAAAGAGAGGAGTTAATCTTTGAAGTTATTATGTGAAGACTGAAGAGGGGTGTTGTGTTATGATTTGTTTCGTAGCTGCTTGAAGATGTAGGTTATAGGAATCTAAATTATGATAACTGTTTCTAATGTGTAGAGTTTGGCTGAATTGTTTCAATTTTGGAATTCTTTCCAAGTGATTGAAATTATGATGTATCTGTTGAAAGTTTGACCCTGATTTTAGATTATATATCCCTTCCAAGATAAGCACAACTTATACCGTAAGACCAAATTGCATAAATCCTTTGATAATTCTATGTTAAGTCTGTACCTTGCATCTTCAGGTCAATTTCCTGACATGACAGAGAACTGTTAAATCGGTTATTTGTGAGAGAGAGAGAGAGAGAGAGAGAGAGAGAGAGAGCTTTGAAATTTGTTGATTATTCAAATAGAGAAGTATTAAATTGGTTACTTATTTAAAAAAAGGGAGAACGTTGGAATTTATTGGTTATAAAACATATAATATATGATACTGTTAAATTAGTTGTTTAAATCATGGTGGCTTTCATGCCAAACTCCAGACTATCTATAATGAGGGATCTCTTCTACATCTGTTGTGTAAATGTCTATATGTTCATTTAACCTTTTTTGGTTTCGTATGTCTGTGCAGTTCCAAATGTAGGCAATGGCCTTGATCTGGAGAACTACTCCTGGACACAGACCCTTGAAGAGGTCACTTTAAATGTCCCAGTGCCAACTGGAACTAAATCAAGGTTTGTTGTATGCGAGATAAAAAAGAACCATCTCAAAGTTGGACTCAAGGGCCAGCCTCCAATAATTGATGTAAGTCTGCTTGTAGGCTTGTTTTTTAGATGTTAAAACTTGTGTACAACATACTGTCTCTTTATTCCTAATATTGGACTGTTTTTTTGCCTTGGCTCATGTACTTAAACTACTTTTAGGGGGAGCTTTTTCGGCCTGTCAAGCCTGATGATTGTTATTGGAGCATAGGTATGTTATAATATGAATACCTGCATGAACTGATGGAATTTTACATTTGATTTTATTATACTCAAAAACAATTAGAATCTGATTAAATGCATGAATGCAAAAAATTAGAGGAATTTTCTGACTAGTTCACGCAAAGTATATGTGTACAATACTCATATCAATTTGCCAATGTGATCTAGCTCAATTGGCACTTTGTTCCCTTGTAAGAGCTAGGTGGAGGTTGAGTCTGCGGGTTCAAGACCAACTAGGTGCATGTGTAACTTACCAATAAAAAAAATTATCAATTATGTGTAAATTGTTTGCATGTGTGCATTTGTGAGTGTCTGTACACGGTTTGTGTGTGTGTGATGTTCTGGCTGTTTTTTTTTTTGTCAAGATCCATCAATAAAGTTTCTGAGTTGCTCATTATGTATGTACCAATAAATTTTCCATTTTGCAGAGGATCAGAGTGCCATCTCTATTCTTTTAACCAAGCATGACAAAATGGAGTGGTGGAAATCTATTGTGAAAGGTGATCCTGAAATTGATACTCAGAAGGTCGAACCTGAGTCCAGCAAACTATCGGACCTGGATCCAGAAACAAGGCAGACTGTTGAAAAGATGATGGTAAATCATTGATGCTATATTTTATGCTTTACACTTTGGTTGTCAATTTACCATCTTGCCCATCCTCTCCATGTGCGATCATGTGTGAACTCAGACTCCTTGTTCTAATCTAGCCTTAGTTGCTTGCAGTAATATCCCCATGCTTTTTTCATATTGAAGTTCTGGATTATTTTTTAGGGCCGCGTACATAAATGTAGCTCTAGTCTCTCTTGTTCACAGTGAAGATCTAAGGTTTTTTTCCCCTAAGTTTCTGTCTAGGTCTTCTGTTTGCTCTCTCTCTCTCTCTCTCAGTGTGTTCTCAGAATCTAGCTAGCATGTAAGATAGAGCCTGTGTTCTGTTGCTGCATTAGATCTTGCTTTGACATTCTTTATCTCTATTTTTTGTCCTTCATCAGCAAATGTTCTGGTTCATGTCTTTGTGTTTTGCTATGAATAATTATTTAATGACTTGAGTTTCTTGCACTTAATGTACAGTTTGATCAGAGGCAGAAGACCATGGGGCTCCCAAGTAGTGATGAGTTGCAGAAACAGGAGATTCTGAAGAAATTCATGGCTGAGGTAAATACTTGAGCTTTTGATTGTTAAATTCCTCCATCATGAAAGTAATTGGTAAAATTTCCTGATAAATAATCTTTGATTTCCCGCAGCATCCGGAGATGGACTTTTCGAGGGCAAAGTTAGCCTAAATGGGACGGATTCTGTTGATCCTCGTTGGCAGCTATAACTCAACCTGGCTTTCTCATTTTAATATTGTCGTAACTTTTTCTCTCCCTTTAATCCTCTGGTTCCTGAGGGTTAGAATGGTTGATTCTGTTCATATGACCTGTTGGCTAAACTATGGATTCAGATAATATTTTACAAGATGAAAAATAGTAAAATTGTAGTGTTTGTGGTGGGTTTTTTTCCTGGGTCTTCAATGGATTCTTCATGTTTCTTGTCCTGAACTTGTAGTCAGGGATCTTCATGTTAGAATTGGGTCACGCGCAGAGCTGCAAACCAATTTCTTGGCTAATAGTGTCATCACTGTGCTTTTCAATATTTTTGTCGCAAAACATTTTCCATCAAAACAAAATCAAGCCCAAGTTTTTTTTTTTTTTAATAAGATAAAAATTTTACTTTATTTTAATATAAGTTTATATGTGTATGAAGCTTCCTTTTGAATATTAAAATCTTGGTCCTTGCTCTTTGCACCTTACAAATATTTATACTTGTAGAGAGACCATCGTAAAAGGGCCATCGCAACAAAATTAAGCCCAACAAAATCAAGCCCAAGTTTTTAGTTTCTCCGAATTGTTAGCAAAAAAGATGCCATTGAATTTTGAGCCTTCTGAGGCCCATTCGTCCCTGACAAGTCATAACGATAATTTTGTTAGGAAATGGTAAAATAAATATCCCAAATCTGTGAAATTAACCCTGATGCTCTGGTTGATTCAGCATTGACGTTTCCTTAAAAACGGTTAATTTTTGAAAGAGCATTTTCTAGAAAAGTGTTTGGTAACGATCTTGAAAATGAGTTAAGAATGTTTTCTAGTGTATGGTATACAATTTTTTTAAAATATCTCTTATATAATTTAAAACATGTGTATTATATAAACCAACTAATGTAATCATTATAAATAAAAAAAACCCATAATAAAATTGGTTTTTATACTAAAATTTTGACAATAAATACAATCAAAATTAATTAATTGTCAAATTTTCATGATCTCAACTATTCATTTTGCTCATATATATGGACAGTAACATATGTATGTACGTACATATACAGAAATATCAACCATTTGTGTGTGTTTGTGTGTGTGTGTATTTGACAAGGGAATACATTTTCAATAAGTATAAATAACTAACTTTTAAGTATCTACTCTTTTTGTTGGTATACTAATTTTCTATTATGGTCAACCACAAGTTTTTAATATTACTCTAAATTATGTATTTACATAATGTATTGCATAATTTATCATCACTGCATAATATCTGCATCTACCAACAAAAAAAGTATTTGCCAACAAATGCAATTCTCCTAAACAATTATCATTCATTATATAACAATATTATTAGTCCATGGTAAAGATTGTCCCATGTAAAAGAAATTTAGAGCAATATAGGCAGTATGTTTAAAATTTTCATATTTTACTTCATTCATTCTTTCTTCTTCTTCTTTTTTTATTTTTTTGCACTTTATGTATGAAAAATAATTAACTTTTGCCTGGAATCCATCAAACCAAAAATTTCTTGGAGAAAAAAGAAAGTCAAGCTTGAAAGTCAAAGCAAAGAATTGAGATTTTAGTAGCGAGGAATGAAATAATTACCACTACAAATTTGTTCTCATTTGCAAGTAGGAGCTATCAAACGATCAATGAAAGAAAAAAAATCTAATCATAGAATTGTGTTACAAAGGGGAAAATAAGCATGGAGAAAAAAGAGAAGAGAGACAGGTAGAGAGAGAGATCTTTGGGAAGAGAAGAGACTAGAGTTAGTGACAGTGAGGATGTAAGGATAGAAAAAGCAAAGAGAAGAAAGAAAGCTTACCATGAGAGAGAGAGAGAGAGAGAGAGAGAGAGAGAAGGCGCCAAAAAATTATGTTTATCACGGCTACAGACGAAAATAATATTTATACGAGATGCAACGCGAAAGAGAGAGATTGTTTTCCAAAAAAAATTGTGGAAAACAACCTATAGAAAATAGGCCTTATATTTATTAGGGTTTTCCGTTGACTAAAAATAGTTTTCCATAAATCAATTTTTTTTGTGCTTCTAAACATTAAAAAATGTAAAAAACTATCTTTATAGAAGGTTTTTCAGCGAAACATACAAAGCGTGACACTTCTATGGGTACTTCGTGTATCTTGGACTGAAATGAGATCTTCACGTTAGAATTGGGTCACGCGCAGAGCTGCAAACCAATTCCTTGGCTAATAGTGTCATCACTGTGCTTTCCAATATGTTTGTGGTAAAACATTTTCCATCAAAACAAAATCAAGGCCAAGTTTTTTTTTTTTTTTTTTTTTTTAACAATATAAAAATTTTAGTCTATCTAATTTAATCGTATATGTGTGTGAAGCTCTCTCTTGAAGACTTAAACCTTCTCTTGCTCCTCACACTTCACACTTCACACCTCACAAACACTTATACCTGTGAAATGATTATTGCAACAAATCAAGCCCAAGTTTTATGCTCTCTTTTGAAGACTTAAACCTTCTCTTGCTCTTCACACTTCACAAACACTTATACTTGTAGAATGATTATTGCAACAAAATCAAGCCCAATTTTTTTGGGTCCGTTTAGTATTTGTGTTTAAATAATTGTTTTTAATTTTTTTAGAAATAAATGTGAGTGAAAAAATATAAAAATACGTATAATGTTATTTTAAACCCTAAAACATGTGTTTGAACTTCCGTATTAAACGGATTAGGGGGTGTTTGGTGAAGTAGTTTGAAAATTATTGTTTATTGTTTTTTGAAATACGTGTGGGTGAAAAAATGTGTTGGAATACGTAAATTGTTATTTAAAAACTGAAAATTGTTGTTTAAAAACACAAACCAAACGGGCTCTTAGTTTCCGGAATCATTTATTGCCATTGAATTTTGAGCTCCTAAGGCCCACTCTTCCCTGATGTCAATCATTCAAACAGATCATAACATTATTTTTGTTAGGAAATGGTAAAAATAAATATCCCAAAATCCCTGAAATTAATAATGTAGAGAAGCTTCATGAAGCTGGTAGGTCTGACAGGATTGTAAGATCTTTTTTTTCTCATAGCATGTGTTGATTGATTCTATGTGGGTTCTACATGCTATCAGATGTCTCATGGGATATCCTCTCTCTCCAGGGAAGCATTTTATGCGATATCCTCTCCCAAATCTGACTGTCTTGTCTCATGCGGTTTTCTTTTTTCCCAACAAGTGTTACATATATAAATTATTTACAATACAAAAAAATTTAATCCTTTGCCTCTCAATAGTTTTATATTTGACCCTGTTCCTTCTCTCTTATTTACGAATGGAAGACTCTTTCAACAGGATGGTGAAATTCCTTTTGTTCTGTTTCGTCTTGAACCCATCTAAGCATAGATTCTCCTTGCACTGATTTCAGGGGAACATAACTGGGATGGGACATCTGCGATTCAGCTTACCCCATTCCTTTGTCACCTATTGCACCTTAAAATTGAGAGAACAAAATTGCAAAAATGACTACTGGGGATGTTTCCAAAGCCTTTGCGGCCAAAATTTAGCCACTGTTTAACATGTTAGGGGATAGCCCTACCTGCATAGTCATTAGGGATGTGTCTTTGTCAAGGACTATCATAAAATTTCGAGAATTTGCTAATGCATTGAATAAAATATTAATTTGACTCTAAGGATCTAAAGAAATACTCAGTTTGAAGTGTTAGACATCTAATCAAGGATAGTGTTGAGGTTAGGTATAAATTTCTTCCTTTGTTTCTTCTTTTACTTCACTTTCTTTGACTCATATTAAACTAGTGGCAAGTGTCATCAAGTTTCATTCAATTTTCTGGAGATAGTATTATTGAAGTGGTAAGAAGACTCAAAATCTTTAAAAATCATAATTGAATACTCAACTTAGTGATGTCTTGAAATATGTAAAACGAATAAATTGTACATGTCTAAAAAAATAATAATCAGATGTTCGAACAAGTCTGAACACATTTATTATATATAAATAAATAAATAAAAAATGGTGTACTGGAGTTCTCCAAGTCTCATATTCATAAATTCTGAACATTCTTATGCATTTTGTTTACAAAATAGCCATTACCCATTTGTGTACTTCTGAACCTTCTTTCTCACATGTACTTTTGTAACTTTGACATGTGAGAAAGTTAGGTATCGAAAAATCACTTAGTTTTCATTTTGCTGCTGATCAAATAGGCATTACAGGCAATACTGTCCAAGATGTTTCTAAAATGGCCATTACCCATTTGTGTTGCTAGCAATACAAAAATGTCTATGAAAATGGCCAAGGAGGAATTGGTCACATCGTGTGTTGTGTTGTGTGTGTAACTAAATTGTATTGTAGCCGAGAGTGTTTCCTTTCCTATAAGTGGGAATCCCAATAACAATGGGACAAATAAATTATAAATATGAAAGCGAGAAACATTCACACCTTTCACTTCAATCTTTTGTACATAATGCCACCACTTTTTGACACGTGCGTACATGACACGTAGGTCACTCTCACATGCTCTTTTCCATGAAAAGGTTGTGGGCTGGGTTTTGGTTCCACCACTTATTGTCTTATTGTGGGGCAGGTCCATTTAGCCCAACCCAAGAAAATGACTACTATTTTTATCAGTTTGTTCTTGACTCTTTACAATTTCTTTAGCCTTGAGAGATGAACTTAAATAGTCAATTCTCAATCAAAAACCAAGCAATAAGTTTTGGTTATATCTTCTTCTTTTTTCATAATTTTTGTCATGAGGTATTGGGATTAGTACAAAATAAAAGTGATAGCAATGATTATCTTATGTAAAACTAATTTTAATTAGCTCCAAACCTCATAATCATGAGGGCTTTAAGCTTTTAATTTCTACATGCATCTGAAGGGCTCTATTGTAGTACATGTAATGATGTTGCTTTCACTATCACACCATGTACTCCATTGACATAAATTGATTTTGTATTGTTGAATTTTAGTAGATTATGCCTTAAAAAAAAGACTTAAAAATTCAGTCTCCAAATGAACCAAACACAACCCTTGGTTGGTTAATATAATAAATGCCATTTAAGACTGAGTAAACGTTTGGATAGCGACAAGCGTCTAGCTTTTGCACGTCTATCATTTTGTGTGTGGGTTCCATGCATTGTTCATGGGACTCACAAACCTATTCTTTAGCAAAACCTTCATTAAAAATAGGCCCTACAGTACTATTCACACATTTAAAAATTATTTTACTACAGTATTTTCAGTTTTCAGCAATAAGCGGTATCTAAACAAACCTTGAGTGTGTTGTTTTGTTTTGTTTTTTTTTTTTTTTTTTAAATTCAAGCAAAGACAAAATATTTTGTTGGACATTCTTTTTCTTTTAAAAAATATAGTAGTATACAATTAATCCTCTATTTCATTTTAAGATGTTCTAAATTAAAGTCTTCTTGTAAAATTTAATAAATAAATTTTATAATATATCATTTATTTTATCTAAAAAGACAATATCTATAAAGAGTCTTGTAACTCAACAGGTTGATGTTTTTCACAGAAATATAGAGCGTTCATAATTCAAATCTTCCCACTTTCTATTATCCATGTAAAAAAAAAATTAAAAACCTATTTTCATTAAATTTTAAATTAATAAGTGTAATTTTAGAAATTTGTACGTTTTTATGTAAATGACAATTGGTGAAATGATATATTAAAATACCGATTATTTTAAAAGTTTTTTTTTTTACAAGATAAAAATTCTACTCTAGCATAATCTAAGCGTATATGTGTGTAAAGCTCATTACTGGAGACTTGAATTCCGGCCTTTACCCTCCATACCCTACAAGCACTTATACTTGTGAAGTGATCATTATGCCAAAAGTAAACAGTGGTGATTCTTCCAAAAGTTTAAATTATTGAGATATAATAAATTTATTCATTTAATTGCATATTTATCACATGGTGTTTTATTAAAAAATTAGATTTTATTGTTGTCAAAAAAAAAATGGATTTTATTAAATATACCAAACAATATGGGAGAGAGAGCTGTTTATGAAAAATATTTAAAGGGTAGATGTTGATGAGTGATGACATTATTTTTTCTTGTCATCGAATGCCATTGCTTTCTTTGTTATCAACTGAAATGTTATTGTCACTAGCTAAAAAACATAAATGAATTGTCAGGACTTCTTGGGACGTCTTGAAATGGGCATAGGCATTAATTCATATCAATTATTATCAACCTATAGACTAACTTAGTTTTTTTATTTATTACTTATTAATTACTACTTTTTTCAGAAAAAGGAAAACTTTTTAGACCTTGACTTTTCTCATATGTCTTCGTCATGAATTTGTAATTTTTCATAAAATAATTAACTATGTTAAAAATTATGAATATGTAATATATTGATGCTTTGATGCAAAGGAAAGCTAACATAACATAATATAAGGCCGAGAAAGCTTTGAGCAGGAATTTTCCTGCTTCGATAATTTCAAAATATTCGACCAATAATATAATACCTCTGAAGTTGAAGTTATTTTTTCACATAATTTGTAGAAAAAAAGAATCCATATATTGTAACTAATAAAATATTCATTTTGAGAATTTACAAGCAACTTTTAAAATGAGGAGATGAAAAATTACAAGTGCAAAATCATAGCTAGGACAGTAAATTGTTGATATGAATAGTTAACTAATAATATAATAGTTTAAATTGGGGGGGGCTTTCATATTAATGTTGAAAAAACAAATCCATAGCAAATCAATAAAATAGTCGTTTTCAGAATTTTAAGCAAATTTTATCTATAATAAAGTAGATAGTAAGATGACAAACTATGTGACCAACAATCATCATTTTGGTCACTCGAGTTTTTTCGGGGGGGGGGGGGCCTAGGGATTATAACGTGTACATTATTACATTCGGCTCGTGCACGTGAACATTCAAAAATAATTGAACTCATAAGTGAAAAGACATTAAGTTTGGCATATCAAGCATTATAATATGAAACTTATGTTATTTATTTAAATAATATATATAAATAGTCTTATAAATTATCACGTAATAATTTGAAAGACAAGATGTTAGTTTGGATTGCATTGTAATGAAAGTTTAGTGCATTTGTGTTTTTGTCAGTGGGTCACGTGTGCACATAATGGTAGTTTGGATTGCGCTGAAATGAAATTTCAATGCATTTGCGTTTTTGTCAGTGGGTCATGTGCACTGTTCATGGGACGTATAAGTTGTCTAATTCAGCAAAATTTTCATTAAAGTTGAGTCTCACGATACTATTCACATATTTAAAAATTATTTTGTTATAGTGTTTTCAGTTTTCAACAATAATGTGTACATTATTACATTCGGCTCGTGCACATGAACATTCAAAAATAATTGAACTCATAAGTGAAAAGACATTAAGTTTGGCATATCAAGCATTATAATATGAAACTTATGTTACTTATTTAAATAATATATATAAATAGTCTTATAAATTATCACGTAGTAAATTGAAAGACGTAGTGTTAGTTTGGATTGTGCTATAATGAAATTTCAATACGTTTGTGTATTTGTTAGTGGGTCTCGTGCACACATAATGGTAGTTTGGATTGCACTGAAATGAAATTTCAGTGCGTTTGTGTTTTTGTCAATGGGTCCCGTGCATTGTTCATGGGACCCATAAGTTGTCTAATTCAACAAAATTTTCATTAAAATTGGGTCCCATGACACTATTCACACATTTACAAATTATTTTGCTATAGTGTTTTCAGTTTTCAGCAATAAGCGATATCCAAACAGACCTATATAATTTAAAGAAATAACTTGTCTTTATAATGTTATAGTTCCAAAATTAGAAGTATTCCAATTTTATTTATTGAGAATATAGTAGAGCTCATTTCCATCGTGTCCATTAGTGCCTTATTGGGTTTTGGTTGAGGGGTGAGACTAAAAACGGATCAACAAATTCATCACAAAAAAACTTCACAATAGTCAAGGAGATGGGTTGTTATTGTGATCAATTATGATGGACTTATACGAGAATTAATAATAAAAAACTTATCCACTCAACTGTTGTAAAAAATATTGTAAAAATTATTGTGTTCGTACTTGAGATAGATTGGTCTTGAAGTTTATTCTCCCTCCCTCGCTCTTTCCACTCTTTTTTTTTTTTAATATGTTGTATTATAAAATGAAGAATAGTATATAAGATGATTGTTAAATGATTATGTAAAATAGAAACAATAAATTTTTTTTTAAAAGAAAAAACAATAACGCAAAATAAAAGAAATTTTCAAAACCGAATGGGAATGCTTATGCTTGGAGCATGGAAGAATGCCTCATATATGTGCATTCACTTCAATTTTCAAAAAAGAACAAAGAAAACAAAATGCTTTAGCATTCTCTAAAATTGGTTTATAACATTTCTCCTATAGTTTGAAGGGACTTCGTTTTGTTAATCTTCACCCGAAGATTTTTTTTATTATAATAATAACAATAATAGTAATAATAATTAATAAGAAGAACGAAGAATTGTCATTAGGCTTTCATTCTTGTCTCTCTTTTTTTCATTTATGAAATCATTCTTTTATTAATTATTAGTTGAAAAAAATGGAAGTCGATCACATCAATAATCATATCTTAATTTCATAAAATCGTCCATCCCTGTCCCAAAAAATGTGAGTGACTCAGTGGAGAATTAAACAAAGCAAAGTAGGGTATGACCTATCATGTTTCGATAATGTTCTTTTGTTTAATTACATTATAATTTTTTTCGGGTCTTTGACGGCGTTACTTTGAAATAAATAATTTTTGTGAAATGGACACATTGTATTTTTTATTGCTAGATAATCTAAAAATAACATCAATGAATAATATTTCCTTGGGTCTTTGTCCAAGCTCTAGTAAATATTTTCTAAAAAATAGTTTTGCCGATACAGATTTTGCGGCGGTACTTTTACTAAAAAACTCTGTTTTTTTTTTTTTCTTTTGATTTTTTTACCATATCCCTCGGTTTATCTTATAGTATGAAAATCACTTTCCAACCCAATTTTATCAGATCCACCGCTTCAAGTTTACCAAAAAACTAATATAGTTTTCATACTTTTAGTGTTCTATTTCTATTCAATTCTTTAAAGTTAAAATTATAAAAATTATCTTTAAAGATCACATGAATAAGATGGTAGAGCTAGAAAGTTGTAACAATCTTATTAAGATACTAATCTCTTTGTACAAATGACATATTTTAAGTTTTAAACCTTTTCAACCTTTGGTCCTTGTCATAATATGTGGACTCCATAGTATAGCCAAACTACTTACATTGAGAAACCTATAAGACCTTGTGTTCATAAATATAAATATATAGTAAAAATTTAGAGTAAAAACAAAGACTATCTTTGTTCAATTTTTAAAAAGTAACTTATTTTATTTTATATAATATATATATATATATATATATATGTGTGTGTGTGTGTGTGTGTGTGTGTAGTACAGATCACTACAGATTGTCCCAAGTGCTCCAATTCTTTGCGGTACAACAATTAATATACAATAAGAAACCAAAAGCATTGCATTCACGAACAGGGACAAAGCTTAGGCTCAACATTCAATGGCTTTAGCTGGACATGGACTGGACATATACAGGGTTTTTCGCCCAATGCAGGTGGTTATACACCTGTGCTTGGTGTTATACTAAAATTCAATGACAAGTGGCATGCCTTTTTTACATTGATATGTTCACCATGCCATGTTGTTGTCAACATGGATCCAGGGACATGAAAAATTATAGAATCACAATTAATTTTATAGTCATTTTCGCAAAAACTTGACGTGATTGATTGTAAATGGTAAAAAAAAAAAAAGGACGAGTTTGTGTAAAAATGACAATTGATTATAGTCTATCACATAAAATAATTGTAAAAAAAAAATATAAAATTGGTTGTTGTCTTAAAATAACTTTATAAAAATTTAAGAAAGTCTACAAATACAAAAAATAACACACCTAATTGATGTAGCAAATTGTTAGTAGTAAATAAAATAATAATATTAGTGATGGGTTTAAATAAAAACTAATAAAATCTTGTCAACTCATTGATTTCAACTATTGTACAAAATGTTATGAATTATTATTATTATTATTATTATTTTGTTTGTAACATTGCTCTAAAAGATTTTCAACATAGTTTTAGAACTGATATATTATCAACCATTTTATAATTAATGTTTGAATTTTTTGTGATCTGATTAAACATTAATTTGAAAGTTCTGTATAGTAAAATTTGTAATATCTTTAACATCGTACTGCCAATATAAATAGATTAATACGTATGATTTTTGAGACTTTGTTTGGGCATGTCATTAGCCAAATTGTTAATGTGACACGCTGTCCTATGGACGGACCTGCATGCGCGAGATAAGGTATCATTTGGCATTACAATATTTTGCCACTTGGACTTTTTCGAAGGTGACAAATGTCATTTTGTTCCACTTTTCATATCACTATGAAATTATATTTTATCAATTAATTTTTTTATACTAGTACAAAAATGTTTCGGAGAAAAAAGAAATTTTCTTTGGTGTCCACGCTATAAAGGATTATTTATATAGTTCCTAATTATAAAAAATTAATAATATTATTTTATACTTTTTATAGAAGGCAATTTTAGAAAGATATTTGCACTGCTCTTTTTTCTTAATTACTTACCAATCTTCTGGATATGTGTGATAATTTTAAAAATATCATAAACTGTTTTGATTATTCTAAATATCTTGTACCAACCATGTATTGAATTATTTAAGTTTGAGCAGTGTGATTTATTAAATGAGCAGTGTGTATTGTGTAGTAAGTGGTTGATATAATATTACCATGTTAAAACTTATCTATCAAAAAAATCTTATTTTAATTTAAGTCTTGGGTTAAGGTAATCTTTCAATATCTTATGTCATTACCTCCCATGAAAGACTTCTCCTGATATTAATGTTTATAATTCGACTGATACTTATTGATATTTCTAATAGAGACGTTTAAGATTAAATCCCACTTCCCCAAACCATTAAATTTCGGCCAAAAAAAATCTATAAAACCCAAAGCAAATACTTTACATTATTTATTTTAATGTTATCACTATTTAGTTGAAGGAGAAAGGGGAAAATATGCATATTCTAATCTAGATGGTTAGTTTTCTTGAATAAGAAAGGGGAAAGAATACATATTCTAACCTAGATGGTTAGTTTTCTAGAAAGGTTGGCAGGGAATAAAAAAAAAAAAAAATATATATATATATATATATATAAGAAGAAGAAGAAGAAGAAGAAAATTTACCAGTAACTTTATGTTTGGTTTTTTTTTTCCAGATTTATACTTCTTCTTTCTAACTAAATTTATTATATACTGGGACATAGATATTATTGATTGCTTTACAAATGAAGAAATGCATATTGTGTAGGAATGTTAATAATCTTAGCTTATTTATTAACATTTTATGCATGCTCGACTTGGGAAAAAGTTTATTTATTTTTATTTATTTAGCAACTAATTTAAGCTCAAGCTTAAGTTTGAGCTCAACTATTAAATGAGACAATTAAATCTTAAAGAAAATAATTTGTTCTTGAATTTACTTGTAAATACGGGGATTGATGTTATATATATCAAGCTCCATATAAAGTCACTCGGATAATATAATTTTGGAAAATGCTAATGAGTGCCCTTAGGGCACTCGTTAATAATCCATTTAAAGAAAGTTTTGATTCCAATTTTATGGAAAATGAAAAAAGTTATCAAAATATTAATTACTTTTTTTCATTTCCCATTAAAACTTTCTTTAAATGGATTATTAATGAGTGCCCTAAGGGCACTCGTTAGCATTTCCCTATAATTTTTACTATAATTGTTTATTAATTATTAGCATAGATTTTTGTTGATAATCAATTTATCTTGTGAACAGAACATCACTGAGACTTGAACAATGGTGTTTCTTATTAAAACAAAACACAAAGTGTCCACAACCTAGATGCTCTAATGACATTAATGAGAAAATTGAGAGAGATGTTTCTTTGTGCATTGTTCTCTACAACATCACACGTTAATAAAAGTATCGAAGTGTACAAATGAGTCATTGTTCCCTTTATATAGACTACGAAAGGGTGTGCGGCCAAGAAATGCAAATTTCTAACAATTTATGAAAGGACAAAAAATTTTAAGTGTGATGTTTACTATACATGAAAAATGAAAAATTAAGATAATTAAGCATCTTATAAACATGTTTGAGCTTGTTCAAGAATTAAGTTAATCAAGTACTTTTAGCCTTTTGCCATTTAATCAAGTGTAATGTTTTTAGACCTGTTTAGTAACGTTGTTTTAGTAATGTTGTTTGTATTTTTTGAAAATACGTGTGTGTGAAAAAATGTGTGAAAATACATGTAATATTGTTTAAAAACTAAAAATTGTTGCTTAAAATGCCATACCAAAATTGTGATGTCGAACATGTTTGTGTTAAAAAAAAATGAAATGAACAATTATGAACTTTTAATATTTAGTCCGACTCTCTTTTTTACTCTCCTAATTTTGTGACTTTTTTTTTCTTCTTCTTCATTTTTAAAAAAAAAATTTTATGAGAAGGTAACTATTCAAAACTTGCAATACTGTGATAAAAAGAATTGTCATTGGGGTGCAAAAGGTGTGAGAAGTTTCTAATTTTATAGAAAGTCAGTTTTTTGTTGTGCAGACGAACAGTGAGAGTGCTCGCCGTTCATTTTATCACAGTGAAGTGTGGGAGCCAGTCATTTTCAGGTCTTTTGTCGTTTTCAGGATTTGGTAAGAAGTTGCTATTGTGTTTTATTTTTTGTGGGCATATTTTCTTTATTTTCAAAGAGATGAAAATGGCAATAAATGAATCATAATGCTCTCTGCGGGAACTATTGAATACTATCCCCAAGAGTCGATTTGAGCATATTCATAGAGAGGCTAATCAAATATGTTGATAGTGAAGTTAGGCTCTAATCTATCTTGTATTTTTTGTTTAATTTGACAATCTATTGTTTGTGGTTGTTAATTTGTTTGCTCTTGTCAAAGACTTTATAGTTGAATTCACATTTCTACATATACAAAGTACTTGGGGGTCTAGAAGGGAAAAAGTTTGAATTACAGAATTAGCAGCATATTGTAATTATCTTAAAAAAAAAAAAAAAAACCTATTTGCTCTTAATAAGGTAGCTACCATTTGTAATAGACTTATTTTTATTGTTGTTTAGTTAATTTATCAGCCCTTTTGACCGAACAATAATAATAATAATAATAATAGTACTGCAGTGGCTGAATTCCACTCCTAGATCCTTTCGAAAAAGAGCTGAAAATAACAAAATGTTATGCCAGTAATATAAAAATAAATAAATAAACTCATAAATTTAAGTGATTATATAGACTTCTAAAAATTAAGAATTGAAAAATAAAAACTTTTTTTTAATTGATTAGGAGTTGGGTCACAAGAGTTCCTTTACATGGAAGAATTTGCAAAATTTTCTTGAATAAACTATCTGCACAGAATCAGTTGAAATTTACATATTCACCCACCTTGGTAATTACAAATCCATATGCTGTCAACTGTTTACCAACTGTATTGTACATGTGAAAGCAAAAAAAAAAAAAGTACATGTACAAGTAGGTACTGGTACTGCCGACTTTGCCTAAAAATACAAAGTATTTCCTGCTTCTCGTACTATGATTAAAGTTATGTAATGGAATTAGAATATTGGTAACGTTGTTTAGACGTTTTTGATATACCTATGGATGAATAAATGTGTTAAAATATGTGTAAAGTTGTTTAAAATGTGAAAATATTAGTTAGAATTAAGCAACCAAACAGGCCCTTGTGACAGACATAAGTAAACTAAACATCAGAATTTATTCCAAAACTACAAAATTCCTTCTTCTTTTTTCTTTTTTTTTTCAATTATGGTAAAAGTAAAACTACGAAAATTCAGAAAGTTGATTTCATAGTTCATGTATGGGTAGCTAGCAATATGGTTTTCCAGTTCACTGTTTACAATGACTTGGATAGGACATAGGAGAGTGCACTCAACTTTTTGTCAATGTCAAACTTGGTTAAACACCACTCTCAAACCCTTCAGCCTCACACATCATTTCATTTTTTACATCAAAAGGAATCCAAAAAGTGTCTTCAAGTTTGGGCCAAAAATTGGGGTGCAAGAGGGACCCATTAAACCAAAGCAATTCCAATTGCAATTCGTCTAGAAAGACAAAAGCACTACAAGACAATCCACTCCAGCTGTTTTTAATTTTTTTTTTTTTTTTTACAATTTTATAATAACCCATCACTTTCACCTTGTCGACCTCCCTCACCCATTGCCAATTTTGAACTCTTCTCTTGGCCAAAAGGTCTTAGAATTCAAGAAAAAAATTAGGATCGTGGAAATCCAATTTGGAATTAAGAATTTCCATACCCTTCTTTAGTTCTTAGAATTTTTGTTGCATTCATTTGTTAGATAGTGACTATATTACTCATTGTACGATTGACTTGAAGATGAATACCTATAAAAAAGAAAAAAAGAAACTATATGACATTGGTATGGTGACGACCGATCAATGCGTTGAATGAGTTAAGTTAGAACTCAATTTTTATCACTTGAGCATAAAATTTTGTGAAATAATTTGTATTCAATAACATTGATACAAGGGTTTTATTGGCTTGTGCATATCTTTATTGCATGGTAAATAAGAATATCTCAGAGTTCATTAATTGAAACTAAAATTTAGATGGCACCTATTTATATTGTTTACAAATGATTTAGATTATTGGAATCTACAAGTTATATGATCAATAAATATAAAAAAGAAAAAGAAAAAAAAAGTGAGATCCCATTATTGTAGATGAGCAACACCAACATTTTTTACAATCCCATTTAATTTTCACACCATACAAACTAAGTCCTCATGACATACTCCACTTTAAAAATCTCTCGTTGTACCTTTTTTTCTTCTTCTTTTTGGTCTAGTCAAAAACTCCAAATCTCTCCCTATGACCATAACTTCAAAGCAGCCTACAAATATTGTCAGAACCCTTTTGTTTTGCAACATTCATGAAACAGATAGTGATTATAATCCTTTAAAATTAGAGAAATCTATTGGGACAAAGAGGTATGGGCAAGGCACATAGTTACATACCATTTTTTTTCCCTCATGAAAAGTCATTTAGATGCAAAGCTGGCAAAGCAATGACTAAATACACTTAATCTCTCCTCCATTAACAAAATTTTACTCTCTGTTGTTGATTCTTTCAATAAAGTCAAATAAAACTGAGTGCAAAATTGGATTATTCTCAAATTCGAGTTATAATGCAAATTGTATCATGTATTGTATTGTATGTGATAGTTTGATACCCTCAAAACAGTGAAAAATCATTAGCAATGATTCACATATTCCTTCATTACTGGCCAAAAAGAATTAAACCACCATGCCGTGCCGACCCACAAATGTGGCACAGAGCCTCAATGATTTCCCATGATAAAATTGGCAAAAACAAAGACAATTTTTTTGTTCATTCTTTGTCTGCTCTAAGTCTACTACAAAGAAATTAGGCCGCCAAGTGTTGTGACCTTAGTGCGCCACATGTAGATGACTAATGGGCATCAATCTATTTTGTATTTATTTTCCCATTGACATAGACAACTCAAAAATTGAACTTTGTGTTTTGTGTGTACCTTTAACTCTTCAATGGAGATTCCCATAGAGCCTTCACTTTTACATTTTCTTTTTTTTCCTAATGTGGGAATTTTTAAGGTTTTGTGTACCTCTTGTGTAAACCATCCCCGAAGTGTATATACCTCAACTCCTCATTTACTCAAAAGAAAAAAGGGGGGGCATACCTCACTTCTCATTACTTAAAGTAGGGGCATATACTTTTTTTGTTTTTGGTTGAAATTCTTTGACACTTTTTTTTTCCCTTACTTTACAGCCCAACCCCATATTCTTCTTCCTCATACTTCAAGCTTGAAAACTATTTGACCTTCATAATTAGTATTAAACTATATTTAGGAAAAGAAATCTCATAGTGGGTCTTCCTATTTAAGTTTTGCGTTCACATTCACTTAGAAGTAACTTAATTATGTAATTCCCAAATCCTCCACCGAAAAAGACAAAATTTTGCTCTTGAATATTGTTTTTGAAACCATTATTATATGATATTGCAAATCACTATTCACGTATACTTTTTAACTTTAATAAAGTAACTTATTTAATTGACACCTCCTCGTGTACAAAATGCTTGAAAATTCAGAGGAGAAAGTGTTCGAGTTGCGGGGTTAGCAGCATGTTGTAATTATCTCAAAAAAAAAAAACTTATTTAATAATCAAATTTATTTAAATTTATTGTTTTTGGCATCACATACTTATTTAATAACCCTTTTTTCTTTTCTGATTTGACTTATTTCCAGTACTATTTTAACTAATCTCCTTTTATTTTAACGATAAACTATCACATCATTTACTAACTAAATAAAGGATAGATATTAAAACTCATTATCACTTGCCATTATTATTTAAAAAAAAAAAGGAGATGTCCAGTTAAAAAAAATACAAGTGATAAGCCAAACTCTTTTCTTAAGAATCCATACTTATTACATAATTCACATATACTTTTAAAATATAATCTCACAAATTTTATTTTAATTATTTAATTTGTCATGTAACTAAAAAACACTTAATTATATAAATAGCCACATAATAAAATCAAAGGACTAATTGGAGAAAATTTTGTTAAGCCAAAAAGAGGGAACCATCTATTATTCCAAAAAAGTTTTAAAATAATATTTAGTTCATGTTAAACAAAATCAACAAACATGGTCAAATTATGTTTAACAGTTTAGATGTAGAAAAAAGGGGGTGTACGTCAAATTTATAAAACATTCATTTTTGTATTGCTATTTGGTTCTCAAATGAGGATTAAAACAAGATATAGAAAATAATAAAATTGTTTCTTTTCATTCTTGCTTTTGAATTTCTTTTTCTTTAAATAAGTTTTAAAAAATGTTCCACACACACACACACACACACACACGTATATTCTTGCAAACGAACCAAATGAGTACAAAAATAAATAAATATTTAGTTGCAATATTTGGTTCATATATAGAAAAAGGGAAAATGTGAACTTTATACATGAGAGATGCTACGTCCACAATATTTTACAATAAATCACAGGTGGTTAGTTGTTATTAGTTTAAATTTGAACTTAACATTAAGATTACTTTTTTGCCCCAACAATAACAACCAGTAACAACATGCCAATTAAGATTTGTTGTAAAAATATTATGAAAATATTATGGATATATCATTTCTCTTTACATATACATAAATGAAATTGAAACTATCCTTGAACGACTCGTATGTTTTCTGCAATTGCGGCAAATCAACATTTTCAAACTTTCTACATAAGTGGTACCCGTCTTCAAGAACTGAATTAACTAGCCTCTTTGTTGGACCGTCGGCGCGAGTCACAGGGGACTAGAATTAGCCCTTTTTTTCTTTTTTTCCTTCTTTTGGTTTGAAAAGACTAGGATTAGCTTTCATAATAAGAAAACAACTCAACCTTTTCTTTTTTTATTCTTGCCACTATTTTTTTTCCTCCTTTGAAAAGTTTGAAGAAATATTGCATACTAGCAATAAAAAGGCACAGAAATATTTCTATTTATAGATATATGCGATTCCTTTAACTACATAGCCAATTGAAATACTAAAAATTAAGATTATGTTTGGTAATAATTTTTGTTTTCTATTTTCAAAAACTTATTTTTGGGAATTTAAAGAAAAAACAATGTCTTGTATTTTTGAAATTAAAAAGATAGGTTTTTGAAGAAAAAAATAGAAAATACTAAAATATATTGTTCTTAGGATTTGAACTCTAATTGCTAACTCATTAAATGAGACAGATTCATTAAATTAAATGCGTATTTTTATTAATTTTTAAAAATTAAAAACTGAAAACAGTATTTTACTTGTTTTCAGTTTCCTTCACAAATTGAGTTTTGAGAACAATTTTTGCTTTCAGTCCATTTTAGACTGCCAAACAAGTTTTTTAGTCTCAAAAATAAAAAATTATTTTTAAAAACAAAAAATAAGGAGACAAAATAGTTACCAAACATACTCTAAATTCCTTTGTCTTCATCACCTGTATTTCTTTTGTAGCAAATGACTAACATGAGTTCAAAAGTAAAAATGTTCAAGCCCAGTTTGTTCTACTCGTTTTTTTTTTTTTTTTTTTTTTTTTTTGGGGTTCTGAAAACATGTATTAATTTTCTGGATCTAGAAACTAGTTTGGCACACGATCTTTAAAAACATGTTTTGAGAACAAAAAACATGGGTACTCTATTTGGCACTTGGTTCTTTAAAAATAAAAAACCGCTTTTCTCACTTTGAGTGAGATAAGACACGCATGCTGTTTTCCATTTTGTATTACAAGAATGTACATTGAATTCTTTTTTCTAAATTAAATAATGCCAAAATTTTGTTTTCATTTTCTTTTCTCAAACTCACATTTTTGGATATTGTATTTGAAAACTGAGAACTAAAAGCACACCCAAACATGTTTTTGGGTGGTGGGGCCCACAAAAAACATAAAAAGAAAACAAAAAACCCTCTGCTCTTATGGAACCAAACATAAACATTTCTAGTCAAAATGAAAAAAAGTGAATCAATATTAGTAGGAAAGACAAAGACTATGGCTATCCATAGGCTATGCAAGACAAGGCTATGGATGGCCATAGATATTTACAATCATAATTTAAGATCTTTGTAATTATTATTATAAAGATCAATCAAAATTCAAAAGAAAATTAATTGTAATTATCTATTTTAAATTATGAAGAAGTGTTACATCCATAATAATTTCACAACAAATCATCGGTAATAAGTTGTTATTGGTTCTAAGTGAAACACACCTTTAAAATTACTTTTTTGCCCACCTATGAAAGTATTGTGAAAATATTGTGAAAATATAGCTTTTTTCTAAATCACAAGTGTATTTGTAATATACACCTTAAATTACAAAATTTTACCATCAAATACCTCAATTCAAGACTATTTGGTAATCTTCACAAAAAATTAGTGTCTAAATTATCAAATTAGTGAGTAAACTATCTCAAACTTAGGTGTTGATAGCATAATTTTGAAGCTTAATGCATACATATTGTAAATTCCCCATAGTGGATAACTATACTTTTACTCTTTTAAAAGAGAGGAAAACAAAAACAAAAAGTCTTTCAATATGCCCTTTATTCTGGGATCTAGGAGACTGGAACAGTGAAAACTCTTCTTGCACTTTGCTTACGAAAGAACTAAAGTTTCAACTCATCCTCCTTTCCCATTTCCTATCATGAAATACTTATTCTCTCTAATGCTTTTGAGTTTGAGAAAGGGACAAAAGTTAGGTTGACACTTAAAAATATTGTTTCTAAAATCCAAATTGCAATATGGGTTGTGGAGGAATAGACCTCACCACATTGAAAGAGAATTTGAATAATTTGATCAAATTGGAATACAGAATCTATCTTTCTTTCTTCCTTCCTTTTACAGCTAATAATTTATTTTCTATAATTTTTCTTTCTTTCTTTCTTGTTCTTGTTCTTGTTCTTTTCAAGGAAAAACAAAATTAATAAAGATCTTATATATATATATATATATATATATATTGGCATACACCTATGGTGACGCATTTTTGGTAGTTTCATATTGAAGAAAGTACAATTCGACAAGGGGTTAGGGGGGACCTTTCAAAATATAAACAATTCTTTAATTAAACTATATTATGTATCAAAGTTACAAATAGTTAAATATTTCTTTAACCCAAAATAAATAACTATATATCTTTAAAAGCTTATTTGGTACGAAGACAGATAAATCTTATCGAGATATTTTTCAGAATCAAAACCAGCTCAACCATAACATGTTTCTAAGTAGAAACCAGCAAATCTGATTAGGCCTTTGAATAAGACATCATTTGTTTTTTTTTTTTTTTTTTTTTTTTTATAATAACTTTCTATGACCTAGTCGGCAAACCACTATGGCTAAGGCAATGCTTAGTTGAGGTTTAAGTACTTGCTTTAGACAGTTCCTTTTTACCTTTTATATTTAATTGCAAAACCTGCTAATTGATTTTTAATATATATATATAAAAGGTGTTAGGTTAAAGTTGCGCTATTTTTTTTGTCAATTTTATACCACTTGATTTTTTTTTTATTCAATATATTTTTATGACATATTCACTATTGGCTTACATTATTTTTTATATTTAGAAAATATGTATTTATTAAATGTTTAAATTTCAAATTTTTATATATTAAAATTATACACAAGACAAGAGTTGATGGATTGAGTTGTAAATTACATCCGACTAACGATAAATTAAGCGTGCATTAGAAGTAAAGAAAACTTGTAATTTACCGATGTGATTTTCAAACAATTAATTTAATAAAAAAATATTAAGTGTTTTTTTTTTTTTTTGTACAACTTATTTTTCAACTATTGAAAATTGGCTTATTTGAAAAAATTGTAACTAAAACAGAAAAGTGATATTTAAAGAAGCTATTCTTTGAAAAAAATGCAATTTCATAATGCGTTACCATTGGAGGGATAACACCTTGGAGAGACTTTAATTGAATATAAATATAATATATAGAGACATCACTTTATCCAAAATCTTAAATCAATAGTTTGGGCTCAATTATATTATTAACAATGCATTCTTGTTATTAATATCTAATGCGGAGCTTCACTATTTAACTAACCTTACTAGCTACACTAGAATATTCCAAAAAATCTCTCCCTTCAAATGTGAGCCTTCCAACAAGAATCCAAGTGTCGTCCATTTCCATCACTAGTAGGAGTCACCAACATGCACAGCCACCTTAATTCACCACTAGTTAAACCCTTACTCAACCATGTATAGAGCTAAAATGAGTCTTTCTTATTTTAGTCGGTGACATTGACACCCAAAGTCGAACACTTGCCCAATTTTAATTGTCCACTTAACGAACTACATTATATATCTCACATATAGGGTTCACCCAAAAGTTTAAGCCAATGGGTTTGGGCTACAAGACTTCACTACTTAACAAACTACATTAATTACTTAGACCTAAATATTTCAACAATTGCCAAGAGTCTTATGGCTAAACTAGTTAACACTTCCTAGTGTTTCCAACGAAAAAATTCAGGGTTCAAATTCCTTTACCCTCAACTATAGAATTAGCCAAAAAAAAAAAAAAACCAACAATTACTAAATGCACATTAAGTGCTATGATTCAATCGTTTGACTTCTAAGATATTAATAAATATAAATTTAATAAATGATGTGTCATATTAATAAAGAACTAGCTTGTAACCGCATGCATATACATGGATACACTTAAAAATATACAATAAGATGTAAAATATAATTCCTATTGTAGGAGCATTGGGCCTGGGAGTTTATTATCCATGTATATGTTGGGCCTAAGGCCCAAGCCGAGGAGTAGGAGTCATTCGAGGATTAGTAAACTTTGTCAAGCGAGTCTGTGTTAGTATATAAGGAAGTTAGTTTTGGTCATAATGGCCTAGAAGGGAGTGTCGAGGATGAATGCCACCTTGGCTAATCAAGGCCGAGGCCCTAGTAGGTGGTCTGTCATCTAAGAGAACACTCCAGAAAGTTTTGTTGGTGCGGATAAATATTGCAAAACCGTATAACAAGGGAGAGTCCTAAAATATCAAAGGAAAAAGCTGCTACCGCCGCATTGAATGCTCTGCAGCTAATTCTCTAACTGCATTAATGTGGAGATAATATTTGAACAGTGGTTTTCAGCACCAATCATTTAGCCTGCACATGGAAGGCAAAGAGGAGAGGAGAGTATAAATTGAAAGAGATACCTAGAAGAATGGGGATCGGGGGATCAAAAGATAGAGAAAGAAACATGGTTGCAATTAGAACTAAAACTGTAATCAACTTGTGTATCAATATACAGGAACTAGTCTCCTCGGATCGAGCCGATGACGTTTTTTTTTTTGATAAATCTATATTATCTTTATTCTTTTGGTTGTCTGAATCCATGATATTTGTTCTCTAACTCATTAGAGCCCAGTTTTCCAATCCATTGTTTACAAATTCATTGTTTTGGGTTTTTTGGGCCAAAGTTCATTCACCTTTTGGGCTAGGGATTCAAATTTGGTCCATACACCTATATATATAATTTAAATACTATTGATAGGCATTTTTATATTTTGTTAACTCTTTAAAAAAGTTTGTAAGGATATTATAGTTATAAAAAGTAAACTGTCCATTATTTATTTATTGTAAAGCAGTTTCTTTTACAATTCATTTATCATAGACTCTTTGGTTTTTATACTTAATAATTCATTTAGATAAATATTTATGATGTGGTCCCATATTTGATTCTAAAATTAAGAAATAACACTCTTTATAAGAATAAATAATTTAGGACACATGGCGCAAAATTGGAACTCTAATTTGGAATTACAATTTAAGTTTCTTTCAGCTTCACCTATTATTATTACTAGTGTATAACCCTGTGCATATGCACGGATACATTTAAAAACAATCACAATTATATATTATATATATGATTATGTTTTTTATGGTTTATTATATTGGAATCCTCGTTTCCTACATTAAATTAACTAATTTGGCACAAAAATTTAAAAATTAGGTTAGATGGGATACGTGGAACAAAATTAAACTCTAATTGAAATTTAATTTTTACTTAAATTAACTCACTTAGCACAAAATTCTAAAATTTAGATTAGATGAGACACGTGACGTAAAATTAAACACTAATTGAATTCCAATTGAAAATTTAATTCACTTGGCACAAAATTCTAAAATTTAGGTTAGATGAGCCACGTGACGTAAAATTAGACACTAATTGAATTCCAATTGAAAATTTAATTGGATTTTCTCTCTGCTTTACCTATTATTATATATATAAATTATTATTATTATTATTATTATTATTATTATTATTATTATTATTATTATTATTATTATTATTATTATTATTATTGTGCCAAATGAATTGTTTTTAGTTATAAAAAAATGGCTCATAAATATACAATCATTCAGACTTTCTCTTCGTCTAATCTATATATATAATAATAGGTAAAGCAGAGAGAAAATTCAATTAAATTTCAAATTGGAATTCAATTAGTGTCTAATTTTACGCCATGTGTCTCATCTAATCTAAATTATAGAATTTTGTGCCAAGTGAGTTAATTTAGGTAAAAATTGAAATTCAATTAGAGTTTAATTTTGCGCCATGTGTTCCATCTAATATAAATTTTTAAATTTTTGTGCCAAATTAGTTAATTTAATGTAGAAACGAGGAGTCCAATATAATAAATCATAAAAAGCATAATCATATAACTAAAAAAATTCAAATATATATTATATGTAATTGTGATTGTTTTAAATATATTCGTGCATATGCACGAGATTACATACTAGTTTTATATATAGTGTTAGATAACCAGCAAATATATACATATATAGTGTTAGATATATGGTTATGTTTTTTTTTATTATTTTTTTTTTATATTAAACTCCTCATTTTCTATTCTAAATTAACTAATTTGGCACAAAAATTAAAAAACTTCAATGAGATAGAACACGTGCCGTAAAATTAAACTCTAATTGAAATTCAATTTTTATACTGAACTAACTAATTTGGTTCAAAAATTTATTAGATGGGACACATGGCACAAAATTAGACTCTAATTCAATTCTAATTTAAAATCTAATTAGATTTTCTTTCAACTTTACTTATTAATATATATATATATATATATACAGATGACTTATAAACTTAAATTGTTTTTAGTTCTACAAAAAAAAAAAGACTCATAAATATAAAATCATTCAAAAATTATGTTTTTTATGATTTACTTATATTGGACTCCTCGTTTTTTACACTAAATTAACTCATTTAGTACAAAAATTAAAAATCTTAGATTAGATGGGACATATGTTGTAAATTTAAACTCTAATTGAAATCCAATTTTTACATTGAATTAACTCACTTGGCACAAAATTTTAAAAAATTAGATTAAATAAGACACGTGACGTAAAATTAGACTTTAATTGGATTTTCTCTCAACTTTACTTATTATTATATATATAGATTACATCATGAATTAGTTGTTCCTAATGCTTGTACGTATATGTATATGTATATGTATATGTAGATAACCAGTGGTCCAATAAAATTTGAAAATAGAAGTAAATGTGAGAAGGCAGTGACACAATAGCTGCAAGATCTGCAGCTTAATTATTTTGCAACAATTATGTAATTACAAGTGATTCTGTTCATCACAGAACAATTCTTTTTTTCTTTTTCTTTTTTTTTTGAGAAACATCACAGAACAATTCTTAGTTAACTGCAGATTATTAATAAAAGTCAGTATGAAATTATATAACAAGACGGGTTTCGCTATCATCTATGATTTACCTGTAATTAAGTAGTAATTACTACTCATTGGTCATTGTATAACAACTATCTTAATAAGATGATAGTAATAATGATAATATCAATAAAAAATATTTTAAGAATCACAAATCAATCAAAAAATCGGCTCATTGATGGATCCATTTTTAACTTATTAGGCAAAAAAAAAAAAAAAAAAAAAGCTATTGAAGTTAAGACCTAAGGGTTAAGAGATAATTATATGGTTTCCTACGACTTTGTTGATAATTTGTTCTTCTTCCATTCCTTTTGTACTTCTATTCTTCTTTTGAGTTATACATAATAGGAAAATTTTTGTCCTTTTTTATTATCTTTCAATGCGTTTATAATAGCATCCTTGATTAATGTAACTTATGATAATTGATTTAGGACAAAATTAATATATTCTATTCTGTCTCTACAAACCTAATTCAAATGCTAATAATTTTAGGTAATAACTAGTGGAATATTGGACATTAGCTGGGGGAGACTTTACCATGTTTAGTGGACATGAAACTATTGATTATGATAAAAATTGCAACCCTAATTGGTGGTTGAACTTTCTTTTAAGTCTTGGCCCTTTAGGTCCCTAGGAGCTAGAGTTCTATTTGGTCTTATTGTTTTTTCTTCTTCTTCTTTTATATATAGTACATAGAAAAAAAGTTATCCTGAAAATATATATGATTACTGTACATTTTGCTGCGCCATGCATGCCATGCATATCTTGATAGGTTGTCCAACCCTTATCAAAATTGTTATTGATCCTCTACTTATAATAGTTAATGACATTCTAGTTTTCTACCATTTGTGAAGTTATACTTGCTATTTGGATTGTGAAATTTTCATTTTTTTAAATGGTTTCATATCCATGTCATCCTTTAGAGGACTTTTCTTTGACACCCCTTCCCAAACAAATGAGTAAATAAAATGTTAGTTTCAAGTTATATTTGGTTAATATTACAATTTTTAATAACTTTCGATTAAATATGTTTTTAAATCCATGGTTAAATTAATATATTTTCTTATACCCTCCATATTGTCATATAAAACTATAAATTATAAGGAATTTTTTCTTTTAAAAATTATACATAAAACATGAGTTTATGGATTAGATTTAGTGTGTTTTTGGATAGCTTTTTAAAACTTATTTGTTTGTTACAATTAGACCTTCAAAAAATGAGATTTTAAAATTTTATACATAAACAAATAAATTTAAAGTGTTAAAATAAAAAAGCAATTCTTTAAAAAAATTACAGGAAACTATCTTCTATGCCAAAACCTTGAAAAAACATAAGAATGTTATCAACAAGAGGGTTATATAAGATGATTAGATTACAGTTGCATAAATCAGCAGTGATAATTAAAATATTCCTGATATTCTTCCCCCCCCCCCCCCCCAAAAAAAAAAAAGAGACAAGACAATTCAAAAGAGAACTTGCATTAGTCTATAGTACATTTTTCAAAAAAAAAAAAAAAAAAAAAAAGAGAACTTGCATTCAGATTTTTAATTTTAATATGAATAAAACAGATTAAATTAAATATGCTTGTGAAGTGTGAACTTGACCTTGAATTTTATTATTCTAGCAGCATGCTAGTTTAACCAAAAAAAATAAAAACACGACAAAAGTGGACCATAATATTAATATAGTCTATGACCAAGTTGCGATTTGTTTTCTCTAAAAAATAAAAATAAAAAATTGCGATTTGTTTTTCTCCAAAAACATTGGAAAATAGAACGTTTGATCTGAATATTAAATTATATATATTTAATAATTCTATAATTACAACAATGTTGGAGAGAGATTCAAACTTAAATTCTTCTCATAAACGAGGGTAAGAAGTTGCAAGAATCTTGACAACTAATACATTGTTTTTAATATTTTATTGACTAAATTGCAAATTATACCCCTAAAGTTTGAGGGTGTTTAGATTTTATATTCTGAAGTTTCAAAATTTGAAATTTACCTCCTAAAGTTTTGGGGTGTTTGGGTTTTACATTCTGATGTTTTAGAATTTGGATTTTACACCCCCACAAATTTTAAAACTTTAGGTTGTAAAATTCAAACACCTCCAAACTTTATGGAGCAAAATCCAAATACTCCTAAAATTTAGAGGGTAAAATTTAAATTCTAAAATGTTAGGGTGTAAAATCCAAACACTTCCAAATTTCAGAAGGTAAAATCCAAATTCTGAAACTTTAGATGTAAAATTCAAACACCTCCAAACTTTAGGGGTGTAATTTGCAATTTACCATATTTTAAAAAAAAAGAGTCTAAATTAAATTTAATTAAAAGTAAGAGATTTTGAGAGGAAAAAAAGTCTATGCATTAATATTTTTTTATATAACTAATTGTTTAATCAAACTATAAGATTAAAGTACACTTTTGACATTTAAAGTTCGGGACTGTTCCATTTGGCCGTTTACTTTTTAAAATTTTCTTTTGGTCCTTCATATTTGATATAGTTATCTGTTTGGCCTTTTATGTCTCAAAATTTTCATTTTTTAACCCTTAATTTTCTGTTAAGCCCTTTACATTTCAAAATTTTCATTTTCATGAAGGGTAAAAATGAAAATTTTGAAACGTAAGGGACAAATTGAAAATAACTTTAGTAAAATTTTAATTTAAGAAGTTCCTTTTGTTGAAATTCTCACTCTTGAGATCATGGTTCTCGTCGAGCAGGAGGTGGATGAAGACCTTAAGTTGATGGAAATCGGTGGCTTAGGTTTAAGGTCATAGTGGACGACACCGTGAAATGGAGATTGCACCACCCCAACATTGCGACCTCATCACCAACAAGATCATGCCCTTCACGTTCAAAGATCACACACAAGGACTAAACAGAAGGGGGGGGGGGGGAATCCAATTGATAAGCTACAGTGTTAATAATATTTGGACAAGTAGTGTATCTAGCATGTATTTTGCGTAATCATGGACTAATTCAATGTGGACAAACTGTTGAGTTACATTCAAATTTTAACCAGACAAGTTAAATTATTAAACAATCGTATGATTTATTTAAATGATTTAAATTTTTAGATTAATCATGTGATGTATATGTGAATAGTTTTATAAACCGTCACCTAATATTTGGAAGAAATTTTCCCAATTTGGTTTAGAAAAAACCTTTATCTAGTCTTATAAAAATTAAACTACTCCATATAGATTGGAAGAGACTTTTCCAAATTAGTTTGGAGAAAAATTTTGTCACTATACTAATTTTTGGCGAATTCTATCCTACTCTACTCTTTTTTTTTTTTTTTTTTTTAGAAGGCACTGATTCTTTCTTTAGTATTAATTCTTACTTTGATTCTAAATTAATAATTGCTGACTGCACTAGTCTATTTGATCTCTAAAAACAAAAGAAAAAGTGTGCCCACGCGCCCCCAATGAAAGTGGGTCTATTATCATGGACCAATATACACCTATCTCTGATAATCTCCGTCCAGCCCACATACATGTCCACTGATCTTGGCTTGGTACAATTCACCTATTAGTCTATTACAAATTGCATTGAAAAATGCCCACACTATTTCACACTATTTTAACCACGTCTAGTCACATAGTGAGTTATGTGCAGTAGAAGTATTGTCTCACATGGACCCATCATCACACATCTACTACTTATAATTCGTCACATAACAAGTTATGTCTAAAATTATGTAAAATAGTGTGATCCTAGCATTACTCAATTGAATTATAATAATAGTACCAAAAATATTTTTTTTCCCAATAAAATATATCACAAAAATTAAAAAAGAAAAGAAAATAGTATGATAAGAGACATAGGAGTGGGAGTAGTGCATTGAAAAATGCCCACACTATTTCACACAATTTTGATCACAACTCGCCGTGTGATGAGTTATAAATAGTAGAAATATAGTCTTACATGGACCCATCACCACACATCTACCACTTATAACTCGTCACATAACAAATTGTGTCTAAAATTTTATGAAATAGTGTGATCCTAGTATTGCTCAATTGAATTATAATAATAGTACCAAAAATATTTTTTTTCCCAATAAAAAATATCACAAAAAAAAAAAAGAAAAAGAAAAAGAAAATAGTATGATAAGAGACATAGGAGTGGGAGTAGTGCATTATAAAAATGATGAATGATGTCCTTTTTCCAAACTTGTCCTTATTCTATTTTCTTACATCATCACACATAAAAAAAAAAAAAAAAGCAAAAAACTATAAAATTGACTATAATTACCACCCAATAATTTATTATATATATGTCATTCTCTCTCCTCCTTATGGTCCTAAAATCAGAGCCCAACAGCATACCAACCCAAGTTGCCAATTTCTCTTTGTTGGACTGCTCTGCTTTTGTCACTGTTTTTTCTTGGGGGAAGTGAATTAAAACCTCTTCTCTTTAGAAAATCTGTGTCTCTCTGGAAGCTTAGTTAAGTGTGTGAAGTGTTGGAAAATGTATGCTGAGGCTGGTCTTTTGTTCCCTTACTTTCAGAATTTCTCTCAGGAAGTTCAACAACTTGAGGAGTACTGTAAAACCCAGAAGTGCAATGCTTCAATGGTACTGTCTGTCTCTCTCTTTTTTCCATTTCTCTTTGTTTTGGCTTTGTGGGTTTGTTTGATCTTCATTTGTTTGTCTGGTTTTGAAATGGTTTGGAGCTAATTTTGCTCTAAAGTTTGGTTTTTTACTGTTCATTTGTGTACTTTTAAGTGTTTGTTTTGTTGTTTTGTACTCTGAATTATCTTCTTATTGCTTGCTGAGAAATAGGGACAAAGCAAATGGAGCAATTTTTGTTTCAGTGATATCAAAGCTCAAGTTGTAAAATTTTGACAGATTTATGTTTGGTTTTTTCTTTTTGGCCCACTCTAATATTCGCTAGCTGAGAAAATAGGAGGAAAAAAAAAAAAAAAAAAAGAGAGAAAAAAAGGTACTAATATGTAAGTAATAAAAGTGTGGCATCTTTATGTTTTATGCTGTTGGGTTTACACAAATTTGGTTAAAAAAAGATCTTTCATTTTCTTTGAATTTTACCAAAAATTGTCTGAACACATATGGAAATAGCTGGGATTAGCTTTACATGCTGGATCTGGAAAATGATAGAAAAGAAAAAGAATATAAATGGAAAACATTTTCTCAATCATAGTTCCGTGTGTTTTACTCTTTCGTCCATTTTTTCTTACATTTCTGATGTGAACTCTTTGTTGGGTTTGTTACTTTTCACAGCACTTACTTGGAGACAACAAAGTGAGCGTAGAAGGTTTTTTATCCCTATTTATTTATTTGTTGTGGAAAGAGATAAAAAGTAAAGGAAAAGGGAAAGTTATTAACTTTATTTTTATTCAATGGTTTTGCTTAGTGTGAACACTAAATTTGGGAAAAGGAGAAAGAAAGAAAAATTGCCTTTGAAAAAGTTGTTGTGGATCTTTGCTTTTGCTAAAAGTGGATGAATTACCTGGAAAATTTAGTATCCTTTTTAAGTGGTTTGGTGGTTTAGCCATTTATATAAGACTTTTTTGGGAACTTGATAGGGTTTCTTGATAGGGAAAGTGCATGTGAAGATATTAACTTTAGTTTTGGGAAGGGAAAGTTCTTTTGATTTTGGGGTTTTTCCTTTCCATCCAAATGCTTACTTATGGAAATTTGGCTGGTCTGAAGGAATTTTGGGTTCAAATTTCAGTAACTACTCTACCAGTTTCTGCAAAATTTAATTGAGAAGATAAATATGGCCAGCTATTCTAAATGTTTCTTTTTTAATTTTTTCTTTCTTGCTTTGGATGAATTTGCAGCAACAACTTTTTGTGCCTGACAATTTTGGAAGTTCCATTCTGGAAAACTCACTTGATTTAATATCAAGAGCACGTCTGTTTATTCCTAGACCAAATACATAATTTCAAAAGAATGAAAACCATGCTTGCTGCTTGTTCTCTAAAACCCCTGAGTTCTTTATCCGAAATTATAAAGCTATCATTTCTGCTCGTATTTTGGGGATACCAATTTGAGCATAAGTGCATAATGCATAACCTTAATTCGCTTAGAGCTGCCTGTCCAAATATAAATCTGGCATATTTTTATGATCAATATTGTGTGTAAACATGATTCTTCTTGTTTTGTTTTTTTTATAAAATTTTTAAATTTTTTGAGAAAGTGATTTTTCTTGTCTAAGCATGTTGTTAAATGGTAAAAACTTGATAATACTGCTACTCTTTTTCTGATGACCACCAGAATCTAGAAACAATTTAATAACTTGTGTGGCATTTTATATTCTCTGATCATTACTACATCTCCCTGTCTAAGAATAGTGTCAAGAGTAAGGTGTTTCGCAGTCAACAGTTTTTCTTTGTTACTTATTAATTTATTTTCCCTTTGTGTAATGCAGGGCAACCTGGTTCAGACCTCCACTATCTCGGAATATGACTTGGGAGGAGAAGGGGATCTTTTCAAAGCTCCAGAACCCATCATTGAAGAACCAGTTGTGAGCCTTGATCCCATGACAGCTGCCATGTCAATTATATCTTGTGGGGAGGATGTCATCTCCACCCAAGGGCTCAAGGTTGCAGACATTGAATCACTTCGAAATGAGCAGCTTTTGAATGAGGTTTTCTATGAGTGCAGGAAGGATCTCTTGGAAAAAGCAGCCATAGAAGCTCCGCTCTTTGATGGGATGGATACCAAAATTCCTTTTATGGTTGCAGATGAAAACCAAATTCAAGAAAACAAACCATTTCCTGATATACCATTCCAGAAAAGTATCAGCTCAGAATGTTTAAGCTCAATGGACTGGATGCATGGAGCTGCAATGAAACCAAATTTCCTGGATTTTCCTGGAATGGATTTTGGTACAGTTTTTGGAATGAGGAGGGCATATAGCGAAGGAGACATTAAGGTCAGACTTAATTAATTTACATTGTTTTCTGACATGTTTATTTTCCTTGGTTGAGGAAGGATACAACTTTTGATTTCTTACAAGAATGAAACATCACTTATTTACATAGATTAGGTTCTAGAAGAGATTATGTTAAGAAAAGTAATAATAATAAATTTAAGGCGAAGGGGAAAACATGATGCATGTAACTAAAATTTTCAACTATTTGTTGTGGGGTTTCTTAAGTTGTTTTAAGACTCGTGTAGTTGGGATTAAGGCTTAGTTGAGTTGAATATGTTGGACTTTGTAATTTCTGACCAAGGATCACATTTATATCACTACTATTTCAAATACTCATAAAGTAATTCTCAGGTTTTTGGATGATGTCTTTGGACTCATTTTGTTAGAAATTTTACGCACAGGCTCAATGTAGAGATTACTTAACCAAAAAATTAAAAAATAAAATAAAAAAAGAAGATCAATTCAGAGGTTGTATGTACCTTGTGAGCTCGCATGTATTTTTTTATGCTTTTACCATGCTAGTGGTGTTAGAAGCCACTCATAAAAGGCAATCATTGCTGTCCTGAAATTGTTCACCTTTGGAAGTGCATAATGTTGGTGGGTGTGCTTAAGACATTCTGTTGATTTAAATTGTGCCTCATAAGTATTCCTGTAGAGTCTTAATTTAAGTAATTACTATATTCTGTTGGGAGGCCTGCCAATATGAGCTTCTTTTTTTCTTTTTTTTGCTTTTAAAATAAATTAAAAAATCTAGAATACACCCAATATTCTGTAAGAAGAGAATATTCTCCTTTTGTCTGCCCCACTCTTTTTAGATATTAATATATAGTATGCTTCTGTAATATAATATTTTTCTGGGGTTAATATCAATAGTACCTACAGCTTCCCCCGGATGGAACCTGCTGCTTGAAAATAAAATTGACAACCCTATTTCCCCTTTATGAAAAATTCAATTAATCTTCTTTTAGAACAATCTACGATCATTTACAAATACTACGTGACTATCAGGTAATGCTTGTGACTGTAGTTTCAATTCATCAGGTTTCTCACAAGCATTTATCAATGTTGTTTTTTCAGTTGAGAACCAGATAAATTCATACAGCCATAGTCTAGTAATGTTATCAGCCCTTTAAATCACGTCCTGTTGATTATCTCTTTAGTGTTTAATTTTTTATATTTTTATTTTATTTCTTTTTTAATTCCCTCCTTCCTGCTCTTCATTTGAATGTTTAGACCGCCAGATTCTAGAGATTCATTTACTTGCAATTGAACACCAAGTATTCATTGGCTTTGTAACAAAGTCTATGGACTGAGAAATGTTTAGATGTTTCTGGCCATTTTCAACAGGATGGGGCTGGCTCATTGATACTGAGTTTTTATGACAGGCTCTCGGTAATGGCATGAGCCTCATCCCTTCTCCTCATGAGCGTCCATTAACAATTAGCAACTGCACTACTGAAGAGCGCCAGGAAAAGCTTTCCAGATATAGGAATAAGAAGACAAAGAGGAACTTTGGCAGGAAAATCAAGGTACTTTAATATTAAATATTGTGTACTTAAGTTATATTTTCATCAATTAATATTTTTTCTAAAATTTCAGAGTGAACTAAATGTTGATAGAATCAGAACTTTATTGCGAGCAAACTATGCACAGTGTCCAACTGTTGCCATCCCCCTGCATATGCAAGAGAAGAAGTAAACACCATATCAAGAGAGCTGGATTCATGCATATCCAATTGTGTATTCTTCTTTTGAAGTTTGCTATCAGTGATGTCTAGAAAACCACTCTTGTAAACCATTGCCTTGGAATATTTTTGCTTTTGGCATAAAATAATGACCTTTGAATTTTGATACAAGGAGAGCGACTAATCGACTTTTGTCATTACTTCCTGGGGCCTCAGGAAGTTATCTAATTGGTTGATGTACACCTTCAATAATTCCCAGTCATGACTTGCTTTGCCTAGAACATTAAATGAGATGAGAACCCATAGAAGACTCCCTCATACTTCCTGGGGCCTCACGAAGTTATTTAATTGGTTGATGTACACCTTCAATAATTCCCAGTCATGACTTGCTTTACCTAGAACATTAAATGAGATGTGAACCCATAGAAGACTCCCTCATTATGCATTCACTTGTACATATTCTTGGCTTCAAGACTTCAACAATCTTTTCCATTAGTTTTCCATGCACAGATTTAGCCATTGAGCTGATTAATTAAGCTTATAATTTGTCTTTGTTTTCAGTACGCTTGTAGGAAGGCTCTTGCTGACAGTCAACCAAGGATCCGTGGAAGGTTTGCAAAGACTGAAGAATCTGATGGAAAGAGGTAATAACTGTTAACCAATTCAGTTTGAGGGAGCATAGAAAAGAAGCAGCTAGGCCCATGAAGTAATGAAAGAGATAGCATAACCTGGAAAATAGAACTTGGAGTCAATGTTAAGTTTGAACAGGTATCACTCAATAAACAAGACCCCTACTTTTGTAGCCTTGATCTCTTTATTTGTAGTAATAACTGCCTGGTAGACTGAAGTGCACGAGTAGGGTTGTATATAAGGTTTGCTAAAATAAGAGGGGAAGCAAAAATTTGTACTTGTTCATATATATGTTATGTAATGGCAATGTTTTCATCTCTTTATTCATGCTTCTACTTAACAAATGGCACGACCAATTATGGTGTTGGTCACACGTCACAGTCATGAATATAAGCTTCTAAACTGCAACTTCTTCTATCTTACTTTCTTTTCCATCCCTTTATTCCTTTGTTCGGTAGAAAGAGATGACCCAAAATAAAAGTAGGAACTTTGCAGATGTTCCTTTTTTCGTCTTTCAAAAGTACATGAACAGGAGAATTCATCTGCCAGAAGCGTTGACACTGATAGAACTATTAACTGCCGACAGCATGGTCACATGACCACTTCATGCCGCCGTAGATGATCACTAGAACTAATGTGGCAATCCTAATGGGCTTGCTTTGTGAGGCGTTGGGGCATCCACACCATTTGCAGACCTATTTGCATATGTGATGAATATATAAGAATTTTTTTGTATAGTCTTGTATGAAAATAAAAAATTTGAAAGCTTTTAATCTTAGGATATGTTTGGATGGGGAATGCAGATTTGATTCTCCCTTATTTGGATTTATTTCATATATATATATATTTAGGATTTGAGGAGAATTAGAGGGTTAAAAACCCCTCCAAATCACTTTTAAATTCCCCCAAATCCGGGAGAATTTAGAGGGGAAGGAAATTTTTTTTTTTTTTTTGGGCATATGGAGGGGAAGGAATTTTGATTTAATGAATTTTTATGTACTTTTTAACTTTCTAGTTTACCTTTATTATTATTATTATTTTTAGGTATCGAGTTTAACAAAGGAATGTAAATTTGTCCATTCCTTTATATATCATAATTTCCTATTTTCCACCTTACAACCAAACATCTGTGACTCTGTGAGGGATATATACTATCATAGTATCTATTCTACTTTTCACTCCCTCCTCTCATTCCCTTCATACTTTTAAGGGTAATAAAATTAGACCTGCCAAAAGTTACATTGGGTCAATCTTGTGTTGTGTCAACTTGAGTTTGGGTTAAGAAAGCCTAGACCACTGTCTACTGATATCGAGCCTCTTTAGTAATCTATTAATCTTGTCTCCCCTAATGGGTCAAGAAACCCCCCTGACTTGGCTGGACTGGCGGATTTTCTGAATGTAAAATTGTGAGTTCTGTCAATTACATTTAAAAAAAAAAAAAAAAATTAAGACGGGTTTTAGTTGAAAAGCTAGGTGAGCTTACCCAACTTGTTTAATCATTGGGTCAGATTCTGATTGACTTATATTTGTCAAGCTAGAAAATCTTTACTCATACCAATTTATTTCTTCCAAATATGAGTATATCTTGCTTGGTCTACAAGAAGTATTCCAAATTGGAATGTGACCAACCTCTCACATGGAATAGAAGCCAGAGATTCACCCTCATGCAAGATTTATGTTCGCATGACTCACGTATATCGGATACAAAGTATATGACTTCCTCGCATTATAGAGTTGGATTGGATACAATTTTTACACAAAATAATAATCAGCTAGAAGATTAGACTCCACCCTATTATTGTAAGTTTGCTTCATGCACTTTTCGTAGTGATATGCAAAAGTGCTTCATGCACTTATTGTCGGGACAATGGACATCAAGCAAACATGACCAGAAAAAACACGTTGTTGAAGCATCACTCTCGAGAAGATCCTAGGCTTTTAAACTCCAAAGCCACGTTTTAAGGTGTATGATAGATCCGTGGGGAACTAGTTGACTACAGATATTTTGGCATGTGCTTCTAGACTAAACTTCTAGTTAGGCAGACAATAAAAGAGCTATATGCACAAGGAAAAACGTTATGTTTACGATACTTTCACAACAAATTATAAGTGATAGATTGTTACTAACTGTTATTGGTACACAAAAAAGCAATTTCAATTATGGGTTCAAATTTTTTTTTTTTTTTTTTTTTTTTTTTTTTTTTTTTTTATAATAGTTCAAACTTCAAATTAGAACTAATAATAATTTATCACCTAAAATTTGTTTTTAAAATGTTATACGTGTAGCACTTATTTTGCAATAGACTTATTGTTTATCATCATAGACCTTTCCCTTATCATTTGGTTACTTTTCTCAATTCCCTTTTCATAGCTTACCCAAAATAAATAAATAAAAATAAAACTAAACCTTAATAAGAAAGGACTATTTATATACCGTATACCGTATGTGCTATTCCTTAGGCTCTCTTCTTAAAATTTAGTTATGTAGCTATTTAACTAAAACATACACTTTCATCCATGAGAAAAAAGTCAAATGACATAATTTTAAAAAATGAGCATAAGGAATATCACCAAAATATTGTACCTAAATTTTGCTCAACTGGAAATTTTTCCTTGCAATTTCACAATTTCATACGTGTTATGCCCAATTCAAGCTAAGAAGTAAGAACACACCAAGACAAAATTACACCACCCTAATCATATATCATTTTCAAACTATGCAATATAGGCTCCTCTAGTTCAAATCACATCAAATCCAACCCACCATTAAACCTCACTTTTCCCTCATTTTTTTTCCTCCCACAAATAGATTGCTTCCCACGTTGAATACAACTTTAGCACCCAAGTAGTTTGAGGTCAATTATTGAGCCATATGTCCTCCCTTTTTGATCATCCAAGATCTCTTGGGCTCTCTGTGAGGCCCAACTAATTCAAGATATGACAAAATATTACAAATTATATGGTCATTGAAAACAGAATGGTTCAAAACTAGATCTCGTTTATTAAGTTATAGCAGAATTAAGTCAGGCTGATTAATTAACCAATTATGAGAACGATTTTAATTCAGGGTTAATTATACCACAACACCAAATCACAATAATATAAGTACAAAAACATAAATGACACTGTACGGTCAAGGTTCACCCTTTGTTGGGCCTCGGGTGTGACATTTCGCCATGCGGCCCGTAATCCTTGTCAATTTACTCAAATATAGGCTGGACCGGACATTATTAAATTCCCGTAGGATTGGGCTTTAACGTAGCCACCCGTGTCATAACTCAGTGGCGAATGTTGCCGAGAAAATTTGCTCACGGGAGAGCATTACAATTGAACTTGGCCGGCAAGGTATCCGTGAAGTTGTCGCCGGACATATTACCAGCAGCGATGAGCAAGTTCCAATGCCATTCTTGCCATTCAACAACCAAACTCCCACTTATCAACAACAACATTGGACCCTCTTTTTTATTATCTGCCTGAGCAATTATCATCCCTCCACTAAATGGAGACTATAAATAGGAGAAGAAGAATACACAGAGGGGGGGGGGGGGGGAAAAAGAGAGAAGAGGGCTGAGAACAAAGAGATCGTGTCAAGGAGTAAGAAATGGATTGTTGGGCCTCAGTGTAATGATCTAACTATTGTAGGAAATACTTGACCCACTTCATAAATTAGTTGTGAACCCAAAAAGGGGCTTAGCCCACTAAGCTCATATTTGGCTTGCACAGACACAATACATGGTTAATTATATGATAAAAACAAACCACAATAATATAAGTGCAAAAATATAAGGGGATGTAGAAAGCCAATGGTAACCACCAAAGGAAAAACACATCAAGGGTTTAGCCACCAACCCCAAGGAAAAGTCTACTAACAAAGTTGAAGTCTTTATAATTGAAACTAATCCTTATTTCTAGTTGCTACCTCCGGTAGTGACATACTCACGTATCCAATATAGCTCTAACCTAGTTAGATTTTTCTATTATGGATTTCACACACTAACTTCTCACTCACTTCTTCAAGGAGCACCTATGGTTTCAACTTGATCACCAATTGACAACAATATCGATAATTAACAGTTATATTACTATTGTTATATTACTATTGTTTTATATATATATATATATATATATATATAAACCCTTGCAGAGCTTTTATTAGATCATTGTAGCTAACTCACCTAATAAAGGTAATTAATAGATTCTTTGTATGTAATCCAAACATTTATCCTGATAATGGTTTGCAACTTTGAAGTCTCTTATTGATTCTTTCTCTATAGTTCCTTTTTTCTCCCCTTGTGACTGTGTTTTTGATTCCCAACTTCTTCTTTTCATAATTAAGTTAGCGAAATTTTCTAGTGATATAGGAGTTTGTGCTTTGCCAATAGGACACAAGTTCATCCTCTTCTAATAGGACCCCAAACTTTACTACTGATTATTCATTATCGAAAGATTCAAAATCATATCAGAAATAAAACCAAAAGAAAACCCAAGAAGAAATCTATAATCTATAACCTATAAATAGGTTTGACCATTAGTTGACCTCCTTACGAAGTATACAAATTTTTTTTTAAAGAGCTACTAAAACTTGTTGACATTTGAAATAATAGATAACCTTTTCTATTGTTCACAGTTACAATTATATAAGCATGTGAATATGAATACATATGAATCCTCTTGAAGTCAATATCTTATGGCTTTTCAAGCTTATCAATTTTTGTTGATCCAATCCAAATCCGCTGCCTCTTACAACAGAAAATTACAAATCAATATATTTACAAATTCATAAAAGTGAATTAAAAAAAAGAACACTTAGTGGATCAATTTCTACACTATTGTCAGATGTTCCTAAAAAGGGCAATCTTCTTCTAATGAAATAGCTGCTGTAGCTAAATAATTCAAACCACAGCTATGCCAATTTAGTATAAAAGGTTGTCCTATACTATCCAGAAATAAAATTGAAAAAGAAATAGAGAAGCTATGGCTAAATTTTACTAAAACTTTCAAGGAAATTTCATTTCAGGATATCTCCTCAAAACCATTTTCAAACCATACCATGCTTAAAAACTCTGTCAACTTGTCAAAATAGCCTGCATTATTAACTAAAATAACACACCAAACCTTCTTGCTTGGTCTCAAGTGTAACGTGTTCCAAATTCCAATATGCTGTCCCAGTTTAGGCCTTGCCATCATTAACCACTGATAAAAACACCCAAAACTGTCATATTCTTATCATCTTTTCAGAACTTGTTATTATTATTATCTTTGAATCCAAATGGAGGGCAATTTCATTAATTCAAAACCAAACATCTTATTTAGAATTTAGGACACGTTTTATACACTGAATGAGAATTTTGATATGAATGGTAATCTTTATTATTAAGGATAAGATGTGTTGTAATGAAATCACAAGACATATTCGTAAGTTTAGTTATGAGTTGTAACATTAGAATAAAACTTAAAATATCTTAAACATACAATTATATTTCCTAAAAAATAATATTTTCTAAATGAGAAAGAGAGATGCGTTATTTTTATAATTTTTTATTTTCATAATTATTATGTGCATATGAAAAGTTTATTTATTTAAAAATATATTAAGTTTAGAAATATTTTACTTATTAAAGAATAACTATTACAACCATTTTAGAAATGAATATTTATTCCCCATTTTATAGAATAATTATTCATAAAAAATGACTATTTTACATAAACCATATAAATTGCTTTTACATTACCCTATCTATTTCAATCTATCAAATATGTTAGATATTTTATTTAATCCTTGACCTTCCATTATATGCTTGCTCCTCTAGTCCTCTCTAGTCCTCTCATATGACTAGAACCTTTGAATGATCATTGAATGATAACCTTTATTTCAGTTTTCAAGACCAAACATGATAGCCGGTTTTCAAAGTATGATTGAGAATTTGAGATTGTAAATGGACACTAATGATCACAGTAACAGTGAAAGCTCGTCTTCTTCTTCTTCTTCTTCTTCTTCATCCACCACCTCCTCCCCGCTACAGCCAAAAGAAACAACATCAAAACCCAAGTTACAGTTCCAAATCATCGGCGGGGTGTGTCTATAACCGAGTCAATTAAATTCACACACCAAACAGTTTTTCGATTTGTACTTTACCATTTAAAATGGTGCAAACTCAGCTCAGGCTTTTCAAACTCGGATTTGAAGACTTTTTCTTGGGAAGTTGAAGACTTTTTCAACGTATCAGCATTCAGCAATAAGCCAAATAAGTAATAACACTGCCAAAGTACATACAAAACCCAAAATAATGAAAGAGAAATTGTGACAACTCTCATGGTATTGGTAGGTACAAGTACAACCATGGAGGTCATCTTCGTCAAGCTCGTAAATTTGGCTCATTCGTAATCAATCAACACAAAAAAAAAAATTTGGTACAGTTCTTTAAGTAATGATCAAATTAGGTCTAAGCTACAACAAAATCATTATTAAAAACAGAAACCATGTAAATTAAATTTGTCGACAAAAGATTCAATACTAGATTCATGAATAACACAAATAATGAATTGGAATCCGTATCATAGTTCCCGAAATACCCTTCCAGGACCAAAGCTGTTACTTACTACAATTGAAGTTTTACAAAAATAAAAATAAAAATCGAAACACCCAAAAAGGAAAAGAATAATAAAAATAGAAGCCCAAAAATTAAATTTAAAAGGAAAAAAAAAAAAATCGAATCCCAGCTTCTATGTTCCGATGGATTGTCCTGTCACTCCTGTGTGAACCTGAACTTGCAGAGAATAGTGGAGAAATCATGAAGGACATGAACATCCATGGAATCGTACCCATTAACAAGTTTCATCTATGAATCCACCAAAGACATCCTCAACCAAAAATTGATGGATTTATTTCACAGATTCAGGGTATGATCAAGATGGCCCCCACAAAAGCTTAGATTTGCAGCGATCCTAAGTGACAATTTAACAAAGCCCAATCAACCCAAAACACCAAAATGAAACATGGTGTTATATCAAAATTCAATACACTATGGTGAATTTAGTTAATTGAGCTTTACAGAATCCAAAATTAAAAAATTAAAAAAATATATTGAAAATTTTAAAAAGAAAAAAAAGGAAAATATATATATATATATATATATCAACAGTGTCACTGGTTTTAACTCATGGGTGAGATACCAAAAATACCCTCCAAGAAATTGGTGGGAAAATCCCTCACTTCCATTGCTGAACCCTATAGTTCAAAACACCAACGCCACCACCATTCTTTTCCTTTCAAAACACACAAACACAACGTTTAAAAAAATTGTTCCATGATTGATAAATTTTCCCATCTTTGCCGTCTATTTTCTCCGAGAGAAACCTCACCCTCTGCCAAAAATCCCATTTCAGAAACACTTCAAATCACTTACTACATATAAAAATCATCAACATTCCACAACAACAACGACAACATATTTTCAATTTCAACCAAAACCCACCCATTCACAATAATCCCACGAAAATTTTCCATAGAAACATGTACGGACGTACCTCAAGAGTCACGACTCACGAGACTCATCCCCACACCAAATTAGAATTTTTGCAAAACAGGCCCATTTCAAATTTTAGTAAACAAACAACGTTAAAAACATTAAAAACACAATGTTACTAACCACAAAACCAAAAAAAAAAAAATGTTAGGATTTAAGTTTTCACGACACGCAACATTAGAGTCGGTTCCAAGTTTCTTGGAACAAACTATAATACAACAAAGCTTCACTCTGCGTAGTACACCAAGAAAAAAATGAGTCATTCTTTCATTAAATTTTGAACTAAAAACTCAGCTCACAAATTTATAAAAACCCAGCCCACGAAACTTCACTCACTCACAGCATACCATGCTCTTTCTTTCTTTCTCGGACCTTAGAAACAAAGAAAGAAGAAAATTGTGCTCCAAACACGCAATGCGCACGTTAGCCTTCTTCACCTCTCTCACACATTATATCACTTTTACAAGATAACGCCGACCCCTCTCTCTCTCTCTCTCTCACACCTCGACTCTCTGTCTCTCTCTCCTCTCTGAACAAAAAAAAAAAAATTCCCAAATTTTTTTTTTTAAATTTCTTTTCCCAAATTTATTAGCCATGCTTTCTTTCTATAATTACATTACGATTTGAATAAAATAGTTTATCTATTTAAATATTTATATCATATTCTCTCTCTCTCACTCTTTCTCTCTCTCTCTCTCTCTCTGTGCTCTGAAGCAGTTAGAGAAAAGAGCGAGTATTAGATCCCTATTCTCACACAGCCTTTCAATTCGATCAATTCACTCTTTCTCTGTTTTTGTTGTTCTCTTTCTTTGTTTTCTCTCTCTCTTTCAAAGTTTGTGTTTTTGGTTTCTCTCTGTGTATATTGGTTCTCAGACCCTATTGTTCCCCAATTGCTCTGTTTTTTTCTCTTTTCTCGCGAAATTAGGGTTTATGGCTGATTTGGATATTCGGGTTTGAGAGGCGGTTTTCGCAGTCTCCAAATTCGAATTCCCAAAGCTCTTTTTGTGGCGTTTTGATTGGGAAATTTTTTTTTTTTTTGAGAGAGAATGATAATCAAGCGCAATTTGAAATCCCTAATGCCGAGTCTGAAACGGGCGAAACTCGACGACTCGGCGGGTGAGGACGAGGAGAACTCGGACGTGACTCGGAGGAAGAGGAAAAGTAACAGCAATTGCAATAGCAGCAATAGTAGCAAGAAGATGAAGACGAAGAAGAATAGCAATGGGTACTATCCGCTGAATCTTCTGGGTGAAGTCGCGGCTGGTATAATTCCAGTGAGCTTTCAGGGGACTCTGAGCTCGGAGAAGGGATTTGATGATTCGTGGTGCACTGAATTGTCGTGCTCCCCCGGCGGAGCCGGCGAGGTCGAGTCGAAAACGAAGGGGGGGCGGGATTCGGCGGCCAAAGGGAAGATGAAGAGTAATCGGACAGTGGCAGTGGCGGCGGCGGCGGCAGCTGAAGTTCCGCGGCCGCCGCTAGTGAAAACGTCGCGCGGACGAGTTCAGGTACTTCCTTCGCGGTTTAATGATTCGGTTATTGAGAATTGGAGGAAAGATAGTAAGACTAGCTTGCGTGATTATAGCTTTGATGATGATAGTGAATTTAAAAGAGATAGATTTAGCTTTAGAGTGCCGAAAATTGGTAACCGGGATGTGAGGAGAGATGATAAAACCGGGTTTAAGTATAGGAAATTTGCTACATTGTGTGAGGAAGAGGAGGGAGAGGAAGAAGGGTATGTGGGGTTTAAGAATTTCAATAATGTTAGGAGGTTTTCGAGCTCGAGGAGTACTTTGACATCGGTGAATGAGCAGTTAGGGGAAGATGAGAATTTCCCGGTTGAGATAATTGAGGAAGAGGATGAGTATTTGGAGAATGGTGCGAGGAAAGACGGGTTTTACGGGCCGGAGGACTTCTATTCGGGTGACATAGTGTGGGCAAAGTCGGGGAAGAAGGAGCCTTATTGGCCTGCCATTGTGATTGATCCAATGACTCAAGCGCCCGAATTGGTTTTGAGGTCTTGTATACCTGATGCAGCTTGTTTGATGTTTTTTGGCTACTCTGGGAATGAGAATCAAAGGGTATGAATTGCTTTCTATATAAAGCTTGGTTTTTTGTTACATTTATGAACTTGTGTTGTTATTGTGTTTAGAAGAATGTGGGGTATTTAATAGGATACATCGATTGATCTTGAACAGGATTATGCATGGGTCAAGCGTGGGATGATATTTCCCTTTATGAAGTATGCAGACAGGTGTGTTATTGTTGCAGCTTTTTGGTATTGTGTTATTTAGATTGGCCTTTGTGCTTACAAGAGTATTTGCTTGGTCTAGGTTCCAGGAGCAGTCTGAATTGAATGGCTGCAAGCCGTGTGAATTTCAGATGGCAATGGATGAGGCATTTTTGGCAGAACATGGGTTTACAGAGAAGTTGGTAGCAGATATAAACATGGCAGCTGGGAACACAACTTGTGAGGAATCCGTTCAGCTTAGGGGAGTTCAAGAGGCTACTGGTTCAAACCAGGATCCAGATTGTCACTACGCCACCCAGGCAAGTTACCTTCTTGTTTTGTTTTCTTGTTTTCGTTCTTGTATTTGAATTACTTCAAATTCATCTGGGTAATATATAATCAAGATTAAAACATTGGCAGGACTTGGTTTGCTATTAGAATTGCTATGTTTTTTTTTTTTATAGGTATAGAATTTCTGTATGATATTGGTTAGACTTATTTTGGGGGTTACTCATACTGCTTTGCTTGTTTGAGAATGTAATAGAAGGAAATATAGTTAAGTACAGGTCTCATAGATAATTTTTATTATTTGTGACGCAAGAAGGGAAAACTCTGCTCAACTAAATCATTAACATTTTAAGTTTTCTTTTGCTAAGGAAGCCTACCTAAGTTAAGCCTCAGTTGCAAAATAGCAAATTACATTTTCTTTTCCAATCTTCCCCCCCCCCCCCCCCCCCCTTTTTTTTATTTAACCAATTGAATAGTAGAGGTCTCTACTTTATTCTGTAATAAGGAATTTTCCTTCCAAACTTCATAAATCGTTGAATTTGGCTAGTTTATGCAGGGTGTTTATGGGAAGAAGAAAGACATACAGCCCTGTGAAGGTTGTGGAATGGCCTTTCCTTTCAAAATGGCAAAGAAAATTAAGGTTCCAACTCCAGGAGGGCAATTATTATGTAAAACATGTGCCAGGGTTCGTATGGCCTGCATTGTCCTATGCCATTGCTTTTATAAGTTTTGTAAACCAACGTTTTAGTTAAAATTTTTCTGTGCTATGTATTTATTGTTCAAATTTACATGAATTCTTATTTCAGCTGAAAAAATCAAAACATTATTGTGGCATATGCAAGAAGATATGGAATCATTCAGACAGTGGAAGTTGGGTAAGGCAATTTACATGCTACTCCTGAGTTTTATTTGTTTTGTTAATTGTTTTCTGCTTGAAGGTAACTACTATATTATAAAAATGATCTATTTGGATGACCTCTCTGAACTAGGTACGTTGTGATGGCTGTAAAGTGTGGGTGCACGCTGAGTGTGACAAAATTTCCAGCAACCTTTTTAAGGTCTATCCATAACACTTTATAGCTGACATTACTGTTCTGTTCTCACAGCATAATGAGATGATGAAAAGACATTTTGGATTCCCCTGACTATAATCTATTTGTGCTTTGTAGAATCTGGGAGGCACTGATTATTACTGCCCAACATGCAAAGCAAAATTTGATTTTGAATTATCAGATTCAGAAAAGTCACAGCTTAAAGTCAAGTAAGTCCCCCCCCCCCCCCCCCCCAAAAAAAAAAATCCCAACCCCTTTTATAGTTTCATAAGTTCAAGTAAGTCTAGTATGAAATTCTTTTTGTTAGTGTTTTTAAATATTGCAATAAACTGCAATGAGGATACCTATTTGGGAAAAAAATTACAATGAGTATACCTATCTGGGAAAAAAATTGAAATGAGGATGATGATGGCAATGATAATGAGTAGCAGGAGCTGCAGTTGTAGTATTGTAATTTTTTTTCTGCTGCTGCTGCTGGTGTTGTTGTTATCATTATTTCACTTTGTTTTCAAGAAATTTTTTACGTGGCATTCTGATTGATATTGGACCTGTCTCTTCACCTCTTTATGTCTGATTACTGTAAGAGTTTCTGTACAGATGGAACAAAAATAATGGTCAATTGGTGCTGCCTAACAAGGTTACTGTTTTCTGCAATGGCATGGAAGGCACATATTTTCCAAGTCTTCACCTGTAAGCACAAATAGCTTCACAAGTGCCTTTTTTTTTTATAATTATTACGGTTGAATCCATTAGCTTTACTTGAATTTTCATTATAGGAGGAAGGCTTATAGGGTTTTGCTGTGAAATATCAATGCTGATCAATAACTTTCTTCTTTTTCTTTTTGCGCAATTTTTCATAGAAAAAATATTAAATCTAGTAATCTTTTTAGTAGGTCCTTAATCTAGTGGTTCTGTTAAATTATAAATTTTGTATATTAAAAAAAAAGGTCCAGTAAACCTCTCAACAGTCTCTGTCACCACAAATACTTAAGTGAGTTATTAACTTGTATAGATATGGTCGTTAGAGACTTTCTTAAAATAAATAAATAAATGGTTGTAAGAGACAGTTAGCCTAAGGCTTCACTCTGTGGTCTCTTATTAACTTGGGTTTTTGACATCTGAAAGTATTTTCTTTATGTTCATTTTTTTTCCAGGGTTATCTGCAAGTGTGGGTTCTGTGGGACAGAAAAGCAAGCACTTAGTGAATGGGTGAAACACACAGGTTCCAAAATGAAAAATTGGAGGACTAGTGTTAGGGTGAAAGGTTCCATGCTGCCACTGGAACAATGGGTTTGTATTATGATTCATTTTCCCATTTTGTTCATATTGCATAGTATTTCCCCATGTCTGCCTTTACGTATTTAGAGTTATTCCTTTTATGAGAATGATTTTCTTCTTGTTGGACTGATACTAGGGTTTCATCTGCATGGGTTAAACTCCAAGTAATGATTACAAAAACTGAATTCCACTCATCTTCTGCAAAATTTGACTCGTTTTTTCAATATGCTATTTGGCAGTCCACAATCTTCTGAATATCAAGTTGTATATATTAAAAAATGTGTAATCAATTTTATCCATTTTGTTAGAGCTGATGGATATGGATCTGTTAAAACCTTGAAAGGTGTAAATTTCTATTTTTTGTTTGTATTTGTATTACCAGTCAGCAAAGTCATAGCAGAAATTGTTTTATGATTAATATGAATGTAGTTGAAGCTGGTGGCTAGTACTGAACTTAAATTATAAATATGAAAGTGCCAAAACATTAAATGAGATGACTTAATTTCTGTCTGCATCACAGTTTCTTTAGCCATCCTATTATGTTGATTCTGATTGATTGTATCTTCTTTTCTGTTCTGCCCAAGTTCCTCAATATAAGCATTTTCATTAATGTCTCCAAAATCTTGTCTTAAGTTATTCCCCTCATCCCAATTTAATTCATTATTCAGTATCTCACTATCTTGTCTGGGATCACTTCTCTCTCCCCCTCCCAAAGTGTATTTTCTAATTTGGTGTTGTGTGATGTCTGTTAATTGGTTTCATGCATTTCGTTTTGAAGTTCAATATATGGTGCTAGATTTTAGAACCTTTGTATCATTCTTTTCCTATTTTTCACTATATTCTACCAAAGCAAATTATTAATAATAACAATGCTTTTATCCACTTTCCTTCTTTTACATCATATTGGTTTTTTTTATTATTATTATAAATTATGACCTCATTTATTCATATATGTATCTTTTGCATTCTCATTTGACTTTGCAGATGCTGCAACTAGCAGATTATCATGAAAATGCTCTCATTTCTGTAAAACCTCCTAAAAAACCTTCCATAAAAGAACGAAAGCAGAAGTTGCTTGCTTTTTTGCAAGGTATATATGTTTCTCTTAGATATCAATCATAACCAAATTTGTTTCTCCTAGCAAAGAATCTCACACTGTGATGAGTTGAGCCAGCTGAAGTTCTACTTATAATAGTACTAACTACATTCTTAATTTTGCTGTGACAGAGAAGTATGAGCCTGTTTGTGTTAAGTGGACAACAGAGCGATGTGCTGTATGTAGATGGGTTGAAGATTGGGATTATAACAAAATTATCATCTGCAATAGGTGAGCTCAATGTGTTTTCCTTTATTTTCCTGATAATTAGTCATCAAACTGTAATGATTCAAGACAGATTGTTAAGCACCTGAAAAATATATGGTGTATAAAGCAGTGACATCAGGCAGTTATGTACCCTTCTTTGGACATCTTCTTGACACCTTTGACATAATTTTTTTTTCTGTAACTTAAAAAATATATAAAAATAATAGAGGGGCTATTGTCAAGTGTAATGTAAAGTCTCGTACTGGCAAGCACAAGTGTGTAGATATAAGTCTTCAGAATGACCACTTCATGTTAAAAAAATTTAAAGGGTAGGAAAATATTCGAACCACTCGGGCCCCACTTAAAGGGACTAGCACCAGGTGCTGACCCTATATTCTGTGAATGACTTTTGGGAAGAATATAGAGCAACTTTTAAAGAATTATAATTTAAAAGATCCATAAATTCTACAAAAAGAAGTGGAGAAAGCATTGCTTAAGCCTGACATCCAATTATGCAAAGTTTTCAGGAATAAGGATTTGATTGAGAGCAACATAAGTTCAACCTCCTTTGAAAGTTTGACTATTGCTTTTTCTCCAGATTTTCCTTTGAAAGTTTGACTATTGCTTTTTCTCCTTTGGATATCCCCCTTTCATTATTGCTCAGTCCTCTTATACCTGTTATCTGAAGCTAGAATCTTCTCTTTTTTGCTTATTGTTTTCTTGGTTTGCTTCATATGGAATTGTAAAGCAAGACTTTTTTTACTGGAGATCTTACCATATTAGATGGATGTACTGTTGTTGCATGAATGTCATGGTTGATTTTTTTTTTTTTTTTTTTTTTAGATGTCAAATTGCCGTTCATCAAGAATGTTATGGTGCAAGACATGTTCGGGATTTCACTTCATGGGTTTGCAAAGCATGTGAAACACCTGAAGTCAAGCGGGAGTGCTGCCTTTGTCCTGTAAAAGGCATGTTCCTTTTGTTATCATTGAATTTCATTAGTTTTGACTTGGTAATTTTGTATATTTTAAGTTCTTTATATTTGATTGATACCAAAATTGATCAAGTACTCTCTTTTTAAAAGTGCTTGTTAATGATCAAAAATCCCTGTTTGGTATTGTTCTGTGTAACTGTCCACTATGTCCTTCAATTTCCTGCATGCAAAATCCCCCTTTCATCCTTTTTTGAGTTTAGCTAGTTGTTAATTTGGATGTTACTTCTAAAAGGAATTCACATATATGATGGCAGCTTTCCTCTCCTATCCTGAGGTTCTGTTACTATTTACATTATAAATACATTATATTACTAAATGTGGAACATTAATTCATCAAACTTTTGTAAAGCTGGCTTCTACACGTTATTATCATTTGATATCTTTATTTTATTCTGTTCTATTTTTTTGGCCCTCAGGAGGTGCTCTTAAGCCGACCGATGTTGACACATTGTGGGTTCATGTAACATGTGCTTGGTTTCGACCTGAAGTTTCTTTTGCCAGTGATGAAAAGATGGAGCCAGCTCTTGGGATCTTGAGTATACCATCCAATTCATTTGTAAAGGTGGAATATCTGATCTACATTTGGCTGCTTTGTAGTTGTTCCAACTTAGCTCCTGTATTAACTTTTCTTGTATAGCACTGAAATTTATATTGAAAAGTTTGAATTTTCTTGAGCATACAGTTCTTTAATTTTGAAAAGTGATATTTTAATGTTACTCATTAAATAACTATCCAGATAAGTAATTTGTCATTTTCTGTTGGTGAAGACATAAAAAGTTGTTTACACTATTGAAAACAATGATGAATTATTCCATTCAATATCATCATGGTGAAGACAGTGTTTTTGTAACCTAGGTGAAATTGTTTGGAATTGCCCATGCACCAGAAATGATTTGATTCCTGTTAGATTTTCTCTTCTTGGTCTTAATGAATACATGCTGATCTAATGAGTTGATTGGTTCTTGTCTTGAAAATCTTACCCAAATCAATCTAAAGTGCATCTTGTTTACTTGAAATTCAGATTTGCGTAATTTGCAAGCAAATTCATGGTTCGTGCACGCAATGTTGCAAGTGTTCCACTTATTTCCATGCCATGTGTGCTTCAAGGGCAGGGTATCGCATGGAGGTATGTTTATGATTATTGTTTCATAAAGCAAATTTTATCTTAGAGGCAATACTTAAGTTCTGGTGGTTCAGCAGAGCAGTAATATGTTTTCAGCATACTTGCAAACCTTTTTAACATGTCCTATTTTATGAAATTTTGATACCTTCTGCTTTCCACTTAAAGTTAGGGGGGTTCAAGGGTACTTATGAACATGTTTCTCATGTGCTTCTCTATGTGCATCTTCTTGTAGCATGATTTATGTGTTTTGTCTTGTTAAAAGCCATCTTGGTGAGTCGTAATGCCACGCCTTGGGGCAATTATATGTGAAATGGATTGACATTACATTAGTACTACAAAAAAGGAAACTTGAAATTGCAAGAAAACCTTCCTAATAGAAACTAAGTGTGTTCATGTGAAGTGCCTAAAATATTGATAAAATTGTGATAAATAAATTGCATTGAATCTAACAGTCAGCCCCAGAATAGAAAATAATATACCTCCTTTAATTCTGTTCAAACCATCAGGATTGTAAGATAATATACTTCATTTGCTTCTATCCTGACCAGCTTTTGCTCTTTTGGCCTTATTAATGATTATTTTCTTTATCTGACACTTGATAATGTGCTTCTCTATGGATTAGATTTATGATCGCTCTGCCAATTTTTGATTGCGTTTCTCCCTTATAAATTTCAGTTGCACTGCTTGGAGAAAAATGGTAGACAGATCACGAAGATGATTTCTTATTGTGCCTATCACAGGTATAGAAGCCTTTTTTCTGAAATGTTCCCTTCTTTTTAATGTTTTCTTAGTTTTCTCTATCCCTTGTTCTTTTTCCCCTACACTTCTGGTGGTGCCATGGGGTCAATGTGGTTTTGGATGACCCTAATGTCATCCTTTGCAAGCAACTGCACTTTTGCTGTCTACAGTTTTTGCCTGTCTTCATGGTTTCATCTTCCGTGCAGAGCTCCAAATCCAGATACGGTTTTGATTATACAAACTCCTCTTGGGGTATTTTCTGCTAAAAGCCTTCTCCAAAATAAGAAGAAGGCTGGGTCAAGGCTAATTTCATCTAAAAGAGCAAAGCTTGAAGAGATACCTCCAGAAGAAACTACTGAGCTTGAGCCATTCTCAGCTGCAAGATGTCGGATCTTTAAAAGATTGAACAATAACAAGAAGGTAGCTTACATGAAAGATTTAGATCTTCATGTATGTTATAATTGTCTGAGTAGTTGGTTCTAATTTCCCCCCTATATATAAATGTTTCAGATTTAATAAATTTTGCATTATATGATAATAGCGTTAATGTCACTATTTTTCTTACTTTTTTTTTCTTTTTAATGATTGCTAGAGAACAGAAGATGAAGCCGTTTCCCACAGAGTGATGGGGCACTGTCATCATCCTATAGAAGCAATACAAAGCTTGAACACCTATAGAGTAATTTTCTTTTCCTTTCTAGATTAGATGTGACTTTTTATACTTCTGTTCCTTGTGAGATGGGATTCAATAAAATCAATCAAGAGGTGACATTAGTTTTTCTTTTTTTTTAAAATAAATTTAGCAGGTTGTAGAGGAGCCGAAAACCTTTTCTTCTTTCAGGGAACGGCTTTACCACTTACAGGCAAATTTTCAACCTTTCTGTTCAGTAGTAATCTTCTTTTTGGGTTGGGTTCCTGACTATTATTGGGCATACACATATGATTGCAGAGAACCGAACATGATAGGGTTTGCTTTGGTAGATCTGGTATACATGGATGGGGGCTTTTTGCACGTAGAAACATTCCAGAAGGAGAAATGGTATGTCAGATAAAGCTAGAATATTTTCCTTTAGATTTCCTTTTATAGAAAATTTAAGCTGGAATTGCTGTTTATATTTGATTTACTTTGGGTGCATTGTGGAAGGTGGTCACTTATCAGTTATCACTGCAAATGATGTTTTAAACCACATGTTCTCATATTGTGAAATTGTAAGATGGTGCTTCCTCCTCTTGTAAGAGCAAGGTGTAAAGGGTGAGGTCATGGATTCAGGACCCATTGCATTTTTGTTTAATTACCAAAAAAAAAAAAAAAAAGTGAAATTGTAAGATGGCATCATGGAATAGGCCACTCATTTCAAAAGCCATACAAGTAGTATTAACTTATTTCAGTTGCAATTTCTGCTGCTTATTTCTAATGCAATTATTCATCCCGGTGGACCATCTAACAAACCTTGATTTTTGAAGGATACGTGCCATATAAGTAAACATTTGAAGCATCTTATGTCTGTGTGTATATTAACCTGCTCATGCCTTTGTCTAGGCTGAGGATGTGGTTTTTAAGTGCTAGCAAAGCTGGAACTTTGGAAGCTCTGTCTGCAATTTTCCTTCTATTGTTTTTTATTTCTTCCCTTTTGTTGTTCCAGGCCTTATGAACAGTGCAGTGCCTTTGGCTTTGCTCATGAATTTGAAGTATAATCTTGTATATGGAGTAACATGTATTTGTTTGTCTGCAGGTTCTTGAATATCGTGGTGAACAAGTGAGACGCAGTATTGCAGATCTGAGGGAGTCACGGTACAGATTAGAAGGCAAAGACTGCTATGTGAGTTGTTAAAAAATAATCTTCTATTATTTCTTTTCTTTTTTTTTTCTGTCTTTTGGACTAAATCTTTTCCGACATATTATCTTGCAGCTGTTTAAGATCAGTGAAGAGGTAGTGGTGGATGCAACAGATAAAGGAAACATAGCACGCCTAATCAACCATTCGGTGAGTAATTGTAATTGAAGGATATTGTCTGTTACTTTAGCTTCTCTGCAGTTTTCCTCCCTAGTGTTGCAAAATTGCTTATGTGACACTGTCAATCACGTTGCCCCGCGCTTTCTTATGGAAGGTGTTTGTGTCATTTCATCATCAACTTTAAAATAAGTAAATTGGGTGACACCCTCATTTTATATGAAATGATGGCAGCATTAGAAGGGATTTGTAGTTGACCATAGTTTATATCTTCAGCTAATAACTCAACTATTATTGTGTTATTTATTTTTAACATGCTGCCTTTGGTTCACCTTTCATTCAGTGTATGCCCAATTGCTATGCAAGAATTATGAGTGTTGGTGATGAAGAAAGCCGGATTGTACTTATTGCTAAGACTAATGTATCTGCTGGTGACGAGCTAACGTAAATGCTCTCTCTCTCTCTCTCTCTCTCTCTTTTCTTCCTTGGTTTAATGCATCATCATTGGTTGCTTGTTGCAGGTATGATTACTTGTTTGATCCTGACGAGCCTGATGAATTTAAAGTCCCCTGTTTATGTAAAGCTCCAAACTGCCGGAAATTCATGAATTAGGATACAACACACAGCATAGCCATTGTTTCTCCGCAAGGAACACTAACCCATCTCCCTCTCTCGTGGGATCTCACAGTTCTCTTATACAAAAAAAAAAAATGTAATTTTTGTTGGGAAAAAAAAAAAAAAAAAAAGGAAAAAAGGCATAGTGTATTTTTCTTTCTATCTTTATTTTTGACAATCATTAGAGCTTAATATTAAAAGCTTTAGTTCTGGCGGCCTTCGGGGTTAGGCCTATCGTGTAAATTTGTTGACTCACATTATATCCCTCTAATTAATTGCTTACCCATTTTCAATATCATCCTTTAAATAATACTTCAACCGGGTCTCCATTTGGAGGTGGCATTCATCAACCCAAGTGGATTCATTCCAATTCCCCATAAGAAACCACCATATCTTAAAACTAACAAACTTGCATCACGTTATTTGGTTCTGATCCATTCTAAAGCTTTCCCCAAGTTGAAATTCAATCTGAAAGATGACAAAACATCAGGTCTGCTTCTGTAAATGGTGAATACAGCTATGTGTCAGCTTGGGAGGAAAGAGAGTTAAAAGATCAGGAGTTGACCTGACAAAGCATAATCTGTTTTGTATGTCATATGACCAACCCAACAAAAGCAAAAAGCGTTATAATCAAAGAGAAGTGAAGTGAAGTGAAGTGAAGTGAAGGCAAGGCATGCCAAATGCAAATGGAGGGTTTTAAATAAGGATGATTTGGAAATGGCTACGTGGCCCATCACGTGACACCCACAAAACAAGTCCAAAATAGTAAAAGAAAATTGGAATATTCCGACAGATGTTCTCCCAATTAATTTTCCCCGACCGACGTGGCTTATTACAATTCAAGTGACTCATTTAGGTAGCCATCAATGTGATTGCTTTATTTTCTTGTGTCTTTTGCATTTATCAAAAGAAAGCATGTCAGTTTGCTGTATGGTATGGGGAACTCGAACACTCAGAGATAAGAGAGATGAGCGTGGTACTTACTGCACAACACGGACGCGAACAGGCACCATGGTTCCTTCCTGCTCATAACCAAGCCCCCACCAAAATCAAAATGCCTGTCAGCCCGTGAGTATAAAACGCAGGCAAGTTACTGCATTTCTATCTCTCTCTGTTTTTTTTGGGGGCAGAATCTGCATTTCTATCTCAATTTCTTGCACTTAGTGAAATGAGTCTATAAGATTCAACTTCCAACTACGTTGCTTCATTCGAAAAAAAAAAAAAAAAAAAAATCCATGGCTTTATAGTTGACCGTATAACCGGTATTTCCAAGAATTTCCTACTGAAACTAACTTCAACAAAAATACATCATTCCATAATTTTCATTTTGTGTATATTTTGATCAGTCAACAATTGCATTACATTTGCTCCTTATACATTACCTTTCATACTAACAAAATTTAATCATGATTAGAGTTTAAAACGCATCTTGTTAAAATTAAGTATTTTATATTTTAAAATTATATACAAAATAATGAAAAACAATGACTTGCGTGTTACGAAGAACGAGAACAAGGTGTAATATATATATATATATATATATATTAATCCAATAAAAATTTACTAAAAAGTGTAATACCAACAAACAAACAAAAAATTACACCGCAACTTAGATCCCCATCAGATCATTAACTTCCGAAAATGGGAATTTGCTTATGCATTATAACCGCTAGATCAAACTCCTTTTAGTAATGCACAGGATGAGTTGCAAAAGAGGCAAGAAAATATAGAAATCACATTGATGGCAGATTTGTAAATCACACGTTCATGGGGCGAATTCTGTATCCAATAATTGAGCTAAATTGGCTCTGTTTAATGAGAGGAAAAGATTCGTCAGACGAAAAGAAAAAATACAAATAATTGACCGTACCCGATTTTTTCCTTGAGAATTTTATAACTAATTCTAAAATTTAACTTAGCTTATTTGCTCAACTTTTAGTTTTTTTTGTTTATCTTTTTAAAACTTCACTTCTTATGTTCTACTTTTTAAAACTTTACTTTTTTTTTAATTATATTTTAGTTAAAAAAAAGTACTTCACTTCTTTATGTTCTACTTTTTAAAACTTTACTTTTTTTTTTATTATATTTTTATAAAAAAAAAAAGTAAACTTTACTTCTTATGTTCAACTTTTTATAACTTTACTTTTTCCAGTAGAAAAAAAAGTAGATATCAATCGCAAACTAAGTTGTTAGTGGAGTATATTTTAGTAGAAAAAAAAAAGTAAATGTCAAACGACGCAAACTAAGTTGTTAGTAGTTGTTACCGTTTGGAAGGAAAGATTATATCCTTATCCGGGCTGGAATTTTTGTTGTCACAGGATAAAGATAAAATAGTTCCTTCCCGTCGTAATTTGTTTCCACTTGTTGGTTCAATGCATTATCCAAGTTTTTAAAAAACTAGTCCACATGTGTGTCTATATATATATATATATATGAACACACGTGCGCGCCTTCAAGGGAAAAACTTGGGCGGGCCGGCCCAATGCATTTTCCATCTTATTTTTTTTACCCCTTTCCATCTTTTCATTTATATTATATTATATTATATTAAAAACAAATTCAAATGTTCCCAAAGGAGGAAAACATAATAATTAAGTGAAAAGTCGTAGGTAAAGTAGTACGTGTGCACGTGTGTGTCTGGGGTGCATGGCATACGCGTTTGTGTACGTGTGCATTAATTCCGATCTCCATCCAAAACTCAAAAAAAAACATGATTGTCCAAATGCAGGTGTGCACATCAAGAAGAGAAGAGAAGACAAGTAGATATGATTTGATTTGTCCAAGGAGAACACAGATTTACCTGATCTTCTCAATCAAAGAAAGGGAGCGAACAAAAACGCCGTGGGGCCTCGCCCCCCCCTCTAATCAAGGGGACCCAAAGCTGAGAGAGAGATTTCCTTTTTATTTCCTTACTGAAGAAGAGAAGCAACAAGAACTATGAAATAGCAAAATTAACTAAAAAACCAAAAATGAAATAAAAACGAAACAAAGTTTATAGAAATTGTCTCAATGTGTACTTTCAGGAGAATGATGTATCCGACTAAAAATTACCGACTCAGACTCATTTGGCCCAGGCAACAAACCCTCACAAGCCCTAGGAGAACCACCTGGAAATAATTTAGGACCATTTATTGCATCACCAGAAAACCTTTCCTCTCCACAATAGTCAGAGTTATTGCCATTAGTTTCTCCAAGCATGTTGTTGATGTTCTCGCCATCGCCATCACCATCCATCGGCAAAGTGGTAGTCGTCTGTGATTCATTATCACCTGAATCCCCATCTGCAACCTCCAAATTCTCCTGTTCAGAAGCCATTCCATTCTTTTCCTCCAAACTGGAAACTGGCTCTCTCTCCCCTGGGGTCTCACCACCATAAAATTGAACCACTACTTCCATCTTTGAAGAAGGGGTAAAGATGTGATTCTGCACCTCCTGAATTGGGGATGAAACGGGCTCCTCTGTATCTTCTTGTATGTCTCTGGATGAAACAGCTTCCACTTTATTCTGATCTAAAGTTGACATAGGCGAACATGGCATTTCTGCATCCAAAGTCGGGACTGGCTCCAGTACTTTCTCCACACCACAGATGGGGACTTGCTCTTCCACTTTCTCCACACCACAGATGGGGACCTGCTCCTCCACTTTCACCTGGTTGGAAGCTGATATAATGTCAAATGTTCCCTCACTAAGAGATGACAATCTTACTATTTTCACCCTCTGCTTCTTGTAGAGGTCCATGGCTCTCTGCAAATCACAATGTGTGTTAACCAGCTAGAATCTAGAATCAGTATTCAAACATTTTGACTTCAATTTAAAGTCCTGGCAATATTCCCAGACAGTTAAACCAGTGTTGGTATAAATGTGACAGTGACAGCAAAAATGAGTTAGTCGTGCACAGATGCAAACATTAAACTGTTACAAATAATTCCAGCACAGTTAAAAAGCACCCAAAAAGGCACTCAACCTGACCAGTATTCACCAAAACATATACTTAAAACTAGGGGGAAAAAGTAAATTCAAAATATAGATTGCAAACTGGAGAAATCCAGTACTTCCATTGAAACTATAAATCAACAAAATAATAATGTCATGATTAGTTTGCAATAATGAAATACGCAGCGCAACTACTGGTAAACAGCTTCCCCTTTAAGTAACAGGACAGAAGAAGAGATTCAATGATCCCACACACAAATTATTCACTTTAAACCAAAGATTTGTCTTATGAGGTCTTCTATATATGTACATATTTTATTGAAGAGGAACCTACCTCTTGCACACAGGCTTTAAAAGGTTTTAATGACATCTGCTTAAAAAAGGCTTTTGTTATCTTTTGGTTATAGAAGGCTTTAATAACATCTGATTAAAAGCATGCATCATAACAACCACTTGTTGCCCTTGGGCAAGGTAGGACATACGAACAATTATGAGGATGTGGCTACTAAAACTACATAAGAATAAGATATCAATGACTAGCAATATCTCCATCCATCAGAAAAATTACCTGAAGAACAGAATCCTTTATGGCAGGAAAAAGTGAATGGCTCGTTAAACTGTTGGAAAATTTCAGACCAGCTCTTCCTTCATCCTGTCACAGTTACAAAGAAAAGACAAAATGAAGCAAAAGTTATCAATAAGAGTTCAACAATATTTATAAAGGGAATGGGAGAATTTTTGTCAAGATTCTCTACCTCCAAAAATACATCCATAGTGCTGTCTTCATGAACAGAAGCACTTTGGTCAATATCCAACAAGCTTATGCACTGATTATACAACTCTGGACGTGCAAGTTCGGCTGAAATATCTAGCTTAGAAAGATATATGCGGCTGAAATAAGAAGCATCATCCCTTGATAATTTGGAAGGATCAGGTGCCTTTTCATGGGCAGGTTTAGGCAGAGAATCAGTAGCTTCTTTTGCTGGAGAAGTGGCAGTGGAGCTTATTTCAGTGGTTTTTGCCTGAACCTCATTGTTTTCTTCATGTTGAGACCTCTGACATACATTCCCAGCCAAAGCATCATCTACTGGGACCTGCACTGGATAATCATCTTTGAGGGACGGGGAAGGCAAGTCCCTCTTCATCTCATTATCTGGTCCTTTCCACATGTCAGCATTTGAGTCCCAACTCCGACCATTCATCGAATGCCTCTTCTGGTCCCATTCAGCCCCCCCAAACATGTGAGGAGGGCCTGAGCCATTACTCCCATCCCATCCATGCAAGTGAGGAGGGCCTGAACCATCCAACATATTCTGCCAACCAACTGGACGCAAGTGACCAGAAAACCTGTCGGCTTCAGGCATATGATAATGAATCCCAGAGTGATTAATATCCACAGCAGGTCTAACACCAAACATAGGTTGAGATGAAAACTGTGGTATCATTGCCTGAAAACCCCCATGAGGAGGTCCATGTTGGTAAGGAATGAAGCCATTTGGTACCGATGAAGACCAACTAGGGACACCCCCCCTCCAAGCATTTCCATGTCCTCTTACTACACTAGGATCACTACCCCTCTTATAACGGGGAGTGGAGTTAACTCTACCATCTTCTTCCAAGGAACCAGCAAATGAAGGGCTGTCGACACCACCTCTGAAAGCAGGTGATGGAGGAATCAAAGAAGATGCATTACTCTGACTAGTTCTATTATAATAAGATGAATCTGCCTGAGAGGAGTCATCCAATGGAGTCTTTTCTGATGGCAAGTCCCTATACAGCCTGTCCTCGGTAGTAGAGAAATCTCTAGCATCAATGGAAGCACTGCTCCTGCGTCCTGTATCTTCAATATCAAGACTCCGCCTAACACTGGTTCTACTTATATACCTACGGTCAATACTTGTAGATGAAGGAGATCTTTCCATCAATCCCTTGGGTGAAGCCTTGGAACTTGAAGACCTTTCAGTTGGCAGCTCCCCTAAATGGCCATCATCCACTTTGACAGCTTTCTCCACGGTTCTGTACTTTGCAGCTCTTTCTGAAGCTCCAGAGAAAGCACTTACTTCTCTCGAAGAAATTGTCTTGGGCCTCTGCTCGGACTTATTATCCCTGTACTTCAAATCTTCAGGTTTTAATTGCCTGTACCGGAAAAAAGTGAAGACATCATCATTATTGAATTCCACATATGCTTCACAAGAAAATATGGTTATATCACATCACATTCCCATAAAATCCAATTGACCTTTAAAAACATTGCAGGTAAATTCAGGCTCCTTATATTTTATTTCAAATGTACAGATATATTAGAACAAAAGAATGAGCATTTAAACAAGTGCTATTGTGAAACACATTAATGTTTCAGACATAGTCATTTAATTAATATTTTCCACTGTATTGGTCCAGCTCCTAGGCATTAATCCTTCAAGTTTGATTACATCAGGCAGGAGCATAAGATGAATGGCAACACAAACAGATTAAACAGAATGCTTATCTCATTTCCTTCTATTATTAAAAGAAAAGAAATTTTATGACATGCCAAAGGATAATGACATGATGTTGGTCACAACACTAGCACATGTGCTAGTTTCACATCATCAACATAACAATAACCATTTAAAAGGCCACCACTTTTACCACAAACAAATGGATTTTATTAATAGAATACTTACAGAAGATCTGCTAGGACAACAAATGAACCACATGTTTATGACATGTAACACAATATTTAAACTCTTATCCATATGATCCCCCCCCCCCCCCAAAAAAAAAAAAAAAAAAAAAAGAAGAAGAAGAAGAAGATAAAGACAGAACAAAGAGATTTGTCACAGTACATTGCTGAGCATGCTAACCTGAGGCAAATTTAACATAGTAAAATAATATTTTCAAATATGCAAAAGCACAATGCCTAATATTGAGAAACAGACACCTACAAAACCAGTATACAAATGTCAGAGCAAACCATTCCAAAGATAATTTATGTAATCAGATATGCCTACTACAACCAGATTTTCAACTACATGGAGTTCAGAAAAAATACAAACCTGTATTCATCTACACCAACATGTGAACTGGAGCTGGGAGAATTTCTCCGTCTGTTGCTACCAATAGCAGTGTCCACATGAGCTTGGCGAGATTGAGATCTTCCCCTATCAGCATCAGATTCAACTTTACTGCCAGTCCCAGATTTCTTCTCCATATCAGGATAGTGAGATTTGACAACTCTAGTTTTATTATCATTAAGATCATCACGATCATCTGGGGATCTTTTCTTTCCCCTGCCATCTTTGTACCTAGCACTTCGCTCATCATATCCATCGCCATCACGATGGCGGTCATGGTCACGGTCTTGGTCTCGATCACGCTCATATTCTCGGTCACGATCATATTCACGGTCATGATCACGCCCACGGTCTCGATCACGAACGCGGTCTCGACTGCGGTCATGATCACGATCTCGATCGCGGTCATAATCCCAATCACGGTCACGGTCATGATCCCGATCATAATCACGGTCACGATCACGATCACTGTCACGATCACGGCTGCGTTCATGCCCACGGTCCCCATCACGTTCACGGTCACGATACCGATCACGATCCCGACTAGCCTCTATATCTCGTTCCCGTTCCCGTTCCCGATCACGATCCCGATCCCGTTCCCGATCCCGTTCCCGTTCCCGCTCTCGATCGCGGTCACTATCCTGAAGTTTGGTTCTCTTCTGTCGTATTTCAACAGCATCCTTTTCATCCTTTGCACGCTTATCATCAGACCTAATGCTAGTATGATCTTTTGCAGGGCGCTCATCACTTTGCTTGTCATCACGATGCTTGTTGTCCTTTTCCATGTCTTCTCGATACTTGTCTTTAGATCTATCATCCTTGCGCTTTTCATCCTTTTGTCGTCCATCCTTGCCAACATCATCCCTAGACGATAATCGTCTATCATTAATATCTCCAATATCATCTGGATGCTTTTCCCAATCACCAGAACCATCTCTTTTTTTCCTCATTCGCCTCTCAAGCTGGTTTTCTGGTTCAGGAGTTTGCAACTCATCCTGTGCATTCAAATCTGCCAGAAGACACAGATAAAGATGTTAGCTGGAGTCTTGACTAGCAAAGCCAAGATCATGTATATAGTATTCATAGAACATTTCATAAAACAAATTCTTCATATTCATTAAAGAAACACATCAGGTCTTCTAAAATAAGAATAGAAAAATATTTTAAGGATCAGGGAACTAGGTCACATGCCACACTCAAATCAATAGTTTTAGTTATGCACGAGTTAAAAACAATTAAAAATTATTTTCAGAAGGCACTTTATCTATGAAACATGTTATGAATAAAAACACATAAATTTTATATGGAAGTTTGTTCATTAAACCCTCTCTTCAAAAACAAAATTATGTTTCTCTAAACTCAATTCTTCTGTTCTTCGATAGCACCCATTAACAACTGAAAACTCCTAAAAGAACTGGCTCTAGGAATTTAACTCCATTTATAAGTGGCTTCATATTCCGGTGCTATAGCAACACCAATTTTATTTTTTATTTTTCGATAGGTTAATGGCAACATCATATTCAACGCCATCCAAAAATTAAGTATAACAGTCATCAGTTTTCATTCTCTTTGCAAACAAGGATGTCTTGGCCAACTGGATGTAGCCTCCAATGTATTTGTGCACAAGGTATAATTGCATTACAAAACAATTACATGCATGGTAATAATCCAACGTCCAACAGACTACTATGTTTCAAGTCATCACAGTAAATGTTATTGCTAAAACATTACGTATAATGGTTGTTATTAAGAAGGGGAAAAGGATGGATTGTGCTATGACTAACAATCAGACACTATGATCAAGTAATAAATAGGTTTATATAAGGGTTCTTTCATACTAAACATTATAGCATAAGATAGAACAGTAATTTAAGAGTTTCAGATTTTTAAAAACAAAAAGGAGTAAATAATACGAATTACGAAGCTAAAAAAGATAAATATTTTTGTGTTCCTGAAGGACACTGTCAGCAATAAATAAATTCCATAGAAGCTACACAACATAAATCCATCAGTAGATCCCTGAATTTCTACAGCACTGTAATTGAAAAGGATAAAATCACCTCACTGGAAACTCTAAAATACCAATGCTTAATATCCAGAATGTCTATAGGTAAATCCACAAGTGGTATAAAAATTACACACTCCAACTCATCCAAGAAAGAAAAAGAAATGTCACACACAGAGAGATAAATGAAAAATCAATCAACAAAAATCCTGCTGCAGTATCTCAATGCTCACTACAACCATCCATACATTCCCAAATGCGTGCTAAAGGGCTCAACAATCCACATGAAAAATAATCCCTCCATTTTATCTTGCTAGTTTTGGTTAAAAAATCCAACTTTTTAGGGGAACATTTTTTGATGCTGGTCTTTCAAATAAAAAGTTGGAAGTATCCAAACTATACTCTTGAATTTAAATTTAAATAAAACTAAATGTAAAGGGATATTTATTTCTCAAATGAAGTAAAGGGTAAATTAGGAAAGGTATTAATATTATCTTCATTGACTTTTCAAATGGAACCATACCTTTGAACATTCCAAAATAAACTAGAGAACCAACAAGAAGGGAAGGAAGACCTAAAATAATATTAGTAGTAAAAAAGAACATGTTAATTAAAGAGTAGCAAAAGGTCTGATTCTAAATAGGATGGAGGAGAGGAACTCACGCAGCCTTCCAACCCCAAGGTTTTGGGACAAGACTTTGTTGTTCTTCTTCCTCCTTTGTTACCGTTGTAAAATCCAAGGCAAAAAAGGGAGCAGAGGAAGGACCAAGAACATGTGGATGTAGAAGGGGAGAAAGGCATCCTTGCCAAAGACCTTCTTCTTATGAGTACAAGCAAAATTTCTCAAAATTCCTAAGCCTATGGCACCCATAAATTTCGCAAGCCGCAAATCAAAACAAATCAGATAATTTGACGTCCTTGCCAAAGACTTAACAAAGAATATTGACCTAGACAGAACAAAATGGCACAGGATTCGTGTAACCAATCCCCATTAGTTAGTTTAAAGCTTAATTAAGTAAAATGGATATGCAACAACAATCAAAGATTTTATTTTAGGAGTATAAGCATATTAACTACGAAGCAAGAAGTTTTTATCATTCATTTTCTTAAATCAAGCATAAACATGTCTAATGAGTTGGTAGTTCTCTAATAAAAACTGCATTTCTCTTCTTTCTTTCTTTTGGGTTACAACTGCATTTTTCAATATTACCTCCTTCATGCAAAAAGTCCCAAAAAATGCTACTCAAGCATGGGAAACTATGAAAGGACAACCAACATCCAAAAGCAGGACATATATTGTCCACGTATCAGAAAGATTCCTAGCACACTTAAAATAACTCTTGATCAACCACCCTAACATGCAGATCCTAAAACCATAATATGAAATTAAACACAACTCATATAAATCTTGCTGGTCCTTCCATTTTCCTGGTCCTTCCATTTTTTTTCCTGGTCCTTCCATTTTCTCAATTATTATCTTGAGAAAATGGAAGGACCAGGAAAAAAAAAAAAAAAAAAAACTTAACTTTAACTACATTTGGTTCATATTTTACTAATGATTAGAAAAGTAATGAACAGAAGATTATATTAACAACTTATGGTTAAAAAGAGAAAACAAAACAAAGAAATTTTAGTTTTAGTCTTGTCCATATAAATTTCTCTTCAAATCTCACATATTGTGGATAAAAACGCCCAAATCCTGACCAGCTCAAATATATTACTAACATATTTTTCTCAAACCTTTATTTCCTTTAGCCCATGACAAATCAAACCCTGGAAAATAAAAGAATTCAAAATTTTCTTCCTCTTAAATTCTAGGGTTGATGTAATCATGGTGTTCAATTAAACAATAACATGAATTTCACTAGCACAATAACAACTCTGTCAACTAATATAATGGATTAAAGACGCAATGAATATTGTGAGGTTGCATAGATATTGTTTGGAGCATATGTAACATGAACCTAAAGTGTTAAGTAAAACAATGCTTCTAACTTGAAAGGTGTGACACATCTATAGAACCTAATAAATTGCCCCTGATTGAAAGTTTTGAAGGTCCAATTGAAAACCAGAAATACTCAAAAGTTTCAATAACAATGAGCATAATGGCGAGCTTCCAAGGGTATGTAGAAGGAAGATAGCACCACAATGTACTAATATCATATTTGTAATAATATAATGAAGCTTTCAACAAATATTCTCGTATTATTTCTTTTCTAATCAGTTTCAATTCAATCATCTATTTCTGACAATCATTTTTTTTTATCAGTAATATAACTTCATTGAATATCTATTTCTGACAATCATGATATAAGTAAAGTATCCGGGCTCTGTACTAAAGAATTCCTCTATAGCTGATTAACTGTAGTCTTGTTCTACCATCAGCTTCAATTACCTCACCACTGAAATGCATAACAATTATTTTTTGTCACATTTAGGCTTTAGCAATCCAATTCTTTTCAATTTCTATGAATATCTTCAGGTTAAAATTAAAGAATACCAACAATAACATTTAACAAAAGAGAAGTAAAATATGAAACCATGTAATAACAAAAAGGAAGGAAAATAAAAAAGATATAAAACCAGCTAGATCACTAAATTTATCACTGTGAAAAGCACACAACATGAGTTATAATTCGCATCTAGGATTTATTCAGTTTGATTAAATTGTGTGATGTTACATTTTCAAATAAAATTATGGACAATTTTAATGCTCTGAAATTCATATCAGCTCCCACCCATTAAAAACAAGATCCTTAGATCTAAAAAAAAAGTTAAAACATTTCAAAAATGCTATCTAGAGAATAGTCATAATAACTGCATTGTCCTGAAGACATGATAGACAATGTTAACTTAAATTTCATGAATGTTGGCTTACGACTAATTTAGATGCCCCGCAACAGAAAAGGTCACAGCATGAATCCGGAAGCATTTAAGAAATATCATCAGACTGAAATCAAATGTAGAAAATGAATACAAAGTAGGATATCAAATTTCAAGCAAGCAAACAAATCTAACATAATTAGGCCTCACAGCTACTGAAATTGCACAAAGTCAAAAACATCCTCTAAAAAATGAGTTACCGTATCAAATTGCACTTGGGGTTCTAAAAATGGAGCAAAATCCAATGATTTTTAGGTACTGATATTCAAAAGTTCATGACTTCCCTAGTAACTCAAACAACCACACTTTTCATTTTCTAATACTATCTACCAATCTCAAAACACTCTAATATACCATAACCTACTATCAGTGCATAACAACATAATCACAATATACACACAAATGCATATTAACCAGCAAACCAATCAGTTACCTTACCAGTAATTTCAAGGGCCTTCTTCGTCTCACGCTGTTCATCATTATCAATGACCACTCTCTCACTTTTCCCTTCTTTACTCTTCTTCTCCCTTTCAGCTTCTCTACTCTCCTTTCTACCCGAATCCCGATGCTTCCCACTGCTCCTCTTTGCCTCCTCAGCCTCACCATACACTCCCAAACCCTCCTCTCTCCTCCTGCTGCCACTACTCTTCGATTCACCGGAAGCCTTCAATTCCTTCAACTCCCTAGACTCCTTCAACTCCTTTGATTCCTTCGACTCCTTGGACTTCTTCGACACCTCAGTCCGATCATCATCCCCGCCATTCCACCGATCGGTTACTACTTCATCGCCGCGCTCCTTTCGCCGCTTCGACGAGCCATGCTCTTCGGCATACTCGCCATTTCCAGAAGCGTACAAGTCCTTGGAATCCTTCACAGAATCAAGCTTCCGTTTTTCGCTCGAAGCAGATTCCTTTGAAACCCTAGCTCCAGCGCCACTCTCCTCCTTGCCCCCCTTCCGATCCTTCGTACTCAAATCTTTCTCCGAGTCCGAGTACTCCCTCGCTTCCCTCGAGCTGTGTTTGCTAGATTTGTGCCTTGAACCTCTCGGCATCACTGAAATACACTCAAAAACCCTAGTTGCAGATTCCCGAACCAAACCAAAACCGAAATCCTAACTTGCAAATCCGCGAACAAAAATTGAGTGCTCAGATCGAAAAATCGAAACCCTAGCCTCGAATCGATACTCAAAAAACGAAACCCCGATATCAGAACCCTAATCGCGAAGCTTCTCAACCAAAAAGCGAGCACTCGAATCACAAAAAAAATCAAAAACCCTAAGTGCGAAAATCTCGGAGGGAGTGAAAAAAATAAACCCTAACAGTGTACGGCGGTCGGAGAAAAGAACGGAAAAGCCACCGGAGAGAATGGATCGCCGGAAATCGGAGGAGATTTATGAAAATGGGATCGAAATGAATGAGAATTACGAGAGAGCCACGGAGAGAGAAATGTTCTTGAAGAGAAGGGGAAACAAAAAATAGGGTGTGAAGGCTTTCTGCTTTGCTTTTGTTTAGCGAGACTCGGAGAGGACTCGAGATAATTTGTGCCGGTGTGACGATATTACCCTCCGTAGTTCTGTGTTAATTACGGAGGGTGTCATTGCGGTGTTTGTTTTGTGTTGTAACAATGATATTGTTGTAACTGGCTCACGTTGCTGTATCCAATAGGGAGGTGACACGTATGTAGCAGCTTGATCAGAGTTAACCCGGTGCTCCGGTGATTACGTGGGGTAGGTGGGCCTTTGAGGTCAAATTAGAAATTACCTTATCCGTAGGTTTTGATTGGTGGGTTCCACCTTACCTGGATGGAACCAAGTCCACTTGATTTCAATCTACTAGAGAGTAGAGACAACACAGTGTGATTCAGAGTCATCATGCATGTTTCGTTTGTTGAGACTTGAGAGGAAGTACAAAGGAGAGAGAAGTAAACTCAAACACAATACCAGTACTTGCATTTTAAGATTCTTGTGCAATGGTTTAGAAGAAAGAATGAGAGAAGATGAAAATGTTGCTTTGTGTATATTTACCAAAAAGTAAATAGTAAAAGACAAAAAGGTGTGGAAAGGTAACTCCTAGCTATGCACTTCAAACCATTTTTTTTCTCCCCTATCTATTTGGGGAGATAAGAATTTGATAGGCTCCAATTGAAAATATTTGGATCCTATCATCTTTTACTAATAATCCTTAACTAAACAAGAGAGAATTGAGGGAAACAAATACAATGGGCAAAAAAATAAATAATAATATCAAGCACATTGACTAAAGGATGTTGGATTGCTTCAATCACGCTAAAAGGAGTCCCCCTTCAAAAATATCAAAAGAGAGATGTCGATAGACTATCAGTTTAAGGGTCAAAAGGGCAGCATGAACTTCACCAATGAGGGGCTCCAAGGGAAGCAACAAAGAAGAGTGGGAGGGAGATAGGGTTCAAAACCATAGATCACATGGAGTATTACAACAGATGCCATAATCATTGAGTTATCACTTGAATTTCTAATGTATGGTTTTTTTAGTATACATTTTTTTTAAGATACAAGTACAACTATAATTTTCTAAACTTTTATAAATAAAAAAAATAACAACTATAAATTTACACAACCAAATAATTAAATGTTAATAAACTCATTCAAACTCTTTTTTTGTACGACTGCTACTCAATTTAGGATATAATTGTTAATTTACTTAACCCAATGAATCTGGATCAAATCTATATTTACGTATGTCAAGTTTTAATTTATACCTCTAAGTTTACTTTATATAGAACACCCATATGCACATCACATGATTAACTCCATTAGTTGCTAATAGAAAAACAAAATGTCTAGTTTGTCACAAACTTAAAGTCCAACCAACGGTTAATTACTCAAATCAAAACTACAATTACCAAGTTGGCTCTCATGTCAAAGTCCAAACTTGATGTTAAATAAATAAAATTTAGATACAATTCTTATGTGCTAAACCCTAAGTTGTCCAATTAAATTCAACAATGCGGCTTCATTAACTAATGAACTATATGGTTGGATTTATTTGTTCTTGAGAAATATATAATTTTTTTACTGTACTAATCAATTCCAAATAGTTTCCTTCTCAAAAAAAAATTCCAAATAGTTTAATTCAATTGGGAGCTTAAGATATAACACTTAATGAATTACGCATAAATTTAGCCCTAAAAAACCAAACAATCAAATTAATAGAATTGGAAATTTATTTTGGAACAAATTATTAAAATATTAATGTATGAGGTTTGATATCACTAAAATGTAAAAGTGTACAATCTTAATCATGCTGTAAGACTACATGGATTAATATTAATATATAAATATAATTGTATATTTAAAATGGGATCATTTCCTAATAGGTTTGGATGGAAATATAGAACGATTAAATTGGTTCATTTTGATAAAACGGGGAACTAAATTGACAAAAAATAATCCTTAATAACTTCTTCTTCTTTTTTATACAAATCCCTTATAACTAATTGACCATTGACTATTAAATGGCACATTTCCATGCACAAAGTGCTTGGAGGGTCTAGGGGAGAAAGGGTTCGAACTGCGGAATTAACAACATGTTATAATTATCTCTTAAAAATTGACCATTAAAGTGAAAGTCAATGGACTAAATTGAATTTTAGCATGGTTAAGATCATATTGTTTTATCTTTCATAGTTACATAAAAAAAATTTACCCTAACAATTGCCTTGTTTGAATGGAGTGAATAGCTTAGTGGTGATCTATAATGTAAAGTTTGCCTTCAACCAAAAAAGAGTAAAAGACATAAAAATAAGAACTCTTTATAAAAATGTGCTTGTGTAATTTATTTATACTGTTATTTAAAGGGCTTCTCACACTTGGATTTCTCATTTTTTAGTTAAAAAATGTTCATAAACCCCTATGTTTAAGTAGAGATAAAACTACAGGACAATCTGATAAAAATACAACTCTAATTCCCACTAAAACATTGCCTAAAAATTAGGACCACTTTCCTTTTAATTTTCAAATTACTTTATCCACTTATAAATTAAATTTTCAAAATAAAATTATATATATCATATCTATACTACTATTCAAGAGGCTTCCCCTATTTGGACCGAATTTTTTTTTTTTTTTTTTTTTTTTGGTTCTAAAATACCCCTACAACTTAGGTTTAAGTAAGGGCAAAACTTGGTAAAAATACTTATTTAACTCCCATGTAAAACACTATCTATAAAATAGGACCATACTCTCAGTACATTCACGTTGGTTTTCAAACTCAAATTGCTTCTTCTACAGTTTTCCAATTCTCTCAATTTTGTGTTAATCTTCTTTTCACCATTATCATCATTTTTTGTATTTGCTCTGCTCAAATTTGTTCCTGCTCAATGGTATGTGTATGTCAATGTACATTGGTCTTTTCTATTTTGGTTTTCTAATTCATAAATAACTTCTTATATTTTATAAACAAATCAAATATTTGTGTAAAATAGCTCTTCCATTTCAACCTCATATTTAATTTCTTTCACATATTTCTTCCAGGAACGTGCTAATTGGAAAAGGAATGGCATTAGTGCCAAAGAGAGTGGTAATTTTGTTAATGGGCTTTTGGCAATAGTTGTCGACCACGGACTGCATCCTGCAAGCAAAGATGAAGCAAACATTGTTTGTAATCAGGTTTCCCAAATGGGTATACAACTTTGCATTGACATCCTTTTGGCTCTCTCTCTCTCCACTCCTCTTTTGGTTTGATGATGTGTATAGAGATTAGAGGTATATTCTGGCTAATATGAACTTTGTGTAGGAATCAGATGTGAGATTGCCCATTGTGATTGGGCAAATGGTAGGCCGAAACAAGGTCCCTTGCAAGGAGCAGCTCAGTAAATGAGGTATTTATTTAACTAAACTCCAAGGAACGTGCAATGGGATGCTGATTTTCAAGATTTTCGTGTGCTCTATCCTCTAACTCCAACAGACTGTTTGGACTTTGTACTTGAAGTGCAGTCAATGGCGTAAATACTTATGATGATCTCTATTTAGATGTTTCATGCCGATTGGGTTCTCTATATCACGTTTGCTTTTATGAGTTATTTGGTTTATATTTGATTTCCTTAATTTGTTATCATTATCCTTTCCATATCATTATCTTTTCTTTTCTTTTTTAATTTTTTCTTTTCTTTTATTTGGTCTGATGAGTGTTTAATATTTTCTCTAATTAATGAGTCTTTTTTAAAGAGTGGGAATGATATATATTATTGTATTTTTTTTTTGTCTATTTTTCCACTAACCACACGTTGTTTACATTGTATTTTTTTTATAAAAAAAAACCACTCTTACAGTTTCTTTCATTTCTGTTGTTTTGTTCAAAATTCAAATATGAGTTCTATTTGAACTCAAATTACTTTTTTAAAACTCAAATTGATATTTTTTTTTTAAAAAATTAATTGAATGCTGATGAGTTTAGGGGAAAAAAAAACCCTTATGCTTTTAACGTTATTTAGAGTCTGAAAGGAAAAAAAAATAATCTTTTAACTCCCACGTAAAATAGTGCCTACAAAATAAGATCACACTTTTTTAAACTCTACTTCAAATATATTTTGTTTGTATAGATATAAGTTTGTTTTTATTTGATTACAATATTATGGTAGAATTTGGGTTATATATGACTTCCTTACTTTCTTATTATTATTCTTTCCATATCATTATCTTATCTTATCTTATTTGTGGGGGTAAGAGGCCTAATTCTAGATAGTGGGCCGTGGGCCTGTCCGAGTAGACCTGGCCGTTCGTGGACAGTAAATCATGAGGACTGTACCTGGTTTGACTCCTCATTGTAGTAAAACTTGTGTGCAGGAAGAAAGGAGTGGCCCGAGGAGCACTACCTGGTCGGATGATCAGAGGGACGATCTAGGTGAATGTCCCAGCATTGATCATGTCATTTCTGGAAAACCTCCTGGTTCATGTAGGCAAAGAGGACAGGTGGCAGCAAAGAGATATTATGTGAAAGGCTGCTGCCACCGCATTTATAACCCCGCAGCTCACCTCCTCGCCGCATTAATGGGGAAAGGACATCTGAACAGTAACCTTCACCCTTTACAGTTACCATACGAAAACTTCAAGTGAAGGTTGATGGGACAAGTATCAAAGGAGAATCACCTAACTGGCACGTGAGGCAAATTGGCCTATAAATAAAGCTGAAAACAGAGAAAAAAGGGATCGAACAATCAGGAGAAAGAGGGAAGTCATTGAAGAAGAGAACAAGAAAGAAAAAGATACAATTACTCAGAACAATTGCTTAAGCTCACTCCTCAGACTAAGCCGAGAAGAACCCTGTTCCATTCCAATACTTCATGTTAGTCTGGTCATAACCATACTTGGGCCATCAACCCACTCACATTCAATCAAGTTTTCTCAGCCCACTCTCTCTCTCTACAAATTAATTCTAAGGGTACTGTACACATCATGAGCTTCAGTTTCTTCTGTCTGTAGGCCCATTTGATGATTTGTGTCCTTACATTATCTTTTTTAATCTTTTTTTTTCTTTATTTGTTCAGTTTGATGAGTGTTTAATATTTTCTCTAATTAATGAGTCTTTTTAAAGAGTGGGAATGATATATATTTTTTTCTTCTTCTTTTTTTTTTTTGCCTATTTTCCTACTAACCACACATTTTTTACATTGTATTTAAAAAAAAAAAACCACTTTCACATTTTCTTACATTTTTTTTGTTTTGTTCAAAATTCAAATATGAGTTTATTTGAACTCAAATTACTTTTTTAAAACTCAAATTGAAATTAAAAAAAAAAAATTAGTTGAACTCTGACTTAGAGTTTAGAAAAAAAAAATTTATTCTTTTAACGTGATTTAGAGTCTGAAAGTAAAAAACAAAAATTCTTTTAACTCCCACATAAAATGGTGCCTACAAAAATGGTGCAAAACTTTTGATCCAATTGATTTTTGTCTTTTTTTTTTTTTTTTTTTTGGGTAATCGGGGGGGGGGGGGGGGGGGAGGGGTGTTGTATTCATTTATTTATTGAAAGTCTCAAAAATGGATCAATTTTGTTCAGTTATATGCTTCTCTATTTTTTGGGATAAAGATTAAAAATTTGCATCCATTGTAATTTGGGATTGCTAAATTTTCCAATCACAAAAAAACCTAAGAGTGTGATGAAAAAAATTATTTCACTTAAAAATAAATCATACTCATCACACTCCTAGATTTTTTCTGATTGAAAATTTTGGTAATCCCAAATTATAATAGATGCAAAATTTTAACTTTTATCCCTAGGTTTTTTTTTTTGTTATGGGAAAATGTAGTGATCCTAAATTATAATGGATGCTCTTAATTAACCCTTACCCAAAAAATAAAAGAGCATCTGAGCACGTACCCAAAAAATAAAAGAACCTCTGAGCACGCGCGTGCTCAAAGGCTAGTTTGCATAACTATTTTATACTTCAATAATAACATTTATTTATTCCTGCCCATGACAGAACTCAACAGAGTTCCCTTATAATATGTGATAATATACCTTAGATTTGTTTTAGTGACACCTAGAGTTCATGTGATCCATTCGATTTGTTATAGTTTTATAGTCAATGCTTTAGACCACTCTAAAAATTACTCCTATAATTAATATATTATAGGCGAAAACACCATTTTGGTCTCTATATTTTGGGGTCACAGTTAATTCAGTTCCTACATTTTGGTAGCTGTCAATTTAGTCCTTATTATTTTCAACTTACAATCAATTTGGTCCCTACCTCACTAACAAAAAATGTCTATATGAGTAACGAATTACATAGTTGGCACACTTAAAACTTACGTGGCTAATAAAATAATAATAAAATATTTTAATTGCTATTAAAAAATGTCACTCAACCTCATAAATATTCATGTCAAGAAAAAAATTGAATTGCTAATTCTAAAGAAAAATATAAATGAATCAAAAAACTCAACTTAGCAATTTCCTTTTTCTTTCAGTTTCTTGGATGCCAATTTCCTTTTTCTTTCAATTTGTTAGATCCAAACACATCTAAAATCATTGTAGATGTGCTTGCTCAGATCAAACTTTTCTCAACAAGTACCCCAGCCGCCATTGTCCAACCAAACTTTTTTTTTGCTCAAATCTGCAAAATTTTCAAATCTGCAATTTTTTCAAATGTTCCAAACTCAAAGCACAAAAGTAATGAACAGCCACCCAATTCTCTCATATGTAATGGCCTAACTCAGTGACGGCACCACACGCAACTCAGGGTGTTCGTAGGAACACCCTAACCTAAAAAAAATTTCTATATAATAATTAAAAATTTTATATTTAATCTGTATTAGGAACACCCTCAATCACAAAATTAGGAACACCCTCAAATTAAAAAAAAAAATTATTTGTTCTACTTTCAAGCCAAAAAATAAAAAAGTCCAAAAAAAAAATTTGAACTAAAATCTATAAAAATATATATATATATATTTGTAACAGAGCTAAGCCCACGGCAAGACCAACAGATTATAGAGGTAGCAAACCCATGGATTCTTTAAAAAAAAAAATCAAAAGAGCAAATCACTAAATCAGACAGAAATCAAACTCACGGTCACGTCAGTCGCAGAGCAAACCAAACCCCAATACTGGCAATACAAAGCAAAAGTAAACTAAACCCCAATACAGAGCAAACCAAAAACAAACCCTAATAAGAGCAAACCAAACGCACGGTCACATCGTCGTAGCTCACAGCTCGCTCGTTGTCGCCGTAGCTCACTCGTCATCGTTCTCGCCCCTCATCGTCGTCACTCGCCCCTCATCGTAGACGGTAGATCACAAATCGCTCGGCTGCGGGCTGCTCTGCCGCTCCGGTGCTCGGTTTGGTGCTCCCAGCTCCCTCCCTCAAGGTATTTCTCTCCAACTCTCTCTCAGTCTCTCACTCTCTCTCTTTCTCACTGAAATGAAATTAATGAATGACTAAATGAGAGTCTCTCTCTCTTTATTTTTTAAGAGTCTAACTCAATAACTCTCTCTCTTTTGAACTGTGAGTCTGTGATTGGTCTTTAGCTTTATTAATATTTTGCTTTTTGCCTGTTTTTTTTAACTTTTTGAATTTGGCTTTATCTTATCCATTGGAGTTGGTCAGTGTGTGTTGGTGAGATATTGATTGTCTTTTAGTGTAATGTGTTTTGTGATTTGTGATTGTGAAATTTTCTAATTGGCAGCTGACTATTGTGATTAGGGGCATCAAGCACAAGGCTTGCGCTTGTCTGTTGAGTAGAGTGGGGGTAGATGGCACATGGGGCCGGGTAAACAATAATTAAAGCAGTGTAATGTGCTGCACATTGCACTGCTTTAATTATTGTGTTGCACATGGGATGTATAATGTGCACATGGCTGGCTCTTTTAGTGTAATGTGCACATGGGGCTAAACAATATAACAAATTAAAGCAGTATAATTAATAACAAACAAATTAAAGTAATATAGTTTATTGTTACGTTAAACAACAATAATTAAAGCAGTGTAATTAATCAATACATTATAAAAGACAAACAAATTAAATTATGTTAGGTTAAACAACAATTAATAATTTTATAATTAATAAAACAATAATATAACAAATTATAATTTATTAAAGACAAACAAATTAATGAAACAACTAAACAATAATAATTAATAATTTTATTAATATTTCAAATAAACTTATAGTTTATTGTTTATTCTTTTGCTAGAATTATTAACAAATATTTGATAAGAAAACCACATACCTAAGATTCATCTCCTATGCAAGATTCATCTTCATCTTCTAAGCGAATTTGTGTTGACTTTAACTTACAAAATCTTCCTTCAGATCCTGAGCTATAAGAAAAGATATTATCTTATCATCCTAATAATCATGATGAAACAAGAAGATATTATTTACAAAAAGGCATTTGTTAACCTGTTTTCCAACACAATGATGATTACCCTCTATCATATATTTCTGGAAAACCCTGTCGATTTAGATCCGAATGGTATGTAAATAGAAATTAGTAGGAATATAATATAGACAAGGATGCAATATTTTGTTTTTATTGCTACTTATTTGGGCAAGATGTTGGTAAGCAAAGAGGAGGTGAGACTTTTGTAACGAAGTGATTCAAACTCTGGAATCAGCTTGTGAATTCCCATGTTGGAGGAGTTAATAGTGCTCATAACCAAGCTGTCAAGAAGAGTGAAGATCTACTGAAGGAAAAGCAAAACATTCAAAGTGTTTTGGTTAAGCAATCAAATCAAGATAAAATCAAATATCGGGTTCAATTAAATACAATAGTTGATTGCATAAGATTCCTTTTATGCTGGGGATTAGCTTTTCGTGGTCACAATGAATCTCAAGGTTCAAGTGATAAAGGAAATTCCCTTGAGCTTCTACAATTTTCGGGGGATCACAATGAATCCATCAATGAAGTGTTGCAAAAAGCTCCGAAAAATTGCAAGCTTACCCACCCTGATATTCAAAGAGACATTGTGAATGCAATTACACGTGAAACATCCAAAGCTATCATCAAGGATCTTGACAATTGATTCTTTTCAATATTAGTTGATGAGTCACGTGATATCTCAGTGAAAGACCAAATGGCCCTCGTTCTTAGTTATGTGAACAAAAAAGAAATTATTATAGAGTGATTCCTTGGTATTGTACATGTAGCAAGTACTACCGCTTTGTCACTCAAATATGCTATTAAATGTTTACTTTGTGAACATAATTTGAGTTAATCGAACTTACGTGGGCAAGGTTATGACGGGACTAGTAATATGCAAGGTGATATCAATGGTTTCAAAACTTTAATTTTGAAAGAGAATAATAAGTTAGCATTTTATGTCTATTATTTTGCTCATCAACTTCAATTGACACTTGTTGCCGTTGCTAAAAATCACATTAACGCTACTGAATTTTTTTATGTGATTAGTAATTTAGTAACTGTTGTTGGAGGCTCTTGTAAGAGACGAGATGCTCTTTAAGATGCACAATTTGCCAAAATTAAAGAAGATTTAGAGAATGGTGTACGTAGAAGTGGGCAAAGTTTGAATCAAGAGACAAATCTTAAACGTCTTGGTGATACACGTTGGGGATCATATTATGGGACTATTCTCAACTTGATTTTGATGTTCTCTGCTATTGTTAATGTACTTGAGATTATTGAAGAAGATGGCATCTCCGATCAAAAAGTTGAAGCTCGATTTATTATGAGGTCAATTTTATCTTTTGAATTTGTCTTTACTCTACACTTGATGAAAAACATTTTAGGGATCACAAATGAGTTGTTAATAGCATTGCAAAAAAAAAAAAAAATTCAAGATATAGTAATTGCTATGGATCTTGCTAAAGTGTCTAAGCAACGATTGTAAGTGACGAGAGATGATAAATGGATATCTTTATTAACTGAAGTGTCTACATTTTGTACCACACATGATATTCCTATCTTGAACATGGATGAAATATTTGTAGTTAGTGGGAAGCCGCGACACAACACCCAATAAAATACAAATTTACATTATTTTCGTGTTGAGCTATTCTACACAGTTATAGATATGCAACTTTAAGAGCTAAACAACCATTTTCCAAAGGCAAATACCGATTTGCTACTTTGTATGGCTTACTTGAATCCAAGTAATTCATTTGTGGCTTTTGAAAAAGAAAAGTTGATACGTCTAGCAAAGTTTTATCCATCTGATTTTGTTAGGATAGATATCTTGGGGCACTTGACTCTCAACTTCAGAATTACATTTTTGATATGCATAACAATGACTTGTTTTTAGAGCTTCAAGGAGTTAGTGAACTTGCTAAAAAGTTAGTGAACACAAGGAAGCATGAGACTTATCCATTAGTCTATTTGCTTGTGAAGTTAGCTTTGACTATTCCTGTCGCTACCGCAACAGTAGAAAGAAGTTTTTTATCAATGAAATACATAAAGAATGAACTGCGCAATTGAATGAGAGATCAGTAGATGAATGATTGCTTGGTTGTGTATATTGAAAAAAATGTAGTTTGTAGCATTGATAATGAGACTATCATGCAACGATTTCAAAATATGAAATCTCATAGAAGACAATTGTAAATTTATGTATTTGCGTGTTTTTTTATTATTGCTGTTGTCAATATATAAAATTTTCTTTTTATTAGATTATGTAATTTATGCTTGTTGAGGAACACTCTGAAAAAAATTCCTAGAGCCGCTACTGGCCTAACTCCCCTCGCTCAGACCAAGGTCCAAACCCAGAACCTCAACCTATGAAATCAACATTGAACAATCAGCCACACTGTTGCCAATACCACTAACCGTATGATCCATCTTCATCTTTGGCCTAATCCCAAGCCCAAATTAAAGACCACATGCCTCATTTAACTATCATGATCATGATATTGGTACCAAATCCAATGGTTACCATGAGGAAGCAAGGGTTTATGGAATCAAATATATCAAGAGTAACTTGAGCAAGTTGGTTCGTGTGAAGATCCTAACCCTTCCATCTGGCAAGTTGTAGAAGGAGAAATAACCAAGAGTTTATTTATCCGAAGCACACATCTCATAGAGGTGGTTCATCATTGCTTGACTATAGGTTTGTTTCATTTCTTGACTATAGGTTTGTTTCATTTCTTATTTCGGATTTTATGTGAGTTTGGAGATCGTAAGTATTTTGGATCAATGGTTTTAATTATGTTTGGCAGCCAAGAAACTGAAAGAAAAAAAAAATTCTAAGTTGATTTTTTATTGTTTTTTTTTTAAATTAGCAATTCAATTTTTTCACCGATATTAATTTTTATGAGGTTGATGTGGCATTTTAAATAACAATTAAAATATTTTATTTGCCACATAGTGTGCCAACTGTGTAATCCGTCAACCATGTAAGCATTTTCTGTTAGTGAGTTAACGGTAGGGACCAAATTGACAGCAAGTTAAAAATAACAAGGACAAAATTGACTACTACTAAAATGTAAGGATCAAATTGACTGTGATTTCAAAATGTAGGAACCAAAATGGTGTTTTCACCTATATTATATTAGTGTTATACTCATACTATGCATGAATTAAACTTAATTAAGATCATAGGTAAACTAAACAAAGTATTTTAAGTGTCAAATTTATATTATAAAACTAGCCACTAACCTGTGCAAAGCACGGAAACCAACCTATTTGTGAAATAGACTAAAATAATTTTATAAAAAATTTAAAAAACTACAACATTATATGATTTGATATTGTATGACTTCAATTTGTGTTATAATTTGATGCAGAAACCATTGCTTGAACGTGTAATGGCTTATAAAAAGTTTGTTAGACAGTTTCAGATACTACAAAAAAATAACTCAAAAATTCAGATATTAAACTTCTGAAAGACCAAAAAATATTAAAGAATTAAATGATTCACTGCTTATAAATTATTGAAATAAAACAAAATATATATGACTAAACAATAGAGAAATATAAGAGAAAAATGAGTTACATTCAAAAGAATAATTTCAATTATTGCAAGCCTTTTTATCTTCTAAAAAACAACTAAAAAGAGTTTGATGGTTCATGTATGAAAATTACTTTTTAAAAAATACATGAAAAACCATAAATTAATTTTTTTTTTTTTAACAAAATAGAGGAGAAGAAAATAACATAAGAATAGTTCATACCTCTACTTGGCTTTAAAAAAAAATATTGGGGTTTGCTTTGCATTTATAGTATTCATAATTAACCTCACAAATTTGGAGATAAATTATCAATGTTTGAGTTTGAGTTTAAGCTAGACTTAATAGAGAGATAAAGTTTTACTCCTTGTTAAGTTTGGATTAAGCAAAAATAATTTTGTTTCCTTGTTAAGAGATAGAGATAGCATCACATACTATCGATGATCCTATCTATAAGACAAAAGAGCAAGAAAATCACCAAACCTACCCATTAGGGTGATAACACACTACAGTGACAATTTCTCTTACATCAGTCCAGTCTACAACTTGACAACCATGAATAGTCCAAATACGAACTTTTCCATCTATTGAACCACTTATGAAGTAATTATCATCAACAGGATTAAACTGAATGCAAGTCACTGCATCACAACATAACGTAAAAATCAGCAACAATAACTCCTGGCCTCCAACAAAATAAAACAATAACATTGGGATACTGCCCCAACATTTATCCAACCCTAGCTGGTTCCTTAACTAACAAAATAGATTTTAGGTTGAAACAATGAAACATCAATGAGCTCACCATAATTACTATGTGTAAACACTTTGAGTCAATGATCACATCAAACTTGCCATAGACGAATAGTATGGTCGATTGATGATGAGAGCAAATATTACATCAAAATAAACATCACATTCATGAAAATCAATAACATTTATACTTAGTCCATGATATTAAATTGGCACTCAAATAATTTACTTACATTATTCCTAGACCATGAGAGATCCAATATATCACCACTGTGCCTGCGGAACTCGTTTTGTCTTTTTAATGTTTATCAACGTTTAAGTTTGAGTTTAAGTTGTACTTGTTATAGAGATAAAGTTTCACTCATTGTTAAGTTTGGGTTAGACAAAAATAATTTTGTTTTAAAAAAATGATAATGAATAATGATGAGTTTGAGTTTAAGTTGGACTTATTAAAGAGATAGAGTTTTATTTATTGTAAAGTTTGAATTAAACAAATATAATTTAATTTAAATAAAATAATAGTTTTATTTAAATAATGTGCTTATGTGAAAAATTGTGAGAGTTTCAGAGATTTCGGTTTTATATTTATATATATATATAGATAGATAAATGAAAATTTTATTTTAAATATAAAATCTTATGTAATCAAAAACTTATTTTATGTTAATGCAAAATACACATCGTATAAATCCATCTTTTTATAATAAAATACTAATGGTTACGCGATCCTAATTTAAGTAAATTAGTTATCTTATCCGTGTTTCTAAGGGTTTTTTTTTTTATGTGTCTAATCATTTTAAATCTGAAAAAAAAAATTCTGCAATATGGATTAGAACTAGCAAGAACATAGATTTGAACCCTTAGCCCAAACGATAAAGATTATAAGTAAAAGAGAATAACAAATTCAACTTTAGAAAATCGTTCTCGGCAAATGTCCGAGGAGATCGGTTCTTATATATATTATTCCAAATGTGATTACACGTTTCGTTCTTAGTGGCAACAGTGTTTCCTTCTCGATTTCTCTCCCCTTTTCTCTCATTGCCTCCCCTACCTTTTATATTCCCTTCTTCTTTTCTCTTTTTCTCTCCCACGTGTAAGCCAAAGGGTTGGTGTTGATACTTGTCCCATCAGCACCTTTCTGAAGCTCTTAGATAGTAGCTGTAAGGCTGAAAAGCCACTGTTCTGACATCACTTCTCTATTAATGCAGCCAGGGTGTTAGTTGCAGGGTATTCAATGCGATAGTAGCAGTTTTTCCTTTATATATTTTCTAGTTCTTAGCTGTGCCATATGCTTGTAGGATACGCCCTTAGCAGTAGGACCTTCTAGTACTTCATCCTAAATAGCAAAATATACACCCTGACCTTTGCCTTACTAAGCCAAGGATCTATTTCTCCTCGAACTACCTCCTAATTCTTCATAGTCAAAGATTGGTAGTGAAGCCTACCATTTGTTTCTTCTAAACCATAGATCCGTCCTCGGACATTTGAATTTCCTCGGAAGGACTTAAGGCCTAATATATGTATTTCGGCCTCTGGCCCCTACAATAGCCCCTCAAAATTCCAATTTTTCCCTTTTATCCAAGGAGAAAAATGGAGTTTTGAATTGTAAAAGTTAAATTAACTCGTTTTCCCTTATTTTCACACGTGGGAACATGATTTCACGCGCTCTACATCTGCCACAGACGCTTCGGGTCCCGCGATGTGTCATTAATGGCTCCAAGCGGCGCCTTGTTCTTCCCATCCAACGGTGGAAAACAGATCAGACGGTGGACATTTCTCCTTCAATTTTGAGCGGGATAACTCCCACTCAATTACATATCCTATAAAAAGCTCCTGAGGAAATCATTTCTCCTTATTTTTACAAGTCTTCAAGCTCTCACGAAACTTCAAGCGCTCCACTCCTCAAAGATCTTCTAAATATTCCAACATCTTGAGCTTCTTCTTCTATTTTTTTTCTTTCTAAAAACTCGTTTCTTTCTTAAAAGTTTGAAGGCTAGTACACGTGCGTCTCCTCATAAGTTTTTGAATCTCTAAATAATGTGGTTTTTTCTTCTCGGCCTAGCTCCTCAGCCTTCAGTTATTTATCTTCATTTTTAGAAAATTTCTTTCGACTCTATAGAGTTTGCCTAGATAGGTAGGTTCAAATATCTTGTAGATTCCGACTCTGCCATGGAGGCTTTTAGGGCTAGGTATAACATTTCTCAAGGGGTAAACCTGAGGTATTGCTCCCCAGACCAAAAACACAACGATAGGGATGTAGGTGAGGTGGTCATTCCTGTGATTGCCTTCATAGAAGTGGGAATGACACTCCCCATGGGCACAGTGACTCGAGATTACCTCTTCAACCATAGGCTGTGTCCCCATCAATGTGCACCTAATCTGTTTAGAGTCTTAGGGAGCGTAGATGCTCTAAATACACGTATGAACCTAGGGCTTAGATGGCACGACGTCGCCCATATGTATGAGTGCCACTCCTTCACCGACGCGGGATACTACCTCAAATCTCGTTCTAATATTGTTAGAATGGTTTCGTGCCTTCCCAAGTCCAATAGGGGCATGAAGGACAACTACGTGATTGCGTCTAGAGAATGGCACAACGGTCTTTATTGCCCAACTCGGGAGAGAGATCCAGGTAGGATACTTAGATTCAGGTCTCTTGGCATGGAATTTAAACCCTATAACTTTATTATTTTGTATTTTTGTTCTACTCTAATAACGGACTTTACCAATCTGATTACCTTTTTTCCCTTGGGTACTTTTGCAGACAAAAGGAATGTCGCTCCTCGACTTAGCCTTGTCAACGTAGCCGAACTCAACAAGCTACTACAGTCTGAGATCTACATAAGTGCAAACGGGCAATTGCGAGCCGTCCATGAGATATTAGGCTTCCAACCCCTGTCCTCGGCATTTCAAGATGTGGGCAATGCTATCAGGGTAGGCGACCCTATAATCAATAGGATAGACGTTTCTCGGCCCAGATTCCTGGCCCTTGAAGATCTTCCTCCTGTTGAATTCCCTCCTCAACTCAATCTTCAACAAGCAGTAGTTCCAAGGGAGGAAATAGTGTCATCTCGCCTCTCCCTTGAGGTCGAGATTGACCAGTTCAGATTTGAAGAAGAAGAAGAAGAAAAAGCGCCGGGTAGGTTCTTTGAGCTTTCGGATTCTGAGGGTGACCTTGATAGATCTTCAGCAATACACCCTTCCGGGCCTGTGATAACTCGGATTGATACCAACTCTAAGGAAGAAGAGATGGCCATCATTCCTAGGAGAGGACTAAGGGAGTTAATAGCCGGGAGGGAGGGGTCATCATCGAAAGATGTCCTAAAGAACCAACCCCCTCCCAATCCTCCTTTCCCTCCTCTTCCAACCCCTCTCAGCCTTCTCCCCAACCCAAACCTTCAGAAGAAGAAAAGGAAGGGGAAGCATGTTTAAGACGGAGAAGTCTCTCCACCAAAGGGGCCAAAACAGCAAAGAGTGTCCAAGGACAGACAGAGGGAGACTTTGGTGGAGAGCAAAGGAGATTCTCTCAGGGTTGAGATGTCAAGGCAGAGCGAACCTGGGCTCCCCGGTTGGAGCTGGATGGCACTCCCATCCCATGGGACGCTTCCATCCGTAACTTACAAGGAGGGCACTCAGGTTACATGGCCGAGGCCCTAGAGCAACCTCTTCTCCTTCCAAGGGACATGGAGGCTATCAGGCTCCTTAAACAGCCTGATCTCTTCTTGTCCCTGAAGAGAGACCTGGTAATGGTAAGAAATCCACCTTACATTTAAAATTAGGCAATTGATCATACTTTTGTTTTTAATATATTTTTTTTTATATTACTACTTGTACGCAGGTCACTCAACAAGTTTTTGTGCTTGAGGAATGGGTCTGGGAAGCTCGCAATGAGGCTAAGGCCCAAGCCCAATCTCGTGCCAAGGTAGAGAGATCCCTAGAGGCCCTTAAGCACGAGAAGGCTAAGTTGGCAAAAAAGCTGACAGCTGCATATAGGGCCCGCTTGAGTGTTGAGTCCTTTTTAAAGAGTGCGGAGGCTCAAGCCGAGGAGCAATGGTAGCGGCTCCATCTGACTGAGATTGAACTGGCCACCTAAAGACAATTAGTTCTAGACCTAAAGGCAGAGTTGCAAAGAGCAAATGATGCAGCTAGGATGACCAAGGAAGCTTTCGAGGCTGCAGAGGTTGCATCCTACGAGCGTGGGGCTCAAGAGACAGAGGCTCGGCTCGCAGAGGAGGTGGCAGGAGTCTGCAAGGACTATTACGCAGAGACATGGGCGGACGCGCTTAATCATGCAAGGGTCCCTGCTGACTCCGAGTTGAGGAAGGCCGAGAATGTCTTATTTTCAGAGGACATTCGAGAAATTCCTATGATGCTTCCCCCTCCTCTTAGTGTTGAAATTGCCAAAGGGTCCGAAAAGGATAAAAGGGTTCAATCACCGGTGAAGACCAAAGACTCTGAGGACACCTTAACAATCAAGGATGTAGTTTCCAAGGCCAAAGATGCGGAGCCGAAGTCCAAGACTGGGGACTCCTAAACTAAGATAGCTGATATAAAAAAGGACTCCCACTTGGCGAAAAATTAGCTCTAGGGATTTCTTTACTTGTTTTTCATCATGTATTTTGCTTTATCATTGTATTTTCCTTTCGGTCTGTAATATAAGTTCCTTTTCATTAATGAAGAAAGTCTTTCCTTTTTACTCTTCATCTTGTGAAGTTTTGTTTTACCTTGTTACTCTTATTCCTTTGTTAGTAATTGACCAAAGTTACCAGCAATAATATGTAGTTACAACTTATACCTTAAGAAAAGCTAATAATATTATACCACAGTTTACCTAATTAAATTGACTGTGTGCCAACAATAAAAATAACTATTATATACATGTACTAAGAATTAGATCCGCTGCAAGGTATGTAGTCCGAGAGACCAGGCGTGACCAAGGTTCTGGTTAACACTTAGTAGAATATCATAGGGTGTTACTTTTCCCAAAGTATGTGGTCCGACGACCAGGCATGACTAAGGTTCTTACTTAACACTTAGTAGAACATCATAAGGTGTTAATTTTTCCAAAATATGTGATCCGAGGACCAGGCATGACTAAAGTTCTTGCTTAACACTTAGTAGAACATCATAGAGTGTTAATTTTCCCAAAGTATGTGGTTTGAGGACCAGGCATGACTAAGGTTCTTGCGTAACACTTAAAGTGACAATAGAAAGATATCAAATTTTCCAAGGTATGTGGTCTGAGGAACCAGACATGACTAGGGGTTTGTTTGACACTTAGATAGATGATACCTAAAACATAATATAACAAACTCATATATGATAAAGTATATTTTCATTAATAATAATACTTTCTCAAGTTATTTACATTCCAGAGACGTGACACAGCCTTTTCTTTTAGATCTTCCCGACAGTATGCACCTATTCCAGCCACAGATGTAATACGGTATGGTCCCTCCCAATTAGGTCCTAATTTTCCCCAGGCTGGGTTTTTTGTAGAACCGACAACTTTCCTTAACACCAAATCCCCAAGTGCCAATGGGCTTAATTTCACGTTGGCATCATACCCTTACTTAAGCTTATGTTGATAGTAGGCCAATTGTACCATGGCGTTTTCTCTTCATTCTTCAATTAAGTCCAAACTCTTTTCCAATAAGTCATCATTACTGCTCGGAGCGAAAGAGCTCGTTCTCAATGTAGGGAATCCAGTTTCTAGTGGAATAACAACCTCAGCCCCATAAGTCATTAAAAAAGGGGTTTCCCTAGTAAACCTCCAAGGTGTAGTTCGGTATGTCCACAGGACGTGTGATAGCTCCTCTATCCATCTTTCTTTAGCATTATCCAGCCTCTTCTTGAGCCCACTCACTATGACCTTATTTACAGCCTCAGTTTGCTCGTTTCCCCGTGGATAAGCTAGAGTGGAATACCTATTAATTATTCCCAGCTCACAGTAAACCTCCTGAAAGACTTGCTGTCAAATTGAAGTTCATTATCCGAGATGAGGGTGTGAAGGACTCTGAACCGAGTGACAATGTTTTTCCAAATAATTTTTTTGCATCCACATCCCTGATGTTGGCCAGCAGTTCTGCCTCAACTCATTTAGTGAAATAATCTGTGCCGACCAACAAGTATTTCTTGTTCCTTGCTACCTTGGGGAAAGGATCTACAATGTCCAAACCCCACTGAGCAAAAAGCCAAGGGCTGGACAGAGGATTAAGGATTCCTCCCGGCTGATGGATGTTTGGTGCAAAATCTTTGGCACTGATCGCACTTTTTCACATACTCTTGGGCATCTCTCTGCATGTTGGGCCACCAGTATCCTTGAGTAAGAGCCTTGTGGAATAAAGACCTTCCTCTTGTATGGCTTCCATAAATTCCTTCATGTAATTCTTCCAAGAGTATCTCAACCGCTTCAGGGTGTATGCACAGTAGATACGGGCCGAAAAAAGATCTCTTATATAGTTTTTGATCCTTGGACAGCCAAAACTGAGGAGCCTTCTTCCGTATGTTGTCCGCCTCAGACTTATTCTCAGGTAAGACATCATTTTTAAGGAATAGTTGGATAGGGTCCATCCAGGTAGGACCCACCCTAATCTGGTGAATAGAGACCACTTCTCTTCTTAACCCAAAAGGTTTAGCAAGATATTCCACAAGGATTACTCTAGGTAAACTCTATGCCGAAGAGGTTGCTAATGTTGCAAGTGAGTTCGCATGTGTATTTCTGCTTCTAGGGATTTGTAATAAATTAAAGGACTCAAATTCGGACTGTAAATGTCTAACCTGGCTCAAATATTCCTACATTCTGGGATCACTGGCTTTTAACTCCCCTCGGACTTGACCTACCATCAGTCTTGAATCCGAGAATATTTTCACTGCCTTTCCACTCATCTTTTGAACCATGATCATTTCGACTAGTAGAGTTTCATACTCAGCTTCATTGTTTGTGGCCGAGAAACCAAGTCTCAAGGATTTTTCAATTGTGATCTTCTCAGGGGAAACCAGAACTAGCCCCACACCAGATCCTTTGAGGTTCGAAGCACCATCAACATAGAGCCTCCAGGACAAAGCTTCCTGTATGGAGATTACACCAACTGAATTTCCATCCATGTTCTGCTTCCTCACTTCTTCTTCTACTAAGATTTCGGCAAATTCAGCCACCAGGTCGGCAAGGACTTGACCCTTGACAGAAGTGCGAGGCATGTACTTGATGTCAAACGCTCCCAGCATCGTCCCCTATTTTGCAATCCTTCCCGTATAATCAGCGCTTCGAAGCAGAGCTCTGAATGGGAGTTGGGTCAAGACGACAACTGTGTATGATTGGAAATAATGGGGAAGTTTACGAGTGGTATGCACCATCGCCAGAATAGCCTTCTCGAGTGGTAAGTATCGAACCTCGGTTTCTTGCAGCGACTTGCTCACATCATAAATTAGCTTTTGCACACCACTATCTACCTTTATCAACACTAGGCTCACCGCATGGGCGGCCACGGCAACATAGACACATAAGACCTCATCTGCCTTGGGTCTAGACATGATAGGTGGCCGAGAAAGATACTCCTTCAACTACTGGAAAGCCAAAACACACTCCTCGGTCCATTCGAATCCCTTCCATTTATTCAACAACTGGAAGAAAGACCTACACTTGTCTGCTAATTGAGATATGAATCGGTTTAAAGCAGCGGTCATCACCGTCAACCTCTAAACCTCCTTAGGATTCCGAGGTGGTTGCAAATTGTTGATTGCCTTAATCTGGTCTGGATTGACCTCAATTCCGTGGTGCGTGACCATGTAACCTAGAAACTTTCATGATCCAACACCAAAAAACACTTGGAAGCATTAAGTCGCAACTTATGCACTCTTAAGATTTCAAAGATGTTTCCGAGGTCATTAACGTGCTCGGTTTCCTTCTTGCTCTTGACCACCATATCATCAATGTAAATTTCGATGTTTTTTCCCAACTGTGACTCAAACATCTTTGTCATCATTCTTTGATAAGTAGACCCTGCATTTTTTAGCCCAAAAGGCATCACTTTATAATGATAGTTCTCAGTGGGAGTGACGAAAGCTATCTTTTCTTGATCCTCCAAGGCCAAAGGTATTTGGTGGTAGCCCTAGAAAGCATCCAGATTACTCATCCGGGAGTGCCTTACAGTTGCATCTACTAATTGGTCGATCCGAGGCATGGAGAAAAGGTCTTTTGGGCAAGCCTTATTCAAATCTGTGAAGTCTACACAGACCCGCCACTTTCCATTCTTCTTCTTTATAACAACGGTATTTGCCAACCACTTGGGGTAAAACACTTCTTTAATAGCCCTAGCCCGTTTAAGCTTCATCACTTCGTTCTTGACAGCCTCAGAGTGTTCTTTTGAAAAGCGCCGAGGTTGTTGCTTTTTAGGGACAACAGACGGATTGACGTGTAGGTGGTGGCATATAAAGCTCGGATCTACCCTAGGAGCTTTGTATGCATTCTAGGCAAAAACATCAATGTTCGCCTTGAGAAACTTTACCAGTTCCTCCTTGTCCTGAGGAGGCAACTGAGTTCCGACTTGAAAGAATTTCTCTGGGTCATCATTTATAACGACTTTTTCCAAATCCTCACACTTCGTCTCCTCGGCCGTACCACTAAGAGATGAGGTCTTGGTCTTTAACTGCTACAAACATTTAGCTGCTAGAGTCGAGGAATCAAACTTAGGTTGGTGCATGATAGTAGCCACCAGGCACTGTCTGGCCACAAACTGACTCCTAACCAGTTCTTCAATTCGATTTCCGGACGGGTACTTCACTTTAAGATGAAGAGTAGATGAGACGGCCCCAAGGGCATGAAGCCAGGGCCGTGCCACAATGGCAGTGTATGGAGAAAAAGCGTCCACCACTATAAAATCCACCTCCACCACCTCCGAACCGGCCTGAGCCGGTAGTCTGATTTGTCCTCTTAGAATAATAACTTTCCCGTCAAAGCCCACCAAAGGTGAATCATAGCTGGTCAAATCTTTCGGTTTCAGATTGAGCCCCTTGTACAGGTATGGACACATAATCTTTGCTCCACTACCCTGGTCCACCATTACTCTCTTCACGTCATACCCACCAATCCTAAGGGTTATCATTAGAGCGTCATCATGTGGCTGTATAGTCCCAGCCATGTCATCGTTCGAGAAACTTAACGCAAGCCGAACCTTCACCTTAGCCTTATTCGGATCATGTCCAGAATCCTTGGCAGATGACCTAATTACTGTCATTACCCTGGATGGACAAAATCCTGTTTTGCCTGGCGCGGCAAGGATAACATAAAAAATGCTTAGAAAGGGCCTTGAAGAGTTGCTGCCTTGAATCCCCGATCTCGCCTGACCTTCCTGCTCGCTAGGTTGGTTCAAGAACTGTCTCAATTTTCCATCCCGGATCAGCTGCTGCAGATGACTTCATAAGGCTCTACAGTCTTCGGTTGTATACCCCCGTTCGCGATAGTACTGGCAATGAAGACTCTGATTGTGTTTCAAGGGATCCTCACTCATTTTGTTTGGTCATCTAAAGTATAGCTCATTCTTGATTTTCTCCAGGACTTGATGCACTGGTTCTCGGAATACAGTGTTAACCACCAGGGCAGCTGTGGACTCGGAGTGCCCTCCAAAATCCCTTCACAACTGATTGTTGTTGTAACGGTCCGACCTGAATCCCTCTTCTCCTGAGGGATAACCTTACCTTTCCCCTTTCCTTGCTGCTGGTCTTTCTCAACTCTTTTATACTTATCAATCTTATCCATGAGCTGGAGTACGCTGGTAACAGGTTTCCCTGTTAGAGACCTCCTCAAGCCGTGCTCTACAAGCAAGCCGACCTTGAAAGTCCTGACAGCCATGTTGTCAAAATCACCATCTATCTCATTGAACATCTCCTAACATCTATCCGAGTATGTTTTCAAGGTTTCTCCTTCCCTTATGGACAAGGATAACAAAGAATCCAAAGGCTGAGGAACTCGACTGCATGTGATAAAATGAGACCCAAACGCCTGAGTGAGCTCTTTAAAAAAGTTGATGGAACCAGCTCCCACACTATCGAACCACCCCATCGCCACAGGTCTTAAGCTAGACGAAAATACCTTGCACATTAAGGCCCCATTCCTGGAGTGTACTGCCATTCTCTAGTTGAAATGGCTAACATGTTTGACAGGGACCATCCGGTCGTTGTAGATGGGTGAATGTGGGTTGGGTAAACCGCCAAGGAAGTTTCCCATCTTCAATTCTACTCGTAAAGGGAGACCTAGAGATTCGGTTAAGTGCCTTGCTCATAGCATGATTTCCCAAGCCCCCTCGAGGATGAATCTCTGTTTTTATGCTCACGATAGTACTCCTCATCATACGAGAAGGTTTCACTAGGAGGTGTCCTTGATCTACGCCTATAATCACCATCCCCTTCACCATCAGAAGAAAAGTAAAAAATAGAGGGACTTCACCTTCTCTGCTTATGGCGTAACTTCCTCTTTAGATGATCAATTTCCTTCTGTATAACCCTTTCTTTCTTTTCATGAGAGACGTGGCTACCACCCCGAGAATGACTCTCGCCAGTGGGTAGTATGCACACTTCCCTCCCAGTCCCTTTCACGCTCAAGACTACGAAAATGGTCTTCACGTTGGGATCCCCTGGATTCTAACTAGTTTGAACCCGAAACCACCATATTAAGAGTTAAACACACTATCACACCAGTAGTTCCCACAGACGGCGCCAATTGTAAGGACACAGATTTGAACTCTTAGCCCAAACGATGAATGGACCAGCCCAAAAGGCCAAAAACAATAAATTTATAGAGAGTAGGTTGAGAAAACTGGGTTGGAACAAGTTGGACAATGGACATAATGGATTCAGATGATAAGTAAAAGAGAATAAATAAGTTCAACTTCAGAAAATCGTTCTCGGCAAATGTCCGAGACTCTGAGGAGATCGGTTCTTATATATATTGTTCCAAATGTGATTACACGTTTCGTTCTTAGTGGCTACAGTGTTTCCTTCTCGATTTCTCTCCCCTTTTCTCTTATTGCCTCCCCTACCTTTTATACTCCATTCTTCGCTTCTCGATTTCTCTCCCCTTTTCTTTCATTGCCTCCCCTACCTTTTATACTCCATTCTTCTTTTCTCTTTTTCTCTCATATGTGCAGGCTAAATGGTTGGTGTTGATATTTGTTCCATCAGCACCTTCTTAAAACTCTTAGATAGTAGCTGTAAGGCTAAAAAGCCACTGTTCTGACATCACTTCTCCATTAATGCGGCCAGGGTGTTAGTTGCAGGGCATTCAATGCGGTGGTGGCAGCTTTTCCTTTAGATATTTTCTAGTTCCTAGCTGTGTCATATGCTTGTAGGATACGCCTTTAGCAGTAGGACCTTCTGGTACCTCATCCTAAATAGCAAAATATACACCTTGACATTTGCCTTACTAAGTCGAGGATTTATTCCTCACCAAATTACCTCCTGATTCTTCATAGTCAAAGATCGGTAGTGAAACCTACCATCTGCTTCTTCTAAACCATTGATTCGTCCTCGGACGGACCTAAGGCCTAATATATGTATTTGGGCCTCTAGCCTCTACAAAACTTTTTTATTTAGTGCAGTAATTAAAAAATGAGAATAATTAGATTATACTACATCTACATTGCTGCAGTTTAAGATGCATTAGACCCCTTTTTTTTAGTGTAGCATACGTTGTTGTAATTTAAGATGCATTAGACTTTTTTTATATAATTTTTTTCTTTTTACGTGTAGTGTAGTAATTAAAAAAATAAGAAAGTTGTTGCTTTTTTTTTTTTTTATAATACAATACGCGTAAAAAATATGGACTACATGGATAAGATAAAGAATTTGAATTATAATCAAATTAAGATTTTTATCAACTTAGAAATTATAGGAAAAGAAAAATTATATATTTTTTTAAAATCTAAAAAAATTTCTATAATACGGTGAAACCACGGCGTCTAAGCCCAACTTTTATCATATAGTATATGATATATATATATATAAATAAATGAAAATTTTATTTTAAATATAAAATTATATGTAATAGAAAACTAATTTTATGTTAATGCGAAATACACATAGTGTAAATCCATATTTTTATCAAAAATCATAAAATAATTAAAAAAAAAAACAAAATCATAAAATAATTGATAACAAATAGTGAGCCTCCTTTTAGATATCTTGAAAAGTTCATCATTAATTCTTAAAAAATTGTAAATGTACTAAGTTAGTTCTTTTGTAGCCTTCTTGTTATAATGGAGCGCCAAGTGACTTTGTCGAATTTTGCCATGTAAGCAAAAATTGCGACCTCAAGGCTAGGAACTGACTTGGTACATTTACAAATTTTTAGTACTTATATTTGTGTTAAAAAAAAAAAAACACATATGACCCTTAACTGTTTATTCCGTACTACTTTTTAGGTCTAATGATGTTATTTAACTTGTTTTGCGCCCTGCAGGCTTGAACCTCGTAGATAGGACGATCAATATGTTCACCGTTGATTTGTAGTACAATTTCAATGATTAAAACAAAGAGATAACAGATAAGGTAGATGTCGTATATGTGACAGAGCTTTATCCATTATATATACTATGATTTAAAAAAATATATTTGTGAAAAATTTAGCAATTTATTACATTTTTAAAACTTAAGTTTGTAAGACACAAATTTATTGTATAACTCGAGTTCTTTGAAAAAATAGTCTTCAAATTTGTAGTGCTATTTTTATAGAATACAAGTTACTTTTTTTTTTTTTTCATAAAACTCGAGTTACACAACAAAATACTGGCAAATCCATATATATTTTTTTAAACAGTATTACTAGCCAATTTTGGCTTGAAAGTAAGGCTAAGCCAGGACTTTTTTCCTTAAATAAGAATGGTGAGATGGCAACAATCACTGTACGATACCGGCGAAATGGCACTTGAGAGAAATTCCCTCCTATCCAACCAGAAATGAGTATTAGATATTTTGTAGGTAGTGGGCAAGCAGACGTGGAAATACGATACCAAAAACAAAAAACGGGAAAACCCATGGCGAAGCGTCTCTGCCTTCCTCCCCCACGCAACTCTCACACGTTTCCCACATCTTCCCCTCACTACCTTTTTCTATAAGTACCATTCCCTCTCTCTCTTATTTTTTCACTTCTCAGAATCTCCTTCCTCTTTCTAATTCCGGTAAGTTCCACAATTTTCACTTTAACTATTTCTCTGTCTTTCCGTTGTTTCTGTTTGGTTCCCGAGAAAACACTGGAAATGGAAAGAAACTTTTACAAACTCTTTTTTTTTTTTTCCTGCTTAACTTCTCGCTCAGCTGCGCTTAATTTAGTTGCTTCTTTTACTTGAGCTGAATGTCTCATATCATATGCGCGTGTTATTGTTATATAATTTTGGTAAGCTGAAACAACAAAACGCAGCGTTTTGGCTCTGTGTTTTTTCTCACTCGTTTGGGAGCTGAGAAAGCATAATACTCTGTTTGTAATTCTGCGATTGATTAGAGGTTGAATTTCATTTGTTGTTGTAGGCTGCCGAATGGAGCATAATTCTGTTTGTTTGCTAAGAAAATTGAGGAAAATAGTGAAGAAACAAAATAAAATTTCCACGATTCTTTTACTGCTTTTCTTTTTGTTGTTGTTGTGTGGCTTGTAGGAAATCAGAAAGTTGAGTTCAGCTGGATTAAACTATAGTACAAAAATTTAATTTAGTTGATCAATATTATCTGTGGTACCAAAACAATGAAATATATCCAAATTATTATTTGTCTCATTTACTGTTGCCTTTTACTTTTTGAGACTAGAAATGGAGCTTGAATGAAACGTTACAGAAACTTGTATGGTTATATGATCATTATTTTTAATTTGTTTTATTATTATTTTATGTTAAGAGCTCTGATCAATGGCGCTATGCGGAATTGGTTTGAGTCCGCGTGTGGAAAATGCTGAAGTGTATTTGAGTGGTAATTTGTCGACAAGACTGATCAGATGCAGTCCCATGCGTTTCATTGGGAAGCCTTCTAATTTGAATCGAAGACAATGTTGGGGGGTTCGGTGCTCATCAGCTAGAAAAGCTGTATCTTCGATGCAATCAGAAGAAAATGCTGGGACTGCGTTATTGGATAGTGTGGAGGAAGAATTGGAGCATGTTACAAGGTTCAAGATATCCAATTTTAAAATTCTTGATTGTGTTAGTGTTGGCCTCGGAGGGCGGGTATGAATATTTTTTAAAATTTGTTATTTGTTTGTCTAGTGGTTGGTGTTCTTCTTAGGATGAGTATGAAACTAATGGTGGGGCAATTTTATTGTGCTTTGCTGTAGGCTGATGAGGTAATATTTGAAGCAACTGTGAAGGATACTAATAGGTTAGTTCCTGTTTGTTTTGGCGTGTCATGTTGCAAAAGAGATTTGATCTTGATATAAGGTATTATGAAATCGCAGCCCTTTGAATAACACTAGAGTTGTGCTTCGACGCCTTACTAGTGCTCAAGCTCAGCGCAGAGGAAAAAGAGCAATAGAGGTTTGTGGATTGTTTATCGTTATTTCTGTGTTGTTCCTGAAGGTTCCAGATTTATGTAATTATTTTTACTTTTTGGATTGTTTGTTAGGTATTGAAGAAGCTAGTTCGCCGTAAACTTATGTACCATTCTTACTCAATGCAAGTCCATGGTTACATTTCTTCACCTACAAGTAGTGGTCGTGTTTCATTTACCCTGGTCCATGGGGTAGGTTCTTTCCCATGTATGATAGATTATTATACTGCCACTTACTTCATCACATGATCATGAGAGGTCTCACCAAGAGCTTTTATGGTTTGAACAAAAATGACTGAATTATCAAATAACTACTTACCAGAAAGAAAAAAAAATATATAGAACTATCAAATTTATCTGTTATAGAAAAAATAGTGAATAATTAATGCGCTTTAGACACTAACCATTTTTTATTTATAAATATTAATGCAGTATCATGGTAGTTTCTCCTTAAGACATTGGCTTCAACAATCAGATTGGCTCCCAACCCTAGAAGCTACTCTTGCATTGGATGAAGAGTGTGTCAGGAGGGTGGGTGATGACACAGTTGGAGGGCCAGCAGTTAGTCGGCAATTGCGCCTTTTTCGAATATTGATGAGGGATCTTTTGATTGGAGTATGCTTTATTTTTTGCAGTCATCAATGCATGACTATGAATTTGACAATTGGAGGATGTATAATATTTCTGTTGTTTATAAAACTCAGGTGAATTACTTGCACAGCCATGGACTTGCCCATACAGAGTTGAGGCTGGAGAATGTGCACATAAGTCCAGTGGATAGACATATTAAAGTAAGCACCAGATTTTCATGTATGCTTTCAGAATATAGTAAGTTTTTTTGGCTTTCATTATCACATCGGTGATTTTGCCCTAAATATATATGAGTTACCTTTGCACCCCCATAAGTTCATCAAGAATAATGCTATATCTGGTTTTCTACTTGATAGGAGATTTTTTGGGAGCACCATGGCAGATAATCAAAAGGGTTATTGATATAAAAATCAATTTATAATAAAACAAACGCAAGCTTATGAAATGCATGATTGGGAACATTCCAACGATGTGATAAATAAAAACTTATCATTTTTGTTGGTTAGAAGTTCTTGTGTTGCAGCAATTTATAATTGATTTACTGATTCATTTGATAGTAGTTTGTTCAGCCACAACATGTATGCTCAACTATTTCAAATATCTGATAGAATAAGCATTCACTTTGTGACTGAGAGGGATTGATGGTAGCTGATGATGAATTGAGCTTACCGATGTTGAGGGATTTAGTTTATGCAAGAGGTATTGCAATCTGGGATTACTAGGGATAGGTGGGATTCTGGTATACTTCATTCATATCAGCTAGTTCAATTTTTTTCCATTTATAGTTTACTCTTGTCTGTATATAGCTTTTAAAATTTTAGCTTTTCAGGTAGGGATTCTAGGAAATGCTGCTGACTTTTACGAGAATGGTCTGAATAGTAGCACTCTGGACAACAACCTGGATAGGCGACAAATGATGATTGCATTTGACATGAGGTATGGTGAGGAGAAAGCGAAATAAGGTGTAAATTTTTTTGTCACCAGAAGATTTTCTTGATGCTTATTTTGTTTCATACATGATGCAAAGATGTGTTGGATTCATGATGGCAAAAATGGTGTTGCGGGAACTTATGGATCCCTTTATCTTTACGAAGTTCAAATCGTTTCTCACGAAGGTATAACATGCACAATTTTCCTTTTTAAATTCAAGCCGTTAAATCATATAATCCAAGGGAGAACTAAATCTTGGGCACATGTATTGTGTATCCTGTAAAAAATCTTCACATTTCAGTAATACGAGGTCATCTGTCACATGTAGGAAGACTTCAGAATGTGTTGTGTTAAAATATTTAGTATGTAAGATGAACGATTTTGCTTGTTATATGGTTCATCACTGCAAGTTGCTCTTGTTCAACACTAAATGTAATATGTTTTTTACAAGTTGCTCTTGTTATTGTTATATTTTAATATGTATATGCATATCCGTTATTTTTTTCATCTTCCCACGGGAGAAACTGGTATCTCATGTTCCTTCTTCTGGTGTGTGTAATGAATTAGGTCCCTTGTCCCTCAACCCTCATTAGTCAATTTTTCTCTGGCCTTCACATATATGTTATAATTGGACTCTCTATCTTAAATTTGGCATCTTTTGATATGTATTTGGCCCTAATACGTGGGCTGTATCATTTTGACTCCTTATCTCAAATTTGTCCTCTATTAATTCTCTAACATTTCTTTAACATCTCTCAATGAACTAGCAAGTATTGTTCCCCCTTGCCCCCTTTTCTTTATGCTCCTTGCTTAAAGCCACATTAACCGTATTATGATTAAGTTTGAAACAAAACTCATTAGTATAATTGTTTAGCTCAAGATTCTAATAAATGAGTATAACTTTTATCATAATACTAAATTTCTCATTTACATGCTATTTCAGGGAAATGATCCTTCATGCTTGCGTGAATTTCTTCTACAGTTCCTTAGTAGGAATTCTCCATCGGGAAATTCTGGACTCCAAGTATTTGTTCCTTCAACGCAAGTTATTTCCACTTTCAATGTACCTTTCCCTTCTTCATATGAAAATCTTTTGATTTGTTGTCATTTGCAGATACTGGATAGGAATTGGGGTGCAGGTTGGAACCTTTTATCCTTATTGCTTGCAACCAAACCTTCCAAAAGAGTAAGGTATAATTGTTATATTTGGGATAAAAATATCATGTTAGGAAAGAAAACAGATTTAATTAGATGCGATGCAGTTCATATATAGTTATAGTTACATGTTAGGAAAGAAATCAGATTTTATAAAAATATCATGTACATGAATTGATGCCGTTCATATATAGTTACATTAATATCATGTACTTTTCTAAACTACATTTAATTAGATATTGCATCTTGATTGAGAGAAATGATGCCATTCATAGCAATCCTTCTGAACTGCTTTGCAGTTGTTTAGATGCTCTTAGACACCCATTTCTTTGTGGTCCAAGATGGCGGGTAGTCCCATCCATGGATATTATCAGATGGGGTCTGGGTTCTACTGCAGTACGAATTACAGAGGAATATATTTATGGCCAACCTCAGGTATACGGTTACTTTCTGAATCCAATTTCCTGATTTTTGTTCTCTTTCAAATCGTCAATACCTCCATGGTGAATAGGTTCACATTGTTGTTATTTTGTTGGTTATGTCAAAACACTTTCATCTATATATATATATATATATGTATGCATGTATGTATGCATAAAGAGAAACTATCATAAGGTTTCTACTTTGAGGGTATAAATTGTATTTTACAGAGTTCTGTTCATCAAGTTTGCTTCTAATTGCTAGTGATTTTCAATCTTTTTGTAGCACAAACCTGGCTAGAGGAATACAACCACTCAACAATTATCATGCTTTCTAGCAATTTATTCTATCTCTTGTATACTGTGCTTTTGTCATGCGGTTCACTATAAGCATGTTATAATTATTAAGATAGTTTATTTTAGGTGAAAGTCTATTTCTAAAGTTGCAAAACTTTAAAATACTACTTCAATTAAAGTTCAGCTGCCAAAACTTTCAAAAAATTTAATAAGAAATTTTATCATTTGTTTCAAAATTTGGGATGAAGGCTTGTTGTATCTACTATAATTTTTTTATTGGGCCACGCCATATGGCTTAACATAAATGTTACATGTTGTACAATCTGATTTCACCATATGATTCACTAATTGACAAAAGTTTCAAAAAGTTTAAAGTACTGCTTCAACTAAGATCTATTACCAAAAGTTTTAAGAAATTTTATTATTTATTTTAAATAATTTTAATTATTTACCATAACATTTTGTTTAGAAAACACTTGGCCTTACACTGTGCTTTTGTTTTACACATAATTTTTATTTAAACTGTGCATTGAATAGGCACACTACTAGTACATTATAAAATATTATATGCAAGGATAGTTATATGCACACTATGTTTCCATCTGTATTTGTGTTCAATTTTTTCAATTCAGACTACTAGATTTCTGGGCCTCAAATATATTTTATTAATGCAGAAGTTTGAGAATGTAGAAGTTGCACTGAACTTCTTATCTTTCATGTTTTAGCGTAGTAGGCTTGCCCACTTCATCGAGTTGATGGAAATGCTGAATCCTAACTCAAAGCCAAAGGTAATTTTCTATATTCTTCCCAAAAACGCACTCACTCTCAGCACACGTGGGGTAGGTTCTAGTTATGTCTGTTGTAGCTTTTACTAATATTGTAGCTTTTAGTAATATCATACCACTCAATAGCTATTCATTGGATCAAAATATTGAAAATACCAATGTTGGATTGTTTCTTTATAACATCCAAATAGGTAATGGTGATCTAATGCTTGATGCTTGGTAGATACCATTGCTTAATACTGTTGTGCCCCCCAAATGTAGGCCAACTTTAGTCCTTATCACCTGATGCTCTTTAAAACTGAAATTTGGTTTAGGCATCAAGCTTTCTAAGATTAATAAACATTTAATATTCCCAGGATGGAGATATGTTTCAAATCCTGATTTCTAAGCCCCTTTATAATATAACTTCATGGCTAGCAAATGTTTTCAACTTTTCATTATTATTAATTTGTTTTGTTGGTTGATCTCCACTTGCATGTTCAAAGTTTTCTGTTTGACTTCATATGAAGACATGTTTTCAACTGATTTGCTCTTATGACATAAAAAAGATGGCAGTCTCTGCACTTTAAGTGAGAAGTTTTTGTTTTTTAATATTGAAATCCATGCTTGTAAATATATGCATCCATTTTCAGCAAACTTTTAGTATGTTTCTTTGTATTGTGAAGAGCTTGTGCTCCAAGATTTTTTTTTTTTTTTTGAGAATTGTGCTCCAAGATTTGGTTGATTCAACTATCTGGTTTGTAGTCAGAGTATATACATCATTCTGATCTAGTGTGTTAGAATTGCCACATGCAAATGGTCAATTGGTGTAATAAAACCAAAACATTGTTTTTCTGTATTTGGACCATTCTCGTTCCCCTTGAATTCAACAGTCCATATCGTTGGGGAAAAGTTTGTTGTATCACATATGAATACTCAGTCGTTGGTTTAGCCTTTTGGACTCGATGCTAATTTACGCATAATTCTGAACGTGCAGAATTGGCTGGAGTTGCTGCCTGGAAAATGGCGCTTATTATACTGTACTGGGAGGCACATAGGGTTGACCCTTCGCCAGCCAAATGCTCGAGTCCTCATTGGTGACGTGCGTTTGGCTGTGTCAAGAGCATCAAAGTTAAACACCAACCTTTCATTCACTTCAGAAATTGGATTTAAAATCATGATTGGAAAGGATTGGCCCCACGACAAGACTGGTATAAGTGGTAAATTGGAAGTGAATTCATTATTCAGATTAACAGCAGGGAGACGGCTGTATCTTAAGGAAGAAAAGACCACAGGAAAGTTTACTATGGGTCCATCAAATATTCAAGGTTCTCTAGCTAGGAAATTATCAGGTAGAAAATGGAGGAAAGCAATCCCTTTTAAAGAGTTCCCATCAAGCCTTCCGGTTGCAAAACTTGCTTCGGGTGACATTGAGGTGACAATGAATCTTGGTGAGCCATTGAATCAAAATATTGACACTGCAAAAAATGCAGTTCAGGAAATCCGGACACAACTCCCACCTGAAATGTTTGATCTGTCAAAGCTTGTATGCGGAACATATGTGGACTCCAGGCTGCTAGTACTTCGTGGGGTGAATGGATCAGCCCTCCTGTTTACAAGGTCTTGTGATGATGAAAGCAATGGATTAGTGTAAATATCTGTTGTCTTATTTTATTGTTTTAATCTGTAATTATTATTCTTTACTCAATACTGAAAGAAAGGAAATAGTTGAAAGCTATCTTCAATTATCTCATCTGTCTTCTATGTTCTGCCATCAAATGTCACAATCCTTGATGTAAATGCTTTAACCCTACTAGCGGAAACCCTCAAGTGGCTTCAAGAGTTATATTGTATGTCATCTTCTTTAATGGGGGTTTGGGTTTTGACCATGATTATCCCATTTTATTGAAAGTTAACCATACCTGCGGTTCATTTTTTCTTGTGCCAAAAAGTAATGGTGATCTAATACTTGATGCTTGGGAGATACCATTGCTTAATACTGTTGTGCCCCCCAAATGTAGGCCAACTTTTGTCCTTATCACCTGATATACTAAGCAAAATAATAATCTACAGAACTCTTTATATACTTGACCATGCATAATTCAATGGGTTTTTATTTTCTCACATCCACTCTTTTAGGTCCATTTTTTCACATCCATTTTTATATTTTAAATGTGGATGTGTCATATGTGATATGTGTATGGAATAATAGATGTAAATGAGGATGAAAGAATATATAGAGCCTAATTCAACTAACTCCCTAGACTTCAGAACTTGGCAGAATTGACTCTTTAGGAAACAAAGTCCAGGATCTTCATTCTTCCATCAGTACTAGGCGTCTCAAACGCCTAGGATAAGTCCCCTAGGCATATTCAGGGAATATGGATCCTTGCTTTGATTTGGAAAAAGGAGGATCTGCACTGTCAACAACATTTGGAATAATCATCATTTGTCAAATAGAGCAATTGCCACAACTTAAACCAACAATCTCCTTAATTTGTGGCTTGCCCTTTGAATCATGATGATAATGCCATAAGGTCTGTGGCGAATGTAGTGTCCATAAAGGTTGAAAAACTTTTAAAATAGTGGGGATTATATGTGCCAAAAGATATATCATATATGTGATGTTAAATATCAATAAAAGTTAAATATAAATCTACAATGTGTACATACTAAACAAAACATTGGTGGAAAAGGATAAGAAACAAATTGAAATCACCTAGAACCCAAATGTATTGGAATTAAGGACATGTCAACTTAAATTTGCAGTTTCATATGGTGATGATAACTTCAATACACAAACAAATCCTAGTCTCCTATCCTGCCATGTCGTCTTCCTCTAGTGGTCTTGTTCGTGACCTTTGAAAACTTTCTGCGAGATTGAATTGCTCTATCAAGAGCCAGACATGCGTAAGAAACTCCCCACCTTTTCTGAGTTGTTGAGCATGATTATTTCCTCGACAAAGAGTTGCAACATAAGCTAGGTTCTCCACCCAAAACTTACTCAATATCTCCCACTTTCCATCCAGTTGACTCAGTTTATTTGCAAGTAGAACTGCTATGGGACACACAGAGTCAGTCAACAAATAAACGTCTACCCTATCGCTTGAAGCTTCATATTCTGATATCAACATTGCACAAGCATTCGCTTTAGGCAGTCTAGGGAGCTTTTTCTCTTGAAAAAAATTCTTAATGGATTCGCAAGTGTTTTCAAAACAGATTATTGCATTTCCTACTGATAATACGAAAGGACACATCACAAGAATATACATCATATAATCTGAAACATCCTTGCTCACTTCCCGGAGTAAATTATTGTGAGGTTCGTTCGCACCACTATCTGTGTAAAGGCAGAGATCTGTGGCAATGTGCCAGATGACAATCCTTTGGTAAATTTGCACATTTTGAGTTTCATCTGTTATGTAATTGTCGTACTCTTCAGAAAACCCATTGCTGTTGGAACGTAATTTTTCCCGGAATGTGTTGTACACCAAGTCCTTCAACTCAGCAGAGACCTGCTTATGAGTCCTATACAGGAGGATCTCCAGTTCTCCATTTATTTTTAGCAACATCTGATTGAAGACCAAATCTCTCAAGTTAGCAAAGGGTTTTGGGGTACCATGGCCAACCTGATCAAACTTATCTTTGAGGCACAAGCTAAGCAGATTGAGTTGAGCCATTGACTTAGACCACCTTTGTTTACTAGTCAGGTTTGCACAACAGTTTCTTATGGGAGCAAATAGCGGCTGAAGGTGTTTCATTAACTCAAAATCTGGCCAAGGCCAATCGGAGTTACTTAGTAAAATGACAGCATATATCTCTGTAAGAATAGCTCCAATTAATAATAAGTAAGTGATAATCAAATCTGTCTGTAGGGGCTTGTGCCTTTCTTTTAAAAGGAAAAGCACAAACACAAAAAGGATGGACGTAAAAGAGAAGGAACGGAAGATGAAACCCCAAGCCGTGAAAAAAAAAGGAGCCTTGGTGTAGAACACATCATAAGCATATCCAAGTTCAACCTCAATCGTCTTCCAGGCAGTTTGAGAATCAAGAAAAATGGAGCTATTGTGAAAAAGAATACGATAAGAAATGATGACCTTCTGATTCAAGAAAAGACATCTATAAATTTTAAACAGCCGAAATGCATCTTTTTGTATGTCCTCTCCAGTATAGTTGACATCACGAGATGCAAATTGCCGACGAACAACTAAATGCTTTGTAACCTTGAGTTTATCTGTGATTTTATCAAGAACTTTATGTCGCCGCCCTGGCCTCATAAAGCTCGGATCATAATTTGCTAATCGCATAACCCATGTCCTTTCGGCAAACTTGATAAACCCACGAAGAAACATCAGAATAGTAAGAAAAGACAGCCAATTGGCCTTCCAATACACGAGAAAGATGTAGAGTGCCACTCCGAATTGAACAACTAGTCCAAGCAAGTGTCTTAACCACAATTCATTGTCTTGTACTGCATAAGCTGTAATTGTGTCCCGGTCGCCAAGGTGCAGCAATAGAAACGATGCCCAGAATGCCGTGAGCTCATTTTGTGTCTGGGAATCATTGCAATCACAAGAATTTCCTTGATTATTGGAGATGACACCAAGTGCAACAGTTGCCACTGAATCAGCACTTAGGTACGAAAACCAGAGGACCATCCTGATCCAAGTTTTAGCACTATATCTTCTACGACTTCCCAAGTGAAGAAGAGATAGCTGCAAGGTGAGACTGACAAGAACCAAAACTCGTAACTCCCAATTATTCCATAATTTCCGCACACGCCCTGGGAACACTTGAATAAGCCTTCGTGTCTCCAAGAAAACCCAACTGTTAAAAACTTTTCCAGAATTTAAACGAAAACAAAATTATTATATGTTACTTGGCAAGATTAGCATATGCCTCATCATCAAGGTAATCAAATACTGAAACGGTACAAAATTTTTACTGAAATAATTAAGGTATTCTAATACGAGTGTATATAACTATGCTTCATTAAAGTTCTAATGATATCTTGTGGCAGGCGACTTGGAGAACCCTGCATACTTCTAAAAATAGCTAGGTGCTCGAAGAAAGAACAACTAACACCCACAAGCATTATTATATAACTAGTAGGAGTATTATTTCTATCTATCTATTCAGTCTGTTTGAGCTAAATTATATAATTATAAGGATTTGTCATCTCAAATATCAAATTAATAATTATGCCAAAGTGTTTGCTTACAGTCTAATTTGCTGCTTGTTTGTATGAGCTTGCTGAACTGATTGTATTATCTTTGTTAGTCTGAATAAATTTTTACTTATATATGTTCATCAAAAAATAAACTTGTTCTTCATTTAATTTTGTTCTTTATATATAGTTATATGAATTTATGCAAGCATATCCATATATTATATATACTTGAAATAATTATATTATATGTAATTTTTTGTTAACATACCTGTTAGCAGCATCCTTTGTCTTCTTGGTGCAAATCTAACTTTTTTGGACAAGAGCTTTGTGGACGAGGGTGAAGTATGAATCTTTTTTTTCCTGAATCAATGTGAATTTTGAATCGTTTGCATTGCTCAGGGATTTATTCAACTTGCAGCCGTCCTTTTTCAACTCGGTGGGGTCTTCTATACTTGCTGTCACTCATGTGATGTCAATTTGCAGCATCCTCTTTTTGATGTCAATTTGCAGCATCCTCTTTTTGAATCACAAATGATTCAGTTCGGTTCATTTGGCCTATTTTGGTCCATTAATGTCACATTTTCAGTGCAATATTGGTAGAGGTTTAATAAAATTACATTTTTCTAATGTTATTACTTATTAAAATCTTGCATTTTTTTTTTCTAATATAAGTGATACATTTACTTAGTCTTTAAGTAATTCAAAAAGTTATAGATGATGAACTGTTTGAAAAGAATACTAAAAACAAATTCCAACCATACATTACATTATTTATAAAATATCTCACATTATATAATACTAATTAAATGCATCATCTTTCCTTGCAAAATAAAATTTTTTAAATACTTTTTAAATAACAAATATAAATAGTTTAATTTTGAAAATCTAATATGTTATATAAACTATAATTTATTAAAAAATAATCACATAATTTTAAGAGAGTTTGGAAATAACACTTATAAATCTAATCTACTATTTTCAATTTTTCATTTAACAAAAAGACAAATCGTCAAAGCACATCATCATACGGATCTGCGACTAAAAACTATAAAATTCAAACACAAAGTCACGACGCAAGGCCGTACATAAAGAACATGCGTCCGAGCTTTGTTGGTACAAAATTGTATCATGTAAATGCCATTAAGCTTTTCACCAAACAGTAATCAGTAATCTTATCAATAATCATTTGTGATTAAACTAAAAATTCAAACAAAAATAAAGGGGACCTATTTTACGGTCAGCAGGCTTCAGTCATCAACTATTTACATCATAAATTACAATATTGACAATCACTGATTTTTTAGAACACATAAATTTTCCCCTGCTCTCTCCTTTTTTTCTAAAGAAAGAAACAGGGGGTGGGCTGTTTCAATGAACAAGGACACGTTATAATCCGGGAGGGGGGTGGATGTCGATCAAGAGTAATATATATTTCACAATTAGTGTTCATCAGTGTGAGTAGTCATGAAGATGCTGGGAAAAAGGATTGTTTTGTCTATAAGTAGAAGACTCAGAAACGAACAAATCACCATCAAAGAGAAGGGCGTCTTCATTAAGTTTAAATTACAATACAATCCTGCGGGAAGAGTATTTTCCTCTAAGCCGTACAAAAAATACATAACGAATTTCGCTTTTCTCAAATCAATCCCTGGCGCTGCAAATCGGTATATGTCTTCTTATTGTAAATATTACCCTCTTTGTCTTCGTATTCTTCTTCAAGATCTGGGCGCCACTTGTTCACTCCTTGACGTTCTTGTATTTTCTTCCACAGGTCTTTTGCTTCCTGCATAAAGAATGCACATGCACACTAGTTATTATCAAGAAAACAACATACCATTATTAGTGCTATTAGGAAAAATATTTCGCACGATCACATGCACTCATCAGCTCTGCACAGATTAGAAGCACGGTATTTTTGAGCTGTGATAACTTTAAAACTAGCTTTTTTTTGTGAAGATTTAGGATTCTAATCAATTTGTTTTGTTATAAAATGTTCTCCAGAAAGCATTTTCAGCATTTTTGGGTGTCTGTTTCATTGTAAAACCTTGGTCAATCTGAAAATAATTTCAGTTGATTAGGAAAACACAGTTGTAAAGGGTGTAAAATGTTTTACAGCAATTTTTTTGTTAAACATTTTACAAACTGGCACTTTCTTGTTCTACGGCAATACCACAACAAATGAACCACAATTCCATAGATGCCAATGATAAAGTTGATTTAGGATCATCATTAACAATAGAATTTAAACCACAAGCTTACAACAGGCATTCACTTTGGCCATCCTTGTCTCAGCTGGGTTTCATTTATCCCATGGTTCTTTAAAGACAACCAGATTTTCACAGACACCATTATGAGATAACAACAGTTGGAAGATGTTGAGCAGATAAACTCATGCTAATCAGTGATACAGAAAAATTCATTGGAAAAAAAAAGCTCTGCAAAAGCATACCTCAATTGATGTGATTTCATTAAAGTTCTTGGTGTTTGGAATACCAAGGCAGCGCATCCCATGTTGATGGCGCCATTCCTTGAAATGCCGTTCAAAAGCCCTACGACCCCAGTAACTGTAGTTCCCACATATCTCACACTTAAATTCCTGAAAAGAAATAAAAAGAAATCAAAAACCTAAGCCATAAAAACCCCATAAAAGATATCGCCAATAATAGACACCAGTGCCTGACTAAGCCAACAGATAACTCAAATTCCAGAGGAAAGAAGGACAAGAAACTACATATCATATTTTTATCACCATTATGCAACACACACTATGCAACACAATGCTGGTTAAAAGACATATGACATCAGTAGTAATCTCTTATTTTCCCATCTCAACAATAAAGAACAATAGTTCTTATTTCCACAAAGTTTTGCCGAAATTAAACAATAGAATCTTTCCAGTTAATTAAAGACATAATTGAAGAGCACTTTTCCTTTGTATCATCCCATGTACAAGGGTTAAGCCCTTTGGTGTTTTCTTCATGAAATTTAATTACTTCTAAAACAAAAAATACAGAGCACTGGAAGATACAGATGATATGATATACCATCTGAAAAAATTGTAACAGGAGAATAAATTTACAGTGTATCGCTTGAAAGGCTCCTACAATTAGATGGGAAAAATACCTGACCAAGACCATGCAGCTTATACAGCCAATATGGTATAGGCTTCCCATCCCAACCCATTGGCAACTTAAGGGGATTGTAAATTTGCTGGTCGTCTTCATCACTTTCAGTGTCAGCTTGGGTTTCCTCCTGCACAAATAATCAAATTTAACCATGTAACATGAGAGCCAACACAAACTAGAAGATTCAAGCTATAACAAAAGTATACTCTAACCAACTCAAAGCATATTTCTGCACGAAGCATGGAGATACAAATCTAGGTAAAACCACATTTTGATAGGAAGCAAAACTATAAAAATAATGCATTTCTGGGTCAACAATCCCTGCATTAGACACAATTTAATCTAAATGCATAGCTCAACAAGAAGGTAGAAATGTTCCCAGTTTTTATAAGGTTTTTCTTTAAATTAAAATTAGATAGTTAGAATGGGGTGGACCGTGGACAGCACAGTAGGGTGCATTTTAGGAATAGAAGCAACTTATATAGGCATAGTCTCAAGATGCTAGGTAGCATAAGTGTTTGCCCAGTCAGCCAATTAAGAGAAAAATTAGGTTCTGAAGAGGAAACTGCTCAATCTGTGATGAATTTAATATTCAAGTCTTCATGATGCTTTTCAGGAATTTCATGCCCACCTCAAGTTTTTGTTAGGCCCAAGTTGTGGACTCATTTCAATATCTTGATAGATATACAGGAGGTTTTATTTAAGAGACAAAGCTGCAGTTAAGGTTATACACATGATGAGAGCAGAATCACCTTGGGGTGGTTCAAAACTTGAAACAAAATTAATATTGTATACAGCATGGATAGGTTACCCCATCAGCAGCTCCCAAACTAATCACACAATACTGGATGCTTAACCCTTGCCGTATATTAAATGTGTTGCATTATAGACACAAGACGCCACAGAACAGACACATTAAAGGTTTTAACTAAGTCTTTTCAAAATCAGGATTTGAACTTCTACCTTAAATGCTTGGAAAGACTGAAATAAAGGTCTATTTACTCACCTCCTCACGTTCTGCTTCAATTTCCTCATATGTCAAAGCCTGCTTCTTCACAATATTGTCTCTTGTTCGTGCAATTGTCTGTGGAAGATCACAAAAGGAAAAAAAAAAATCACACATGTAGTTGTTAAAGAACTATACATTATAGTTAATATATATATATATATATATAAGAACTTTTGTATGCATGTATCTAAATGCCCCCAAACATAAAAGAGTAATTCAATTACGCACAATGGGCACAAACAAAAGGTAAGATTAGATGAGGATGGAACACAGGCTAACCTCATCCAGTAAGTCACACAATCTTTGCATTTTGGCTTCCATTAGGGCAATTTCTTTTGAATTCTCATCTTGTTGCAGAGCTGCAGCAGTCCCATTTTGTTGAAACACACGTGAACCTTTGGCAAAATGTTTCTTGTCCAACTTCTCAAGTGGTGTGTTCTGCACAATAGGTATAAGGGGGATTGAAAACTTAATCAAATTAAAAAATTGACATATGGATAAAGAAAGTTTAGAAGAAAGTGAGCTGTGTATATCATATAAAATCAGAATTCAGGAATCAAGGTCACTCCCAACCAATAAGCTATAGCTCCTCCCATTATGATGGAAGATGCAGTTGTGGGCTCAAGACCCATTGGGTGTGTGTGTATAACTTACCAATAAAAAAAAAGGTCACTCCCAACCAAACAAGACTGTGCGTGAAGATGGATTCAGAACACAAATTATCCACCCTTTAAAAAGGCTAAAGAATAATGACTACTTATTGAAACTCTAATACTTGAAAATTGAACAATATTTTATTACCTTCCAAGGCCTCTCAACTCATAAGGTTAAGCAAGCAGTCATTCTAATCCTCTAGCCAATTTCATTCAATATCATCCCTATCAGAAAGAGCATATAATTACAGGATATCTAGTAGTTCCAACATACAACTATTGCATATTCAATTTAAAGCATGTTCACCATTAACAATAACATAATTTAAAGGATAAAAAATGGTTTCCTCCCTAAACAGCAGATCCAAATTAATAGTAATCACAAAAACTAAAAGTTGGAAAAGGTGATAATAATTTTAAGAACTGACTAGTTATTTGACTAAAATTTAATTAGAAAGCATGCACAGACAATAACATACATTCACATCTTAGAATTTTTGCTAACTAACTCCTTATATCTTTTAATAGGGGGGAAAATGATTCACAATTACTTTTGTAAGGAAAAGCCTTTCTGCACGCTGCTGAACAGTGCCACCCGTCTTTAGTCCTAATGCAGCCAATGCCTGCCAGGCAACAATACAGAGATCAATTAAGGAAAATGGATCTAAAAAAGACAGCTGGAAACATGTATTTAACGTAAATACATTGAAACTTGTTAAAAGCAACAATAAATTGTTGGAAACATTTGAATTGAGGAAAGAAAAAAAAAAAAAGATTCTAACTAATTGGGGACACTTCTAATAAATTTCAATTTTCATTAAAAATTACTGAAATTGCATTGATTCATATTATCGCAATAAGCACCTCAAAAACCAGAGAAACAGATTCAGAAGCCTTAACGCATGATATTGAGAATATTTCCTTTATCCTTGAAACTTACCAACTCCATTCTGAGTGCATTTGAAAACTTCTGGCAAACATGATTAGGTAACACGTGGCAGAAAAATATGTTATGCCATGGGAGTCTGAAAGAAACTTTGACCAGATATTTGATAAGCCTCTTCAAGACACCATATTTACCACATGGAAAAAATGAATACCCTTCCATGATCATGTTTACTTTTTACTCTCAAATTTAGTAACTCAGTTAAAATTAACAACAAACACTAGTCGAAAAAAATAATAACAATAATAATAATTAACAATCAACATAAGAAGATGAGGATGTAAGAACTAAGAGCATTGATAGCAACAAGAACAACTGTGATTATAATTACAACATCAACAAATTAATTGGGTTCTTGAAAATGCTGTTCTCATCGATTTCAGCTTCCTCTACCTTTGCACCTTGTAAGTTGTAGTTCCTTATCAGGTTTTTATTAATAATCGAAACTTTAGATTTTGTTTCTTGTTGTTTTATTTTCTGAGTTGGGTCCTGTGTATTTCCCCACATCAAGAACAGAACTAATAGATCCTGAGTTTGAATCTTTGGAGCAACTTAAACATATGTTCTGGAGCAGTACAACTATAGGTGAAAAAAAAAAAAAAAAAAAAAAAAAAAAAAAGCATTATGCAACAGAAACGTTGCTGAAAATAATGATATAACTACAAAAAAAAAAAAACTCCTTACCTCCTTTAACTTTTCAGGACCCACTTCCACCAACTCTTCAACTGTGCTGTAATAATCAAGATCAATTACAGTGTGCTGAGCAGGAACATGTCCATTTTCTTGACCCATGTTCTCCCATCCTTCTATCGCATTATTTGCCCATTGGTCTTCAAATTCAGTCTCGATCTGCCACAAACCCATCATACCTTAATTTTTATTGAGGGGAAAAAAAAAAGCTACACATATAGAAGGTTCTAAATCTAAAATATTAGGGTCTACAGCATTTTGATGGAATCTCGTTCACATTCCATATATACACATTGAAGGATGAAGATGAAAATGGCATAAGTTAACTATGATAAATTGATTTTATGAATTAAAAATTACTTCCAATACATGAATTTTACACAACACTTTAAAGCCTATCATGCTATAAATTTCTATAGAATAAATCAAAGGATGAAGCCGAGGATAATATAATTTAACTATAATAAACTGGTTAGTGGTTTCTGGAACTAAATGCCTTCTGACACACATGTATCTTACATAGCACTTTTAAAGCCCACTAAATAAATTATTTCCAATATAACCAATTACAATCTAGGCCTTCCAAGTTCCAACAGTCACAAACATACCAAAGAACCTCTAATTCACACAGCTTAAAAGCAGTATTAGAAAGGAAAATACAACTCACACCCATACGGAATTAAACCCATGAATTCACAGTCCACCTCTCGTTTATGAGGCTAGGTTAAGCTACCTAGTCTAAATATTTTTACCATTAATCATATTAATTTAGCATGTGCCTAAATTAAAACTTTAAAAATGAGTCTCACTATTGTACTTATCAAAATAAAAAGGTCTCACTATTGCGTGAAAATAGATAACATGAAGTGTGTTTGTGTACCTTTGAGAATATTCTATCAAGATCTTGCAAGGGCTCTGTCCGCTGAAAAAAATATATTAGATACTCCAATAGATTCTCCATGTATTCCTTGTATTGCCTGCAGAAAATCAAAATTGCAACACATTTTCAAAGCGCGTGTAAACAGATATGAACCATCATTTTTGTAAAATATTTATGTACTTGCACATATACACATACATACATATGTGTGTGTGTGTGTGTGTAGGGATTTACTATCATTCCCACTTTCAGGTTAAGGATAGCAGCCTTCCCGTTTTTGTTTAGCCAAATATTCCCCAGTTTCTCCACATAAGGTGTGGGCATTTTTATCCCCAACTATCAAAACCACCCTCACAACTCACACTACCCCACCCAAGTCACACCATTTCTAATCAGGTCATACCATGTCTCCCTATTTGTCCCTTGTTTCCTCTCTATCTCACGATATGCAACTCGAAACTGCCCCAGGAGATCCTTAACCAGAGACTCATCCCACTTCTGCTCTCCCACTCTATGTAACTGACTAACTTCTTAAATTTACTCTCTCTCTCTCTCTCTCTCTCTCTCATATTTTCAAATGGGTACTCATTAACAGTCATAGGCATTTTGCTTTCTCTTGTTTGAAAATTTCAACTTCATCATCACCAGTGCCTACCCTGGCACCTTGGCTACAGCCACCAAGGACATTCAGTCCTTCAACTGAGTCCACTAGCCCTGATCTCCACAACAGCAAAGAGTGGATCAAGGCCGTCTCTGTGATCTGATCTCACAAGGCTGCCTATCCCTTAACTCAAAATCCTTGTGCATGAACATTCATAACCAGACTTCTCCTTGATTTTTGTGGGGAGGATGGAAAAACCCTACATAAATATAGATAAGATCAGACTGTACTTTACCTTGTTAATTTCAGTTTGTGGGGAATCTTATGCGGTTGTGAAAAAACATCTAGGTAAGTAGAGTACTCGGTAGAAGGGTCTCCAAATTTAGAATTAATGAACTGATTAAATAATTCATGCAAGTCTAGGTATCGCCCCAAAGCTTCCTGAAAATAAAAACTCAAGTTATTACAAAAAGACAACTGAACAGTGGCAAATGGTACTTCATAAAAATACAAATAAGATTATCATTATTAAATGCCATAACCTGTTTGAGTTGAACAAATAATATCTACAACCCAAAGAAAAAAAAAAGGTGCATATTCAACTTATAACACATACTTAAACTGCCCCTCCAAAAAAAAAGGGAAAAACATTGCAGTAACATTTGCTTCAATACGAAGCAGTAGACACTGACGGTGATTAATATCACAAACTATATATAGTGAGCAATATCTAAACAATTTTTTTTGGTGATGAGACTGACTTTTTTTAAATTATTTTTGGTGATGAGACAGCTCATAGCCTCATATCATAGCTTTTTTTTTTTTTTTTACAACATAGCAATAGTAAACCATTGATTTTATATGCTCCATAGCTCAATCTGGTTTTTAAAAAAAAAAGGGAATAAATTAAAATATATATATCCTTGATCAGTGAACACCACAAGAAGTTACCAACCAGTTAGCAAAAACTACAACCATTAGTCAGCAGAGTTAGGCCTGCATAGGAGGCTAACCTAAGCTCAGACCAGGTGTAATTAACCTACACAACTGAACCTTCAGATTTCAGACTGGACAAGCCAAGCATGGCTTGTAGAAATTTTACAAACTCAGGCTGGCTTGTTATTCTAGGTTGTATTGGTCCAATCTTTGGGGTTTTGAGCTAGCCTGTGGGCTACATTGGATTCAAGCTACAAAAGTAACCAATAATATGACTTACCATGAAATATTTGACCCTAAATCATCATCAGAAAACCACAATATCAAACATAAGTATAAATGTCGTCCTGTTTTGAGCCCATAACCACCATAATATTATGTCCATTAAGGCATTAACAAACCAGAATGCTAAACCCCATTCTGTTTTGTTCAATACTTTGACCAATTACAGTCCATTCTAGCCATTTCAGTGTGTTTCAGCCTATTTTGGCCAGTATAACTGTATACGCTATACGCTTTTCGGCCCCATGCAGTTTTGCATGGTTTATTTGTAATTTTATAAAATCTTAACATTTTGACAATTACCATCTTTAATATAATTCTCTTACAACTCATTTCCTACTATTTTTTCTTATCTTACTTTCATTTCATTTTGAGAATAATAATGTCCAAATGACGAAATATATAAAATGTGTTGTGTTAAAGCTCCATAAATCTTGTATATGGAAAAGTCTATTACTTTTTTTTTTCTTTTTGATATGGAAAAGTCTATTACTTTGTCACGTCAAGACCAAGTATAAAACTTTATTTTGTGTTCATGTCATATTTATATCAATAATTCAAAAACAATAAGCCAGATTGCTCCAATGCCAGCATTTTCCAGTTCAATGGATAAACCAGAATGTTTTCTAGAAAGGAATTTATAACTTTCATAGCAGACCCTACATAGCTATAAAATTAAGTTTGACATGCTTCAAATAATAATAAACATGAGACACATATATATCTAAAGAGTAAACAAGAAAAATATATATAAGTTAAATAATTGAATATTTAACTATTGGTTGCAGGGTTGGTCTTGGCAAACATGTTAGATTCAAGCTTTAGGAGCTCCAAATGAGGTCCCTACCAGAACCAGAATCTATTTCATGCTAAAAACTTAAACTCAGGCGAAACCCAGGCTTGAAAAACTCCAAGCAAAGCTCACACAGAGCCCAAGTTAAGTTGGGCTTAGGTTAGGCTAGCTTTCCCAAATTGCAAGCCCAACAAAACACTTCTTCAAATAGTTCAATATATTCTTCATATGATTGTGGTGTCAGGTTTGAATGAATGTATAAAGTTCTAAGAGACCAAAAAAATCAAAAAGAGAAGCGTAATGCATTGGTTGTCATAACCGTCATGGGACAACAGCGCACAGAACTATAATTAAACATTTGGTTAGATATGCTGTGTATAAAGAAATAAAGAGCGAAAGGCACCTCTCCGCTGAACTCAATTTGCGGTTCCTCTTTAAGTAGTCCCTCGAACTCCTCATTAGCATCAACAACACGTGCAGCTGGATGCCTTCTATGGTATTCACGAATCTGCATATATGGCAATGATTAAAACATTTTAACAAATAAGCTGTTCAACCAGTCAATTGCGAGATCACAGTTTGGGACAAGCACATAAAAATATTATCTTTCTTCGTATATACTACATGTTCTGTAATAGCTCCATACACAGTTGTTTCGACATATGTTTAGACTATAAAAAGGAGCAAGGACAAGTCGTAATCCTCCACTTGGTCCAAGGACCAAAGATAAATCTTTCTTGGTAAATACAGAGATTTAAAAATGAATAGTAGATATGAACACACTATTAATTCGAGAGTTGAGACTAAATATCCACTTCGTGCATGAAGTCATGTGAACCCTGGACGTCTCCGTTGGAAATACCAGGAGGTGCCAATTGAGCTAAAACGCCCTTGGCATTACAATTATACTGGTAATTTTGTTTTCCATTCCTCGAAATATAACGACATCGGAATACTAATTTATCAACCATAGTTTTACATTTACTTAGAAACCATTAATGAATAATATACCTCTTTCAATCTATCATAGAATGCACTAAACACGTTTGTCCCCGCCGCGGTTTGGCCTCCAAGAGCTGCAATCTCGTCTTTCCTGGCATTATCTTTATCTTCATAAATCTCAACCTGAAAACAGAGCAAACTAAGCTTAATTCCTGTTTCAGCACCGAAACACTGCACAAAATTAAACACAGATTTGCTTCCAAAAACGCTAACCGACTTTAGCTAAGCACAATACGATATAGCTAGAGCAACTATTTGATTCAAAATTTCACATTCGATTCATAGCAAGCAAAGCGAGAATTGAACAAAGATAAGGAAATAGAAAGAGAATTGAGAGAGAGAGAGAGAGAGAGAGAGAGAGAGAGAGAGAGAGTACGAGTTTATCGGTGGTGGAGATAATGGTATCGATCATGTTGCGAACGCGGTGGCTCTGAAAGAGGCGGTCCTTATTGGAAGTGGGCTCGTTCTGAAGGTCCTTCACTATGAGCCTCTCCAAACGCTCCACCTCCTCGTGAGCCGACCGAGTCACCTCCAGCAACGTCGACGACATCTTCTTCTTCTTCTTCTTCTCTCTCTCTCTCTGAACGATTAAGTTGAAATCAGAGTTAGGGTTTTTCTCTCTCTCTCTCTCTCTCTCTCTCTCTCTCCTCTCTCTGGGAGTGAACTGTGGATTTTTTTGTTATAGCTCCCAGTGCCACGTATATTTTTGTATTTGTATTATTTTGCTTTTTTGGGGGGTCAAAAGTTTTAATTTTTTTTTTTTAGTTTGGGGTTTCGCCCAAAAATGCATAATGAAATAGACACTGATCAGATTGGTTTTTTTTTTTTTTTTTTTTTTTTAAGAAAGATTGGAAATGAGTTGGTCATAAATAAATTGAGACTTTTTTTTTTTTTTGATAAATTCTATAATTGTAATAGAAGAGGAAGGATTTGAATGGTAATTGTTTATGTTTGAAACTTAAAATAAAAAAAATAAAAAAAGGGAGATATGCCTAAATTAGGAATTAATAAGTATATTATAAAACATTTTAGTCTTGTCAAAAGCCAAAAGGCTTCCCACCCACGCGGTGTTTCCATATAAACTACAAAAGAGGATAATTCAATCCTTGCCAATACATCAACACATTGATTTAGCCTCACGGCAAACATGCTCAATTTACTTACTGGAGATATTGAAAAGTTTTCAATAGGTTCCTACAATCAAACAGTAGAGATTCTATTAATAAGTTTCCATTATCATTGCTCATCAAATGAACTACACTCAGAGCATACAACTCAACAATAAGGTTGTTTAAGCCAAGATCCTTAGCGAGAATTAATCCATCCCTAAGAGCCCAAAGTTTAGCAACGAAACTATTGGTAAACCTAGGAGATCTAGTGTAGCATTTGACTTATTCACCATTATGATTTCGAGTCAGACCACCTCCTCCTGCTCTGCCAAGATTCCCCAATGTCGAGCCATTAGAGTTTAATTTGAACCACCCCTTAGGAGGCCTTTTTCACAACACAGGGACAATGGTTTTCGAAAAAGAAATCGTGGCATTCATGCCAGTCAAGAAGTATTATGCACTACTCTGTATACATTAGTAAATAAATTTTGGATCAAGAACTCCAATCCTAAAAACAAAGGAGTTCCAGTAATTGTCAATTGAGCTATTAAGGCTCTTTTTTTTTTTCTTTTTGATACCATGGATAACAAAGTTCAAGGATACAAAAGAAGCAATAATAACGAGATTGTTGGAATAATCTAGCTACAATGTACATGCATATTTTAGGCTACTAAAGCTTTATAAAAAAACATTTGATATAATGGTCCTTGGGACAGTATTAATGGTAAAGTATATACCATGTTGTTGAAGGTAATGAATATCCCTTAGCATTATTAGGGCTCTTAATTATAAAATAATTTAGTTTATTATGAGTAATTATGATTTGACTCCAGGGTAAGTGGTGGGGGGGGGGGGGGGGGGGGGTGGTGTTGTTTTGTTTATTTTGTTTAGCTAAGGTTAAACTTCAATTTGGTGGTTTTGATAGTTGGGTCCTTCTACATCGGAGAGACTTAGTATTACTGTTTTGAGAGAGCCCTAAAAAAAATATTATTATGAAGCATCCTTTAAGTGTGTAAGCACTTTGTAATATTTATCTTTATATAATGAAATTATCCCATGCTATATGTGGACCTAAACTATTGTTGAACCACATAAACATTGATTTGTTCTTTGGTTCTCTTTTTTTGTCTGTTTTTTTTTTTTTTTTTTTTTGATTGTTTGATTGTACTCTAAATTTTCACAATCAATCAATCATACATGAGAGTGCTATTATAGGAGAAATAATAAGATCCATATGGTGAACAAGTGATGTGGTCTACTATTCTACTAAAAAACTTCCACTTGTTTAAAATTATTAGTTAGACAATTTTTTTAAATTAATTACTGACTCAGCAATTTTAAATAAGTAAAAGTTTTTTAATAGAATGGTGGATAAATAACTTGGTGAGGACTCTATAATTTCTCCTATTATAGGTTGTTTGGGAGAAGAGAGGGAATAGACTTGTAGTAGGTTGCTCTACTTAAACTGATCATTTAGCATATAATATTGAGAAGTTGCTGGTAAGTGAAAGTAATTAATGCGAGGTGATGGTTTTTCCCTTTGCATGTGCTACCGTATCTCTGTTAGTATTAGGAGCTCATCTTGTTTAGGCAATCTACAATAAAATTGCCCCAAATGATATATTGGAACCTAATGTACTTAATGCACGATTGAAAGTTAATTGTATGAAATAATAATGGGTTTTGCCATTGGCCAGGTCTTGGACGCATTATCTTATTTACGACATGCATTCGATATTTTTGTAATTAAAAAAAAAAATTTAATTGTAAGATAATAGGAATAGTATTACTCATTTTATAATTTGTTTAAACAATTGCTTTCGGGAAAGTAATAAAAATAAATTATACAAGTACAAATTCCAAAACATTATATCTAGGCAAAGTATACAACATTTTATCTACTAAAATTACAAATTCCAATTCATTCAAAGGCTATTACTTTCATTACATATTCGTACGTTAGATAAAAAAATGTCTTCAAATTAGTTTTGATAAGACTATCCATTTCATACTAAGACTACCCATTTCATACCCAATACAAAAAAAAAAGAAGCCAAAATCCTTCTAAGATCATGATAAAAACACAATTTTGATAAGAGCCTAACATTACTAGAGCTGCTGAATAAATTTTACTAACAAAAATCATGCAAATAAATAATCAAAATATTTACACTAACAAAACAAAATTGTATATATTCACAATATCATGGTATATTAACTAAAGTTATGTTAAGTATCTACCAAATAAATAGGCAAAGTCTTTAACCCACACCCAATTGTAGTGATAATAAAACCCTAACCCTTACCTAAGATGTAAGTTTGTTAAGAGGGAGGAGCAACAACAGAGAGAGGCAATGTGGTGTGAGAAGTGTGAGTGTTATGGGTGAGTGAACAGTGAGGAGTGTTAGAGGCCATGAGGAGTGTTAGTGTTTCAGTTTTCTACTAAGTGATCTACGTGTGTCATCTTTATGCCAACATAAATCAAGTCTTATAAACTCGAGTTTACTTTTTCAAAACTTGAGTATATAAGGCTAGAGATCCATGTGGCATTAAAACTTCTACCTCCGCAAGTGGAACTCGCATCTTTGAGCTTCGATTTCTAAATGGAACTTGAGCCATTAAAACTCGAGATGTTTTGGATTTAGTGTTTTCCATCACTCATCACTCTATTTTCATCACCCATAAATTAAAACTGGTGGGTCCCACGGCTGTTTGGTTTGTTTTGATTTGTTTTCAGTTTTTGTTTCCATTACTCAATTGTTTGATTTTTTAGTAATGAATTATGGAAACTGAAGACAACTTTTAAGTGTTTTTGAATTATGGAAATAGAGTTATGATGATATTTTGGTAAATACACACATATTTGTGAGAGCCACAGTCAGAGAGTAGTCAAATCTGGTCTGGTCTCTTTTTTTTTTTTTTTCCCTTTCACGCTTGGTTTGGTCTTCTTTTTTCTTTTCTTTTTTTTTTCCTTTCACGCTGGATCTTGTCTTCTTTTTTTTTTTTTCTTTTTTTTTCTTTTTTTTTTTTCATCTTTTCTTTCCTTTTCACATTGGGTTTTTGGGTTTGGTTTTTTTTTTTTTTTTTTCTTTCACGTTGGGTCCATTTTTTATTTTTTATTTTATTTTATTTTTTTCCACATTGGGTTTCTGGGTTTGGGTTGTTTAAAAGAAAAAAAGAAAAAAGAAGTAAAAGTTGCACCAAGTCAATTCGTGGGTCCCACAAAAAGTAAAATTTTTTGAGTTATCAAAATTGGAAACAAGTGCTAAATATGCCACTTTAGGAAGTTGTGATATTTTCAATGATAAGTGATGAGTTATAGAATGATCAGTGATGAAAATTGAGTGAGGAGTGATAAGAGATGGTTTTTTAAAAACCAACCAACGCCTTAGGCCTCGCTTGGAAGGAGGGAATGAAATGGAATGGAAAGAAATGAAAAGAATAATTTTAGAATATTCTTCCATTCCCTCGTTTGGGAGTTTTAATGGAGGGAATGGAAAGTCCATTCCATTGTTTGAGAGTTCAAGTAGGAAGGAATGGAATTGGTAAGAAGAAACATTCATTCCTCTCTATTCCCTTAAAATCTCAAATTTTCATTCCTCCCGAAATTGGGAGGAATGGGAAGGAATAAAATTAGATTTAATAATTTTTTTACTAAAACTCCAAAAATACCTCTATATATTCAACCTTTTATTTTAAAATAGGGGTCATATAGTAATATTGTCATAAAATAATTACATTTCATTCTCTCCATGTTACTCTTAAACAAGATTACTTACATTCTATTCATTTTCATTCCTTCATTTTAAAACATCTAATCAAAGTTACTTAATTTCATTCTATTTCATTTTTTTCCCTTACTTAAATACATTCTTTTTTATTCCATTTCTTTCCATTCCCTTATGTAATTCCATTCCATTTAAGAGCATTCTCATTAAGAAGGGCAAATGCTATAAATGCTAAAATTTAGCATACTAAATGCTATAAATACTAAAAAACACACTCCATCAATACTCTCAAATCTTATTTATTTTGCAATCCAGCTACAGTGGACTACTATTTCTAGCAGCCCACTATAGCAAGATTGTAAAAAAAAAAAAAAAAAAAAAAAACTTGTTTAATAAAACACGCTTCCCTCTTTCGCGCCTATCTCCTCTTCGTGCCTATTTTCTTTGGTTTTCCTTGTTCTTTCCGCGCCTATCTACTTCGTTTTTCCCTCTCTCTTTTTTTCTTCTAGTTCTCTATTTCTCCCAAGTCTACGCCTCAGATTCCTCTCTTTTTTTTTTTTTTTTTCTTTTTTTCTAGTTCTCTATTTCTCCCAAGCCTACGCCTCAGACTCCTCTCTTCTTCTTCTTTTTCTTCGTTCTCCCTTAACCCAAGCCACTCTTCCGCTCTTCCCATCCCTCAACCCACGCTGCCAATTCATCTCTGCTTCACTACTCCCGTTAACCGAACCACCATCACAAACACAGCCTCTGCTCTTCTTCCTTTGAGTGAACCCATACCGAACCCACTTTTCTCTCCCTAACCAAACCCAAAAACCCAATCTTGATACCCATATTCTCATCTCAAAACCGAAGATTCAAGGGAGGGGCTCCATGGGGCAGGCTTCCATTTAGGTTTTGTTTTGGGTTAGGGATTTTGTGGGTCTTGTATTTGCTGCTCAATTCTTCCCGATCTAATCTTAGAGCTAAAGCTTTAGCCAAATTTCGCACTCCAAAACCACCGTTGACCAGCGCACAGCCCCAATTTGAGCTTTGGAGGACAAATCCTCAGCTCATCTCTAATTCTCTCTTGTCAAGTACACCTTTTTTTTTTTTTTTTGGTTTCTAATTCTGTTCCTATAATTTTATCTAATTCAGTTCTTTTTTTGCAGTAGAACCAAAACACCAGAGCAATACCAGCAATCTTGCTTCACTCCTCAGGATAACAGCATTGAACGTGAAGCACAGGTTTGTGTTTGCTGAAATTCCTCCTTCAAATTCTAGTATCATCTTTAGAGTTTTATATGTTGAACAGATTTTAGACAGATTTGCATTTTTCTCTACACACATAAAATTAAACTTTGCTTAACATATAAACCATAATAGGATTTGTTGCGATCCTTATTTTCCATTCATTTTCATTTCCTTGGTTGTTGAGAACTAATATTTACTCTAGTTGTAATTATTTACAATTTGGGTTTGTTTCCTAGATTGAGCTTATGAAAATTCTATCAAACATCTTTTCAGAATAGACAACTGAGTTAAGGCATATGGAACTTATGGTAGGCTGAAGTTGAAAGAGTGTGTATTTAACAATTAAGATTTTATATTGGACAAGTGTACTAACTGCCTGACCTTGTGTGAAAGTTATTCAGTGTATTCACATTATATATCATATCATGATGCACATATATGATTACTACAAAAATTGTTTACCTGTATTGCCTGTAGTTTTGTCTCTCAAATGATGTTTTAGTACTTTTGCCTCATGCCTCAAGTTTTGTAAGGTTGTTTAGACCCCTTAAACCCAAACAAATTAACCTAGTTATTTAGTCAAGCGATTAACTTAGGTAAATTATTCAGATCTAGGTTAACACAAATATATCATATCATGCAAAGGTGCGGAATAATAAAGAACACATGATATGATGACCCAGGAAAACCAAACCGGTAAAAAACCTGGGGAGGATTTAACCTAGTTATCCTCAAGGTAAAACGAATTCACTATGAAAGAATCGAAATTTACACAATAGAGACTTAGACCACTAACATCCTATTGCTACCTGCCTGTAGGAAACTTGCTACCTGCCTGTAGGAAACTTGCTACCTGCCTGTAGGAAACTTACTACCATGACCACGTGACAGCTCCGAGACCACGGACTCCTTCTTTCCTTGAATTCTCAGCAAAGCACAAGCACACCTGCTTGTATATCTTGAAACTCTTTTGTTCTGCAACTGTATGATTTACCAATCTCTTGACATAAATCTAGAGTTTGGAAACCCTAAGTATATGTGAAGGTAAACACCTCTAGATCTAACAATTAGATTCACAAACACAGCATTCAGAACTCTAAAAACGTGGCTAGGCCTGTTCAAGCATTCACCGACGCCGACAAAACCGCCCGAAACCGCACAGATCCAACTCGTTGAAAGCTCCGTCGAAGGTTCCCGGCGAGATGATCGGTAGGCTTTTTCCGTTACCGAAGTCGGCCGGTGCGATGGTCGGCAGCAAGATCTGCAAACCGAAGAAAACCGAACCGAACCAATATATATATAACTTATATATATATATATATATATATATATAATCATTCATCAGTTTTAAAATAAAAGAAATTGAGAGGGAGAGAGATGAACCAATTTGGCATGTCTGAAGCTGAGAGAGCTGAGAACAGTGAGAAGCAACGGAAGAAGAAGGAAAAATAAGAATTAGAACAACGCCGTTTTATTAATTTTTTTTTAATCTGATTCAAAACGACGCCATTTTGGAACTATTTTAAAATTTTCCTATCAGGTCCAAAACGGCATCATTTTAGTGTCAGAATTAAAAAAAAAAGAACGCAAACTTGGGTAAGGTTTAAGGCACACACGTGACACGTTAACCTAACGTGTCACGTGTGTGCAGTGTGAACGGAATGCCAAGTTCGCCAACTGTGATTTTTTTTTCTTTTTAGGCTGAAGGCTGTAGCTTGTAGTTACTTTGTAGAAATGTGTGTCAATAGGTCTAAAGCATTGAATTGTCTTGTCTAGTTAATCTCCTATAGTCCCACTTGCATTTTTTTGGAAAAAAATATATTAAAAAAAATGTTGTAACCGTATATGAGACTATGAGTTAGTGTGTTTTCAGACTTTCAGTCATCCCACTTGCATTTTTTTGAAAAAAAATATATTAAAAAAATTTTAAAAAAAATGTTATAACCGTATATGGGTAAGTGTGTTTTCAGTCATCCCATAGTCCGTCAGTCCCACTTGCATTTTTTGAAAATAAAAAAATAAAAAAAATGTCTGTCACTGTTTAGTCGTACAAGATTTTTTTTTTCTTCTTTTGATCTCAGCCACACACTTTTTTCCTCTTTTGATCTTAGTCACACACATTTTTTCGCCTCTGCTCAGTTGTTCTCATTAGTCATTTCTTCTCTTCAATCTTTACTCTTTAGCCTTTAGACTTTTGCTCCTCTCAAATCTCAACTCTCAGACTCTCTCTTCTCACCTCTCAGTCTCAAAACTCAGACTTAGTCATCACTAAATATTTCCTTCGTTTCTCTTCCAATTTCCAAAAGCTAATCCCTTCCCGCTGATCAAATATTAGTTTTTCCCTCTCAATTTCAGGCTCTCACAGTCTCACCTAACCATTTTTTTTTCTTTTTTTTTTTGCTCAATCAGCTACATAAATTACATAATGTTTCCCTCTCAATCTCAGATTTTCAGACTCTCACCAACCATTTTTCTCTTCTCTTTTGCACTCAGCCACATAATTTTTTTTCCATACTCTAATCCCACCAAACAAACAGTAATTTTTCCCTCTCAAATTCTCAATCTTAGGCTCCGACCTAACCTTCTCCTATTTAAGAACACAAGCCTTCAGTCTTACTCTCAAGACTCATATCTATTCTCAGCCTCACTCTCTCACAAAGAAAGACATTCCTCTCAAAGTCTCACGAAATTCCTAATACATAAGACAATCAATCTACTTTTCATCTCCGTTCTCCACCGTGGCTCTGCCATTATGTAGTTCTGTCTTTGGTAACCCCAACCCCTACTTTGTTTTAGTTTTATTTTATGGTCAATAAATGTTTGTTGTTGATTCTTTTTTTTTTTTTGTTCTTTTCTTGTAATTTCAGGGGTAATTTAAAAGATTCAGCTTCAGCCTAGTAAAGGAATACATCTCAAAAGCTTAAATAGTTCCTGGGTATTTTCTCATACTATTTATATTTGTTTTGAGTTCACAATTTTTTATTTTTTATTTTTTGTTTGATTTTCTTTTAAGGATTATTTTTTTATTTTGTTGTCAGTTCACCATGTTGTGTAAAACTTTCATGTTTGTGCTTGATTTTGCTTTTTCGTTTTAGTGTTTTTTTTTTTTTAAGTTTACTCATGCTGTTTGCTGTTTGGTTTTCTTTTTATGTTTAAAGACTGTAAATTTATTTTTTGATCATCCTATTGATTAATCGTGCTATTGTAATTTTAGTTATATATATAAATATATAATATTTCTTTTTAAGGTTCACTCATGTTGTTTGTTGTTTGATTTTGTTTCTAGGGTTCAAAGATTGTAAATTTATTTGTTAATTTATTTGTTGATCATTCTATTGATTGATTATACTGTTGTGATTTTAGTTTAATATATCATGATAATATGTTGTGAATTTAGCATTGAGAAAGCTGCCCATATAGTTTTTGTTTCCTAATATTTTATTCAAGTCAGTGTATGACTGTGTGTTTAAGTTAAAGGTTGCTTGCATAATTTATTTGTTGTTGATTCCTTAATTGCATAATTTATTTGTTGTTGATTCCTTAATTACTATGTATATGTGAATGTGATTGTTATTTATATTGATGTAATTAGATCATGGCTGCTTGTGCTTCTTCTTCCATCCCCTCTACTGAGCCTACTCCTAGTGCATGTGTTGAGACTAATCAACCAAATACACAATCTCCCATTCCACCATCAGGTGTTGCACCCCCTCAGACACAAACAGAAACTCAACAAGCTACTATTAGGGTGCGTTCGTTTGGAAGGAAAATAGGAAGGATGGAAAATAGAGGATGGAAAATAGGGTGGAAAATATTGTTTTCCACTGTTCGTTTGGGGAAGGAAAATAGGGAGGATGGAAAACTCGAGAGAAAGTTTTCTCTCCGGGCCCACTTTTTTTTTCCTTCCAAATCGGAAGGAAAATATGGAGAGAAAAGTTCTATTGTAGCACTTTTACAAAAATACCCTCTTTCTACCTATTTTTTTCAACGTTTTTTTTTCTTCTTTTTTTTCTTTTTCTTTTTCTTTTTCTTTCAACGTTGACCTGAAAGTTTTTTTTTTTTTTTTTTCAACGTTAACAGCAATATTGTTAACGTTGCTCACTGAACAACGTGAACAACGTGAACAACGTTAACAATGTTAACATTGTTAACATTGTAACAACATTTTTTCTTTCAAAGGTTTTTTTTTTTTTTTACTAAATAACGTTGTTCACTAAACAACGTTGGTCTTTTTTTTTTTTTTTCTTCAACGTTTTTTTTTTTTTTTCAATGTGACTTGATCTAATTTTTACATTATAATAACATAAATTTATATATATGATGTGATAAATTTTATATTATTTAATGATTAAAAATAAATCTATTTGTTACATATTATGTAACAAGGGTATAGTAGTCAATTTATATAAATTACATTTTCCATCCTTTCCTTTTTCTCTCCAACCGAACACAAAAGTTTTCCATCCTCCCACTTTTCCACTCTCCCAACCGAACACACAAGAGGGAGAACTAAATATTTTCCATCCTTCCACTTTTCCATCCTTCCACAATTTTCCATCCTCTCACTTTTCCACTCCTCCAACCGAACGGACCCTTAATGGTGGCAAAGAACCTTCTAAGATATGGGACCATTTCTCTAAAATGGAGGGATGTGACCCCCTTTACCCTAAATCCCAATGCAACTATTGTAAAAAGAGTTATAATTGTCACCCAAAAAGAAATGGAACCTCTGCCATGTGGTCTCATATAAAATCTGGTTGTAAGAAGTACCCCTATAGGCGTGATAAAGGCCAAACCACTTTAAGTTACCAAAGTAAAAAAAAAAAGGGAGAGAGAGGGTGGTAATGAGCTAGTGTTAAGGAAGTTTAGTGTGGAAAGACTAAGGATGACCTTGGCTAGGATGATAATTGTTGATGAACTACCTTTTAGGTTTGTTGAGCATGGCGGATTTGTTGATTTTATGGCAGAGGTAGAGCCTAGGTTTGAAGTTCCCTCTCGGGTTACTGTTGCAAGGGATTGTTTTAGACTTTACATTAGGAAGAAGGAGAGTTTGAAAAAGGTTTTAATGGCTGGTCAAAGGGTGTGTTTGACAACTGATACTTGGACTTCAATCCAAAACCTTAATTACCTTTGTTTGACTGCATATTATATTGATGTTGATTGGGTTTATCATAAAAAGATTTTGAATTTTTGCCTAGTACCTGATCATAAGGGTGAGACCATTGGTAGGCTGGTTGAGTCTTGTTTGCTTCAGTGGGGGATTGATCATATTTTTACAATTACTGTTGATAATGCAAGTTCAAATGATGTGGCCATAGAATATCTTAGGAGGAAAACAAAGGATAGGGTGGGTAGCCTCTTGGGTTGTGAGTTTCTTCACATGCATTGTTGTACCCATATTTTGAATTTGATTGTGCAAGATGGGCTAAAGGACCTTAATGAGTCAATTGTTAAGGTTCGTAATGTAGTAAGGTATGTGAAATCCTCTCCTAATAGATTTGAGAAGTTTAAGGCATGTGCTGAAAAAGAAAAAATTCAAAGCAAAAGTTTGTTGTGCCTTGATGTGTCTACTAGGTGGAATTCAACTTACTTAATGTTAGAAAGTGCACTAAAGTTTGTGGTTGCATTTGAAATGATGGAGGAAGATGATGGGCATTTTCTTCGTTATTTTGAGGATCCATCTAGCGGTCCCCCTAGGTTTTTAGATTGGGAAAATGTAAGACTTCTTACAAAGTTTCTTGGTATGTTCTATGAGGCAACTTTAAGATTTTCTGGTTCCTTGTTTGTGACTACTAATATATATTTCCATGAGCTTATTAGTCTTCAAGACTAGTTAAATCAATTGTGTAATGGTAGGGGTGATCCTTTGTTAAAGGGTATGGCACAAAGAATGAAATTGAAGTATGATAAGTATTGGGGAAGTGTTGATAGGATAAATCTGATGTTGTTTGTGGCTGTAGTGGTTGATCCTAGATATAAATTGAAATATGTGAGGTTTTGGTTTAAGCAATGGTATGACAAGGAGAAGGCTGATGAGTTAGGATTGAGAGTTAGGGAAGCTTTGAATAGATTGTATAAGCACTATAGTGGAGCAATGGGGACCCCATGTAGAGCTAGTGCTTGTGGGACTAGTGAGTTTGGTAGTAGTGATGTTGCTGCCATGTCCTCCATGCTAAGTGGCTTTGGTAGTACAAAAGAGAGGATGAAGAGGTACAATAACATTTACAAACAGCACTTAGCAGATGAGGATAGTGTAGAATGCAAATCTGAATTGGACCGATACTTGTTAGAAGCTAGTGTAGATCCGGAGACGGAAGGCTTTGATATTCTTGATTGGTGGAGAGTGAATTCTTCAAGATATAGGATCCTTTCTCAAGTTGCCCGTGATGTTTTGGCAATTCCCATTTCTACCGTTGCATTAGAATCTGCATTTAGTATAGGAGGTCGTGTCTTGGATCCTTTCCGTAGCTCATTGTCTCCCAATACTGTTGAAGCTTTGATTTGTACACAAAATTGGTTGAGATCCAAAGATTCAACTGAACCAATTGACCTACGAGAGGCAATGGATGAAGTGGAAAATTATGAACTTGAATCAGGTAATGTGATTATGTTCTTTTCTTAGTTTTTTTTCTTTTTTTTTTCTTTTCTGCTTTTGTTATTTATAAATTCTCTTATTTGTTTGTTATTTATTTATTTGTGAGTTATTATTTATATACCATTTATTTTTTTCCCCCCTTTTAGAGCTTGCACCAAAACCCACTGTGGGTGCAGATTTTGTTCTAGACTGATTTGGATGGTGGGGTTGTTTTTTGGAGTTAGCTACCTAAAGTAACTTAAAATTTTTATGTAATTTGCTTATGTTTGTTGGCTGCTGTTTGTAATGGTGTTAATTGTCATCTATTGCTTTTTACTTTCTACTTATCATTGTTTTTTGGGGATTGACATTGTAGGGATAGAGTTTTTTGTATATGATGACTTGGAGTTGGAGTTGTTGGCTGGCTGATTGCCGAAATTTTTTGTGGTTGAATTGCTAGCTTAATCGTGGAGGACCAAATTAAGAGTGTTTAGGTGCTTGGGCTGCTGCTAGTTGCTGACTTGATACTTCTTTGCTGCTCTCTAGTTTATTTTTTTTTACTAGATGCACACATGACAACACAACACTAAACAAACAAATTATTAGTCTTAGTAGACTAGACTGTCTCCGTTTTTTGTGGAAACTATGTAGTTGTGTATATTTTGGTCCAACATCTATTATGTATATTTGTATAGTGCTTCTTAAGCACTACTTGACTATTTTGTAGTGCTGCACTACTACTCCTCCTTGGGGCTGTGCTACTGCATATATTTGATGTGATACTATGATAAAAATATTAATGTTAATGTTGCTGCTGTACTGAAATTATCTTATTATGGTTGAGACTTGATAATCTATAATTGTGTGTTTGATTTGGAATGTTGTGACAGGTTTAGATTTATTAATATGTGTTAATGTATTTAATAAGTACATGTTTAATTTGACAGGTTTATAATTGAGATTTGATACTCTATAATTGTGCATTTGAGATTTGGTGTTGTCTTCTTGTGGTTGGAACTTAATAAAGAAATAAATACATGTTTAATTTGACAGGTTTATAGTTGAGACTTGATAAAGAAAGACTTAGTTAAAAAGAAGTTATTATGCTCAAAATGCTATCTTTTAAAGGTCTAAAAGCCCAAAGCCTAGAATAGGAATTTTTAAAAATCCAACTCATATAACCGAATGAACCACACCGAGCCGCTAAGAATAACCACACCTTGTATAGACCGGTTTTTATCTTCCAAAAGTAAGGTGTGGTTAAGCATCGGGTGAAACCGCACCCTATAGGTGTGGTGCAAAATACATCTCCAAAATCGACCGAACCGAACCGTGTACACCCCTAAACGTGGCTAGGGTTTTCTCTTATATACTTAGGGCAAAACATAAAACCCTATACATTAAATGGGCTAGGGCTGAGTTGGAAAATTCTGCAGAAAAACAATCTGCACGACTTTCGATCGGTCGAGTCTAATTCTCGATCGATCAAGCCAGGCAGAACTGCACAGTGAATTCTGCAGTAACTCGATTCCAACTTTACATAAAAAGTCATACTTTGAGCAAGTCTAAAAACAAGACTAAAGATTGTTTTGATCATGGTTTGCCAACATTACAAATTGAAGTTCTAATACATTAGTTCCTAATTTCTTAGAACCTAACAAGTTCAAGTACATCATGTTTGAATTCAGTGGCATATATACTTATACACATGATGTTTATAAAAAATTTTAAAAGGTTATTGAGAAGCAGGGCATTGTACCTTTAGACATCTAGCTTCATTTCCTTGGTTGTTGAGAACTAATATCTCTAGTTGTAGTTATTTACTCTTTTTATTAGTTCTAATTTTATATTGAACTTCAGTTGAGTGGACATTATCTACTTATGGACTCACAATGATACATGCCGCTTTACACTGGTGTCATAGAAAGGCAAATTGATATTAACTCTCCTTTGTTGAGTGTATCCCAAAATAACCTAATTTCTTCCTCTGAAGTTGAGATCACCACCTCTAATAAACTGCCGAGACGGGGTACCAACTTTAGTGTAGAGGAGGATAATACTCTTGTTTCGGCATGGCTCGATACTAGTATTGATGCTGTGCATGGTAATGAGCTGAAACAAGAAAGATTTTGGGCAAAAATTTGGCAATATTTCTGCCTATGCAACCCATCTGGCGGCACACGTACTGCTGGCTCCCTACAAAGTCGTTGGGGAATGATTAATAGGGAAACAAGTAGATTTTGTGGGTTCATAGCTGCACTTGAAGCAACCCCTCATAGTGGTACAACTGAACAGGACAAGGTATAATTATAATGCAATAGTTTCAAAATAGATATTCACCAATAGTTTGAAGATACTAATTATTTGCATTTTCTTTTGATTTTTTTAGATTGAAAATGCAAAGGTTATGTATAAAGAAAAAGCCAAAAAATACTTTCCATTTGAACATTGTTGAAATTTGTTGAAGCACCAACCAAAATGGAGCATGCCTAAGGAATGCTCGAGAGTAGTGCTACCTCCAACTCAAGATTCAATATCTATTGCCGATGGGGATGACGTATCCTTCGTTGATAGCACTACCAACTTCGAGAGACCAATAGGTAGGAAGGCCGAAAAGGCCAATCGAAAGAAAAAGGCTAGTGGGAAAGAAGTTAGAGAATACATGGCAAAGAAAATGAAAGTTATTGAGGACTTACAAGAACAAAGAAAAGAGAGTCTCCGCATCAAAGCGGAAAGGGTTCGATTGGAAGAGTTGAGGGATAAGGAAAGAATTCGTTTGGAAGAGTTGAGAGATAGAGATAGAGATAGCGTTCGATTTGAGGAGAAAAGAATTCAAATGGAGGAGAAAAGACTTAGAATTGAAAAAGAAAAGTTTCGTATCAAAAGTTTGATAGAGGATGAGAGAATTATGAGCTTGGACACAAGTGGCATGTTCGGAGCACTAAAACTTTTTTATGAACAACCCCAAGAGGGAATCCTTGCAAGACAAGTGTCAAGTAAATAGTTTGGTAGTTGAAAGTTGAAACATGTAAATGATGTCTTGGATGGATGTATTTTGGTAGTAGTTAGATCAACCTTGTTATGTTAGAAAAATGGTTGATGTATTTTGTAGTAATTCGATCAACCTTGTTATGTTAGAAAAATGGTTGATGTATTTTGTTGAAGCCTAGATCAACTTTGTTATGTTAGAAAATGGTTGATGTATTTTGTTATTTTATATTATATATAAAAAAGGAATGTATTAGATCATTGTGTTCTTTGATATTTACTTGCTTTGTGTGTGAGAGCTATGTTATATGAATGTGAATGATATTGAGATTTTGGTGTCATTTAAATAATAGGATCTGCTGGTTGTGTATAAGGGTGTCATGTGTCTCTTGTTACATTATTTCAGAGTAATTATAAAAGGAAATGCTGCCAGCTAGCTGGTTGTTCTTTTGCCTTCTCTAGGAGTTTGTTAATGTCATATTTTTTGGTGGTTATATTCCATCTTATTCAGATATGTTGCAACAAATAATTGTGACATTAAATCTAGTGTAATAGGTCATTTCAGCTAGCTACAATTCTAGTTTATTAGGATGAAATTAGTCATTTCAGCACTTACCATGAATATGATGTAGCTGTGCTTGATGAAATTATCAGTGGTATGGATATGGAGTTTTATTTTCTGATATCTGCTGTGACAAATCATGTAACATTATGCTTTGCAATGAGAGATTAGCTTTCTTTCCTAGTCATGATGACATTTGCCTAAAACACATAAGCCAAGTTCCTAAACTGTTGGGGTTCATTTGAAAAGTACACATTATTGAATTAATTTGTTGCCATATGTGCTGTGGTTTAAACTTATAAACATTTTATTTGCCAACTACAAAGTTGAATAAAAAGTTGTTTAAGACTTGAATTGACTTACCACTCTTTCTCCATCAAGATGTTATGACCGTCCTTGAAGAAATTGATTTGTAACTAATTCTTTAGAAGCAAAGTCAACTTCTTTGAAGAGAATAGTTGCTATGTGTTGATAAGTCTACAGATTTTCTATTTTATATTTCAATCTCCTGAAGAGAAGCTTAAACTACAATATTATTGCTTTTGAATGTTTCCATCTCTAAAAATAAAATTAAAAAGAAACCCTTACTTGGTATTGTGAGCTAAACACCCACATTGAAATTAGAATCAAAGTTTGGACAGTCTGGACATGGTATTATGTATTGTTATCCTTTAATTAATGTCAATTTGACTGTTAGAGATTGTAAATGACCAATAGCTCTTCATTTGCTCTTCAATGATTATTTCAATGATTTGCCCTTCACTTGCTCTTCATTTGTTGTCTTGAAGATAGTATTCATGGGTAGCTCTTTGTTTCACAAATTGCTTCTTGATGACTTCGATGAGGATGAAATAATCGAAGAAGTTGTCATGGATTTAATGTCACGAAAACGTCGTTCCTATATTAGACGTAACCATTTAGCAGGCCATGAAAGGCTTTACCTTGACTATTTTGCCAACTCGCCAATTTATCCAGAGAAAGTATTTCGAAGGAGATTTCGGATGAGCCGTTCTCTTTTTCTCAATATTATTTCAAAGGTAGAAGCTCATGATCCATACTTTGTCCAAAAAAGAAATGGTAGCAAAAAGCTTGGGTTATCTTCCTTTTAAAAGATCACTGCTGCACTCAGGATGCTTGCGTATGGAGTAACAGGAGATTTTATGGATAAGAATGTGCAGATTGGAGAAAGCACTGCCTTGCAGAGTTTGGAAAAATTTGTTACTGCTGTGGTTGATATTTTCTCTGAGGAATATTTGAGGAAGCCAAATAATGAAGATATTGCTAGATTGTTAGCCCATGGCAAAAGGCGTGGATTTCTAGGTATGTTAGGTTCAATTGATTGCATGCATTGGAAATAGAAAAATTGTCCATGTGCATGGAAAGGTCAATATTGTGGTCATATTCGTGAGCCGACTATTATTTTGGAAGCAGTGGCATCATATGATCTTTGGATATGGCATGCATTTTTTGGGTTACCTGGATCAAATAATAATATTAATGTATTAGAACGGTCACCTATATTTTCTAAGCTAGCACAAGGACGTACTCTTTCAGTTAATTACTCAATTAATGGTAATAACTACAACATGAGATATTACCTTGCTGATGGAATATATCCAAAGTAGACAACATTTGTGAAGACAATTTCAGTTCCACAAGAAGAAAAAAAAAATTATTTGCAAAAGCCCAAGAGGCGTATAGGAAGAATGTTGAGCGTGCATTTGGAGTATTACATGCACGATTCGCAATTGTTCGTGAACCTGCACGATTTTTCTATCCTGAAATGCTCCAAAAAATCATGAAAGCGTGCATAATTCTCCATAATATGATTGTTGAAGATGAGAGAGATGAAAATGAAGCGGTAGACTTCGATTATGAACAAATTGATGAATTGAATAATCCTCCTATACAAGTGTCACGTGAGCATGCCCTTCTTTGAGATTAGTGACTTTTGAGTTGGTTCCCTTTCCTTGTGATGTACATCTTAGATGAAATGAAGGCAATGTACTTTTGAGGAGCTGCCCTTCTTTGGCATAGTAATCTTTAGCTTATTATGAACTATGTTATATACATTTCTTAGCAAAAGTGATTACTGTAGCTTAAGGTTATTCCTCTTTAGTATACCATAAATAAGTTGGAGCTTGGTTGAAATTCCAATACCAGTTTGTGCATATTGTCAAAGAATTTTTGGGCACTCATGGATATGTGTGAGGTCGGCAATGTCAGTAAAGTTGGGAGGGATGCACCTTTGCCTAGTTCAATTTTGTTACAACTGCTATCCATCGGTTTACTGCTCTGTTCAATGGTCATAGGGGGTAGCAATATTGAAGGTGGATGTAAGTCTCCATGACAGTGTGCAATGTTAGCTTTGTGATCTGTAGAGAAAATATGATAGATTGGCCGATTTGCTAGAAAATGCCTAGGGCTAATGATACAACTATTATTTATTTGGAACAGCTAAGATTTGACCCAAAAAAAGCTTCAGGTAGCAGAACTGGAACTTATCATTTAAAAAAAAAAAAAAAAGCAAAACATGGTGGTAGTTGTTGCTGGGTACAAAACCGTGGTAGTTAATGTTAGTTATTTGAAAGCATAAAGAAAGAATATTTAAATAAAGTTGTAAAAAAAAATAAAACATGTTTAATAAATTATAAAATAGTATAATAAAATTAATAAAGTAAATTTTTTAAATAGTAAATGCTAAAATATCTAGCATACCCTTAGTTTGCAATATCTGTTATAATACTGTTTCCACTGTAACGCTAGCCTGCAAATTACCTCAGAGTACTGCCTACCCACTCGTTTATAGTCGGGATTTGTTTTTACCAAAAAAAAAAAAAAAATAGTCGGGATTTGCTGTGACATCCACTATGGCAATACAATAAACAGAGCCAATAATCAATGGCCACATAAACCAAATTAAGCAAAAAGAAGTCACGTGCAAATCACATGATACTCAATTATGACGCGTCAATCAACGATTGGCTTTCACAGCCCAAAGCACGGTCTTCAACTCTATACGCGCAACACCTAATAAATACTCAGGTCCATATTCTCTATGCGCTTTCTCTGTACTTGAAAAAGCCATTGAAGAAGCAAAGAGAGCTTTGATTTTCCATCAATGTGGAAGTTCAAGGAGTCTATGTTGGGAAATGATGATGACGAGGGATCAAGAGAGGGCTTCTTGGGTGAAGACTCAGATGGGTTTTTTTCTCTCTCTCCTATGCAGGTACTGTTTGAATCTATATGAATTCACACAATTTTTAATTTCAAGCACTTGGGTTTTTGTTAATTTTCGGTTTTATAAAACTATACTCGTTCTGGGTTTTGATTTTGCAGAGAGTTTATGCTTTTGCCGCGTTTTTTGTCGCTGGTCTAGCTTGTATGATCCTGGTACAAGCATTTGTTCACTCTTTTTTATTTATTTATTGTTTTTTTTAATAAGAAATTGTTGAATAAATGTGTGTATATGCAATGTTGTGTGCAGAATTTAATTGGGTATTATGAATTTTTTTAATACTATGAGTAATACGCATTGGAATGTAGGATGGTGTTGAGTTAGTGTTTTTTATTTGTGGCCTTAAACAGGAGTGAATGGCAAGAGAGGATTCTTATAGCTGGCCCCCAAAGTAGTTGGGGTTAAGTTTTGTTTGAGTTTTATTGCTTTTTTTAAAGCAATAATTGGCAGTGGTCTTAGGTTGTCAAAGCTAGGAAAGTAATTTTGATTTGCTAATCAAGTGGACAGAGTGATGTAATGGAAGTTAATTAATGATTACAAGGCCCTTATACTGGTGGCAAGGTTGGTTGCGACTTGCGAACTTCTTGTAGCGGTGGGCATTGGAAAAATCATGTAGTGATATAAGAATATTCATGGATACAAGTTGGTGATTTGTGATCATTTTTTCGCCATCTGAGGTTAATGATTTTTCATAATTTTTTTGATAAGTAAGAAAAAAGATTTTATTAATAGAACTCAAAAAAGACGCACTACCCAAGTATGCTGCAAGTATACATGAGATAAACCACAAAGTCATCTGAAACTGAACAAGTGAAGAAACTTGAGCATATTAGAAAAAGAATGACCGCTCAAGGCTGGCTGTCATCCAATCATACATAGAACTTAAGAGGATTGTTTTCAGCTCTAGAATGGATAGCCCATTCCCTTCAAACATACAAGCATTTCCTTCTCTCTAAATAATCCACTCCACGCTATGCACAAGGGAATCACATTCCAAATATTAGCATTTCACTGTCATCAAAATCACTCCTTACAACAATTTGATAGATCCGAAAACTTTTAAATTTGAGTTGTATGATGGTTTTCATACATTGATATGTTAAATTTGTGCCCATTAAAGTTCTAATTTGTTTTGAAAAAGGTAGACAAATACTAAAAAAACATTAGTAGAAGTTGTAAAAACATGTCAATTAAGATAGACACGAAGAGTATGACTTTAGATAGAATAGAATGATGGTAAAGAACACATGTGGTTGACCATGATTAGTCTATTGAGGATCCATAGCCAACCCCAAAATTTTGGAATTAAGGCTTTATAGTTGTTGGTCCGCATTTTGCAATAGAGAACTTTCTTAATTTAGGAAGATTGCAGGAAATTTATAGCCCAGTCACTAAGTGTCAACATATAAATGTAACTGTTTTACCCTTACAATATATTCTTATCACTCTGCTTCTTTTGCAGTCTCTTATTGTTTTTGCCAAACCCATCAAATTTGCCGTACTGTTCACATTTGGCAACCTGTTGGCAGTTGGAAGGTAGGTTAACTGATAATGGATTCAAGCAATGAGTTTTTAATATTATGTACTTGGTAATCAAATTGGGCAGACTATAAAGACCAAGATATCCTTTGATGGTTTACTTGCCATTTTTTTTTAAATTTCCCTTTCTCTTTTCAAGAAAATGGATCGACAGTTTTTTACTTTTGGATATTTTTGTTGAGAAGAATAACTTTTATACTTTTATTGGGGGGGGGGGGGTGGTGGGGGGAGTGACCAACTTCCTTGATCTAGAATTCATCACATTGGAACTTGTTTTCACCTATTGTTGTCCTATGGCAAAGCTTGGGTTCTGATTAATGAAAATCAAATTAACCAGATTCTCTGACATATTTGTGTCTGTCCATGTCCAAAATTATCCACCTATCAAGGCTGCTATTATGATTTGCAGGGATGAACTTCAATTGGTTTACATGTGTATATTAGTATTAAGTTTCGGTATTGATATACATAGCAACAACTTTCTAAAATTGTTGTTGGTTCACTTTAATTGTCCTTCCTTTGGTTTCATTTTTCCTAAGGTTTTTAATACTCTAAAATTGTGGTCCTGTTTGGCAGCACAGCCTTCCTCCTTGGACCTGTCCAACAAATGAGGATGATGTTTGATTCTGCTCGTGTCTATGCAACTGCTATTTACCTTGGATGCGTTGTTTTAGCTCTCATTTGTGCTCTCTGGGTAAGTTTGCGATGTTGATCCTATGAAAATGTAATTGAGGACTGTTAATTGAAATCTGCAGGCTTTAAAAGTTGATGGATCAGGGATTCTCAATAATCTTGGTAACATGAGGGATATTCCTTTGTTAAGATGGTACCAATCTTCAGGAGCAAATGAGTCCTCACAGGATAATTTTTTTCAGAATTATTCTCACCTTTCCTATTTTTAACTTATGAGATGAGATAGGAAAGACTGGGTATTCTTATTTGAATTGACTCCTATAGTGTGATATCTGATGATGTGCCCTGACCATTTTCCTTAAGCTGGTGACTCTTTTTGCACATTTTTACCGGCAATCTCAACTTTGTTGAATATGAAACCTTGATTGTTTGGTTTTTCAAACACTCATTAGAGTGCTGAAACGGGTTGAAATTTTGAAATGACAAGTTTTGGAACAAACTGGTGAAATATTTAACCCTACTTTTCATTGCATTCATGTCATCATGGCCTCCCTGCCTCATGCCCTTGCTTTGTGCAGCGCAAGAATTTCCATCATGTATCATTAATATTTTCCCTGCTTTTCAAATTTTTTTTTTTTGATAAGTAACGTAAGGATATTATTAATAATAGAAAAAGTGCCAAGCCGAGTACATTGGGGATGTACTATGGGGGCACAAATCAGGTAACCAAAGTACAACGATCAAGAAAAATAGAAAAAGAAGAACAATAAAAATGAGAAAAGACCACACTCCATTCAAAGAGAGTGTGCAAGAAAAAAGACTTAAGCTTTAGCAAGGAACGTTCACAACCCTCAAAGCTTCTAGCATTCTTTTCACGCCAAATGCACCAAATCAAGCAATGAGGCACTAATCTTCAAACATCAATGTGACGATGTCGCACAAACTTTCCTTGCCAAGCTTCAAATTTATTGAGATGCTGGAAAGGGTCTAATTCTTAGAAAGCCTCAGGTTCTGACTTAAAAGGTGATATTACAAGACCCTAAGTTCTTTGCAACAAATGTGCCATGCCCTTCCCCGGTCTGTGTTCATGCTGCATCTTATTAAAAAATACTCAAAGAAGTCTTAAGCTTGCAAAACACTTCGCCATTATTTTCATGTTCATGATATGTGATTTATTAAGGTACAAGAAGTGATTATTCCTTCTCACTTTTTCTTTTCATCTTGCAGATCCACAACAAGATTTTAACAATAATTGCAATCATAAGTGAGTTATGCGCCTTTATTTGGTGAGTTTTTCTTTCACAATCACCTATCTCTACCTTAGTCTTGTGCCCAAGGAGAGGGAGATCAGCACTTTCCTCTCTACCTTAGTTCACTTGTTAACAGTCTTCATAATTTGTGTTTTATATTTTACATGCACTATAACCAATTCTCTAGCAAGATCTTTAATCTAGCTTCACTACTCTTGACTTTGTAAGACCTAGCTAACTTTTCATGATGGTTTTGGTAGACACTGAGCATATTAGTGATGAGCTGTTTCAGGTACAGTCTGAGTTATATTCCTTTTGCTCGGAGAATGGTCTCTGGATTGATGATGCGTTTATGCGACACTGAGCTTTAGAAGTTGAAGTTGATCTTCTGAGAGAGTTGAAATTTTGGGATGCGAAATTTTTCTTTGCTCTGTTATTATTAATGTTTGAGTGAGTTACCTGCAAAAAAAAAAAAAAAAAGGAAAAAAAAAAAAAAGGAAAAAAAGAAGAAGAGGTTTTGAAATGCCACGACCGGATTTAGGTTGGTCTTTTTAGGGCTGTGATTGTTGTAGGAAAAGATAATTGTACATTTCTTAGCTGCTGCTTCCCATTCCCTTTGTTGTATTTTGTTTTGCTTTACTTTCTTTTGGTTTAGAGTTTGCAAAAATTTCTCTAGCATTATTGCATTTTTTTTAAAGGTTGAGTTATTTATTTATGGTTTGGGATTTTTAATCAGACATGCAGCTATTAAGCTGGTCACCACCTCAGGGAGATATCATTTAAAATATAAAATAAAAAAGACCAACAATTTTATTTTAAAAAAGAAGAAGAAAGAGGATATAAAGAAAAGAGCAGGCCAGTGCTATAGAAAGCCTAATTGTATTGGAGTTTTCTATAAGAAGGGCCAATTTTAAGCAAGCCGATCTCTTTTAGTAATAATTTGGAATCCATTTTGCTGAAACTGAAATTTTTTTGTTGAAAGTACTGTAAAAAATTAGCTAAAATAGTACAGTGGGACTTATGAATAGTACTAAAAAATGTGTTGAGGCTTATGAATAGTAGTAAAAATAAGTTGAATAGTAAATAAATTGGCTTTTTAATTTGGAGCCAAACGCACACCAAGTTGAAATAGTTTGGGGCAGCCCATTAGAAGAAAGCTGCTGAATTTGCTCAAGGCAACAAGGAAGCCCTAAAACTTGTCTCCTCCCCCAAAATCATTGACAAAAATCATTTATGCTGCCTGTGATTGTTTCTGGTGCCGTGAAAAACAAAAGTCAATGAAACTAATTTTTTGTGATCAATGTAAATCGAAGTAAAAAGGATTGCGGAAAACGTTTGCCACCATTTCCTTGTGCCCTCGCCCTCACGGTCCCTAAATTCCTTTGTGCAACCTATTTTACCATTAGCATGCTTGTTTGAAATATTCATGATTTTCGAGCAAGCAAAATGGCAAGAAATTTTTTTTGAACCATTTTCAAATACTCAATTAAATACAAAAACAAGGTTTTTTTTTTTTTTTTCCAATCCCATAAAAAAAATTATTTCTTCAACAAAAAAACTTCCTTGCATATTCTCAGCCCAAATCATAGTGGGCTTTCTTATCCTACTACACTGCAGTTTAATGGAGAGGAGAGCCCAAAGAAGATTGGATTCTCTCGATCATTTTCCAGCCCAACTAGCCACAATTGTTTGATTTATAATTTTTTTCTTTAAAGCTAGGCCCCTCTGTTTTTTAGCTGAACACAACCCATGAGACATCCAATTGCAACATAACTCTCAAAATTAAAACTATCACCAAAGAAACCATTGGTAGTAACAGTGAATAGTGTCCAAAGGAAAATAAAAAAATAAAATAAAATAAAACTAAAATTAAGTCACTGATTAGGCAAAGACAACGATAAGCCAACTTTCTTCCTCCTTTAATTTCCAACAACCAAACATTGATATGAGAGGACATCAACTCGTCACCCACAAGCATGTGAAATCCAAACTCAACTACCTAAACGCTTGCTATCTACCACATACAAAACTGTGTCCTTAACTACCAAAACTTGAATACCAAGTTATGAAACTTCCTTCACCCCACCATCTTTATTACCAGGTTTAGAGTGTGCAACATCTTTCTTCGTAATGATTGTGGACCATGGGAAACATTTGGCGTGAGTTAAGAACCATTGAGAATGCATGGCTTATAATAGGCCACTCTTGTTTTATTTTGTGTTTTTTCTTAAGCAACCATTTTATTAACAAAAGAACAAGAAACAACAACTAAGAAACCAAATTTCAAGCTTGCTTAAGAGCTAATACATCGCAAAAGGGCAGAGCCAAGAATAAAACAACTTGAATACTTGTTTTTGAAAGACCAAAAAGCCAAAACATGGGCAGCTTGATTTGCGTCTCTAGGAGCCCATTTAATTTAAACTGAATAAACTGACAAAGAGCAACCAACTTGATATGTCTAAACACAAAACCTGAATTCTCCATGAAGATGCAATGGATGGTCCATTAATAGCATCTATATAGATCTTTGCATTGGTTTCTACTTATTTTGAGAGAGCAAAAACTAATGTCCCTCCCCAATCTTTACCAACAACCACTCTCTCCAGTCTCTACCAACAATAGACCACTCCTGTTGGTTGTTGCATAAGTTTAACTTTTTATTACGCTCATATCAAAAGGGAAAGTAAAATGGCTGCTTCCCTGTAACTTCAAAAGAATCAATCAAATTCTATAAACACGAGGAACCTTTAACTTTTAACTTCTAAAAAAGGTGGTATTTGGCTGTTCATGATTCACATGCATTGTGAATCCATCAAGAAACTATGCATGGAATGATGAAAGATACTTTTACACGGCAAAAGTTTAACTAGGCATCATTCTTATTTGAAAATTCTGCATTTTCTATAGAATTCAATTCTAAAATGCACCATCACCAGTTCACCACGACCCTTTTTAATCATTAATAAAGCTTAAGAAACCCACATTTTAGAAAACAAAGTTTATAATAATCAAAGTCATCATGCTTGGTGTTAGAATAATCAAAGTAGTCCACAATTACAAACAAACATCACAATCATTAACATACATGTATGCAAAAACTCCAGTACACTCCTTTTCCAAGATTTCTTTTTCCTTATAGGCACACAGAATCAATTATCAATAGGTAGAGTTTTGACTAAGGAAAAGCTTAAAGCAGAGTATATTTTCTGTTTTAGCCACACAAGGTGGAAACTTCGTCCCCAGTAAGCTAAAAAGCACTTGTTTTGTTGGGTTGGTGGAACTATTTTATAATTATAGTTTTTTTTTTTTTTTTTTGATGAACTATTTTATAATTATAGTTACCTCAAAGTTGTAGCCTTTATATTATAATTTATATAATATAGTTTTTTTTATTCTGATGAAACTGGTAAGCATAAGCCTTTATATTCTTTATTTAATTCTTTCATCTACCCACTGAATAAGATTGGATGGTCTAACAAATACTAATTATATCAACCTACCACTTTATCAAAAAAAATAAAAAATAAAAAATATCAACCTAGCTACCACTATCTGGTATCTACCTCTTGATGAGCCACGAGTCAACAAAAAACACCATAAACATTCAACAGTAGTTAGGACAACTTAAACAAAAGCATATATTGGCACTGTTAAATTAATTATAAGGAAATATGTCGAAATGATTGCTTTTAAACAGGTGTTAATAATGCAGAGTCAACCAAGTTTGGAACCCTGTCAATTATCAAGAAAAGTGTGTGTTAGGACAATAACAATGAAGTTTCTTTTTGCACCTAAAACAAAATGTTAGATTGCAAATGTGATTCTCACAGATTTTTTATCTCGTTCATCATTAGTAGAGCCTTTTCTACCTAAATGGCAATTTAGAAAATCCTTTGCTTTTTTATTTTTATTTTTATTATTATTATTTTATGATACAATCCTTTGCTTTTGACTACCTATAGAGCCAAAGGGTTCTTAAGGAATTCATTGCTTATGCTTTTGTTACAATAAGATGATTTCTTACCGGAAATTACCTATTTAATTGCACCCAAAAGTGAGTTTTGTAAGTTGATGACTATTAGCTTTTTGTCAATGATTTTTTTACTGACTTATATAATTAAAACAACGTTATTGTTGTACAAAACTTTTTAACTACAAAATAAAACCTCATTTCTTTATTTTTTTTTCAATTTTTTCATGTTTGTTTAACTACAAGTTAAACTCTCATTACTTTAAGACTCTTATTCTTACTTTTTAATATTATTAATTCACTTAAAGGCGTTAAATGAATCCATTATTATTTTTTTTTTGTTTGATGAGAAAATGATAAAGCTACCACAAATTTTATTACAAAAAGTTTGCAAATTTGCATGATAATGAATATGATTGGTAACACTTGAATATTTGAATTACTTATTGTAATTGATGACACATTAATTTGTAAGATTTATGTAAAAAAATTTGTAATGTCTCTACCGTTACTTAATTTTATGGTCTCTCTTAAGAGAAGGGGAAAATATACCACTCACATAATTTTTTAAATTAAAAAAATTCACTTTTTACCTTGGAGGTTTTTTTTCCTACCAATGGCATAGGCCTTATACAGGCCCATTTTTCACTTTTAAACTCTTAATTCTTAAAAGGATTTCAAAGATTACTAATAAAAAAATTATTTACTGTTTTTAGTTTTTAATAATATTATATGTGCCTTTTTAAATAGAATAAAAATTAAATTTGTTTTGTTATTTAACTCAAATTTTTCGCTAATTACAAAGGAACATTTTTTTAAAATGCTATCTTTGCCTTAGTTTACTTGAATTTTTTTTAATGTTTTCGTTCAAATTTTATGAGTAATTATTTTGAGAGTATAATGATGTAATATTTATCATTATTGTTAAATAAAAGAGTACTACATTACTGTATTCCAAGATTATCTACTAATTTAGCGACCATTATTGGTGTTGTTTAGACTTGGGTCGGCCGCCCTTTACCTTTTTGAAGAATCACATTCAAGATATCTTTCAATGTCCCTAGTCCATGTTTTTCCTTTTTTATGTTTTTTTGTTACCCTACATGCTACATGTACACGTACGTAATAATGCGCGCTTTGAATTGACGTGACACTTGATTTAGTATATTTGAAAGTTGTAAATTGAAAACTGAAAATACAGTAACAAACAAATTTTTAAATATATGAATAGTTCTGTAGAACTTAATTTTAAAATTGATATTGCCAAAATTTTGTATTTGTTGGTCTCATGAACAGTATACGAGACCCACAAAAATAAAACACAAATGCACAACATCAGGCCTAAAACGCTATCCAAACTCACATTAGAATCTATTTGAATATTGCTTATTACTGAAAACTAAAATTTATTGTTAAAAATACTGTAGTAAACTAATTTTTAAATATATAAATAGTACTATGACACTTAATTTTAAAGCAAAATTTACATTTTTTTGTACTTGTGATTTCAGTACACAGGACCCAAAAAAAAAACAGTACCAAACGGCAGACGTGCAATCCAAACTCAGCTTAAAGGCATGAAGACGGAAGAACAAGTGCATAACATGCATGCACGTGAACAAAGAGTTACAGATCACTATTGTACCAAAAAAGTATGAAAAAAAAAAAAAAAAAAAAAACCTCACTTTCCATTATTTTCGTTCTCCTACTTTTCTTACTCTACAAACTTTGCCAATCCATGAACTTCAAAGGCTGATATTATAGCAAAGAAGAATGTATAATTAATTCTACTAACAAAATTATGATATCATTTAGTTTTATTAGTTTGACATTTTAATATATTAGTGAGGAATAATAATTTGATTCAAGTTGATGGGATGAAAAGAGATATATAGAAGATGAACCCCAAAGTCTTGGAAATTATAGGGGTGTTTGGCAAATCACAAAACCAAGCAAGTCAATAACAACATAATTAGTTTTAATTGTTATGATCAGTTTAGTAATTATATATATTTAAAAAAAAAAACTAGTTTAAAGTGGAACTAGATATACTGCCTATATATAAAACCCGATTTTAGCTTTGGTTATCAAAAATATTCTTTCCAAAATTGAAATTTAAAATTTTAGTGTTCTCACATACATATTCATAGTAAAAGCTAGTTTTAAATGTGACATTTTTATAAAAACTTGCTATTATCTAATTTTAGTAAACTAGATAAAATAAAATCAATGTGTACATGACAGCTAGGGTTTTTCTTTTATTTGGATGATATATAGGGGCGAGGCCACCTCCCAAACACTCCTTTAATATAGGAGTTTGGGGATTAATTTAGGAGAGGTGTTACGTCAACGACATTTTTACAATAAATTGTAGGTGATAAGTTGTTATTGGCTCTAATTTAAATTCGTAACTTAAATTACTTTTTTGGCTACTCATAATATCTAACAACTTGCCACCTATGATTTGTTGTGAAAATGTTGAAAACATAACATTTCTGTTAATTTAGTGCCTCCTAATCGGATTTTTAGATTAGTTTGCTTGCTCCCTTTCTTATCTGATAAGCAAAAAGAGATAAGATAAGTTTAACATAGTTAGCAAAAAGAGATAAATTTAACATAGTTAGCTATTAGAGACATATTAGTCCAATAACATAGTTCCAAGCTCGATCTTACTTTGTATGCAAGCCAAGTCTTCTATGTACTATAAGTCTATTAACCATAATTAGTATATGATTAGCCTAGAATTTAGCTTCCTATATGCCCATGTTAGCTATAAGAGACAAAGTAATCAAATTAGAAATGTGCTCACGGAAATTTCACCTTTTTATGTAAAAGATTAGAGGACTTAAAGCTTTTTTTTTTTTTTTTTTGTTTGAACTCACAGCTTTTGTTTTTGAATTGGAATTTACGGCATTTTTAGTGAAATTCAATTTTCTCATATCATGAAATTCTTTTTTTTTTTAGAGCCATATCATGACATTCTTAAATTCAAACCAAATGTATTTTTATCACTGCACTATATTTTAAAGGTAATCAGTCCCATATTTTAAACATAAAATAACTCCCAAAAAAACATGGCACTAAATACCTATTGCCTCTATCTCTCCTCTAATTTTTTTTTTCAATCACTCTTTCAAAGTTCCAAACTCTAAATTTTGCTACAAAATCAAATTTTAAATAATTAGAGGGATAGAGAAGGAAATTTGAATTAAAAAAAAAAAAAAAAAAGCATTCAAGATGGTGAGACAATATACAACTTTAATTTCTAGGTATATTGCTATAATTTTAACACTTTTTAGCTATGAATTGACTGATTTTATTTCTTATTTTTAATAATATAAAAAATCATCGAGGAAAACTATGTAAATTACCCTAAGTGTAAAAATAAATTATAGATTTTACATTTATATTGCATTTTGTATGACTTTCACTTTATTATATAATTATTTTTTTAATATCAATTTATATTTTTCAGATCAATTTTTGCTTACAATCTTGTCTTATATCTAACCCCTGAATTGAAATTTTGGCTCTACCATTACACTGAGTGAGGATAGGATCATAGGACATTCACGACTTTGATTCTTAGTTATTCCAATTTAAAAAAAAAAAGAAGAAGAAGAAGAAGAAGAAGAAGAAGAAGAGTTTTTTCCTTCAATATCTTAATTCTTAAATGTAGATCCCAAAAATTGTTAGCTATCTCCAATTGTGAGGTAACATGCATTATTTTTTCACTTAAAACTTCTTTAAATTGGAAAGATCCCTGTATTCGTAGGAGCTCATGATAAGAGGAGTTTCAAATTTGTATGCGTAACTGTGAGCGCTAGATTTGAACTCTGGGCCCAAATCCAGAGAGCCCAAACAATAAATTTGTAGAGGAGTGAGTTAAAGAACTGGACTATAGTGAGATAGGTAACGGGCCCATGGGTTAAGGCAATAAAGAAAGAAAGACAATCAACATTCAAAAGAGAGCAATATTCTCCGCCAAATCCGAGGAGATTGATCTTTTCGTATTGCTCTTTCTCGTTCTATTACAAGTGCCTCCCTCTTTCTTCAGGGGTCTCTTACATTATATATCACCCTCTTGGTGATCTCGACCTTACACTTATTGACCATCCACGCAACCACTTGAGTACCTGTCCCATCAAACATCTCTTCTGGCTCCCTATGAGTTGTGGTAGCCAATGTAGCACTGTTTAGGGGTCTTATCCACATAATTGTGGCCAGAAAAGTGACTGCAGTGCATTTAATGCGGTGGATCTCATTGGGCGGCTTTGGATTCCCTTTCCTCCTGGCAGGTTCGTGGATTGTGTCCCTGTTTCTGAGGCTTTTATGGGGGTTTCTTCTATTGTGTGGATACGAATTTGTCTAATGTTCACTGTGTTAGAGGAGAGATTTCTCCTCGGGCCTCCTTCTTCCTCTCTCGTATTCAGGAGAGTCTAGGCCGGAGTCATCCATATTAATTCATCCTTCTCAAACGGGCCAACGTCCCCAGATAGGGCCCGAGGCCCAATATAAGATTTTGGGCCTTTACCCCAACAATAGGCCCTTAAAACTTTAATTTTTTCCTCTTGTCCGAGGAGAAGAATTGAGGTTTTGACTTTGCAGGGACAGGTTCATTCATTCACTGCCCCCCCCCCCCCCCCACGTGCGCAATTTCCGTTTTGCATGTCCCTTAATTACTACTGGCGCTTTGTGGTTCGCGAGGCGTCATTAATTGCTCCAAGCGGCGTTATGTTTCCCACATCCAACAGTAACTCGCTAATCCAATGGCTGGCATTTCCTTGGGTTTTTGAGCGGGATAATCTCCATTTAATCCCGCTTCCTATAAAAGGCGCCTGAAGAAGTTATTCATCTCATTTTCAATCTTTCAAACCTTCCAGAGATCCTAAGTGTCTCAACTTCCTAAAGTTCTCCAAGCATTCATCCTCTTTGCTCTCTTCTTCTAAGAGATCATTTGAAGCTTCTTTACAGACTCCAAGGGTTAGCACATATATCCTAGTTCTCGTTAGTTACTATTCTTTTTGCATCTTTCTATTTCTCCTCGGTCAATCTCCTCGGCCTTTCAGTTCTTATTTCTTTGCCGGTTGATTTAGGTTGCGTCTTTTAGACTTGTCTAGATGGGTAGGTTTAAGTACTTAGTAGACTCCCCCGCTCAAATAGAAGCTTTTAAGGAGAGGTACCATATCCGCAGGGGGTAGCCTTGCGATATTGTTCCATAGAACAGATTGTAACACATAGGGGCGAGGGAGAAGTGGTTATCCCCATGATAGCTTTCATAGAAGGAGAAATGACTCTTTCGATGGGTTGGGTAAAGCGGGACTACCTTCTTAATCATAGGATATGTCCCCACCAATGTGCGCCCAACATGTTTAGGATTCTAGGCAGTGTTAATGCTCTCAAGGAGCACTTGGGCTTAGGGCTCACCTGGCATGATGTGGTTTACATGTACGAGTGTCACCACCTCACGAGCGCGGGATATTACCTCAAATCCCGGTCGGATGTCATTAGGCTTATCTCGTGTCTCCCTAAATCGAATAAGGGGATGAAAGATGACTACCTGATTGCTTCAGGGGCGTGGCATGATGGCCTTCATTATCTAGTCCGAGAGGGTGAGCTAGGTGGGACATCTTAGAGTTAGGTTGTTTAGCAAGAATTTTGGATTTTTGATCTTATGCATGTCATCACTTTCATTAAGCATGTTTTCTCAACCTTCTAATTGGGTTTTGCTTCTCAACTCTATGCAGATAGAAATCAGGTAGCTCCTCGGATAAGTCTTACAAATGTTGCGGCGCTCAACTACCTGCTCCGGTCGGAGGTCTTTGCAAACGAGGACGGTCAGCTTCGAGTCGTTCATCGTGTCCTCAACTTTGAGCCCATCTTGCGGGTATTCCAAAAGATCGACCACGATATCACGGCCGGTGACCCTCGATTGAACTGGATCGACGTGTCGAGGCAGGGTTTTCTCGCCAGGGACGACCTTCCACCGGTCACCTTTCCAGCCCAACAGAATCTTCCACCGCTCGGCATACCGCTACGCCGAGCACTGCCCGAGGTTGGAACCGCAACAAGAGAAGAGGTTGCTTCTTTGCATTCATCGTTGGCCGCAGAGATAGACAATTTTTGCTTCAAAGACGTAGAAGGCGAAGGGCCCGAGAAGCCGATGCATCTCCCTAACTCTGAGGCAGATTTAAATAGATATTTTGCTACCCATTCTCCGAAGCTAAAAATCTCCAGGGTAGACAGCAGCTTGGAGACCAAAGAGGAGAGAATGGATCTAAAAAAAAGGCCCAGCTTGAAGGGCCTGTTAGCCAGTAGGAACATAGGGCCGGCCCAAAAAGAGACTCCCAAGGCCCAGATCCCTCCCAGCCTTCCACCGCCTCCCCCGCATTCTCCTACTGATCTCGAACTCCGCGCAAACCCTGACTTGAAAAAGAAAAGGCCGATCGTGAATCTGGAGGAAGGGGAGGTACCCCCAAAGTGGACTAAGCAGCAAAGTAAGGACAAGGGGCCCCAAGATGAGAGGGCCACCTCAGTTGACAGCCGAGAGGATTCAGTGGGGGCTGATGTGCGCCAACCACCACGTACTTGGTCCCCTAGGATCGAGGTTGATGGTGCACCCATCTCTTGGGAAGCCTCTGTCCGCAACTTCCAAGGGGGGCATACGGGCTATATTGCTGGAGCACTAAAGCAACCACTTCTCGTCCCAAACGATATGAAGGCTTATAGGCGCTTCAAGTAGCCCGAGCTTTTCCTGTCCCTGAAGACGGACCTTGCCATATTACTATATTTTATGTCTTATATTGTTTTTTGTTTTTTATTATTACTTAAATTCGGGATTATCCTCTTGTTTTTGTGTAGATCACCCAACAGGTTTTCGTGGTTGAGGAGTGGGTCAAGGAGGCCAACAATAAGGCCAAGGCGGAGGCCCACTCTCGCGCTAACGACGAAAAAATGATGGGAGCTCTCAAGGAGGAGCATAAGAAGCTAATGGCTGAACTTACTACCTCGGAAAGGGCCCGTCTCAACGCTGAAGCTGGTCTGAAAACTGTGGAGGCCCAAGCCGAGGACCAGCGTTAAAAGCTCCATATAACCGAGATAGACCTGGCTACCCAGAGGCAAACGGTTTTGGATCTCAAGGCCGAGTTGCAGAAGGCAAAAGATGCTGCTCGGCTAGCCAGGGAAGCTGTTGAGGCCGTGGTGGCGGCATCATACGATCATGGGGTGCACGATACTGAGACTCGGCTGGCCGAAGAGGTGGCAGGAACCTACAGAGACTTCTGCACCGAGACTTGGGTAGAAGCCCTCAATCGGGCGGGGGTCCTTACTGATTTCGAGCTACGCAGGGTCGAGAATGTCTTCTTTCCTAAAGATATTCGAGAGATCCCAACTCCTGAGGATGTAGAGCATCACGAGGATGTCCAGGCAAAGGACGCCGATCATCCTGAGGATGCCCTCACGATCAGGGACGTGGTCGCCAAAGCTAAGGACGTGGAGACCAAGCACAAAACTAGCGATGCTCCTTCCAAGACAGTTGATCCCAAGGATGTCCCCCCACCAGCAAAAAGTTAGACGTAGGGGTTTTTGCAGTTCTAAGAGCGTACATTTTTTTTTATCGGAATGCTTTGTAATCGTATTGCTTTTTGTTAATGAAGAAGTTTCGTTTTTATTTGTGTTCTCGCACAATTTTTGCTCCTTGATTGTGACTGGTAGAACGTAGATCTGATTAAATGTGAAATGAACATAACAACATAAAACTTATACAACCTTATAAGCCGACCTCAGCCGAATATAATTACGCGTAGTTTAACCAATTATCATAAATAGGGGAGTTTGTCGCGTATAGAAAGTAGATATGCGTTAATTTCCCCAAAGCATCTGGTCCGAGGTCACAGGCATGCTTTTGGTTCTGTTTGAACGCTTATAAAAGGTAACTTAGTGTTAATTTCCCCAAAGCACCTGGTCTGAGGACACAGACATGCCCTTGGTTCTGTTAGAACACTTATAAAAAGTAACTTAGTGTTAATTTCCCCAAATAGGGGAGTTTGTCGCGTATAGAAAGTAGATATGCGTTAATTTCCCCAAAGCATCTGGTCCGAGGACACAGGCATGCCTTTGGTTCTGTTTGAACGCTTATAAAATGTAACTTAGTGTTAATTTCCCAAAAGCACCTTGTCCGAGGACACAAGCATGCCCTTGGTTCTGTTAGAACACTTATAAAAAGTAACTTAGTCTTAATTTCCCCAAAAGCATCTGGTCCGAGGACACAGGCATGCCCTTGGTTCTGTTTGAACACTTATGAAGAGTAACTTAGTGTTAATTTCTCCAAAACATCTGGTCCGAGGACACAGGCATGCCCTTGGTTCTGTTTGAACATTTATAAAAAGTAACTTACTGAATAGCACAAGGCATTCAAATAATAGACAAGCGAGGGACAAATGAAACTTTTATTAATAATAGTACATTTTCAGGTTATTTACATTCCAAGGGTGCGGTATCATTTTTTCATCTAAGTCTTCCAAGTAGTATGTAGCTATGCCTGCCACCGAAGTGATGCGATATGGACCCACCCAATTCGGTTCTAATTTTTCCCAGGTCGGATTCTTGGTGTTGCCCACAACTTTCCTCAGCACCAGGTCTCCCGTTGCCAGGGGCCTTAGCTTCACGTAGGCGTTATAACCTTGTTTAAGTTTGTGTTGGTAGTACGCCAGTTGAACCCTTGCACTTTCCCTTCGTTCTTCGATTAGATCTAGACTTTTTTCCAACAATCCGTTGTTACAGCTTGGATCGAAAGAGGTGGTTCTCAACGTTGGGAAGCCAGTCTCTAATAGAATAACAGCCTCAACTCCATAAGTCATTGAAAAGGGGGTTTCCCCTGTTGATATACGTGGTGTTATTCGATACGTCCAAAAGACATGTGATAGTTCTTCCACCCACTTTCGTTTTGCATCATCCAGCCTCCTTTTGAGTCCGTTTACTATGGCCTTGTTTACGGCCTCGGCTTGTCCATTCCCTTGGGGGTAAGCGGGAGTGGAGTATGGATTTTTGATCCCAAGGTTGTAGCAGTACCGTCTGAAGGCATTGCTATCGAATTGGAGACCGTTATCCAAGATGAGGATCAGGGCCGGCTCAAGGCCTAGGCAAGTTAGGCCTAGGCCTAAGGCCCCACCAAAAAATAATTTTTTTTTTAGGAAAAAAGGCCCAACTTTTCATAGTTGAAGGCCCAAATTTTTATAAAATTATATATATATATATATTTTTCTAAAGGTTATACATTTTTTTTTATTAGTGATGTTAAAGATATTACAAATTTTACTATTGGTTTACAAATTGCCATGTTATTAATCACAAAAAAATGATATAAACATTTATTAGTTAAATTGATAAAGTTCGTCAGTGAGAGACAATGTCACATTATATTTTGAACATTTTATAGTATTTTTAATTAACACATTTTTCTTTTTCATTTCTATTAAGACTCTCAAAGTATGAGATCAATAGAACCTTAACTCAATTGAAACCTTAAAATATTTCAAAAAGATGTTGCAAATGTGTTAAATCATCAATTATAGATTAATCTCTCCTGATAGTTTGAGACTTTAATTTTTGTAAACTAATATCGTACAAAGCCACACACCAAATAATATCTATCTCTCTCTTAAAATCAAAATATAAAATTAAAAATTAGATTACAACTTTATTTAACTATGCACTGTCTTATATCCAAAATAAAATATTTTTTTCAATCGCAATATATTTTTATTTCTTTTTATTAATATTTATAGCTCAACTATAATATTCAATTCTCTATATGAAATTAACATTAGTCTAGTTGGTATTATTTATGTATTTAATGTATCAAATTAACCTTAATTTGATTGGTATTAAATAATTTTGTTTAATTAATATTTACATATTAAAGGCCCCGCATAAATTTTTCGCCTTAGGCCCCAAATTATGTTGGGCCGCCCCTGATGAGGATATAAGGGACCCCAAACCGGGTGACGATATTTCTCCAAACGAACCTCTTAACATCTACATCTCTAATGTTCGCCAAGGGCTTGGCTTCAGCCCACTTGGTGAAGTAGTCTGTGCCAACGAGCAAGTATCTCTTATTCCCGGCGGCTTTGGGGAAAGGGCCAACGATGTCTAAGCCCTACTGAGCAAATGGCCACGTGCTGGATAAAGGGTTGAGGACTCCTCTCGGTTGATGTATGTTTGGTGCAAACCTTTGGCATTGGTCGCATTTTCTAACATATTCCTGTGCTTTCTTTTGCATGTTGGGCCACCAATAGACTCGGGTAATGGCTTTGTGTGACAAAGATCTCCCTCCAGTATGACTTCTGCAGATCCCCTCATGCATTTCTTCTAGAAGTAAGTATGTTGCTTCAGGGTGTATACACAGCAAGTATGGCCCAGAGAAAGAGCGTTTATATAATTTCTGCTCTTCGGACAACTAAAACCGTGGGGCCTTCCTTCGAATCCTGTCGGCCTCCACCTTGTCCTCGGGTAGGATATCGTCCTTCAAGAATAGTATTAGGGGGTCCATCCAGCTAGGCCCTGCCCTAACTTGGTAGATGCGGGTCACCTCCTTCACCTCTGCCGGCACATACGAATCCTCCACGAGAATGATCTGAGGCAGGCTCTGCGCTGAGGAGGTAGCAAGTGTGGCCAGAGAGTCGGCATGTGTGTTTCCACTTCTAGGGATGTGCAGTAGGTTAAAAGAATCGAATTGTGACTGTAGGTGTTTGGCTTGGCCTAGGTATTCTCGCATTCTCCCATCTTTTGCTTCCAATTCCCCATTTACTTGGCCAACGACTAGTCTTGAGTCTGAGTACATGTTTATTCTCTTTCCACCAAGCTTTTCGACCATGGACATCCCTTTCAGTAAGGCCACATACTCGGCCTCATTGTTTGTGGCCGAGAAGCCTAATCTCAGTGCTTTTTCGATAACGAGCCTTTCAGGAGAAATCAGGACTAGCCCCACTCCAGAGCCTCTTTGGTTCGCCGCCCCATCAACATATACTTCCCAGCATGCGGATCCTTGGAGAGAGATCATGTCGACTGACTTTTCATCCATATCTGATGTCTCGACTACTCCTTCTAACGAAGGTTCAGCAAACTCGGCCACTAAATCCGCGAGGACTTGGCCTTTGACAGAGGTGCGAGACATATACTTGATGTCGAAAGCCCCCAGAATCGTCCTCCACTTGGCAATTCTCTCCGTATAGTCAGCGCTTCGAAGTATGGACTTGAGTGGGAGCTATGTCAGAACGATAACCGCGTGTGCTTGGAAATAATGGAGGAGCTTTCGTGTAGCGTGAACCACCACCAAGATGGCTTTCTGTAACGGTAAATAGCGAATCTCGGCTTCGTGCAATGATTTGCTTACGTAATAAACTGGTTGTTGTATGCCATCATCCATCCGAATTAGCACTAAGCTTATCGCATGTGGTGTAACAGCGATATAAGTGAACAAGACTTCATCGGTTTCAGGACTTGACATGATCGGAGGTCGATATAGATATTCCTTAAGCCGTTGGAAGGCCAAAGCGCATTCTTCGGTCCACTCAAATCCCTTCCATTTGTTTATTAGGAGGAAAAAATGTCTGCACCTATCCGCCGACTGAGAAATAAAATGGTTCAGGGCAGCAATCATTCCAGTGAGCTTGGACTTCTTTAGGATTTCGAGGTGGTTGTAGACTATTGACAGCTCTGATCTGGTCGGGGCTGGTCTCAATCCCCCTATGGGTTACCATGTAACCCAAGAATTTCCCTGATCCTACTTCGAATGAACACTTGAAGGTGTTGAGGCGCAACTTATGTTTCCTCAAAATTTTAAAAATATCTTTGAGGTCTCCCACGTGCTCGGACACCTCTTTACTCTTCACCACCATATCGTCTATGTAAGCCTCTATGTTTTTTCCCAACCGTGGTTCGAACATCCTAGTCATCATCCTCTGATAAGTAGAACCTACGTTCTTCAATCCGAAAGGCATCACCTTGTAGTGGTAGTTTCCAATGGAGGTGACGAAAGCTGTCTTCTCTTGATCTTCTAGGGCTAACGGTATCTGGTGATACCCTTGGAAGGCGTCTAAGAAGCTCATCCGAGGATCGCCTGCGGTCTCGTCTACCAGTTTGTCTATCCGAGGCATAGGGAAGGGATCTTTGGGCTGGCTTTATTCAGGTCCGTGAAGTTTACACAGACTCGCCACTTCCTGCTCTTCTCCTTTACCACGACAGTGTTGGCCAACCACTCGGGATAGAAAACTTCCTTGATAGCCCCTGCCCTCTTGAGCTTCATCACCTCGTCTCTGACAGCGTCAGTGTGCTCTTTGGACTGGCACCAAAGTGGTTGCTTTTTGGGAGTAACGGATGGGTTAACATTGAGATGATGACAGATGAAGTTTGGATCAACCTCTGGGGCCTCATAAGCGTCCCATGCAAATATGTCCAGATTTTCCCTGAGAAACTCGGTTAATTTCTCCTTTTCTTAAAAAGGCAGCTGAGAATCGACTTGGAAAAACCTCTTAGGGTCATCACCGATAACCACCTTCTCTAAATCCTCACATCTCGCCCCCTTGGCAGGCGCCATAACAAGTGGTCTCGGGTCCTTTGACTGCTATAAGCTTTTTTGGGCAGAGGTTGAGGTCTCTGCTTCGAGCCGATGCGAAATGGCCGCCACTAAACATTGCTTCGCCGTGGACTAGCACCCGATGACTTCCATGACCTGTCCTCCGGAGGAAAATTTCACCTTCTGGTGCAGAGTAAAGGCGACAGCCCCTAAGGTATGAAGCTAGGGTCTGGCGACGATGGCCGTGTAGGGCAAGTAAGTATCCACAACGATGAAGTCTACCTCTACCACTTCCGGGCCCGTCTGCACGGGTAGTCTAATCTAGCTTTTTGGAATGATAGTCTTCCTATCAAAGCTCACCAAAGGGGAGCTGTTGGGCGTTAGATCCTCAGGCCTAAGACCCAGCCCCTTGTAAAGGTTGGGATACATAATCTTGGCACTGCTACCGTCGTCCACCATCACCTTCTTCACGTCATACCCTCCGATTCTAAGAGTCACCACTAGAGCGTTGTCATGAGGTTGTACGGTTCCTATCTTGTCTTCCTCCGAAAAACTCAACACAGCTTGGTCGTCCACTTTAGCCCTCTTTTGATTTGAACTATTATCCTCGGCCGACAACTGGGCCGCAGGCATCACCCTGGATGGGCAGGAGCCGGTCCTTCTCGGGGTTGCAAAGATGGCGTTTATAGTGCCTATGGGGGGTCTTAAGGGTGCGTTAGCTCAGGGCTGGCCCTGCACACCACTGGAATGATGTAGAAGGTGTCCTAATTTTCCTTCTCGGATAAGCTAGTCCAGGTGATTCCACAAGTTTCTGCAGTCCTCTATGGTGTCACTCGGTTTCTAATGATATCAGTAATATAGGTTTCGATTGCGCTTCATGGGGTCCCCCGCCATCTTGGTTGGCCACTTAAAGAATGGTTCATGCTTGATTTTTTCTAGAACCTGGTGCACTTCTCTTGGAACATAGTATTAACTGCCTGTACACTAGCAGCTCCGAGCTGCCCGGTAAACTCTCCCCTCGGCCGACTATTGTTGTACCAGTTCGACCTGAAATCCCTTCGCTCTTAGGGGATAACCTTAGTTTTTCCCTTCCCTTGCAGCTGATCCTACTTGACCCTTTTGTATTCATCAATCCGGTCCATAAGTTGGCGTACACTGGTGCTTACCAGTGAGGGACTTCTTTAATCCGTGCTCGGCTAGGAGGCCGACCTTGAAGGTACCGATAGCAACATCATCGAATTCCCCGTCTATCTCATTAAACATCTCTCAGTATTTGTCCGAGTAGGTTTTCAGGGTTTCTCCTTTTCTCATGGACAAGAACAGCTGGGAGCCTAGGGTCCGTGGGACTCTACTATATGTGATGAAACGAGAGCCAAATGCCCTGGTTAGTTCCATGAAAGAGCCAATGGACTCGGCCTTCAGACCATCAAACCACCTTATCGCCACAGGTCCTAGGCTAGATGGAAAAACTTTGCACATCAAAACCTTGTTCTTGGAATTGATAGTCATCCTCTGGTTGAAGTGGCCGATGTGCTCCACGGGGTCCGTTCGACCATTATAAATGGTGAACGTGGGTTGGCGGAAGCGTCATGGGAGCTTTACTGCTTCAATCTTACGCGTGAAAGGTGATTTGGAAATCTGGTGCAATACTTTACTCATGGCGTCGTTTCCCAAGCCTCTATGAGATGAGCTCTCATGCTTTCGCCTGTGATGGTACTCCTCCTTATGGGAGAAAGACTCGCCTGGGGGAGTTCTTGACTTTCGTCTATAGTCGTCGTCCCCTTCGTCTCCGGAGGAGCTGTTAGAGCTGGAAAAGTCTCTCTTTCGCTGTGCGTCACGTAACTTCCTCTTTAACTCATCGATTTGTAATTGCAAGGCCTTATTGTCATTGGACCTTCGAGAGGCATGGCTTTCACTCAGGAACGGCTTCTGCTCGTGTGCATGGTATGTACACTTCCCTCACGATCTTTCTCATGTTCAAGGTTCAGGAAACCATCTTGTTGTTATGACCTTGCAAACTCTGCTTGATGTGGATTTGACCTCACCATGGTTGTTCGTTGCACTCACTATTCTCCTGTACTCTTTCCCACAGACAACGCCAATTGTGAGCGCTAGATTTGAACTCTGGGCCCAAATCCAAAGAGCCTAAATAATAAAGGCGTAAATGCACTTTTAGTTCCTACATTTTGACTTTTTTCCATTTTAGTCCCTACATTTTTATTTTACCACTTTTAGTCCCTAAACCAATTAACGCCTAACATTTAAGTCTTTACCGTCACCCAACCAACAGAAAATGCTGAAGTGGCTGATGGCACAGTAAAATAATAATTAAAAATTTTATTTTTGCATTAAAAAATTGCCACATTAGATTTTAAATTAAAAAAAATTAATAAAATTTTAACTAAATAAAAAATTAAAAACAAAAATTCAAGCCCAAAAATGTCACGCAAAAGAACATGAAGATCAAACACCACCAAATCAAAGAACATGAAACCCAACAAAAGAATAGAAACCTAGCAACCAAAAACCTCATACTCTCTCTCCTAATTCACTCTCTCTACCCTCTCTCACTCTCTGCTCGTCCTTTCGTCTTCATTCTCTCTCAAGACGATCTCAAAGACTCCACTTCATCCTCCTCCGACGACTCGCCCCCCGATCCCACCACTACCTATGACTCGTCCGAGTGGGACGAATTCGGCTTCGAGTCCGACTCACCTCACAAGTCCGAGGACGAGCTCGACCCTGGTTCTTGGCGCCCGATCTTTGAACCTGACTCCTCCTCCTCCGCCTCGGCCCCACCTGATCCAGTCCCTGCCTCGGAGTCCGATTCGCTTTACTTCTCGGGAGTCTAGAATATGGTATTAGCGGCGAGTTCGGGCGACGTGCGGGTGATGGAGGAGGTGGTGGCGGAGATTGAGGCGGCATCGAATGAGGGACACACGCACGCGAGGTCGGTGCTAGGGTTTCTGTCCGGAATGGGAATGATGAGAGAGAGGAACAAAGCTGCTGGGTTTCTATTCTTTTGCTTGGGTTTGGGTTTGATCTTTATGTTCTTTGATTTGGTGGTGGTGATTTGGGGTTTTTTTTCCAGTGGGTTTTTTTGTGTTTGTTTGCCAAGAAAATTTATGGGCTTGAAGGCTAAGGTTTGCTTTATTGAAGATATGGGTTTGGGGTTTGGTTAGGATCTGGGTTTAGGGTTTGTTTTTTGCTGGAGATTGATTATAGGGAAGAACACAATGAACATCGATTGATTATATGTTTTTTGCTGAGTAATTAATTTTTTTTTAAATTTGGGTCTGTGTTAGTGTTTGATCTCTGTTTTTTTTTTTTTTTTTTTCGTTTGTGTTGTTGAAATCTGGGTTTGAGTTATTGGTTGCTAGGTTTGTGTTGTTGTAATCTGGGTTTGAGTTTTTGTTTTTGTTGCTGGGTTTGTGTTGTTGTAATCTGGGTATGAGTTCTTGTTGCTGGGTTTGATTGGGAAGAAAAAGAAGAACAAGGTGTAATGTTCTTATGATCAAAATTATTAAGGATAAGTAATATATTTTTTTTTAAATTAAATTAGTTTAAGTTTTTTTTTTTAATTTTAATAATATTTTAATTGCCACGTCAATACCACGTCAGCTAATAAGGTGTTCCGTTAGCCACGTCAGCATTTTCTGTTGGTTGGGTGATGGTAAGGACTTAAACGTTAGGCGTTAATTGGTTTAGGGACTAAAAGTGGTAAAATAAAAATGTAGGGACTAAAATAGAAAAAAGTCAAAATGTAGGGACTAAAAGTGTATTTACGCCAATAATAAATTTGTAGAGGAGTGAGTTAAAGAACTGGGCTATAGTGAGATAGGTAACGGGCCCATGGGTTAAGGTAATAAAGAAAGAAAGACAATCAACATTCAAAAGAGAGCAATATTCTCCGCCAAATCTGAGGAGACTGATCTTTTCGTATTGCTCTTTCTCGTTCTATTACAAGTGCCCCCCTCTTTCTCCAGGGGTCTCTTACATTATATATCACCTTCTTGGTGATCTCGACCTTACACTTGTTGACCATCCACGCTACCACTTGAGTACCTGTCTCATCAGACACCCCTTCTGGCTCCCTGTAAGTTGTGGTAGGTAATGCAGCACTGTTTAGGGGTCTTCTCCACATAAATGCGGCCAGAAAAGTGACTGCAGTGCATTTAATGCGGTGGATCTCCTTGGGCGGCTTTGGATTCCCTTTCCTCCTGGCAGGTTCGTGGACTGTGTCCCTGTTTTCGAGGCTTCCATGGGAGTTGCTTCCATTGTATGGATACGAATTTTTCTAATGCTCATTGTGTCCGAGGAGAGATTCCTCCTCGGGCCTCCTTCTTCCTCTCTCGTATTTAGGAGAGTCTAGGCTGGAGTCTTCCATATTAATTCATCCTTCTCGGACGGGCCAATGTCCCCAGATAGGGCCCGAGGCTTAATATATGATCTTGGGCCTTTACCCCTATAGTAACAATTTTCAAAAATATGTTTCCTACAAGAAATCTCACAAAATTTCCTATTAAAACTCATTTTACACATGTTCTCACCCAACTTCATGCATTTGTATTGCCGTATGAGAAATGCTACGTCTACAACATTTTCACAACAAATCATTGGTGGTAAGTTGTTACTAGTTCAAATTTGAACCTAACACTAAGATTACTTTTTTGCTCCAATAATAACAACCAATAATAACCTGCCACTTAAAATCTATTGTAAAAATATTGTGAACATAGTATTTCTTATTGCCATATTATCTTATAGCTTTTTCTATTTTTTGTTAGATTCTTTCATTTGTATGGCATTTCTTCAGTTTCTGTTTTTTTTTTTTTTTTTTTTTCCTTTTCCCTTCATTGTCAATATTGTCTAGTTCATTACTCATTAATTAACTCATTGTCTTTTTTTTTTTTATCTAAAAATAAAAACTCATTGTCTTTTTAAATAAAAAAACTCATTGTCAAGCTTGATAGACGCTGGGTTAGGTCCAAAAAAAACTCATTGTTAAGCTTATTGGACGCTTAAGAGAGCGTCCAATCAGATTGACAATGTGTATTTTTGGACTGGACCCATCACCCATGTGGCTCCACCTGTATACATTTATCACTTAATAATATTTTTTTTGGGTAAGCTACGTATTTTATCCTTATTCTTTACACCATATTTTAATTTGATTTTTAATTTTTCAATTGTGATAATTTGATCTCTCGTCTTTTAGGGTCTTATCCATTGCGTCAATTAACTCATTGTTAAAAAAAAAAAAAAAAAAAAAAAAAAAAACTCACTATCATGCTTATTAGACGCTTGAACTTGTTTGGACCAGAGTCCAGACCCATGTGGCTCCACCTATATAAGTATTGCACTTAGTAATAATTTTTTTCTATTAACTACGTATTTGGTCCTTATTCTTTACATCATATTTTAATTTGGTCTGTAATTTTTCAATTGTGTTAATCTAGTCTCTAACTTTTTTAGTGTCGTATCAATTTAGTCCTTACTATTATCTTTGGTATAAAAATTGCTAACGTGACAAACAGTCCAAAAAAAAAAAAATATTGTCATATCAATAGAAACTAATTTTTTATTTTGGCTATTGTCATGTCAGTAATTTACATTCAAAAAATAACGGCATGCACAAAATTAACGTAGCGTTAAAAGATTACGGACTAAATTGACACAATTTAAATATGGTGTAAAAAATAGAGACCAAATATATAGTTTACCCCCTAAATTTTTTAACTATATCAACTGACTATTACATTTGTATGCATATATTTAAATGAGTGAATAGGTTACACTGATTAGAGATAGGCGTTTTCGGATATGCATATATTTAAATGAGTGAACAGGTTAGACTGATTAGAGATAGGTGTTTTTGTGGTCCATGGACTTGAATATGAAAGTACAACACTAGCATCCAAATCAAACTACACCACACAACTTTTCATAGATTGATCTCCATTTTACTCTAAAAAACAAAAAAGAGATTTTAGTACTTCCGCAAAAATTATAAACCATGTCACTGTCTCAGTGTCTCTCTCTCTTATCCGAAAAAAACAAATAGCAATGTGTGCAGCATCATTTAATATATTATCAACAATTTTTTAAGAATCTCAAAAATTTGCCATCGTTTTAAACATTTATTATTGATAACTTGCAGAAAATTTCAAACGTTGACTATGTATTTTTATAATTGTACGTGCACGGATCAATGAAATCATCCATACCTTTCTCAATCTCTTGTTTAGAAAAAAATAAAAAATAAAAACGCGTGATGAGCTCATCAATAAATAATTTATGCTTAAACAAATTAAAAAGTAATATGTAAATTCTTAGTTACCCACACGTATCTTAAAAGAGGAAAAATACTAGTAAAATGACCTTACTTGCTTTCCAAAGTGCAAATCTCAGCACAACCTTGTTGGGCAAGCACTTCGCTTGAAGTTGTTCACTGCCTTCTCAATAAAGACATAAGATCACTATACCCAACATTTCAGTCAAGCACTCAAGCTAGTTCTACCACAAAAATTTCATTCAAGATGCCAATGCCTTTTGTTTTATTTTCTTTGTCATATCATATAATACTCCTTATGGGATGATGAAGATTCAAACAAAATAAAGGGTGCATTGTATGTATGTAGTAGAAGAAGTGAGTTTGAAATACCAAACCTATATATGAGATAGAATAATGGGAAATTAAATAGGTGTTACCCAAAAAGATGATGTTAAGTGTGTCCCAAAATTTATTTCTCATTTAGGTTAGTACTATTTCATTCCAACAAATTTCGTGTCCCCTTCAGCCCTCAAATTAGGATTGTCGAATTTTCTACCATTTTAAAATGAAGTTCACATCAAATTCTATCACTTATCATCATTTTAAACAAAAATTAAATATCACTATTTTAATATCTATTTAAATTATTTATGATAAAACAAAATCTAAGTCAATCCTTTTAACATGTTTTTAGTGAAATCATCTTGAAGAAGTTTGAAAATTGAAATTTCTCCAAAACCAGTGAAAAAGAAAGAATTCCACTGTGGAGAAATTATAAGGTCATTATGGTGGACAAATGACGTAGTCCATCATTCCACTAAAAGATTCTCACCTGTTTAAAATTGTTGAGTCATAATTTTTTTTTAAATAGAAACTAATTATTGACTCAGCAATTTTAAACAAGTGAGAGTTTTTCAGTAAAATGATGGACAAGTGTTGTGGTCCATCATGATGACTGTATAATTTCTCTCAACTTTGCTTATCATACCAATGGAAATAAATATTATGACCACAATATTTTCACAACAAATTTTAAATGGCAGATTGTTATTAGTTATCATTTGTAAGAAAAAAAAAAGGTAATTTAAGTTGTGGATTCAAATTAGAATCAATGACAACTTAGAGCATTCACATCAATCTCACTAATTTAATATTTTAGCAAAAAATTATCTAAATTCAAAAAAAAAAAAAATAAGCATGCATCGACCTTACTAAATTAACTAAAGTTTTTTAAGATGATAGTCCCATCTCTACATGTAATAAGCCTCTATCATCGGTGTAGGGGTAAAAGGCCCAAGTCCAGATCTTGGGCCGTAGGCCTGTCCGAGGAGTCCTGTTGGTCCGAGAACAACAACTCTTGGGGAGGGTGCCCAGCTTAACTCGTTTCTGAAGCATAAGTCACGTGGAAGAAAGAGTTGTCCGAGGAGACTTGCCTGTTCGGATTGACAAAAGAGGTGTCCCAGATGAATGTCCCAACATCAGTCCTAGTTCTCCTGGAGAGTCTCTTGATTTATATGGACAAATAGGACAGGTGGCAAAGATCAGATATTAGGCAAAAGGCTGCTGCCACCGCATTTATGATCCTGCAACTAACATCATGGCCGCATTAATGGGAAAAGACACCTGAACAGTGACCTCCACCCTTTACAGCTGCCTCATGAAGACTCAAGATGGAGGCTGATGGGACAAGTATCAAGGAGAAAGCCCACGTAATGGAGAGAAGGCCTATAAATAGAAGAGAGGACGAAGAGAAAAGGGTGGAAGAAAGGAGAAACCAAAGAATTCACAATATTTGTATAAACATCCTCCTTGGACTGTGCTGAGAAGAGCATTGCAACATTTAGATATCTTATCAATACAAGTCTGGTCACAATCATATTTGGGCTTTCAACCCATACGTATTCAGTCAAGTATTCTTCAACCCATTCTCTTTACAAATTCATTTTAAGGGTACTGTACACAGTTTGGGCTTCCAACTATTCCGCTGATTAGCCCAACTCCAAAATTTGTGCCCCTACAATTGGTGCCGTCTGTGGGAAGATTACTATTGTATCTGTGTGTTACAGCTTGAATCATGGTTAGATCAGATAGAGCGGAGTCAGGTGCCTTTCAGCATATCGACCACTTTTTGCACCTTGAGCGTCAAAGAGACCGCGAAGGGAGTGTGCACACAAATCGTACCGCGAGGAGTCGACGTCGAAGTGACAGTGACGAGTCTCGTGAGGGCATGCAACGCAAAATCGATCACCTCAAGAAGAAGTTACGTCGTGCGCGTAGGAGGCATAGTCCGTCTAGCAGTCCATCCATCACAGATGACTTTTATGATGATGATGACGATGCCAGTTATAGGCGCTACTCCAGGACACCTCCAAATGAGTCATTCTCCCACAAGGAAGAGCACCACCGTGACCGCAAGAGTAGAAACACGTACGCAAAGGGTACTGGGAGTGATGCCATGACGAGGGCACTCAATCAGATTTCTAGGTCACCCTTTGCACGCAGCATCGAGGGAGGGAGCCTTCCTCGGCGTTTTACCCAGCCTACCTTCACAGCGTATGATGGACGGACTGACCCCGTGGAACACGTGAGTCATTTCAATCAGAAAATGGCTGTTCATTCCCGAAACGAGACTCTCATGTGCAAAGTGTTCCCTTCCAGTTTGGGACCTGTGGCCATGAGGTGGTTTGATGGCCTCGCGGCAAATTCCATTGGATCCTTTAGAGCACTCACCAGGGCTTTCTGCTCTCGGTTTGTGACGAACACCAGGGTCCCTCGGCCACTGGACTCCTCGCTGTCCATGTCCATGCAAGAGGGGGAAACGCTGAAAACGTATTCAAACAGGTACTGGGAGATGTTTAACGAGATCGAAGGGAATTTTGATGATGTGGCTGTGAGAACCTTGAAGGTCGGCTTACCACCCGAGCACGACCTGAGGAAATCATTGACCAAGAAGCCTGTGACAAGTGTGTGCCGACTCATGGATCGTATTGACGAATATAAACGGGTTGAGGAGGACCAGTTGCTGGGAAAGGGAAAGGCAAAGGTTGTCCCTTAGGAGAGGAGGGACTTTAGGTCGGACAGGTATAGCAATAGCAGGCCGGGAAGAGACTACAATGTGCAGTCCGGGTCTGCTGTATCGTAAGCAATCCATGCCGTATTCTGAGAGCCAATCCATCAGATTCTGGAGAAGATCCAGAATGAACCATACTTCAGATGGCCGAACAAGATGGCGGGCGACCCCATGAAGCGCAACCAGAGCCTTCATTGTCAGTATCATCAGGAGCCGGGGCACACAACCGAGGACTGCAGGACTTTGAAGAGCCACTTGGAACAGCTTGCGAGGGAAGGAAAGTTACAACAGTTTATTTATCGGCCAAATAACCAGGGTAACCATACAAGGCCAGGGGCTTCGAGGACCGCCTCATCAAGGCCCCCTTTGGGCACGATTAACGTTATCTTCGTGGCCCCCGGGAGAATTGGATCCTGCCCCTCCAGAGTAATGTCCATTTCCAGGACATCCGCCGAGGATGCTAATCAAGAGACGAAACGAGCGAGAATGGAGGCCCGACTCGCCTTGAGCTTCTCGAACGAGGATAAAGTGGGGACAATACAACCCCATGACGACGCTTTGGTCATCACCCTCAGAATAGGGGGGTACGACGTGAAGAGGGTGATGGTTGATCAAGGAAGTAGAGCTGAGATCATGTATCCAGACTTGTACAGGGGACTGGGCCTAAGGCTAGAGGATCTGACCGCGTATGATTCGCCCCTAGTCAGCTTTGATGGAAAGACCGTCATCCCCAAAGGTCAAATAAGGCTGCCCGTACAAGCGGGGTCTGAAGTGGTCGAGGTGGACTTCATCGTTGTGGATGCATACTCCCCCTACACGGCCATTATAGCTAGACCTTGGCTCCATGCTTTGGGGGCCGTTTCTTCAACCTTGCACCTAAAGGTTAAATTTCCGTCTAGAGGACAAGTAGAGGAGATTGTAGGCAGCCAACCTATGGCAAGGCAGTACCTCATAGCCGCCATTTCACATCGGCCTGCTGCCGAGCTGGCAACCGCCTCGGTCAAGGATTCGTAGCAATCAAAGGCCCCGACTCCCCCCAAGGCCGTAGGGCCGGCCGAGGAGCAATGCGAAAAACTAGAGAAGGTTGCAATCGGGGAGGATCCAAATAAGTTTTTCCAAATTGGAGCCCAGCTACCCCCGCAGGAAAAGGAAGAGCTGCTGACTTTCCTCAGGAGAAACGTAGACGTGTTTGCCTGGAACCCTTACGAGGCTCCCGGAGTAGATCCCGGGTTCATCTGCCATCACCTTAATGTGAGCCCAGCTGCCTTACCCAAAAAACAGCCACCTCGGCGCTCATCCAGGGAACATTCTGACACTGTAAAGGATGAGGTGAATAAACTCAAGCAGGCAGGGGCTATCAAGGAGGTCTTCTATCCAGAATGGCTGGCTAACACAGTGGTGGTGAAGAAGAAGAATGGGAAATGGCGCGTATGCGTAGATTTCACGGATCTAAACAGAGCCTGTCCAAAAGACCCCTTCCCCATGCCTCGGATTGATCAACTGGTGGATGCAACCGTAGGACACCCACGAATAAGCTTCTTGGACGCCTTCCAGGGATATCACCAAATTCCCTTGGCCCTGGATAATCAAGAGAAAACAGCCTTCGTAACTTCCATTGGGAACTACCATTACAAGATGATGCCATTTGGTCTGAAGAATGCGGGTTCCACCTATCAGAGAATGATGACAAAAATGTTTGAACCACTGCTGGGGAAATGCATGGAGATTTACATTGATGACATGGTGGTCAAGAGCAAACTGGAGTCCGACCATGTCGGGGACCTCGAGAACATCTTTGAAGTCTTAAGGAAACATAAACTGCGACTCAATGCTTCGAAGTGCTCCTTTGGCGTTGGATCAGGAAAATTTCTGGGATATATGGTCACTCATCGTGGAATAGAGGTCAATCCCGACCAGATAAAAGCGATCAACAGTTTGCAGCCTCCTCGGAACCCTAAAGAAGTACAGAAATTGACTGGGATGACTGCCGCTCTCAACCGATTCATCTCCAAGTCTGCAGAGAAATGTCGGCCTTTCTTCCAACTGTTGAACAAATGGAAGGGATTCGAATGGAATAAGGAGTGTGTTCTAGCTTTCCAGCAACTAAAAGAGTACCTAACTCGGCCTCCCATCATGTCCAGTCCCGCAACGGACGAGGTGTTGTTCGCCTACATTGCTATGGCCACACACGCCGTGAGTTTGGTACTTATACGAGTCGACAATGGCGTGCAGAAACCTGTATACTACGTGAGTAAATCCCTTCACGAGGCCGAGGTCCGTTATCTGCCACTTGAGAAGGCTATCTTTGCAGTAATTCATGCCACTCGTAAACTCCTCCATTACTTCCAATCACATACAGTTGTGGTCCTCACCCAACTCCCACTCAGATCACTGCTTCGGAGTGTAGACTATACGGAAAGGATTGCTAAGTGGGGTACCATACTAGGGGCTTTTGACATAAAGTACATGCCTCGTACCTTGGTCAAGGGGCAGATACTAGCCGATCTAGTGGCCGAGTTTGCTGAGCCTATGATAGAAGAGATTACCGAGACGGTACACATGGACGAAAATTCAGTTGGCCTAGTATCAGTGCAAGAACCCACGCCTTGGAAACTGTATGTGGACGGTGCGGCCAATCTGAGAGGCTCAGGAGTGGCTTAGTTCTAATATCCCCCGAGAATATTGTTATTGAAAAATCCCTCAGATTAAACTTCTCGGCTACAAACAATGAGGCTGAGTATGAGACACTACTGATCGGAATGTCCATGGTCAAAAGATTGGGAGGAGACGCCATGGAGGTGTTCTCGGATTCAGCTTTAGTCGTCGGCCAGGCCAGAGGAGAAGCAGAAGCACATGATGGAAGAATGCAGGAGTATCTAAGGCAATTCAAACGGTTGCAGTCACAGTTCAAGTCATTTAATCTGCAACATATCCCTCGGAGTGGGAACACACATGCGGATTCCTTGGCCACTCTTGCAACCTCCTCGGCTCAGGGGCTACCTCGGCTCATCCTAGTGGAGGATGTATAAAGGCATTCTGAGGAGATTGAAGGACCACGCATTTGTCAAGTTAGAGTAGGGTCAAGTTGGATGGACCCTATGGTGGCTTATCTCAGAGATGACGTCTTACCGGCAGACAAGGCCGAAGCCGACAAAGTGAGGAGAAAAGCTCCTCGGTTCTGGCTATCGAGGGATAACAAGCTATACAAACGTTCCTTCTCTGGACCCTACCTATTATGTGTGCATCCTAAAGCCACGGAGCTGCTCCTTGAAGAGTTACATGAAGGGATCTGTGGCAGCCACACAGGAGGAAGGTCTCTATCACACATGGCCTTGACTCAGGGATATTGGTGGCCAAACATGCAAAGGGAATCACAAGCATATGTAAAAAAGTGTGACCAATGCCAGAGGTTTGCACCGAATATACATCAACCTGGAGGAGTTCTGAATCCTTTGTCATGTCCATGGCCTTTCGCTCAATGGGGCCTGGACATCGTAGGCCCTTTTCCTAAAGCAGTCGGGAATAAGAAATACATGGTCGTTGCAACAGACTACTTCACCAAATTGGTTGAAGCCGAGCCATTGGCAAACATCAGGGATGTGGACGTCCAGAAGTTTGTATGGAAAAATATCGTGATACGGTTCGGAGTACCACATACTCTCATCTCAGATAATGGCCTTCAGTTTGACAATAAAACCTTCAGAAGATTCTGCTGCGGGCTAGGCATTACTAACAAGTACTCCACTCCTGCATACCCTCAAGGAAACGGCCAAGCTGAAGCAGTTAATAGAGTCATAGTAAGCGGTCTTAAGAAGAGGCTAGATGATGCCAAAGGAAAATTGGTGGAAGAGCTATCACATGTACTCTGTACCTACAGGACAACTCCTCGGAGGTCTACCGGAGAGACACCCTTTGCAATGACGTATGGGGCTGAGGCTGTTATCCCCATTGAAACTGGGTTCCCCACAATGAGAACCAGTTCATTTACCTTGATCGGCAATAACGAGCTGTTGAAGGACAACCTGGACCTAGTCGCCGAGCGCAGAGAAAATGCTGCGGTTCAACTAGCCTATTATCAGCATAAGCTCAAGCAGGGTTACGATGCCAATGTCAAACTCAGACTGCTTGCACTAGGAGATTTGGGCTTGCGAAAAGTCGTGGGCACTGCGAAGAACCTGGCCTGGGGGAAGCTGGGACCTAATTGGGAAGGCCCCTATCGTGTCCTATCAGTTGCTGGAATAGGAGCTTTTTATTTGGAAGATTTAGACGAAAGGGCTATACCACGTTCCTGGAATGTAAATAACCTGAAAAGGTACTATTACTAATGAAATCTTCCATTTTTCTCATTGAAGTTTATTATACCACTAAGTGTTAAACAGAACCTTGGTCAGGCCTGATCCCTCGGACCACCTACCTTGGGAAAATTAACACCCTTAAGTGTTAAACAGAACCTTGGTCAGGCCTGCTCCCTCGGACCACCTACCTTGGGAAAATTAACACCCTTAAGTGTTAAACAGAACCTTGGTCAGGCCTGCTCCCTCGTACCACCTACCTTGGAAAAATTAACACCCTTAAGTGTTAAACAGAACCTTGGTCAGGCCTGCTCCCTCGGACTACTTACCTTGCGTAAATTAATACCCCTCTGCATTATTCTAATTGTAATCTGGAAATTCAGGCATGCCCGACCCCTCGGATAATACACTCAAAATCTCATTACTAAAACACACCTGCTATCTAGAACCATGCAGAAGTTTGATCTTTCATATTCATTCAGGCTATGCATACTAAGTTATTTTTCTTGCTCGATTTAGAGGGTCAACAATATGACAGTTTATTGTGCTTGCTTGAGTTCATACTCGTTTGCCGAGGTAAAACTAAATTGGTTAATGGCCTTTGACGTGAACCTTAAAGTTTTGTGTTGCTATTGCAGTTTATAGACTTAAACTTTTCACCAGCAAATAAACAGAAATGAAAACAGCTGAAAATATTTTCATTGAATTATAGAATTGGAATACATTAGTTCAACATGCAAAATGCTTGCTACGTACAAAACAAGAACTAACGACTATAGCAACTAACAAGCCTAAAACCTAAGTCTATTTCGTCTAAAAAGGAGAAAACCCAACTCTAAGCCTGTTCGGCCTGGGGAGGAATGCTGTCACCATCGCTCGGCATGGTCGCTGAGGGAGCCGCTTCCTTGGTTCGATCGGAATCCGCGGTCACAGATATGGCACCCGGAGCCTCTGGTTCTTTTTGAATCTCCTGAGTCGCCCCAGGAGGAACGACTGTTTGGCTCACTTGCTCCGGGGCACGAGGCGACGAGGAGGAGGGGTCAGCCGGTAACAAGGCAAGATCCGGATGGAAATACGTCTTCCCCGGCTGCCTAAATCTGAATCGGCAGGGACTCCAACCATGTTTAGAGCCTCCTCCCATGTAGATTGGCAGTAGTCCCTGCACACTTCAGTAACCTCCTCCGCGAGCCTCTTCTCTGTTTCCTCAATGCCACGGAGGTATTCAGCCTCCATCCCGGCCTCTGCCGCCCTCAGCGCCGCCTTGGCCTCTTTCTCAGCCTTCTCGGCCTTTTCGGCTCGGGTGCGAAGTTCTAAAACCAGTTGCCTCTCGGTGGCCAGCTCTATCTCTGTCATGTGTAGCTTCTTCCGCTGGTCTTCAGCCTGGTTTTGGGCATTCTGCAGCCCAGCTTCAGCACTCCTTCTGTCCCTTTCTTCAATAGTTAGCTTCTTGGCTAACTCGAGCTTCTGATGCTTCAGCTCCCCTAGGGTCCTCTCTACCTCCTTGCTAGATTAGGTCTCGGCCCTAGCCAAATTACGGGTGTCCCTGACCCAATCCTCCGCCACGTAGACTTGCTGAGTCAGCTGCAAAATAAGAAAAACAAAGTTACACCACCACAAAGATAACGGAAATGCACAACTCAAACATAAATAAATCCTATGTATATAGAAATGATCAGGGATTCACCATGGCTAAGTCCCTTTTCATGGACATAAAGAGGTCGGCCTGCCTCCAAGACCTCACTGTCTCCATATCTTGAGGGAGAAGCAATGGACGCTCTAAGGCCTCGGCGACGTAGCCCGAATGCCCATTTTGAAATTCCCGTATGGAAGCGTTGACAGTGATTGGAGCCCCATCCAGGTCCAGCCGAGGAGCCCAGACTTGTGGCAACTGAACATCCCTGGGGTGAGGGTCACCCCTGTGCTTAGGTGGGGAAGCCCTCCTATCATCCCTCTTCTGTTGCTTTCCCCCTTTTTGCTGCCGAGGGGACACTTCACCCTCCTCGGCGTCTAGGTCCACAACCTTCTTCTTCCTCTTCAAATCAAGCATGGGAAGGAGGCCGGTTGCAGCGGTGGGTGGAGGAGGGGGGGGAGGCAATTTGCCAGTATCCTTCTCTTTAGGGGCCTCCTTAGAAGATGACCCCGCGATCCGCCCTACCACTAAGGCTTTCAATCCCTTCCTCGGCTGCAGGGGCATCTCTTCCGTGTCTTCTGAAGTCTCGGAACTTTGAGAGCTAAGGGTTCTGGTCTGCACTTCTTCCTCCTCTTCGAAACGGAATTGGTCTATCTCCGTATCCAAAGATGGCAAAGTCGAAGCGGAATCTACCCTCTGTGTAACTTTTTGGGGGGCGACTTGTTGAAGCGGCCAAGGAACCGGGGGAAGGTCTTTATTCGCCAAAAATCCCGGCTGAGAAACGTCTATCCAGCGAATTCTCTTGTCCCCAGCTCGGATCGAGTCCCCGACGTCTTGAAAGCTATCTGATATCGGTGTGAAGTCCAATATCAGGTGAACGGCACGCAGCTGACCGTCTGAATGGGCGAACACCTCCGAGCACAGCAGGTGATTTAGGCCGTGCACGTTCACAAGACTGAGCTTGGGGGCGACAAACTGTCTATCTGCACTAACAATCAAAAGGAAAAACACAAAATCAGTCATCACACTTCTAAGGCCAAACGTATATACAGTAAAATAAAGTGAAATCTAAACTGCAAACCCTACAATTATCTTAATCTAATCCTAGAGTACCCCACCTGGCTCCCCCTCAGTGGTCGGACAATGGAGACTGTCATGCCACGCCCCCGAGACGATGACGTAATCGTCCTTCATGCCCTTGTTGGACTTTGGAAGGCACGATATCATCCTCACGGTCGGGGATCGGGACTTCAAGTAGTACCCCCCCTCCTTCAGGGAATGACATTCGTACATGTGTACGACGTCGTGCCAAGTGAGTCGTAAACCCATCATTTCATTAAGGGCATCTACACACCCCAGAATCCTAAACATATTGGCGGCACATTGGTGTGGACACAGTCTGTGATTCCTAAGGTACTCCCTAGTGACGTTACCCATAGGAATGGACATCCCCCCCCCCTCTAAAAAAGCGATCACAGGGATAACCACCTCCCCAGTCCTTCTAGAGGTTAAAATATTCTCCGGTGGACAGTAACGGAGGCTAACCCCTTCGGGAATGTTGTACTTCGCCTTAAAAAGTTCTATGGCTACGGGGGTATCGACCAAGTTTTTAAACCTACCCATATGGATATCTAAAAGGTTGCTATAAGACTCCCCTGAAAGCGAAAATGAAGAAAAAGAAAGAGGCCGAGGTGCTTGGCCGAGATGGAATGAACAAAGGAGCCGAATACTTACGAAAGAGGTTGGTATTTCTGGTTCGGAAATCTCTTAGGCACCTAGGGGTCTTTGTAAAAATCTCCTCGGAACGCCTAGAACAATGAAAAATGTATCGGTAGGGTGCTTTGGAATACTGGAGTACTTAGACGATTGCAAAGTGAAGAAAATCACTTTCTCATGACCTTTTATATATATATTAGGTGAAAGTGGTGGGATCTATCCCGCTCAAAATTTCATAAAGAAATCCCAACCGCACGATCTACCTCCCGCCGTTGATCATGGAGACAGAACGCCACCTAGAGCAATAAATGACGCGCTCCAACTTCCAAAGCGTCTTTGGAAAGTGGAAATCTCGCAAAACGGTGCCTCCACGTGGAGTTAGTTTGGGGGGGGGGTTTCGATGGCTTTCACCCCTGAAAAATTCAAAATCTCGTCTCTCTCCTCAGACAAAAGAAGAGAACCGGAATTTTGAGGGGCTATTGTAGGGGTAAAAGGCCCAAGGCCAGATCTTGGGCCGTGGGCCTGTCTAAGGAGTCCTATTGGTCCGAGAACAACAACTCTTAGGGAGGGTGCCCAGCTTAACTCGTTTCTGAAGCATAAGTCACGTGGAAGAAAGAGTTGTCCGAGGAGACTTGCCTGTTCGGATTGACAAAAGAGGTGTCCCAGATGAATGTCCCAACATCAGTCCTAGTTCTCCTGGAGAGTCCCTTGATTTATATGGACAAATAGGACAGGTGGCAAAGATCAGATATTAGGCAAAAGGCTGCTGCCACCGCATTTATGATCCTGCAACTAACATCATGGCCGCATTAATGGGAAAAGACACCTGAACAGTGACCTCCACCCTTTACAGCTGCCCCATGAAGACTCAAGATGGAGGCTGATGGGACAAGTATCAAGGAGAAAGCCCACGTAATGGAGAGAAGGCCTATAAATAGAAGAGAGGATGAAGAGAAAAGGGTGGAAGAAAGGAGAAACCAAAGAATTCACAATATTTGTATAAACATCCTCCTCGGACTGTGCCGAGAAGAGCATTGCAACATCTAGATATCTTATCAATACAAGTCTGGTCACAATCATATTTGGGCTTTCAACCCATACGTATTCAGTCAAGTATTCTTCAACCCATTCTCTTTACAAATTCATTTTAAGGGTACTGTACACAGTTTGGGCTTCCAACTATTCCGCTGATTAGCCCAACTCCCAAATTTGTGCCCCTACAATCGGTATATTAGATTTCAATGTTGATAAAGTATTTAGACTGATGTATGTATATGAAAATAATAGATAGCTAAATTAGCAAAAATAGAGGTTTTTTGAATTAGTTTAGCTAAATATTTGAAAAAACTGATGTGAATACTCTAACCACCTATAATTTAGTGCGTAGTTTTTGAAACCCACGTTGAAGTGAGTGAATAAGAGATCTGAGGTTCAATCCTTGCCTACACCAAAAACCAATTGGTATCTTGGTCTGATGATAAAGAGCTATCATTAGGAGCAGACACCATAGGTTGAAACTTAAAAAAAAAAAATCAATATAGATATATATTGAGAATCTAATTTCTGCAGCATTCACTATTTCAATCTTATAAAAATGCCATAAATTATTAGACAAATCTTATTCAGAACTTGTATACCTCACCCATGACTCATTATACTACACAAACTGGTGGTATCTCGTGCGCTAGGCGCATGAGACCAGCCTCTCACAAGCAGGTAGGCCCCATCTACTTGTGAAAGGCTGGTCTCATGCGTCTGGCACATGAAAGATTTTTCCCATAATATATTGAAGTGGCTCTATTTATTTTCTGACCTTTAGAATATGTGAAAGAGTACCAACTTCTCAACTGATTAAACGGCCAATATCACAGTCTCTTTATTAACCATTTGTCTCCATTATTCAAGTAAATTATTTTGTATTTTAAATAAAAAAATAATTTAAACTCAACATTTCTTGTCGAAAATTGGTGAAATAGTTTGAAAATTGTTGTTTATTATTTTTTGAAATACGTGTGAGTAAAAAAATGTGTAAAAATACGTAAAATGCTGTTTAAAAACTGAAAATTGCTATTTGAAATGCTGAACCAAACAACCCCCTAACTTAGTTTCTCAAAAAAAAAAAATATATATATATATATCTAACTTTTAAGCCTTCCCATGTGCTGACATACGACGACGTAACATACACACACACCGCCCACGCAACAATACGTTGCCAAATTGTTTTGTGTTTACAACTCCTTCGGGAGGCCGCATCCATTTGTCATAGTTTATATTTTATCATGTTCATATTAATAAGTTGACAATATTAATTAATTAATTAATTGTGTGCATTCATTTCTAATTTATAGATAGTTTAAAAAGAAAAAGGACCAGAAGAGAGAATTTTTGATTTCTAGCTTCAATGACTGGAATGCCTATATGTGTTTTTTATTATATTTTATTATATTTTTGAAATGCCTATATGTGATTTTACAGCTAGGCATGACTCACGAGTAATTTATAATATATATATATATATATATATATATGTGAGAATTTCCCTCTCTTTTAACTAGGCTTTTATGTGGTTTAAAAATACCCTCATTAATAAAGGGAAACTTCATTTAGAAATAGAGTAATAAATGCTAAATAATAAATTTCATTTTAAATTCAAAAAGAGAATTCCTTAAATTTAGGATTTTTTTTTCCATTTACGTTCAAAAAAGAAATTACAGTTACTGCTTATCTCTAAAGTTTATCATTTTTATTTGTTTGAAAAATAAAAAAAATATTTTTAAATTATAATATATGCAAATTATTAACCTCTGTCAAAAAAATAGAAAAGCCTCTGAACACATGCATGAGCGCGTGCTCAGAGGCTAGTAATTAATAATGGCTTGTAGTTAGTTTGCAATCAAGGGAGTTAATACTGTACCGTACCAGCCAGTATGGCCGATATTTCTCGTTCCGGTGAGTAAAACGGTACAGAAATACTCTTAAATCGTACCACTCAAAATACCGGTCTATACCAGAGTGTACTAGACGTACTGGCGAATATCGGCCATTTCGGCCGGAAAATAAAAACCAGCCGGTAAAAAAAAAAACCATTAAAATGACCAAAAAAAAAAAAATGAAAAACAAAAGTTACTGGTGAATGGCCCACGTCGCCATCGCCACCTCGACTTCATTGGTCTTTGTTATCATATCTCTGGGCATCTCCTTATCTTCCTCTAGTTTCATTCATTGGCTTCACTTCTTCTTCTTCTTCTTCTTTTGTTGTTTTGTCCTATGACTGAGAGTATAGCTAGCTTGTTCCTTTTCCTCTTATTTTGTGTGGTTCTTATAATCTTATTTTGTGTGTCTGACATCACACGTGAAGTAAACCTCAAGATATTGAAATTTGAAATGTGTAAACAAATTTGAAAGTTCAAGTACACCTTTAAATTTAATTTTAATTGCATCCTTGTCAGTACCTCTTTTTTTATATTATTCTCATTTATCTTTTTATATTCTTTTAATGAAAATATTATCATTTAGTGGGTTGACACTATTGGATAGATATGTGAATTAAAGATTTACATATTAAGTGAAATATATGCTTTTATAAAAAAAAAATATACTACAACCATAATTATTAATATTTAAAGGAATTATTATGGCAGACTTTAAAATCATTTTATATTTTTAAGAGAATATATAAAATTTTTAAGAGAATATATATATTTAGCGATAAACTCGAAACGGTACGTCAGTATTAACTGGTATCCGAAATATATCGTACCGTTGGTCAAACCGGTACAGCCTCCGGTACGATATTGACTCCCTTGTTTGCAATAGCTAAGTGTCTATTTGAGAACCGTTTATTTTGTTGAAACTGAAATTTTTTTGTTGAAAATATGTAGAAAAAAAAGAAGAATCTAAAAGCTTACTTTTGGAGCAATGTGACCCACTTAACAGTGCAATGAGACCCACTTTTAAGAGCAAAAATAAGCTAACTTTTTCTCGAATCCCATATGTAATCTAAAGCATTAGCATCTGGAGATGCAAAAAAAAAAAAAAAAAAAAAAAAAACTATTTTGCATTCTCAAACACCATTTTTTATTTATTTTACCAATCCATTTACAAATTACCTTACATCATAGTTTTTATTTTTACGTACAACCCAATAAAATAATATAAACTACTTAGTAAAATAATAAAAAGTACTCTTCTCATACTCTCGTTTTCTCTTCACATACAATCACAAGATTAAAATATTATTATTTTTCTTTAAAACCTATGAACAGTAAGGTTGCATATATTATATATGCAACCTTACTATTCATAGGTTGCATTTTTTTTTATGTTTACAAACCTGAATGGAGTGGGTTTATGACATTTTAGGTTGTAAAATAGCAACTGGGGGGTGTTTATACCTCCTAATGCTAGTGCTCAGGCTATTACACCATACAATGGTGAATCTAAGACTGAGAAGCCCTTCAATCATATAGGTTTTTTAAGCTTTTAGTTTTTTAGTTTTTCACTTTTTAAACTTTTACATCTCTTAAACACACCGTAATTGTACACTATCTAAATCCAGAAATTGGAAATCCTAATATATGAGCTTAGTTAAAAGAAGATATTTGGTATCAAATGATACCATATCAACGGTATCAAAACCCAATAAGTGAGAGACATGTTTACAAAAAATAATTTTTTTACTAACAAATGAAAGACTTGTGTTGATGAATAATTTTTTTTGCATATAATTAAGTCTTTTGTTTATGAGCTAAGTTTTAATACAAATGACGTGACATTATTTGATACAAAATACTTTTTTCTTAACAGTTCACATGGATGCCATAACAAGAATGAGGTCAAAAGCCAAGTACGGTTTGGGACTTTGTTGAGGTGGGCCTAAGATTCATTTATGAGTTTTGTTTTGCTTGGACTCTGTTTGATGGGGCAACCAATAATGGAAAATGTTTCCCAATGAAATCATGTAATACGGTAAGTGCGTTGGTCTTCAAGTCCAGAATAGGAAGAAAACCTCCAAGTCCAGCTCACCCAAATCTACTTTTGGAGAGTTGCACTTGTATGGTTATTGCCTTGTAACTTAAAAACGACAGTTTCCACTTTTGACATAAAACCTAATGATGTTAATAGTTTCTTTTGGATAACCGCACACTCTTAGCATGATGATCACTTCATAAATATAAAATTTTTGTGGAATTGGAGTGAGGGCCGGAGTTTAATCTCCAAGAAATTTTGCACACATATATACATTTACATTATATTAGAGTATAATATTTATTTTGTATAAAAGTAATAATAATAAAAAAGTGCCTTTAAGATAACTGTTAATAAACCATTTTAGAAAACTTTTGACATTACTTATATAGGAAATATAAAAAAATTGTTAAAAAATTAATTACTTTTTATTTTCTCATAAATCTTTTTAAAATATTTCATAAATTAATGCCCCGTTTATTAACTTTTTCCAAAAACTAATATGTCATTATAAACATGTAAGAGAGGATTTGTTCTAGCCCCTGCAAGCTGTTTGTCCTCTTTGGGGAGCCAAGCCCGCAAGATTTTGTTTTCAAGCGACGTGGGCAAGCAAGCGTTGCACTTGGACTTAGTCCCATATCGGCAAGAAATGCGCCCCACACATGTGTGGGAGTGGCAGAGGCGTGCCTTGCACTTAGGTGTTGGCAACAAAACCGTGCGGGTATCATGTAGTGTCGGACATGGCCAAGCCAATCCCACCCTTGCCCCAAAGCGGACAATACGTAAGATGGGCACTGCCCTTAAAAAGTGCCGTTTTGTGTGGGAGTAGTACCCTCATGGTTGCTCCAAGAGCTTATAAACTATGAGTGGAGCGCATTTTTTGCCGATGTGGGACTAAGTCCAAGTGCAACGCTTGCTTGCCCACGTCGCTTGAAAACAAAATCTTGCGAGCTCGGCTCCTCAAAAAGGACAAATATCTTGCAGGGACTGGAACAAATTCCTCCCTTACAAAAGATAACTGACAGAGAGAGGTACACCACTACTTTTGCTGTTGCTTTCCCTAAAGTATGAAGCCTTTAACTTTTATCCCCTCCCAGGCTCCCACCCTTTATTTCTTTTCTTTTTTTCCATTGTTAAGCATGTGTTCTTTTGGCTTTAAATTGCTATTAATATTGCATATTAATTTCCTTTTTATAAAAAGCTAATAAAAAATAACAAAGAAGTTAGACCCTAGAATCCTCAAGTTTATTTGGGTAACTTTATTTGACAAATTAATATACAACTTTTTAAAACTTTAATATTTAGATAAAATTATATTTTTATCCCATTTAGTTTTTTCAATTTAGATTAAATTATACTTATTGTCTCATTTTCTCTTAAAAGTTACCATAGTTTTTTAGTGGGGTTTGTGGTGTGCCTTTATGTTAGAATTCATTTTCTCTTTTCTTTGTGTGTGTGTTTATTTTTCAAAAAAAAAAAAAAGATAAAATTATACTTTAATCCTATTTTTTCAAAGTCCAATAAACTAACTAAAATAAACTTTCTAAACAATCACTTGAAAATTGTAAATGTTAGGCAAATAATAAAATTAAGAGAAAGAGTAGCAATTTTTTTTATTCCTGGAACCACTTTAGGTCCTACTTGCAGCTAGTGGACAAGCAAATGCTTCCAATTCATAATCTTGTTAATTTAAGTGTTTCCACAATTTTTATTCAATTTCATTGCTTGTACTTTTTGCTTAAACCACGCTACAACCACCATCATCATCATGTGAAGCAGCCCAAAATGCACAAATTTATGATTTCTAATAATATATGTTGTTTATGATCAAAACTATTGATGGTTTAGCTCCACTTGCCCCATTTAAATAATCTTCACCTCTTTTTTTATATATTATTTTCCCTTGCATCTATGATTTCTTGAGCTTGGTGACTAAAAATATTGGGTTTTTCAATTAATTTAATCTATGGTCAATTGCAATTTTTTTATGATTGATCCAACTTTTTCCTTGTTATGTTGCTCCTTGAATATGATGATATGAATAAAGAAAAGCGGAGTTTACGAAAAATTCTGATTTCTGAGAGAAAACAACTTTCTCTTACCTTTCTTTTCCTTTATGTTCTCTTTTTTTGTCGATGAAAGATATGTAAGGAATTTCCTTAAAGGTTCAAGGAGCCAAAACCTAAATTGTGGTTCGGATAAATTTATGTGCTGATCTGAATCTTTTACTAGTTAGCTAGGTTCGGGATTAACAAAATCAAATTTAATTACCACATGCCAAATCAAAATATATTACTACTTTTTTTTAGAAGAAATTATATTACTAATTAATTATCACTGAACTATTTAAAATAAAAAATAAAAATAAAAAACAACTACAAAGTCTACAATATATAAATTTGGATTCCTAATCACTTAATTTCCATCAATTCACAAAGAAAAAAAAACATGAAAAAAAAAGGTCCACGTAGAATTTTTATTTATTTATATGGAAGGTATGGTATAAATGGAAACTGGTTAAACTCATTATATAGTACTATTAAGTACTAAGAACTATCACTTGTGACTTGTCCGAAACTATAGATAAAAAAATATATTAGTATTACAATATTTCCAAAAACAATGTTATGGTGAAAGTTTTCTAAAACTAGTAACCCTTTAAGATTTAAATAATTATATTATAATATTTACTAAAGAACAAAATTTTTAGTTGAGGGAGGGTTATTTGACAATAAGGATCTATTTTTAAAAAATTAAATTGATAAAAGTAAAAAAAAAAAAAGAGTCAAATGATCAATGAACATGTATATTCGATGATTAATTCAGTCACAAAGATACTTTTACTGTTTATTGGCTCACCAAAAACCTCAGTTTGACTTCAACAGTTCAATGAGATTGAATAATTATGTTATATATATATATATATATGATTAATTATTGGGTAAAATACTATTTTAATCATTAAACTTTACAAAAAGTTTGTTTTTGGTCCTTAAACTTTAAAAAATTTAAATTTACATAATTCTTAAATTTTATCAAAACTTTTCAAAAGTTTGTTGGTTAATTATTAATAATGTTAAGCAAATCACAATTGATTTTTGTTGGTTAGTTCAAGAAATTGCAAGTGTTATACATCCATCTCCATTTTATATACATGAAAATTCTATTAAGTCAATAAAAATAGGTAGCACACCTAGCTAGCAAGTAGCAACAAAAAAAATTAGGTAGGACATCGTTGTCGCCTTAAAATCTAAGGAAACAAATTTTGCATTGCATTACACATGCAGGATGGCCCTTGGGACATAATTTTTGTTCAGATCAGATGAACTATTGAAAACAAATCCAAAATTAGTAAGAGACTCTAATGCATGAAATTATGGGGGAGATTCTCTTGTTTATGCTTTTTACATGCTAAATTTTGTTTTGTCTTCCAATTCTGCAAGTGCAACCATGTGCCATGAGTATGTAAACAAGGTTTTATCACAGGGAGGCATACCTAATTTCCAAATCTGGCACCCTGGCAACATGGGTTAATTAGTATTTAGAATAAATAATCTTAAAAGGTTAAGAAAATCAAAAGAAAATAAAGATAACAAAGTGGTGATTATGTTTGTGTTGGAAAGTGCAAAAATAGAAAACAAAAGAGGGAAAAGGAATGGATTTGGAGGGATAGAGTAGCCCCCATTGCTCTTTCCCTTCCCCTCACCCCATCCTTAATTTGAAGAATTTCAAAAAAGAAAAAGAAAAAAGATATTAGAATGTTTAATAAATTTTTATGTGCTTGTTTTCTTATTCTTGTTGTGACATCGACCAAACGAATAAGGAAAGAGATGTTTATTATGTTCTTCCATTTTAGTACCTAGCTTGTATTGGACTTTGGAAAAACTTACGTTTATAGATTTATTTTAATTATTTTGTTTAGTGTGTAAAAGTATAATTGTATCAACAAAAATTTGATAATTTTTTTTATAAAAAAATTATATATTCTCTTTTGAGATGAAAATAAGTTCTTCCAAACAAAACTAATAAAAATCCAAACAAATAAAAGGTTAATTATTATCTCTTTTCTTATTCCCCTATTCTATACCCTTCTAAACTCTTAATAATAATAAGAATGATAGTTATGGTTCCGTGGAAAAGAGAAAATGCCTTTTATTTTTTATGATTATGAAACTCCATGTGTTTAGATCTACTCCTTGATAGTTGGAGAAATTCGAAATTCCAAAACAATTGAGTCGAAAGTAAACTACTTATTAGTCACGCAAAGAAGAAGCCCACTAGCTAGCACATCATTCATTTCATGGAGCATCTCCATTTTGCTTTAATCAAAATATCCAAAGAAATATTAGAAGAATCAAGAACACCTTATACATTTTAATTAATTTCTGTACGGCTAGTATTGAAGGTTCTGATGAAACTCATGATTTGCTCAAAGAATGACTTCATGTTATTGATGAACCTATGTTCCTCATGAAATCTTTCTTTATTTATCTTTGGTTATAATATATGTAGCGTAGAGGATGATTGTCAAAGGAAGTTGGTGGTGTTTTGGTGGCCATGTGAATTGTAAAGATCAATCTGTGCTCTGCCAAACCCATCGGGCCCTCATTGGTATTTGGTAGCAAAGTAACATCGATCAAAACATTGCCTTATTATGTCCTAAAAATGTGTTGAAAACCTCATGCGCACCTACACAAAACGTATCATATAGTAAACAGAGAGAGAGAGGAACTTCCTTATTTATTTATTCATTAGGTTTTGCTAACTAATAAAGGGCCAAATAGTAAATCATGAAACTGACGCATCTATTATTTTATCAATTATTTCCAAGTTCATATAATTATTTATAAGATTTTGTTGTTTAAAAAATACTTTTAAAAATTTTGTATATAACAGACTATAATTTTAAAACCACAACTTATTCTACAATTCACACACTTTGTCATATCTATCTTATACAACAGATTATAACAATCCCAACATTTTTTTTTTCTACTACCACAGCTAGCCGTATAAGAGAGTTATACAAAATGTGTGTAATAAATTGTGGTTACATAAATTTTTATACAGTTTTTCTTTTCAACAAAGCAAAAAACCACTAATAATAACAATAAGTGTCAACAATTTCATGGCACTGTGCCTTGGGGGTAGGTGGCAACATGGACAGCTTAGTTTTAAAAAAAAAAATTTATATAAAAAGGATGGAGGACATGGAAAAGAATAAGACCACAAAAAGGGTCGAACCACGTGTCACGTGACACGTGTGGACTCTGATCCTTGAAGGGACCCATGCTTCGAAATTTCGAATCATATTATAGGAATCATTTCATGTGGGGCCTAACAAGTACTCTACAGAGAATTTGATAATTTAGCTTCTGATTTGTGAAATATTCTCTGTTAAAAAGTGTAAAAAAGCTTCTAAAAGAGACCTATAATTTAGTACACAGTGCCACACTCTTTTATGGCATGAAAATAATGTGGTCTTTGGGGCACCTTATACTTATACCTACAGTTATTGGCATTCCTTTATGCTAGAAAAAGCAATTAGAGATCAAAAATCGAATCACTTTTGCTCTGGTGCTAGAATTTAGGGTATAATAATACCCAATTACGGATGTTCTCAGTTGTGATGGAGAATTGAACTAGCTTTTGATTTTTTTTTTTTTTTGTTTACTGTGACTGTGTGTGAGTTTGGAGAGTGCGTGCGTTTTTTTTTAATGGATTTTTTGCATTATTTATGGAACTCGCAAGTTTTTTTTTTTAACAAAAATAATTTAAAAACTGGGTCTCATGGTACTATTCACACATTTAAAAATTATTTTATTACAGTATTTTTAATTTTCAGTAATAAACGGTATCCAAACAGAGAAGATCAAATGCCAAGCACATTTGGATTAAATATATATATATATATATATTTATATAACACAATGTAATTCCGGTAACAATTATTGTTTGGAACTTTGGAAAACGAATAAACAGGAAACAATAATAACATTTTTTTTTTTTTTGGGTAAACAAACAATAATAATATTACCAACTTATTATCATTACCTTTTCTTCTTTAGATTGTGGAAGGTAACGTTAACTTATCTCCACTTGTTTTTGGTGAAGTAAGTTATCTCTGGTCTCTACAGTTCACCGGTCGGCAAGATTGACTATAGTTACTGTCTCTGTTGATGTGCAAGAATGTAATTGTTGATGCTGCCAATCCTTCATACGCAAGGTACGTTTAAACTTTTTTGAATGCATATTTTGCACTGTAAATTATGATATTTGTTATACTTTACATCTCGATATTAAGTTTGTTGTTAATTTTGATAGAAATTCAAATTTTAGGGTGCAAAGTATAATTAAGAGTATAGTTTAAAGTGATAAACTTTTTGAATGCATGTTTTGTACCATAAACTATGACTCTGTTACACTTTACTCTGATATTAAGTTTTTTATTAACTTTGATAGAAATTCAAATTTTAGAGTGCAAAATGTAATTAGGAGTATAATTTAGAATGATAAAGTGTAATTTATCTTTTGTTTTTAAAGTAATAAGAAGATGGTCAATTAGGTTTTTTCGGGTAGTGTTATATTTTTCTATCTAAGTTAACAACAAACTTGTTGTTAGGATGCAAAGTGTAACAATGATCATAGTTTAGAGTGCAAAACGTGCATTCAAAAGGTTTATGGTACAAAGTGGGCAAAAGTATAATTTAGGGTGATAAAGTGTAATTTTTCTAATATTAATAAAGAGACAATAACAATTTGGGTTTGAAAAAATATTGTCATTTTATTTAATGGGGGCAGGTGATGGTAAAATCCTAATCTTATATCATTGTGTCCATAATAATTTTTAATAAGAATTTAATTTTTGATGAGTTTAACTTCATATTCACTAAAATCTCAATAGATTACAATATTTTTTTTTAAGTCACATGAGCCCCGACACATTATGACATATTATAATTGACATATAAAGTAAAATACAAAAAATATAAAATAGAAGATTTATATTCTATGTTAGTTGTCATTTTAAGTGAGCAAACATTTTGTTTCGGAAGGGTTCAAACTTAGGTATAGAATCAGAATTAAACTTATATGGGAGAAAGTCTTTACCACCATCCTAGATGATATTCTATCATTATATTTGTAGCCTTGTGCAAGACTCCTAGGCATCATTTTATAAACTATTTTTTTGTGCCAAATTGCCAATAAATAGAGTGAGTTGTGAAAGTCACTAATAATATTATTAGGATAATAACTATTTTAATCCTTTTTTTAGGAGATTATTTTAATATTTTCAAGATATGGGTAAGTAAACAATACCCCAAATTCCAATAAAAGCAATTTTTTTTTTTTTTATAAAAAAAAAATTACAATCTTCATTTCTATTCTATTTTCTTGAGTTATACTAGTGTCGCAACTTGTGTCCATGTGAAGAGTTGTAATTGGTGGAATAGTGTCCTCACATGGACTCATCAACATCCTTCTACCAATCACAACTATTCACATCAGCAAATTGTGGCATAAATTATGATACCAACGTTAGTCTATTTTCTTAGATGAAATAGAACATCGTGATTGCGATGCGCATAATTATTAACCAGCGTGTTGTCACTCATTATTGCCTTTCGGTAAGGATCAAACGGTAAATGCAGAACAAATGTGGTGTCGTTTTGTGGTATAGTTATTTATTGCTGCGCATCCAATTTCATTTTCAATTGGGACAGAGCTCAAGCTGTCACCAAACGTGCTTAGTCCGTGTAGTTTTGGGATCATTTTTATTTGGTACGTTTCTCTTTCTCACCAAATCTTTTCCTACCTTAAAAAGTATCTCAGTGATATAGCAATAATGGTCTTATATTATAATATGTTTATATGATATTTCAGGTTTCATGGCTCAATTCATGAGTCATATCATTCATAGCTTTGGTAATTTTCATCTTAATTTTAATTAACAGTGCAAATTGACTTACCTAAATATAACAATGTCTTTGATAGTATACAAAATATATTTCAATATAGCAAGTGAAATCAGAGACTAGCTAGCTAGAGAGATCTTTACCAAAAGGATTCAGCCAAGGTGATAAGTAATTTTTCTTTTAAGAATGATTGTATTTTCACGTCCCAAACTTTCTAAGAGATTTTATCTTAACCATAAAATAGGTTAATTATAATGTTAGAAGATTCTAAAAACTTGGTCAATAGGTAGAATCCCAAACTTTCTAAGAGATTTTATCTTAACCATAAAATAGGTTAATTATAATGTTAGAAGATTCTAAAAACTTGGTCAATAGGTAGAATATTAGCACCACATATAAACAAGTTTTCAATTTTTATTGAAAACTGGTAGCATGTCCGAGAGATGCACAAATTAGTTTAAGAATTCTATATAAAAGAAAAATATATTTTAAAAATATTATCTTAATAAAAAATAAGAATTCTATATTGAGTTGCTTGGTGTGACCATGATATGTAATGTGTAAATTTTATTATATTAAAATAAAAATTATTACGATAGATGATCAAAATAAATTATAAATTTTATCTTAAAATTCTTAAATTTTTTGTACTAGAATTTTAGTTGGAGTAGAATTTTAAATTTCTTGAAATTTAGCTAATAGAGATTTTTACCCACACTAAATTATAAAATTTTAAATTTCTTGAAACTTATAAGCTAATGGACTTTAACCTATAGAAGTCTTGTAACTCAACTGGTTAGCATCTTTTAATCTTTCTAACGAAGACATCTAAGGTTTAAATCCCCTTAACCCAATTATCAAATTATTATAATAAAAAAAAGACTTTTACCTAAAGTGATTTATCCTAATTATTGAGAATTTAACATTTTTTTTTAGAAAGGAGAATTTAACAATTTGTTGAAGAGAGAATATAGCCACTTTGATGTAAGTCGTGTAACCATAGCTACTAAATCCATTTTTAATTATATAGTAGATGATATAATATTGAATGATTTATTACTTAGTTCTGTCTTAAATTGTGGTGGTAAGTGATTGGCTGATTTCTTTAAATGAAAGTTGCCTCTATCTCTATTTTCTTTAAATAAAGGAAGACATATTTTTAAGATATATACAAAAGAGTTTAATCGTTATCGAAATCACCTAGTCATAAAAGAGGTGGCAAAACAACTTAATTGTCTTGTATATTTGGTTCTTTAAGTCCCTAGAAAGCCATTTTAATCAATGTGCTCCAAGTTTTATCCAAGTCTTACAAGACCATCTACATTTGAATATTAACTTTCATTTTCTTAACTCAACATGGATCATCCATAATCCATTCGATTCTCATCTTATATTACCTCATTAACCATGAAAAGTAGCTAGCAATTTTGCAAAAATCAAATGACTACACGTCATTAACAGACTAAACATTAGGGTCACTGTCTTACCCTTGAATATTAACTTGCATTATGTGATTATACAACGAAAAGTCAAGGATTAGCTTCGGATCCTTTTCACCACACACTTACTTTAACAATAGAAGACATTATGGGGTCCTCTTAGGTCTATTCATGTTGTTACAAGAAAATACAAACGACCCAAGTATGACATTTTTGTTTCTACACTCCAAGACTTGCATATGAGAACACAGTAGTCAATTCTATCTTTAACTAAATTTCTTTTCAATTTCAGATCATAAGCTAGAGTGATTTCCAGGCTGAAAAAACATGTTCTACGCATAATACTCTTGTTATGCACTTGATGTACATAGATAAAATTCTACGCATACTCTTGTTATACACTTGATGTAAATAGATAACATGGATTTTTCATACTAAAATAAATATTGGGTTGTACCGACTGTACCAAAGATTTTTCATTTGGTTTAGTCTGTATTAATGTTTAGATCAATACCCCATTTCCTTGCTTCTTCTAACCATTTTTTTAAAGATACAAATTAAAGTGACTCCAACCTTTCTTTAGAGCATTCCTATCTGCTTATTCCAAAAACAGAGAAAAACATTTTACCTCACAAAAGGTCACTTTATTTATAATTACCCTTTTATATAACTACTTTACAACACATCCCAGGTTCAATTTTCATTTACAATACATCACATTAAGGGTGTGTTAGGATACCGCTTATTGCTGAAAACTGAAAATACTGTAGTAAAATAATTTTAAAATGTGTGAATAGTATCGGGAGATCCAGTTTTGAAATTGTTTTTGCTAAAAAAAGTTCTTTTCAGCACTATCCAAACATACGCTAAAATAATATTGCTTTTGTTAAAATTTGAGAGAGAAGAGAGAAAGTGACACAAGATAAGAGAGAGAAAATGAAATTCTAAGCTCACCCAAGGTGGATGCTTTTATGCATTCTCATTTAAATATTATTTTTTAGCTACTTCATTTAAATATTACTATTTCTTTATTCTTCCCCCCTCTCTCTCTCTCTCTCTTCCTCTTCCTATTTGTGAACAAACAACACACCCACACCACTGACAGTCACATCTACCACCACTACAACCACTGCCACCACAATTTACAACCCACAACCATCACAAATCAAGGCAAACCCAAAAATCAACACCCAAAAATCTAAAAATAAACACCTAAAAATCACGGAAAACCCAAAAATCAACACCCAAAACTCCACCACCACAACTTTGATTTAAGAAAAAAAAAAAAAAAAACCACCACCACCACCACAAACCCACCATTACAGTCCACCCACAACAGCAACAACCTGATTTCAACCACAACAGCAATAACCCAGCCACCGATCCCAACAACAACCCACACCACCACTAAAACCATCGATCCAAAACCACCTAATCACACAAACCTAGACAAACCTGACCCACATCAGTGATCTCAACGAACCTAGGTGGCACCACGAAGAGAAGAAAGGCTTGGTTCAGTTGAGAGAGAGATAAGGGCGATGCTGGAGAGAAAAAGAGAAGTAAAAAAAGAATGAGAGAAGAATGGAGAGAAAAAGAAAGAAAAAAGAGATAAGATCGAATATAATATACATATATATATATATATATATTTTTTTTTTATTTACATTTAAGTTACAGTATATAGCCAAAAGTAATTATGCACTGTAGTTGAGAAGCCAAATTATTTGGCTTTGACTCCACCAATGCAGCCTTAATTTTATAATTGGTGGTGCTAAAAATAGCAATATAGCTTTTTAGCACCACCAACAATAATGCTCTTATGCACAAACCAATGAGAATGCTCTTATATTTGATTGTGGATCTTGAATGTTCTTAAAATAATTGTGTTCCGCTGATTACTAATTTGCTACAAGAATGATTAATGCTATATACAAAAAATTTGACAAAATTTTTAAACTAATTGAATTGACAAATTTTTAATTTTTTATTAATTTTTATCTAAACCCACTATTATTATCGCTTTTCTACTTTTCATTAAAAATATGTGACATAAAAAAAAGTGTCGGTAAACTTTCTCCTGTATAAACATAGCCTCTTTTTTCCCCCCCGTGAAGTCTTATATCGGTGTAACCAAACTCCTAAGAAAGCACACCTTAGGCATCATTGTTTTTAATTTTTGTCTTGACGGAATGTAGGAACAGGAAAATCCACATTTTTTTTTTGTCAACGAATAACAGCATAATTGAAGTTGGTGAATTGGTGGTGACATTGAGTGCAAAGTGTGTGCAACTACTACTACTATCCTTAAAATTTTTCTTTAAATTTAAAAATATAATTCAGCGATTGGACAAAGTGTCGATAAAGGAAAGGAAAAGTATAATTTTTTTTTTTTCACGTGAAATACTGCTCAATAGTCATACTGTCATAGCATTGGCCTTTGGAGAAAAAGCAGAACTAGAAAAGCAGAACTGGAATTGCGTACAAATTGAAATTTTACATCAACTCCGAACTCCGAAGAATTGCTTCTTTTGTTTGAGTTATATTTCGAGAAAAGTGAACATCCGTACTTCTCTGCAAATTGATAATGAGGTGTCCTTATATAAACGTCGTTTGCAAAAAAGTGCCTTAGCCTGTTCTAAAAGTCTAATATCTTGAAGCATAATTGATGGGTCTTATTCTTATATTTAAAAGCTATAACCTATGGTTGGTGAAGGACTAGGACAGGGTGGTAGGTAGTGAAACGTGGGCTTCAGTGCACCACGTTAGATCTGTTAATAGGAAAAGAGAGATATGTTAAATAATTGACTAATTTCTTAGAGCATTATTTCTCAAAATAAATAAATAAATTTTAGTGCACTAGCATTTAGAGCATTAGCAACAACGGTGCTAAAGAGTGGTATCATTATTTTTAGCACTATTAATACTAAAAATCATGCTGCAATGATGGAGGAAAAATCAAAAAATTTATTAAAAGTTATATTATTTTATTGTATTGGTGGTAGTGGTTATTATTTATTATAATAGATATATTATTTTATTGTATTGAATGCTAAATTAAAACCCTTGATGTTGGGTGTTTTGTAAAATAAAGTGGTAAAATAGATAAAGTAGCTTTTTATTTTGGCATCATCAATGCTAATGCTCTAAAACTACTCATTAAATCCCATTTGACTTTTTAAACTAACTTATAATTTACATAATCTATCCAAAAAAATGAAAAACTTACAATTTTCATACATTTTCATTAAACTTATTGTTTTCCAATTTTATTTTATTTATTGTTTGCCTCTAATTGTAAAGAAACAATACAAAATATTTTAGAATTTTATGATTTATGCAGAGTTATTTAGTTGTGAATATATAAAAATGAAAAGTACTATTGCTGAAGGAATTCAAATTATTGGTCCTGGAGTTTGCTAGATAGTCAAGTTGAACTACATGACCAGGCTATGACATTTTGCTTTCATCAATTAACCAGTGCAACAGTAATTGCAACACAATAAAACCTCCCATATTGTTTATTGATGTGACAGCACAATTGTAGTTTGAAAATGTTTCAAGTTCCTCTTTTAAGTGTTGTAATATTTTTGGGATAAGATTCCTTCCATTGAATTTAATGCTCCAATTTACTCTTATTATTTAGATAAAAGATATATGACATTTAAAATATATATATATATATATATATATATATATAAAACACATCATACATCCGGCCAAAAACTAGAAGAAAATAAAGGATTCAACTGAAAATGATAAATAGAAGTTCCTAAACCCCTCTCAATCTACACTAGAGAGGGTGTAACCATGAGTGTAGACAAAGCAACCACTATAGGTAACAAGAGAACTTTAGAGTTTAGAAAGAGAAACTTTACTATAAAAGGTAAACAACAATAAAAATTACTACAATGTTTGTAGTACTTTTCTTGGTATTTGTAAATAAATAATTAATGCTAAGCTCTAAAAAAGAAAAGAAGACGTAGGGTTTGTTTGATAAGATTATTTAAATATAGTTTTTTGTTTTGCAATTCATAAAATAGTGGGTCTCACATTTGAATTTATTGTTTGGCTAATATTTTCTAAATACAGTATTCAAAAAACTATATCCTATTTTCCTGATTTAAAACAGGATTTTGAAACCGACTTAGGAGGTGTTTTTAGGATACGGAAAATTATTTTTAATGACATAGTTGTAAATAAATTGAAAACAGTGGACCCTATATATTTATCCATACTCTTTTATCTCTTAAATTTAGGAATTTATCTTTATCACGAAAAAAATTCTCACACATTAAATTTGAAATTTATCATTTAAAAAAAAAAATGATGAGCTCTATTCCTTTATCATTATCCACCAAAAAAAAAAAAAAAGTAATCTACAGATTCTATATGTTACTTTTTGTAATTTTTTTTAAATCTCAAAAATAGAAATGGTCTCCCAAACAATTATTTTTGTTTTTAGTGTTTTGAAAATTATTCTTAAAAGTGGGAGCCAAACATGTAAAATATAAAAATTATTATCTGAAAACTAGTTTCAAGTTCAAGTTTTTGAAAATTATTTTTATATTATTTTGAAAACAAAAACAAAAATCCTCCTACCAATCAGGCCCTTAAATGCACAACTATACCCTTTGAAATTACTACTCAATAACAAGAGCTTTCTCTAACAAAAACAAATCAGAACAAAAAATAATAAAAACAAAAACAAAAACAAGACCCATCTCTATCTTGAGATATGTCATTGAGCTTTCACATGATCGCTTCAAATGGGATGCTTTCCCCTTGTAACGTATAGCCAAAAACTGCAACATAATTATCCTAAAGTTAAGAAACCTACAAAACCATCTTTCACAATGCCTATTTTATGTATCTTTAATAAAAAAATTTTCTTTGATTTGCGTTTATCTATTTTGGGCAATCAAAAACTTAGACACAATTTCTTTGAAACAAAAATTAACAAGAAAATATATACAAATTTATGGACAAAGATTTCATCTTTTTAGTTTTTAGTAATTCGACTTATTTTCTCTGCCCAACCAAAGCTAATTCAATGCATTCCAAATCTATTGTCACAAATTAGTAATTAGGTAATTTTCATGTTAGAGGGTGATTGTACCTGTCAAACTATTTCATTAGATAAGTGATAAAATGTGATCACTAACTGTTAGCCACGTAAATTTGGATGGCAATAATCATTGGAGCTTATGTTAATGTAGTACCATTTATGGTAGCTCTTTTTGCCTTTTACCAAAAATTGCCACTAAGTAGTCCAATACTATTGTATTAGATGATGATTCAAATTATTTTCGTTAGTTAATTTGGTAAAATAATAAAAAATAAATTACTTATTAGGAAAAGTTAAAAGATGCTTTAAGGTTACTGGTAAACAAAAATTAACAAGAAAATGCAGACAAATTCATGGACAAAATTTTCATCTTTTTAGTAATTCAACTTATTTTCTTTGCCCAACCGAGGCTAATTAAATGCATTCCAAATATGTTGTCACTAATTAGCAATTAGACAAGATTTTCCAATTAGAGGGTGATTCTACTGGCCAAATTATTTTATTAGATAAGTGATAAAATGTCATCGCTAATTGTTAGCCACATAAATTCAGGTGGCAATAGTCAATTTGAGCTTATGTTAATGTAGTATCATTTGTGGTAGCTCTTTTTGTCATTTACCAAAAAAAAAAAAAAAAAAAATCTTTCGTGTTAGATGATGATTCTACTTGCCAAGTTATTTTCATTAGTTAATTTGGTAAAGTAATAAAAAGTAATTACTTATTAGGAAAAGTTAACAGATGCTCTAAGAGAGTTGGTAAACAAAATTTAACAAGAAAATGTAGACAAATTCATTGACAAAGTTTTGAACTTTTTAGTAATTCAACTTATTTTCTTTGCCCCGACCAAGGCTAATTCAATGCATTCCAAATCTATTGTCACAAATTAGTAATTATCCAATATTTTCCTATTAGAGGATGATTGTACCTGTCAAATTATTTCATTAGATATGTAATAAAATGGTCATCACTAACTGTTAGCCACAAAAAAGGGCCGGCAATAATCAATTGGAGCTTATGTTAATGTAGTATCATTTGTGGTAACTCTTTTTGTCTTTTACCAAAAATAAATCTATTGCCAGTAAGTAGTCCAATATTTTCATGTTGGATGATGATTCTACTTGCCAAATTATTTTGGTTAGTTAATTTTGTAATGTAATAAAAATAAGTAATTACTTATTAGGAAAAGTTAACAGACTCTCTAAAGACATTGATTTATGAATTATTTTTTATAAATTTTTTATGAAAAAAATACAAAAATTAACTAACTTTTGTTTACAAATTTTTATATTTTTCATGAAAGCGACATTAACAACTTTTTTAAAAATAGTTTATTAACAAATATTATAAATACATTAGTTAACAAAATTTAAAAATCATCTCTCGGTATCTTATCTGATTATCATTCCCCTTTGTAACTAAGGAATTTATAAAAAAAGAAAATCTGCTGGCAAGAATCAATATGTTAAAATGTAGTTTCACCTTACCACTTTTTAAATGTTTTACCAAAAAACAAATTTCATTTGGGCAAAATGATTAAAAAATTCACTCACATACTGTTGGCCGCGTACTAAATCCGTTGGCAGCCTAATCACTTTTACTATTGGCCGCGTCTGCCGTAATAATAAATACCAATGTATAACATCTAAAACACTGATTTCGTCATTTATAGCATCACATTACGTGGTCAACTACCCACCTAACCACTCATTGTCTTTACCAAACCACCCTCAACAAATTATCGAGATTGTCAATTCCTACCAAAGACTTGACTCTCAAGAACTACTCCGTTTTTTTTTTTTTTTTTTGAGCTTATCATGCTGATTAATTAATACTCTGTTTTTAAATGTGTTATTTTCAACTGATTATTTAAACTTTGTTATAAAAGTAAGTACGACTTTCATAAGGGTTCTTTTGATGAATAAAATCATATTTTATTATCCATATATAAAAATTGATTCAAAATTAAGTGATTGCACTTTTTTTAAGGAGAGGGAGAGGAATGTGAGATTCAAATAATAGACATAGGCCATCATAATAATATTATTACCGTTGAGTTATTACTTAAATCCTAAATTCTTAACTTCACTCATTAATTATTTTAATATTTTAATTTACCTAAAACTCTATTACTTAAGTTTCAAGATTAAAAATTCTATTCTAAATAAAATTATATTACAAAAAAAATCAAAGAAGTGAAAGTCGGGTCTTTTAAGTTGTGGTTGTGCTAAGTGGCCATTTTCTCACTGTGAAAAGTGGCTACCCACTTTTATTGCTATAATTAAATTAGCCTATCTAATTAATTGGTAGGATAATTTAATTTAACTAAAACTCTATTATCTAAATTTCAAGAAAATAAATTCCAACTAAAATTCTATATATCTTATTGATTATTAATTTAATTTAATTTAATTTAGGCAAAACCCTATTATCTAAGTTTTGAATTCAAATTAATATTCCAATTAAATTTCCATGACCAAAATTTTCAAGATTTTTTTTTAAATTAATATTTATTTTAATAATTCTTGCACATTACATTATATCTCTACGTCAAGTGATTTAATATACGTATTGTATTCCTGTAATCATAACTAGCCTCTATGCATGCGTATTGTGTGTGCTCAAAAGCTCTTCTATATATTTTTAAAAAAATTTTAAGTGTAATTTATTTTTTGTATGTGTATTTGAAAGTGGTATTGTGATATATATAAAAGAATGAGTGGGAAAAATAAGATGAAAGTGAGGGAAAGAAGACTAAATTTTAGGAGTTCTCTTAGTTTTTTGATTAAAAAAATGGGAAAAAAGTTTAAATTTTCTCTTTTTAAATTCAAATAAAAAATAAAATTATTCCAAAATTACTTGCTTGACCTTTGCTTTTTTTATTTTTTTTTCCCGTGATTGGTTTATAGAGTTTCTTTTAGCTCTCAAAAAATGTCACATCATTGAGATTGAAAATAATATAATTGTCTTTGTGAGAAACAAATTCATAAAAAAATAAAGTTATTGTTAAAAATGATATGATTACCTAAGATGAATGAGAAAAATATTTGGTAAATTGCATTTTGGTAAGTATCTCAATTTGAAAACTATTTTATTTTGGTATTTCAAAATCTAAAAGTTTCTCCATTTTATTTCTTTTTATCAATTTCTTACTTACATTTTATGTCCCTTAAAATATATGGTCTGTTCAATTAGTCCATTAAATATGGGATTAGTTTGATCTTGGTTGTCCAAATATAGGTGCCTCAAGCAATCCTAATATTAGAAAATTTAGTGTTGGTTAATTCCATGACAAAAACTATTGTAATGTTTTGGGATTTGTTACTCTGTAAGGGCGTAGAATAAATTGAATACTAACATTTGTTCGGGTTGAGCGAAATCGAAAACTCATTCCAATTAGACATTTGTTCGGGTTGAACAAACCTTATAATGAAAGGTTACGAATTTTCCTTCCAAATATTGTATTGTAGCCATCTTACATATATTAAAGTCAAAATCAATTCCTATTTTCAAGAGAGGAATGCGATGACAAAATATGGAGAAAACCTTTATAAGAATCCCAATTGTAATCCCAACTGTCTTTTGACGTCTCCATTGAATATCCTTGTAGATTTTAAATTATTAGCCTTAATTTTGGTTTTTTTTTTTTGGTTTATTAAATAGATGAATTTACATGTAGTGTGCATTAATGCATATATTAATTGCAAAATTTAATTATTTAAAATTTAATTATATTCTATATTTAAACTATCCATTAAAATCTTATTATAATTAAAATAAAAGACTATTAATAACCATCATAATTAACTATTAATAAATACCACAATTGTTAAGTTAATAGGTAGACAAACATAAAAGAAATTAAAAAAAAATTTTATATTTTGTTAAGCTGTCTTAATATATCATGTTATATAAATAGCTCCATAAACAAACACATATAATCAATGCCATTAATAAATTACATGATCTTTAAAATTTATGTTTAGACAAAAAATAAAAGCGAAAAAAATGATTCAAAGTTAGACTTTCCTGAGTACAAAAACTATCACAATTAATACTTAATTAGTATGTAACCCATGCAAACGCATGGATGCATTTAAAATTAAACACAAATTTATTATAAAAATATAAATAATTAGTCAAATTATTAAAAAAATAGCACGTAATACGTGCATACGTATGAATACATTTAAAATTAAACACAATTTTTATCATAAAATATAAATAATTAGTCAAATAATTTTTTTAAAAAAGTAAACGTAATTAATCATATATTAAAATTCTTACCCAAGTCTAATACTACTTATGATCATTTTTTTTTTCTAATTTTTAATAAGATAGATTGTATGATGATTTCTATTGAGCATATGTGATTTTTTTTTTTTTTTAAATTTATAGTTCATTGATATTAGTTTCTTAGTATTTTGCACTCATCAACTTACTTAGTATAAAGATTAAAAAAATTAAATGGATGATTATGGTGTGGTCCTCTCCCCCCGCCGCCCCCCCCCCCCCCCTCCACCCCAAACACACACACACACACACACACACACACACATATAATTGCTAGTATATATACTTCCATATACGAATACACTCATAATCAATGTCATTAATAATTGACATAAAATGTTAAATTTAAAAATAAAATAAAATAAAAGAGAGATGAAATTCTATAACAAAATATAAACTTTCCAATGCATTGAATGAGTAACCAACTAATATGATTTTAACACTAAAAAAATAGGATTCATAAATGGTTTAAATTCAATATAAATGTGTACTACTAGAGAGAGAGAAAGAAAATGAAGGTGAAGGATGAAAATGAGTTGCCAACAGTGATGAACTGATGATTGTATCTGAATGTGACATATTAGAATCAAAAGACGTAAATTATAGATTTTAGATAGAATATGCTATTTTTATGTAAATATATAAAATAATTGTGATTAGTTATTAAAAAGGGCAAATGAGTCATTTAAAACAATTTGGCAGCCAGCAATAATTTCAGCTATTTAAATCTTTTTTTATGTAAATATATAAAATAAATGTCTTTTTTTTTTTTTCAATAAAAGGTTAATTATTGGTTATGGATAAGAAACAACTAAAATTTACTGCTACTTACTTAAATCTTTATGGCGAGTCGGTTTGAAACATCTGGAGGAAAAAAAAAAAAGCCATCGTACTGTACTTAAAAAAAAAATTTTCTAATAAAAGTTTTTTTATTCGTCCATATTTATTAAATTAGGATTAAAAAAAAAAAAAAAAACGTATGCGTCCAAAACTCCCATGTATATCTACTAAGTCAAGTAGTCTACTCTTATTCCCCGAACCGAAGCCCACAATTGGGACCCACCATGAGCGGCTGTCGCGTGCCGCATAGGCCAACTCACACGTGTCACAAAGTCGAATTCCAATCGGTCACGTCTCGTATCGCTAAAACCTGTTTGTGATTATTTTTCCAAGATTTTGTATATAGTAAGTGAATATTTTTATTTTGAGAAAGTTCAACTCTGATCTTAGCAATACTTATTTACCATCAAACCAACATATTAATTAGTAATTAGGGCAAGTAGAGATTGGATTTTAAATATTTTATTTAATTATTAGAGACTTTATTAATAAAAAAATAATACTATAGAAAAGAGTAAAAGTTATCATAACTTAGATGAAAACCAATTAAAAGTTAGATACAAGTATATTTTATAAAAATATTATAAAATAGTTTGTGACGATAGCATTATATTAATTTAACGTGTTAACGGCCGCTGTAATAATATTGTAAAATAATTAGTAGTGTGAGGTCCCACGTGCCCCCAAAGCTATCTTTTATAAGTTCTCTTTTCTCTATATAATCACAGCTAGGCCTGTCTCTTCAAAAAGAACCCAAAATCTCCTTCTCTTTCTGTCTCTCTGCATCTGCTGTGCTTTCTCTGTGTCTCTCGCTTATAGTCTTTCTCTTTCTTTCTCTCTCTCTCTCGCTCTCTTTCTTAGTGTGTTGTTCGTTTCCCGGGAAAGTCGGCGTTTGGTTGGTTATTTTAGGCTGGTTATTCCTCGACTCGAACCTCAACAACCATATGTTTCTCTCTGCACGTGACTAGGGAGATACTCTCTGAAAATAGTGTGTGAAAATTATTGTTATTATTATTTTTTTAAATTTTAATAAACTACCTGTATTTGTCTCTGAATCAAACGGAATTTTCTCTGCAAAAAAAAAAAAAAAAAAGCCATTTGATTTGGCGGAGAACGAAGCTGAACCGTTTAGATCTGTGAATCTTATCGTAAATATATTTAAAAAAAAAAAAAAAGAATCAGAGAGAGAGAGTTAAAAAAATAGTGAAACTCTCTCTCTCTCTCTCTCTCTCTCGAAGTTTCTCTTTGTTTCTTCGCTCAGATTTGAGTTTATCTGGGTCTTGTATTTCAATCTTATTTGGACTAAAATACTTTAGATCCGATTTAGGCTCCTAAAAGAGCTCGAAATTTCTTTAAATTTCAAAGTATATATAAGAATCGGGAATCTAGCTAATATTGGATTTTCGATAATTCCCGAAAATGTTAGCGAGTTCGGGTTCGATTTTCCAGCTCCGAACCGGTTCTACCTCTCCTCTGCTATCGCTTAACAAGTCCTCGAACCAACCGAAACCGAAACTCAATGCCGCCCCGATAACCCGGTTCAATACTCGGTGCTCGGCGGCGGCGGCGGCGAAGAAGAAGTCGTCGTCGGTGAATGTATTAAACAAGAAGTTTTTGGGGACCCGGTTGAGAGCTTCCGGGTCGGGGAGGCTCCATTTTTGGCAGTCGGATGGACCCGGCCGGTCGCCGAAGCTCAGGGTCGGAAAAGTCCGCTCCGCATTGTCTTCTGTGCCCGAAAAGCCCCTCGGGTTATACGACCCGTCGTTTGATAAGGACTCGTGCGGGGTCGGGTTCGTCGCGGAGTTATCCGGCGAAAGTAGCCGCAAAACGGTATGTATGTATGTATGTATGTAACTATGTATGTGTGCATGTGTATTTTGCATGCATGTGTGAGATATTTTTGATTTTGTGCATGTGAATTTAAGCTATGTGATTTGTGGGCGTGCGTGTTTGTTTTGTTGCTGAAGTGGGTGTTGGTGTTTTTGATTGGGGGTTGTTGGATTTGTGTGTGTTAAAAAACTTTATAGCTTTAATGGGGTTTTTAATGGTTTTTGTAGGTAACTGATGCTTTGGAAATGTTGGTACGTATGGCCCATAGAGGTGCTTGTGGCTGTGAAGCCAATACCGGTGATGGGGCTGGGATTCTTGTCGCTCTTCCTCACCAATTCTACAAGGAGGTACTGTATATAAATTTAAAAAAAAAAGTATTTGGATTCTATTTAGGATTAATTTTATTTTTCACCTACTTTGCAATTTCTATTTGTTGGTTTCTGTTTATTTTGACTGATTTTAGCCCAAAAAAAAAAAATTTTTTTTTTTTTCCTTCTCAGTGTGGTATCGGATTAAATTTAAGCGTTAAATTTCCTTTTTTTTATTTATTTATTTATTACTTGTTTGTTTCTAGTGTTCCCTGTTCTGGAGACATTTTCCACGGAAAAAATTTTCAATATTTTTTGAAAATACTAAAAATTTGTTCTTGTTCATCAAGAGCCTCTGATTTTTTTTTTAAATTTTTATTTTTTATTTTTTGTGATTAGCAATTAGGCAAAATGATCTATATTAGTTGAATTTGGGATTTTTTTTTTTTGTTGGGTAAGATTTGATTTCATTGATGTTTGCTTGGTTTTTTGTTTAGGCTGCTAAGGATCTTGGGTTTGAGCTTCCATCACCAGGTGAATATGCTGTTGGCATGTTCTTTTTGCCCTCATCTGACACTCGAAGGGATGAAAGCAAAAATGTATTTACAAAGGTAATTTTGATTTGAGGTTTAATGTTTGCCTTCAAGGGGTTTCTTTATCCATTTTCACCAATCATACAGTTTAATTGCTACGTGTCATACATACACTGTCAGTTACTTTGTTGTTGTTACCTCAAACTACATTTGTTTGATCCTGTAAGACTTCCAATTTAGTTGTTCAATTTGAACGGACCACTCTTTTTACTAGTGCAGTAATATTTCCTTATTTGCATGGAACTTATTTGGTTTGAAAAGAAATTTCCCAGCTGTTTTCTGTTGATAGCTGGAATGTGGAAATCCCTTTTTGATTCAACGTGAAACATGACATTGATACGTAGGTGGTCTTCTTATGCCTGTCTTTATTGGAGGAGATTGACCCTTCACTTCACCCCCATGCCCATGCCTATATCACTTACAATGTATATTAGCCAGATGGACTATGGTCCTATGAATATAACTTCTTTCCTATTTAGGTGGTCTCCTCAGTGGATTTCATGTTCTTATTAAAAGTGGTTTTTACTACATACCTGCTTATGTTTCACTATGTCCAATTTGCTTTCTTTACTTTCTCATCTGCTTCTTCTAATGATTTTATCTTTTTGGCGGGAATATTTATGAAAATCTTTTTTTGAAGGTTGCGGAGTCTCTTGGGCATACTGTTCTTGGGTGGCGACGGGTGCCAACAGATAACACAGATCTGGGCCAGTCTGCCTTGCAGACAGAACCTGTGGTTGAGCAAGTGTTCCTTACCCCAGCTCCTCAGTCACAAGTTGACTTGGAGCAGCAGGTACATTTCTTTTTCTGATACCCTACAAGTTAGTTATAGAGGTTCAAGGTGGAAGGTATGGTTCTTATGCAGCAGTATTGTTAGGAGAAGGTTTTTTTCTTAATCACATTGATAGTTCTGTGTTCCCAATTATCAGTTTTTCGGAGCAAAGCACATGTTTTCAATTAGGAACTCATTTTGAGAATTGAGTTGGTAAAAGAAAAATGTTGCATGATTTGATGATTCAAACCAACCTGAATTTTTCGTACACAAAGGAAACAGAGGGTTTGATTATTTGTACTTTAATTTATTTTTTATAGTTAATGTGGGAACAAATTTGTTAGCATTCTCCCGTAGTTAATGCTTGTTTTCATTGCTTTCTCCACAGATGTACATACTGAGAAGGGTTGCAATGGTTGCTATAAGAGCTGCATTAAACCTTGAATATGGGGGTGCCAAGGACTTCTATATCTGTTCACTTTCCTCAAGGTGAGCTTTTTGGAAAGCCAAATCACTAGGTAGTATATCATCTAGTTTCTTTGCCTACTTGCAATAACATTGTTCATTTCTTTACCTGATTTGTGCAGGACTGTTGTTTACAAAGGTCAGTTAAAGCCAATTCAGTTGAAGGATTATTATTACGCAGATATTGGCAATGAAAGGTTTACGAGCTACATGGCCCTGGTAAATATTTTATCCATTCACCTTTCTTCTCTCTACACTAACTTCATACTCCAACAAACAGCATGGGAACAACCGGTAACTGAAGAAGTGCAAGGTTGAGGAATGACTTCTGAGGCATTGAGGTTTGAATGATCTCTTAAGTTCTTCCACTCCCTTGATTACTGTTTGAATTTGGATGCTGGATTAGATGCTTTGGGTGAGTTGGTAAGAAAGCTTCATTATCAAGATAATCATGTTTGCAGAGAAACTAGGTGCAGTGCTCTTTGTGATCAGTTATTGAGGATGAGAATTTTCAATCGAGTGGTGGGAAAGAAATTGTGTTGATCAAACTAGCTTAGGTTTTCCAAGATTTATAATGGCATTGCATTAGTGCCCCAAAAAAATTTCATCTATGCTGTTTCCACATCTACTTATTATACTCTGAATATGGTACATTGGATTGCCCATGACAATCTTGGTTTATTTGATTGTTGGTGCAGATCCACTCTCGATTCTCAACGAATACATTTCCTAGCTGGGATCGTGCTCAACCTATGCGCGTCTTGGGCCACAATGGAGAAATTAACACTCTTAGAGGCAATGTAAACTGGTATGTTTTTGAGCAAAAGGGTTTTGGTTATGTTCTTAGTGAATGGTGGGATTGAATGATGTACTGTATAACTAAAAAAGATCCTTCTGAACATAAAACTATGCATGTCTTGTTAAATCAGTTTGTGATTGATACATTAGCAATGCACCTTGATTTAGACACGGTTCCTTTATTTCCTGTCAAGAATGCTTGTTCATGGCTGAAGTTAATAATTGTGATGTCATCTCACAAGAACATTTCCCACTGATGTTTTGCCATTATTGTCATTGGGTAAACTTGTAATTTAAATTTTAGTAATGTTGTGAAATGTGCTTGTCCTTTGATTGGTTGCTTATAATATATGCTGGTGAAGATCAATCGGAAAGGCCACTTTTTATCTGAATGCACAGAGTTGAAATAAATATAAGTGTTAAATGATGCTTCATAAGAGACAGTCCTCATAGACGCTGCTCAGTTAATGACTTCTTGAACAGGCGTATGATATCTGGAGGATACTCCAGAATTACAGTCTGTAAGCTCTTTGTTGACTGCAAGGAATAAATAAAGGAATCTTTAAAAATCCACTTGGGAAAGAACTTGAGTTTGTTTATGAGACAATAACCATAGTCAAAATCTGTCTCTAAAACCTTGCCAACCACTGTGTGTGCATTCTGTTGGTAACAAAATTATTAAAATGAGGGAAACTGCGAAAAACACATGGGCCATAGTTGGCTGATTTACAGCATATGGTCCTGTCAAAGCTGATTTCTCTCTCTCCCTCTGTGGTTCCAGAATAGTGAATGGACTGACACATTTTACGTTTTACTCAGGATGAAGGCCCGTGAGGGTCTATTAAAGTGTAAGGAGCTTGGTCTCTCAACTAATGAGTTAAAGATGCTTCTACCAATTGTTGATGCCAGTTCATCTGATTCAGGTGAACTTTTTAGCTTGATATCTTGTATATATGCATGCATATATAAGTTCTTGCTTGAAGGTTATGAAGGTTAAATGGTTAGATGCATTATAAGTTCTGTTTATGATCTTATCATATTATGATGTGCCTTAATATGACTTTTTTTTATGTCCATAGGAGCTTTTGATGGCGTCCTTGAGCTTCTGGTTCGAGCTGGTAGAAGTCTTCCTGAAGCAATTATGATGATGATTCCTGAAGCATGGCAAAATGACAAGAATATGGACTCTGATCGAAAGGCACTGTATGAATATTTCTCAGCTCTGATGGAGCCATGGGATGGCCCAGCTCTTATATCATGTAATAATTCTAGCAATTTTTGCACTCTCTCCAAATCTTTATAATAAATATTATCTAATTTTTCAGCTATATATGTGAAATCATTTGCAGTTACTGATGGCCGCTATCTGGGAGCAACTTTGGACCGCAATGGGCTGCGACCTGGGCGTTTCTATGTCACCCACAGTGGACGAGTTATCATGGCCAGTGAAGTTGGTGTAGTAGACATTCCACCTGAAGATGTGAGTAGGAAAGGCAGGCTAAACCCTGGCATGATGCTTTTAGTGGATTTTGAGAAGCATATTGTTGTTGATGATGACGCCTTGAAGCAGCAATACTCACTGGCAAGGCCTTATGGCGAGTGGCTTAAAAGGCAAAAAATTGAACTCAAGGATATAGTTGACTCTGTTCATGAATCTGAAAGGGCCCTTCCTCTTATTGCAGGAGTGATTCCTGTAAGTATGAGAATACTGTTCTCTTTAATTCTCTATTGTGAGAAATTCTCATTTTGGTTAATGTATTTTCTTACTTTAGGCGTCTAGCAATGATGACAACATGGAAAACATGGGCATTCATGGTTTATTGGCTCCATTGAAAGCTTTTGGGTATGTAAATCTCTGTCCTGCAAATGCTATTGCTTTCTTGATTTTACACGTGACAGGAATGATTTACTAATTGTTGCATCCCTATGTAGTTACACTGTTGAAGCTTTGGAGATGTTGCTGCTACCCATGGCAAAAGATGGTGTAGAAGCCCTTGGTTCTATGGGAAATGATACTCCCTTGGCTGTAATGTCTAACAGAGAGAAGCTCACTTTTGAGTACTTCAAGCAAATGTTTGCCCAAGTAACAAATCCTCCAATTGATCCTATTCGGGAGAAGATAGTCACCTCCATGGAATGCATGATTGGTCCAGAAGGTGACCTGACAGAGACTACTGAAGAACAATGTCATCGTCTTTCTTTAAAAGGTCCTCTTTTATCTATTGAAGAAACAGAAGCAATAAAAAAGATGAATTATAGAGGTTGGCGAAGCAAAGTTCTAGACATAACTTATTCTAAGGACCGAGGTAGCAAGGGACTGGAGGAGACACTGGATAGGATATGTGCTGAAGCACATGATGCAATTAAGGAGGGTTATACATTACTTGTGCTTTCTGACAGAGGTATAACATTCTCTCCTTTTTTAGTACATTTAATTTCATCCAATAAATTAAGCATCTGTAGTTGATTTGAGTTGAGCTGAGTTAAATCTAACTGCATTTAACAGATACTTGATGGAAAACCATGGCTTTTGACTGATTTATTTTTCCTTGTTGAACTTGTAGCTTTCTCACCTAAGCGTGTTGCTGTAAGCTCCCTCTTGGCTGTTGGTGCTGTACATCAACATCTAGTTAAAAAGCTTGAGCGCACTCAAGTTGGGTTGATAGTTGAAACTGCTGAGCCACGTGAAGTACACCATTTCTGTACACTGGTTGGATTTGGTGCAGATGCTATATGCCCATACTTGGCTATAGAAGCTGTTTGGAGACTGCAGGTTGATGGAAAGATCCCACCGAAAGCAAGTGGTGAGTTTCACTCCAAGGAAGAACTAGTAAAGAGGTACTTCAAAGCAAGCAACTACGGAATGATGAAGGTTCTTGCCAAGATGGGGATATCAACTTTGGCATCTTATAAGGGTGCTCAGATTTTCGAAGCTCTGGGTCTTTCGTCAGAAGTGATCGAGAGGTGCTTTGCAGGAACCCCAAGTAGAGTTGAGGGTGCAACATTTGAGATGCTTGCTCGTGATGCATTTCATCTACATGAGTTGGCATTTCCTTCTCGAGCTTTCCCTCCTGGAAGTGCAGAAGCTGTTGCACTGCCAAACCCAGGGAATTATCATTGGAGGAAAGGTGGTGAACTTCACTTGAATGATCCCCTTGCCATAGCGAAGCTGCAAGAGGCTGCCCGAACTAACAGTGTAGCCGCCTACAAAGAATATTCCAAGCTTATTCATAAGTTGAATAAAGGCTGCAATTTGCGGGGGCTCTTGAAATTTAAAGAGGCAGAGGAAAAAGTTCCTTTGGATGAAGTGGAACCTGCCAGCGAAATTGTCAAACGGTTCTGTACTGGGGCCATGAGTTATGGATCAATATCATTGGAGGCGCACACAACGTTGGCTATTGCTATGAATAAGATTGGAGGAAAGTCGAATACAGGTTTGCTTTTTACTACCTTTATAATGTCCCCACGTTTAACTAGAGTACTTAATTAGTGTTTGGTCAAGGTTCAGCTAAATACTATAACATTCATATGTGGGAGTTTGGTGACGATTGAATCAGGCTTTGGAATTGATCATTTTGCATTGTTTATGTAATGAGCTTTTTTTTAAAGCTTTTTATGTGTAATTTCTTACACATGAATTTTTTTATTTTTATTTTAGGAGAAAAGGACTAATGATATTTTCAAATCACTAATTCTTCATTTGAATTTCGCTGAAGGTGAGGGAGGTGAGCAATCATCTCGCATGGAGCCTCTTCCAGATGGCTCAACGAACCCAAAAAGGAGTGCAATTAAGCAGGTTGCAAGTGGGAGATTTGGAGTTTCGAGTTATTACCTTACTAATGCTGATGAATTACAGATAAAAATGGCTCAGGTACCTGTTTGATGTTATACGTTTGAACTTCAGTTTATGTCTTTTGATGTTCATACATTCCTATTTGGCCCCTATATTCCTACTGGAATGGAGGTTCCTCTTGTTTATGGATCTGTGTTCATGGCAGATGATGCTGTATCTGCAAAGCACCTCTGGGTGTGTTTGCATCTTTTTTTGATACCTACATTTGGCGTTTGGTGAGGTTAAATAAGAACTGAGTTTGTTTATTCTCTGCAATTGATGTTGTTCTAACTTCGATCTTTGTCATTGCTCAGGGGGCCAAGCCTGGTGAAGGAGGTGAGCTTCCTGGACACAAAGTTGTAGGAGAAATTGCGGTCACCAGAAATTCTACTGCTGGGGTGGGACTTATAAGTCCGCCTCCACATCATGATATTTATTCAATTGAAGATCTTGCCCAATTAATTCATGATCTTAAGGTTTGTGCACATGCTGTTTCTATACCTGTTTCTTTGGTAAATTTATTTTATTGTATCCCCCTTCCTCCACTGAAAGACATTATAAGCTGCTTATTGGTGTTCTTTTGTTCAGCTCCCTTCCATTTGTTAGACTATTGGTTTTGCTATTGGGTAGAAATAAACAATGAGTCTAGATATAAACTGAATCTTTTTCAGGAAAATGGGGGTTGAAATTTGTGTACTTTTAAATGATTAATGGAGTCTCTGATGTCTTTCCTTTGATTTGTAGAACTCCAACCCCTCGGCTCGAATTAGTGTGAAGTTGGTATCTGAAGCTGGCGTGGGAGTAGTTGCTAGTGGAGTGGTGAAGGGGCATGCTGACCACGTTCTGATCTCAGGTCATGATGGAGGAACAGGGGCTTCTAGATGGACTGGAATCAAGAATGCTGGGCTCCCATGGGAACTTGGTTTGGCCGAAACTCACCAGACATTGGTTGCTAATGACCTTCGTGGCCGAACGGTTCTCCAGACAGATGGCCAACTTAAAACTGGAAGAGATGTGGCTATAGCTGCACTTCTTGGTGCAGAAGAATTTGGCTTCAGCACGGCACCTCTCATTACTCTTGGCTGCATCATGATGCGAAAGTGCCACAAGAATATCTGCCCTGTGGGCATTGCTACCCAAGATCCAGTACTTCGAGAGAAGTTTGCTGGAGAACCGGAACATGTTATTAACTTTTTCTTCATGGTAGCAGAGGAAATGAGGGAAATTATGTCACAACTTGGACTTCGAACTGTAAGAGAGATGGTTGGCCGTTCAGATATGCTTGAAGTGGATAAACAAGTGACTAAGAACAATGAGAAGCTGGACAATATTGATCTCTCTTGTGTACTTAGACCTGCTGCTGAACTTCGACCTGAAGCTGCACAGTACTGTGTCCAGAAACAGGATCATGGCTTGGACATGGCACTTGACCAAGAACTTATTTCACTGTCTACAGCTGCATTAGAAAAGAGTCTTCCTGTGTACATTGAAACACCAATTTACAATGTGAACCGTGCTGTTGGAACAATGCTTAGTCATGAAGTGACTAAACGCTATCAAATGGCAGGGCTTCCTGCAGATACCATCCATATCAAATTCGCTGGAAGTGCAGGTCAGAGCCTTGGAGCATTCCTCTGCCCTGGAATAACGCTGGAGCTTGAAGGTGACAGCAATGACTATGTCGGTAAAGGGTTATCTGGTGGCAAGATTGTAGTTTATCCTCCAAGGGAAAGCAAGTTTGATCCAAAAGAAAACATTGTAATCGGTAATGTGGCTCTCTATGGGGCAACAAGTGGGGAGGCGTATTTCAATGGGATGGCAGCAGAAAGATTTTGCGTTCGTAATTCTGGGGCTAAGGCCGTTGTTGAAGGTGTTGGTGATCATGGATGTGAGTACATGACTGGTGGGACTGTTGTTGTACTCGGAAAAACTGGCAGAAATTTTGCTGCAGGTATGAGTGGTGGTATTGCATATGTTCTTGATGTGGATGGAAAATTCCAATCTCGATGCAATACTGAGCTTGTAGATCTTGATAAAGTTGAACAAGAAGAGGATATCATGACTCTTAGAATGATGATACAGCAACATCAGCGTCACACAAACAGCCAGCTTGCCAAAGAAATACTTGTTAACTTTGAGAATCTTCTGCCTAAATTCATTAAAGTTTTCCCTAGGGAGTATAAACGGGTTCTTGCAAACATGAAAGCAGAGGAAGCCTCCAAGGAGGCTGTTGAACATGCTTCTGAAGAAGCTGATGAACAAGATGAGGGAGAATTATTGAAAAAAGATGCTTTTGAAGAGCTTAAGAAGTTAGCATCTGCATCTATAAATGGAACATCCAATCAGGTAATTCTCTTCTGATTGTAATTAGTCATTACGTTTAACTCTGAATATTGGTCCTCTCTTTCTCTCTCACAAACATGAGAGAAATTTTATAGCTAGCTGGTTCATAAAATCAAAATTCACAACATATTTCACAACTACCAATGTGGCAAGTTGTTAGCGGTGGATAATAAAGTGGTATTAGTGGTGGGTCCAGATGAGAATCATCAATAACTTTCCAACTCAGCAATGGTGAAATTTGTTGTAAAAAATGTTGTTTGTAGCATTTCTCGATTCAAAACCTGTAAGAAAGTGTGGATTTCCTCATGATAAGAGGAAGAGGTGAATCATAATTCTTTTATCAGAAGCTGAGTCCGTAGCTGGTCATATTGATTTCTTGATTGGAAAGTTTTAGTCTTCAAAACCACCTCACTTCTAAAGGAGGTTTCCCCTTGCTTATGTATTTGGTAGGCTTAGTTTTCTAGTTCACCTATATAGTGTGTATAATTTATATGAGGGTCTGATGTTAGTGGTGATATTTGCAGAAGGTAGAAGAGGCTGAACCATTGAAGAGGCCTACTCAGGTTACCAATGCAGTCAAACATCGAGGGTTTGTATCGTATGAGCGTGAGGGTGTTCATTACAGGGATCCTAATGTTCGGATGAATGACTGGAAGGAGGTTATGGAGGAATCAGAACCTGGCCCACTTTTAAAGACTCAGTCAGCCCGCTGCATGGACTGCGGTACTCCTTTCTGCCATCAGGTAAGGATTACTCTCTCATTTTCCCCTTTTTTGTAAATTGTATGTAACTATATATTTTCATCTAAGTTTGAACTTTCATGTGCCCTTTTCCTCATTTAAATCTTTATTTTTAAATTTTGCAGGAGAATTCTGGATGTCCTCTAGGAAACAAAATACCTGAATTTAATGAGTTAGTGTACCAAAATAGGTGGCGTGAGGCATTAGATCGTCTCCTTGAGACAAATAACTTCCCAGAGTTTACTGGCCGAGTGTGCCCTGCACCTTGTGAAGGTTCTTGTGTCCTGGGCATTATTGAGAATCCTGTATCTATCAAGAGCATTGAATGTGCCATTATAGACAAGGCCTTTGAGGAGGGATGGATGGTACCGCGGCCTCCCCTGAAGAGAACTGGGTATGCATTTTTTTCTTAGAATATATGAACATGATTTTGTATTTTCTGTCAGGTTTTCCTCCTTTGCAATGAGGAGGGTTTTTTTTCTTCCCTCCTTTACAGGAGAGATTTGGAATTATTTTCCTCGATTAAATTGTTGACTGACAAAGTTACTTTTTGTTGTATCACCCAGTTAGAATAGCCCTACTCTTTTAAGAGAGATTCTATATGGATAGTTGCCTTCCATTTCATGAATATAATTAATGTGTATGGTTGCAGAAAAAGAGTTGCAATTGTTGGAAGTGGACCAGCTGGCTTGGCTGCTGCTGATCAGCTAAACAGAATGGGACATACGGTGACTGTGTATGAGCGTGCTGACAGAATTGGAGGACTTATGATGTATGGTGTTCCAAACATGAAGGCTGACAAAGTGGATGTAGTTCAACGGCGGGTGAATCTTATGGCTCAAGAAGGTGTCAAATTTGTGGTTAATGCTAGTGTTGGAACTGATCCCTTGTATTCTCTTGATCGGCTCCGAGAGGAGAATGATTCTGTTGTTTTGGCAGTAGGAGCCACAAAACCAAGGTAAGTTTTAGTAGGTGGATTGATTACATTAATGATTTGTCTTCAGTTCCTATTTACCACTAGAAACTCGATTATCTGCACTTAGTCATCATCAGTGCATATTCAATACTGCTGGCTATTTTTGGTGCAGGGACCTTACTGTACCAGGACGGGAGCTATCAGGAGTCCATTTTGCTATGGAGTTTCTTCATGCAAATACTAAAAGCTTGCTTGATAGCAACCTCCAGGATGGTAACTACATTTCTGCCAAGGGAAAGAAAGTAGTGGTCATTGGTGGAGGTGACACTGGCACGGATTGCATAGGGACATCTATTCGGCATGGATGTAGTAGCATTGTAAATCTAGAGCTTCTCCCTGAGCCACCACGAACAAGGGCCCCAGGCAACCCTTGGCCACAGGTTTAACTTTCTATACCCCACTATTTCCTTTATGATGCATGTCAATGTCAAGCTTTTTCCTTTAGTTACGTAAGCATCTAAATACTGAAGGGACCATCAACCAAATTTGATAACTAAAAGTAATTGTTTCAGTGTTATCATTTGTACAACAAATTCCTTTATGTTCACATTTGTTTGCTCCAAAGTTGACAAATTTGTGTGAGATTGATAACTTATTGCGAATAATATTAATTTATGTTGAAATATTTGGTTGCTATTTTCAAAGAAAAAGGTATGCAGAAAATGAGCTTTGTCAAATATATGTTTAGATGCTTATGTAACTAGTTTCTTTAATTTTGGGATTGCAGTGGCCTCGTATATTCCGGGTGGACTATGGGCATCAGGAAGCTGCAACCAAGTTTGGAAAAGACCCAAGATCTTATGAGGTATTGACTAAGCGATTTATTGGAGATGAGAATGGGGTTGTCAAAGGACTTGAAATTGTACGTCTCCAATGGGAGAAGGATGCTAGTGGGAAGCTTCAGAACAAGGAAGTTGAAGGCTCTGAGGAGATCATTGAGGCTGACCTTGTTCTACTAGCCATGGGATTCCTTGGCCCTGAGCCGGTTAGTTTTCTTCATTTTGCTATTACCTTATAATTCATCATTAGAATGAAACTGGTGACCAAGTTGAGTTTCTCCCTAGAGCAAAGTCTGAAAGAAAACAATTGGCCTAATTAACTTTTTTTTAACTAACGAAATCCTGGTATCTTGGGGCTGAGGTTTAAAACTGAGTTTACCTGGTTTGTTAAAGAGAGTTGCTCATTGATGTTCTGCTTTGTGCTTATACAGACAGCAGCGGAGAAGTTGGGTTTGGAGCAAGACAATCGATCAAACATCAAGGCAGATTATGGCCGTTTCTCAACCAACATAGATGGGGTCTTTGCTGCAGGTGATTGTCGGCGTGGCCAGTCTTTGGTAGTATGGGCAATCTCTGAAGGCCGGCAAGCTGCTGCACAGGTTGATAAATATCTTACAAGGGAGGAAAAAGACCTTGAAGTTAGCCCTGTGATCAAGGAAGACCTTATCAAGAGGCACCATGACCTTAACAAGAGGCACCAAGATAGCAGCAAACACACTGTAATGACATAGGTGACGTCAATTATTCTTTCCCATACAGTATTCAAATGAAAGAAGATATAGAAAAAGTATAAATTCAAAAATTGGAGTGGGAGGAAAAAGTGGATTTCCTTGGGTAGCGGCAAAGGTTTTTGCAGAAGTAAGAAATAGCTTCAAAGTGGCTGGACATAGATTTTAGGATTTTGGGTTTAATTTATGTGTTAATAATGTTTATAGGTTCTTTAAATTTGGTCCTTATTAAGGAATAAAATGTACAGTTTTGCTTCTAAATTATTGATTAAAGAATTGCGTATGGGAAATTTAAATTTTTTTAATGCTATGTTGATTGAAGTTCTGAGTTGCCTGGATCTCCATTTGTGCACATCTGTCAACAAATTTGAAATGAATAGCTCTCATAAAGTCCATTAATAATATTTATGAGAGCTATTGATTTCAATAAGTTCATTACAATCTGTGTTGGTCTTGCGATCTTAAATTACTATGAATTGTGTTTATTAATATGTTTTTGCAAGAATTGAGCGATGTAGAATCTATTAAAGGTTGTGTAGGGCATCTTTTCCTCATTAAGAATTCAAATAGGTCAATGAATTGATGAAGGGAAAGAAAACTCCCCTTGTCATATCTGTGGGTCATTTGCTTAAGACTCCCAAACCCCAACCCTCTGGAAATTTGGAATGCCTAGATTGCCGCATTGATGTGCTTACTTTTTTTGAGTGAAAAGGGATAGAGTTGTACATGTTCGAGATAATTCATCCTTAACCAAATGCAGGGGTCCTTAATATCCTTAGCATATGCAGCTAACATCTGTGCCATCTTATTACATTGCCTAGGAATTGAATGAAAGAAAATTTTCAATAAAAGAGGAAGCAAGATCTTGGATAACTCTAGAATTGAGCCTACCATATCCTTGTTTATTTTCTGGTTCATTGCCTCCTTTTGTTAAAAGAGAGAAGGTGAAACCATTCTGTCCAATTAGGCTGCCAGAGTAACTAATTTGTGGGATAAAACTTATGAAATTTTGCTAATTCCTTCTGATTTGTACTTGATAGGAACTATTTATGGTGCTTATTAAGTAGGAATAGGAAATGATGCTTCTTCTACATCATTTTGATATCTATTCCAATTTTTTAGTCCTCTTGTTTGTTTGATTTTTTTGGTTATTTGTTTCTGATTGCTGGATGAAAATCATTAAGTTCTTCAAATTCATATGAAATTGGTTGTTCATTTTAAGATTTTCGCCAGTCGCAATTCCAATAAATATCATAATTCACACAAAACACATTTCCAATAAATATCATAAATCACCCAAAGATACATTTATTAACGGTCGTGCTTGTTTTGTTTGTTGTTAAAAAATATATCCATAATTGTCAAATTATGAATTCTATAGCTTCCCTTCTAGATAAGAAAGTATAAAATTATTTTAAAGAAATAGAGACTTAAACAATAGAATATCCGAACAATGACAATAAATCTTGAGACCTTATTTCTCAACAACCGAACAGGCCTCGATGTTGGAGTTCAAGTTAGAATTTCACTCACATGCTCCCACATGCATAGATAAGCCCAGGAAAATTTTGAAAGACTGGCTGCCGTTGGACATGGGAGGAGTCTAATAAAAGGACCTCCAGCTAAATAATGATCGTACCCGTAACACAATGGAGAGAGTTTGAGAGAGGTGATTGGTAGACATCCTTACCTTCAATTCCTAGACTCAAACACCTGATGCACCGCTTAGGTGGACGACAGATTATATTGGTTGACAATCGGAAGCCCAGTGCCTCATACTCACAATCTAACAGACGTGAATAATTCCTAAACAAGAGGCAAAGAAAATACATGGACTGAAATAATAAAAAGAAAAAGAAAAGGCAACGAAAGTATCATAGTCAATGCCTTTATGGAACATTGAATAAATAACCACATTATTTCCTGGGAAATCATATACATCTGTTACTTTTGTGAGATCAAAGCAAGGTCTATTTATCCTGCCCTCAGAACTCCTTTACATTCCAACTCTCTTACATATACGATATAAGAGTATTTAAAGAGCTTGATTATTTAGCAAAATGATAGAAAACAGTACATTAATACTCTTGATGACACTGCATTTACATGGTAATAATTCTCGGCCAGATCAATCGCATCCACCCAACTGGAAAAAAGTGAGAGGAACATAACAATATATCAGTTTCTAGTTGAAAAGTTACTAGTGGGGCTTGATACGCTACATAGATCTTTGTATATCGTTAATTGTTACCAGAGTGATGAATTCCAGTAATGAATGCATTACATAAAATCAAGTAGTAATAAAGGAGTTTTCCAGCATACAATTTCAGGGAAATCTTATCTTTCCAAGGCTCAATTACTAGGCAGGCATTTTGCCACAAAAGATGTTAAGTTACCTAGCAACCTAGCTCTCTGTGTGGAAAACACCCTTATTGCACATTTTGAGGTTTAGAAGTCGGGTTCAGTTCTGATCTATCCCAACTCCAAATATTTAAATTTTGATAATCCTACAGAATATTTATCTTACCAGTATAGCCTCTATCTCCTTGTTTGAGACTGGTGTACGTTTTGGCTGGAGAGTAGCTTTCCCTCCCACAGCAGTGTTTATGGGTGCTGCTGGAACATCTGACTTATAAGTGTCCTTAGTTGTTGACGCATGTTGAGCTAGAGATGCAGAACCTATACATGGAAAAGTATGACACTCTAAAATAAATATTTTTGTAGATGCACACTTATAAACAAACAAGAAAAGCTATAATGTATATCTGTACTAAAGATCAATAAAAGTAAATGCAACAATGCTTCTACAACAGTTGCCAAAAAGTTTGGTTGGAGGATACGCCTTACATGCATTTAAGTTGAGTGACTCTCTTGGGGTGTCAACGCAGAGTTAGACCAAACAATACATCAATGGACAAATTTTTTGACCAAAGGTGTTTCCTCCTTGGGATTACTAGTAGGTACCAGTTAAAATTAGAAATTTTTCAAGAGGAAGAAAACAGCTTACTTATCCAAAAAAAAAAAAAAAAAAAAAGTTTCATGTCACTTCATTAAGCTTCACACAATTAAACATAAAGTTGCTTGCTCAACCAAGAGCATCTCATTATCTAATTTGTTATATGTGCTTCAATGATGAAGCCATTCCCTTGAGAGTTCCATTAGGTATATCAAAATTATTGAAGCCAGCTTGAAACCATTTTTTGGTAGTGCAAATTTTGTGACTAGGGTGTCTGAAAAATATTTTCAAAATATCAGATTCACAGTGTAGATAGGAGGGATATTGCTTGTACAATCATTGAAGGAGCCCATGTCTACAATGTTAAGCATAACAATGTTAAATGGGCATACAGAAGAAAGGCAAAGAACTGAGCAACAGACTACGAAAAACTACTGCCACTTGTCATAGAAAATGACATTCTTGCACCATTGATGTATTTCAGATTGTTTGAATTGAAAAACCATGGGTTTGATGACCAGACCAGTATTACAAGTACCTGGATTTCAGTAGAGACATCTTCATGGATTTGTGGTCCCACAAACAGTCATATGATACAACCTAAAAAGAAGCATTACTAATTTTTTTTCCTTTCAACAAGCTAGTCACTAGACTATATCATGAGAAAAAGAAAAGCCTCGTCCTTTACTTGGGATCAGCTACAAAACCTTCTCTGCTCCATTATAATGTGATACATTCCTCATTAGCTAAGACCACATGCCACATTCTTGTCAGCCTACAAGTGGTACATGGATGTAATGTGATGGCATTATCTAATCTTCCTCTTTTTGATTTTATCAACCTCTTGCATTTATTTATTCTTTTGATAATTCAACCTCTTGCATTTTTACTTCTCTATTGTATACCTCTTGTGAACTTGGGTGCCCCTTGGTGTGTTTCCAGTAGTTTTAGGACACTTCAATAATTTCTCTCTCGTATACAGCACTTGTAGCACTTCTTCATTAAAAAAAAAAAAAGGAAAAAAAAGAAAGAAAAAATCTAAGGTTTCAGAACCAGTGAAAGTCATAATCAACAGTTTCCTGGGCTTTGGACAGACGTCTTAACCTATATACTTCCTAGCAGTCATAGGATAAAACTTGAACAACACCGTACAGGACGAACTTAAAAGTGAAAAGGCCCATTGCTTTAATAAGTATCACCAATATTTCCTTTTCTGCTCCATTATATGCTCTATCATTGGCTTCCTTTTTGTTCTTCTAGATATTCATATCATTAAAAAATAAGATCATAACTTCTGTAAAGCCAATTTTATTTCTATTTTCACAACCCCCATGGGTTTGCCACTCCATTTATAATTGCATCAGCAGCATCCATGCTATATAATCAAAGCTTCACACTACTCACTAATGGCCAGTTTAACAAGGCATCATATACCCCGTATTCTCTAATCCCATATTCCAAAATCCCAGCTTCACATTACTCACAAGAGAACCATTGAAGCCTACTTTTCTTTACATTGTCATGATTACTACCACCTCTAACTTCTCATACTGTGTTTAACTCAATCACATCCTTCATGAATCATACATTTTTTTTTGGAAATGGCTGCAAAATCCTCTGACATTATTTGTGTTCCTCCATTTTTTCTCATCTAAAACCCTGCTGGCCTTCCCTTGCTCTTGTAATGTTCCACTAGAATCAAACAAGACATAATAAATTCAATCACATCAATCAATCTAGTATAACATTTCGAACAAAACCATATGCGCCATTGTTGCTTTTCTTATAACAATAGCTCAAAGACATCCTCATTCCTCATCTGTTCAGTCTTGGTAGCATACAGCTCATTCATCTAAATAACATGGACACTAAAATTGGACATAATTACAAATCTGAATTACTAATCACATAAAAAGTTTGAAATAAAAAACAAGAGTGACCAGTATTTAATTTGACAAAACAACATAATAGAGATGCACAAAACATGAAGCTACCATAGTATAAAGCATTTTGAATCAAAAATTGACCCGAACTTTTTGACCCACTTATTTCTTTCTTAAACTGTGTCATGTAAATACAGACGTGTAAGAATCATTGAGCACTTTTTATATGCCAAAGGAAGTCATAACAACAGATGAAACTGACAATAAAAGTAACAAAAAAGCAAAGGAAAAAAAAAAAGAAAAAAACAGATTGAAAAGAAAATAGATAGAGACAGAGACCTGAAGAAGCTGAGGAAGTTGGGTGTCTCTGTGGGAATTTAATGCGTGGAATTCTCTTCAATAAATGCCCTTCAGCACCCATTATCGCCTTCTTCCACTTTACCCTTCTTTCCTCTGTGTCCTTTTACCTTGTAATATCTTTCTGCGCTGTGTATAGCAGAATAGGGCGTGTTTGGATTTTGGAAAATCCTATAACGAGTTTTGGTTGTCTTTTTTCCTTTTTTTGTGTGTTTTTTACGCTAGTCAAGAATCTTGAACCTATTAATCTTCGCCCTTCACCTTATTATACTTGGGAAAACTCTTGGTCCACTTCGGTATCCGGTCCATTTGGTCCACTTACTTTTTTTTTTTTTTTTTTTTTTTATTTATAGTCCATTTGGTCCATTTACGTTTTTTTTTTTTTTTTTTTTTTTTTATTTTTAGGAGAGCTTCAGTCTATGTCGTTCACTTCTGATGATAGTTTTTTTATCTTCAAACCAAGATACCAATTAATTTTTGGTGTAAGCAGGAATTGAACCTCAGATCTCTTATTCAACCATCAAAGACTTTTCCAATTGTACTGACCGGAACCCACATGGTCCACTTACTTAAGAATTTAAAAAAGACAAATTTGAATCAAGAGTAACTATTATAAATTCTAATTTATTAAAAAATATAGATCTCAATTATGTGTTTCAAATTTTACTAGAAAATCCTTTCATGATATGTCAACTTCTAAATACAAAACAAAAATATTAATTACAAAATTATTTTTTAGTATAATGATGATGTAATATCAAACACATTCATTATTCTATTTTGTGTAATTTGATTCTAGGCGTAAATGCACTTTTAGTTCCTACATTTTGACTTTTTTTCATTTTAGTCCCTACATTTTTATTTTACCACTTTTAGTCCCAAAACCAATTAACGTCAGACGTTTAAGTCATTACCGTCACTTAACCAACAGAAAATGCTTACGTGGTTGACGGCACAGTAAAATAATAATTAAAAAATCTATTTTTGCATTAAAAAATTGCCACGCCAGAATTTAAATTAAAAAAAAATTAATTTATTAATTTTAACTAAATGAAAAAAAAAAAATCCGGAAGAACATGATGAAAACAAGAACTCCAACCCAGATCAAAGAACTCAAGAACACAAAACCTAAACACAGAATTTTCTTTCCTAACCTGTGACTGCCCTCAAATCACAACCACAAATCCACCAGAATCTGCCACAAAATCATCAACTATCCACCACAAAATCCAAAACAATAAACCCATCCACTACCTACACAAACCCATCGAAGCAAACTACCCTACCCAAATCTGATTAAAAAAAAAAAAAATAACTCAGCTAGTCCAGCGCCATATTTCTTCGATCTGAGAATGAAACCCATCACCAAACTCCAATCTGTGAACGAATCCCACTACCAAACTTCGATTTGTGTAGGGGCATGGGATTGGAAATGGAGTCTCGAACTGTCCAGATTCCAGAAACTATATTTGCAAAACTATAATTTCGATTTTGTGTAAGTTTTCTCTGGTCCAAGTGAAGAGCAGGGACGAGAGTCCAGAGTGGCCTCCACCTGCTCGACAAAATGCTTGTGGCGACACAGTCTCGGGTTGGGAGAAAGGAGAGGATGTGGGAGAGCAAAGAGTCTGGTAGGTCGCTAATAATGTCAGTGTTAGTAGTGAAGGCATTTCGTCGAGCAGTTGAGAGGCGTTTTCTTTGTTCTGATCTCTCCTTTTTGCTCTCTTAGGTCTCTCAATTCTCTGCCTCTGCTCCATTTTTGTTCATCACCAAAACCCACCACTAAACTCCAATCTCAACCACTGAAACCCACCACCAAACTTCAATCCATCCACCAACCATTACCGATCCAACCACAACCAACAATCATGCAACCCATCACCGACCGACTCAAACTCTAATCTGTGCCATCACCTAAACTCCACCACAGACGCCGATCACCACAAACCCACACTCTCCACCACGCCGATCCACAAACTTAGACCTCCACCACGCCGATCCACAAACTCAGACCTCCACCACATTGATCCCCACAAACCCACGCCCTCCACCTCACCACGGCAAGTTGGCAACACCATATGCACAGAAACCCACAAAAAAAAAAAAAAAAAATGCCAAAGAGACCCATTGATTTGAGAGAAGAGCTTGAGGCATATGGGTTTGGGTTTGGGTTTGAGCAAAATCAAGAGATAAAGAGAGTTCAAGAAGGCTAAGCACCAAGATAGAGGGAGAAAGAAGAAAAAGAAGGAGAAAGCAAGAAGAAAAGGAAAGAATTGTGGTGTTTTGATTTGTATTGGCGTGATTTTTTGTTTTTAATCTTGTTTTTAATTTTTCATTTAGTTAAAATTAATAAATTAATTTTTTTAATTTAAATTTTGACGTGGCAATTTTTTAATGTAAAAATAAAATTTTTAATTATTATTTTACTATACCGTTAGTCACGTCAGCATTTTCTAATGGTTGGGTGATGGTAAGGACTTAAACGTCACTCATTACTTGGTTTAGGAACTAAAAGTGGTAAAATAAAAATGTAGGGATCAAAATGAAAAAAATTTAAAATGTAGGGGCTAAAAGTACATTTACGCCTTGATTCTATCTCTTTTCCTTACGAGAATAATACAATACATAACATAATACCTAAATTTTTATTGTGATTAAAATTAAGACGTTGACATTGGCATTAATAATATGTGAACTTTAGCTTTTGTTATTCTAATTGTAAGAAAAAAAAAAAAAGTTTCTTTAGTCCTTATTATTTCTTATTGCCATAAGAATCCTTTTAAATTTATTTCGCTTCTTTTCAGAAATTAAAAAAAAAATATTTTCTTTTGTTTTTTCGGAGTGAAATGATTCTTAGCGATCTATAAAAGATTATTAGTCTTAAACATAAATATCTTCCTAGAGTCTTGTCAAATTGAAACAAACTAACTTTGTCTTTTTTTTTTCCTAATATATTTATACGAATAATATTAAGTCCATAACATTTTGATAATAAATCTTATTAGTAGATTGTTATTGATAGGTAAAAAGTGATCTCACTAATGGGTCTTGATTAGAACCAAAAATATTCTTCTACTTAAAATTTGTTGTGAAATTATTTGGAGCTAGCATTACTCTATTTATAATTTTTTTTAAATTTTATTTTCTTGAGGAAATTTTTTTTGAAATTCTTGAGTAAGTTTTAGATTTGGGCCTGGTCCTATCTTACCCAACAAAAAAAGAAGCCCAGACCTATCAGTAGCCCACAAAAATAATAGAGTTTTCAAATTTCAATAGTAGAGGACAAAACGACACCGTTCACTTATCAATAACCTCAACAATTCCTGACATTTTTAGTGATTTTCATTGTTCAGGGTTTGTTATTAGTTTGCGTGATTATATTTTGCAGAGGCAAAGAAGGAACGAACGAAACAAATCACAATGGCGAGCCGTCGTTTATTGTCATCAACAGCATCAACTCTCTCCTCCACTCCCAAGCTGGTCTTTCAGGAAGCTACTACCCGACCCGACCCGCTGATTCGCTCAGTAGTGACTCGATTCATGTCCTCCGCTACTCCACACCAAGAAATAACCCATCAGAATAATAAGCAAGATTCTATCAAAGAAGAGCTAGAAACCAAAAATGAAGAAGAAGAAGAAGGAGAAGAAGAAGATGATGCTCAATATGTAGATGAAAATGGCAATTTTGTCAATAAAGCCACCGGCGAAGTGGGTGGGCCCCGCGGACCCGAGCCCACCCGTTATGGCGATTGGGAGCAAAAAGGTCGCTGCTCTGATTTCTGAAAATCATTCCACTCTAAATCAAAACTTATCTTAGTTTTTTTTTTTTTTTGAATTGAATTGAAGTGTATGCTCTCTCTCTGTGTTCAATTTTTGTTATGTTTGTTAGTGTGTAATATTTGATGAGAAGGAATGAAATTAAGAGCAAATGAATTTGTGTTTTATGCTATTGCTTGTTTTCTCTCTGGAAACAAATATGGGCACATGGTTTGGTTTTTTCTTGTTTGTGAAAAATGGTAGAATTGAAACCTGTGGGAATTGCTGAAACAAGGGCATCATTGGAGTGTAGTGAATGGTAGATTAGCTAAAATTTTGGTTTGATTGCATGGAATATGGCTGAGTTATAACCATAATCAATGCTGTTTATCCTTGGAGGCAACTGGGAACTGGGCCTATTATTAGACTAGACTATTCATGGTTGCAAAACTTCACAAGGCGGTGGCGGATGGAGAAAAGAACATGTCATTAAAAAATGGACTGTGTAAGCATTTTAGTTAAGATGTTAGGATACCAAATAACTTCAAATTCTCACACGCGCGCATTTGTCAGCGCGGAAGTCATGGCCTGCAGTCTCAAGGGCATTCCCTGAAAAAGTTCTATCATAGGAATATGATCGCATTTCGGATGTCTCAAGCGTGTCATTTGTGTTGAGAACAACCGGGTACATTGATCGATACATATTACTTGGGTTTTCTGTTCGGGTTTTGGATATTCGGTTGTTATTTTACATTTTTTTGATGATTTGCTTATGTTATTTTTATTTCTCTGTCTGTCTGTTGATTTACGTATGTTTAATAATTTGTGTGTGGGGTGTCTGAGAAAATGCCTGAAAGAATTTTGACCTTAATGTTAACTTGGAGTAATTTTTGAGAAGACCAGGCTATCAAAGCCTAAAAAAAAAGAGTGGAGACAAGATGAAAAGTGTGGTGGGTACAAGAATGGATTTCATCTGGTTTGATTGGAGCGGACACTAGGTCAAGGTGTCTGTTTTGAATTTGTAATGTCCTATCAATGTGAGAGTAAGCAGTGTTTTGGAAGGTTATGTGTCATATTTTAGCTTGCATTAGAGTTTGTCAGGCATTTTTTGATAGATAAGTGGGTTTTGATTTGAAAAACGGTGCAGAGGATGAGTGAATTGTATGCTTGTAAGCATCTGAAAATCTAATGTGAATACTCTATTGTATATGTCTTTATATTATGTATATAAAGAAGAAGAGTGTGAAGCACTGGCACTTAATTAAAGTCATGGCCAATTTTGGATGACAGTGACTTTATAATGACCATTTTGTTTATTTTATTCTCTTGATGCTAGAATTGCATATATGTTAAAACTATCTATTCACTTCTCTGGCAGTCAAAATTTTAAGCAGTAGATAGGAATTAATTATAATGTCAAGCATTTTGAATCTTTGTTATGATAAAAAGATAGAATGCTTGGTTTCTAGCACTCATAAATCTAATTTATATTTAAGAGTTAAAAAAGGCTTAGGTTGCAGTAGCTGGTTGATTATGGATTACAGAACAACAGATATCTGAATCCATTCCATATTCTTCTATTATCCATTTCTAATATCTGGTTGTGTACATTTCCTTTGCTGTCCATAAAAAATCAGAATCATCTTGGTTAAATTCTTTAATATTTACAAGGCCATTTAGCAGTATTTGGTTTCTGTTTGTTTGTATCAGACAGTGTTTTTTTTTTTAAAAAAAAAAAATTACCATTTGGATTTTTTTTTATGGTTAAATATGGGCCATCTAGCCATTTAGGTTGAAATTATGGTCTTATCCTCCAATTTTATTTATGTAGGATATGCCATTTGGTCCAAAGATCATTGGAAAATTACTTTTAAACCATACAATGACTTTGTTGGAGTGGGAAGTATATACATATATATGCTACTTCCTCCAGTGGTATCAACTGATAGTTTTGACTGTCTGGAAGAATACTTGATATTTAGAAAATTGTGATGATTGTTTATGCTGTTACAGTGAAGTTTCCAAGAATCACATGATTGTGTTCTATTGTATAATCTTTTAACATAGAATGGTACTTATGCCATTATGTTTTAGAGGGCCGCTGTCTAACTAAGAAGTGAAAATGGATCTCGTGTGGTTCCGTGTCATGAGGAGAGCTTATAATCTGCTGCTTTTGTCTGTAATGTTACTGACGGGTTTTGTAGGAACCACAAAGAATGTGAGGAATTATCTTTGATCTGCAACTGGCTTGTTCAGATCAAAAACAGCAATCCAGTCTACTAGATCTCCTTCAGGTTTGTGTCCATGCTTGAGAATTGAGGTTATGCATTTGTCACTGATGTTTTAATCTCTCTCTCTCTCTCTCTCTCTAAATTGTTGTGAATTATTCCTCATATTGTTGGACTTGACCAACTGGTAAATCATGTCTGCCTATGCCAAATGATTTTAATTTATTTATTTTATTGGTGCCCTGATTGAACACGTGACCTCAACCTTCACCTTGCACACACTTGAAGTCTTGAAATTATAGATGACCCACCATAAAACGCACAATAGCTTAAAAGGGTGCCCCCTAGAATAAGGTGAAATGGTGGAACTGATTGTGGCAGAAATTTGCAGCTTTTGGTACACAAATCAAATTTAACATGACTTTATTTGGATGAACCTAGATTTCATTTCATACTAGATTCAGGAGTTCCAGAGAAGTGCAAAAGTTTTAACACTTCTATCTTAAAATCTAGATGGAATAGAGCTTATGAGATATCAAGTCATAATAAGTTGGCATAGCTCTATGGCATCTGCCTTGAACACTGAACTAGTCACAACTTTTAGTATCACCTCTGGAAGCAGTCTTGTGATACTCTTGTAAAAGAAAGAAAAAGAAGCTAATTCACCAAGAAAATGTTGTCATCTGGTGCAGTGTTCATTACTAACTGATTCTTTCTTTTAGTAAAAATTGAGAACTCACTTAGAATGAGCCACAAAATGCCCCATCATGGTATAGAGTGTGTATGGAGGAGTAGAGCTTATTTCCCATTTTGTTAAGAGTTGTTCCATTTGTTTTGTTTCGCAGTTACTTGATCTGGAAAGGTGGTAATGATGTGGATACAATCATGATGATGGGCATGCATATATGATTTTCCAAGTGAAGTCAAGGTATTGACTGATCCTACAATAGAAGATTGAGATCCCTAAACATCCCACGTTCAATCTCTGTGTAGGGTTTTAAGAAGATCTTATAAATAAGACATCTTTCTGTAGGGTTTTACCAAGATCTTACAAATAAGACGTGTTACATCAATGGTTGGCCATCAAAATTATTGTGGTATTGCAACTACTCGCAAAACCCTGAAAGAAAAGGAAGAGACGTGAATCAAATTGAAAAGTAGGATGTGGTATTTGACGATTCTTTTATCTGCTTTTTGTTTTTTGGTGAAAGGGAAATAAAATTAAACCGAACTAAGAAGGATAGTCTAGGGTAAAAAAATGCCCCAAGCATCAACTGAAATTTGGTACAAAATAAGGGGAGGGGGACGCGAATACGATAAAAGACTATCATTAATGGAGCATCATTCCTTAACTAAAAGGTCCCCGCAATGATTTTCTCCACGGTAGATGAGTGTTTCCTTACAAGACTGGGAAACCAACCCGCAACCCGCAATCAGAGATCAATGCATTACATGGATGGTTTAAATCTGCTAGTGCATCACGGAACAGAGAATTTCGGTGACTGATTTTACATCTAACTCAATGTACTACTTCTTGATATTAAGATTTCTTGCAAGGATAAGGCCATCCCGAAGGCCCCACGTTCTGTTGCCATGGAATGGGTAGTGCCGATGTTCCTAGAGACGCCCCTATCCTGCCATGAATGTGTAGTGTAGATGTTCCTAGAGAAACCCCCTATCTAAGCACCTTCGCATTTTCTGATTAGATCACCCGCACTGGCTTTTCCTGGGTTACCTTGAACTGAACCATCTGTATTGAGCTTGAAATAATCCATGAATAGTTTTATTTGCCTTTTCTTTTGCCAATTAACACATTTTCCCACCATAACCTACTTGTCACTTTGAGTTTAGCCTCTGCAAAAAAAAGGGTTTTCACTCTTCACCTAACTTATACAATTTGAAAAAACTTTCTATATTATGCAATTAATCACTAATTTCTCGTTTAACACTTTTGTTCATACTAGTTGCAGGCTTGCATGATGCACATAAAAATTTGACAATTTGTTTTTTTGTTAAGTAAAAAATGAAAATAATAGATGAAAATAATAAATGTTTTGAATAGCTAAAAGAGAAAGCAGATATAAATAAATCAATAAATTTATTAGGAAAAAAAAAAGTAGACTTTAATAACAAAAAAAAAAGTAATTTATCAAAAACCTACTAACATTATGTTGAGAAAATAACATAATTGTCAATGAAGCACTCCACATTCTACTCATTCCTCTCCTCCTAAAGCATTACACATTACTGAAGTGGACTGAATGTATTGAAATGGACCAAACTGGACTAAAATGGATCGAAATAGACCGAAGTGGACTAAAATAGACTGAAATAGATCAAAGTGGATTGAAATAAATCAAATTGGACCGAATGGACCAAAATGCTACACTGATGTGATTCAACAAGAGAGTAGCAACAATAAATGCTACCCTTAAACTTTTAGATGTTATATAGGTTAGCCAATCTAGGCACCCCTTGAGACCAAACCAATGATGAATGATAAGGGTGATTTTCTTCCATAAAACTAGCATCTTGATGTGTGAACATAATGTTGGATTGCCAAGAACGATAGCTGCCTATCCAGAGTTCCTTTTGTAGCGGATAATTCTTCAAGTTTTACTTCCATTGGTTTCAACTTCTCACACAACTGGTTGTAGTCTTGAGAAAAAGTCTTAAATTGGGACTATAATTCTGCATTAGTCACCACTATCTTGTGCGAATATTTTTGTCAAAAGATTGGCTGAAGAAGATATTAGCAAAGAATTGTAGTAGGATTAGATTAGGTAGGATTTTGGCTTCGATACGATAAATTGAGGGGTTAGGACTTAGGAGAGTTTGTGGATTTTGGGTTTAGAGTTTTTAAGGTTTAATTTTTGTCAACTTAGTTCCTTAATTTGTCAAAATGAGTCAATATGATTATTTTATCTAAATAAGAAGATATATTAAATGCCACATCTTGTTAATGTTTTTAGTTAAATTTTTTTATAATAAAATAATAATGTTTAAACGACATAATTTTTTTTTAAGATTTGTATAAATGACATTATTTGCTAATAGATTTGAACAGAATAGCCAAATTGACACATTTTTACAAATGAGAGACTAAATTGTAAAAAAAAAAAAAAAAAAAAACCTTTGGACTAAGTTAAAAATTACCTTTTTAGTTTTATTATGTTTCTAATCAATGAACTAAATTAATTTTCTTTCATTCTCTCCCCTTGGATTGGAAACCTTTCTCATTGAGGCTTGTTTGGATGGAGGGGAAGTGAAGGGGAGTAGAGTAGAGTTGATTAAAAATAAACTAATTTTGAGCCAAAATTACTCCACTCTACTCTACTCCTCCTCACTTTCCCTCAATCCAAAAGAGACCATAAATGTAAAGGGATTTCTTGGCTCTACTTTGTTCATTTGTAGGTGGAAGGCTACCAATGTATCCAAAAAATAAAAATAAAAAAGGAGGAAAGAAAATCCTCTTAGATTTCACTATTGTGAAACCACCATTTTCTTTTCCGGGTCAACACCACCACCAACAAATTTTAAAAACTATATGTAAATCAATCAATTTGGTCATAAGGATTATTAGTGGTGGAAAACATGGTATAAAAAAAGGAAAAAATAGTGGAGGAAACTGGTAAAGACAACCTTTTTTAATATATATATATATATATATATATTTATTTATTTATTTATTTATAGAACAGAATCGTATGAAGGAGCAAAGTCTAATTTTTATTTATTTATTATTATTATATTTTTCCTAAATGAAAAATGTGGAATCCTAGGAGCAAGTCACTTTTCATCCCAAGCTAGATGGTCCTACCAAACCTAGTACTAATGTGTCTCACACGACTTGAATCAAAATCCTAAGGCGAGGCGGACGAGATGCTCGATCACTAGACTCTCACCCTAAAGTCCAGTTATGTTAGACTCTTATAATAAAGCTATGAACTCCAACACAGAGGCTGGAGCCTATGTTTAGTGTCTAAAATGTCGGCACTCTATGCCTATGGTGGTCTTATATCTAGGTATAAACAAGTTTTTCTAAGACCATAATTTTTGTCATAATTCTAATGCGTCAAACTGTGAATAAATGCCTATTACTTTTACATGCACTTGTTGTTTTTTCTTCATCACTCACAATCAGTTACATCAAGGTTTGAAGTAAAAGTCGTGTCTCTAGATTGATCAAGCCTTGAAATGAAAGATTGACAGAAAGAGCATAAACTCAATCAAGGAAGCAAAAAAGAAAATAAAAGAAGCGCGGAACAATAGAGGAATGTGCATGGGACTTATTGATGTATACAAATATTTGGTTCAGCATTTTCCACATAAAAACATTGAACTAGCAATTGAGTTGTGGTTCGAGTTTAATCCTTCACATTTTCTTTGACTTCCGTTCGAATTGAATGCCTAAGTTATAGAAAGCAACTGACGGACGAGTAGGGACGGAGCCAAAACTTTGAGTCGGGGGGGGGGGGGGGAGTGGGGCGGCTTTGCTGTTGGTTGCGTGCGGCGGTTTCAACCTCTGACTCTGCTACTACTTAGTCGCTATGGTTGTTTAATTTTTTTTAAAGGGTAATTTTTGTTGTTGATGGTAATTTTTGTTGTTGAGCTATTTTTTTTTTTTTTTACGCTTGTATATTTTGTTTTAGATTTTTGATCTATAAATTTTTTTATGGTCACTAAAATGAGGAAAATATTAGAGTTACAAACTATTTTATAAATTTCTGATGTGATAAGTGATTATTGGTAAGTAAAAAAAAAAAATGTAAGTGGTGAGCCCATATGCGAACTAATAAGAATTTGCTATCATAACAGTTTATAAAAATATTGTAAAAATGTTTGTGAGTACATTACTCTTAAAAGAAACAATGATGTTGTGATTTATATCTTCTGTGATTAAATTACATAAATCACATACTATGCATATCAAGGACTATATGATAATGTCCAAACATTCATGGTATCATTATTTTGGATAATAATAAAACAAGTTTATTACATAGAACATAATGTCATACATAATATCATACATGATGCCATTCATGGCATACAATAGGATTTTAGAACACTAATCCTAACACATTGCCCCCCCTTGTCCAATAGTAGCTCCGTCCATGCGGGCAAGGGCTTAAGCCAATTAAGTGCCAATAATTTTTGTACAAACTTTGAACAACACACTTGGACCATCATAGTATGGGTGTGTTTTAAGTCTTTATCTATCTTTTCTAGACTATGTATCAAATAAGTTATAATGTACACTTAATCTAAATCATTATATTATAAGGCAAGAATTTTTGGACAAACTTTGAACAACTCACTTGGACCATCATAGTATGGGTGTGTTTTAAGTCTTTATCTATCTTTTCTAGACTATATATCAAATAAGTTATACCCAAATGTACACTTAATCTAAATCATTATATTCTAAGGCTGTTTAAAAAACTCTATACACTACTTTCGTGTTTGTGTGTTCTAATAAGTATTACTGTTTCTTCAAAAAAAAAAAAAAAATCTAAATCATTAAATGTGGGTTTTAGTTAGCTCAACTAGTAAAGTCTTTGATGGATGAATAAGAGATTTGAGGTTCAATTCCCGCCTACACCAAAAACTAATTGGTGTCTTGGTCTAATGATAAAAAGTTATTATTAGAAACAGACGCTATATGTTGAAACTCTAAAAAAAAAAAAAAAAAAATCTAAATCATTAAATATATCTCTTTTAAATGCAATGATCATTTTTGACCATAAAGAACCAAAGAAGAAGCAATTTCACTCGGAAGTTCAATAACCATATGTTGCTGTTGTACTTGCTGGGGGGCAGAGTGGCGTGATAAAGAGAGAAAAAAGAAAGAGTAGCTTTAATTACACACGAAAAAAAGTTTTTAAGACCACAACGAATAGAAGATACCATTCTTTGCCATGTCGGCCATGCCAATTTGAATTGTTTGCATTAGTCTTAAATCTTAATAAATATTGTCATCAGGTCGTTATCAATCAGCGGATCAATCAGCGGATCAATCCCTTTAGCAGCTATCATATACCCTAATCTTCTTAAGTATGTGGTGCAAATTTCAATTGTGAATGCGTCAAAGACTAAAAGACCCAACTTTGTTTTATTGTAATGACAATATACATTTCATTTTCCACATGAGTTGACCACCTACAAAATCTTATGAACTGGTCTCACTCTTAAATATTCAATCAAGCTCTCCATGCATGATAGTTCTATCTTTTCATTTTTCCTCCTTAATTTTGGTGGGCTAGCTCCGCATCAGTCTTGTACACATTGCAGTCAACTCGTTACCATAGGATTTACGTTGGTCAAATGCTGTACTCTCACTTCAAACTTTAAGACATTTTGATTACATGTCAAATTGACACCATGGAAGTCGAAGTTCTAAATCAGATAGGTAGATTTTCTAGTAGCAATATATGACACGTCAAGAGTTTTTAGAGAGCATTCCCATCAGGTGTGCCAAATGTTAAATATTTGGCATTTAACACACCAAACACCAAAAAACAAGATTTATGAGATGTTTTATATGCTAAAAGTTTTAGCATTTTTAGCAAACTTGCTACAGTTCAATTGTATTGATAGAATTGTACTTAGCATGTTGTATAATTAAATAACAATTTTTTTATTATCTATTAAATAACAATTGTATTGTAGCAGGAGGTGTTTCAAATTAAATAACAATTTGAACTAGTAGAATTGTACTATAAAATTGCTATGGTACAATTTTTTACGACTACGGTACAATAGCTGCATTTGTTTAATTATTATTTCAATGTAGTGTAATGTTAAAATAGAATATTTGATATATAGCGTATTGTAAAATAATGTGTTAAAGTTGATAAAGTAAGTTTTGATGTAGTAAAATGGCATTTGGCACAGCACACCTGATAGGAATGCTCTTCCATCAGGTGTGGTATTGTCTCATATTTGGCATTTGACACACCAAACACCAACAACAACCTTCATAAGATATTTCAAATCTCAAAACTTTTAGCATGAGGCTACAGTGAACTTCCAAATATGAGACAGTACAAACAAAAAATGCCAAAACTTTTATTCTTATTTTATTTACTTTTTCTCTCTCCTCCCAACACAGATCTCTCTCTCTCTCTCTCTCTCTCTCTCTCTCTCTCTCTCTCTCTCTCTCTCTCTCTCCGTCTGGTTCTCTAATCTCTATCTAGCCTTCTCTATTCCTCTTTCACTGCTTCGCCGAACTCACCACATTGACCACGCCACGCCAAGCCACCGAGCTTCGTGCCATCCACCACGCCACGCCACGCCACGCCAAGCCAAGCCACCAAGCTTGCCGTACCATTCACCATGCCACGTCATGCCATGCAACGCCACGTCGTCGAGCTTGCCTTGCCATCCACCACACCACGTCACACCGCCGAACTTGCTATGCCATCCACACCTTTTTGTTTTTTGGTGGTGGTTTTTTTTTTTTTTTTTTTGCCATGGGTTTTATTGTTGTGGATATTGATTGATTTTCATGGGTTTTGGTGGTGGCCTTTTTGTTGTTGCCAGTAGGTTGTGAGGTTTAGGTTTATCTAGAGGGATTGGAGGTTCAGATTTAGGTGGATTTCTTTCTTGCTTTGTTATTGGCTTTGTTGTGGTGGCAGTTTTGGGTTATGATGGTTGTGGTGGTGTGATTTGATGGTGGATTCGGCAGTGGGTGGGTTCAGATGGGTTTCTTTTTTTCTTTTTTGGGTGTTTATGTGGTTTTTGATGTGGTGGTTTTGGTGTCTTTGATGGTGGGTTGTGGGGGTTAGGGCTGTCCATGGGTCGGGCCGGGTTGGGTTTGTGCCCAACCCGGAACCGACCCGATCACTTCGGGTTTCCCGTGCATAGACTCGCCGCCGACCGGTGAATGGAGTCAGTTCGGGTGGTCGAATTTTCATCGGGTCTAGATCGGTCCTCGATCGGTTTCCGGTTGTAAGAAAAACCACCGGATTTTGCCAAAAGTCGCTGGATCTAGCGAGACCAGGCCGAATCTTGGTGAGATCTCGGCGGATCTCAAAGAGATCAAGCCGATCTCGGCAAGATCTGGCCGGATCTCGATGAGATCTCGGCATATCTCGAAGAGATCAGGCTGAATCTCGACGAGATCTCGCTTGAACTCCAATGGATCTCCTTAGATCGGACAGAAAATCGGCACTTCTAGTCAATATACGGTCGGTCGATTGGAAATCGGTTTCTCAGCCTTAAACCCGACAACCGACCCGTCGTTTTCGGGTTCAGGGGGCAAAGATTCACCGCCGACCCGTCACCGGTATCTGGTCGGCCGGTTCTTGGGCCGGATCTGATGGTTTGGCCGGGTGGGTCGCGTCCCAGTTTTGTTTGGACACCCCTAGTAGGGGTGATGGACGGTGTTGACCGGTGAGGTGGGATGTGGGGCAGTGGGGGTGGTGGGTTTTTTATTTTTTATTTTTATATATTGTTGGTTTTTTTTAATGTTATTTTAATATTTGTATATATTATTTTAATGTATAGAATTGAAGACTAGAAGATGTGATGAATGGTGTATTGTAAAATTATGTGGTAAAATAATAAAGTAGGTTTTTTGATGTGTTAAAATGGCATAATTTTACAACGCCTGATGGGTGATAATAGCTTAATTTCACATATTTATATCATTATTAGAAAGAATTATCATACTTATTTTGAGTTAATTCATGCATTTTATAGTTGGTTTTGGAATAATGCTGAATAATCAATTTTGTGCTTAATTAAATTTTAATGAGTGAATTTGTCTTTTGTAGGATAATGAAATTAAATAAGTGGATTTATGCAAAGAAGAAAGCTAATGGACTTTACTTCTACAAGGGCCTTGATGAAGTCAAAGAAGGCCAACCCAATTAAATTCGAGTCTAATTGGAGCAAGAAATCAAAGGAAATTTGCACTAAATCCAAGTCCAATTTGGATTAGGATTCCAACATGCGCACCAGTTAGTATTTGGAGCATAACTTTCAGCTCTAATGTCCAATCGAGATGATTCAAGTTGTGCTGGAAAGCTAACTTAAAGGGTTACAACTTTGTAGTTTACCAAAAGTCTGAATTCTGAATTTAATGGGCCAAAAAAGTCGGTTAAGTGAAGCCTAAAAACTTGAGAATTTCTCCAAACGGGAATTCAACTTGTAATAGGATTCCTTGACCTATTTAAAGGCTCCTTAGGGAAAAATTGAGGGGAGAGCTGCTGTAGAACATAATTTAGGTTTTCTTAAAGTTTCTTTACAGTTTTCAGAGTTTTATTTGTGTTATGACTTGCTTGAAGCTTTGCTAAGGCAAGGGGTGAAACCCAACCGTTTATTGGTATATTTTTAACAATTATTTATTGGTTTTAATGCTTATATTTTTATGTTTTTGATTATTTTACTCATCTAGAAAAGTGTTTAGTTCTGTATAATTCTTTGATTTATCGTAGACTCTAGGCACGTTAAATGTTTAGTATTCCTTGCGAACTAATTCACTAGTTTTGTTTTGCCTAAAATCAAACAATTTCATGAAGCTACCTTAGACAATTAATTCTTAAGTTTTTATTGTTAAATCATCCGGCTAAGATTATCCTTCGTATGAATTTTAGTTGAGTTATAAAATAAATATTGTTAAGACTACCAATAGATGTGTTGTGTGTGGATCCCTAAACCTTAGCGCCTTAATATATTATTATTTTCTCTCAATTTAAATTAACTTTACTAAAATATCAAAAATCTCTTAAATTAAACTCTATTATTTAGTTTTATTCTCTTGTAGTTTGCTGTTCAATTCCCTTTTCCCTATGGATTTGACCTCGGACTTACCGAGTTATTACTTTGTGACAATTCTGCACTTGGGAGCATTATTTAAGTCGCAGCAATGGGAACGCTAACTTTGTGACATTTTTTACTTTTCTTTACTAGAAGAAGTAGAATTCTAATTCATATTTTCTCTACATGTTAATGATTAAAGTAAGTATTAGTTTTCTATTGTTTATAATTGGCGTCACTTTTATTATGTATCTTCATCAAACGATATGAGCAAATGTGAAAATTTTTTTCCTCCTTACACTTATTGTTTCTTCAGATTTAGAATCAAAAGACCATGTAACATGTGTACTTCAATTTTATTGTACATGGCCCAACATGACCTCGCGTGGAACCATGCTCATTGTGGCCTTCTATTTTTAGTTTGACTTTTTGTTTTCTAGAACTTTAATTTAGCATGATATTGAAATATTTATGACCGTCGACTTTTTAATGACTGTAGACTTTTTAATAAAATAGTTGTTGGTTATATTTTAACAATTTATTTTTGTGATTAAGTAAAAGGAAACAATACACATATCTAACTATAAGCAATAACACAAATAAATATGATAGATAAAACAATAAATAGATACTGTATATATAAGAAGAAATCTGTAAATAATTAAAAACTTACAGACCAAATACATGAAGGATGAATGATTCAGATCAAGTTTTGTGTTTGACACAATCTCCTTAAAGCAGATTTCACTCTTCACACAATCACTGTGGTGCTTTGAGACTCACGGACGTTTGCCTCCTAGGATAAAATGATCTACAACATGAAAACGAAGCACACAAAGTCGTATTCTTGCGAACTACTCAATGTCTTTTTCTCTCTCTTTGACACAAACTGAAACGTACAAAATATTCTCACTTAGAGAGTTTTTTCTAGAAAAAGTAGTTTTTATGAATGAGAGACTATGAAAAATTATATGTTATTGAACAGACACTTTGTTTCAGTAATAACTGTTATGCATAGACTAACTGGCTCAAAATTAAAATAATAAAATATTATTATTTGGACAAATAGGCCCAATCCACATATGCCAAAAGCCCAACCCAATGTTTAACTCATGATTATATAAACTCATATATTATCTCTTTCCTTTCCTATGTGAGACTCGGGATTTTCACCACTTTTAATAACATTTTCAAGTGAACATAGAAAACATCAATTTCTTATTCACTCCATGTAATTTTTCCAACAATCCCTCACATAAATGAAATTGATAAACACAATGTAAATGATGATGCAGACACAAAGAGAGTAATGGCTTGTTTGGGAGTTAAAAAAAGGAGGGGCAGTAGAGTAGAGGGAGGGAGAGTAATTCAATTACCTTGTTTGGAAGTTTTTTAAGGAAGGAGGGGGAGGGGTTTGGAGGGATTTGGAGGAGTTTGGACTACCTCTAACCCCTCATTTTTAATTCCTCCAAATTGGAGAGATTTGGAGGGAGAGTAGAGTGGATAAATTATTGGCCAAATGAATTCCCTAATTTACCCTTTCTAAATTAACAAAATTACCCTTTCTAAAGGGCTAATTACCCCATTTCCCCTTACTAATTTTAAAAACATCCAAACAATGTAGAGGGGAATCATTCCCCTCTACTCTCCTCCCTACTACTCTCCTTCCTTTACTCCCCTCTACTCTCCTCCCTCTCTAAACTTCCAAACAGGCCATAAAAGAAAAGTTATTGCATCGGGAGAAGTAGCTTGTAGCTTTGAACTTTTCTTTGTAAAAGTCGGATATTCGAGCTAATCAGTGAACATGATGTTTTTGAACTGTCAGCCGTTTGTGTATACCAAGACAATAGAATTCACACAGCTCCTTTTCAAACATATTTCGTTCTTATAGTTGTGTTCATTTCGGTCTTGAACATATCCTGGTAACTTCATGAAGTGCTTTTGAGAATTCAGCCTTGAAACTCTCATGGAAACGGCTCACTTCACACTCATATAGGTGACTCTTATCAAGAGTATCCTGCTATACCCCACTTGGAATTCTAAGATATAAGAATCATTAAAAGCAAAACTTACCCTGAACATCGCTTATAGGCATCACTATTTCATCATAGAAATAGGTGGGAGATGTTATTTCCATAGTGATAAAAATATTATCCACGATTCGGTTGTCCCTTTGAACCTAGATATTGGGATCTCCAGTTAGCTAGGTTGGGTTACCATCCCGGAGACTTTTAGGTCATAGGCTTTAACCCCATTCCCCTCGATGAGCAGTTTACTTGCTCTTCACTCAATCAATTGATTACAAATCAGTTTTATAATTTGGAACTAATTCCATTTAAGAGCAACCGCCTCATGGTTGTCTCCAATAAATATGTAGAGACCTACCATAACTCTGTGCTCTACCAATATATACAAATAGGAGGCACAAGTATCCAACAATGCATGTCTATTTAGATTTATTGACTTCCCAAAAATACATATGCTCTTTGCATAAGGTGTTCTCACTAGACTGTCACCACATTTCTCATGTGATTGAGACAAGACAAGTCTATTAGATGTATTAGAAATTTTCATTTCTTGTCTCACATCTACAACACTTACATGAGCATATCTCACAACAACATAGCCTCTTGTGATAAATTTCACATCACACACTAGTTGTATTAAATCTAAATTCATTTGACATCATCTCATTGTCAAATTTCTCATGTCATTGGATTGAAACTTGCTTTAATCTATACAAAGATTTAGCAAGTTTAAGAACTTTGTTTCCTTGTACAAGAAACATTAACCCATTTGGTTTATTGTGTGTCAAGAAAACTCACATCTTCCTTTTATTTGTAGCCTTCTGAAACAAGTCTCGCATTGTAATAGTCAATAATTTCATCAACTCTCAAATTCTTAGATGGTAGATCCACGAATTACTATGCATAGATTTCCAAGATGGATTTATTGCACTATTGACAACCTCTTTTCCAAGAAGGCATCTCTCAAGATATTGTTCTTCAAGGCTTTAATTTCATCTTCTAACATTCAAATTAGAAAATTTAGACCAAAGGAATATGACGTTTGTCCTTTTTACTACGCTTAGGCTCAACCTCTCTTCCATCAACTCTTGATCATGAGAGATACTAAACACAGACTCAAACTTTCCTTTAAGAAAGTTTAACACTTGAAATATATTCTAATTAATTTTCATGCATATAAGAATAATAGATACATAAATCAGAAATCACTATGTACTACTGTTATGACTATAACCAATGAAAACATAATCAATGGTTTTTTTATTTTTTTATTTTTATTTTTTTATCTTTTAAGATTAGGAATCACCACCTTCATTAAACACCCCCACATTTAAAGAATTTATGGAAATGCGATCACTCTTTCCATAATTCACAAGATCTCTTAGTGGTTTCTTTTAGGGCATCTCAATGAACAAATAATTGATGGAAATAATAGCTTCCCCCCACAAGTTCTATGGTAATCAAGCACTAATCGCATTTTCATTGAATTATTTCTCAACTTCATTCTTATAATGAATGAAACTCTAATACCTTATACTTGCTTACTTATAAGCACTCATAACAGACTCTTGTGCATACCACATTTTAGACAACTCAAGTATGTCAACTAAGGCATGTAGCATATATTTCATCCAAAGAAATATTACAAAACATATATTGGGATTAAACACATTAATATTTTATCAAGTTCACACATGCTCAAAAAAAAAAAAAAAAAAAATATATATATATATATATATATACACACACACACACATGTATGTAATTAAATAAGGCTATATGGGCTCAAATACAACAATCATGTGTCATTCATATCAATACAAACAATTGTGCCTTAAACTTTATAAATAAATAACATCTTTGGCCAAGGGGTGAACTGTACACTCTTTAACTTAGAGTGAAACCCCATAATTACGGCCCCACTAGTGTGCAATTGGTCTCATTTTTGGACTTATATTCACACATTTGAAATTATTAATAATAGCTCTCATAATGTTATTTTAATTATCAAATAAAAGATCACTTGATGAATTAGTAAAGGCTAACCAAAAACTAAAAAATGGTGGCCACACCTAAAATTGAATGCATTTAAATGAATTCAAAAATTTTTGCCTCCATCAAAATTTCCAATTTCCTTTATTCATCTAACCCATACACCATTGCACATAAAAGGCCGAGGACATGTTATTAGCTTAAAGGCATGTTTAATTGCCATTTACATCTACCCTTGATATTAAATAAATACCATATTATCATATATTAGTGTACTACTGCCAACAGTAAAGTTCACATTACAATGCAAACTTTCATAACATATGCATTGTATACGGTATACCCAACTAATATATTAACAAATGATTTCAACCATAATGTCCATTTGACCATATGTATGTATTACTCATAGATTACATGCCATGAACCAGTGCTATTACAATCTTGCACAGAAATCAATGGTCAAACATTAACTTGGTTACAATCTGCCCAGAATTTAACGTTTCCTTCTAGCCGCAGCTCTAGGAATTTTTGTGTTTCTCAAGAAGCATAAATTACACAATCTAATAAAAAGAAAGTTTTATATATTGACAACAATAACAATAATAAAAAAACACGTAAATACATAAAATTTTACAACATAAAGCATGTGGAGTTCAGTTGTGGTTGTTGTTAGTGTTGTTGAACAAGGATGGACAGTGATGGCTGGAGAGAATAAGTGAGTTTCTTATTTCCTTTTAGCCTTTAGGTTTGATTTAGTTTTAGTTTAAATTGTTTAATGACTTCCGTGAGGCACTGAGTTTGAGATGATATTGATCTTGTACTGGGTTTTTCTATTGGCATTTGGTTTAGGCCTTGTTAGTGATTTTATTATAATTTTTTTTTCCAGATTTTCGTTCAAGTTTTTTTTTTTCATGGTTTTATAAACCAGAACGGTAAAAGAACTAGAAAAATGACTGGTTATTGGTTTTTTGGTCAGATCGAGATTGAGATCCGACCAATGGTTAAACCGGCGACGTCATAAATAATATAAATAATAAAATTTTAAATTATATAAATAAAAATATAATAAGTTTATTACTAATAATATGATAGCAAAATGTAAAAACATAATATTTAGTGACACTTTTTGTGTAAATTTAATCAAATTTTCTTAGAATGGACAATCACATGTTTAATTATAATCATAAAAATAAAAAGTTTATTTTATATATATATATAATGAATTAATTGATGTTATATTAAAATTAAGTAACTTTTTAAGTTTATTAACTTAATTAACTAAAACTGCTATTTTTTTTCTAATCAAAATTATTGGAAAAAGAAAAAAGAAAAGTAGTTGTACAATGAAAAAAAGCTAAATTTACGTGACTTTGACAAATTAGTTGTATAATATATATTATAATATTTTTGAGGAAATGTAGTCGTATAATGACAGTATGTCAAGTAAAGCAAAAAATAAAAGTAAAGCTATAGTATAGATTTAAAAGAATATAAAAATATGCGATTATTTATTTCAAGAAAGACGCTAAAGTATATATATATATATATATATATATATTAAGATAGATGGTAGAAAATTTTATTGATAAAAGAAAAAAAAAAAAAAAAACTAGAATACAAGAAACAAAAAAAGATATCATGACACCTTGGACTAAGGGCCACCTCCAACATATGTTGTGGTCCCTAGAAGCCATACAGAAAGACATCTAATTCAGACCTAATTCTAGGTTATCATTAGTTGTTGTTAAGTTGTTTAAATTATGAGTTAAAATTTAATTTTATTGACCTAATAAAATTCAGAGTGTTCCTAAAATTTTTCTTAAAGATAAATGAATATAAATTTTTAAATTATCATGTGTAATTATTTTTGTAGGACCACCCTGATCATAAGGTGGCGCCACCCTGTTTCATCTTATAGGCTGTTGCAAACAAAGTAAATAAATCTTAAACAGTAAAAAGAATAAAGTTTGTTTAATATTACAATCAACTAAAAGCAGTTATAATAGTTAAATAATTATAATTTAATTGGCTAAACTCCAAATATAACAATTATATATAAACATATATATAAGCCACCTTTGCAGAAAGTGTTTGCACAGTACAATAAAGAATTTCACACAATAAATACTTTACACTGAATACGTTGTAACACCGAAACCCAATCACAACACTACAACAGTTATACACTGAATTCCAATTACAACTCTACAACAGTAATAGGAATCTCTTACCGACGCAACAGCCGTAACCATCATCAACATTAGCACTTACGTCGGTTGACACAGACCGTAACATGGCTGTGTAATTCCACACGTTATTTACAAAAACTTTTCACATAGTCACAAAAATAAATTAAGAAAATAAATTCTTCTTTAATATTGGTTATATTTCAACGATTTATTTTTGTGATTAAGAAAAAGGAAATAATACATAGATTTAATTATAAGCAATAATACAAATAAATATGATAAACAAAACAATAAATAGATACGGTATATAAGAAGAAATCTACAAATAATTAAAAACTTATAAACTAAATGCGTGAAGGATGAATGATTTAGATCAAGTCTTATATTTGACATAATCTCCTTAAAGCAGATTTCGCCTCTCACACAATCATTGTGGTGTTTTGAGACTGACGGATGTTTGCCTCCCAAGATAAAATGATTTACAGCACGAAAACGAAGCACACAAGTCAAACTAACTGACTCAAAAATCAAAATAATAAAATATTATTATTTAGACAAGTAGGCCTAGTCCGCATATGCCAAAAACTTAACTCAATGTCCAACTCATGAGCATATAAACTCATATACTATATCTTTCATTTCCTACATAGGACTCAAGATTTTCACCACTTTTAATAACATCTTCAAATGAACATAGAAAATATCAATTTCTTATTTACTCTATTCTATTTTTCCAACAATAAATATACGTAGTATTTATATTGCTTGAGTAGAGTAGAATATAGCTTTGCATCCAAACATCAAAATATCCGAACGCCAAATGAACATTCTCAAAGTCACTTCCTCCATCCTCTTCTTCTTCTTCTTCTTCTTCTCCTTCTCATACCTTGCAACCAGCACAGAGTCATGCAAAAACTCTGTTTGCAGCCCCGACAGCCCGGGAATTCACTTCCCGTTCCGGATACAAAGCCGTCAGCCGGAGCCATGTGGCTATCCGGGTTTTGATTTATCCTGCAGTAATGCAACCCAAACAGTGCTTCTGAACCTGCCTTATTCAGGACAATTCATTGTCCAAGGGATAGACTATACCACACAGCAAATATGGATCAATGATCCAAATAACTGCCTCCCTAAACAGCTTCTTTCGCTTAATCTCTCTGGTTCTCCCTTTAAGGGTGTATATCATCAAGAATTTTCGTTCTTTAACTGCTCCTCTGTTTTATTGAAAGATCAATTAACACCTATTATTTGTCTTAGCGATTCAAATCACACAATATTTGCTACCTCGTCGAGAAGAGTTGCTGCACTTTTGTTGTTATCAGCTTGCAAGTTCATTACAAATGTTTCGGTTCCAGTTCAGTGGCCATTTTATGAGCAAATATTATCCTCAGACCTTAATGATGATCTTCGGCTAACTTGGGATGAACCTTCTGGCTGTGGAAAGTGTGAGTCACGAGGAGGGCTGTGTGGGTTCAAGACCAATTCAAGCCATGAAGTTGTGTGCTCTAATGTTCCTCGTCGGTCTGGTAAGTTTCTAGTTGGTACTCCAAATGTTCTATTTTGGTTGAGGAAATCCAAATGTTCTATCATGTTTGTAATTTTAGCAAATTAATTTTTTAGAGAAAATATCCTCAGTTTAAATTTGTCTAATTTAGACCGTTAGCATACTAAGGCTTTTCAGAAAATCAAAGGGTTAATTTATTACTTGGACACGGATTACATATTAGCTATATCTTATATCCAAAAGCAAGTGATTTTTTATCTCAAAGAGGATATATTATAAATAATTAATAAATATCATGCACTTTTTTTTTAGATTAGGATAAAGTTTAGCTACAAAATTAGTTGTAGTATAATATTACAATCTTATTTAATAAAATAAACATTACTATATATTTTAAAAATCTAACCGTTGAATTGCATGTTCTTTATATTCTTAATACACGTGTCAAATTTTGTGTCAATTGAATATTATTTATTATATAATTTATAAGCTTATATTTTATGCATAGTTTTAAACTACAAAAACTACAATTTAAACAATTTATTGATGACATAACTATTGATCTTTAATTTTCTTGAAATTTTGTAAGTATGGAGAATATAAGAATTAGATATAATCCAATGGTGGATTTATCAAAATTCATCTCCAATAAAAAGATATTGAGTAAGGTTGTAGTCTAAAGTTATAACTAATTTGGTAACTAAACTTTGTTCATAATATTATGCCTACTAAAAAAAAAGTAATAATATTATGCACTTGTCAATTATGCGAAACTTTGCTATAAAAAAAATTTGTGTGGTCTCACCAGCTCACCAAGTGATAGAACCAAATATACTTTTTCTCAAAAAAAAAAAAAAAAAAAAAAACAAACAAATATACTTCTCTAACTAATTAGTAGTTATATGAAAATATTCAGATTAAGACAGATTTCGTGGATCTAAACTGATACGAAACTAATTAGTTTATAAATTAAATCGCTAATGGATGTACAGATGATATAATTGTTATGATAAGCTTAATCTGTCATTTTTAATTCGATTTTATCATTTTAAAATGTCAACGTCCTGCTGCATGTGTCACTTAATTTTTGTTAACAATAATACTTAAAGAATAATGTTAGTCGATAATAAAAGAAGATGAATGAATGATTGTGGAGTTAATTTATATAAAATGTGACTTACCTTAAGCCAATTTTGTGGTACCTACATTGCATGAGGTCAACATTTTGGTTTTTAAATAAAGCTAGTGAATTGGTAAGTTTCAAGATAAGTGTTGACGAAGTATTATATAATCCAAAATTTTGGAGCAATAAAAGCTGTGAATTACTACTTATTTTAAGTTCTCTCAACGCTTTCCACACTGCAATCATTGCTTTTTATTTGGTTCACTTTCGAATACCCACTACCCAGCACTATGGCTTATGGGATTTGGAATTTTTTTCAACGCCTCATCGTACCTTCTCCTCGTGTTGCACCTCTTTCTTTATTTCTAGAAACAAAAAAAAAAAAAAAGAGTCCATATTAAGAAGACTAAGAATAGCCATTCTAGTCTTCTAGACCCCTCTTGAGAAATCATCTAATTATTGATAGATATTAGGGATCTTTCCCTGTTCATAATAATTTTACACTATGTTGACCGACATAGTCGTAATTGCATCGATATGCTGATAACTTAGTAAATGACTCTTTCTTGTAATTCTAGTCATTTATTAATGGGAAACGTTTATTTTAAACTAGTTTGAAGGAAAATTTATTCAGTTTGTTACGTGATAATTGAGAAAATTATCTGCATCTATTTTTAGTTACATGATTTATTAATAAGTTATATGACTTAATTAAAAAATCGTTACATGATGAGTTGAAGAAAATTTCTCCAAATGGGTTTGGAGGAAAATTTTGTTGATTTGAATTTAGAGGTGCTTCTTGTAAGGCTAAGGATGCTTTTGGGTACTATGTTTTGTTAATTTTTCTTTTAAAGCTTTTTCATGAGGCCAAAAAAAAGAAAAAAAAAAGAAAAGAAAAAAGAGACTAGAAATAGCACTTGGTTAGGGTCAAGACAAATATAAATGTGGACATCAAGATAAGGGTTGTTGGCAAACAATATAAATGGCTTAGATTTGATCTATATAAATTGGTCTTGAAATAAAATTGGTCAGTTTTAAACTTATTTTGAAATTTATGTGTACGTGTAATGAAAACTTAATAATCAACATCAATTACCTCAAAAATCAAAATTTACAAGACTAAAAAAGAAAAATACACATAAATTTATTAACTGCATTGTCTTTCTTTTAAGATTCAAATTGTAATTGTTGGCTTTAAGTTCTCTAATTTTTGAATTATTGTTAAACCTCAACTTGTTCATAAAATCCAGGATATCACAATTGACCTAATTTTATATTGAAATATTCTATAAGCCACTACCCATTTATGCACACTCATGATAAAGACACAAACAATCACTACTGGTCCAAGCTTATAAACATCATTATATTTCTATTAGGGGCTTGATTTTTATGGGCTTGTATATAATTGGCATGATTTAGGCAGCGAATTCTCAGTTCTTGAGTCACGTCTAGAATTGGGTCCCAAAACGCATTCTATGAATTCTTTTTGCTTCTTTAATCAAGTCTAGCCAACCTAAATTGACTAAGATGCACAGATGATCGGTAAGTTTTGTTTTAATGTTCTTGGCATGTGGGGCTAGGTGATTCGGCCTGCACTTTCAAACCTGATATTGGGCTCTGCTTGATTGTAATTTTATTAATTTTCTTCAACCTGGCCCATTCAGTTGTCTTTGAAGCAATGCTTTTTGCCCGAGGTGGGTGGGTTTGCATTTGCTTGATATTGGGGGTTGGGTGCTCAACAATTGTGTGAATTCAAATTTTTACAACAAATTGATTTTTTTCTTTTTTTTTTGAGAAGAAAATTGATTGTTTTATGATGGAAAAGAAAAGTTTAAATTGTTATAGGGATTATACAAATTTTATTATATGGGTTTTATAAACCAATGTGTTAATTTTGTAAACTTTTAATGATAAAATTGATAATTTTTATAATGTTTTACAAAAAGTAATGGAGCATAATTTTACAATTATCTCAATGAATTTTAAGTTAATGTGTAGCTGTGTATTTATTGTAAAGTTAATAAATATGAAATGAATTTTCCTTTTTTTTTTTTTTATTATCATTATTGTTCAATATTTTTGTGCATGCGAATGGATTGTAGTTTAGTTGATATTTAAAGTATAACTTGATGCCTTAATAAAGATTAATGTGGCATGTTTAGGATTTCCAAGGAACGCACGCTATGCCATTACCATTGGTGTTGGAGTACCGGGAAGTATGTGCTTGCTAGGGCTACTATGTTTTCTCTTTGGCAAGATCGAGTCCTACACTGCTAGAAGACACATTGAAATCCCAGAATTCAATCCTACAGTTGCTCCACCGCCCAAAATTTTGGTGGGCCTTGATGGGCCCACAATAAAGTCATACCCAAAAATGGTTCTTGGTGAGAGCTGGTGCCTACCCAAGCCCAATGACAACACTTGCCCAATATGTTTGTCTGAGTACCAGTCTAAGGAGACTCTAAAGACCATACCTAAATGCCAGCATTGTTTTCACATTGAATGCATTGATAAATGGCTTAGCTTGAATGCTACGTGCCCCATTTGTCGGAATTCTCCTCAATGATTACCATCAGTAGATTTTTCATGATACTTTGGGATATATTAATTTTTCTCTTTCAATTCTAGACTCTGTACAAATGTATTTTACAAATTGTACTCTACTTTTCTTCTCTTGTTTGAGCCATTGTTTCTTGAATGGTCATGTCATTTGATTTGAGCATAAACTAAATTCTAATGGTATCTGCAAATTCAATAATGTTTGCACCAATCAACACATTTTCAAGATATTTCTTGGCAATAGTTTCCAAATTGCTAAAGCTCAAATAATAATAATAATAATAATAATTTCTAAACATTAGGGTGGCAACTTTAATTTCAGATTGAATGATCCTTTCTTATTTTATAATTGAATCTTACAATTTTTTTTATTACACTTATATTATTTAGGTATCCATGCAATTCTCGCTGCGATTATAAGGTGTGTTGACGACTTTTCCCCAAACATTCCTTTATCAAGACCTCTATATCGTAAATTAGTTTTAATTTTGTTATAAATTGAGTTGGGTTTTACTCGAATTGTGAGTCGTGACCACATAGATTAGTGGGTTAGGAGGAGATTTGTAAACTAAAGATGAGTAAGAGAAAGTTTCAATTTTATAGGGTCCATTTCTTCCCTCTATTTAATTGTTGTGTCAACATCTTTTTTCCTTATCATCCAACTAGTGCCACAACAGATTGCTATGAGTATGGTGATATTCATCAACTCTTTGTTTTAAATTTCTCAGGCTATTTTTTGGCTGGATAACCAATTTAATCCAGTTTGAGATGCATTAAAAGTTTATTATTTCAAGTAATTTGATGGGCCAGGTGTTTCCTCTACTCCACAGAAGATGCATTCCATTTCTCTGTGTGTGTGTGTGTGTGTGTGTGTGTGTGTGTGTGTGTGTGTGTGTGGGGGGGGGGGGGGGGGGGGGGAAGAAGAATGCCTTTCCTTACACAAAACTCAGGGCCATTATAAATATATAATGCTTGTCACCAAGTCCATGAGACTGTTACGGAGAATTATCATTGTGCCCCTTCTACCTACAACAATATCCGTAACACAAGATATATGTTTCAATGTAAAAGACTCTAAAAAGGTCCTAAGCCTAAATAGTAATTGCAAAGACAACGTCATAGAGCTCATTGGCCAATGCCATAACCTGAATATAAAGGTTTTAGGTTCTGTTCGGTTGGAAAAGTAGAAAAGTAGGAGGATGAAAAATTGTGGGAGGATGAAAATGTGAGAGGATGGAAAATATTTAGTTTTCCTTCTTGTGTGTTCAGTTGGATGAGTGAAAAAGTGGGAGGATGGAAAACTCTTGTGTTCGGATGGAGAGAAAAAAGAAAGGATGGAAAATGTAATTTATATAAATTGACTATTATATCCTTGTTACATAATATGTAAGAAATATATTTATTTCTAATTATTAACTAATATAAAATTTATCATATCATATATATAAATTTATATTATTATAATGTAAAAATTAGATCAGGTCATATTGAAAAAAAAAAAACAACATTCAATAATGTTGAAAAGAAAAAAAAAAACAACATTGTTCAGTAAAGTTGAAAAGAAAAGAAAAAAAAAACGTTGTTCAGTAACGTTGAATAAAAAAAAAAAACCAACGTTGCTAAGTAATATTGAAAAGAAAAGAAAAAAAAAAAGAAAAAAACAACAACAACAAGAAGTTGTTGTTGTTGTTGTTGTTGTTAACGTTGAAAAGAAAAAATATAAAATAAAATAACTTCAGGTCAATGTTGAAAGAAAAAGAAAAAAAAGAAAAAAAAAAAAAAAGAAGAAAGAAAAAACGTTGAAAAAAATAAGTGAAAAGAGGGTATTTTTGTAAAAGTACTACTATAAAACTTTTCTCTCCAAATTTTCCTTCCGATTTAGAAGGAAAAAAAAAAGTGGGCCCAGAGAGAAAACTTTCTTTCAAGTTTTCCATCCTCCCTATTTTCATTCTCCAAACAAACAGTGAAAAACAGTTTTTTCTATCCTATTTTTCATCCTCTATTTTCTATCCCCCTTTTTTTCTTTTTTCAAACGAACGCACCCCTGATTTGGTAGCTAGTCGGGACTTGTAAAACAAAAAATGAGCTAGTTACAGCAATACTAGACTCCAATTGACAAACAAGTGAGCAAAGCAAAGCTGGAGTGGGTATAGTGGGGCTCTTGAGGCCCGGAACCCAATGCATCCAAGGGATTCTTGGTGCCTAAGCCCAGCAGACCACAGGAGAAATCCTTGGGCTAGAACCTGGCCCAAAATATGTTGGGTCCGAAACCACATTTATGTGTTTACTTACTCCACCTTACCTCTCCGATAAAAAAAACTTACCTCTCCGATAAAAAAAACTTATTTGCACTGATCCTTCGAACACCTTTCTAGCTAACACATGAACCTTATTCTTTGGGCGTTTTGCTTTTGTTTCTTCTCACTTTAGTATTGGAAGTAAAATTCTAGTTCCATGATTTGAAGGTAATATTTAAGCCATATAGAGAATAATCTTAGATATACAATATTAGTTTTTTATTGATCCAATTTTATTGTAAACAAAAAAGTTATATTAAAAGTTTATATTGTAAATGAAAATACTGAAGAAATTATTCATTAACTTAAGGTGCAATTCTCAAATATGAATATGAATATTTTCATTGCTAGATTTACAACTAATATTAAGTAGATTAAAATGCAATTTATAATAATTATTTACTTATTTTTCTTTATCTAATATGTTATGTTATATTTTTAAAGCTTTAAATAATTAGTTATCTTTTGTAGGTAATCCAAATTTTTATATTTTTCATGCACATGTGTAGCTGGCAAGATTGATAACATTAGATGATCCACATCTAGTTTTTGTTTATTTTTTGGGTTCTTTTGTGGTGATGATAAGATTAATGAACTACTTTGAATTGTATAATCTAAAGTATATACGTATTATTTGACTTGGATTGCCAATACCTTTGTTGCTCAATTAGCACAACCTAGTGTTATTAACGGAGACATCCAGGGTTTAAATCCTGCCACCCCAATTATCATTTTATAACCAAAAAAAAAAAAAAAAGTTTGATTTTGTAAATTTAAGAATTTTTTTTTTTGTTGTTGATAATTTGATAGTTACAATAAGGGCTACTTGCTAAGTACGAAATTGAGTTTTAGTTTGCCTTCATCATTTCCCTCTACATCACATGTGCAATTTATTTGATGTGGCAATGAATATGATTGATGGACTTAAACTACATTGTAAATGAATATTTGAATTGTTTCTTTATGATTGGTAACACATCAATTCATAAGCTTAATGTAGTAAAACTTGTAGCACCGTAAGCACTACTCCTAAGTTATATTGGAAAGCACCAAGGAAGTCTTAGTGCTGGAAACTTCATTCGTGTTAAGGAAAAATTATTGTGTACTCTCGGAGTACCATAAATACGTACTCCCTCCTCTCATATAAATGGTGGGTCCTACCATGAATTTAATCAGTGGGTCCTACCATGAATTTAATCAGTGGGACCCACCATTCATGTGAGAGGAGGGAGTATACATTTATGGTATTCCGGGAGTACCTAATAATTTTCCCGTGTTAAGAATGGAATTAAGCTAAAATATAAGAAATTTTTCTAAAAAAGTATCCTTAAACAAACCTTAATTTATACCTTTCCATATAAGGGCTTAGTTTTGACTACTCTTAAAAATTCTCCAAAATAAGGAATAAAGCCTTATTTAAAAAAATTGTGAAAATTATAAAAATTTAATAAACATAAAAATTTAAATCTTATATTTTTTCCTACCTCAACAAGAAATTAAAAGATACTTTTTTATAAGCATCACCTTGCTCATACTTGATATAAAAGAAACTGTCTCTACAATGACCACAATATTAATAATTTCAATCCTCAAGTACAACATAATTGCAACCTATATTATCATTTGAGTATTTAGTCTAATTTTGGGATAACTTCTAACTCTTGGTTTAGATGCCTTGCAGGTATAATTGCATTGACTCTTGTTGGTAGAGGCGGGATTAGGAGGCACGGTTAATTTATTGCCTTTTCCCTCCAACAATTGAACCACAACTTTCATGGAAGGGTGACCTATCGGGTGCCACTGGATACACCAAAGTCCCACAATTGCTAATTTTTTTTTGCAGTTTTAGCATCCTCATTATCCTCAACATAGATATGTAGGTCTTCCTTTTGCTCTAATAGATTGTAAATCCATTATGGGAAATATATTCGGCTAGTGCTCTCCCCGTTTGCATCAACATTTTTCCTCTCTCCAACCTTTTCAAGCAACAATATTCCAAAACTATTATCTGATTTGTAAGACACTCTCCCAAAGTTCCTAGAGAACACTTTGGGCGCAATGTAACCGACGGTCCCCCTAACTGCAGTCATGGACACTACACTTTGACCCTTTGCACACGACTTGGCTAGACCAAAATAAAAAATTTTTGGATTGAAATTTCTGATTTTCTCATTGGCAAGGTCAAGTCCTATAATGCTAGAAGACGCTTTGAAATCCCAGAATTTAATCCCACAAGTGCTCCACCGCCCAAAATTATTGTTCTGGGTGAGAGCAGGAGCTTGCCTAAGCCCAATGACAACACTTGCCCAATATGCTTGTTCGAGTACCGGCTTAAGGCGACTCTAAAGCAAGGTTTTCAGACCCGGACCGTTCATTGAATCGTAAGAGGGAGAGGTTCAAGGTTTTTGAGGTCGAACCGAGGTCGAACCGTGATGACGTCTGATGATGCTCTAAATATCGTTAGTAAGATACAAGGTTCTCTCATTTATGCTCGATGCAACCTGCAAAACACAAAGTAAGAAATACCTTAAAAGGGTACCGGTGTGGTACCGGCCAAGGATCCTCCGAAAGTTAAGTTAGAAGATGCTTACAACCTTAGAGTGCCAGAGGTGAGGAATAGTATGCGTACTTTTTCTTGCGAGAGCCTTTGGGGTTTTTATAGTAGTGTAGAACCGACTTTCTTTACTTGTAAAAGAAGTCTTTTCCATAAAGGAATTGTCATTGATTGGGTGAATATAATAGAATTCTCCTTATATTTGGATTATATTTCCATTGGGATTCTACATACCTTAACTATGCGTGAGACTCAAGTCATTTCCATTTACAAGAGATGACACGTGTATCTTGAACCCGTCTACATCATATCCATCTACTATGGATCCGTCCACATCAGGTATATATATTTCTACCCGTCAACCCAAAATGAGATCCGTAAATTTTACCCTCTCCAGTTGCCCCTTCACTCCATGGATCTGTGACCTCAGATGGGACGGATCTAAGGAGTGACGGCTTAAACGGATTTGGCCTAACATACTATTATAGGGTAATTAATACCGGGTGATTAATGCTGTAGGACGCGTGTCACTTATTCAGTGGTTGTTTGCCAAGAGTGAATCGTCCCTTCGTCTTCCGTGTCGTTCTTACTATATAAACCTGCTTTTTTCTTCCTCATTTCTCACCTTACACAGAAATCAAACGATCAGAGCGCATCCGTTCACCTTTTCAAATGTTCAAGCCATCACATTCATACACCCGTCATCTGAATTTCCTGTCTGCATGTCCACAACTAGTAAGTACCATTTTTATTTATTCACTTTTATCACCGTCTAATACTTTTAGATTCATTAGTGTCTTAGGGTTTACCATCACGTGTAGGTGACAGATGTCTAGTGCATTGAGTAACCAGTCGTTTGTCTGCGACGGAGCGGGCTACGATGAAGTACACCTGTCAGGTCAAAAAGATCATGACACTACAAGTGAAAAGAGTTCGTCAGCTACCTCCTCTTCGTCAAAGAGTGAGGATAGGACAGAAAGTAATCTTAGTGACGGTCTAGGTAAAAGAAAACCTCCAATTCAGTCCGTCGTTGGCCCTGACGGAATGAGGAAGTTTATAATGCTTCCAATATAGACGGTCAACGACTTTACGTCCTCAATTAAGGAATCACACTTCAAAACTTTAAGAGATAAATACCAGATACCCGCCAACATACCTCTCCGTTTGCCTTACAAAACGGAGAAGTGTTATTATGATGGCGTTGAGGGTGTCAGGATTTATGAGCAAATGCTCAAAGCTGGGTTAAGGTTTCCTTTGAGTTCTCTACATCGTGAGCTTCTTCAATACCTGGGTTTGTCCGTCACCCAAGTCTCCCCAAATGCATGGAGGGTTTTCCTCGGCGTAAAAGTTTTATACGGGGTTATGTCTGACGGGAAGAGAAAACTAACAGTGGAAGAGTTTTTTCACTGCTACCGTCCAGTTGAGATAACAAAATTAAAAGGAATGTATAGTTTTGTAGCGAGGAGTCCATTGTTACGACTTGTGAGTGATACTTCAGATTCCAATAGGGACTGGAAGTCTAGGTACTTCTTTATGGATGGTAATGAATGGATGTGTCGTCCTGGTGACGCGAAATTCATGTCAGTTGACACAACATGGGGCATATTACCCTCGTCAGGTATATCCCCGTTCTTTATGTAGATTTAAATTATGTATATCGTCGATATTTTTAACTGTCTTCTTCTTGCAGCTCAAGACCGTCCACAAGTTTCACTTGAGGAGTGGAGTTTTCTTGAAAAGATTTTTCAAAAAACCAAATTAGAAGAAAGGACTTGGGCTAAGCTGGTCAGATTAGAGACTATAAACTGGTATTGTGACAGACCATAACCATCAGAAGCAGCCCTTTGATACGAAAAACAAGTCTGCAAACGTAAGTTTATAAGAATTACGCTTTATTTAATTCTTCACATTCACTCTCTTAACTTATATACCGTCCTTTGCAGAAATGGATGATGCTAAAAGGAGAGCGATCATTAAGCAGCAGGCTGCTGCAAAGAAGAAAGTGGGCCAGACGGTGGGACGGATACCTCTAAACCGCCTGGAACCAAAAGAAAACCCTTTTTGGAGACTGACCGTCAATCCAAAAAACCAAAGAGTACAACTGAGACCGTCGTAGGTCTTCAGGCGGAGATGAAGAAGACGGTCCCTCTTAAATATGGAAAGGGGAAAGGCCTGATGACCGGTGGCCAGGTGCCTCCGACAGAGAAGTCGCCCGTCCTCGTTTGTGAAGATTCCAAGTACGCTTTGGAGAAGCTTTCTTTGATTTTAACTCCAAATGATTACGAAGACCTCAGGAATCACGCGATAAAGGCGATGGGAGAGACCGACCTATTCAATATTGCACATGTATCTCTTTATCTGTCTATTTCTTATTTTATTCTCGTCAACTTCATGCCTCTAACGAATATTTTGTTTTCAGGCCATGCTGGTGATGAAGGGATTAATGGGTCGTTGCCTTAATTATGAGACAGCCTTGGGCCGTATAAAGGCTAAAGCTGAGAGGACAGAGGATGAACTGGCTCAACTTCAAGCCTGGAAGGTAGTCCAGGAGAAGAAGCTAGCGTTGTAGGAGTAGGAAAGAGGCGAATTGGAAAAGCAGACGGAGGTGTTGCAAAAAGTCCTTGAAGATAAAGAGAAGGAAATTGAAGCCGTCAAGGACCAACTCCGTCAGGCCAAAGAGAACGCAGTGAAGGAGTATTGTGACTCCGAGGCATACTTGATAGAGTTGGGCGGCACCTTTACTGACGGGTTCAACGACGCTCTCTGTCAGGTGAAGGCTTCGCATCCTGAGCTAGACCTGTCTCACGTAAGTATTGATGAAGCTCAAGCTCAAACATCCGTCCTTCCTGTTGCCTCAGAAAGTACCGAACATTTATTTGCTGAGGATCGTGATGCTTTGGGTGACGAGAACCGTGATGATGAAGCTGAGACTGCCGTTCAAGTTCAAGCCCGTGCTGAAGATACTAAAGCTGAAGTGAAATTCAAAGATTCCCCCGTCCAGTAGTTTTAACTTCTATTTTTGACTTGTAAAAATTTTAACTTTGTACCGTCATGAACAATTTGCCCTTGGTGGCATTTTTATTCAAGTACTTTAATTGTTTTCTTTTAAACTTTCTTTGAAATTTATATTCATCTATTAGTTTATTGTGTTAACTGAACTTCATTTTGAATCCGTCCTTATATGTTTTAGACGGCATTTGAGCCCGTTCTTTTAGTTGTACCTGTTATTCATTCTTTATGTATCCGTCCTCGTAGGTGCTTAATATTATTTCTAACCTTAAGGGATGTATCCGTCATTTTAAGGACTTTAATATTTACAGCCTCGTGGGATGTATCTGTCCTCTTAAGGATATTAATTCTTACACCCCATGGACGTATTCGTCCTTTTAAGGACTTAATAATATTTTTCATTCTCAAGGGATGTATCCGTCCTCTTAATGACTTAATATTTTTACACCCTCTTGGGATGTATCCGTCCTTTTAAAGACTTGATAATTTTTACATCCTCTTAGGATGTAACCGTCCATATTTATATGGACATTGATATGGCCATCACAACTAGTTCCGTCCATTATAAAGGCATTGTAATCAAAGTAGAAAAATATATGTCTGAATAAACTCCTCATGCATAAGTAGAAATCTTGCCTCATGGGCTTAAAAAGTATTGTATCAAATTAAATAAACCTTAGATGATTGTTGAATTAAAAACTAGGAAAAGACTAGGAAAAAAAATAGACTATGGAGCATTGTTCTCTGCTTTCTCTTCTACTGGTAGTATTTCTTGAGGTGCTCAGTGTTCCACAGGTGAAGCAATCTTTGTCCGTCCAGGGTCTTTAAGTGGTAGGTGCCTTTTCTTACCCAAGAGGTGACTCTGTAAGGGCCTTCTCAATTTGGACCAAGCTTACCTTGAATTGGATCTCTAGTATTACCCATCACCTTTCTTAAGACGAGTTCCCCGACCTTGAAGTCTCTGTGTTTAATCTTGGAGTTGTAGTACTTGGCCATGAGATCCTGATATCTTGCAAGCCTTTGTTCAACTGTTGCCCTGACTTCGTCTACTAGGTCGAGCTAGAGACGAATGGCCTCGTCGTTTCTTCCTTCGTCGTAGTTATTCACCTTATAACTTGTGAGTTCAATCTCTGCTGGGATGACTGCTTCGCTTTCATATACCAATCGGAATGGTGTTTTGCCTGTAGGAGTTCTTGCCGTCGTCTTGTATGCCCAGAGTACGCTGGGAAGTTCCTCTGGCCATATACTCTTTTCTCCCTCGAGCCGAGTTTTGATGATCTTTAGCAAGAATCGGTTTGTGACTTCAACTTGGCCATTGGCTTGAGGGTGTGAGGGGGATGAATAATGAATCTTGATCCCAAGTTCTGAACAAAAGTTTCTGAAAGAGTTATTGTCGAAATGCTTCCCGTTGTTCGAGACCAAAACTCTAGGTATGCCATACCTACAAATGATATTCTTCCATATAAAGTTGCACACATTTGTTTCTGTGATCGTAGCCAGTGTTTCTACTTCTACCCACTTGGTGAAGTAGTCAATGCCGACAACTAGGAACTTCAACTGCCTGGCTGCAATGGGGAAAGGGCCCATTATATCTAAACCCCATTGGGCGAACGGCCATGGGGCCGTCATTGGTGTAAGCTCCTCCGTTAGTTGTCTTATGGAATTACCAAATCTCTGGCATTTGTCACAAGTCTTGACGTATACTTGGGCGTCTTTTCGCATGGTAGGCCAGTAGTATCCAGTTCGGATCAGCTTGTGAACTAACGACCACGACCTTGAATGGTTCCCGCAAACCCTTTCATGTACGTCTCTCATGACGTAATCTGCTTCGTCGGGGCCCAGGCATCTTTAGTACGAGAGTGAAAATCCTCTTTTGTATAGGACACCATTGATCAGTATAAACCGTGCCACCCGGACCTTCAGCTTCCTAACGGCTTCTTTGGCGTCAGGTAGCATGCCTTCCTTCAAGTAGGCGACTAATGGTGTGGTCCAGTTACTTTCAGAACTTATCTCCTGCACGTCGATGTTATCAATAGCAGGTGCGAGTTGAACAAAGGAAAGTACCTTATCGGGGATGATCATGTGGTCTGCCGATGCGGCCTTAGCTAGCCGATCGGCCTGCTCATTTTCCTTTCTTGGGATCTACACAATCTGGGCTTGCAAGTCGTTCATCTTCCTTTTTGCCTGGTCTAGGTACATCCTCATCCTTGTGCCCCTGCATTCATACTCGCCGGTCACCTGATTGGTGACGATTTGAGAATCACAGTGGATAACTGCATCGGTGGCACCTGTTGCTTTTGCGAGATCCAATCCTGCGACCAAAGCTTCATACTCTGCTTCATTATTCGTCGTAAGAAAGTTGAGGCGAACCATACATTCCACTTCGTCGCCTTCCAGAGATCGAAGTATGATGCCCGCTCCGCCTGCTTGCTTATTGGACGAGTCGTCCGTATAAACATTCCATGGAGGATGCTTTTCTGCCCCCTGGTCCTCTAGACTAGTAAACTCCGCAATGAAGTCGGCAACTATTTGTCCCTTCATGGCTGTATGCGGGCGGTACCGTATGTCGAACTCGCTTAACTTAATTGCCCATAATGCCATCCTTCCAGCGGCTTCAGGATTGCTCAAGGCTCGTCTTAGTGGTTTGTTTGTCAGGACGATTATTGTATGAGCCTGAAAGTAGTGCTTGAGTCTGCGAGAAGCTATGATTAAGGCAAAGATGTGCTTTTCCATCAGCGGGTATCTTTCTTCTGTGCTGCGAAATGCCCGGCTGGTGTAGCACATGGGCTTCTGAATTTTGTCCTCCTCCCGGATCAAGGCCGCATTGACTGCAACCGGTGACACGGCTAAGTCTAAAAATAATTCTTCTCCTTCTTTGGTTGGGCTCATCAGTGGAGGGGAAGAAAGATAGGTTTTCAGATCATCGAACGCCTGTTGACATTCGTCCGTCCACTCAAAGGATTTCTTCAACGTACGGAAGAATGGTAGGCATTTATCCGTCGCTCTTGCTACGAATCTATTCAATGCAGCAACCTTGCCGTTGAGGCTTTGTATCTCTTTCACATTTTTAGGGGGCGTCATCTCCAATACTGCGCGGATCTTATCTGGGTTGGCTTCGATCTCCCTTTGGGACACCATGAACCTCAAGAACTTTCCTGCTGTCAACCCAAATGCATATTTGCTTGGATTGAGCTTCATGTTATAGATCGAAGGGTGTCGAAAGTTTCTTTGAGGTCGTCTAAGTGGTCGTCCTCCTTTCGGCTTTTCACCAGCAAATCGTCTACGTACACCTGGACGTTCCTTCCAATTTGTTTTGTGAACATTTTATTCATAAGCCTTTGGTATGTCGCGCCGGCATTTTTAAGGCCAAATGGCATCACCTTGTAGCAGAAGAGGCCCTGACTTGTAACGAACGAGGTCTTTTCCTGATCTGCCTCGTCCATCTTGATCTGGTTGTATCCAGAAAAGGTGTCTATGAAGCTAAGCAACTGATGTTGAGCTATTGAATCGACTAGGGTGTCAATCCTCGGGAGAGGGTAGCTATCTTTGGGACAAGCTTTATTCAGGTCCTTGAAGTCTACGCACATCTGCCATTTCCCATTGGCTTTCCTAACCATTACTACGTTTGGGGTAGTAAACTTCTTTAATAAAGTTTGCTTCCTGCAATTTGCGGACTTCCTCTGCTATAGCTTGGTCTCTCTCTCTCGCGCGAAAACACGCTTCTTTTGGCAAACTGGTGGAAAGGCAGGAGATACATTCAACCTGTGGACCATGATGGAGGGTTCAATCCCGGGCATATCTTCATGGCTCCATGCAAAAACGTCCCGGTTTGCCTTGAGAAAAATTTGGAGTGCTTGCAGGGTCGTTAGACTGGCAAGGGTGCCCATTCGGGTAGTTCGCTCCGGCACGGAGTCGTCTAAGGATATTTCCCTAAGCTTCTTAGCAGGTTCCGCTATCGTCTGTTGTTCTTCGATGTTCATTGTCTGCATCTGGTCATCCATCTCCATCATCGTCACGTAACATTCTCGCGCGGTAACCTGGTCTCCACGTAGTTCCCCTATTCCGTACTTAGTAGGGAATTTGACTATTAGATGGTAGCTCGAAGTTACAGCCTTCCATGAATTAAGAGTGGGACGTCTAATTAAAGCATTGTATGCAGACGAGCAGTCGACTATGAGAAACGTGACGTCTTTTGTAATTTGCCGGGGGTAATCACCGATCGTGACGGGTAGAGTAACCGCGCCGAGGGGGTATACCTTGGTTTCTCTGAACCCGAAAATGGGAGCATTTGTTGGGACCAGCCGCTTTTTACCAATCATCATCTGTTGGAAAGCCGAGTAGTAAAGGATATCAGCGGAGCTTCTATTGTCGATCAAAATCCGGTGCATGTTGTAATCTCCCACTTGTATGCTAACGACGAGTGCGTCGTCATGTGGGTGGTGGAGACGTTGGGCATCGTTCTCCGAGAATCTGATGATGGGTGTTTCGTCCTGTTCTTCCTTTAGAACGAAGCTTGTTAGCTGGATGTTCTGGACTGTTCTACGGTAAGTCTTTCGAGCCTTTTTTGACGCGCCGGAGGTCGCTATGCCTCCTACAATCATCCTTATATCCCCTATGGGCAGTCTTGGGAGCTAGTTTTCTTGTCGTGGAATCTGTTCTTGTGACTGATCCGTTCTTTCCCTGCTAACGAACCTCTGTAACTTTTCTTGCCTTATGAGTGCTTCTATCTGCTGCTTTAAGTCATAGCAGTTCGCCATGTCATGGCTATGGTCTCTATGAAAGCGGCAGTATTTGTCCCGAGGTCTTTTATTGGGATCTCCTTTTAGCTTGCCTGGAAAAGTAAGGGCCCCCTCATCTTTGATCTGCATCAAGACTTGGTCTATTGGAGCTGTAAGCGGGGTGAAGTTTGTAAATCTCCCAGTTAGAGGTTTAGAATGCCTTTCTTCTCTTTTGTCTCTCGTCCTTGCGGTCTTTCGTCCCCTGTCTTGATGTACTTCGTCCTGCCTTTCTCTCTTCTTGGAAGGCTTTTCTTTTCGGGTCAAGAGTGCATCTTCCGCATTCATGTACTTGGTTGCCCTGTAAAGCACATCAGACATAGTCTTTGGGTCATTCTTATATAGGGAGAATAGAAATTTACCCTTCCTCAGTCCGTTCGTAAATGCGGCTACTAGTATTTTATCGTCCGCTTCATCTATTGAAAGTGCTTCCTTGTTAAAGAGGGCGATGTATGACCTCAGCGTATCGTTTTCCCGCTGTCTAATGTTCATCAAGCATGCGGTGGACTTCTTGGACCTATGCCCTCTGGTGAAATGTGAAGCAAATTGAGCACTTAATTCCTTGAAAGTACTAATAGAGCCTGGTGTCAACCTGCTGAACCAGACCCTTGCAGAGCCTCTCAATGTTGTAGGGAAAGCCCTACACATTATTTCATCTGCTACTTCTTGGAGATGCATCAGCGTCTTGAAGGTCTCTAGATGATCTTACGGGTCTTTGGATCCGTCGAAGCTTTCGATCTGAGGCATGCAGAACTTCGGAGGGAGAGGGTACGAATTGACGGACACCGTGAATGGTGAATCCATCCGATGAACCAGGTCGTCCAGGTCGTTAGATACCCATCCTTTGAGAGCGTTCATCATAAAATTCATGTTCTCCTTCATCATCTGCATCTCCGCAACTACATTAGACGGGACTTGATCTGCAGTTGTTGGTCGATTCGTGTTCTGCCGTTCGGGCCTACTTTGGGCGTTGCTCCCTTCCGAGCCCTGCTGGTTTCTCCTCTCGGCGCTGCTGGCCTCTTGCTCTTCCTCCTGAGTGTTGCGTCCTTCTAGCGCAATTGTTCTTCTAGTTCGTGGTTATGTTTTGTGAGGCGTTCTACCACTGCTGCGAGGGTTTGAACTTGCCTTTCAAGAGCTGTGGTGTGTGTTTCCCCTTGATCGTTCGTCGTGGTCGCCATCGAGCGTGTGAGTACCATGCAATTTTTTGTCCATAAAGCTCAAAGTAATGACTTTTCCTTGCACTTCCCACAGACGGAGCCAACTGATGATACTCTAAATATCGTCAGTAAGCTACAAGGTTCTCTCATTCGTGCTCGATGCAACCTGCAAAACACAAAGCAAGAAATACCTTAAAAGGGTACCTGTGTGGTACCAGCCAAGGACCCTCCGAAGGTTAAGTTAGAAGATACTCACAACCCTAGAGTGCCAGAGTTGGGGGATAGTATGCGTACCTTTTCTTGCGAGAGCCTTTGGGGTTTTTATAGTAGTGTAAAACCGACCTTCTTTACTTGTAAAAGAAGTCTTTTCCATATATGACTTGTCATTGATTAGGTGAATATAATAGAATTCTCCTTATATTTGGATTTTATTTCCATTGGGATTTTACATACCTCAACTATGCGTGAGACGTAAGTCATTTCCATTTACAAGAAATAACACGTGTATCTTGAACCCGCCTACATCATATCTGTCTACTATGGATCCGTCCACATCAAGTATATATATTTCTACCCGTCAACCCAAAATAAGATCCGTAAATTTTACCCTCTCCAACGTCATAATTAATTTAATAATTAATTAAAGCCTAAATATAGATATTAAATTTATAAAACTAGCAAAATTGACTAATATATCTATATATGTGAGGGAAATTTAATGATTTTCAAGCATATATTTAATAATTAAATAAGAAAGTTAATAAAATAAAATAATAACCATGAAAACATTAAAATTTATGATTAATTTTTGAAGTAAAGTTGAATATCTTTGAAGGATTTTAATTACAATTTTTTTATTCCTTGTAAGAGATGGATAATTTAATTAAGTAGAATAAAATTGTATTAAGTTGTTTTTATAAAAAAAAAAATAATAAAATTGCTAAGGGGTTGGTGAGGTCCAACCCCAGTTTTAGGGGTTCACGAATTGCCACATATACCCAGTTCTCTATGCTTAAAAAACCGGATTTTAATCCGGTTCCCGGTTTTCACAGTCCAACCTTCCGTTCCGGTCTGGGTTTGAGAACCTTGCTCTAAAGGCCATACCTAAATGCCAGCATTGCTTCCACGTTGAATGCATCGATGAATGGCTTAGCTTGAATGCTACATGCCCTATTTGTCGGAATTCTCCTCGACGATTACCACTGGCGGATATTTCATGATGCTTTGGGATATACTATTTTTCCCTTTCAATTCTAGATTGTGTACAACTTTTTTTTTTTTACAAATTGAATTTTACTTTTCTTCTCTTGTTTGAGCCATTGTTTCTTGAATGATCACTTCATTTGATTTGAGCATAAAATGAATTTTATAGGTACCTGCACCAATGATGACTAAGAGGAGATTAAATGTAAAATAAAGATGACTAAGGGCCTGTTTGGTTATTTTTTTTTCATCATTCAATTTCCATCACTTATCACTCATTACCCATCACTTATTACTCTAAAATATCACACCCAAATGGCATTATCACTCAATTACCATCACTCAATATTTTTCACACTATTTGTAGACCCCATATTTATCACTGTGCAGCTTTTTGCTCTTTTTTTCTTTTTTTTTTTTTTTCCAGGATGAGTGTAGACCGAACCCAGTGGAAAAAAAAAAAAAGCAAAAAGGTGAAGACCAAACCCAGTGAAGAAAAAAAGAAAAAAAAAAGAAAAAGCTCAAACCGAACCCAGTGAAAAAAAAAAGAGGTTAACTGGTCAAAAGTTGCGGCTGAGTGGGTCCCTTATGTGTGTTTAATTACAAAAATGCTATTGAGTTATAAGTTATGAAAACTGAAAACAGCCAAAATGTGTTTTTAGTTTCCATAACTCACAACTCAAAAATCAGATAATTGAGTGATGGAAACAGAGTTATGGAAACAGAATTATAGTGCTCACAAACGGACTTCTCGCTATGGGTCCCACCATTTTTGATTTATGAGTTATGGAAACTGAGAATTGAGTAATGAAAACAAGTGAACCAAACAGCCTCTAAGTTTCAATTTTATAAGGTCTATTTCTTCTCAGTATTAATTGTTGTGTCAACATCTTTTTCCTTCTCATCCAATTAGTGCCACAACATATTGCTATGAATACGTTGACATTCATTGCCTCTTTGTTTTGGATTTCTCAGGCTATCTTTTGGCTGGATAACCTATTTAATCCAGTTTAAGATGCATTAAAAGTTTATTATTTCAAGGAATTTGATGTGTTAAGTGGTTCCTCTGCTCCACATAAGATACATTCCATATCTTTTATATTTTTTATTTGAGTTGTGTTAATGGGCACTGCAAGGTGCCTATTAACAACTTTTTTGAAATTTTTTTAAAATTTTTTTTTATACAATTTTATCTTATTTTTTCAGCTTTATAAGTACTGCTTGGTGTCTTTTTTTGACTTTTTTCTGACAATTTTTTTTATCTTTCTTGCACCTTATGTTAACATTTTCCCTTTTTTGTAGCGCTGCCACTGAGCTTGTTGGAATTTAAATATATATCTGATGTGTGTGTCCTAGTCCATGAAACCATTATGCATAATTATCATTGTGCCCCTTCTACCTACAACAATATCCCTGACATAAGCTATATGTATCAAATAAAAGACTACAAAAAAGTCATAAACCTAAATAGTGATTGCTAAGACAAGATCATAGAGCTCATTAGCCAATGCCATAACTTGGATAAAGAGGCTTTAATCTGGTAGCTAAGCAAGTGGGGCCCTTGAGGCCAGAGCCCAATGCATCAAAGGGATTCTTGGTGCCCAAGCCCAATGGACCCCAGGAGAAATCCTTGGGCTATAACCTGGCCCAAAAAATGTTTGGTCCGAAACCACAGTTATGTCTTTACTTCTTCTACTTTACCTTGCCGATCAAAATACTTATTTGCACTAATCAGTGACCGAGTACCCTTCCTTTGATCCTCTTTTAAAACATGAACCTTTTATTTATTTATTTATTTATCTTTGGGTCTTTTTCTTTTGTTTCTTTTCACTTTTGTATTGGATGTAAAATTCTTGTTTAGTATCAATATTATTTTTTGATTTGCGTAATAATTAAGTTATATAGAGAATAGTCATAGTTATAAAATTTTAGTTCTTTATTGACCCATTTTCATTGTATACTAAAGTTATATTAAAATTTTATATTGTAAATGAAAATAGTGAAGAAATTATTCCCTAACTTAAGGTGCAATTTTCAAGTATGGATATTTTTGTTGTTAGATTTACAGCTAATATTAAGGTACTCTCAGAGTATTCAATCATTTTCTGTATGTTTAATAAGTTTTCCCATCATACATGAATACGGTTTTTACTCTGCTTCATGTGAACATATATATCTCAACTCTTCTTCTCGTGCGCATTAGTGCATCATATCTCTCTCAACCTTTGGTTCTTGCCAACAGGTATTTCATGCAGACATAAATAAATATGCCATATCACTATAGGAAAATAGGCCTCTTGTAGCGTCCAAAATCGCAGCAAATGTCCCCCCCAAAAGGAAAATGTTAGAATTACAAATCTTTTTACAAATTGTATAGATACGGTGATTAAGTGGTTATTGGTAAATAAAAAAATTATTTTAATGGTGAGTGCAGACCTTTTTTTTTTTTTTTGATACTCAAAGGGGAGGGGGAAAATGGAACTCAACACCACACACCAGACCTTAAATGAGAATCTGTAATAATTTACTCATTAATAATTTTTAAAATAATGTTAAATTTTTTTTTTTGTGTTTAAAGCGTTATTATTTATTATAAAAAAAAAAAATAGAACAAAACATTGCAAGAATTGCGTTATGGTTCATATCTATTACGTATACAAAAGTTTTGATTTCGTGACCACTATAATTAATAGATTTATCATTGAAACAAGATCAAAGAATTGGTGAGATGATTTGAGAATGCATTACCATCAAAATGTTAAAATCATAATTTTTGTCATTGAGCCTTTCTGCCCTTCAATTCTTCTGGCACACTTATAATTTGTTGCAAAATTAGAATACATAGCCAAGGATGTGAAGGCGGCTTGATGCATCCGAACTTTTCTTTTTTTATTAAAAAAAAAAAATTCAGTAGATGGTACAACCTCAGTTCAAATTGAAGATGTCAAAGTTTTTATTAAGCTTAAATGCGTATAGCTCTATTATAATCACTAGTCTGTAATCACATGCATTGTAAGGACTAGAATTAGACCCTCAACCCACTAGAAATGGATGATGACCTAATAAGCCCAAAACAATATATTTGTTAGAGAGTGAATTTTACAGGTAAAGACTCAGCAAATCAAGTATGGACCACAATAGATTGAATTTGTGCCAGAAGATAAGAAAACACAATTTGAAGGGAATAATACTCCTCGGTCAAGTTTGAGGATGAAGTGTTCTTATATTCACTCAAGTTTATCTAAGTACAAGGTGTTCTATTCTTTTTCTCATTTTCTTTTCAGATTACATTTCCCATTTTTCACGGGGGCCATTTCCTTATATAGTCCTATTCTTTTCAATCCCAACCTTCCACTTGTTGATCATGTAGTCGATCTTTTGGATGCTTGTCCTATCAGAAACCTCCTGGAAGCTTTGTGAGTAGCTGTGAGTTGAGATATTCTTGCTCAGGGGTCATTTCCACATAAATGCGACTAGTTGGTTAGATGCAGAATATTTAATGTGGTAATAGCAGCTTTTTTCTCAGATATTTCTTGGTTTACTGTGGTCTCCTTTATCTGAAACTTATCCTTAGAAGTATGGTAGCCTTTTGCACTGTATTCTCTAGGTGATTGGGCTCCAACCTTTCACAACGCTTCTCGGTGAAGTTTGGATCCTCGAGAGACACCATTTGTTCGTTATTACTTGTCCTTGTCCTCGACCCATTGTCTCACACACTTATCTTACTATTCGACCATCCTAAGGCTCCCTTACATCCTTGGGCATGACCCACAGCCCAATACTCATACTCGGCTCATTTATCCCCACATGCATATACATGAAAGTTTTTAAATAATAATTAGATGCATATTGGAATTCTTACCCAAGTTGAACACTATTGATGATCATTTGTTTATTTTTGTCAACTCTTAAAAAAACCTAAGGATAATATTTGATAGAGTATGTAAATTGTTTATTTTTGCTCCTTTTATTTTTAGAAAGAAAAAATACTATTTTAGTATGTTACCTTACTAAATTTGTGTTATTGTGTTACAATAAATTTATTTCATATTTTCATTTTTCAAATAAGATATGAACAACTATTTTTTTGAACACTATAAAATTTTTAATTGAAATTTATTTTTGAAATGATAATATATTTTTGTAAGAAAATTTGGGAGTGTGTGTAATATACACAACTGTACAGACACAATATTTGCATTGAAATCGTCACAATTTCAATGTAAATTTTGCTCAAGTGTTCGGTTGTGTGCAAGAGTGTGTGTAACAACAAATACCAAAATTTGGATTAGTTTTACATTCAAAGTTTTACGTAGAAGTAAAATAAATTTTGATTAAATTTTTTATTTTTTAAGTTGAGATTCATGAATCTACATGTAAAAGCACTTAACATGAAATTAGAATGTTTTATTGAATTTTCTCTCAACTTTCACTTTAATATAATATGTATGATTTGTTTTTAGTGGGCAATTTATCTTATTTTGACCCTCAATATGAGCATATATTTCAAGTGGAATAAGGATTGAGATAAAAAATTGAGCAAAGAAAAATGAAAACGAAAATAGAGCTATTGTTGGAATCTTTACGTGTGAGTGATTGGTTAGTTATTAAGTAATGAATTGGATAATAATAATTAAAAGTATGTGGTTAATGTAACATAATCGTGCCTAAACCCATTGACTTAAACTTATATGTTATATTAACTCTTTAATTAAAATCTTGCCAAGATGTTATCTTCCCAACCGCAGTACCATCTAGGCATCTAGCTAGCTAACTCGGACGATGGGTCTTCTTGCATATTTTTTAATACAGAATATAATAATTATATGGTGAATAGGCATTTAATAGGGTTATGGTTTTACATGATACTTTCTATTCTTTTCTTTGTAGAAAAAAAAATGTGAGTATTTTGAGGATGCAAAAGTGTTTACTTACAAGTTGTTAGGTTCTAAAAGTTTAGAACAATTGGCAAATCGTGAGCACACAAGAACATGTAAGCTGCAGAAAGAAGATTTCAGAATCTGCCTGGTTCGATCGATCGAAAAACAGGCTCGATCGATCGAGAATCGTGTCTGCAGAATTTTAAGTTGGCCCAAACTGCAGTTCTAACCCATTAAGGATTAGGGTTTCAAGTCTGCTTCTCCCACTATATAAAGGAAACCCTAAGCACGTTTTTTACAAGGCTTTTTAGAGAGAAAAGAGTGTGCCTCTTTGTTATTTAGGGTTTTGTTCCTAAAACCTCTCTTATTACTTCTACTGGTGTTGTTCCTTGAAGAATCTCAAGATCCGGTATTGCTGAAGTTGCTGCCTTCTCTAGTCATCAAAGGAGCTGATGATCTAAACCTTCAAGGGTGGACTTGGAGTCACAAACAGGAGAGTTTGTGTTGCTAAACCTTTGAATGGAGTCTCAAAGTCACAAACGGTGGTGTTTGTGTTTTGCAAAGATTAAAGAAAGAAGGAGTCCGTGGATCTCGGAGCTATCATGTGGTCGTGGTAGTAAGTTTCCTACACTTGGGTAGCAATAGGATGTTAGTGGTCTAAGTCGCTATTGTGTAAACTTCAATTCTTTCTAGTGGATTTGCTATTTTACCTTGAGGATAGCTAGGTTAAATCCTCCCCAGGTTTTTTACCGGTTTGGTTTTCCTGGGTCATCATATCGTTGTGTTCTTTATTTTTCCGCTGCTTTACTTGATATGATTGTTTTGTTTTAACCTAGATCTGAATAATAAACCTAAGTATTCACTTGGTTAATTAATTAGGTTAAACAATCTAGTTTACAGGGGTCTAAACGAACTTACAAGTGGTATCAGAGCGGGTAGCTCTTCTGTGTTAGATCTTTTGATCTAAGGGTTGATCCTTGATCCCTGTTATCATGGATAATTTTAAGTGTCTTACTGTTTTTGATTGTGATGATTTGAATAAAAAGGACACTGTTGTTTCTGTTGATTTTATTGATGCCTTTGAAACTCTTCGTAAGGAATTATCTAAGTCTTTGAAAATTGCTAAGAAATTTAAAGAAGAGTTAAAGTTGGCTAATCTTGAAAAAGAGGAATTGATTGTTAGATTAGATGAATCTAATAAAAAGAATGAATTTTTGAGAAATCAAATTTCCTCTCAAGATGAGAAGATGAAAAGCTTGGAACAAGAGTTAGTTGAATCTAAGGCTAAAATTGAAAATCTGACTAGTACCAAGCCTGCTGTTGATAACAGAAGTGTTTCTGTTTCTCTTAAGCCTAAAGCTGAAAATGTTTATATCCCTCCTTTCAAGAGGAATAATAAAGAAAAGGCTTATTTTGCTAGGTTAGACAAAGGTAAAAGTTCTGATGTTGACGCTGAAGTTTCTAAATCTAAGTCTAAACCTACTGTTAGAGAGCATAATAAATCTGTTTTTGTGCCTACCTGTCACCTTTGTGGTGTTGTTGGTCATATTAGATCAAATTGTTCTTTGTTGGGGCAAAAACCAAAATCTGAGACTAGATTTGCTGTTAGGAATACTGATGTTCCTAAATTTATTCCTGTTTGTCACTTTTGTGGTGTCTCCGGTCACATTCGTCCTAATTGTCATAAATTGAAATTTAAGCATTCTGTGTTTCAATCTAGGACATGTGATGATATTTCTCCTGCCATGAGTCCATATAAATTGTTTCATATTCTTTTGAAAAATTTGAGCTTGTTGGCTTGTGAAAGGAATTTGCAGGATTTTAGTCTTTCTCAGAAGATTGGTGTAATTCCTCAAATACACTCTGCTTCACATGGATTTTCACCTACAAAGCCGAAGACTCGTGCTATATGGGTGAGAAAAGATTCTCTAAGGTGAGTGTTGCTGACTTGTCCCTGATTTAATTCTTTCAAGTATTTGTGGACATGTTTTGTTTCTGTTTTAGGTTGTTTTTTTTTTTTGTTTTTTTTCTTGAGGATTACATGAATTATGATATATCTCTCTTGATTTAGAACATGCTTGACATTGTGGAGAAACTTGAATAGCATGTGTTATATAAGTGCTAAGCTATTTATGATTTTGTTTGAGTATGTACTAGGTTGTACATGTACTCATGGCTTAATTATGAAATTGATATTTCTTGTTTGTGTACCCTCTATAGCTTAGTTAAACACTATCATGCATTGCATTTGCATTTTTGTTCATTTAACATAATGTGTGCATTTTGTTTTTTGTCATAAAATTTTTTTAAAACCAAAAAGATTTTTATGTGTTTTGTATCTTGGATTTATAATTAAGGTTGGCCAAATTATCTTTACATAACATGTTTATGTACTTTGTTTAGCTTGGATAAGCTTATTGCACTTTACTAGCTGAAGTCTTTGTAGTGCATGTTGTGTGGGAAGATGTTTGTAGTTTTTGATCACATGATCTTGATCTTGAAATCACATGCCTTTGATTGTTGGACTTGAACTTATTGAGAAAGGCATAAATAACCATCTCACCACTGTTTACTAGCCAATCATGAACACCTTAGTGCATATCGTAAGATTTTGTGCTCGAGAAAGTGTAGCACATGCACAAAAAGAAAATAAGGTGTAGCATCTAATTAAAATTGGTGTGTACATTATTGGGCTATAATAATTTCACATAATTAATAAAAATGGTGTGTACATTATCCCGGCTTTTATTAAGTTTCTAATCAATTAAATTGAATTATGAGGCAAAACAAGAAACTTACATGATTACAAGCTTTTATTCTAGGAGATGTGAGAGTTATATGATGTAACTCTTTAGGTGATAGTCTCTTTCAAATTTATGTGATGAATTTTGTAGACTTTGTGATTGATTACTATTCACATATCACCTCACATGTTTCTCAAGCTTTTGCTAGTTGCACACATTACACAAAGTTATTCTTTGCTAAACTTTGTACATGTTATTGTGTGTGATTTTGTTGTGGCCATCCAAGATTATATGTTCCTTGATTTTGATGCAAAATTTGTGTTTTAAGGATAAATTGGTTGATAAAATTGTTTTGGAAAGATCTGAGTTGTATTCATGTGTTTTTTAAAAACTTTCAGTCTCATACTCATGCATTTCATTCATGAAATACTATGCTTTGAGGAGTTTCTGCATTAAATTGCTCTGTTTTTCAAAAATTTGAGTTTTCTAGAATTTCGACCGATCGAGGGTGTTTTTCGACCGATCGAAATTGCGATTTAAAATTTTGGTTTGATTCTGTCTGACTCGATTGGTATTCGATCGATGCTCGATCGATCGAAACTGAAAAATTTTCAGTTTCTAAGTTTTTTGACCAAATTTTTTTTCATGCATCATTTATGGTTAGGATTCACATGAGTTGCATTGTTTTTGTATCCATCTTGCAGTTTTGCAGTCATATCTCTCATTGTTTTCACACATAACCTGCATACACTTTGCTAAATTGGGTACTCAACTTGAATTAAAAATTGATTGATTAATTTTTGAGTCCTTTGTACATTTTAGTATATGCTATTTTTCTTGATGTGTGAATTGCAGAAAATATTTTTCTTAAGAGATATGATGGATAATCAATGTGCAAATATTTTCTCTACTCATGCAACTGTTTATGGGTCACATAGTGTCAAGTTTGCATTTATTGAAAGAGAGAATATTTTTCTTCATGTGTATCCTCAACTCAATTTTTTTTGGTTTGTGTGTTTTATTTATCCCTACCTCCTAAATTTTCCCCAAAACTGTTTTTCCCAAAACTTGTTTTGTTTTTCCTAATTTTATAGGAAGAGAAAAGTTTTTTTTAACCTTTGTTGTTCATAGGGGGAGTTGTTGCTCTTTATAGGGGGAGTTCTCTCTATTTTCTATAGAGCTAAATTGTTTGTGTTCCCTTATTTCTCTATTTCCTCTTGTTCTCTGTTGAGTTGTCACTCTTTGTTTGAGTTATATTTGTCAATACGTGACAAAAAGGGGGAGTTGAATGAGGAATATGTGTGGAAGAAGAATATGTGTGGAAGAAACAAGATTGTTCTGTTTAGGGGGAGTTGAAATTATTTTGATGTATCTAACTTAGGGGGAGAGTTAGTTTGCATATTTGTTGTTTTACTGTTTTTTCCTTTACACACATGCGTTGATGTGTTTGTTGAGTGTTTCAGGAAAGACAGGTGCATTCTGATCAAGACCTTCTACCTCTTCTTGGCAACTTCTAGGTTAAGAGTCTTAGATTGGGATTTGTGATGTAATTGGGCATTTTATTGTATTGGGTTGTTCTTGTATTTTAACATTTCATTTTGTATGAAAGTTTTGTCACGAATTGCCAAAGGGGGAGATTGTTAGGTTCTAAAAGTTTAGAACAATTGGCAAATCGTGAGCACACAAGAACATGTAAGCTGCAGAAAGAAGATTTCAGAATCTGCCTGGTTCGATCGATCGAAAAACAGGCTCGATCGATCGAGAATCGTGTCTGCAGAATTTTAAGTTGGCCCAAACTGCAGTTCTAACCCATTAAGGATTAGGGTTTCAAGTCTGCTTCTCCCACTATATAAAGGAAACCCTAAGCACGTTTTTTACAAGGCTTTTTAGAGAGAAAAGAGTGTGCCTCTTTGTTATTTAGGGTTTTGTTCCTAAAACCTCTCTTATTACTTCTACCGGTGTTGTTCCTTGAAGAATCTCAAGATCCGGTATTGCTGAAGTTGCTGCCTTCTCTAGTCATCAAAGGAGCTGATGATCTAAACCTTCAAGGGTGGACTTGGAGTCACAAACAGGAGAGTTTGTGTTGCTAAACCTTTGAGTGGAGTCTCAAAGTCACAAACGGTGGTGTTTGTGTTTTGCAAAGATTAAAGAAAGAAGGAGTCCGTGGATCTCGGAGCTATCATGTGGTCGTGGTAGTAAGTTTCCTACACTTGGGTAGCAATAGGATGTTAGTGGTCTAAGTCGCTATTGTGTAAACTTCAATTCTTTCTAGTGGATTTGCTATTTTACCTTGAGGATAGCTAGGTTAAATCCTCCCCAGGTTTTTTACCGGTTTGGTTTTCCTGGGTCATCATATCGTTGTGTTCTTTATTTTTCCGCTGCTTTACTTGATATGATTGTTTTGTTTTAACCTAGATCTGAATAATAAACCTAAGTATTCACTTGGTTAATTAATTAGGTTAAACAATCTAGTTTACAGGGGTCTAAACGAACTTACACAAGTTACACTCAAATCTTTATGAAATTTAGTCTTTACAATTCAAATGACTAAACCAAACATGACATTTTGCGCTGAAACATGAATCATCATGTTTTGTTTTCCTCAGGTCACCGTCCACTGAGGTCTTAGCTCACCTTCAAACCAATTTTTTAAATTTTTTCTGGCAATCACCATCAAATTAAATAAGCTAAAATTGGGATGTAAATCACATTCAATACTATTTACATGTGTTACACTCAAGTAATGATTTTGTGCATAAACCAACATTGATCATTAAGTCTCATAAACCTTTCCAATTGTAAAAGTTTCCAATACTTTCAATATACAATAGTAAATATTACAGTAAAACCAGCTAGGATGCAAAATGGCACCCCTATGGAACATCAATACCCAGTCACAGCTGGTACATTTATTATCTATCATCTCAATTATTTTATAGTCTAAACTCATAACATTATCTGTAAGGATAGGGAAAGAAAAAAATAAATGATAGAAAATCACTTGATTTAGAATGTAACTCATAATTATAAAATAAGCAATCAATCCCTTAATATTAATTCAAAATTACAGATAGTCTTTAATTTAATAATACAAAAAGAAGAAGTGAAGAAGGACACATTATCTACTACAACACAACAAAAGACATAATAAAAGGAGATAACAGCAAGTAGTGTTTCCCATGACATGCACATTGTATAGTAATTATCTATACTAGCGGAATGTTGGCTTCACAAAGAACTTCATGGTTCCATTCACGCAATGAAAGCCATTGCGCTCACCGCAGGCAAAGTAGTGAGGCTTCCGTGGTCTTTTCAGCTTAAACTCGAAGCCCTTCCCGCTGCCTTGTGTCACATTTCCCACCATCGTGGCCTTTCCCAAGTTACATTTTGTGAAGCTCCGAAGGTTAGGTAGCAAGTAAACACTGTGAGGAAATGTGTTTGGAGATGGTGGATCATATTTGAAAACTGCAATCAACAACATATAAAGAGTTATTTTAATTTCATGCATATTTGAATTCAGTAAAAAAAAATAAATGCACACATTTTTCATGTTCCTTAAAGATCCAAATTGATAATTTATGCTTAAATAGAGTAGAGACAAAGTTCAAACTTAGAACTGACTATTTTGAACTTAAATACGTAACAAGTAGCAATACAAAGTAAGCTCACCTAGAGTGTCATTTATGTAGAAAGGGCCATGTTTAATGGCCCAATTGGTGAAGTTAAAGCCGAAGTTCCAATAATAGGAGTCACCCACGATGATCCTGTTGGAGGTTCGTGTATTATTAGGGTGATGAGGGTGACGAAAAGGCTGATTTCCAGATTTGCAACCCCTGTTGGCCTTGCTAACTGCCATTGTGGAAGCAATTAGCAGCAATAGCATGAGTCCTTGTGCAACTGTGAAACCCATAGTATGGTTTGGAGCTTAGGAAAGAGACTACAGGGTGAAATTAGAAGGTGAGACACAAGTAAAGGGATGGTGAAGTCAGATTTTAGCCAGCGATGATAGCATTACTTAAATGGGTATCTATGTTGAGAGAGAGAGAGAGAGAGAGAGAGAGAGAGAGAGAGAATTGCAAACTGGAAATTGAGTAGGTATGACTTAAAGACGGAAAATACAACGCAAAAGCTCCATTAATATGTTGTGTTTTTAATTCTTCACTTGTAATTAGTTAACACTTTTTTTAATTATTGTTATTAGATAGAGTTTCAACCTATGACATCCATTTCTGATGATAACTATTTATTATTACATCAAGGCATCAATCGATTTTTGGTGTAGGCTAGGATTGAACCATAAATCTCTTAGTCAATCATCAGAGATTTTACCAGTTAAATTAACTGAAACCCACTACTCTAGTCGACGCATTATACACATATATATGGATTTAGTCTTTAGCCAATGATACTAAAAAGAAATATGAAAGATATATTGAATTTTTCCATAACATCTTTCTTTTGCATTTCCTCTTTTAGTATTATTTTAGAATGTCATATTGTAATTATAAATAACATAGAATAATAAAAAAGAGATATCATATTATGCCCTGGCAATTTTTTGCGCTTTTAAGACATTGTTAGTTTTTTATTTTTTATTTTTTTAAGAAGACATTAGTAGTTTGGTACATGGTTCTGATCTTAAATTTCCCAACCACTAAAAAATATGGTAGATTGTAACTTATTCACTTGTGGTTTGATCGAAATTTAAGTTGCTTATTTGTGGTTTGAAATTTGACACTTTACAATCTACCCACTTGAGGTTTGATTGAAATTTGAAATCTCATAATGCAAGTGTTTTACTAAATTCTTTTTTATCTTTTTTGATTTTGTATTTTTATGTTTTTTGTGTTTTTGTAAGAGAGAGAATAAAAGTGAAGTAAAATTACATATTTAGCGCTATATTTAACTGGGGTAAGTTATAGAACTCTAACTGAGCTAACCTCATGTAAAGTGTCAAATTTCAACCCACAAAAAGACAACTTAAATTTTAATCAAGCCATAGATGGGGAAATTGTAATTTGTCAAAAAAAAAAATGTATATATATATATATATATTAAAAGACTTTATAACATGCAAATCAACTAACATCTTCATCAACATTAGTTATACAATAACTAAGTTTAATTTGCTAATCCATATAATAAAGTGAAAAAGTTGGAGATATCTTCCTCCAATTCATTACATGATTCTATTAAATAAATCATCCAAATATAATTTTAGTCACATAATTTTTTAAATGAGTAATAAAACATATTTAAATAATAAACATGAATATATAATTTTATAAATTGTCATATGTATGTAGTAAGTTGAAATAGATAGCTTCAAATATCACGTAGTGAATTAAAAAAATAAATTCAAAATAATTTCATTGGACCACGTGGATATTTATGAATATGGACTACACAAGTGATAGCTATAGTGGCACACTGGCATTGGTTCCTAATTAATTCCTCTTAAATTTCCCGCCAGTACGCAATAAGGCAATAGTCCTTTCTTTTATTTATTTCCAAGACGTATTTTTGGACCACTATATGCTGGAAATTAATAAAGACATTTATTGCACTTTGAACTGACATATAATTTGAGTGAAATAGAAAAAAAGGGTATAAAAATTGTGAAAAAAAAAATGATACTAAGATCTTCGTCATGCTGATGAGAGACTAGCGTATGATTCAACTGGGTGATGTGACGATGATGGTTAAATTGCACAATATATACATGCCATCATTCGTGTATATATATAGAAAATAGTAATATTTCCCTTTCCAGATTGAATTCATGAACTTTAATGGAAGAGGGGAATGAGTGATCATCGTATGCTAGCTTGTAATGAGTTTTCCCATCATACTACACTACAAAAAATTCGTCTTATTCCAGCGTTTTTTTCCCAGTGCTTTTACAAAACGCCGTAATAGATACGCCTGTACCAGCGCTTTTTGAAAACGCTGGAATAGCCAGTACCTATGCTGGCGTTTTTCAAAAACGATGGTATAGGTAACCCAAAAGCACTGGGATAGGGTTACTGAATTCCCAAATGGGGAAAGCCCTATCCCGGCGCTTTTGTAAGCGCTGGCATAGGTGGACCTATCCCAGCGCTTCCAAAAGCGCTGGGATAGGGTCACCCTATTGCAGCGTTTCCAAAAGCGCTGGGATAGGTCACTCCATTTCCTCAAGGAGAAAGACCTGTCCCAGCGCTCCATTTCCTCACGGAGAAAGACCTGTCCCAGCGCTTTTGGAAGCGCTGGGATAGGATCACCCTGTTCCAGCGCTTTAAAAAGCGCTGGGACAGGATCATTATATTCCTTAATAGAGAGAGAGACCTGTCCTAGCACTTTTTGAAGCGCTGGGATAGGTCACCTTGTTCCGGCGCTTCTAAAAGCGTTGGGACAGGTCAATTTCCATTTCGTAAAGAGAAAGACCTATCCCAGCGCTTTTGGAAGCGCTGGGATAGGTTACCTTGTCCCAGCGCTTTTAGAGCGCTGGGACAGGTCACCTATAAAGAATTTTTTTTAAAAATCATAACCTTTTGCGATGAAATCATCCCATTAGCGACGGAATGAAGTCGTTGCTAAAGGCCATTTATATGTGTCCGCCCTTCAGCTCCCAATCTCATAAAAAAAAAAAAAAAACCTTCAGCTCCCAAGAGAGAGCAACCGTCGCCAATGAGCTCACCAAACCGTCGCCGTTTTCCCTTAAATCTGTCTCCGATAAGACCAAATCGTCGCCGTTTTCCCATAAATCCATCGCCGATCTTCACCATTCCGTCGCCGATCGTCACCGTATTCAGCATTCCGTCGCCGATCATTTGCTCACCTTTTTTGGGTACTTGTCCATTTTGCTCTTTTAACTCGTTGGATTTTTTTTTTTAAATCTTTGTAGATATGGTTCTGCTCACCCTTTTTTTTTAATCTTTGTCATTTTATGAGTTTTTGGGGTATTTTGGTAATTTTTAGGTTGAAAGAGGTATCTTGGTCATTTAGAAGTGCTGGGATAGGTCACCTATAAAGATTTTTTTTTTTAAATCATAACCTTTTGCGACGAAATCATCCCATTAACGACGGAATGAAGTCGACGCTAAAGGCCATATATATATGTGTCCACCCTTCAGCTCCCAAAACTCCTTCAGCTCCCAATCTCATTAAAAAAATATAAAAACCTTCAGCTCCCAAGAGAGAGCAATCGTCGCCAATGAGCCTCACCAACCGTTGCTGATGAGCTCACCAAACCGTCGCCGTTTTCCCTCAAATCCATCTCCGATAAGGCCAAATTGTCGTCGTTTTCCCATAAATCCGTCGCCGATCATCACCATTCCGTCACCGTATTCAGCATTCCGTCGCCGATCATTTGCTCACCCTTTTTGGGTACTTGTCCATTTTACTCTTTTAACTCGTTGGATTTATTTTATTTTTTCAATCTTTGTAGATATGGTTCTGCTCACCCTTTTTTTTTTATAATCTTTGTCATTTTATGAGTTTTTGGGGTATTTTGGTAATTTTTAGGTTTCAGGGGTATCTTGATCATTTAGAAGCGCTGGGACAGGTCACCTATAAATTTTTTTTTTTTAAATCATAACCTTTTGCGACGAAATCATTCCATTAGTGACGGAATGAAGTCGTCGCCAAAGGCCATATATATGTGTCTGCCCTTCAGCTCCCAAAACTCCTTCAGCTCCCAATCTCATTAAAAAAAAAGAAAAATCTTCAGCTCCCAAGAGAGAGCAACCGTCGCCAATGAGCCTCACCAACCGTCGCCAATGAGCTCACCAAATTGTCGCCGTTTTCTCTCAAATTCGTCTCCGATAAGACCAAATCGTCGCCGTTTTCCCACAAATCCGTCGTCGATCTTCACCATTCCGTCGCTGATCGTCGCCGTATTCAGCATTCCGTCGCCGATCATTTGCTCACCTTTTTTGGGTAATTGTCCATTTTGCTCTTTTAACTAGTTGGATTTTTTTTTTTAATCTTTGTAGATATGGTTCTGCTCACCTTTTTTTTTTTTTTTTTTTTAATCTTTGTCATTTTATGAGTTTTTGGGGTATTTTGGTAATTTTTAGGTTTCAGGGGTATCTTGGTCATTTTTTGGGTTTCAGGGATATTTTGGTTATTTTGTAGGTTTCGTGGTTATTTTGAGGTTTTTGGGGTATTTTGGTCATTTTTGAAAATTTTAGAGTACTTTAGGGGCATTTTAGTAAGTTTGATAATTGGGTAATTGGGTGGATTGGAGTTTACCCATAATAATAGGGTTGGGTTAGGTTCTCTAAGAAACAATTAGTTAAGTGGGTTTTAATGGGTAAATGAGTTTTATATATCTAACCCAATTAAAACATTAAATTATATTTTAATATTGTCGGTCCTCGAGTCTCATCTTACATTTTTTTTTTTTAGCTATTACATTATATTTTACTAATTTTTAGTGAGGAATTATTAAATTAATATATTATTAAATTAATATATTAAATTAAATTCCATTAAATTGAATTATTAAAAAAATATTTTTATTAATTAATATATTTTATTTTATTAATTTGTACTTTTAAATTATATTTTATTAATTTGAAATATTATATTCAATCTTATTAATCAGGAAAATATTAAATAGTACTATTTATATTACTATTTAAGAAAATATTAAATTCTATCTTGTATTTAAAAAAAAAAAATCCCTATATTTGACCTGTCCCAGCGCTTTTGGAAGCGCTGGGACAGGTCAAATATAGAGATTTTTTTTTTTAAATACAAGATAGAATTTAATATTTTCTTAAATAGTCCTTCTGCATAAGGGGAATGGAGGAACCTGTCCCAGCGCTTTTAAAAGCGCTGGAATAGGGTGACCTTATTCCAGCGCTTCTGAAAGCTCTGGGACAGGTCCCTCTCCATTCCCTTGCAAAGAGGGACCTGTTCCAGCGCTTTTAATAGCGCTGGAATAGGGTCACCCTATTCCAGCGCTTCTAAAAGCACTGGGACAGGTCATTCTCCATTCCCTTCCGAAGAGGGACCTGTCCCAGCGCTTTTGAAAAAGCATTGAAATAGGGTCCTAGCGCTTCTGAAAAAGCGCTGGAATAGGGTCACCCTATTCCAGTGCTTCTGAAAGCACTAGGATAGGTAGCTAAAGGGGTTTCTAATTCCCCTAAACCCATTTCAGCAAATATATTTCACTTCCCACTTCTTTTTTGGTCACTTCCCTCCCAAACACAAACTATTTTCCCACTTCTTTCTTCCTTTCTCTCACAAGCCCAAACATCAACCGCCGACCCTTCGCCTTCCCGACGCCGATCTTCTTTCTCCCCTTCTCCCCTCAAACGCCGATCTCCCTTTCTCCCTTCTCCCCTTGATCTCTCCTTCAACCGCCTCCAAACCAAGTCCAGAGCTCATCTCATCGACACCGCCGTCGCCAAACTTTCCGCTCGCAAACACGCCTCCTCTCAATCGATTCGTAGATTCCATTTTCTGCTTCTAGGAACTTCGAATCTCGTCCAAGATTCTCAAGGCCCTACCGCCATTGATTACAGGTACGTTGTTTTTTATGCTGGAATTTGTTTTCCTCTGTTTGGCTCCTGAGAAACTAGTGAAAGCAAAACAAGAAAATAGAATTTTATTTATTTATTAAAATTATAGGAAACTAAACAGATGGATAAAGACATTATACTGAGCAGGTGTCTAAAGTCGAATGGGTATATTTTACAAAGAACAGACTGTCAAAAGTTATCATAAAGTCGAATGGGAATTTTGATAATGCAGTGAGTTCGGGCTACGTGTTTGTATTCCGAGATTGTTATAGGAATGAATGTTATTTGCGTTTCAATGCTATTCTAATTGATTTTGTAAATTTAGTTCTAGATTTTTTTATGTGCTAAATAGTCTTTTGCTTGTGGTGCGTGCGAATTGTTTGATGAAATGTAACAGAGAGAAAGTATAATAAAGTATAATAACTGATTTTGACTGAAGCTCTTTTAACTTATTTGCTTTGGTTAGAGTTTGTGTTTCATATTTTAAAATTTTTTATTTATTTGGTTTGTGTATCGAATTCTTAAGATTTGAATATAATAAAGTATAATAACCGATTTTGACTGAAGCTCTTTTAACTTATTAACACTCACCATATGTGCTAAATATAATAATACTAGCAAAAATTATTTTTGCTATACCATGTGTCCAAAAATCAAACAAATAAAATAATGAGCGAAATTAAATTTACTAACTTATAGTTCACTAGGATGAAAATCCTAGTATATGGTTACCTTGAGTGCATTGGTTTGCATGGATCTTCCAACTTGGTGTACGATCCATCTCTAGTTAATACATTGTTTTGGAATCTTACTTAGCCCAGGATTTGACTTTTTAGCTGACTTTCATGTTTGTTAACTTAGCTCACATACATGCATGTTATTATTGCTTTGCTTTATATAAGAGAGCTCTACAGCTAGTTATTTCAGTTACTCTCTATTTGTGCCACAAAAATTGGTATTTGCTTTGTTTGTGCCGCAACCTTTGGATTTGTGTTGGTGCTGTAAATTTTTTTGGTAGTTTTCTCCTTAATTTGTGCTCTGCAGCAATTTGTGTTTTTGAACCTTTGGTTCATTGGTTTGGTTAGAGATTGTATTTGGCATTTGTGAACCTGTAGAGAAATCTATTTGAGAGTTTTGTGCAAAGTTCAGCACCTAATCTTTGTATTTGTGAGACTGCTTCTACACATAATTGTATTCTACAAAATTTGTTAGTGAAAGTCTAAGGCTAATCCAAGTTTACTTTTCACTGGTAAAGCCTAGATGAGTCTCTGTTTTTTATCTTTTTGTTAGATCTCTGTGTTGATGTAAATAGTGTAGTTTCTAACTTTGAGCTGCTGATCATGTAAATTGTTAGAATTTGGCTAATTCGATCATGTAAAGTAGTATGAACATTGAACTTTGGCATGGCCATTAGACATAGATATTTAAATATACCCACTTGTATATAGACAGTTCTATTTTAATTTAGTTTAATTTTCTTTCTGATTTATATTTTCAATTTTAGCTATTGGTATATGTTTCATTCCATTTGTTATATGTTGTAATAGTTTTTTTTTTAAAATTTATTTTCGATTTTTTCATAGGTGATTCCAAGCAAGCATCCTATAAAATTGTTGAAGACTCCTAAATTGACATACAATTCAAAGGTTGTAAGCTATGTTATTCTATTTTGTTTAACTTAGATTTTAATTTCTTTCTGATTTTTATTTTCAATTTTAGTTATTGCTATACAAATGTTATTTTATATTTTATTTTATTTTCTTTTTCGGTGTTGTCGTAGAAGATTCCATGGGTTCTAAGATTGTTGAAGACTCTTGACACTTAGTCCCAAGGATGTAAAGAAAAGGTTGTATAGGCTTTTCTACGAGTACGAGGTAAGTAACTTCCTTGACTGCCAAATCGCCATCTCTTCAAATTATCAAACTAAAATTCAGTCATTAATCAAAACCTACCCAGATTTTTCAGGGAAAATTCTCATTAGAAGTTCAAAATTCCCACACAATTTTTAAAGCATACTCTAATTCAAGTTATAATTTCACACTACCCTTGATCCATTTTCCAAACAAACATGCCTTAAATTAAAAGCCAAAAAACCGGTGTCATATTTTTGGGTAATTTTTTAGTTTCCATTAGCAAAAACGCCACCACCATTACCATCTCCCAAAAAAAATCACAACCCACTTTATATATCAAATACACAAATCAACATTATCCCATTTCCCGTTTGGTAAATACATAATTTCAATCATTTTCCCACCAAACACATTCACATTCACATTCACATTCACATTCACATTCACATTCACATTCACATTCACATTCACATCCCATTGAAAAACAAACATTTCAGTCTTTTGTGTTAAAACAAATTCAGTCTTTTGTGACACTGTATGTAATTCCTATCTGTATGTGGGTTGTAGGGAAACTTTTTAATGTTCTTAGGAGTTAGGACCATTTGTACTCTTTGTTTCCATGTCATTGTAGTGTTAAAACTTCCTTTGTTTTAAGTCATTGAAATGAAATTGCAGCCCAGTTTGGAATTATCATTTGTTAAGTTGTTGTAATGTAATTAGGCTTAATTTGGGTTGTTTGTGGTGTTGACCATTTGGTTTTTTGTGTTAAGTGTATAGAAGAAAAATCCTAGCTTACACGTGAGTTAAAAATAGTGCTGCATGTTTGGATGTTGATTGAATGGGTCCTGGTAATGTATGTGGAATTGGATGATGAAAGTTTGGTTTCAAAGTAAGTTTCTTTACTTTAATCTACAATCTAAACCAATGCAATTTGTTTATTTTGATGAAGAATTAGTAATTGTTGTGAAACGTAACCAATAATGTTGAGCCACCCAAAACATTGTTTTTTTTTCCCCGTGACCCATGCACCCCTAAGATACATGTGTAATTCTAAGCTCTATCCTTTGGCCCACTGATAAGAATAGTCAATATAGAAAGTTACTTTGAAATTGCAGAGAAGTACGAGTAAAAGCGGTTCATAGAGTTGTCACTTTCTCTATGACTATGGTAGTTTTCTTTTTGTAAGAGGATAGAGCTGTAGTACTCCATCCAGCTTGGTCTAACTTTGAAAAGGTCCCATCCTTTCATGTCATGATTGGGTCAAGCAGGTGTGATCATGAGTAAAAGGAGAGGATTTTTCCTCAATGTGGGACAGCCCTCACCTTTGATAGAGTAGATCATTTAACACCTTTGACACAAATCATTTATGACCTATTGGTTCGAGTGGCATAGGTGGTCTTTTTTATGCATATTGTAGTATTATAGTCATTCAAAGAGTAAAGGAAGGTAGAGGTTAGGCATATATTTTTAAACTACCTTGTTAGTCAAGTTGCCCAACATTTAGTTCTCTGGTGAGCTTGACAGTTACGCTGTGCTTTTAATTGAAAAGAAGGATCAAGAAGGTCAATCTCAAGTTCTTTCAGCAGCTCTTGTGGTATGTTTTGATTACATTTCCAGCCAAATGCTTAGCCTTTTGTTTTAGATGGATTACGTTGTTTCTTGATGTTCTCAAGAAATGTCAATCTTCATATTCATGCATCATAGTACTTTTTTTTTTTTTTTTTTTTTTAACAGATTGTGGAAGAGGAAAATCTAGAAGTTGATTCGAAATTCCGTGTTTTAGTTGCCATTGGATCACTGGTATCTTTTTATTTTGGTCTTGTTCACTCGTATCTGTTGGTTGATCTGTTTATGTTTATGCTGAATAGTAGGTCAATTCACTGGAGACTTGCCCATATAATTTTTAGACTTTTAAAAGTATGCTTTCATTTTTGGAATATAGATATTTTTTATATATGAATTGATTGGTCCAGAGGGAGAATGATTTTGAGTGTGCTAGATAAAGCTTGAGCTGTACATTGAAACCAAAGTTTTGTGCTGGCATTTCATAATTCTTTTTATGAATGCTAAAACAATTGTGAAAAATTAACAAAAATAGGCCATCGATGGTCACTCACTGCTTTCTAAAAATCTTCTGTCCAAGCCTAACCATGATGTTAGATAAAATGTAATCACTGAAGGAGTGGGCCAAGATTTTTTATTTATTTATTTATCTCTTTTCTTCATCTCATATTTGTTGGTGAAATATTGGTGTCATGCTTGAAACAGGGATGCTAAATGGTGCACATTAATATTTAGTGAGATATGGGAAATATAACACCTTTTTTTGGAACACAAAAGCTCACGCCCGTGCTCAGAGGCTCTTCCATTTTTTGGGTAATAGTTAATAACTTAAATCCATTATAATTTGGGAATACTACATTTTCTAATCATAAAATACTTAGGGGTGTGATAAAAAAAATATTTCATCCACAAACGCATAACACTCATCACACCCCTAGGTATTTTATGATTAGAAAATGTAGTAATTCCAAATTATAATGGATTCTGTTAGGTTCTAAGAATTAGGAACTAATGTATTAGAACTTCAATTTGTATGTTGGCAAATCATGATCAAAACAATATTTAGTCTTGTGTTAGACTTTGCTTAAAGTATGGGATTTTATGTAAAGTTGGAATCGAGTTTACTGCAGAAGTAACTATTCACTTTCTGCCTGACTCGATCGATCGAGAATTAGACTCGATCGATCGAAAATCGGGCAGATCATTTTTCTGCAGAAAATTCCAACTCAGCCCTAGTTCATTTAATGTATAAGGTTTTATGTTTTGCTCTAAGTATATAAGGGAAAACCCTAGCCACGTTTTTAGAATTTTGTTTTGCTGTGTTTGTGAATCTCATTGTGAGATCTAGAGGTGTTTGCCTTCACATACACTTAGGGTTTACAAACTTGAGATTCATGTCAAGAGTTGTGTAAATCAATACAGTTGCAGAATCAAAAGAGCATAAAGATATACAAGCAGGTTCGCTTGTGATTTTCTGAAGAATTCAAGGAAAGAAGGAGTCTGTGGATCTCGGAGCTATCATGGGGTCGTGGTAGTAAGTTTCATACACTTGGGTAGCAATAGGATGTTAGTGGTCTAAGTCTTATTGTGTAAACTTCAATTCTTTTATAGTGAATTCGGTTTACTTTGAGGATAGCTAGGTTAAATCCTCCCCAGGTTTTTTACCGGTTTGGTTTTCCTGGGTCATCAGATCTTTGTGTTCTTTATTTTCCGCTGCTTTATTGTTTTTGATATATTTGTGTTAACCTAGTTTTGTTTAAATTACCTAAGTTAATCACTTGGCTAATTCTCTAGGTTAATCTGTTGGGTTTAAGGGGTCTAAACGAACTTACAGATTCAAATTATTAACTAATACCCAAAAAATGAAAGAGTCTCTAAGCACGCACGTGATTAAATAAACAAGTGAAATAAACTGGGTTGGATGGTGGAGGATTAGACAATTGATAAAGACAGGGACCAACTCTGAGATAGAGAGATTTTCCGTGATCTCATCTCATTAATATTTAATACTTCAAAGTAAAAAAATATAATTTAATTATTAAAAAATATAATTTAATCCTACAAATTAACAAATATATAATTTAATACTTCAAATTACTAAAATTAAATTTAATACTACAATTGTCAATAAAATATAATTTACTAATGAATAACAATATAATTAATACCCAACAATTATGTAAATATATTTTAATACTACAAATTAATTGAGTATACTTTCATAATTAATAAGATTGAAAATAATACTTCAAATACCTCTGAATTATTTAAAAACAAAGTTATGAATGGGTTTATATCTATAATTATTTATATATATGAATTTATTTTCTCGTGTGCAACCTTTACCATTCTGATGTAAAGAATTATTGTAGTTCTTTGTTTTTATGAATCATATTGTTTGAGTTTTATGTTTTGGTTTATTATCATTTACTTCCTTTGCAGTTTTGTGTTTTGGTTTATTATTATTTACTGCTTTTGTAATTTTCTGTTACGCTTTGTGATTACTTAAGTAAAGCTATTACTAATCAAAATGCCATTACTCTATAAATAAGCTTGTTCATGAAGACTAGGAATCATCTTACATAGGAATACAAAAACTTTAAGGAGGGACGTAGATTACCATATATACTATATAGACACACATATAATGTGTCTACATTACTGTTGTGGTGGGTTGTTGTTTTGGAGCAAGCGGGTGGCTTGTATGGAGAGAAAATGTGGAGTATTTTCTATTAGGAGTGTTGTTTGTTTTATGACTTACATTTTTGAAACTTGATGTGCAATGGTGAAATTGTAGTATAGGTGCACCTCATAATTCGGCACATATCAATGGATAAGAGTTGGATGGACGCTAAAAAGGGTTCTGAAGAATACCTCCATGGGCTTGACTCATTTGTGGAGTTTGCTGCTCGCATGGCATGTTAAGGGAAGATCTCATGTCCTTGTAGGAATTGTAGGCATAGATATATGTTTGATGTAGAGGTCGTGCGTGATCACCTATACTCATGTCTTTATTTATTTGAGTCAAGTTAGTCTTTATTTGGGTTTTATTAGGTCTTTGGTTCACTACTTTAGTTTATGAGTTATAAAGCTACTTGTACAAGAAAGAGTCATCAGTCAATACACTCAAATAACTCAATATACAAAACCTAAAGCCGTCCTCACCATGCAGTCCAAATCTTCTGTCTCATCAATTGTGCTCCACTTCATGCTCCACCAATAAAACTTGGACAGCTGGTCTCTCACATTAAATGAGATAACTCTGACTTTAAAAGCCTTGAATAATACGTAAAAATCAGAGTTATCTCATTTAATGTGAGAGGTCAGCTGTCCAAGTTTTATTGGTGGAGCATGAAGTGGAGCACAATTGATGAGACAGAAGATTTGGACTCCTCACCATGACTAACCCCAAGGTCATAACTTTTCCTATCCTAAAGTCCACCAAAAACATAGGTAGGCAGATCTTTAAACTTTTCCTATGTTTTCCATTTATATGTTTTTTGAAATTCCATAGAGCATGCTAAAGGCTGCAGTCATCACCATTGCTATAATATCTTGAGCGTATGGAGAAGAATATTCTCTGGGGATGATAGGCTGCTTCTTAAAGGTATGGTGGCTTTAGTGATATGAATTAAGTTCTGTTGGCCATTCACAAACAAAATTTTTCAACTAGACAGAGGCCAACAAAAAAAAAAAAAAAAATCACTTGAAATTTAATAGATATGTCCCTATTGGTAAGTATTGTATATGAGCTTCCCATAACAAACTTGGGGAGCATCTTTTCTTGAAAATCAAACTTGTTTGAATTTTTCCTTTTCTTGGGTTGGGTTTATACAACTGTTTCTTAAATGTGTTTGTATATGATCTAGGAAACTTTTAGGTTCAAAACATTGTAGTTCTTCACATGTTGGTTCTTAATTTTTGATATGCTTAGATATTTGATGGAAACTCTTAAGTATATGGAAAGGAGTGCAGCAAGTGAGTATTGGGCTTGAGAACTAATAGGAGTGAATGCTTGAAAGCCTGCCTATAATCAATGCGTTGATTCATGGGGTACCTCCATAATATGTGCATGAACTGGCTTCTCAAAAAAGAAAAAAAAGTTGCAGGAATTGTATTGGATTATCACTTGCATTTGTTTATATTATATTGGTGACTGGATGATAGGGTTGTGAAAGACTAGCCTTGTGTTTGTTCTTTGATTTTTGGTTGGGTATTTAGGACATGATTGTAGCTTCAGTTACCATGTGATAGCCGTTGCATTACTGCCCTGCCTCTACAATTAGAGGAACTTTGCTGTAGAATGCTTATCAGCACTCATGGTTAAAGTATCCCCTCAACTCCCAACTACCACTTTCTCAACTCCTTCATTAATGTATACCGTAATCTTTATATCTATCAGTTTAGGGTTCATTGTAACACATAAAATTCATAGAAATATCAAGTAGAAATGTAACCTCTAAGGCTTTACACAATATGTGTAAGTAATCACTTATTGAATCTTTTGCATAAATTGCTCACTAATCACTTCTTGAAATTTATTGAGACTAATACCCAATTGATATGCTTAACTGAAATCAGTCATTTTAAGTGTGTTTTAATTGCTAATGTGGCACTTGGTAGTAATACTAGTTGTTTAGCACACTAATCCATTGTGTATTTCTTAATTCGTAGGATGGTGATGGTGATGGTGATTCTGTAGTGGATATCCACTCTCCTGGTGCTCAGCGCTTATCATCTGATGATATGCAGTAGGCGATACTTTAGTCACCTATTTTGGAGTAGGCGATACGCAGTTAAATATAGTTAGAATGTATTCTTTTGTGTAGGATATTCTATATAGTTAGAATGTATTCTTTTGTGTAGGACATTGTACATAGTTGTTTAGAATGTATTATTTTGTGTATAAAATTTTAGACATTTTGGATGTAATTATTGATATTGTTTAATTAAATATATTTAGTTTCTTGGTTTAATGTGGTATGGTATTTGCTATTACAGGTATTGGAAAATATGAATGGTAGCTCAAATCAGGTGCTGAAAAAAAAAAAAAAAGGGTCCTATCCCAGCGCTTTTGAAAGCGTTGGGATAGGTTCTTTTAAATTATGCTCATCCACGGTCTACACCAGTGCTTTTGTGAACGCTGGAATAGGTATACCCTATGCCAGCGTTTTCAAAAGCGCTGGGATAGGTCTTTTAAAGTAACTTAATTCATGACCTATACCAGCGTTTACAAAGCGCTGGTATAGGTCTTCTAAATTAACTTAATCCATGACCTATACCAACGCTTTTAAGGCAGCACCTATTCCAGCGTTTAGAAAGCGCTGGTATAGGTATTAAATCAGTAACATTTAAAAGACCTATACCAACGCTTTTGAAAACGCTGGCATATGGCGTATGCCTTTCCCAGCGCTTTTGAAAAGCGCTGGTACAGGTCCGGCGACCTTATACCGACTATCACTGCGCGGCGGTTTGAAGCGCTGGAAAAAAAAAACGCCGGGGTAGGACTTTTGACCCTATCCCAGCGTTTTTTGGGGCTATCCCAGCGCTTTTGAAAACGCTGGGATAGCCCCGTTTTTTTGTAGTGCTAACACATTTTACTTGCTTAAAAAAGAAGTGAACATGCATGTATATCCCTTCTCGTGTATCTCATCTCCCTCAGTCTTTGGTTCTTTCAACACGTATTTCATGCAGAAATGCAGTATGCAGACATAAATAAACATGCCAATAGGAAAATAGGCATTTTTCAGTGGCCAAAATCGCTGCAAAGAGTCCCAAAAAGCACCCAATGACCGTTCATAGACTAAATTAAATAAGAACCATTTATATGAATATGGAATGAAGTAGCTAATTTTTTTTTTAAGATAGAGAGAGAGAGTTTCAATCTATGGCGTTTGCTTCTAATAATATCTTTTTATTATCAGATCAAAATATCAATTGGTTAGGTGGTAATTGAATCTCGGATTTCTTATTCAACCACCACAGTTAAGCTAATTAGAACCCACGAAAAGTAACTAAACCTAGTTAGGCAAAAGCCACTTATTAAGATATTTATTGATTACCTCAAAACCACGTGCTCTATATATATATAAGCATATGTACAAGTATTCACGATGACGGAGCTAGAATTTGAGGTTAACGGGGACAAAATTAAAAAAAACAAGATTTGAAACAAAACTATTCTGAAATACTAATTGACATTAAAATAAACAAATAAACAACTCTATAATAATATAATTGTCATAAAAAGTGCAAACTATAATTTATTTTTATACCTAGGTTAATTTATTTAGTTGTCCTTGACGATTTTTCATATTTTGAAATTGTTTTATGATTTTTTATATTTCTTGATATATGTGATAAAGCAATTATTCATCTATTGATCTTCCATTTGATTACATAAAATTTTTTAACATATAATTTGATTACTCAAAATAAGTTGAAAAGAGATTCTCAAAAAAAGAAAAAAAAAATAAAAAATAAAAAACAAATCAATGTAAAAGCGTTTCACTAACTTGGTTGCTTGTAAAAATATACAAAATCCAAATTTCTTTCTTTGTACTTCTAAATAAAATTTAAAATTTGAGTTTATAGCAAAAACTTAGTGTGTAAAACTGTAAAAGAGTTAAGAAATTGAGGAAACAAAGACTAGAGGAGGGATAATAGCAACAAGGATTTAGTGTTGTATTATTATTATTATTATTATTATTATTATTATTATTATTATTATTATTATTATTATTATTATTTGTAGTTATTATAAGTTTCAAAATATTAGACCTACTATTTTGAGTTATAGTGCAGTGAGAGAGATGAATTGATTTTATCCTTAAAAAATGCCATTATATGAGATAATTTTTTTCTTTAGTAGAAATGACAATATAGACTTTATTTATTTAAAATTATACTGTACAATGTGAAAGAAAAAAGATAGACATTCTTCTAACCAAGCAATGATCTCTTTTATAATATTAGCAAGACTAAGAGCAATATGCAATTAAATCGAAAAAAAAAAATACTAACAAACGATAAATCAACAAAAATCTCATAAATAAGCTAAATGTTCTCAGACTCCAAGCAACTTTTAAAGAGAAAATTCTATCTATCTTTAAGAAATCAACAAAAATCAACAAGTTCAGAAAAATTAGATTCTAGATAATAGATTTTTAATTTACACCAACCAAAAAAAAAAAAAAACATCATATCAATTTCTTTCAAATAATAATAATTAAAAAAAAGGACCAATACCCACAATAACCATCTCATTAACCTATTCTACAAATGTAATGCAAATATAAAAAAAAAAAGATAAAATAAATAAAAACTAGGCATCATTTGAATACTGAATTGAAATAAGTTCTAAAAAATCATGATAATAATTTGTTTTAAAAAAAGTTGTTCACTTTTTAACCACCACATATGATGTCCTCCAAAATATTATGCCAATAGAAACCAACCTAATTGAAAACCTTAAGATGTTTGGCAAAAATAAAATTGTAAATGTACTACATCAACAATGACAATTAATTCCCTTTAACAACTTAAAACTTAAATAAAAACTTACTCGCTAATTAAATTGTCAATATTAACCACCTAACCTCTTAGATTATCACACACCAAACAATCTTTATCTCTCTCTCAACACCAAAATCAAAAATTAAAAATAGATCATCGTCTTTTTCAAAATAAAATAAATCTCTTTTTTTTTTAATATAAAAAAATTAGAAAAAATCAATTATTTTTGTTAAATTTAATGCTTTGAACTAAAATATTTGATACTCTATAGTATTAATTCATCAAGTTATATGTTTGATGAATATTAAATATATGTATTCATTTGATATGGAGCCGGTCCTGACAAAGAGTAACTCTAACATGCACTAGTTGAATCATAGGAGAAGTTCGTGAGAATTACACCAATTGAATCCGCTTAACCACTTTCAACGGACTTGAAACCAACTCTACCTACTATAACTACTCCAACTGATATAACCGACTTAATAACAACCATAACTAGCAAGGTCTGTCACGGCCGGCCTGGCCACCGGTGGCATTGTTTTCACCTCTAATTTTGAGTGTGAATCAAATCAGCATATATGGAGAGTTCTCGGTCGATGGCAGCTTTTTAAGCGGCTCTTTCTTCCAGTTTCCATCGACATCTTTGATAGCTTTCTTGCTCTGGTGTTTCTATCAAGATTGTATTGAAATTCTGTTATTCACATTAATTCCAGAAAACTGAGTACAAGAGGGATATATATACACGAAGAAGAAGAGAAGAAAAATAACTAACTAACAGACACGTGCTACCTATAACTAATCTTTACACGTGTGAATTAACAACTCAATTACACACTAATACAAGCTACATGTCGTTTTTGCTTGTTTTGTATCTTCAAATCATGTCGTTTAGCTTCACACTTGATCTGCAGGTACCCTTGCAGCTTCTCCCTCTTCTGTCAAGCTTGCCTCATCTTGCTTAGGCTTATTCCTTTCATTCTGATAGTTTCTTCAGTTCAGTCTTTAGACAATGTTAAAGTAATTATCTTGTTTTTAATATTCAAATTATATTGGTTGAATAAATGTTTAAAGACTCTGTTCGTATATGTATTAGTCTCTATTCTTTTATGTGAAAAAATGTTATGTGGCACAGTTTTAATGCAGAGCATAAATAGAGCATTTATGCCGAATTTTTATTGAATTTAATCTCTAAACATGGTCAACCCTTCCAATTGCAAAAAAATTCAAAAGCTTTTCTATATGAAGTCAATATTACACCAAAGCATTGCATCAATGCAAGACTATCAGCATATAGAAGAACACTTTATTCTCTCATCTCATAGATTTATTTAGCACTCATTGCATATGATCTTTAGGTAATAATCGAAAAACAAATCTTGCTCGCAACAACTCTAGAATGTAAATATTGGGGAAAAACCCCTAGCTAAGCTAGGTATAGAATGCAGCAATACAACTTCCTTAACTCCTTCGATCAATGCCATTGATGAAACAGTGGCATGACAAAGAACTTCATCTGCCCAGCATTGCAATGATAGCCATCACGCTCACCACATGCAAAATAGTAGGGTTGCCACTTTTTCAGCACAAATTCAAATCCCTCACCCCCTCCTTGAGTTACATTGGCCACCATTGTTGCCCTTCTCAAATCGCACGTTGAGAAGCTCCAAAGGTTTGGTAGCAAGTATACACTGTGAGGAATTATGCTGTCGTTTGTTGGTGGATCATACTTGAACACTGCAACCACCACATTGTCATCATATAAAAAATTAAAAAAAAAAGAAATATATATATATATATATATATATAAAAATATGAAAAACGAAGTTATAGATATGGGGAGCCACTGAGCCAGGGAAATATAAGACTTCGATGGTAATAAGTATAGGCTTCTATTAAGGAGTGTCCTAAGTGCACAAGTTAAAATATATTTCATTCTCCATTAAATAATGTTTATATTATATTGGTTAAAATTTAAAATACACCCCTGCATTTTGGAGGGTTTTGAATTTTATACCTTAAAGTTTCAAAATTTAAAATTTTATCTCTTAAAATTATATTCCATTTACATCAACAATGTCTATGCGTCCATATTTTTTGTTAAATGCCATATAAGCTTGCCATTTGTGTTTGTTCGTCTGATAAAACGATGCCATGTGACATAATGCAAATGACATGGCATCATAAAAATGATGTAACGTCATTTAATTTAAAGAATTAAACACACGTGACAAGTTTATGTGGTATTTAATAGAAAATATGGACGAAAAAGCTGCTAATGCAAATGGAATATAACTTCAGGGGAAAAAATCTAAATTCTGAAGTTTTAAGATGTAAAATTCAAAACCCTTCAAACTTCAGGGATGCATTTTGCACTTTAGCCTTTTTTTTTTCTTTTCTTTTTTAAGTTAAATTTTACACACCTACTATCAAAAAAAGTACAGACAATCATAGTGAACTTGATCATCTAAATCAACACATTATCAACAAAGTATTTTTCTTGTCGAAAGACTCACAACTCATATATGATTATTTAATAGTATTTCTTAATTGATGTCTTTAGGACACTTATTAAAATAACATAAGTTAATGATAAAACCTAGACGACACTTTGACAAACAGTAGTAATAAACAAGGAATGACAACTCACCTAGAGTATCATTTAGGTAAAAGGGACCATTTTTGAGAGCCCAATTGGTGTAGTTAAAGTTTAATTGCCAGTTCTTTGAGCCACCTACAACAATCTTTCTAGGTCCCGGTGTATCATTTTGGCTTTGGGGAGGGCCTCCTTTGAAAGGCCAATTGGTATAGTTAAAGCCAAAATGCCAATCTTTGTTCGCCATATTAGTAGCAAACATGGAAGCAGTTAGCATCAAGATGAGGCTCAATGAAAAAGTGGAACCACCCATCTTCTACTAGAGCACTAGTTGCAACTCAAGGGGTGAAATTATAGGGTGATACTATAAAGGAGATGGTGAAAAAATAGATGTTGGCATTGACAAGATGATGAGTTCATTGGTATTTATAGCCACAGAGGGAAGACCGGAGAGGAAGGTAGTGAGCACTTACCCCAAAGAAGGAAGGGAGAGTAGTGACAAAGGGATTGTGCAAAATGGCCAAATTGACATTTTTCAAGATTGGGTAGGTTAAAGATTCAAAACATAGAGCTAAGCTCTTTAAGAGATATTATTAGGTCTTTTGGATGAAGTTTGACCTAATAATTTCTCCTATTTAGGGAATATTTTTGAATGGTTCTAGAGATGAAGTTTGGTTGGAAAGACTTTTGAAATTCTTACCTCCTATTGGAAATGCGTTCAACCTAGTTTGCGAGATTTTCTTTTGATTTGAACCATTATTTTAGTGATATTATTGGTGGATTTATAACATAACATAATTTCTTTTATAATAAAAAGAAGGTTAAAATGAAAATAACTCTTTATGAGAAATTATTAGGTCTTCCAGGTGGAGTTCAACCTAATAATATATCATAATTAGGGAATATTTTTGAATGACTCTAAATATGAAGTTTGGTTTGAAAGACCTTTGGGATTCTTTGCCTCCTTTTGGAAATTGGATCAACGTGGTTTGCGAGATTTTCTTTTGATTTTTTTTTTATAGAGTTTCAACCTATGACATCTATTTTTATGCTTTTTACTCTTTATCTTCAAACCAAAACACCAATTGATTTTTTTTTTTGTAGGCGGAGATTGAACTCCAAATCTCTTATTCAACCATTATTTTAGTGATATTATTAATGGATTGATAACATGATATAATTTCTTTTGTAATAAAAAGAAGTTCAAGATGGAAATAACTTTATATGAATGATCTTGATCCTTATTGTTAAATTAAACATTGTTTAGGTCCAAATAGATCCTTCTTTACTATCCTATAGAATTAAAAAATATTATTAAAGCACTCAATTATCCAAAAAGGAAATATCTTAAGAGCTGCAAATCCGCAATTGGGTTGGTGAAAATGGAAGGAAATTCTCTTTCAACAAAAAAAGTTGCAACCCAGAAATGCTACAAACGTTTTTCCATTATGAATAAACCTTTCTAAGGTAAGAAATTTGACCAAGGAAAAGTCAATGCTAAATGCAAATGTAGTAAAGGATTGCGGCTTTAACTGAAATGCCTAAGAAACGTGGGTGAGAACTAAAGTCAAAACAACTGATTATATATACTTTGATTCTATAGCGCAATATCATTTGCTCAGTATAATTCTATGTTTTAAAAACCGGACCGAACCGGCAGTCCGATCGGTTGAACCTGTCATTGACCCGATCCGGAAAAATGTCTAAAATCGATGAAAACTGGTCAAAACCGAAAATTGGAAGCAAATCCAGTTTTACTTCGGTCTACTTTTTAAAACCATGAAAAAATTATTGTGAAAATAAAATATATTTTTTTTGAAAAATAAACCAACTTTAGAATTATTATTTTGGGTTAGTATTATTCACTAGGTGTTTTCAAAAACATCTGAAAGTAGAATCACATAATTTGTTAGTTCATTTTGACCAGATTGTTTAACCAATTAATTAAACAATTTGATACTTAAGTTTATTATTAAGATCTAGGTTAAATACAAACAATCATATCACTAAGTGCGGAAAAGTAAAAAAGGCAAGCGATATGATGACTTAGGAAAACTAATAAAATCATCTAGTTTCAAGGTAAAAAACCTAGGGAGAATTTAACCTAAATTATCATCAAGGCAAAAAATTTACTAAATAGAATGAAAGTGTTTACAATAAATTTTTCCCTAGTTCTAATGCAACCTCTTGTAGTACTTACTTACGTGATCACACGTAACTCCGAATCCACAGACTCTTCTATTTGGATTTGTTGAACACAAACACCCACATTTGTGACTCTGAGATCCCACTCAAAATTTTAGATCTTTAGCAGTTGTTGATTTGTATGCAACTACTTATCTCCACCAATTCTTTATATGGATCTTCCTTCTAGTAGATGTTTGTTGAGTTAGAAGGTTACAAAACCTTACAAATCTCACAGGGGCAACTCACAAGTCTTCTTTAGAACTTCTAAAACGTATTTAGGTTTTTCCTTTTATACCTAGTTGTGTTGTACACAAACCCTAAATGTTTTCGCGGGCTTTGGGCTTGATTAAAATTCTACAAAATACGATTCTCGATCGGTCGAGCCTTGCAGATTCTGAATTCTTCTTTCTGCAACTTGAGGAACAAGTTATGCTCAAAACATATTTGAAGCTATCTTGTTCTAACCCATTATGTGGCAACTAAAGAGACATTTCATGTGTAATTTTAGTGACAAGATTTTTTTAATGAGTCAATGACTTATTAATTGCCACATAACAGGTTGAAAAAGATAGATCCAAACATGTTTGATGTCAAACTTTATCAAATATTTAACAAATATAAGGGTATACATTACAATAAAAAATAAAATTGTGAAAAACAAAGTTATGTGTCAATAACTATTAGACAAATTATTTTTTTTAAGAGTATTATTGGACTAATTCAAATATTTGGGGACTCTTATTTTTGTAGACTAAAATTTGAAAACATTAAAATAAGTATATATATATATACACATATAATATATCTATATCTTTATAAAAACTAATATCCAAAACATTTGACTTTTTGTAAACCATTTTTCATTGCGCCATTTGACTATATAAATTTATGCCATGACTACTTTTAAAAACACCAAACAGTTGTGCCTTTTCATTTTGTTGGTTCAGTTTCAGTAACACTGCATAAGATATATATAAATATATATATATATATATATATTAAAACAAAAAATTGTCGTAGAGAATAATACATAATTAAGGCCTAAAGAGAGAAAAAAAGAGAGTGAGAAATCTGAGGGCACTACTACTGTCAAGAAAGTATTCCTGTTCAAGCCAGCACCTCACAATCAGAACTAATAAAGGTATTTTAAATAGACAAATTTAGATTTGGTTATCTTGGTTAGATTGATCTAATGGCGTCTGTGATGATTTTAGATTTTTGGTCTCTCTCTCTCTCTCTCTCTCTTTTTTTTTTTTTTTTTTTTTTTTTTTTCACGTTGCCTCTTCTTTTTCATTTTTACCAGCATCCATTGGCGTGCTCTGCACTGCGTCTTCTTCTTTACTTTCTCCCTGCCTCTCTCTCCCTCTTACTGTTTTTCTCTCTTTTTCATGTGAAAGTTGAAACTAGACTCCTCTGTAAAAGAAGTGCAGCATTCAAATTTACTTTTGAGAAATGTGCAGCATTGAAAGAGGATAAGACTTCTAGTTTGATTAAAAGATAAAAGTAAAATGAAATATGATAAGACAAAAAAAGAAGAAATACGTGAAAGAGGTAAACTAAAACAAAGAAAAAAATTAAAATTAAAATAATAGTGAATGCGTGGAGGACAATAAACGAGAGTAAAAAAAAAAAATAGTTCTTTTAAGATTAGATCATTACAAGATACGGGAAGTTGAAATTTGGCAAGAATAAGATATTTATATAAGATGTATATGTTAAAACAAAAAACTGTCATTGAGAAGAAAAACATCAAAAAGATGTAGGGAAGAGAATTAGAAATTTGAGAAGAAAAGTATTCGTAAAGCGTTTAAAGAAAGATGAAAGAGAAGAAGTTGAAAAGAAGTTACCAAATGAATATGAACCATTATATATATCCAAATATATGTAACCCTTCAATAGACATCTTTTCATTGTGAAAGCGTGGAGGACAATAAATGAGAGTAAAAAAAAAAGTTCTTTTAAGATTAGATCATTAGAAGATATGGGAAATTGAAATTTGGCAAGAATAAGATATTTATATAAGATGTATATGTTAAAACAAGAAAACTGTCATCGAGAAGAAAAACATCAATAAGATGTAGGGAAGAGAATTAGAAATTTGAGAAGAAAAGTATCCGTAAAGTGTTTAAAGAAAGATGAAAGAGAAGAAGTTGAGAAGAAGTTACCAAATGAATATGAATTACTATTTATACCCAAATGTTTAAAACCCTTCAATAGACATCTTTTCATTCAATATGCAATTTTTTGGTCAATAGGAACATTTTCATTCAATAAGTACCTTTTTGATCAATAGGCACCTTTTTAATCAATAGACGCATTTTAGTTTGATAGGCACCTTTTTGGTTAATAAGCACATCTTCATTTAATAGGCACCTTTATATATATATCCAATATGAAGGATTATGACCTTTCAATCAATACTTTTTGGTATATCTAATATGAACGGTTATCACCTTTTAATAAACATCTTTTGGTATATCAAATTTTGAAGGGTTATGACCTTTTAATATGCACATTTTGGTATATATATTACAACCTATCTTGTCAGGGGCGTAGGCAAGAATTTTTATATGGGGGGGTCAATTAGAAGTATTGATACAAAAAATATAATTCATAAGTCTATTATTCGAAATTTCAATTTTGATATATCTTAAATATTAATGAACATACAAAAACTGTCTAGTTCACTATAGACATATACAAAATATCCACACAATAAAAATATTTCTTATCAAAATCATGCCTAACGATGATTTTACATGGAATAAAATTCATCCATAATCCTTTCCATGGTGAAATTCCCAGCAATTTCCTTTTCTATATAAACTATCATATTATCTGCCAAAAGTTCATCCTCCATTCTATTGCGAAGTCTTGTTTTTAATAGTTTTATACTTGGAAAAGCTCGTCTGTAGTTTTTGTAGAAACTGGAAGAGTCAACACAAGACAAATCAGTCTATCAATTAAATGATAGAATTTAGACTTCCTTGAAATTTCTAATCCCCTACATAGCTTAGATATTGTACTCATGTTCTGAAAATTTGGATGCTTTGTCACATCAAACTCATAATGTTGCAACTGACGCTTCAAAAGACAAATTTCGTGCTCAGTGAAATCTTGAGGATAATAATTTTCAACCAAATTGCAAATATCACCAATTTTGAATGATCTAAAAGCATCTGTAGGATTTAATGCTGAACTAAGAGTGAGAAGATCTGCTGTTAGCTCACAAAATCTACTATTCAATTATTGCAATTGAAAGTATATTGCAATTGTAAATATGTCAATTCTTATATGATGTTCTATTGTTGTCAAAGCTTCATCTTGATGACGATATCTACCCCGAGCTTTTGTATAAAGAGCATTTAAATCAGAATTATCAATTTCATGTTGTCCACAAAATGATGTAACACTAGCAAGTAAAGGCTTTCATCCATCATCTCTCAACTTTTGAATAAGTGATTTTGTAGTTGAAACTAAATGCATGACATTTAAAAGATCCTGAGAATGTTGTTGCAATGCTTGGCAAAGAATATTAGTAATTCCCATAATCTCTTTTATCATATGCAAAATTAAAACAAATTCAAATGATGTTAATACCAGATAAGCTTCCTCAGCATTACTACGTTGTTTATAATTAGCCCCTTCCTCAAAGATAGTATTGATAATTTTGCAAGTTGCATCAAACATTTTTATTAAACTACAAATAGATTGAAAATGAGATCCCCAGCGCGTATCTCCAACTCGTTGCAAAGTACCAATTTGGTTTGCTCCTCTTCCAGTCTCAATTTCATTCAAAGCAATCATATTCTCAATTTGTTCCCCTTGAGCATATTGCAATTCATCATTACGCTTACTAGAACCAACGTCGATATTGATAATATTAGTTAAATGATCAAATAATTGATGAACAACTTTTACTTCTCTAGATGCTGTTACTAAAGCCAATTGCAACCTATGAGCCATGCAGTGTACACAATAATTATATGGACATTACTTAAGAAATAGAGCTTGTAATTCATTCCATTCACCACGCATATTACTAGCTCCATGTGGAGGTTGAAACGAGAAAGGACAGCATATATCTCCTTCTTTAGGGTCAATGCAGTAGTATCTCTAACATGCACAATATGAAAAAAACGCCCTATAATGAAACCATTTTTATCATCAAACCTCAAAATAATGGCCATTTGCTCTCTCTTCGCGCGACTCATCCTGGGCTTCATCAACGAGAATTCGAAATTTTGCATCCCTAATTTCTTCACGAATAACATTTCACACTTTACTAGCAAGAGTATGCAAAATCTCTTTTTGAATTGTGGGTGATGTATATTTGGCATTTCATGGAGCATTTTCCAAGACAACACTAGCTACTTTGTCATTGAAAGTTGATGTGAATTTTATCAGTTCAATAAAATTACCTCTATTTTTTGAATCAAGACTTTTATCATGACCTCTAAAAGCACAAGCTTGGAATGCTAGCCATCGAGCACACTTTATTGAGGTTTTGAGCCACAACCGATTATTCTCTATTTCTTTTGACATTTATTTCTCAATTAGCTAGTCAATATGTCGTGAATAATTCTTCAGATCCTCACAATATTTCACAACAATTTTATGTGGGGGGTTTGGATCTTTCCCTACATGACGAATTAAAGGACAATTCATTCTATCATTCACCTTTTTCCAATTATTAAAACCTGTTGAAATGAATGCATCTAATTTGGGATGACCTATTGGTTTCTTACCAAAAGGTAGCAAGTAGACAATATATCGCATCCATTGAAAGTGAGTATTCCAACCAATCACTATGTGATTCAAACCATGAAACTTGAAATCGACGATGATGATTATCATCATTGTATGGATAGTCTATATTTTTAGGTTGATATGAACCTTCTTTGAGATAAGCTCTTAGAATTTCATCTTGTTTGTTGATAGGAAATTCACATATTTGTGTACATGATCCTGGATCACGATCTATCTCTTCAAATTGAATTTTTGAACATTTGGATGGATGTTCATTAGACATTGAAGTATCAACATTTGTTTCTACAATCACAGGTGTTTTAAATTCTGAATTGCTAACATCTTTTTTCTTAAAGAATGCATCAATTGTTTTCCGTTTGCTCATAATTCTTTTAGCTTTAAGAATATGACTCAAAAATTAATATGAAAAGAACTTAAAAAAATAAAATCTTAATTAGAAATTTTTACTTAATTATATGGATGTTATTCATACTCAAGAAAAAAACAAAATTTCCACTATAATTTAAATAGTCAACCCATCATCATTCCATTTATTAAAATTTTCTTGTATTTTAATTTTTTTAATATGACTTTAATTAATAATATCCCCTCAAACAAAAACAAAATTAAACACACAAGTACACAACATAAACCAAACAATTTAATAACACCCATAGCCACATAATATCTAACTAATCAAAAATAGGTAATAAATCAAAACAATTTTATCTTAAAAACTTTGTCTTCACAAAGTGCAAAGATGGGTGTGGGCCGTGTGGCAATGCCTACAACTGTAGATCTTCCCTTCAAGACTCATAACAAACAACCTCCCCATGCCTTCAATCATATATTTCTCTAAAAATCTATGAAAAATTAAAGTGCATGTGAATATTTAGGTGTAGATAGTTGAGAAAATAAAAGAAAGGCACTAAAAAGAGATGAAGCTGTAGTGTTAAAGATAGAGAAGAAAACTCACCAGTCACTAAGTTCCAAATCCTGAAATCTGACAATGAAATATGCTAAGTGATTTATTTTAGAAAGCAAGAAGAAAGAAAAAAAAATGGTCAGTTTTTAATTTTTTTTTTTTTTTGGAGTGTGAGGCTTAAGGAGGGCTAATTGCTGAGGATTTGTTTTGTTTTACTGTAACTAATGAGCTGAGTTTTGGGGGCTGGTAGTGGTACTAGTGGCATTGTACCATAGAAGAGAAAAAGAATAAGAAAGAAAGGGTTTCCATAGGTTTTTTGAGATTGAGAATAGGTTGAGAAAGTGAAATTTTGTTGTGAAGTATTTGGACTTTTGGGTATTTAAATGTAAGGTGGGCTAGGTTTTGTTTTATTGAAGTACAAAAGAGGCCTAAAACTAAAGCAAGCTTTGGGAGAATGGAAGAGATATGGGGGAGGGGGCGGATGTTCATCATTGGGAGGGCCCAATTAAATATTCTATATACACTAGTGGATTTTTTTTTTTCAGGGGCCACAACACCCCCCCCACTAGGGGCTACATGGTTCCGCCCCTGTATCTTGTATATACCTATATATACAACACAAACTAAACTAAAAACGCAACATTCTGTTTCTTATTCTTTCCCACAAAAAACTAATAAATAAAACAATGTTGCTTTTTTTCTACTTAACTAATAAAACTTTGTGCTATTTCTTTCAATATTATTTTAAAAAAAATTTCATGCATTTTTGCTTATTACTCTAACAAAAAAAAAAGCTCTTTTTTTTTTTTTCCTAAAACTCATCCAGTAGTTATTCCTGTGCATCGCACGGTTTAGTATAATATAAAAGCGAAATGTTTAGTTTTTGTTGACTACTTTTCATTGTACTATGTGGCTGCTACGTTTACATTTAAAAATACCAAAATGTTATAACTTTTTCGTTTGGTTGTTTATGTAAAACCTTTTAATATTCTTAGTACCATTTTCAAAAAAAAAAAAAAAAAAAACTTAGTACCATTGGTGTTCAATTGTGTCTCTTGGACAATAGTTACAGGGAAAAAAAAAACACAAACAATTCTTTAAAACAGTGACAAATCATGCTTAAAAAAAAAAAAAAGAGTGACAAATCAGCAAATAAGTCTTTATATATATAGTTTCTCAAAAAAAAAAAAAAGTCTTTATATATATATAAATATATATATATATATATATATTTATATAAAGGCCAACTCAATAAGTTGTTTGGCTAGGCGATTTTTAAGGAATGCGTTTTACCAAACGCTAAAAAAGTGCGTTATCAATTCACCAGGCAACTTTTTTCAAAACACAAATTTAAACTAATATCACGTTCTCCTATTTCACTTGTTACGGGTTCAAAATACCGAATATACCCTCAAATACATACCCTCACTTCCCATTAATCTCTCCTCTATTCTCTATCACTCTGCCCCTACTATTGTGCCACTGCCTTGTTTAGTGGTGCACCTATAAAGATGATTTGAGTCACGCATCTATCCTACTTTTTATGGGGCAGGGGTCGTATATTTAGTATTTCTTTTCTATCATTTTCGTTTTGGTTTTGGTTCAATGAGGTGGCACTCTTATTTAATGCCAGGTAAACAAATCCATGTTATACTGGAATTGGAGATGGCATATGGATAACATGCAGGAATAATGGTAAATGTTAAGGGCTCTTTTTTATTATTTTATGAATAATCTGCCAAACTTTCAATAAAAGATCAACAACCATTACATTGAAATGGTGAGACTTATGCTACAGCCATAGAGAGTAATAGGCTACAATTTACGATAAGCCCATTATAGTAATTGCATCTGTTATCTAAATGTTCAATTAATAGAAACAACATTTTTCTACCTATTTTACCAAACGCTTAGTTGTGATTTTAAAAACTGCTTTTTAAAATTGAAATTGTTATTTTTTAAAGACACTTTTTTTCAAACAGCTTATCCAAATGAGTCACGTGAATGTTTGTGTAATTTTGGTGTCTCTTTGTTTTTGTTCAAAGATTTCATTGTTATTGACATCTTTGTTTTTGTTCTCTATATGTTTGTTGAAATTCCCCAGTAAATAATTTGATTTAGATTATCTATATTCTCTATATTGTAACAGTGACTTGAACGGTGCCCATTGGAATCTCTTTATTCTGTAATTTTTGTAATTTTGGATAATACTTGGTAATTTCATCCACTTTTTTGTTTCTGTAATTTTGGATAATACTTGGTAATTTCATCCACTTTTTTGTTTTTCATGAAAGTATCTGTGTGTGAGCATTAGTAATGTGGGTTTAAAGGTTTTGTCTTAGTTCATTGTTATTGACATATGTGGGAACGGTGCCCACTGGAATCTCTTTATTCTGTAATTTTTGTAATTTTGGATAATACTTGGTAATTTCATCCACTTTTTTGTTTCTGTAATTTTGGATAATACTTGGTAATTTCATCCACTTTTTTGTTTTTCATGAAAGTATCTGTGTGTGAGCATTAGTAATGTGGGTTTAAAGGTTTTGTCTTAGTTCATTGTTATTGACATATGTGGGAAAAGAATCTACCCTCAATCATGTTTGTCCGCTTTGGGCATGCTAGGCAATGTACTACTACAACACTTGTGTTGTAGTGGTACACTTATGCCTTGAGCTCATGCTTATAAGGCATAGGTGGGGCGCTTCTTTCTTTGATGTGGGACAAGTCTCAAAGGCTTCCCACGTTGCTAGATGAAGAAAGCCGTGTGGACGTTGCAAAGCATGCCACCTTGCCACCCAAAGAGTTGGGGTCGGACATTGCCTAGCATGCCCAAAGCGGACAAACATGATTGAGGGTAGATTCTTCCCCCACAACATCTTTGTGCTTTTTTTCTCTGTATGTTTGTTTAAATTCCCCAGTGAATAATTTGATTTAGATTAATTTGATGTTGTCCTAAATTATCTTAAGAATTCTTATGATTTTTGTTGTTTGATTTTGGGGGTACATGAGAGAGTTTGAATGTTAAGGATGATTATAATTGCTTTGTATTGATTTTGATGTTGGAAAAGTAAGTAGACATGATGGGGAACTCTTATGGCAATTATCACTATATTGATTATATCAGTTTTGCAAATAAAGGATCTTATTCCAATTGTTAACTTTGTGTATTTAGCAGTTTCAATTTGTCTCTTTATTCTTCACCAATTGTTTTGTTTGTATCAATACTTTGTTTCATCAGTTGTAATTAGAAATCTGATTGTCCTAATAAGCAATAGAGTGAGAAAGCATGAACACATTGGTATGGAATCAATTGCATGCCTGATGGGGGAAGGGTTGTATAGTTCACAAGACCTTCACCAAAGCTTGGGCTCTTTTGTTTACAAATTTTTTCTTTGTAGAATGACAATGTTTCTGGCATTGAATATTTTATGGTTTGAATTAACATCGAAATCAATGGAACTAAGACCTTTATAGGTTAATAGTTTGTTTATCTATTGTCATGTTGCTAATACCTTTATAATAAAAAAGAATATGTAGTTGAGCTAAAAAATAAGTGAAAAAATTTATCACAACCCCGGTGTAAATTTTGATTTGTTTCTCTGCTTAGTTTTTTAAAGGGATTTCCTTCCCTTTGTAAATTTGAATTTTATTTTATTTTTGATTTTTAGGTTTCTGTTTAGGCATTGATCTGTGAGCCTTTGATTTAGAGATAAATTTATAATTTGAAAGGAAGTTTTAGATTATAATTTTTATTGGGTTCCATAAGGGATTTCAAGTTTAAATTTGATCCAAGTTATAATTGCTTAATATGTATACAAATGTAATTGAATTATAATAGTCTTTGAGATTGTGTATTTGAAAGTTTAGGGAAAACTAAAAAATAGGTATGCTTTTTTTATGATTCATTTATGGTGGGTTTGTGCATTGACATTAGAGTTGGGGAATTTCTTTGCAAATTTGAAAATTTTCATTGAGAATGAATTTGGGTTTGATTTAGAGGTTGCTTGGTGTTCTTGAATGTAAATTTTGAAATGTACTGTGTATGTGAATGTAAAGGTTTAATTTTGTTTCTGTGCAAGTTTTTCCTATCCTTTTTTTTTGTGTTATCCTAAAAACGACATCTATCCAATGACTTTTCAAATAATAGGATCAACAAGAATTTCAAATACAAGGAGTTTGCATAGTAACGGGAAATTACTATTATTCAAATCCACCAGAAATATTCTAGCAGAAAGCCAGTCAACAAATAATTGTAAGTTAACAAAATCTATAACTTAGGGGGGAGGGGGAGATTAAATGTGAAACCTGATCATATTGTTGTCACTTCTCATCATCTTTCAAAACTTACAACGACAATAAGAATAATACTTGGTTCTAGCCGTTTGGTATATAATATTAGAAGACAATTTCAGGCTTTGTGAATGAGAGGGGTTGGGAAACTGAGAAGTGGATCTGATTTGATTATAATTTATTTCACGGTGGGTTTGTGCATTGAGATTAAATTTTTTTTATTTTCTCTGCAAATTTGAAATTTATCATTGAGAAAGAGTTGTGGGTTCAGTGAAGTGAATGATAGGGGTTTAAGAAGAACATAGTATTTTGATATTCTTATTTTGGTTTTAATTTCGTCTTTTCTTTGAATTTTCAGTTTAGTTGGATATAAAGTTTCATATCCAATTAAACTTGATAAAATAACTGATGTGAGTACTTTTAGATTACATTTAAATAATAATATTAAACATTTTTAATGTTACTTATACATTTCATAATACATTTTACATCATATTCTATTAACAGTTTTATATGAGTGATGCTACAAAGATTTTGTCAACAACTTACCAAGTAAAGAAGATGCTGATTCTGTTAAATTTCAAAAAGTAGATGATGCATGTGATGTACAACACACAGCTAAATCTGCAACTATGAAGAACAAAAAAACTATTCATTGACTATTGCAGATCAACAAAAGAGGAAGAGGAAACAAGGAATCCTTTAAATTGTTAAAACTTGTGTTACAAATCATTTTTAACTTTTCTTACAATAATGTAATCACCATTAGAAGGAGTTCTGTTTTGAGTTGAGAATACATAGCTGACCTTACAAAATAAGTGCGAAGGAACAGTTGGTAATGTATATAATTAAATTCTGAATGGTGTTTGCCACAAAGGCATGTATACTTTATTACTAATACTTGTATTGTACTATTAGTGTGATGTAGATAGTTTTGATTATGGAATCTATATTGGTTCATTGTTCTGTTTGCTTGCTAAATTAAATAAAAAAGAGAAGAAAAAAAAAGACTCTTCTGTTGTTAGACTATTTCCCATTTTTAAAATTTTTAAAAAGTATATTTAACGTAGTAAAGTTGTTAGACAAAATAAAAGTTTGTTGCTTAAAAGTCTATTCTTTCAATAACTCATTGTGAGAAGATAAAAGTATTTCTTATAAACGGTTGGAACATATGGTTTATTGTGCAGGGACTGTGGCATTATTATTAATCCAATGGATATTATTTTACAGACCAGTTGAAACAGAGACTTTGACAGGTAAAATCTCTCTCTCTCCAATGTGAGTTGCCCATATTGCTGTAATGAATCTTAAAAGGATAGAAGTTGTTAGCATGCGTTTTTGTTTGAAAACCTTTGAGATTACAATGTATTTAAAGCCACTTAAAACACACAATCCTTGTCAGACTATTGCCGAAGCACATAATTCTTAGTGTTTAAAAGTAAGCATATTAGTTTTCCCTTTCAGTTAACTTAAAAATTTTTCTTGCTGCTTATAATTTGTATCAGAATGATAAAATTAAGCTATTCTTCAATTGCACAAAGTTCAAACTTTTCTTAGAAACGATACTAATTTTGTTAATGAGAAAGAAAGGAAAACAACTACCGTACATTATCTATAAAGGAAAAACCAAACAGCCCGGCAACCCAATCTGTTTTGTGTTAGACTGCACCTTTAAAATAAAATACCTGGCGGTTTTGTTCTTATTCCAGAATTTGATTGAATTCTGTACAGTGTCCATTATGAAGATATAATAAATGGACACTTATTCTCCTTCCTAGAGTATGTACACAGTCTAATCACGGTTAATAAATTAGCAAAAAGTGTTCTTCCTTTTTCAACCATACGTTACATACAAAGGTATAATGTACCTGTTTTTTTTTTTTAAAAAACAGTCTCTATTATACTATTGGTTCTCCCTATTACTACTCTATTTAATGGAATATAGATTTAAAAAAAATCATAAACTATTATTAGATAAAGGAACTCAATAGTAAGCTATTGAAGATCAATATTGAACACAAACTCTGACTTAAGGAGAAGCTACAACATATATTTAGAGTCCAGAATATATGCTTCATCATGGACAATGGCCTAAAACTTTGGGTAAACAAAACACATGTTCTATTATTGAGTATATAGAGGCTAGTTGGCCTGAATTCAAGCTTGACTCACATTTTTCATCATCCTCAGTCTGTGTCTAATTTGATTTCCCTATTAGATTTGAATAATTTAATGTTGAAGCATTCCTACTTATTGGATTTTTTAGGACTTTGGAATGGTTATTTTAGGATGCATGTTAACTGATTTTTCTCTTAGGAAAATTTAAGTTAAAACATGGTAATATGACCTTTTTGGCTAATTAGTAAGAGGGTTATTTTTTGCGTTTTCAAGTTGTAGCTTATCAGGTAAAATTATGCATGACTGTCCTTTCTTAAGGCTCATACCACTACTTTTTCTTAAAGAAAAAATGTGCGTTTTAGTTTTGCATAAGATTGTTATGACATTCATTTTCTTTTCCCTTAAACTTGATAATAGTTTTGCCCTTTTCATCATATCCTTGATCTGTAGGAGAATATATTTCTGTCCAGTTGACAATAGACTATAATATGCAGGATTTAGGGAGTTTTAAACTATAATATTAAACGACTCACTAGAGGAATAAATTTCATGTTCTAGGGGAATAAAAACTTTTTCATTTAGAAGAAAACATGCATCTTTAAAGGAGGCTCAAAATTCGTGTATGTTTATAAAATAAAAGAAATTTGTTGAATACTTAAGGTACCAGATTCCCATTTTAAAACAAGTTTAATCAAATTTTCAATTAGAATGCACAAAAAAATGTAAATTATGTTTGAATTGGGAATTAAATGCAAAGGTTTTTTGATTGCATGATTTAAGAATTTTCATAGTGGCAATTTAAGTTTAGAATTTATTTTTCATTTATTAGGAAAAATCAGGTGAATAATTCATGTATATATTACTATCGCATTACATTTGATAGGCTTTACCTACAAGACAAGGTTATGTTCAGGCAATAACCCAATGTTTATCTCTCTTTCTTTATAATATAATTACTGTTTTCTTATGGTTTAGATTTGGTTTTAAATTTTTGATTAAGGTTTTGATTTATAATTAGTTTCCAGAAGCCTTTTTCTATTACTTCTTTTTTTGTCTATTGCAATTTCAAAAGGCTGTTTATTCAGTTTGAAAAAAAATTTCTGTCTTTTTTGGTGTTTATTTGTTTTGATATTGATGAAATATATTTGCTTATTGTTTTTAGGCACACAAAACAGTTCGTTTAGGCTATTATTGGATTATCCTCGAACTCAGACTCATGATTTGAATTTTTCATAAAGATATTGCTCAGTGATGGCATTACACATTGAAATAATATGTAGTTGATGCATCTTGTTTCAATCAATATAAAGTCCTTTTTTTTTTCAAAACATTGGAATAATATGTAGTTGATGCATCTTGATTGAATTTTAAAGCATTAACACCTAGGTTGCACCGACACGCCATTTTTGGCGACGTGTTAATGTCTGACATGTATCGGACACCGGAACCGGTACGATTCGCCGAACTCTGGTGACTCTGGTGTTTGAGCAGTGTCTTTTTTTTTTTTTGGCTTCTCCAACACGGCGCCGACGCGGCTTCGATGTGGCTCCGACATGTTCGACGCGCCAGCAGTGAAAAAAAAACAGAAAATCACAGAGATTTTGTGATATACCCTAAAACAACAAGTCTGAGAAGTCATTAGACTGAAACCCACATCTCAAGTTATCACTTCTCAATCCACCCACCCTCCCTCTGACCTCTGCCTGCTGCCGCTGCTGCTGCCCTCTGTCCCTTGCCGGTGCTAGATCGGGCCGATCTGCGGCGAGCTCCATAGATGCCTGTAAGGGGTTGTTTTGGGCTAATTTTATTGGTAATGGGCTGGATTATCTCATCCTACCATAACAAGCCCAATATGTTCTGGATTGGAGAGTCGGGACCGGCCCAGTTGCATCTCACCCTGGCCCGGCTTGTGCGCAAGCTATGCCTTAACCAGACACTACTTTTGTCGCGTAGTTATGGTAGGCGAATCCTTTCTAAATAGTTGCCGCAGGCAAGTACATTATGAATATAAGGAAGGAAACACGTTTACCACACTTTGAATGAATGAATATCGGGATGAACACACAAAGGTAACAATAAAGATAAACTTAAAAGGAATGCGTACAAAAAAGAAAAAAGGAAAGAGTAAGAAATCGCGGCAAGCTGGTGAGACTCTTAGTCTGCCGTAAAGTGTTGGAGGAATCTAAGTCAAAAAGGAAACAACACTTCTTCAATGCGACTAATTTCTCTAAGGGGAAATTAATGACTTTGAAGAAATGGTCCTAGATGACCTTTGTTCCGAATGTGAGTAAATAGAGAATGTGGTTTCTCGAGAGGGAGAGAGGGGTTAACAACCCACTTTGATGCATGCCTATTTTCTTATTCCTTTCACTCTATTTTCTTTCTTTCTTGCTTTCTATTTTTCTTTCTTTCTTACTCTGTTTTTCTTTCTTTTCCTCGATTCTTTTCTTGCTTCCCTCCTTTTTTCCCCCCCTTTTCTTCGTGCACAGGGAGCACTCTTATATAGTGCTTTCCAGTGCATTATTTTTTTACCTTTTTACCCCTATAACAGTCTTTGTCTGATGTGTGTACTCGCCTGACCATTACTGGTTGGTCAGGCACCCGACCAGCGCCACGTTCCTGCGCTGGCTGCGGCGCACTACATCCCCAAACAAAGACAAATGGTGTTTTGTTTGTTAGCTTGCCGTGGCATTCTCACCTGTCACGGAAGAGTACTTTCTCCCTCTCATGGCATGCATCAAAAGGCTCCAACTCAGCTTTGCCATTTTCGGGTGCTATGTCATTCCAGCAGGACACTCACCCGAAAATGGCCTGAGTGGAAACCTCGAAATGGGTTCTTCCCTCTCCCCTCCGCCAAACCACACCCTCTTTACCTCTGACCCGTGGCCCACCTTCACCTGTATTGGCTGGGTACAGGCTGGTGAAACCTGAGCCTTGTGCGTGCTCCCTTTTTCCACGTCCGTCCAAAGTTCGTCTGCTTCTTTGTGGCATGGATCATCTTTTTGCTGGTCTTCTATCTGCGGTTTGGGCTAGCCCTTGGTTGTGGGCCTTCGCATATTTCCTCTTTCATGGCCTTTTCATTTTTTCTTCCTGCCGTGCCATTTTGATGAGACGGCTGTACAATATAATTGGGCCTTTTTGGGTTCACTGCTTTCTCCTTTTTTTTCTCAATGGTTTAGTAAGCCTATTGGGCTTTCATAGCCATGTATGTCTGCGGGCTCCCGTGTCCCACTCATCCTTCTTTGGGGCGTCCTTGGCCCCTTACAACTTCGTGCTTTCCATGGGCCTTTATTACCTCATTGGGCTTCCGTGGCCCAACTATTTCTCATTTCCTTTAGAGCCCATAGACTTTCCATGGCTCTATATACTTGCTTTACTTTGGGCCTGCCACAATGGGTGTGGCCCATACTCAGTTTTCTACATCCGCGGCCCATGATTTGCTATTTATATCTTTCCGGGCCTTTTCAGGCCCATTTACCTCTTCAAGGCCCGTTTGTTTGCTCTACGGACCTATTCCTGCCGCTCAGGTTTAGTTGGGCTTTCCCATTATTCTTTGATTATTTCTTTCTGATGTTATGGACTTACTTCCTTTGCTGGGCTTTAAAAAAAAATGAGCCTCAACAATGCCAATGCCATGCCTTGTCCCTATCTATCTCTCTCTCTCTCGGCGTGGACAACAGGTCAGGTCCAACCTCTTTAAGCTTCTCTTTGTTTGTTTGTTTGTTTGTTTGTTTTTTTTTTTTTTTCTTCAGATATTTGGCCATTTGGTTTGGGTGAATGGGTTACTTTAATACTCACTTATTATAATGCATTTTGTTTTGTTTTTTTTTTAATCCCACTATCATTGTCACTGTGTGAGAGTGGGATATAGTATAATGTTGTTAATGCCATTATGTGCCGTAAATAATGTTGTTACTGCCATATAAGTTATATCTTATAACTTATATTTTTTTTGTTTCTTTACTCAGTCTTTTGTTTTGCTATATAGTGTTATTTATTTATTAAAGTTAAATATTGTAGGTGATTTTACTATAATGAATATTGAAAGTTCTATGGTAATCTTGAAAGTTTAAAGCTTGGTTTCCTTTTATGTTTTTAGTTTGATGTTGAATGTAGCCTATTTAAACTTTTGATTTGTACTCTAAACATTTTATGTGTATTATTGTACTACTTTGTGTGTTAGTTTATTTATTTGTAGTTCTTACATAATTTAAATTCTAGGCATAAACGTATTTTATGTCTAAAAATATTAAAAAATATGCCTAAATATAAAATTTAATTAATTATTTAATTGCCGTGTCCACGACGTGTCGTGTCCTTATTTTTCAAAAATTGCCGTATTGCCATGTCCGTGTCCGTGTCTGTGCATCATAGATTAACATATGAATATGAGAGTAAGCTATATTGTATATGTATTATAGGATATTTCTATAAAATCTACATTTGTTCTATATTGCACTAGATTAAAGAGAATTTTACTGTTAATACTGAGTGAAGATTTCATTTATTTGGTTGCTGGTGATGTTTGAGCTCAAATCCTTTTCATTCTAATGAATTATGTGTATTCCTTTGAATATTAGTGCTGAAGTCAACCATTTATGTAACTTATTCCTTAAAATCCATAGCGAAAAGGTTTGTTTATCTTAATTAAATTTCTCTCAACCATCTAAAAACATTATTTAGTCTTTTGGATACAGATTAAACTATTGTATTGGCTTTTAATTAGATCTTTCTGAAATCACCATTAATAGTGACATTCATTTTCTCACTAAATTGACATAAAAACCATTTAATTTGATAAAATAAAATTTAGCTTTTCTAAGAACTTTTTAGTGCACCGCATGGCTGGGTTAGTGACTAGTATATAATATAAAAGCGATACGTTTGACTTTTTGTTGACCACTCCTCTTTGCGCCACGTGACTACGTAAATTACTGCCACTTTTACTTTAAAACAACACCTCAGGTGGGTAAAGTGTTAAATTTCAAACCACTGGTAGGCAACCTAAATTTTGACCAAATCACAGGTGAGTAAATTGTGATTTGCCCTAATATAATATTTGTCTTTTGTAAAACTTTCCCGTGCAATGGGTTAGTGACTAGTATATATATATATATATATAGGAAAATTAAAAAAAAAAAATTTTGGGGGGGGGGGGGGGGGAGAGGCATGGCCTCCCACCCATGTGCATAGCACCAGGGGCCCCTAGTGCTATTGACTTGCTGTTGAGGCAGTTTTGATTGCCGTATAGGATTATATGCTTGTTTCTCTCTCTCTCTCTCTCTCTCTCTCTCTCTCTCTCTCTCTTTTTTTAAAATCAGTTGGGAAGACCCAAAGTCACAGGTAACATGGATAAACCAAGCTTGCAATTCGTCCTACTTTTTGAATTGGGGGGGGGGGGGGGGTTTGGGAAAGAGCATCAAAGGTAATATATAGATTTTTTCTCCCTAAAAGTTTGATGGCTATTTCATATTATGATTTTTTTTTAATATATAAATTATTATGAGATGCTATATCACCGAAATGCTATAGTGGCGATAGATTTTAGAGTAATGCACATTGATGCTTTTATAGGTCAAGTTATTGTACTACCTAGAGTGGTTGCTATTTTGTGTTTAAATATTGATTTTCTTATTTATCATTCATTTGCTTCTGTTTCATTCATCAAAGTCTTGGAGTACATTGCTGATAGTTTTTGTGCCTTTACTATTGTAGATAATTTTATGTAAATTCTAGTTCTATTAAATAAGCTTTCTATGTGTTAAATTACTTTGGATCATCTAATGAAGCGACATACTTTTCACGCCCTTTTTACCTTTCCTGTAAACACCAAGTATCCTACTAAAGCTGATGAGCTCTAGCTCAAATGACACCTTTTCCTCTTGTAAAATTGAGGTGGGAGGTCAAATTGTAAGTTCAAGAACCACCAAGGTACGTGGGTAATTACCAATACAAAATTGTTTACTTGTAAAAAAAAACCATTCAATCTATCATTCAATATTGAGAGTTATTTATTTTGCTAAGTGTCTATTGTGAATTTATTTTCATTGAGGGCAATTGCTAAATTTCAAAGGAGGAAAGCTGGAGTTGATTATATGTTATAACAATAATATTGTGAAAGCTCTCAAATTTTGGGTTGTTAGTCAGAAGATCACCTGTAAAGCTATATGACTGATAGCATCTTTGACTTTGTGCATTATTTGTCACAATCAGGCAAACACACCATCTATCTGTGAGTTTGATTTAAAGTGTTAGTATTTGAATTCTACCCTTTTTTTTTGAACAATTTTCAATTGTATCAAAATAGGTAAGTTTCACATTTTTCAATGTTATACACTTATAGTTCCTAATGTCAATGCAAATATGCATGATCAACATTATGAAAAGATGTTTGAATTTTCCGCAAAACATGTTCAAAACTATATTGCAATTTTCCTAGTTCATTGGAGATGGTCATTTACTTGCTTGGTTAATATGACAGCTCTGCACCTTTTATTATTGGTTTTGTACTCCATTTTTATCTCCTTGATATGTATCTCCTTGATATGTATCTCTTTTGTTTTACTATTTTGTAGTATGAGAAGGATAAGAAATTGGCCCATGTACAATTCAAAGCAAAATTAGAGAGGATGCTACTCATCTGCTTTTGAAAGGCCTCCTATGTTAAATAGACAAGGATTCCAACTCCATTTGGGAACAAGGCAGGTAAAAACATGTTTCTCCAAGAAACAAAACCCACAAAACCAAACTTTCTCCCCCACAACATCGAGTTTCCTGGGCTCATTCAACCTAGAATCCCCTCCACCATATTGCCACCAACTATACCATTACATAACCTACCACAACTTGCTCAACCTTGTCATCAAAACTTTTCATTGGACTCTGTAGCTTATACAAAATTGGTCCAGTTCTTTACCAAATTTGGGTCTCTTATTTATTGCAACGCTGCTCATGGCCACATGATTAAAACTGCTTTCAAATCGTGCTTGTTTTTGCTAAACAATCTTCTCCATATGTATTGCAAATGTGGTGAGATAAATAGCGCTTGTCAGATGTTTGATAGAATGCCAAAGCACAATGTTATTTCATATAATTCTCTGCTTTCTGGTTATTCCCAGATGGGTCTTTTTGTTAAGGCCATGGAGGTGTTTAATGAAGCAAGAGTTGTTGGTTTGAAACTTGATAAGTTCACCTTTGCTGGTGCTTTAAATCTGTGTGGTCAAACTGGGGATTTTTTGTTGGGTAAGCTGATTCATGGTTTGGATATTGTTAGTGGGTTGGGTGATAAAGTTTTTTTTAACCAATTCACTTATAGATATGTACTCAAAATGTGGTCAGGTCAATAGGGCGGCACTTTTGTTTGAGTGTTCTAATGACTTGGATGAAGTTTCTTGGAATTCCTTGATTGCTGGTTATGTCAGAGTTGGTGCCAATGAGGAAATGGTGAAACTTGTTGGAAAAATGCACCATTTAGGAATGAAGTTGAATACTTATGCATTGGGAAGTGTACTGAAGGCATGTTGCACAAATTATAAGGATTCAAATCAACATGGGAATGAACTTCATGCCTTCTCAGTCAAACTTGGATTGGATTTGGATGATGTGGTTGCAACTGCATTACTTGATATGTATGCAAAGACTGGGGATTTGGTTGATGCAATCCAAATTTTCAAACCGATGTCCGACCAAAGCATCTTCATCTATAATGCCATGATCTCTGGATTCCTCCATGGTGAGACCATTAGTGATGAATATACAAATGAAGCTTTTGATATTTTCTCTAAGATGCAAAAGAAAGGAATGAAACCCTCAAAGTTTACATTCTCCAGCATGCTTAAAGCTGGTAATGTTGTTGAAGCATTTGATTATGGAAAGCAAATTCATGCTTAAATTTGCAAGTGGAACCTACAGTCGAATGAGTTCATTGGAAGTGCACTTACTGATTTGTACTTTTTGTCAGGTTCAGTTGAGGATGGGGCTAAATGTTTTTCTGTAACTCCTAAACTAGATATCGTCTCATGGACATCCATCATCTTAGGTTATGTTCAAAATGGGCATTTTGGAAGTGCATTGGCCATGTTCTATTAACTTCTCTCATTTGAAATGAAACCTGATGAGTTCATAATATCAAGTATGTTGGGTGCTTGTTCTAATTTGGCATCCCCAAGATCTGGACAGCAGATTTAGGGATATGCAATAAAAACTGGCATTGGCAAATTTACTATTATTCAAAATTCACAAATTTGCATGTATGCAAAGTCTGGAGATATTGATTCTTCTCATCTGACCTTTGAAGAGATGGAAAATCCAAATGTGGTGTCCTGGTCCGTGATGATCAGTAGCAATGCGCAACATGGGTGTGCAAGAAAAACATTGAGTCTTTTCGAGTTGATGAAGGGTTATGGAATTGCACCCAACCACATTACGTTCCTTGGAGTTTTAACAGCCTGTAGTCATGGAGGTCTTGTTAAAGGACTCTGGTATGTTAATAAATCCTTTTTACATTTCATAAATGTGTGATTTTTTTCTTTTGATTTTCTTTTTTGGAAGAGAGGGGGGGGGGGGGGGGGGGATGGTGTCCTTCATCCTCAGATTTTATTTATTTATTTTGCTATGAGTTGTTTTCTGAAACTAGGACTTGATGAAGAAAGTAATTTTAATAAGTTGTGAATTGAATTTAATTGGTGCATAAGGGTAAATTGTATACTAGGGAGAAGTAAATGCAGATGTTCTCCCTTTTATCAATTTATTATTCAACGTCAATAATATTTTAGATAGAATATGAAGTTTATTTGTGATACTGTGAATTAATTGCTTCCCCCCCCCCCCTTGGAACTTGATCTTAAGCAGAACTTAATTAGTTAATCTTTGAAATTTTTAAGCATTTTTTTTTTTATAGAAAAAAATTGTAAATAGTTGTGTGCACATTTGGTTTTTAACTTGTATGACTGTCATTTCACTATCCTTGTCCATGGCAGAATCTTTGAAAGCATGAAGAAATATTACTGCATGGCAGTTAATGTAAGGCACTGTGCCTGCATTGTTGACCTCCTGGGTCGTGCGGGAAAGTTGGCTGATGCTGAAAATTTCATTCTGAACTCAGGCTTTGAGGAAGATCCAGTGATGTGGCGAGCCTTATTGAGCGCTTGTAGGGTTTATAAGGACACTGTCACAGGAAAACGTGTTGCAGAGAGAGTAATTGAGCTTGAACCTCAGGGATCTGCATCTTATGTGCTTCTTTACAACATATACAATGATGCCGGATAAATTTACCTGTGACAAAAATTCGGGAATTGATGAAAGATCGAGGAGTTAAGAAGGAACCTGGTTTAAGTTGGATCGAGGTAGGGAACGAAGTTCATTGCTTTGTGGTGGGTGATCGATCTCACCCAATGAGTCAAGTGATATATGCATGCTTAGAAGAGATGATGAAGAGGATAGAGAAATTAGGTTATATAGAAGAGAGGCCTATTTCTAGTATCTCTGAACCAAAACTCAATGCCAGCACAGTGATGAACTACCACAGTGAAAAGTTAGCTGTGACTTATGGGATTCTCAGTCTGCCAGCATCAGCAACCAGTGAGGGTGATGAAGAACTTGAGAGTTTGTCAAGATTGTCATACAATGATGAAGTTCTTGTCGAGAGTAGAAAAGAGAGATAATTCGTAGAGATTCAATTCGTTTCCATCATTTTAGAGAAGGTACGTGTTCTTGTGGAGATTACTGGTAGTTTCAATAGAAGTAAAATTTTGGGTTAGTGATAGGAGAAATGAATGAATGTTCTGGCCACAAATGTTGAGTCATATGAGTGAATATTTTGCTTTAGTACTAGAATCTATATTTTTCTAAATAGCAATATTATAGACAATAAATTTTACAAATTATTAAAATTATGATTGATGGGAAAAAAGAACCCACCACAAAGGTTGTAAGCTAATTTTGTATACATATTTATTTTAGATGCAATTTGATTGCATTTTATCATCAGGTTAAGATATTAATTGGTTTTTAGTGTAAGGCAGGATTTGAATCCTGAATCTCTTATTCAATGACAAAAACTTTACTATAACTCAATAACCCACATAGATTACCACTAGTCTAAAGTACCTATAGATTGTCTTGACTCTATGTCCATCAACAATTTTTTTTTGGGCTAAGTAGAGATAAAATTTATTGAAGAAAGAGAAGGAACCTAGGGGGACCTGCATAAAAGAGGGTGGGGAGGTGAGATCGGGCCCATAGGAGTTACAAAAGGCTCAGCCAGGCTGAAAGCCTGCACCAGAATGGACAAGAGAATTTGAATTTCTATATATATATATAGAGAGAGAGAGAGAGAGAAGAAAATGTAGAGAACTAACTATGGACTCCTTATGTAGTGGACTCGAGGTTTTACACAAAGTTATAAGATCCTCATCTATATTTTCCATTCTCCATAATTACTTAGAAAAGTAAAAAATATAGAGTAGGAACCATTTTACAATGCTATCATATATCCACATCAATCGGGTAAGTATATTTTTAGATTTTCACAATTTTTGGCTTGTATATTTATAAATAATGGGAGCACTTTAGAATACCCCAAATATGTTTTCAGATACTGCTATACAATTATAATCTATACTCAATTGATACAAGATGAGCATGAATGCAATTAAAGAGAAAAGTTGACATAGATGTTATGGGCAGAAATTTATTTTATTTTATTTTGTTTTTGTAATTTAGTTCACATCTGACATAAAGAAAAAATTTATTCATCTTGAATAATGGAGCTGAATGAAAAACTCATTCTAAGTCTTTTATCAGGAAGTTAAAGAAAAAGAAGAAGAAGAAGAATTTGGTAATAAAATTGCTGGTAGCCTCATGACCATCAATTATGGAGGGACCCTCATCAGAACTTTAAATTCAAAAAATATTTTTTTTTTAGTCAAAGCTCGTTTGTTGCTTCTACAAGGACCACAGTTATTGGATGCCAGTGATTAACATTTCTCATTTTTTTTTTCAATACACACAGTGGGATGAGTTTTTTTTTTTTTTTTTTGGGTTAAAGCTCTGTCCGTTGTTTCAGCTCTCATGGCTATCTGATGCAGGTCATGGTGGAAACATGGTTGAATATATTTACCGTTTGTTTTTCAGTGATAAAAAGAGAAAGGGTCTTTCATTTCTTGGGGGTATAATACTCAAAACATGGCATTGGAGTCCACATCCTGTTCATCTCTCATGCCTAATAAGGAATGTAGTTGAACTTTTTTTCTTCTTCTTTTTTTCTTCATTTTTTGATGAAAGGAATGTAGTAGAACTTACTAAACAAACAAGACAAAGAATAGAATCCAAAGACCTGAAAACTCTATGTGAAACGAGAAAACTCTATATATTTTTGGTTTCTCTATGTGAAAACGAGAAAACTCTATATATATATATATATATTTTTTTTTTTTTTTTCTTTAATCACTTTCCTCAGTTTTATTTTACTACTATTTAATTGATGATACTCTGAAAGACCTGAAAAACAAGTCATCTTTGTCAACAAACCACTGTGCTAGTGGTACCAGATTAAAAATTTCAAACTCTCTCATAAGGGTGAGAGAATTATCTTTCACTGCAGGACTCACAGCCCTTATTGTTCTTGTATTTGTCCATAAAACTTGCAGTACTGAGAATAATATTCATCAGTGTGCCCCTCTTCCTATGGCAATATCCAGAACATAAGCAATCCATTTCGATTGACGAGTGATCCAGAAGCCTGTGGCATCCTAAGGTATGAACTGTCTTGTGAGAACAATCGAACAGTGTTACTTATTTGAAGGAAAATACTACGTACAGGAAATCAATTACAATGACTACACAATCCGGGTGGTGGACTCCGATATACAGAAGGACAATTACTTCTCCACACCGAGTTATTCTTTATATCGATATAATTTCAGTTCTCAATGGAGTTCTCTGTTGTATGACTATGACTGGCAAAACTGCAACGCACGGATTGTGGTTTTCTTGAGCTGTGAAAAACCAGTGAATACTCCATTTTATTTGGATACTTCTACTTGCAATGACAATGGAGAGTATTCTTCCAACTCTTCAATTTCTCATTCCAAGAGGTATAAATATGTTACAATTGGTACAATAAGAGCTAAGGATGTGGAGGACTCGTGCAAATTAGAGCAGATGGTTATGACATCATGGCCAGGAAGTGATAACCCAGATATTTCCTGTACAGAAGTCCACAACAAATTGGTATATGGTTTTGAGCTTTCATGGATCGATTTTTTTTGTGAAAGTCAATGCGGAAGAGGGCGCAGTTGTTACTTTGATAACTTGAACCTTGTCCAATGCTACAGCGGCAAGATTGGTGGGTAGATATAGCGAGAAATTGCTTAACACTTTCCATTCTCTAATTAAATATCTTACATGTTGACCATTATCTTCCTCTCGCAATATCGAACTTCTAGCTATAAGAAGAAACTTCTTGGTGATGTTATTGAAATTTAATAGACTTAATTTCAAGGTTCCAAATGCTGATTTTATTCTTTTCTTTGTAAAAAATGCAGGATTGGGTGAAAAACTATATATTTTCTTCTTGGGTGTGGTTTCTATCTCTAAAAAGTAGTTTGAACTTTGAAGGATAATATATATAGAATCAACTATGATATAGAATTGCATGAGTAATTGTACGTGAGGAATAACTTATTTATTTGGGCAGCTGGATGATCACAATCTTTTATTAGGCTCGAGGAAATGAAAGTAAAAATTATCTAATTTCTGAAGAAGAAAGCTTCTTGATGCATACCACATCCATTCCAATGTAAAAGACATGATAGGGTAGTTTCAGCATAATGACTAAATTAATTTTAAAGTTCGAAACAGTGCTGATGTTATTCTTTTCTTTGTCAAAACTAAAGGATGGATTATAAGTCTATATTACCTTTTAACAGGTGAGGTTTCTATCTCAAAATGAAATATTACGATGATGACACAAGTAAAGGAATAACCAGGAAGGGAACTAGGATTCGAAGTCAAGGAGGGCAAATATAATTTTCTTGAGAGGGGCAAATATAATTTTTCATAGACTTCTTTTCTAAAATCTTAAATATATACATATTATTTAATATTTTAAAAAAATTTGGGGGGGGGGGGGGGGGCGCCACAGCCCCCCTCTTCTTGTACATGGTTCCGTCCCTGGGAATAACCATGTACTTGGACAATAGGCTGATCTCAATCGTTTAGGTTTGAGGAAATGAAAAGTAAAAATTATCGAATTTTTAATTAGAAGATAGCTTTTTGTTGCATTCTGCATCCATTCCATTGTCCTATAGACATGCACATATATATTTGTTGTAGATTTTGTATAACGACAAAATTAATTGTAAAGCTCCAAACGCTGATGTTATTATTATTCTCTTCTTTGTGAAATGCAGAAAGGCGGTATCTTGAACGCCTATATGTATATCATTCCTGCAAGGTGAGTTTTCTATCTCAAAAAAGTTGTTTGAAGGGGTAAAGATAATACAGAATGAAAAATGACATAGAATTGCATTGAGTAATTGGGCCTGATGCGAAGATGACACTAGTAGATGAATAACCATGTACTATGGGCAATCGATCGGTAGATTTTTTAGGCTTAAGAAAATGAAAAGTAAGACAATCAAATTTCTTTAGATCTACACAAAATTTGGACTGGTCTAGGTTTTCTGGGCACGAGTTAATTAGATTATTGTGGGTCTGTGGCTTTCTTGATGGGGGTGGGTTTGCTTTGTGGGTCGACGTTGTTTGGTCTTGGGCTCGTGGTTGCCGCTGTTAACAGCTTAGAGGTTTCCCTAATTAGTAATTTTTTTTTCTACTCTAGTTTAATTTAAGTGTATATGTATGTGAAGCTCTCTCCTGAAAACTTGAATCTCGACTCTTATCCCCCACAACTCACAAGCATTTATACTTATGAATTGATCAACGCATCAATGGTGTGCAATGGTACTAATCAGTAATTTATCTTTAATGAGCAAAATGTAATTTCAACCTTTCTTTTTGGTTGCAGGATATTATCATTTTTACACACTACCAAACATCGGTAAGAACCTGAATCTCCTTTGATCTTCTTCAACTTTTTTTTAGCAAATCATTCCTAAAAACTGTGCATGAGTATAGTTTACCATAGAAACAAGATGTAATTAAATTTTAGTGACATTTAAATGGAAGCAACATATGTCGTTCTTAATTACTTGGATTAGTTCAACCATATTTTCAACTAAAAATTAAAATAGCTGAAAGCAATACAACAAGAAATTTGTTTTCTCATAGTTATTCTGTTGTCCATGTACAATATTTTTATACCTTGTAGCAAAACTGGGCGTGGGTACTTCATTGGTGGTTGCCTTTTTGATAAATAAGTGGTGCATGAGGCATTTATCAACAGATGACGCTATTAAGGAATTTCTACAAAGCCAAAATAACTTCATGCCAATTAGTTATTCTTTCTCAGAAATTTGGAAGATGACCGAAGGTTTTAAGGACAAACTGGGAGAAGGAGGCTATGGCTCTGTATATAAAGGGAAGCTTCAAAGTGGCCGCCTTGTAGCTATAATGATGTTAGATAAGTCCAAAGTTAATGGGCAAGATTTTATCAGTGAAGTTGCCACAATTGGAAGGATTCACCACATGAATGTGGTGCAACTCATTGGCTTCTGTGCCAAGGAGCCAAAGCGTACCCTTATATATGAATTCATGCCTTATGGTTCTCTTGAAAAATACATTTTTTTCTCTATAAAGGAAGAATCCCATTAAATATTGAGAAAATATATGAGATTTCTCTTGGAGTGGCTCGTGGGATTGAATATCTACATCGAGGGTGTGACATGCAAGTTTTGCATTTTGATATAAAGCCTCATAACATTCTTCTTGATGAGAACTTCACCCCAAAATTTTTTGATTTCGGGCTTGCGAAACTTTATCTTGCAGATGATAGTATAATATCTTTGACTGCTACAAGTGGAACACTAGAATATATGGCTTTGGAGTTATTCTATAAAAACATTGGGGGTGTTTCTTATAAAGCCGATGTCTATAGTTTTGGCATGTTATTGTTGGAAATGGCAAGCAGAAGAAAGAACTTTAATGCATTTGCAGATCATTCAAGCCAAATTTACTTTCCAACTTTGGTCTATGAACATGTTAGCAGATGCAATGACATAACAATGGAAGATGCCACAGAGGAGGAGAAGAGCACAGTTAAAAAGATGATCATAGTCGCATTGTGGTGCATACAGATGAAGCCTAGTGATCATTGTTCAATGAGCAAAGTTGTAGAAATGCTTGTAGGAGAAGTTGAATGCTTACAAGTTACAAATGCCTTCTAAGCCTTTCCTATCATCACTAGCAAATATAGGAGACAACTTAAATTGAACTTGCTTGTCAATTCAATCAAGTGAATCAACTCAATTTTAAATGCAAACCAAGTGATATGTTAGTTGGTTGATTTACATGGAAAAGTGAAAGGTATTTTAGGTATTGCTAATTCCATGTAATTTCTACAAAAATTTTACTTGTAATAACAAAAGTTTCAATGTAATTATTTTCAATGTCATTTGTAACCATTTCATGTAATCAAGGATGAAGTCTAATGAAAGTTGCTATTGTACAAGTCTTTTTGGTTGAGCAAAATCAAGATGTCGAAAAATAAGTAGTAAAAATTTGTGGTATAGAAAGTTATAATATATACTTTTTTGTTTGTAGTATAAATTTTGAAACTAAAAATATTCTAGATTTTCTTTCAATGAGTTATCGTATGATATATATATATATATATATATATATATAAAGAAGTCAAATATGAAGGTACAAAAATAAAATACGAGATACTAAAAATAATGAAAGAGAGATGTAAATAATATGATTTATTTATTTTTATTAGATGTGTATAAGTATTTTTAGTTTACTATAAAGAAAACTTTTAATGTGCCTCATAATTGAACAACTTCCAATACTTTTCTTATTGACAATGCTTAAAAAAAAAAAAAAAAAATCAAAATTACTCCATAACTTACTGATATTTAAAGAAGATCATGAACACCCCCCCCCCCCCCCCCCCCCTTCTTTCTATTCCCATACAGAGTGCAATTGGGTGTCACCCTCCAAACAATCTGATCTTCAATGTTAACTTTGATGGGGCTATTTTTAGTTACATCAATGTATCGGGCATTGGGGTGGTTATCCTAGACTATAATGGTCCTGTCATTAGTGCTTTGTCTCCATGAATCTCATTACCTTTCTCTGTGGAGGAAGTGGAAGCTTTAGCGAGTCGGAGAGCAGTATTTGTTAAGGAAATCAGCATTTTTGAAGCTATCTTTGAGGGTGATGCTAAGCTCATTATCCGAGGACTTCTCTAAGAAGACACGTTTAACTCTGCATATGGTCATGCGTTGGATGATACTCTACTGCTAGCATCTGATTTTCGTTTTGCTTCTTTTTCCCATGTAAAAAGACTTGGCAACTCTGCTCATAGTCTAGCCAAGAAGGCTAAATTTATTGAGGATCTTCAGGTATGGATGGAATATGTACCTGAGGATATTGCTCCTCTTGTAGTCTGTGACTCTTTGTAGTCTTTGGTCGGTCGCACTGAAAAAAAGAAGTATAATTTGATGCCTTAGTAAAAATGAATGTGGTATGTTTAAGAACTTCAAGGAGCGTACGCTACCCTATTACTAATATATACCATAGGTGTCGTAGTACCGGCAAGTATGTGCTTGCTAGGGCTACTATGTTTCTTTTGTGTCAAGGTCAAGTTCTATAATGCTAGAAGACACCATTCAATCCCAGAATTCAACCCACAGCACAAAATTATTGTGGCCCTCGATGAATCGACAATAGTCTTACCCAAAAATAGTTTTGGTGAGAACTGACACTTGATCAAGCTCAATGACAACACTTGCCCAATATACAGACTATTTGAATACCAGGCTAAGGAGACTCTAAAGATTATACCTGAATGCTAGCGTTGCTTCCATGCTGAATGCATTGGTGAATGGCTTTGCTTGAATGCTAAATGTCCCATTTGTCAGAATACTTCTCAACGATTACAACCAGTGGATATTTCACGATCCTTTGGGATATGCTATAATTTTTTCCTTTCAAATTCTATATCGTGTACAAAAAATTGTTACAAATTGTATTTTGCTTTTCTTCTCTTGTTTGAGCCATTGTATCTAGATCATGGTCACGTCATTTGATTTGAACAGGAACTGAATTCTATAGGTGCCTGCAAATCCAATAAGCTTTGCACATTACAATCATCACATTTTCAAGAGATAGCAACAGTCTCTAGATGGTTAAAGCTCTAAAAACAAAAATATATTAAACAATTTTTAACATTAGAGTGGCAACTTTATTTTCCAATTGAATGACCATTTTATAATTGAATCTTACAAAATTTTTGTTTACACTAGTTTTATTTCAGATATTCACGCAAGTCTTAGTGTGATAATAAGGTGGGATGAATGTTGACGATTTTAACCAAAAAAAAGAAGAAGAAGTTTTTCCTTATCTTCCAAATAGTGCCACAATAGATTACTATGAATATGGTGAAATTCATCGCCTTTATTATTATTATTATTATTATTATTATTTTTTTGGAATTCTTAGGCTATCCTCTGGTTGGATAACCAATTCAACCTAGTTTGAGATGAATTGAAATTTATCTCAAAGAAATTGATGGGCCAAGGTGAGAGAGCCCATATGATTTTTGATGTTTAATCTATATGAACAAATGCTAGTGTTTCTTCCTCTGCTCCACATAAGATTCATTCTATTTCTCCTATATGTTTTCTTTTGTGTAGCAGTAGAGGGGATAAAGTGGAGCCCTTGAGTTCTGAGCCGAATCCTGAACCAAGAGATTCTTGGTGCCCAAGCCTAATGGATCTCCGGAGAAATCCTTGGGCTTGAACCTGGCCCAAATGATGTTTTTGTCCGAAACCACATGTATGTGCTAACTCTAAAGAGGAGAACGTCAATGCATTAGATTCTTTCTCATCTACCAACGAGGTGTAAGCCTGAAAAAAAAAAAAAAAAAAAAAAAAAAGCATGGCAGAACTGATAATGGTAAACTCAAGCCAACTATTTTTGATTTTGATGGATCTCTATATATTTTTTCCAGTTGTTTGGTATGGGATCAACATCCGTCAGTGCAATTTGATGCATTTGGGTATTTTGGTCATTTTTGAAGATTTTATAGTACTTTGGTCATTTTCACTTTAGTGGCATTTTGGTAATTTTGATAATTGGGTAATTTGGTAGATTGAGGTTTACCCATAATAATTGGGTTGAGTTAGATTTGGGTTAGAAGCAATTAGTTAAATGGGTTTTAATGGGTAAATGGGTTTTATATACCCAACCCAATTATGCCCACCCCAAACCCACCCATTTGCCACCCCTAGTCCTGTAAAGCAAAGTAAATTGAGTCATTTTATATATTTAAATATGACATTTAAAAATATATATATTTAAATATTACATAAACTCTATTAGTTTATATTTTTTAGATGCAAAATGACTAATTAAAATTTCACATTCTTGTTTTACTAAACTTGTAGAATTATGTAGAAAGTTTTTATTTTTTTGAGAAGTCTATAGACAAAAAAAATTGCAAAATTTTACACATGTTGATATATGGCAAATTCTTAGTGGTAAATAAAAAAGTAATTGTGTGGTTGACTTAGATGAGAATTAGTAAAAGTTTACCAACTCAACTGGCGTGAAAATTAATGTGAAATTTTTTGTGTATTTTCATTTTGCGAAGTGTTACATTCAAAATATTTTTACAACAAATCTTAGATGTAAAGTTGTCATTAATTCTAATTTGAACTCACTACTGAAATTATTTTTTTATCCATCAATAACAGTTAGTAATAATTTGTTATTTTGAATTTGTTGTGAAAATATTATAATCATATCATTTCTCTCTTCTCTTTTTTCCTTTTTTTTTTCATTTGATAAAAAAAAAAAAAAAAAAAAAAAAAAGGAATGACACTGCTTGCTTGCAAAAGTCGAATTCAAATTTGTATAACTTCATGGAAGCTCTTTGTTGACTCGTGGCTTCATTTGGATACATCATGCACAGCAGTCACCCACTATCTTATACAAATATCGGTGAGATTTTTTAGCGCAATTTGAGTGGAACAGCACAGTGCCCACTTTATCATACAAATAAATGAATAATATCATCAAATTCATCTATTTTAGTGGACAGCACAGAGCCCACTTTATCATACAGATAATATCATCAAATTCATCTTGAAATTGATTGAACAATGAACATGACAAAGGGTCCAGTAATGATTTTTTTTTTTTGGTAGAAATGATTTTTTTTTTCCCTCTACAAAAAATCATTTTCCCCCGTTTGGACTGTGCAGGTCCTTTCTAATCAATCGGCCCTTTGTATTTTGCGTGTGCGTAAAATTACTGGATACATGATTGCTTATAAGATAAGGCTTTTTTTTTTGTTGTCATTGCCGTCACTAAAGGACCATATACTAAAGTGACCGTGCTCCCTCCCTTTGACTTCCTTTCTAACACATGAACCTTTTTTTTTATTAATTTGTGGGCCTTTTTCTTCTGTTTCTTTTCACTTTAGTTTAAAATTCTTATTTAATATAAATATTATCATTTGATTTTAGTTCCATGAGTTTGAAGGTAATAATTAAAAGAATAGTTGTAGTTATAAAATTTTAGTTCTTTATTCACCCATTATTATTGTATATTAAAAATTTATATTGTAATTGAAAATACATAAAAATTATTCACTAATTTAGGGTCTGTTTGGGATTCGCTTATTTTAATGAAATTGAAAACTTTTTACTGAAAGTACTGTAGATAAATGTAAAAGTTAACTAAAATAGTACAGTGCGACCCATAAATAGTACCAAAAAGTGCAGTGAGACTCATTAATAGTAGCAAAAATAAGCTGAATAGTAAAATAAATTGGCAAAATTAATCATGCCAAACAGACACTTAATGCGTAATTCTCAAGTATAAATTTTTTTTCGTTATTAGATCTACAACTAATATTAAGTAAATTAAAATGCAATTCATAATAATTATTTACTTATTTTTCTTTACCTAATATACTATGTTTTATTCTTGAAATTTTAAATAATTAGTTATCTTTTGTAGATAAACCAACTTTATTTATATTTTACTTGCCATGGGCAGCTGTCGAGATTGATAACATTAGATGCTCCACACCTAGTTTTTGTTTTTTTTTTTTTGGTTCTTTTGTGGTGATGATAAGATTAGTGAACAACTTCCAACTATATTATTTTAATTATTTTGTATTATTTGACTTGGATTGCCAGGAACTTTGTAGCTAAACTAGCAACTCATAGTGTTTTTTAATGGGGACATCAGATTTAAACTCCACCACCCCAAACTATCATTGTATTGAAAAAAAAATGTTAGGTTGTGTAAATTTAAGATTTTTTTTGTTTGTTGATAATTTGATTGTTACAATGAGAGTTACTTGCTAAGTATGAAATTGAGTTTATGAGTTCTATTTAGCTCAACAATTTAAGTTTCTGATAGTTGAATAAGAGATCTGAGATTCAATTCTCGACTACACAAAATACTTATTGGTGTTTTGGTCTGATGATAGAGCTATCATCAGTAACCGATGCTATAGGCTAAAACTTTCTCTAAAAAAAAGGGTATGAATTTGAGTAAGTTCCATTCAGTTTGGCTTCATCATTTCCTTCTACATCATATGTGCAATTTATTTGATGTGGCAATGAATATGATTGATGAACTTAAACCACCTCGCAAATGAATATTTGAATGGTTTCTTTATAATTGGTGACACATCAGTTTATAAGTTCAATATAGTAAAACTTATAGTATCTGTAACACTACTCCTAAGTTATGTTGGAAAGCACCAAGGAAGTCCTAGCGTGACTAGGAAACTTCATTCGTGTTATGAACAGAATTAGACCAACAAACAAAATTCACAAAAAATCTTAATTTATACCATTCCATATAAGGGCTCAAATTGTTTTGGTAAAAGCAAAGATAACCCTAATTCTTTTATTAAAAACTATATTGATTGAACGAATTGGAACGCACATTTTTTTTTTTTGTCTTTTATGAACTCACTTCTTCTTGATTTATTTAGTTAAAAAAAAAAAGAAAAGAAAAGAAAAGAGAAATTGACAACTAAATTAGATCTTTTATATATTTAAATATGAAATTTTAAAAAAGTATTTAAATATTATATAAACTATCTATAATTTTGTATTTTTCAGATGCAAAATTGTAAGTTTGTTTAGACCCCTTAAACAGATCTAGGTTAAAAAAAAAAATCAAATCATGTAAAAGTGCGGAATAATAAAGAACACATGATATTATGACCTAGGAAACCACACCGGTAAAAACCTGGGGAGGATTTAACCTAGCTATCCTCAAGGTAAAACGAATTCACTATGAAAGAATCGAAGTTTACACAATAGCGACTTAGACCACTAACATCCTATTGCTACCTGCCTGTAGGAAACTTACTACCACGACCATGTGACAGCTCCGAGACTACGGACTCCTTCTTTCCTTGAATTCTTCAGCAAAGCACAAGCAACACCTGCTTGTATATCTTGAAGCTCTTTTGATTCTGCAACTGTATGATTTACCAATCTCTAGACATGAATCTTGAGTTTGGAAACCCTAAGTGTATGTGAAGGCAAACACCTCTAGATCTAACAATTAGATTCACAAAACACAGCATTCAGAACTCTAAAAACATGGCTAGGGTTTTCCCTTATATACTTAGGGCAAAACATAAAATCCTATACATTAAATGGGTTAGGGCTGAGTTGGAAAATTCTGCAGAAAAACGTTCTGCACGATTTTCGATCGGTCGAGTCTAATTCTCGATCGATTGAGTCAGACAGAAGTGCACAGTAAATTCTGCAGTTAACTCGATTCCAACTTTACATAAAAAGCCATACTTTGAGCAAGTCTAACACACAACTTAAAGAATGTTTTGATCATGGTTTGCCAACATTACAAATTAAAGTTCTAATACATTAGTTCCTAAATCTTAGAACCTAACAAAAATAACTAATTAAAATTTTGCATTCTTATTTTACTAAACTTGTAGAATTATTTAGTTTATTTATTTATTTATTTTATAGAAAATCTATTGATACAAAAAATTTGACAAAACTTTTCATATATATTGATGTGGCAAATTCATAGTAGTAAGTAAAAAAATGATTTTGTGGTTCATCTAGACGAAAACTAGTAAAAACTTGCCAACTCAATTGGTGTGAATGTTGTCACTGGTTCTAATTTGAGAAGTGTTACATTCATAACATTTTTACAACAAATCTTAAGTGTAAAGTTGTCACAAGTTTTAATTTGAACCCAAAATTGAAATGATTATTTTTTTTTTTTACATACTAATAACAATAAATTATAACCTACTATTTAAAATTTGTTGTGAAAATATTAAATACGTAACATTTCCATCTTCTCTTTTTTTCCTTTTATTTTCGTTTGATAAAAAAAACAAACATAGGAATGATACTACTCACTTGACTTGACTGTCGTATTCAAATTTGTATGGAACTGTAGCTTCATGGAAGCTATGTGTTAACTCGTGGCTTGAATTGGATACATCATGCACAATAGCCACCCACTTCATCACACAAATATCGGTGAGACTTTTCAGCGCAATTTAGAGGAACAGCACAATGCCCACTTCATCACGCAAATAACAGTCAACAAATTCATCTTGAAATTGATTGAACATGACAAAGTGATCAGTTTGGAATGTACAGGTCCTTTCTAACCAATCAGTCTTTTGCATGTGTGCATAAATTAATTACTTGATACATGATTGCCTAAAAGATATGATATTTTTTTTCTTTTTGTCATTGCCGTCACTGCCATATACTAAAGTAACCGTGCTCCCTTCCTTTGACTCTCTTTCTGACGCATGAACCTTTTTATTATTAATTTTTGGGCCTTCTTTTTATTTTTTTAAACTTTAGTATAAGAGTCTGCTCAAAAAAAGAAAGAAGAGAACTTTAATATTGAAGGTAAAATTCTTATTTAGTATAAATATTATCTTTTGATTTGTACTCGAACTTAGTTCTATGGGTTTGAAGGTAATATTTAAGCCACTAAAAGAATAGTCGAAATTATAAAATTTTAGCTCTTTATTGACCTCTTTTTATTGTATACTAAAATTATATTAAAATTTTAAATTGTAATTAAAAATACTAAAGAAATTATTCACTAGCTTAATGTGTAATTCTCAAGTATAAATATTTTTATTATTAGAGGCACAACTAATATTAAGTAGATTAAAATGTAGTTCATAATAATTATTTACTTATTTTTTTTACCCAATATACTATGTTTTATTTTTGAAGATTTAAATAATTAGTTATCTTTTGTAGGTAAACCAACTTTAAATTTTAGCCTTAAATTTATTAACTTGTAAAGTATAACATCAAGATGCATGTGCTTGCATTGATAACTCGTTATTGGCGTTGTTGATAATACTGTCCCCGTTTTCACCAAACTTTTTTTGGTTTCTTTCTGCAATAGCGAGAAAACTCCAAGTTCTTTTCTTTAATTACTTTCCTCAATTTTATTGACAATACTTTGAAAACCAGAAAAATAATTCATCTTTGTCTACAACTGTGCTTGTTGTTCCAGAAGAAAATTTTCGCTCTCTCATAATGGTGAGAGGATTACCCTTCACTGCCGGACTCACGGCAGTACTTACTGTTCTTGTAATAGTCCATAAAACTTGCAGCACTGAGAATAATACTCATCAGTGTGCCCCTTCTTCCTGCGGCAATATCCAGAACATAAGCAATCCGTTTAGATTGAAGAGTGATCCAGAAGCCTGCGGCAACCAGATGTATGAACTGTCTTGTGAGAACAATCAAGCAGTGTTTTACTTATTTGAAGGAAAATACTACGTACAAGAAATCAATTACAAAAACTACACAATCCGGGTGGTGGACTCAGGTATACAGAAGGACAATTACTTCTCCATTCCGAGTTATTCTTTATCTCGATACAATTTCAGTTCGCCATATCTGTATACATATACCACGTATGAGCAAAGGGGTACGAAGATGTCCCGGTGGAGTCACGAACTATCACGGAGTTTGGTTTTGATGAGTTGTGAAAAACCGGTGAATTCTCCTTTCTATTTGGACGCTTCCACTTGCAATTATTATAATGACAACTCTTCTTCTATATCTGATTCCAAGAGGAGGTATAGATATGTTAAAGCCGGTAGAACGACCGCATCCGAAGTGGAGGAGTCGTGCCAAGTAGAGAAGATGTTTCGGACATCGTGGCCAATAAATAATGATGAACCAAATATCTCCTGTACAGACGTTCACCATGAACTAGCATATGGTTTTGAGATTTCGTGGCTCGTAGGTATTTGTAAAAGTTCTTGCGGAGGAGATATCTATTCTTGCCACCTCGATGACGCGAACCATCTTCAATGCTACGTGTACGGTATGTTTGACCTTGGTGGGTAAATAAAGCGAGAAAAGCCTTAACTGTTTCCATTCTATAATTATATACCTTACATGTTCACCATTATTTTCCTCTTGCACATTTCTTTCTTTCTTTTCTGAACTCTTGCATATCTGCCGTCAATAACCATTCATTTATTGTTTCAATATTGTATTTCTATAAGAAGAAACTTCTTGGTGCATACCCCATCCCCATCCATACCAATATAATGGACATGCTTGGGTATATTTACAGAAATTTACTAGATTTAATTTTAAGATTCCAAATGCTGATGTTTTTCTTTTCATTGTCAAAAAAGCAGGATTGGGTTACGCACTACTTTCTTTACTCGCAGGTGAGGTTTCTATCTCAAAAAAAATTGTTTGCATAATAAATGGACTATGAAATCGAATTGCACGAGTAATCATACCAGTGATGATGACACAGGGTAGAGGAATAAATTAGGAAAATGAAAAGCAAAAATTATTGAATTTCTGAAGAAGATAGCTTAATTTCCTTTCCAATAATAGACATGCTAGGGAATATATACTGCAGTTTTAGTATAAGGACTAAGTTAAATTTTATTTTTTTGGAGAAACAAACACGCACACACATAAGAGAAAGGGAAATTGATATGACTAAGTTAATTTTGATCTTCCAACTGATGTTATTCTTTTTTTTGTCTAAAAAGCAGGATGGTTTGAAAGTCTATATAATTTATTCACAGGTAAGGTTTCTGTTTCAATCCCTTTCTTTTTTTTGCTAAACAGTTTCTAACTCAAAAAAGTTTGAGCGATAGTAATAAATTTTAAAATAGAATGGACGATTAATGAAAGCATGAATAATTGTGCCTCCAGTCTCTTAAACAAAAATTGCTACCATAACACCCTAAGTACTACTTTCACCGTTTACTACTATCACACTATTTCATAATTTACCTCAAGTCTCATCTCTTAATTTTTCATTCAAACTATTAAAATAATATAAACCAGCCAAGAGAGAGAAATGATTAAAGAAATATCCATTTAGCATGCTAAATGGAGGCCTCTTTTTAGTATTTGGTGTGTTAAAAAGCCTAAAATAGCATTTGGTTTGTTTTAGCACACCAGATACTAAAATGCTCTGATGTGAGGAATAACCATGTAATTAGGCAATTTGTTGATCTCAATCTTTTGGGCTTGATGAATGGAATGTAAAAATTATCGAATTTCTTAAGAAAAAAGCTTCTTGGTGCATTTTCCATCCATTAAGATGTAATAGACATGCTAAGAAATATTTGTTGTAGTTTTTGTATGATGACAAAATTAATTGTAAAGTTCCAAACGCTGATTTTATTCTCTTCTTTGTGAAAAGCAGGAAGGCAGACTCTTGGAAGGCAGATTTTTGGGCTCCCGTTTAAAAATTATTTATATATAGGTCAGCTTTCTATCTCAGAAAAGTTGTTGTTGTTGTGTTTTTTTTTTTTTTGTTGGTAATATTAAAAAATAATTGTTTGAAGGATAGAGATATGCAAAACCGACAACGAAATAGAATTGCATGAGTAATTGTGCCTGATGTGATGATAACACAAGCAGAGATAAAACCATGCTCTTGGGCAATTGGTAGGTCACAATCTTTTGGATTTAAGGAAATGAAAAGTAAAAATAATTATCGAATTTCTAATGAAATTACATTCTTCTTTTGATTAAAAAATTTCCCTTCCTCAATATTTTTGTGATTAAAAAAGGGATTAGTATTCTAAGCAAAATGCATGCGTGAAGGTACTCCAAACATTTATTCTATTATAATCTAATTAAAATCTTGCTTACTTGACTCGATAGGCAAATTCTTCAGCCTTAGCTGTAGCTTAACTAAAGCACATTGAGAAGGTCTTTAATCGTGTGAAAATGGAAAGAAAAACATAAAATAATACAAAGAAACAAAGTGGAAGCAAGAGAAAGTGAGAGAAGTAAATGCAGTTTAGTTTGACAACTAATTATGTCCACAATAGAAAACTCTTCATGGGTAAAATTTTATTATTAAGCTATTGTATTACAAAGAACCCATTGATCAGGGATGGAGCTACCATTGGACTAGGGGGCAATGGACTCCCCAATTTTTTTTAAAAAAATATTATTATATATGTGTACTAATTGTAGCAATTATATTTTATAAAATTACATTTTGTTTTCTTTAATTAAACAATATTATTGATTCTTTTAAGAGTAATGTTATACTCACGAACTCTTTTATAAAATTTTTATAAATTGATTTGGTAGTAAATTTTTATTGGTTTGCATATAGACCCACCACTCACATCATTTTTTTATTTACCAGTACTTACTTATTACATCAATAATTTATATAAAAAAAAGCTTGTAGCTCTAGCATTTTTCTCTTTTAGTGACCATAAAAAAAATAAAAAAATATAGATCTAAAATCTAAAACAAAGTATACAAGCCAAAAAAAAAAAAAAAACTCAACAACAAAAATTACCAATAGTAAAACTAAAAAAATTAAGCTTAATTAACCTATTTTATCCAAAAAAAAAAAATTTAGCAACTAAGTAATAGCAGAGTTGAAGGTTGAAACCACCGCATACAGCCAATAGTAAAGGTGCTCCTCCTAACTTAAAGTTCTGGCTCCGTCCCTATCATTGATGGGGGTATTTATAGAAAGCTAACCCTAAAATAACCATACTAGGGTTACAAATTACAACACTTACAATTCAAGTAGGTATAGATATCTTTAACATCCCCTCAAACCCAAGGTGAAAATTTGGATACAACTTGAGTTTGAATAAAAATTAAGATTGTCGGACTGTGAGCTGTGCTATTCCACCTCAAAACCAATTGGTGATGAGGAAAACACTTAAATCTTTTATGGCATTCGACATTACGCCACACGGGCCTGTTTTAGAGTGGTTGTATGTAGTTAAATTGTGGTCACCCAACAAAGACCTTGAATCATCAACGGCAAATGTGCTAGATGATTGTGGTTTGAACGTTGAACAATTGCATGCCATATGTATGGGGGCTATTAATCAAAGGCATGGTCTAAATTCTCTGCTTGAAGAGGATGCATATGTGTGACAAAAAAGATCGAAAGTAAATAAAGACCACTGACCTGAGCATTGCCTGAGTAATGCAACCTGAAGATTAAAAAAGATGCATGACTAGAAAGGTAGCGATAAAGGCTATTGATCAGTTTGGTCCATGATACTCTACCAATATGGTGAGGATGCTTGAACAAGTTATAGATGAGTTTTATTAAGCCTTAGTCCTAGGAGATTTCAAGTTATTCCAGTTACTCGTTTCACTAATTAGTAATTAATCTTTTGTTAGCAAAAAGTAATTTCAACTTTTTTGTTGTTGCAGATTATAGTTACTTATCTCTAAACATCGGTAAGAACCTGAATCTCCCCTTTGATCTTCTTCAACATTTATTGCAAATCAGTTCTTAAGATTGTGCATGAAAATAGTTTATATGCAAACAATTAAGATGTAAATATTAGTGACATTTAAAAGGAAAAACCATATTTTGTGCTTAATTACTTTACTAGGATATATTAGGAAGGCACTTAGTTGTAAGTTTAACCATATTTTCACCTAAAAATTAAAAAATCTAGCACCAGAGCAACAACAAATTTGTTTTCTCATAATTATTTCGGTGATGTGCATGTACAGTATTAATACACGTTGCAGCAAAAATGTTCTTGGGAGCTCCATGTGTGGTTGCGTTTTTGACATATAAGTGTCGTAGGAGACATTTATCAATGTATAATGCTATTGAAGAATTTTTGCAAAGTCAAAATAACCTCATGTCAATAAGGTACTCTTACCTAGAAATTAGGAAGATCACCAAAGGTTTCATGGAGAAATTGGGAGAAGGAGGCTATGGCTCTGTATTTAAAGGAAAGCTTCAAAGTGGCCGGCTTGTAGCTGTAAAGATGTTGGGTATGTCCAAAGCCAATGGCCAAGACTTTATCAGTGAAGTTGCGACAATTGGTAGGATTCACCATGCTAATGTAGTTCAACTTATTGGCTTTTGTGCTGAGGGACCAAGGCGTGCCCTTATATATGAATTCATGCCTAATGGTTCTCTTGACAAATACATTTTTCCTCGAGATGGAAGTATCCCTTTAAGTATTGAGAAAACATACAAAATTTCTCTTGGAGTGGCTCGTGGGATTGAATATCTACATCGAGGATGTGACATGCAAATTCTGCATTTTGATATCAAACCTCATAACATTCTTCTTGATGAGAACTTCATCCCAAAAGTTTCTGATTTTGGGCTTGCAAAACTTTATCATGTAGATGATAGCATAGTGTCTTTAACTGCTGCAAGAGGAACACTAGGATATATAGCTCCAGAGTTGTTCTATAAAAACATTGGAGGTGTCTCCTATAAAGCTGATGTTTATAGTTTTGGCATGTTATTGTTGGAAATGGCGAATAGAAGAAAGAACTTTAATGAATTTGCAGACCATTCAAGTCAAATTTACTTTCCAACTTGGGTTTATGAACAAGTTAGCAAAGGAAATGAGATAGTAATGGAAGATGCCATAGAGGAGGAGAAAAAAACAATTAAGAAGATGATTTTGGTCGCATTGTGGTGCATACAAATGAAGCCTAGTGATCGTCCTTCAATGAACAAAGTTGTAAAAATGCTTGAAGGAGAAGAATGCTTACAAATGCCTTCCAAACCTTTCCTATTATCACTAGAGGAGGTAAGAGATAACTTAAATCCAACTTGCTCATCAATTCCATCAGGTCAATCAAGTCAATCAGCTCAATTTCAAATGCAAACAATGTGATATGTTAGTTGGTTGGTTTACATGGAAAACTAGTGAAAGGAATTTTAGGTGTTGCTAATTGCATAATAAATTTGGTTGTAATTTCTACAAAAGTTTACTTGTAATGACAAAAGTTTCAAAGTAATTATTTTCAATGTCATTTGTAACCATTTCATGTAATCAAGGATGCATGAAGTCAGATGAAAATTACCACTGTGCAAGTCTTTTTGGTTCAGCGAAATCAAGATTGGTCGACTGAAAATAAGTAGTAAAAAATGCGTTGTATAGACGCAGATGTGGTTTTTTATTACTAGTAATTAATTGTTCCTAATTATTTTATTAGCTACGTGTTTGTGAGCCAAGTGAAAGTACTAAAATGACAATAGTTTCATAACTTAAGGTTCAAAATGAATCCATTTAAAAAAAAAAAAGCATTGAAATGATTGGGAAAAAAAAGCACTAAATTGAATTGATAGGGGTCAAAGAATAGAAAATTGAAAGATCCATTTTCCTTCATAAACCAACCATATTCTTTCCTCTCAAGGGAGAGAGGAGAGAGTTCTTATGGTGGGACTCACTAATATTTTTTTTTTCTTTTCATTACATGTGCGATTGGCTCTTGCTTAGTTGCTAAAAGCTTTTTGTTTTTAGCATTTCTTTGGTAAATAATAATTTTTATTAGAAAGAAGCTAATTTAAAAAAAAAATTTGTCACACATTTAATATAAAAGTTACCAAAATTTATATATTTTAGTAAAAACTATGCAAATATTGTAGGGGCACAAATTACAAATGGGGCCTACAGGGGAGATGGACTCTGGCCCAGTAAGCAAAAAGTACCCTCACAATAGAATTTGTAAGAGAGTGGGCTGAACTAACAAGGTTGAGAATGGGCTTGCTTCCGGCCTAAGTATGGTTGTGACCAATCTAATGTAGACGAAGTGCTGAGGAAGTGCCGAGGTCTGCTCGGACCCGTCCGAGGAGTAAGACTTAGCTGATTCTTGAAGGTTTCTCTTAGTTCTTTCTTCTCTTTCTGTTCTCTTCTCTTTAGTTTCTCCAGAAAATGTTCAAGCCCCTTCTTTCCTTGCTTCGGGCTCTATTTATATGTCATTTCTTCTCACGTGCCAGTAGGCGGTTCCCTTCAGATACTTGTCCCATCAGCCTCCACTAAGGCCTTCATGTAGTAGCTGTATAGGACCAGGGTCACTGTTCAGATGTCTATTCGTCATTAATGCGGCCATGATGTTAGCTGTAGGGTCATTAATGCGGCCATGATGTTAGCTGCAGGGTCATAAATGCGGTTGCAGTAGTCCTCTGTAAAATATCTCCTTGTTGCCACCTGTCCCTTATGGTCTATGGACGTTAGGGAAGTCCTCGGCAGTACCAGGATTGGTGCCGGAACCTCCATCTGGGTCGTTCCTTTGATGATCCGAGCAATAAGCCATCCTCGTGCGGTCAGGGTTTTTTCGTGAAATTTTGAGCAGGGCAATTCCTTCTCGCTTTTTCTTGCCATATAAAGCGCTCTGAGGGATCTCTGTAGCTCATTTCGCATAGCCTTAAGTACTCTAGTGTCTTCGAACGTCTTAGCAGATCCACGCTCTCCTGCTCTAAGTCCTCCGAGAACATTCTCCTAAAGGTTCTTAGGTATTTGACAAGCTATTGAACCAGCGATTTCATCCGCTTCTGTAAGTTTACACCCCTCAAGATTTATTCTCCTTGGCTGAGTACTTCGGCCCTCTGTCTTTGCGTTTTTCGTCTTAGGAAAACTCCCTAGTCTCCTTCCGATTTGTCTAAATGGGTAGATTTAAGTACTTGGTCGATGATCCCATCGCTGTGGAGCTTTTCAAAGAGAAATATAACATTCCCGAGGGGGTTAGTCTTCGCTATTGCCCGCCGGAAAACATTCTTACCCATCGGAACACTGGCGAAGTGGTCATTCCCGTGATAGCCTTCCTGGAAGGTGGGATGACAATTCCCATGGGTGATGTGACGATAGATTACCTTAGGAACCATAGGTTATGTCCACACCAGTGCGCCCCTAACCTGTTTAGAGTCTTGGGATGTGTAGAAGCCCTCAATCGGATGATGGGCCTGCAGTTGACCTGGCACGATGTCGTACACATGTACGAGTGTCATTCTCTGGCCGATGGGGGGTATTACCTAAAGTCTAGGTCTCCCATAGTGAAAATGCTATCCTGTCTTCCCAAGTCCAATAAGGGCATGAAGGACGACTTCGTCATCGTCTCTGGGGCGTGGCATGATGGCCGACACTGTCCGACTACCGAGGGGGAGCCAGGTGGGGTGCTTTAGGGTTAGGTCGAGACGATATTGGGCTTATGCTTTAGAAATGATCTCATTCTGTTATGTCTGCGTCTGATTTCACGGTTCGGCGATAAATCTAACGTTCGTCGCCCCAAAGCTTAGCCACGTGAATGTCCCTGGTTTGAACTTCCTGCTACGGTCCGAGGTGTTCGTCCACTCAGACGGCCAGCTAAGAGCAGCTCACTTGATATTGGACATCACCCCGTTATCGGCCAACTTTCAAGACGTCGGTAATTCCATCCGAGCCAAAGACAAGTGGCTTCATAGTATAGACGTTTCGCGGCCAGGCTTTTTGGCTAAAGAGGATTTTCCCCCCGTTGAGTTGCTGGCTCAGCAAACTCTTCCTCCGTACGCTGTTCAGAGGGAAGAACCTGCTTCTCCTCGGATATCCTTGGAAGGGGAGATTGAGGGGTTTCGATTCGAAGGCGAAGAGAAGGTGCAAGACGAACCCCGTACTATTCCCGAATCGGAGAGCATCGAAGAGGAGGAAGGCGACATGTCATTGAGGCCAAGGGCCGGATTGAGGGATCTTATCTCTGGGAGAAACAAGGGCGGCCCCTCTAGGGAACCGTCTAAGGAGAAAACACCCCCACAACCCTCACCTCTTCCTCCTCCCCTAACAACCGGTCCCAAACTTCTTCCTACTCCCGACCTTAGGAAGAAGAAGAAGAAGTTCGTGGAGGTGGATACTGAAGAGGGTGAAGTGCCCCCTCCCCAGCAGAAGAGGCTCAAACATCAGAAAACGGGAAGGGGTGAGAGGAGGACGTCCGCGTCCGAGCACTGAGCTGAAAGTCAAGCCTTGGATACTCAGCAAACTCCAGATTGGGCTCCCAGCTTAGCCCTGGATGGTGTGTCGATCCCTGCCACGGCCTCTATAAGGGACTTCTAGAGGGGGCGGTCCGGCTACATTGCCGAGGCTCTAGAGCGCCCTCTTCTTCTGCCCAAGGACATGGACACAGTGAGGGTGTGGAGGCAGCCTGACCTGTTCATGTCGATGAAGAGAGACCTGGGTATGGTAAGTTCTTGGTCCCTTGACTGTACAATTGGTTAAGTTCGGCATGTACCGCACATTCTTCTTACAATGTTAATGATGCAATCTGGCCTTTCTTATTGCACAGCTCACCCAACAGGTCTACGTGGCTGAAGAGTGGGTCCGAGATTCCCGCCACTTGGCGAGGACTGAAACCCAAGCCCGCATTGAGACAGAAAAAAGCCTAGGGGCTGAGAAGCACGAAAGGCAGGAGCTAGCCAAAAAACTCGCTACCGAGCAACGGGAGAGGAGGAGCGCCGAGGCCGGGCTAAAGAGTGCCCAGGATCAGGCCGAGGACCAGCGGAAGAGGCTGCACATGACAGAAATAGAGCTGGCCACTGAGAGGTAGCTGGTTCTAGAGCTCCACGCCCGAGCTGAGAGGGCAGAGAAAGCCGAGAAGGAGGCCAAAGAAGCTCTGAGGATGGCTGAGACCGAGAAAGAGGCGGAATACATCCGCGGGATGGAGGAGACTGAGAAGAGGCTCGCCGAGGAGATAACGGAGGTGTGCAGGGAATACTGTACACTAACATGGGAAGAGGCATTGGGCGCTGCAGGCGTTCCGGCCGATTCAGAGCTTAGGCAGCCGGGGAAGGTGTATTTCCACCCTGATATACGTGCGACCCAGGCTGACCCTGTGCCTTTGCCACTCCAAGCGCCTGAGCAATCAAGCCAAGCACAAACACCTCTTGGAGCTGAACAAGAGGTTCAAAAAGAAGAGGTAGCATCGCAGGGTGGCGCGGATGTTGATGCCTCTTCCAAAGCCGAAGATGCCAACAAGGACGAGGAGGTTGCCCCTTCTGTGGCCGAGCTGGGTCATTCAGACGACATCCCTCTCCCTGAATCTTAGACTTAGGATTAGAATTTTATGTCTCTGTTAGTTGCATTCCCTTTTGGTTCGAATTTGGTCAAGTCATTGTACTTCAGCTTTAATTTAGTGAAAGTATTTCCATCTTGCAATGATCAAGATCAACTTCTCTCTTTTATCGTTCTTATGGCGTGAACCGTTGGATTGCCATTAAGTACACAAATTACGCGCAAGTTTACGCCAATGAAGTTACCAGGTCAATTAATTCAATTCTTAAACAATGGAGTCATTTCACGAATTAAACTGAATAATACTGAGAACATGGTATGAGTATGCTCGTCGAACCGAGCGCGTAATTCGAGGAATCAGTCACGATAGACAATAAGAGCGTTAGTTTACCCAAAGCGTGTAGTTCGAGGGGACAGGCGCAGCCGAGGTTCTGTTTAGCTCGTAGGGGTGTTAATTTACCCAAGGCAGGAGGTCCGAGGGACCAGGCCTGACCAAGGTTCCGTTTAACACAGTACTAATTTACCCAAGGTGTGTGGTCCGAGGACCACGTTCGACCAAGGTTCTGTTTAGCACTTAGTATTAATTTACCCGAGGTGTGTGGTCCGAGGACCAGGCACGACCAAGTTCTGTTTAATACTTAGGGGTGTTAATTTACCCAAGGTAGGTGGTCCGAGGGATCAGGCCTGACCAAAGTTCTGTTTAACACAGTACTAATTTACCCAAGGTGTGTGGTCCGAGGACCACGTGCGACCAAGGTTCTGTTTAGCACTTAGTATTAATTTACCCGAGGTGTGTGGTCCAAGGACCAGGCACGACCAAGGTTCTGTTTAATACTTAGTATTAATTTACCCGAAGTGTGTGGTCCGAGGACCAGGCATGACCAAGGTTCTGTTTAATACATAGGAACAAGCAATATAGTTGAGTCAAATATGAGAATGGACATTTTCATTAATAATAATACCTTCTTAGGTTATTTACATTCCAAGGGTGCACTACTGCCCTCCCATCCAGATCTTCTAAATAAAATGCTCCTATTCCTGCTACTGATAGGATCCGATATGGGCCTTCCCAGTTAGGTCCCAGCTTTCCCCAGGCCGGGTTCTTCGCGGTGCCCACGACTTTCCGTAAGACCAAGTCCCTTGGTGCAAGTGGTCTCAGTCTGATATTGGCATCGTAACTTTGCTTGAGCCTTTGTTGATAGTACGCCAGTTGAACAGCAGCATTTTCTCTGCGCTCGGCGACTAAGTCCAGACTATCATTCAGCAGTTTGTCATTGTCGGCCGGGGAGAACGAGCTGGTTCTAAGAGTGGGGAACCCCGTTTCTATGGGGATGACAGCTTCGGCACCGTATGTCATTGCAAAAGGGGTTTCCCCTGTAGATCTATGGGGGGTTGTCTTGTAGGTCCACAGGACGTGGTGCAATTCTTCCACCCATTTTCCTTTGGCGTCGTCTAACCTCTTCTTGAGACCGCCCACTATGACCTTGTTAACCGCTTCAGCTTGGCCGTTCCCTTGCGGGTATGTGGGGGTGGAGTACCTGTTTGTAATGCCCAATCCGCAGCAGAACCTTCTAAACGCTTTACTGTCAAACTGCAGGCCATTGTCCGAGATGAGCGTATGTGGCACTCCGAACCGGATTACAATGTTCTTCCACACAAACTTCTGGACATCCACATCTCTGATGTTGGCCAGGGGCTCGGCTTCCACCCACTTGGTGAAGTAGTCCGTGCCGACGACCAGGTACTTTTTGTTCCCTGTTGCCTTTGGGAAGGGGCCCACAATGTCTAAGCCTCATTGGGCGAAGGGCCACGGGCTAGACAGAGGATTCAGAACTCCCCCTGGCTGGTGGATATTTGGCTCAAATCTTTGGCATTGGTCACATTTCTTGACGTACTCCTCCGATTCCTTCTGCATGTTCGGCCACCAATATCCCTGAGTTAGAGCTCTGTGAGCCAGTGATCTGCCTCCTGGGTGGCTCCTACAGATCCCTTCGTGCAGTTCTTCAAGGAGCAACTCAGTTGCCTCAGGGTGCACGCACAGTAAGTAGGGTCCGGAGAAAGAGCGTTTATACAGCTTAGTGTCTTCTGATAGCCAGAACCGAGGTGCTTTCCTCCGCACCTTATCTGCTTTGGTCTTGTCCGGTGGTAGGACGTTATCTTTGAGGTATGTTACCACGGGGTCCATTCAGCTTGGCCCTACTCTGGCCTGACAGATGCTGTGCCCTTCTACCTCTTCGGCATGCCTTTGTATGTCCTCGACCAAGACAAGCCGAGGTAGCCCTTGTGCCGAGGAGGTTGCGAGAGTGGCTAGGGAGTCTGCATGAGTGTTCCCGCTCCGAGGGATGTGTTGCAGACTGAACGATTTGAACTGTGACTGCAGGCGCTTCACAAGCCTTAGATATTTCTGCATCCTCTCGTCGCGTGCCTCGAGCTCTCCTCTGACATGTCCGACGACCAGAAATGAGTCCGAGAACACTTCCAGGGAGTTTCCACCCATTTTCCAAACCATGTCCATTTCAGCCAGTAGGGCCTCGTACTCGGCTTCATTATTGGTGGCCGAGAAGTTTAGCCTTAAAGATTTCTCGATGATAACCTTCTCGGGGGATATCAGGACCATCCCTAGCCCCGAGCCTCTTTGATTGGCTGCCCCGTCAATGTACAACTTCCAGTGGGGGGTTTCCTGGACAGATACCTGGCCAACTGACTTTCCATCTGTGTGCGCCATCTCGGCAGTTTCTTCGAATGCAGGCTCAGGGAACTCGGCCATCAGATCGACTAGTACTTGCCCTTTGACCGAGGTACGAGGCATATACCTTATGTCAAAAGCCCCTAGGATCGTCCCCCATTTCGCGATCTTCCCTGTGTAGTCTGCACTCCGGAGCAGTGATCTAAGGGGGAGTTGGGTAAGGACCACCACGGTGTGCGATTGGAAGTAGTGTGGAAGCTTGCGGGTGGCATGTACCACTGCATATATGGCCTTCTCGAGTGGCAGGTAGCGGACCTCGGCCTCGTGGAGGGACTTACTCACATAATTGACGGGCTTCTGTACGCCGTTGTCGACCCGTATAAGTACCAGGCTCACAGCATGGGTGGATACTGCGATGTATGCGAACAACACTTCGTCCTCCGTGGGGCTGGACATGATGGGCGGCCGAGATAGATACTCTTTTAGCTGCTGGAAAGCCAGAACGCACTCTTCATTCCACTCAAACCCTTTCCACTTGTTCAACAGCTGGAAGAAGGGCCGAAATCTCTCGGCCGACCTGGAGATGAATCGGTTGAGAGCAGCGGTCATCCCGGTCAACTTCTGGACCTCCTTTGGGTTCCGAGGAGGCTGCAAGCTGTTGATCGCCTTTATCTGGTCGGGGTTGATCTCAATCCCACGGTGGGTGACTATATAGTCCAGAAACTTTCCTGATCCTACGCCGAAAGAGCACTTTGAAGCATTAAGTAGCAGCTTGTGCTTCCTCAAGATTTCAAATACGTTTCCGAGGTCGCCGACGTGGTCGGACTCCAGCTTGCTCTTGATCACCATGTCATCGATGTAAATCTCAATGCTTTTCCCTAGCTATGGTTCGAACATCTTCGTCATCATTCTCTGATAGGTGGAGCCTGCGTTCTTCAGGCCGAATGGCATGACCTTATAATGGTAGTTCCCAATGGGCGTCACGAAGGCCTTTTTCTCTTGATCCTCCAGCGCTAATGGGATTTGGTGGTACCCTTGGAAGGCGTCCAAGAAACTCATCCGAGGGTGCCCTACAGTTACGTCTACCAGTTGATCAATCCGAGGCATGGGGAAGGGGTCCTTTGGACAGGCTCTGTTCAAGTCTGTGAAGTCCACGCATACACGCCACGTCCCATTCTTCTTCTTTACCACCACTGTGTTTGCTAGCCATTCAGGGTAGAAGACCTCCTTGATAGCCCCTGCCTGCCTGAGTTTGTTCACCTCATCCCTGACAGCGTCAGAATGCTCCCTAGATGAGCGCCGAGGTGGCTGTTTTTTGGGAAGGGCAGACGCTCTCACATTCAGGTGATGGCAGATAAACTCTGGGTCCACCCCCGGGGTCTCGTATGAGTTCCAGGCAAACACATCGATGTTTTTCATAAGGAATGCCAGCAGCTCCTCCTTCTCCCGAGGAGGTAAATTTGCCCCAACCTGAAAAAACCTCCCTGGGTCGTCCCCGATGGTAACTTTCTCTAACTTCTCACACTTCTCGTCATCCGGCCCCACTGCATTGGGTGGACTCGGGACCTGTGATTGCTACGAATCTTTGGCTGAGGTGGTGGCCTTCTCGGCAATAGGCCGATGTGAAATGGCGGCTATGAGGCATTGCCTTGCCATTGATTGGCTTCCTACGATCTCCTCCGCCCGTCCTCCGGACGGGAACTTAACTTTCAGGTGCAAGGTAAATGAGACAGCCCCCAGGGCGTAGAGCCAAGGCTTGGCCACGATGGCTGTGTAGGGAGAGTACGCATCCACAACGATGAAGTCCGCCTCGACTACCTCGGACCCTGCTTGCACGGGCAATCTGATCTGGCCTTTGGGGATGACCCGTCTTTCCATCGAAGCTGACCAGGGGCGAGTCATACGCTGTAAGGTCCTCGGGCCGCAGGCCCAGTCCTTTGTACAGGTCCGGATACATGATCTCAGCCCCACTCCCTTGATTAACCATTACCTTCTTCACATCGTACCCCCCTATTCTAAGGGTGATGACCAGAGCGTCGTCATGGGGCTGGATTGTCCCCTGCTTATCTTCGTCCGAGAAGCTTAAAACTAGTCGGACGTCCATCCTTGCCCTTTTCGGCTCCTGGTTTGGGTCCTCGGTAGACGCCGTGGAGATAGACATTACCCTGGAAAGGCAGGATCCAGTTCTCCCGGGGGCCACGAAGATCACATTAATCGTGCCCAGCGGGGGCCTTGATGAGGCGGTCCCTGAAGCCCCTGGCCTGATGTGGCTTCCTTGGTTATTTGGCAGATAGACGAATTGTTGCAGTTTTCCTTCCCTCACAAGCTCTGCCAGGTGGCTCTTCAGACTTCTGCAGTCCTCGGTGGTATGCCCCCGTTCCTGGTGATACTAGCAATGCAGACTCTGATTGCGCTTCGCGGGGTCTCCCCCCATTTTGTTTGGCCACCTAAAGTATGGCTCGTTCTGAATTTTTTTCAGAATCTGATGAATTGGCTCTCGGAACACAGCATGGACAGCCTGTGATGCAGCAGACCTGGATTGGATACTGTAGTCTCTCCTCGGCCTGCTGTTGTTGTACCGGTCCGACCTGAAATCCCTCATTTCCTGAGGGATAACCTTAGCTTTTCCTTTTCCAACTAGCTGGTCCTCCTCAACCCGCTTGTACTCGTCGATGCGGTCCATCAGTCGGCGCACACTCCTTACGGGCTTCTTGGTTAGAGACTTCCTAAGGTCGTGCTCGGCTGGTAAGCCGACCTTGAAGGTTCTCACAGCCACGTCATCGAAACTGCCCTCGATCTCGTTAAACATCTCCCAGTACCTATCCGAGTACGTTTTTAGGGTCTCCCCTTCTCGCATGGACATGGACAACAAGGAATCTAGCGGCCGAGGGACCATCACGAACCGAGAGCAGAAAGCCTTAGTAAGCTCTCGGAAGGATCCAATGGAGTCAGCCGCGAGGCCGTCAAACCATCTCATGGCTGCAGGCCCCAAGCTAGAGGGGAAGACTTTGCACATGAGAGTCTCATTCCGAGAGTAGACAGCCATTTTCTGATTGAAATGGCTCACGTGCTCCATGGGGTTAGTTCTCCCATCGTAGGCAGTGAAGGTAGGTTGAGTGAAACGTCGAGGGAGGCTCCCCCCTTCGATGCTGCGGGTGAAGGGCGACTTGGAGATCTGGTTGAGCGCCCTATTCATCGCATCGCTCCCTGTGCCCCTTGAGTAGGTATTTCTGCTCCCGCGGTCGTGGCGATGTTCTTCCTCGTAGGAGAAAGTCTCACTTGGGGGCGTCCTGGAGCGGTGCCTATAGCTACCGTCGTTGCTATCGTCAGAGGAGTCATCCGTAACGGATGGGCTGCTAGATGGACTGCGCCTCCTACGTGCGTGGCGGAGCTTCCTCTTCAGACGGTCAATCTTGCGTTGCATATTCTTTGTAGTGTCTGTGTGAGATTCTTTACCTTTGTCCCGATGCTGGCTCTTGGCCGTGCGATTTGTGTGCACACTTCCTTCACGGTCCTTCTCACGTTCGAGTCGCTCAAAGTGATCAATACGCTGAGAGTCATCTGACTTCGCCCGGTTAGGACCTGATCCCACCATAATTCAAGCTTTCCGCTCGCCAACGTCACCGTTAGTCCCCACAGACGGCGCCAATTGTAGGGGCACAAATTACAAATGGGGCCTACAGGGAAGATGGACTCTGGCCCAGTAAGCAAAAAGTACCCTCACAATAGAATTTGTAAGAGAGTGGGCTGAACTAACAAGGTTGAGAATGGGCTTGCTTCCGGCCTAAGTATGGTTGTGACCAATCTAATGTAGACGAAGTGCTGAGGAAGTGCCGAGGTCTGCTCGGACTCGTCCGAGGAGTAAGACTTAGCTGATTCTTGAAGGTTTCTCTTAGTTCTTTCTTCTCTTTCTGTTCTCTTCTCTTTAGTTTCTCCAGAAAATGTTCAATCCCCTTATTTCCTTGCTTTGGGCTCTATTTATATGTCATTTCTTCTCACGTGCCAGTAGGCGGTTCCCTTCAGATACTTGTCCCATCAGCCTCCACTAAGGCCTTCATGTAGTACCTGTATAGGACCAGGGTCACTGTTCAGATGTCTATTCGTCATTAATGCGGCCATGATGTTAGCTGCAGGGTCATTAATGCGGCCATGATGTTAGTTGCAGGGTCATAAATGCGGTTGCAGTAGCCCTCTGTAAAATATCTCCTTGTTGCCACCTGTCCCTTATGGTCTATGGACGTTAGGGAAGTCCTCGGCAGTACCAGAACTGGTGCCGGAACCTCCATCTGGGTCGTTCCTTTGATGATCCGAGCAATAAGCCATCCTCGGACAAGTCCTTTTTCCTCCTTCACGTAGTTTATATGACAGAAGGGAATTAGGCCAAGTATATTCCTCATGACGGGGCCTTCTCGGACGGATGGCCTCCTCGGACAGGCCCGTGGCCCGTTGTTTGATAGTGGGCCTTTTACCCCAATATCTGGTATTGGGCCCTTTACCCCTACAAATATATATATATATATATATATATTGCTGAATAATACTATACAAATAAATTACCATAAAAAATTGCTACCAAACTTGCACAATAATGAAAATTTTGATATGTTGAAATAAAATCAAATTTACAATAAATGTACAAAGATCGCTCACGTGAATACTGCCACACATTTAGTGGAGAGAGAGAGAGAGAGCAAAGGGAAAATTGAGAAATTGAGATGAAAGAGAGAGGTACATGCCGTGATGTGAGAGGAAGAATCCAAGTTAGGGCCCCAAATATGAAACTCAAAGATGTGAATCCTTGGCCAAGTTTCTATATTACTAGTGCTGTGGAGTAGTTGTATTTCCACTTGGACAGTGTAGATTTGAAAGTAAGAAGGATTCGGTGGGAGAGACCTCCAAGTGGTTGGAAAAAATTAAATACTGATGGTTCATGTTTTGGCAACTCAAGGAGATCCAGTTGCGGAGGAGCTGTGAGAGATGAACATGGAGAATGGATTTTTGGATTCTCCAGATACATTGGGATATCAAGTAGTGTTGTGGTAGAAATGTGGGGGCTGAGGGATGGGCTAGTCTTATGTAAAAATCTGAATATACAATGCCTTGTAATTGAGCTGGATGCTAGTATGATTGTGGATGCTTTGACAAAACTAGATTATGCAAGCAATATAATATCCCCTATCTTTGATGATTGCAGGCAGTTGCTAACCCACTTCCGGCAAGTTCAGATTAGGCATTGCTTTTGGCAAGCTAATCGCTGCGCAGACATGATGGCAAGGAAGGTAGCTGAACAGCAGTTAGATTTTTGTGTTTTTAATAGTCTACCTTTGGACGTGTTGGAAATATTTAGGGAAGACTTTGATGGCTTGTATTTTAACAGGCTTTGTCCTCAACGAGTTGTAGTTTGTTAGTTTTGTTTTAATGAATCATCCTTTTAACCAAAAAAAAAAAAAAGTAAGAAATGTTGTCATTTTCTTTACCTTGTAAGAATCCAAGACAGGAAGGGCTAGGTTTTTTGGCTGTTGACTGTTTCAACATGGTTACATTTAAAGAGAAATTATAGAAAAATTTATTACATAATGAATATGAATTGTGGGCTAGTTTTTTGTAGGCTTTGAGCGCAGTACCGAGGAAACTTGTGCTTGTCCCACATCGAAAGAGTCTTTCTCCACTTTCTGCCTTATAAGTTGTGAAGCGAAGGAGTAGTGTACCATCAATTGCTTAAGCCACAAGCACAAGTTTCCTTGGTACTGCGCTCAAAGCTTTGCCAAGGAGTACAGAAAACTAACCCACATAAATAATTTTTAATATTTTAAAAAAAATCAAGATCCATTTTAAAATATCATAAATAATATCAAATATTTAATGTTATTTGAGTCTTTTATTTTATTTATGCTTTGTTAATATGGAATAGATACTAGTTCTATTTTTGTATACTAATTTAGATTTGAATTTTAGTATATTTTTTATTCTTGAATGTTGAATCATCAAAAAATGTTATTGTTCATGTTTTGGTTCCTCAAAGACAAATTCCTACTTTCATCCTTGGTTTTCTCAATATTTCCTTCATTTTTCATTATTGGATGCAAAAACATTTTGGCTCACCTGAGACCCATGTGTTCTAAGACCGGGTGTTCCGTTTGGTAGAAAATGGATAGGACACTAATAGAAGGGGGCCTAAATATTGATTTAGTATCAAAGTTATTGTACCAAATTGACCCCCAAAAAAAAAACATAATTACGGAGCTTAACAACTTGAAAGTTCAAGGAGTGCTAGTGCAATTTAACATTTTAAACAAATACTAAATATTAAAATCTTGTTACAAATTGCAATCAATTCCTGTGGATGAAAGAAATATTGGCTCTACCAAAAGAGAATCAAATATTAGAAAATTGTTGCACTCAACTTCTGTTTTTCATTTAAAAGTTTTAATTTTATTTCACTATAAGTCGTCGAGCACATCCCATAGGAAGAGTGAATAATAGTCAAACTTAAACTTACTCCTTTAGAAGAAATCTCAGACACCACTGGCTCAAGAAGTCTTATGCCATTGAGTGAAAATTACTCAGATATAGGTGGCTCAAGAAGTCTTTTGCCACTGCGTGAAAATTACTCACAAATATAACTATTTTCTAGGTTGCTCTATACATAAGAACTTTTTAGACATAAACTGACAGCCCATTATAGCAGATATAAAGCCCATGCTGAAAAGTTTTTTGTGTTGGGATTTTATTTTTGTATCTCAGTGTGTAAAATTCCATTGCTCTCAATCTTGTCATGGGCCTCTTTTTGTAAGGTCATGGGAAGCGGTCACTTCATGGATTAATTTGAGTTAGGAGTTTCCTAATGTTCCTGTTGTTGAATAATGAAGAATTTAATCAACTTTTCTTACGCGTTATATGACCTGTTGTATTTTTCATCGATGTTCTAGTAGTGAGATATTTAATTTAATTGAACGTGAAGAACTTTTCATTGCAATATGTCATTTACAAGTTTTTATGAATGGAAGTTATTGTTGACTCATGAGTCAAGGTTTCAATTGGATATGAAAGTGCAAGGAACATCATGCATAGAACCTACACCAAACTTGTCCATATGGTTGGTGAGCCTCTTACAATCAAATAAGCTTTTTTTTACCCTATAGTTAATAAATGCACAAAAAGTTGTTACGTAATTAAGATATATATATATATATATATATATTGATTGTTTCCAATAAAAATGACTTAGTAATTTGATAGTTGGGTTAAAAGGACTTGAATCCTAAACATTTCCATTAAAAAGCTAAAAATAACAAGAAGTATCAATTGAGTTATTTAACTCCTGAACCACCAGCTACTATCAAAACATTAAAAGAAATAAATAGTTAATAAATTCATAAACTACAATTAACTCAATTGTAAAAAAAATTCATTATCAAATAAGAGACTTAAGTTCGAATCCTACTTACACCAAAACAAATTGGTGTCTTTATTATGAACTTATAGTATCCATCATTGAAAAAAAAAATAGTTAATAAATTTATCTATAAATTCATTTCATATCAAGTTTGGGACTTTGGAAAAAGATAAGGAAGCTTCATTTACTCAATCATGATAACGTTGTTTCAAGGGAAACAAAGATTTAGTATGAAATTCCACAAGGAGGAAAAAAAGAAGAGAAGAAAAAGAGTTGGTATGAAATTGATTGAGCGTGACAAGGTGGCCATTTTGTTCCTCATTACATCGACATACTTTAAATTATCATGGACTCAGTAAAGTTCTAGTCAATGTTGTGCACATCATGGGATTTTGTAACATTTTAAGTTACAACGAATTTGTGGTTCTAGTCCAAAGCGAGTTTTTCTTTGCAAATTCGTAACTGGGAATATAGCTCACAGTATTTTCAAGGAAATTTGTTGCAGATGGATGGAATAGCAGAGCTACAGTTTATAGAGTAGCAGTATTTATTCAACCGGCTAAGCTACTTGTAGTTTATGATTGTAGTAGCTAAATGAAATGTGTTTTACATAAGCTTATAATGTGGCATAAGCACACGTGTAATAGTCAGTTAGGTCTTTTCCTATTTTCTTGCTCTCCCCTGATTCTATATATAAACACCAGAGGCTATGTATTTTACTTTCAGTTTTTGATATACAATTGCATATAGAGATTCTCTCTCAAAGCTTTCTTTGTGATTCTTAATAAAATTGATAATTATATGAAAAATAATGTAACTTTGAGGCATGTTAAAAACTATTTCTTAAAAATTAAAATTGATAACTGTTCTACTCAAAGGAGTTTGTTATTCAATTATAAGGCCCAAAAAAAAAAAAAAAAACTGATTTTCTTAGGCAAACTTGCCCAATTGAGTGTTAGACAGATTTCAAGGAAACTGTTTTGTGTATTAAAACCCAAATTTTGTTGTCTCACACATAATTTTGCCTAACATGATGAATCTTGCTCAATCGAGAATCCTTATGCAGCACTTGTACTCTTTCTTCTGAACTTGAACTTCAATGACTCAACGCAATTACAATTTAAATGAAATTAAAATATATGGAAACTTGCAATTACACTGAAACCATTTTGATTTTTGACATGGAAATTTGCCAACATTACAAATAGTTGAATGTAAAAAGAACTATTGCCAAGATTACAAATAGTTGAATGTAATAGATGAAGTTAAGTGTGAGAATTTCTTCCATAGGTTTAAGGTCAAAAGCTTGGAAGAAGAACTAGTTGAATGTAATGCCAAATAGAAAAAAGCATCTAGTGCCAAGATTGATGACAAATTAGGGGTCTAAATAGCAATTTTTCAATTGGTATCAAAGCATAGGTTCATTGTTCAGATTAATATGGAAGCATCTCCTATAGTGATTTTTCAATTGGTATTGGAGCATAGGTTTATTGTTGTAGGATTAATTTGGAAGCATCTCCTTTAAAAAACGATTTTGGTACAAGTTTTCTTATTATTTCTCATTAGATTCCATTACTTAAATACATTCCCTTTTATTCCTTTCTCTTTTGTTCTTTTATGATTTACTCATTCCATTTTATTTCACTCTTTTAAGAGCTTTCAAACGAAGTGTTAATGGATTAATGTGAATTTGTGATGCAAGTGTAGCTACGTGGAATTTAGCTACTAAACAGAGACACCGCTTATGTCCTGTTTTGTGTGCATAGCACGCAAGCTAAACCAAGTGAAGAGCTGCCACATAATTATAAAGAGACTTCCATGAAATTTCCATGGACCATAATTGTGTTTAGTTTTGGTTGGTGACGGTGGGTCATGTTGACGCGCAAGTGCCCCCTCAATTTAACAAGTTCATAGAAGTTTCATTATTATTTATCTTTGCATTCTATATTGTAACGTAGGGAAACTTTACGCAAAAGCAATAGTTCCGTGTCAAAATAATCGAGTAATTCTCGGTTTAGGAGGTAAAGTAAAACATGAATTTCCATTAGACAATTCCATTATAATATATATATATATATATATTTATATATATATGAATAGAATCTCAAATGTGAAAACAAGAAAGATAAGAATTATATACACTGCTTGCAAAAGTCGTATTTGTTGATTCATGGCAAATTGGTGCATGGAACATCACACAAATATCGGTGTGACTTTTTAGCGCATTTTTAGGGGAACAGTACAGTGCCCACTTTATCATACAAATTGAGCTTTTCAAATAGTCAACAAATTCATGTTCAAAAAGAGCAGGTATGAAATCGGTTGAACAGGACAATGTGGCCGGTACTGATGTTTATACTCAACAAATAATCATTCTCCCCTGTTTATCCTTTCTACTTAGTCTGTCTTGTGTGTGTGTGTGTGCATAAATTAATTATTGGACAGGATTTTTTTTTTTTTCTTTTTATCATTGCTGTCACTAAAGATAATATCTTCTTCAGTCAACTAGCTAGTGAAACTTCTCATCATCTTCGTAGTTGGACTTGGACATAAACTAAGGCCAGTTTACACATCATTTGTTTTGTCCTACTCTTAGTTACGCGTTTTCCTACCATTTTGTTTTGGTGATTTGGTCATTAGTGCGAATGAGATGCCAGATTGTATATCTTGATTTTGAACATTTACTAGTCTTGGTCAACTAGAACATAAATCCTCTTTCCTATTCATCTTATCTTCTTTGAAACCCAAATATTGCAATTCGACATTTAGTACTTGAATAGTTGCTGCAATCCAATGTAATATGGATAGAGCGAGAAATCTTATTATGAAGCATTTAGACACAAAATATGAACTAATAGACTATAAAAATAGAATCAACACAAATTATTGTGTAAAAATTAGTTGAATTGAAAAAATCAACCGTTGACGTCAAGGTAAATGATCAAAATCAACTTCTGGTCATTGAACTATCCAGTTTGGTTCATTTTGTGCTCTAGATCAGACTGATCTAATTTGCAGTTTAGGTTGTGGGTTGGATCAGGTTGGATAACCCAATTCAATATTAACGTAGCAATTAGCTAATAAACTACAAAGTTGCGTGGTTATATTACTCAATTTTATCTCAAATGTTATTAATGTCCTTGGAATAAGTTAAAACACGCTTGAAATATATATATATATATATATATATATTTTTTAAAAATGTTTACTAAAAAAAATGTTTACTAGCTAATTGCAAAGTTACTTAAATAAATAACTTTTTGATGTGGCTTTTCAAAACTAGGAGATATCATAATGGTAAAGTTATTGATTTTTTCCCTCTTTAATGGCAGGTACTGCCTTGAGGCATGCAAGGATATGTGAACTTTTGTTGTATTCCGGTTATCTTGTTATAATTTTAGAACCATTGTGGAGTTTGTACTTTGTAATATGTGGTCTTTTAATTTGATGTATGTGTGGGCACACATTGAGGGATATTTGGACCCGGTTATATTTGAATACTAAAAACTACTCTTCAAGAGTTCTCAAAATACATGTTTTCAATCACCTAAAATACCTGCTTTCAATCACCTAAACTGAGAACTGTTATCTAAAAAACCTCATTTGAGTACCCTTGCCAAACACATAACTTAAAAGTGGGGCCATGTATTTGGCATTTAATCAACCCAAAACAGTTTTCAAGTTTCCTTACTGAACGGGCCCATAATATTGTCTTTTGATATAATATAGATTTTGTAACATGTAGTTCTTTAAAGTATATGTGCATGGTTGTGGTTCTTTTTTTCTTTTTCTTTTTTATTTTTTAAGGAAAAAAAAGAAAAAAACCTTATTTTGAGGGTTGAAAGACCCTTTAATAACCTCATTTATCTAGGGTTGTAATTTCAAACCTTTGGACCTTTAGTTATTTTTACCTTTTTCAAGGGTTGGCAATCATCAATGAAGATAAAACACTTGTTTTGAGGTTTGTGAAGGCTTTCAAAATTTTGTTTTCGATGGTGTATATTTTAAAGGTTTTCAAGGTTTGCCCGGGCTCTAAAAAATAATTTTTTTTTCGAGAGTTTTTCATACGTTTTTCAAGGGTTTTGACCCTTGAAATTTTTTTTTTTTTTTTTGGCAGTGGGTGTTGTACATAAACATGGCTACTTTGTGAAGGTGACATGTGTTGTTTGGCACAGGGTTTGAGTAGGCTTCTTCTTAACAAAATTTAACTCCATCAAATAATAGACCGTAAGAATTTAATTTGATTACAAGCAAATTTCATGCAAAGAGTCCTCTAGCATCCATCAGAAAAAAAAACAATAAACACACTTTGAAATTTTTTATTACTAAATAATATGAATGCCTGAAGGCTACAACCACTAAATTATATCAGAAATCACCAAGGAAGTCCTAGAGAAACTAGGATACTTCATTGCACAAAATTAGGCTAAAAATAAGAATTTTTGCCCAAATTTTTTTTTTTCTAAAAAAAATCTTAATTTATACCATTACATATAAGGGCTCAATTTTAACTAAAATACTCTTAAAAAGTCTCTAAAATAAGGAAATAAAGCCTTATTCTAAAAAAAAATTGTGAAAATTATAAAAATAAAATATAAAAATTTAATAAACATAAAAAAATAAACCTTATATTCTTTCCTACCTCAACAAGAAATTAAGAGATTTTTATGAGTATTATCTTCCTCGTACTTCATTTAAAAAAAATTCAAAGTCCCTACATTGACCACAAGATTAATAATTTCAATCCTTGTGTACAACATGATTGCAACTTTTATGATTGTCGAGGACTCCTACTTTATATACTTACTCTAATTCTGGGATGACTTCTAACTCCTGGTTTAGATGCCTTGTAGGCATAGTTACATTGATTCTTGTGGGGTTTGTAGATGCAAATGGATTAGGGGGCATGATTAACTTATCTCCTTCTCCCTCCAACATTTGGACCACAAGTTTCATAGAAGGACGATCCACCGGGTGCCACTGGATGCACCAGAGTCCCACAATTGCGAGATTCTTTGCAATTTTAGCATCTCCATTACCCTCAACATAGACTCGTAGGTCTTCTTTTTGCTCTAATAAATTGTAGATCCATTCTGGGAAATATATTTGGCTAGTATTCTCCACGGTTACATCAACATTTTTCCTACCTCCAACCATTTCAAGCAACAATATTCCAAAACTGTAAACATCTGATTTGTAAGACACGCTCCCAAAGTTCCTAGAGAACACTTCGGGTGCAATGTAACCCATGGTCCCCCTAGCTGTGGTCATAGACACTGCACTTTGATCCTTTGCACACAACTTGGCCAAACCAAAATCAGAAATTTTTGGATTGAAATTTTGGTCTAGCAAAATATTATGAGGTTTAATATCAAAATGGAGGATTCGTTGATCACATCCTTGATGAAGATATTCAATTCCTTTTGCTATTCCGAGAGCAATGTCTTGTAACTTTTCCCAACCAAGGAAACGGTTAGAATCTACTGAGGAAATGAACTTCTCTAGTGAATCATTTGGTAAGAACTCATAAACTAGAGCTCTTCTAAATCCATCAGCACAAAAGCCAACCAAGCGAACCACATTAACATGGTGGATTCTACCCATTGTTCCCACTTCATTTATGAATTCCTCCCCATTTCCCTTGGAACTGTTCAAGATCTTCACGGCTACATGGATTTCATTCGAAAACTTTCCTTTGAACACTGTTCCATAGGCTCCTTGTCCTAACTTCTCAGTAAATTGATTTGTAATTCTTTTTACATCATTATATGAGTACCTTGTGGGCTTGAGAGCTTTGTAATCCTCCAAAAAAATTTCAATCCTAGCTTGATTTTCTTTTTCTGTTTTGTCATAGTGATAGACACGGTAGAGTGCATAGACTACTAGTGTCAAAAGAAATGATCCCAAGATGGAAACTGCATATTAAATATTCATGAGTCAAGAAAACAAAAAGTAATTTACACTGAATTTTCAAATGGCCAACGGACAACTCACCAGTGGTCATTATTTTTCTTGATCTACCTGTAAAATATTTTAACATGATCAGCTTCTAATTACACTTATCAGAAAAACAAAAGATAATTGTGTAAAAGTTTATCTCTATTAGCCGAACAATATTTAGATAATTCATGTGTACATAAACGTGACAGTCCACTCTGTTACATAAATAGTGGATTCCACCATTACTTTAATTAGTAGAATAAGTTATTATGTAATGGGGAAGTATCAAGTCATTGTACTCCTAAGATGCATGTCAATGTACCCCTAAGATGTTGAATAATTACTCTCATTAACAAGGTAGTGTAGCATTCAAAATTGGGCAAATTGCAATTTACCCACCTTTGTTTTGATCGAAATTTAAGTTGCCTACTTGTGGTTTGAAACTTGACATTTTACTCACCTGAGGTTTGAACAAAATTTAAGTTGCCTACCTATGGTTTGAAATCCTTTGATGCAAGTGTTCTGCTGGATTCTTTTTTATCTTATTTGATCTTGTATTTCTATGTTTTTTGTGTTTTTGGAGGAGAAAGAAGTAAAAATTGAGTAAAACTACATATTTAGCCTTGTTTTTAACAGATGTGAGTTATGGAACTCTAATTGGGCTAACCTCAGCTGGGTAAAGTGTTAAATTTCAAATCACATGTAGGCAATTTAAATTTCGGCCAAACCACAAGTGGGTAAGTTGTAATTTGCCCTTCAAAATTTTTGTTCTGTTTAAGAGTTTTAAGATGTTTAATATGCTGAGCAATGGTTTTCCTCAATTAATCAATTACCACTCTTGTGCTAATCTTCTTAGGTAAAGTTTATATTGATATTGCAAGGTTTAGTTTCGACAAATGAGCTACCTGCCTATTCAAGGGCTTTTGAGACACGCGTAATTATTATTATTATTTTTCTGGAGATATAGACATACACACACATGTATAATTACTATTTTTTGAGAGAAACAGACACAAATGTGTAATTATTTAGTACTATTAATTTCTATGGAAGCACAATTTAAACTCTCTTTTATATCATGTAATAGTAAGTCTTACTAATTAAATTCAAGATAAAATCCACAATTTATGTAAGAATGAAGCATTAGATCGCTTTACACGCTCTACTCTAATAGTATTTAATAATTTTTCTTTTGACACAAGCCCACTTCCCTAAAAAAAAAAAGAAAAAAGTTCTTGACTTGTTGCAGGAAATTACCGTTGCAGAACACTTATAAACTAAGCTTTGATAAAATCAATATATGTTGGCATGAAACAGAATTTGTGTGATTATAGAAGTGGAAATTGGGTAGAAATAATACAATACCTTTGTCTTTGTCGGGATCGAAGCACTCTGTTTTCAAATCAGTGCTATTATTCTCGAATCTACATATCTTGCCTTTCCCTTCACAGTGTCCGCACTTCGGTCCGGACCATGTCAATTCAAGAGAAGGAGAACTCCATATATCAGATGGAACTGATGAAACGGTATACATCTTTGTACACGATAATATGGGCAGGTCGTCGATGTTAGAATCCGAAGAAAAAGCAAGAACTGAGGTTGAAGCGCTATTAAGACAGGGGACCTGATATGAATATTCTGTATCTGGCGTACAACTGAAAAGGGAATAGTTAGAAAGATAATAATTTTTGAACTGGAAAGGAGGGGAAGATAAATTGAGTCTCAGAATTTTCCGCGGAAAGCAATTATCTGAGTCAGTTACTTCAATTAACTGAGAATTGTAATAAATGTTTTTAACAAAGGCTTTTACTGAAGTAGGCAGCTCAAGCACCGTATCATTATTATGAGAGCAGTAGAGATCAAAGCCAGGATAGCCACAGTGCTGGTCTGGCTGCCTGTCTTTGAGTCGGAAAGGAAATCGGATGAGTGGACCGTTTCCACACTGTAATTCGGGACAACTATTGTGGCCTTCTCCAAGGTCTACGATGAAAAGCACGAACAACAGTAAGGATGGGATAACTATTCTTAGGGAAATATCCATATCTGTGGTCTGGAAAGGCTTCTCACACTCCCCAGATTATCTGAGACTAACTATATGGATTATTACCCTATTTCTAAGCAATCAACGGTTGACTTGGGTCAACCGTTGCTTCGGGTGGACTTCATAAGTGCATTTTTTTTTTTTTTTTTTTGTTCTTTTTTGCTTGGATTAATTGATTCAATAAGGGCTGTTATCCTCTAAAATATCCTCACACGTGTAACTTTTTTCCAGGGCGGTCTACTGCACATCGGCAGATTCATAACTCCTCAAATATCAACTGGGCTGGCCCATTATAGAATATATAAAGCTCTGATGAAAGTCTGAAAGCTTTTTGTATTGTGTTTTCTTTATGTACATGTACAATTCCATTGCTAAAAAATCACAATCCTCTCATGGGCTACTTTTTATAAGTCCGATGGGCCGGTTTTGTAAGGCTGATGGCTTTTAGGACAGAAAGAATAATGATTTCCCTTTCTTCTTGATTTATTTAATACATAAAAAAAAAAAAAAAAAAATGACGATCACGCATTTATTTGAGCTAGTTGTTGTCATGACATTCCTGCGGCTAACGAAGGAAGAATTTTAAAAAACTTTTCTTACGAGGTATGACTATACTGAACTTTAATTTTATTTAATGTGTTCAACTTTCACAGAGCTATTATTATTGTTATTATTATTATTATTATTATTATTTTTTTTAATATATTGGGACAATAAGTTGTATTTTTCATTAATGTTTCAATGAGAAAGCAACAAAGATAAGAATGGCTTTACTTGTAAAAGTGAGTATTCAAATTTATAGAGAAACACAGCTTATAAGAAGTTATTTGTTGACTCAAGGCTTTAATTGGATATGAAGATGCACACAACAAAGATAGGGATGACTCTACTTAGTTTTATTTGTTGTGACTTGCCTGCTAGATGTTAGCAATTTTTTTATTTAGTATTTATTAAGTTGAAATATCATTAGGTAAAATAATTTATTTGGTTGATGTATTATTGCTGTGATATAATTTTTTTTTAATTAAATTGAAACATTGTAGTCAAAATAAGTACTGAAAAATTGATTGATAGGTTAAACTAATTTTAAAACTTAAAATATATATAAATTATGTCCAAAAATATTTTAAAGTATACATAAATAAATTTTAATTAATTAATTAATAGTCATACTCCAAACTTGTTGTACCCTAATTTTTCAAATAATGTCATACTTCCTGTACCCGTATCATACCCACATCTGTGTCCGTGCTCGTGCAACATAGAGAGTAAACTTGAAAATTATTTTGTTTGATAGTGCAATAACCAGAACAAAAACAGTTCTCGTTTCTTTGAACGCATGTAATGCACAATTTGACAATGCCACCAGAGATTTCTCATTGGTATGGATTTTTTTTTTAAGGCGAAAATCACATTTTAGTCCCTATATTTTCAGGCGATTCCCATTTCTAGTCCCTACATTTTATTTTTACTGCATTTAGTCCCTATCTTAAAAAACGCTTCTCGTTTTGGTCCCTACTGTTACATCAGAAACGGAGAAAGCAAACATGACAAACAACAAAAATAAATTAATAATAAATTAATGTCCACGTGGCAAGAAAAAATATTTTATTATAATTTAAATATTTTATTCTTTTCCCGCTCTTTTTCTGGGCTCTTGGACGTGCTCTGTTATGTAGTACAAATAGCAGAGGAGTTTTGTATAAAAAGCACCATGTTGAGCTTTTTAGGACCAAAGTTTGCTTGTGTAGTAGCTACATATCGGCTCCATAAAAAGACTGACAAGGCCTCAACATGGCTGGGGGCTCGGACTGAATTGCAAGGAATTCTTGGAGGAGGGTACCAGCCATACTACAAATCTTGGTGAGTGGATGAACTGGGCGACCAAAGTGTTTAGCGTTACGCCTATTCCACAGCAGCCATGCTGTGATTGAGAAAAGTTCCAGCATGAAGTCGTCCTTAGAGTGCATGAACCTGGAACAAAGGTCGCTGAATGACTCGGGCTGCTCAGCTACGTCTTGGTGGAGCCACTCCATTGAAAGCCACACACACGCAATTTCTTTGCAAAACCAAAGAGCATGCAGTGTGTCCTTTGTTCGATCCTGACAGCCATTACAGATTTCTGTTGTGACAATATGGCGATGGTGAAGCTTTGCCAAGGTGGGTAGAGCATTATTACACGCCACTATTGAAGCAGAACTAAACACAAACCTCTTTAATACAAGCTTCTCTTTTATCATACTATTTTCTGGTTGAAACCCAGATAAGGTACTTGTAGGAGGAAAGAGAGTTAATGCCTGAAATTGGGATATATATCACTATCACCTCGAGCTGTGGCTGCCCAAGTTTTCATAAACATGATAAAGGATTTGCCATCAGCAATCTTGTGGGAAATACATGCACCAATGGCAATACCACCATAAGTGAAGTAGTTGGCTTGAACAGTGCAGGCAATATGGTGCGTGCCATCAATATCGCATGGAAGAAATTTCTTCAACTCTACAGAATTTTGATTTGTAACAATATTTGAAAGAATCAAATACAAAGCTCCCCTGCTATTTATACTACATAACAGAGCATGTCCACGAGCCCATAAAAAGAGCGGGAAAAGAATAAAATATTTAAACTATAATAAAATAATTTTTTTTGCCACATTAATTTATTCTTGCCCGTTTGTCACGTCTGCTTTCTCCGTTTCTAATGTAACGGCAGGGACTAAAACGAGAAGCGTTTTTTAAAATAAGAATTAAAAGTAGTAAAAATAAAATATAGAGACTAAAATGAGAATCGCCTAAAAATGTAGGATTAAAATATAATTTTCTCATTTTTTTTTTTAATTTTCAAACTTGTCTCCGTTTGCTGCAGTATCTATATTGCATATCTTCTGCACAAGAACCAAGAAGGCTAGTTGGAGTTTGCAAAGCTCCGGTGATACTTACATTTTGATGGAACAATTTTAGGTGAAACAACCATCAATAACAATTTGAAGAAGAATCTCTTGGATATATTTCAACAATTTATTTTTGTGATAAAATAAAAGGAACAATACACATATCTAAAATTAAATAATTACACAAATAGATATAATAGGCAAAAGCAATAAACAAATACTGAATATATATAAGAAGAAATCTGCAAATAATTAAAAACTCACTGACCAAAATTTGTAAATAATTAAAAACTCACTGACCAAATGTGTGAAGGATGAACGTTTCAGATCAAGTCTTGTGTTTGACACAATCTCTTTAAAGCAGATTTTGGCCCTCACACAATCACTGTAGTGTTTTGAAACTCACGAACATCTGCCTCCCAAGATAAAATGATCTACAGTACGAAAATGAAGCACACAAGGTCGTGCTCTGCGAACTACTCAATGTTTCTTTCTCTCTCTTTAACACAAAATGAAATGCACAAGTATTCTCACTGGGAGAGTTTTTCTGAAAAAGTTCTTTTCCATGAATGAGAGACAATGAAATTATACGTAACTTTAAATCAAAACGTTGTTTCAAAGATAACTGATGTATACAGACTTACTGACTAAAAAAATATATATATTATTATTAATTGGATAAGTGGGCTTAGTCCACACACGTTTAAAGCCCAACCCAATATCCAGCCCAAACTCATATTCTCTATCATTTCCAACGTGGGACTCCAGGATTTTCATCCTTTATAATGACATCTTCAAGTGAACATAGAAAACATCAATTTCTTATTCACTCCATACTATTTTTCCAACAGAATCTAAATTTAGGAACCCAAAGATGAAACTGAAAGTAGGAAATGTTTCTACATTATTGGTGCTGTGGAGTGTGCTTCTGCTGAGACGGTGTGGATTTGAAAGTAGGAAATCTTAGACGGTTTCATTTCCTTAGACGGTGTCATTTTCTTGACCTTGTAACTTGTACGAATCCATGACAGGAAGGGCTAGGTTTTTTAGGCTTTTGGCCTTTTCAACATTTTTTTTTTTGAGAGAACATGCTTAAATTGCAAAAATAAAGGCAAAATTTTGAGAAAAAAAAAATGAAGAATACTGTTAATTGTTCATGTAAAATATAAATCTAAAATGTTTTAGAGTTAAGTGCATTATCTTTTACGCTATGTTTGTTTCAGCAATAATGTTTTCTAGAAAATTAGTCATTTTCAAAAAAATGTTTTCTATAAAACTATCTTATTTTCCTATGTTTAATAGTAACCTTAAATGAGTTGAAAAACAATCTTTTAACTTCGCTTATTTAGTTTACTGTGAGATAGAGTTGTTTTTCAAAAAAAAAAAAAAAAAAATTTAGTGGAAAACAATCTCTAAAAATATGTCATACTTTTATGGTGACCAAAAATAGTTTTACTTTGACTCATTTTTTCTAAGGAAAACACGAAAAACTATCTTTACACAATGTTTTCCATCGAAACAACTGGGGCGTAAAAAATAAATCATAAAATATATCTAAGATAAAATAAAGTTTAAAACAGAACTTCCAATAAAAAATAAAATGAAGTTTGATTAAAATTTTGGCCCTTCCAACATTAAAGCAACTTTTTTTGAGAGGAACATTACAACAATTTAATAATAATAATATTATTATTATTACAACTTGACAAATTCAAGCCAAGGTGACGAATTTTGATGTCCATGGTTGTATTGTTCAACATATAATTGATTTGAGTCCTAGCGATTATAGGACTTAGTTTGCTGACTTTGGATTACACATGCCTAGCGGACTTTCAACGGTTATACATATAATTGTGTTTCGGCTTACTCAATGTGGCTTTCTCTATATTTGTTTGAAAGAGCTCCTTGGGTGTGTAAGTTGGCAAATTTAGATCGGGTTGATTTTGAATTGCGCTCAAGTTAATTAATTATTCCAGTAATGCAAAAGTCTAATTTAACATTTGATGCTTGCAACTATGTCACAAAAATAAAATGTAATGGAAAATAAATTGGACACATGCAATATAGTTATGGAGATAAAAGCCTTAACTAGAAAAACCTTACGGGTGGTATGTAGCTTACCACAAAATTGAAGAATTCACTAAGACTAAAATGGAAGTTTACAATACAAAATATCATAATCCTAGCTAGTATTGCTACATGCAATACAACTTCTCTCTTGATTATACGTAACTCCAACTCGGTTGGACTCTTCTATCTTGTGAATCTCTTCAACGATGCATGGATATTCAATCTATGTCTAATTTACCACAATAACATCTTAGTCTTGTTCGAGAACTTCATTGAGAACACTTCTTGATCTTCGATTTAGTTTCGGAGATGATGTTTGATACAGACCCTTGGCACATAGTTGTCCTCTTCATAGATTGTTCCCTTACGTTTATGATGACCTAGTATGTCTTTAAAATTTAAATATATTTTGGGACCCTAGTCAGAGAAAATCTATTAGGTTGCAGAAACATGATATACAACCTCCTCTAGTCATGATCATAGGCCACAGACTAGAAAGACAGTTTGCACAAGCCTCAATCAGTCCATCGGAATTGAAGTTGGACTTGAGGCAATAGAAACTTCAAATCATGAGTAGTTTATTGTGTTTTCAATGTATATCTTCAAACGCTTTAATATTGACACTAAAATTTATAACTCAATTACATTTGAAACAAGGTTTTGGTTACAAATTTTGCTAAAACACAATACATTTGACCTTAATTAGTTGTATTTAGGATTTGGGTTTTATGAGAGTTTCATTTGTATCACTGCTATAAATCTTTGTGTATTTTGTGTAATTGCCTTTTCTATTTGCCATAAGCCCACTATTATTTGATTACTCACATAGCAAATAGGTATCAAAACTTTAGCTGTCTTAACCATCCCCATTGTCACATGTTAAAAATAAAATGCTCTGATATTATGTTAAATAAATTGGAGACTATAAAATAGTATGGCTAGAAGCATAAAAGAGAAGAAAAAAGAACGCAAGAGAATTACGTAGTTCAACATAACAACCCACGTTACACCAAGTAAAATTGGTTTTGGTCCCGGAGTATTGGGCTAATATTTCTAACAAGTACATATTCCACTTTAGTTGTAAAGCTTTTGACAGTTGTGTTAAATTGAATAGAGCTTGGAGTTGCAGAAGATGAAGATGCTGATACAAGAGATGCTAAACTACAGTCGTATAGTATCAGTTTTGTATAAACAGTGTGTTTATGCTTAATTATTAATTTAGAGGTTAGTTGTTTTAGCTGACATATGTCATTCTATGATTTGTTCCATAGTTAGTAGGAAGTTAGTTAAGTCTTCCTAATTTACCGCTCTCTGTATTTTGGTACATATAAGCAGGATCTTCTACAATCTAATTAATTAATCAGCATTTTTACAATTTACAAATCTCCCTAAGCTTCTATATTCTCTCTCGATCGGTACCTAACCTCCATTTTTAATTGAGCATCTCTCTTTTTAATTTAACTTGTAACTTCGAAATCAAGACGCATGGATGCATTTGCTTGCTTGGTAGAGTGTATAATTTAACCAACTTTCAAACAAAAAATAAAAACTTTCAAAATCATGACGTATGTGCATATGGACGTGTTTAAGTTTATTAACGGTAAATTTCAAAATCAAGACGTATGTGCTTACGAGTTGATAACTTCTTGTCGGTGTTGGTGTTAGACTGTTATGGCCTGTTTGAAAGTTTAGAGAGGGAGGAGTGTAGAGGGGAGGAAAGTAAAGGGGAATGGTTATCCTCCACCTTATTTGAATGTTTTTAAAATTAGTAAAGGGGAAGCGAGTAATTAAACCTTTCTCTTGTTTGGATGTTTTTAAAATTAGGATGGAAATGAGAGGAAATGATTTAAATAGACAGATTTACCCCTATTTGAAAATGGACTTGCAACATTGGTCTATGATTAATTAGTTAGATTAAATAATTATGATTATAGCATGCAATATTTTTTTTTGATAATTTTTTTTTCTAATGTGAATTAAATAATCAACATTAGTCTATGATTAAGTATTTTTTTTGCTTTTTTATTATACTAAAAAAAACCATCCTTAATTGATAATAATTAAAATAAAAAAAAAAGTGTTTGGTTTGTTTGTTTACTGGAAAAATCAATAAAATATTGAATTTTGAGTGTTTCTCTCATTTATTATTATTATTTTTAATATTTTTTTATTTTCCTTAGTACGTGAATTTAATTTTTTTATTTTCCCATTTCTACTACTACACCTTGATTTCTCAGTCCTCTCTCTCTCTCTCTCTCTCTCTCTCTCCTCCTTCCATTTTTCGGGAAAATCGTTTTTCTTTTTTTCCCAAGAAAATTATAACCACGTATTTTCCATTTTCTCACTAATCAAACATGTTTTCAGTTCGCTCAATCCTCGCTCTCCAGCTAAGACGCTCAATCCTCCTACTAAATTCTTCTTCTTCGTCTTTGGCTTCGTATTCTACTTCTTCCGCTGCTGCGGTGCAAGTCAAGCGAGCGATAAGCGAAGGTCCGAGAAACAATTGGACACGAGACGAGATCAAATCCGTCTATGACTCTCTGGTTCTCAATCTCCTTTTCTATGGAATGAGTTTCGATTCTCTCTTCGAATTTCTATTTCTCTTGCTTTACATTTGATATGCGCTGTTTTTGGTTTGTTTTGTGAAGTATGTGTATCAAATCTCTGTTTGGTTGCTCAGAAAATGAACTTTCTAGTGTAATTACTATTTTTTTGCCTTCTTTAGAACCTTTTGAAAAGAACAAAAAAATGAAATAACGTGAATTTATTTTATATAATTGGTTTGTAATTTTGTTAATTTAGAAAGGATAAATTGGGAAATTCATCTGGTCAATAATTTATCTACTCTACTCTCCCTCCAAATCTCTCCAATTTGGGAGAATTAAAAATGAAGGGTTAGAGGTAGTTGAAACCCCTCCAAACCCCTCCTTCCTTAAAAAACTTCCAAATAAGGTAATTGAATTACTCTCTCTCTCCCTCCTTTTTTAAACTTCCAAACAAGCCATTAGGGATCCTGTCCCTTATTGAAATTGAAGAAGAACAAGAATATTTGTAGAGAAACCAAAAATATTTGTGGGCAACAAGATCAATGTTGGAATCTACTTGTTAAACCCCTTTATTCTTGATCGGATTGAATTGTGGCCCACTTCAATTGAAAAGGAGGTTTTTCCTAAGATTGTAGATGAAGAAGAAGAACAAGAATATTTGTAGAGAAACCAAAAATATTTGTGGGCAATAAGATCAATGCTGGAATCTACTTGTTAAACCCCTCTGTTCTTGATCGGATTGAATTGTGGCCCACTTTAATTGTAAAGGAGGTGTTTCCTAAGATTGCAGCAGAGAAAAAGCTCTATGCTATGCTCTTACCTGGGTTTGGATGGACATTGGACAGCCAAAAGATTACATTACAGGCCTAAGACTGTACCTAGATTCCTTGCGGAAAAAATCCTTACCAAAATTGGCGAAGGGATCTCACAGAAATCACCTCCTCACAGGTAGGCAAACAAAAATCACTGAGTGAGGAGTCAGGCATGGGTCCCACAAAAAGTAGAAAAAATTGAGTGATGAGAAGGTGAAAAAATGTGCCAAACGGGTGGGTATAGGAAATTTGGGTATTTTAAGTGATGAGTGATGAGTGATGAGTGACGAGTAACGAGTGACGAAAATTGAGTGAGAAGTGATGAGTGATGAAAAAAAACAACCAAACAGCCCCTAACATCTCGAGTATTTAAGACTTGAGTTCACTGTAGTAGCTCAAGTATCACATACTTGTTTTCTATGAAAATTCACGTGGAACTCGAGTCTGTGAGACTTGAGTTCCACAAAAGAAAACACAGAAATCAAAACTTGAAACACACAAATGTACACAAGGAAACAAGCAAAAAACAAAAATCAAACCACGAAGACAAAAAAACAGAGAAAGATCAAACAGAGAAACCCAAAACATGAAGACAAAAAACAGAGAAAGATCAAACCCAGAAACCCATGAAGACAAAAAACAGAGAGATCAAACCAAAGAGATCTTTCTAACGAAATCCAAACCACAAAGACAAAAACAACAAACTAGAAAGATCAAACCCAGGTGGTGGCGGCGGCAATTGAAATCAAGCTCTCGGGGTCTTTGGGTGGGTTTCTTCATTCTTGTTGTTGATTTTCTTTCTGGGTCTTGATCTATCGTTCTAGGTCTCTCTGGGTCTTGATCTATCACCAAAGTTCTCCATCTGAGCTTTCCATGCAGTGTTTCAAGTTTTGATTTTCGGGTTTTCTTTTGTGGAACTCGAGTTTGTAAGACTTGATTTCCACATGAATTTTCATAGAAATTGAGTTTGTGATACTCGAGTTGCTATAGTAAACTCGAGTTTATTTGGGTTTTCTTTTTTGGAACTCGAGTTTGTAAGACTCGATTTCCACGTGAATTTTCATAGAAATTGAGTCTGTGATAATCGAGTTACTATAGTAAACTTGAGTCTTACAGACTCGAAATGTTAGTTTTCTAAATAGTTTGAAAATGGTGCTAACTAACAAAATTGTTTGAAAATTGGTGTTATTTGGAAAAAAAAATCTTTTTCTTTTCTTACTCAAGTTTCAGATTTGAGCCACTTAATTTTGAATGTGTAATTACAATTGAATCATGGTAAACACCAATTAAATAATTAAATTTTGTATTAATTTTGACATTGTACCTATGATGTTCCCTTAATGATGATTGTTCTGTATCATCAGGTTAAGACATCAATTAGTTTTTGGTGTAGGCCGAGTGCAAATCCCAAATTTCTTATTCAACAACAAAAAAACTTTTTGGTGATTCATATTCAATACATACCATCCATTCATTTATGTTTCAATTTTCATATATTTCTTAAGCAAAAAAAAAAAAAAAAAAAAAAAAAAAAGAGCTATCGTTTATTTCTCTTCACCTAAGATTAATACCTTTCATTTAGTTTTGTTAGGGATCTTCAAAAATTTTCAATCAGCTTACTGACTAAAGCGAAGATGGTCAGATTAGTTAATAATGGAAGAGGGTGAATTACTTAAAAGAGGCACCTACCTTTTACTATATATCTTTCTTTAAACTAGCCTTATCGCACGTGCTGCACAGTGCTATGAGACTTATTTATATTTTGGGGTTTAATGTCATAATTTTTCATTTATCTCCATTTGAGATTTACATATTTGTCTACTAATTTATTTATTTGTGAACTGCTGATATAACTAAGAGTGTCATGAGGCTAACTCCAAAAAATAATACCAAAATAGCATTGAAATCATATGTTTGTGTGTGGATTTGTTCATTTTTTGAAACTAGTCTCATGACACTCTTAGTTGTATCAGCAATTTGCTAATGCGTAAAATTAGTGGACCAATTTGTAAACCTCAAATAGAAATAAATGAAAAATTATGACACTAAACCAAAAAAAAAAAAAGCCTCGGGTAGTAAGCATTTAGATCGTGTCGTTACTCACATTTTTATCATCAATAAAAATTAGGATTAATTAATAACAAGCGTGCTAGGAATTGAGAATCTGAGATCCTCTAGAGTTCCTAAGCTACTTTACCATATAGAATTCTTTTAATATTAACCTTTCATTTATAATAAAAGGTTAAGATTTTTCCATGTCATTAATCCATTAACAAATCCCCTTAATAAGGGCAATGAAGCAGGTATCGGTATTGTGGTTTGGGATTCATTGGGTTTGGTATTGGCAGCATTGGCAGAAAAAATTTGGAAACCTCACAATGTGGAAAGCTTGGAGATGATAGTAGCTAGAAGAGCAGTGATTTTTTCTTCGGAACTTGGTCTTCAACATGGCCATTTTGAAGGTGATTCAGAGACTTGTATCAAAGCTCTTCAAAAGGGCGACTTGTTTTCCTCATCCTATGGTCACTTAGTTAGGGACACCTTAATACATGTAAACTCACTTCAGAGTTTTTCTTTCTCTCACACTATTGGGCAAGGCAATGCTGTTGCACATGCTTTGTGTCACGACCCAAACCTGTATTCCAGAATTTAGAGCATGACCGGCATGTTAATATCAGTTTATCTCAATACTAACACGAACCAACCTAAACTGAAAGTGCTTATCAAGGATTTGTTTCTTGAATTCCTGCTTATTATCTTGCATAAAAACCATAATATACAAAAATGATGAAAACTTGAATTTCATTTCATATAAACTTTGCAAGATTGCCACCTGGCTAAAACCTTAGGAATTCCTGTAAATATTACATAGCTAAACGTTTAGCAAAACTCTTATTACAAACCTAACCCCAAAGGCATACAACTGGGGTTCAAAACAAACTAGGGTTTCGAATTACATCTGTGCTCAAAGGATCAAGTACACCTTGATTCTTCCTATACAACAAAAGAAAACTAAACTACTATACAACAACAAAAACTATACAATCTATCAAACGAGAATTACAGAATTCTTGCCACCTCTAATACTCTCGCTGCTTCCAGGAAGAACCTGTGTACTGAAATATAATAGGGTGAGCTGCAAAGCCCAGTAAGGTTTTAAGCTCCATGGGCCCTTAATAAGCATGCATGTAAAACAAATATTTTATGGATACGCCAGCTTGACAAAATAGCCTTCATACTATTTACGTTGATCTTAAAATAATTTATGAACTTTCACATAAAATACTTTATTTTCCTTTCATATAATAATAAAAGGACATGATAAGGAACGTAACATAATTCAGAAGTCTTATCTTTGAATAGACTATGAAATACTTTATCATAACTTATCATCAGACTTATCATAATTTCCAAATAACTTAATGGTTCATTTACAATACATATTAGTTAGTCCAATTGTAAGTCTGTCACAACTTTGGGAGGCTTCCAGCACAAAGTGCTAGGCATCCAGCATTCCCCACAATGCTAGGTAAACCCGGGATCATATCATAATACATAACTTCAACCATTGGGGGTAGGTTGACATCCTCCACAAGTTGGCTGTTACCAACAAGGGCGGGTACAGCAGAGCCAGTCCCACTTTTAATGGCCAATTAGAATTTCCATGGAAATGCCAGTACTATAACCCCTACTGGCTGAGTTCAGATCATAACAATGGAATAATTGAAAACTATATTTTCTTTCTGATATCTTGCTTTTACATAATTGTTTCACAACAGTAGCATATCTACGTCATTCTTAAAAATTATGTTCGTGAGCATCAATATGCTAAAATTATCAGGTATATAATATTGAACAATTCACGAACATATATTTTACTCAAATCATGCTTACATATAATATTTTCAATTAAAAGGTTTTAATGCATAATAATTTTCTAAACAATTTATACTTATCAAGCGCACATGTCACAAATCCCTTACCTGAAAATAGAAGACGCGAGAGATTTTACGCGAGGAGCTCAAGTATCCGTATTCTCGTTCTCGTCACCTAAACGAAAGACCAGACCAAAACTCATTACTACAAACTCTTCCTAAGTATATAAACTTATACATCTATCAAAACCTAACTCTTAAACTTAAGAAAAAATCCTAATTCCCATCACATAAAGTTTCCCCAAAGCACATGATACAACCATCAAACACATTATGTATCCAAACCATAGAGAAACCAATGCATAAAATTTATATATGATCCAAACATACCAAAGAACAAGCATATTTAATTGTAGCTTAAAACATTCACCCTAACTTCAAAATTAAATCCATAAAATCAAGTGTGTCAAAAGCTGTCCACTGCTCATTACAGCAGCGTAAGCCCCATTTGTAAAATATAAATAGACTGTCCGTACGCTTCCAATTGTCATGAAATTTTACAGAGTTACTGCCCTGTATGTCTAGTATATACCATAAAAATTTCGGAGTCAAAGAACATAATTATGATTTATTAAAAATCATACAAAGCAATGTGCTCAAATCTGTCCTGACAGAAATTTATACAACTTAGAAATTAAACCATTATTTTTATACTCATCCAAAAGCTGTGAGACCACTTCCATAACAACCATATGTGTCTTAGGATTCATAAAAACCATTCCTAGCATCCTAATACACAGCAAATGATTTTATACATATTTTTCTTGTAGTAAACATCAAATCTGTCACAGTGACAGCTTCAGCACATAATCTTACTAAAATCATAAACAAATAACAATCGGCCTTCCATTTATTTGGGTATTTTTATACCAATACCAGACATAATAAAAGACCTTAACAAGCATCCAAAAGACCCATATCATCAATCTTTAAAATTACTAAAAACAGATTCACAAATTTAGTTCCTACAATCAAAATAGAGAGCAAAGAAGAGGGAAAATGAACAAAACCCTTAACTATCAAAATACCCAAAATCAAAAGAGGTTTAAGTTACTTACCCACAAACTTTGCAGCTGAAACCTTAGTTTTAATCCTTTAATTTCTTCTTTAGAGAGAGGTTTGAGGTTTTGGTGGAAGAGTGAGGGAGAGATGTGGCCGTGTGAAAGAGCAAAGGAAGAAGAAGAGAAACAAACTTCAGGTGCAGCAAACAAATGAACAAATGAACCAACTTCAGGTGCAGCAAAAGAAGCTAAGAAGAGTGGACCTTTGAGTGGGATACGTGTAAGGCTAAGGGAGCATGCATGTAGATACGTGTAAGCCTAGGAAGAGTGGAAACAATCCACTTTTACAACTTTTGGGCAATTACACTTTTTACCCCTTATGAGCATATATTCTTAGAAAGGCCCAAAGCATTATATAACTTTATATATATGTCCTTATCTTTATAAATTTCCTTTCTACAACATAAAAAAAAAGCATAGATATTTTATAATATCACAATATCAAACTTTATGCACTTAAAAACAATTAAGATGATAACAAGCATATATACTCATAAAATTAATTATGCAATTGGGTTGGGGTGTTACATCCCCCCAATTTTTTTTTTCAGGCAAGGGCCTATTTCTCCCAAAAAAAAAAAATCCCCTTAAAATAATGGTTTAAAAAATAACTACTCATAAATTATAATTATTAACTTAAATGCAAAAAAAAGAAAAAAAAAAAGATAGTGGCAATAGCATTGTAGAGTTAAATGCAAAAGAACTGCCTCTAGGAGTGCTAGCTGAAGAAATGGAGTGTTAACTATGCTTATTTAGAAAATTGATTGTTATGCAAATAGGTGAAGCACATATCGTATATAAATAGCAGAGAGGCATCTGGGTTTTCATTCCATTTTTTTTAGTCTTCTATTCATTTTTTGAAATTAATTTCAATTTTTGCAGTGAATTTTTTTTAATTAAGCATATATATATACACGTTTTTTTTTTTTTTTTTTTTTTTTAACTTTCAAGTACATAATTGGCAATTTGGTACTTAGGATCATAAAATATGATTTTGTTACATCCCATTTCAAAGGATTTGTGGAACAAGTTGAAAAAAAGTAGAGGGGAAAAAGATGGTGACTACGGGATGACTTCATGTTTTCTTAGAGACCTAGTTTAATTAGGTAAAAGAGGTAAGGTAAAAATTATTATTTATGAGTAGTTATTTTTTAAACCATTATTTGATAGTGGATTAGTAACATGGCAAAATCTGGACATAAATAAAATGTTAAGATTAAAAGAACTTTACAGAATAGAGTATCCTAAGAACTTTAGAGTATCTCAATCAGTGTGTACTGGTGCATGATTAGTTTAATTATAGGGTCCGTTTGGTTGAGGAGATGAAAAAGTAAGAGGATAGAAAATGAGAAAATTGTGACAAATTGAGATGATAAAATTTTTGCTAGGAATGGAAAAGTAGAAGGATTGAAAAAATGAGTTTGTATAAATTTATTCATATGCCATTGTTAAAAATAATGCCCAATTAAAACAAAAAATTGGCAAACCACCATAAAAAAAAAAAAAAAACACCCAAATATATATTTTTTTTAAATCATGCCCAAAAAAAATAAAATTTTTTAAAAAATTACATGTCTAGTTCAAACGTCCCCCCCTCCCCCCAAAAAAGCAGTATCACATTCACACCCACGGCCCAAATAAAATAATTAAAATAACCAGCAGTTGTCTAAAAGCAAAAAGTGTCTCTTCTCATCAAATCAAATCAAAAAAAGAAAAAGAAAAAAGAAGGCAGCAGCAGATAACGAGGAGAGGCAGTTCAGTCATTAATTGTAGCTAAAATTCATTCAGCAAAATAAAAAAAAAATAAAAAAAAATAAAAATTGTAGCTAAAATTCATCAATTTTCCATCGTTCCATTCTCTTCAACCAAACAATTATAGAATCAGTTTTTGCTATACTTTTTTCTCATATATTTTTTTATTATCCTCAGGGACGGAGCCTGAACTTTGAGTTTGGAGGGCGGTTTTATTTTTGACTATGTGTGGCAGTTTTAACTTCTAACTTTGCTACTACTTGGGCTTAGTTGATGAGATATATATATATATATATATTTGTTTTTTTTTTTTGTCTGTAAGAACAAAATTATTTTTGTTTAGAATTTTTTAAAGGGCATAGTTATTTATTTTGGATAAAATTGGTTAGTTAAGTTTATTTTTTTTTAGTTTTACTATTGGTAATTTTTGTTGTTGAGCTATTTTTTAGTTTTACAAGTTTTTTTTTATAAATTATTAATATGATAAGTGGTTGCTAGTACATAAAAAAATGATGTAAGTGGTGGGCCTATTATACAAACCAAGAAGAATTTACTACGAAACAGTTTATAAAAATGTTGGAAAAAGTTTGTGAGTATAACATTACTTTTAAAAGAATCAATAATATTATTTAAAGAAAATAAAATGTAATTTTATAGAACGAAATTATTAAAATTGAAATATATATATAATAATATATTTTTAAAAAAGATTTGTTAGCCGTTGCCCCCTAGACCCTAGTCCAAAGATACCTCTACTCCTGAATATCCCCATGTCACCCCCAATCAAACGAACCCAAATCTTAATAATAAAAATAAATATTAAAAAAAAAACTTAATAACTGTCAAATAATTTATCAAGATGACGTATGTGCTAACGCCAGATATTGTCAGTGTGATATTAATGTTGATATTGTTCCACTAGTCCGATACCACGAACTTGCGCATCATCTTTCTTTTTTTGGTGAAAAGACGATAATATTAAAACTAAGCTTCAGAACAAAGTTCAGGACATATCCTATTAAAATACATCCCATTGAGGTCACCCTCAAAAACATCTAAAATGTCCACAGGCGGACTATCATAAATAAGAAAATCAGCGGTCAATCTAAAACTCATCCTAGCTAAACCATCAGCACATTGGTTAGCTTGTCGAAAGCAATGGTTAATAATGACTTGATGGAAGCGGGAGAGCAGCTGCCTGCAATCATCCAAAATAGGAGATATAATGTTACTATTATAATTTGCATTCCGTAACACATCAACAATAGCCTTAGCATCCATCTCAACTACAAGGCAGTGAATATTCATATTGCAACACAGCTTGAGTCCCTCATGCAGCCCCCACAACTCAGCGGCAAAGCTGTTGGTGATCCCAATCCGCTTACTGAACCCAACTATCCACTGCCCATCATCGTTCCTCACCACTCCCCCACAACCAGCCAGACCGTTAATCTCACTGCAAGCCCCATCAGTGTTCAATTTCTTCCACCCTTGCACAGGACGCTCCCACCTAATTCTCCTTAAGACTCTGCGGCCTTGCATCCTTGGAACAGCCACACAATGAAGATACTCCATAGCCTGATTTACAATGTCCACAACCAAATTTTGATGACAACCATTCCTACTGAAAACAATGTCATTCCTACTCTTCCAAATGCTCCAAAGAGCAAAGGGAAAAACAATTTTCCAAGGGGCACCTGTGACATGCAACTCTTCATTTTTCCTAATATTAAGAGACAACCAATCCACCAAATTAGCATGCCAGAAATCATAATTTGAAGCCGTGACTCCTAGCTGGTTCCAAATATGCTTTAGGTGGGAGCAATCTCTCAAAGGATGCAAAATAGTTTCAGCACCATTGCAGCAAACAGGGCACACTTCATCTTGAACCACTCCCCTTCTACCTAGACAAACCTTCACACCAATACTATTGTGAGCACACAACCAAAGGAACATTTTAACCTTTCGGAGCAAATCTGCCTTCCAAATCCAGCTAGCCGAAAAAACAATCTCATTGGCATCCTCCATAGCAAATCCATAAGCGCTTTTGACATCAAAAGACCCATTGGGTGATCCGGCCTAAGCCAATTTGTCCGAGCCACCTCCTAAAGTTGACAAGGGGATTGCACAAATCAATCCCTTAACTTCATCCGGTAACTCAAAGGTTGTTTTCTCCCAATCCCAACCCACATCAAGCATAATATCTTTAATTTCCAAAAGATTGGCTTCTTGGGAAATAGGCCCTTGAATCAACTTTCTAAGGGGTCCCCCATTCGTCCAATTGTTATGCCAAATATTTAAAGTGCTGTTTTTTGTCACCAACCATCTACAACCCTTACTAAAAGTGCCCATCCCTTTCTTCATAGCTGTCCAAATTGAGGAGCAAGGGAGACTATTTGCATTAGCGGATGCACTCCTTCGATGGTTGCAATACTTCATCTTCAACACATTAGCCCACGGTGCCTCCCCTTCCGTATGAAATCTCCAATTAAGTTTAGATAAGAGCGCCACATTCCTACCCTTAGCTGTGTGCAAACCCAAACCACCCTCCTCCTTGGATTTGGTCACCTTTTCCCAACCAACCCAATGAATCTTCTTAGCTAAATCTGTAGACCCCCAAAGGAAGTTCCTATTCACTCTATCTAAACCATTCAATACCCTTCCTAGAAGGTAAGAGCACTGCATAATATACGAAGGGATAGCTGCCAAAGAAGACTGAATGAGCACTCTCCGGCCAGCCAAAGATAAGAGGTTAGCCTTCCACCCGGAAAGTTTTTGCTTAACTCTATCCAAAATAAAGTCATAATCATGTGAAGAAGAACCCGGCTGCTTTAGCGGGAATCCAAGGTACTTACCTAGATACGGTGTTGACGCAAACCCCAAAATGTCACAAAGGGCCTCCCTAGTATCCCTATCGACATTTGGAGAGAAGTATACCCTTGACTTAGCTTCACTCACTGTTTGGCCAGAAATGTTACAAAAGGTATCCAACACTTCTCTAATGGTCGCACAATTAACCCCATCAGCTTTAGCAAAGAGAATTAAGTCATCTGCAAAGAAAAGGTGAGTAAAAGCTGGACCACTCTGAGAAGCCTTCACTGGCTGCCACAGATTCTCACTACACTTCTCTTCAATAAGCTACCCAAGATAATCCATGCACAAGATGAACAAGTATGGAGACAACGGGTCTCCCTGCCTTATACCCCTAGAGGGATAGATCGGATCAAGGGCTTCACCATTGAATAAAATAGATGTAGAAACAGTAGACACACAACTCATTATGACATCTATAATATCCATTGGAAGATTGACCCGAATAAGCATATCTCTGATGAAATTCCATTCAAGCTTATCATAAGCTTTCTCCAAATCAATCTTAAGGGCCATGTACCCAGTTTTACCTTTCTTCTTCCCAAGGGAGTGAATAATCTCCTGGGCAATAATAATATTATCAATCCCTTTACGACTTGGCACAAAGGCCGTTTGCATAGGAGAGATGATTTTGTCTAGGTAAGGGCGCAACCTTGCCACAATAATCTTAGTAACCACCTTATACACCGTGTTACACAAACTAATAGGTCTATAGTTACCAAAGGTTTCTGGACCTCGAATCTTAGGAATCAAGGCAATGTGAGTACTATTCAAAGCCTCCGGCACTTTTCTATCATCAAAAATCTTCTGAACCTCTTCAATCACGGACTTACCCACAATAGGCCAAAACTTTTGGAAAAACCCCGCATGGAGCCCATCCGGCCCTGGGGCTTTGAAAGGTTTCAAAGACCAAAGGGCTGCCTTAATCTCCTCTTCAGAAACCCCCCCACTAACATTCACCTTCTCCAACTCCAAGAGTCTAAGCTGCCATTGGGAAGTAGCGGGGTCCAGCCTAGACACACAGGAATGAGAAGACAAGAAAATCTGCTCAAAGCCACTCCTGATGAACTCCTTTATCTCCCCCTCCTCATTGATCCAATCCCCCACTACATTCTTGATAGCCATGATTTGATTCCTCTTCCGCCTAACCAAGGTTGAAACATGATAAAAATTTGTATTTCGGTCACCCTGAATCATCCAATTCACCCTTGATTTTAAAGCCCACAACTCCTCCTCCTGTTTGAGCACAAGATCCATATCCCTAAGGAGCTCATCTTCCAGCTTCACAAGAAATTCCGATGGTCTTAAAGCTAACGCTCTTTGAATACCATTCAGCCTCGACATCAAATTCTTTTTTCTAGTGAAAATATTCCCGAATTGATGTTTATTCCACTCTTTAGCTTTTTGCGTAAACCAATTAATAGCATCAGCCAGCCTATGATTACTTTCCCACGCCTGATGCACTATCTGGAAAAAAGAAGGATCCAACAACCACCCCGTTTGGAAACGAAAAGGCCTACTCCTCCCATTCTGGATTCTCCGCTGCATCTTCAAAAGCACTGGACAGTGATCCGAGTGACACCGGGTCAAATGGGTTATCTTAGCATTAGGATACATCACACACCAACTTGGGTTCACAAAAAATCTATCAATTCTCTCCTGAATCAAAGCTTGCACCTCCCTTCTATTAGACCAAGTGAATCGAGGACCCGCAAACCCAATATCCAACATATTACATTTATCCAAACACTCCTTGAACAGTAAAGACCTATTAACACTAACCGCCCTACCTCCAAACTTATCCTCACTAAGGAGGGGTTCATTAAAATCACTAGCTATAACCCAGGGCATATTATGTAAATCAGCAACACTCATCAAATTTTCCCATAAAACTTGCCTTTCGGCATTCCTAGGACTAGCATACACAGCAGAGAGTATCCAACTAAGGTTTGTAAAACGTACCTTCACCTCCGTATGAATTTCCTGCTCAGTCTTTGAGAGCAAAGCTATTTCAACCCTGTCAGTATTCCACAGAACCCAAAGCCCTCCCGCATAGCCAATGGTATTGGTATGGATTGCTCCATCAAACGGCAGCAAATTTGTGATTTCCCTAGCTTTGTCTCCCCCAACACGAGTTTCCATAACAACCAAAATAGCTGGGTTGTGATTTTGCACCAAATCACCAACTCTCTTCTTAAAGGAGGGTTTCAAGGCACCCTTGCAATTCCATATAATAATGTTCATCATAACAAAATATTTTTCTAAAGGAAAGGGACAATCAGCATTGAGACTTGTCAATACCGCCTCCTCCTTCCAGCTCCATACTGTCCGCCCCAACATCTCTCCCCTCGGATCTTCCCTCGAAAACAGAGAACTCATGAGCTGCAAGACCTTCGTCCCCATCTCCTCTAGTGCCATCGCACAGCATAGCACACGGCCTCCCCACACCATATCCGATAATAGCCACCTCTCCATCAGCACCCTCATCTCCTTTATTTTCACTATACCTAACTATGCTTTCATTCAATTGGGATTGAACCATCTCAGGGTGCGGACTGGCCGTGCCCATAACTCTCACTTGATTGCCCACCTGAACCTCATCATAAATCGGCTCGGCTGTGCCCGACTCACGACCTTGGGAACCCACCGTTGAGCTCGTGGAGATTGAAGAAGGAACCCCATCAGCTTTTTTCACACTTGCCACCGATCTGCTACACTGACCATAACTCCCCACCGTGTTGGCACTCACTACAGGCTGGCTGGGCATGTCGCAAATGGAGTTTGACCCCCCAACGGCGCTGCTATGCTCCCCAAAAATAAACCCACTGCGAGCTGCACCTTTCTTTCCCTTTACCGAAGAAAGCCTCTAAGATGTGTGAGCTGATTTAGGCTTAGTGGAAGTGGGCTTAGACTCACCACTTTTTAAATTCAAGCTTGGGCTGCATTGGGCTTGATTCAGGTCCTCACTTCTCAAACTCTGGACAGCCGCAGCTATTTGGGCTCTATCTATAAACTTCGGAGGAGATAGTTTCCTCTTCACTTCCCTTGAAGGCCCATGAAACGCATCAGCCCGAACAAGACTGTCCTTCTCCACGTTGCCATCATCCCTGAAGCTGAAACCACTACTCTGTCTAAGAGAGGTCCCACCACTCTTTAGCTGTTTTGTCCCATTCTTTTTGCGAGCCACCACGATCCAAGGCCCGTACACTCCCTCATGCATATCATTCCGTTCCACGTACTGCTCTGACCCAGGCAGAATAGCGCTGGTCCCCTCCCCGCTCCTCGGTATGTCAGAGGCATGGGTGTTGCATGACCTTGATGCCGTCTCACCCCCTTCCTTCACCCCCAACTCCGCGGCCACCGGTTCTTGCCGGATAATGAATGGGCATTGCTCCTTCCTATTCCCAAGTCGACCACACCCAAAACACATTTTATGAATTCCTTCGTAACATATCTGCTGTTCAAGTCTCCCTATCATAATCGCAGTAGCCAGAGGCTTTCCCACATCCACTTGCACACAAATCCTAGCGAATCTCCCTCTGGTTTCAGACGCCGTGAAAGTATCGATTCTCAGAACATTACCAATAGATTTCCCAATAATTTGCAACGCTTCTGCATTGTAGTACTCTATGGGGAGCTCGTTTAATCTAACCTATACCGCAATGGAAGAAACACTGGCTAAGGCAGGCTTAAAATCCGGTTCCCATGGTCTAATAGACAGAAAATGGTCTCCGATAAACCACGGGCCTTTTCTCAAAACGTTCTCATAGTCTTCCCCTAAAGACAGCCTCGTGAGGAAGAACCCATGACCCAGGTCAACACAGTCTAATCTACCTGCAGGTTTCCATAAGGCAAGGAGTTTTGCTTGAATGAAGTTAAGCCCCACACTCCGTCCATAAACTTTCACGATAAAAGCTCTACTCCACGGCTTTCGGATTTTTTGTTTAAACTCCCTAGAGAGTTTCACCGATAACAACCCTTGCCGGAGCGTTTCCACCTCCTCATCTGACTCAGCATCATCATCCATACCATCCTCTAAGCTGAAAGCTTGTGAGAATGCCCCTGGGATTTCTCCCACCAGTTTATCTCTAAACGAAACATTTGGCTTCCACGATCCCTCATCGTGATTTGGTGACACAGAGCCAGTACCATGGCTTTCACAAAAGCCAGCATGACTTACATCCTTAACTTTCTTCTTACTACGTGCAAGCTCCTCTTTTTCCTCGCGAGAGAGAGAGCGTTCCATGTTTAAGGTAAGCTTGTGCATCATCTTTCTTCAAACGGAAACTCTACTTTTTTCACTTTATTAATGTTGAAGATGCAGGGCCGGCCCTAGGCTTAAGGCCAATTGGGCCATTGCCTGGGCCCCTCACTAGAGAATGCCCCAAATTTGAGAGAATTTTTATTTTATTTTATATATTTATATATATTTTTGAAAATATTAAAACATCTTAGTTTACATTTTTTTTACTATTAAAAAGGCTCAAAAAATTAAGTAATGTTAGAGATAGAGATAAGACAAATTTAAATAAATAGGTCTTACAAATAGACGTATTACTAATCACAAGTAATTCAAATAGAAAAATGTTAAAAATATAATAAATTTTACTACATAATTTTTATTTATTTAATTATTTTATACCAAATAAAAATTCTACTCTAACCTAATCTAAGTGTATTTGTGTGCGAAACTCCCTTCTAGAGACTTAAATCTCGGTCATTGCCCCCCACACCCCACAAGAACTTATATTTGTGGAGTGATCACTGCACCAAGGGTGCGTGGTGATTTCCATAACTTTTATAATTTGATGTGACAATGAATACGATAGTTAAATATCAACAAACTATTGAATGCATTTTTGAATGAATATTTGTGATTTGTAATATATCTTTGTAATTTTGTAGTTGTAAATTCTATAATATTTCTAGTATGTTTATAAACCTCATGTTATTGATCACATTCATTACAACAGCAGTTTGTTGTAAAATTTATTATAACTTTAACATTTTCTCAAAGAAAAAAAAAATTAGAAAGTAAAAAAGAATGGATTTTAAAAAAAATTATATATAAAATGCTAGTTAAATATTACTGTAAGGACGCAAGTTTGGATCAACAGCTCAAAAGTGGATGGGTCAGCCCAAAAGGCCCAAAAACAATGAATTTGTAAAGAGTAGGTAAAGAAAGCTAGGCTAAATCAGATTAAACAATCAATAAGATGAGCTTAGATCACAAGAAGGAAATAAAAGAGTTAACTTTAGGAAGTTGTCCTCGGCATATGTCCGAGGAGGTCAGTTTGATATATATTGTTCTAAATTTGGATACAAATTTAGCTCTAAGTGTCTACAGTATTTTTTTCTCTCCCTTTCGATCCCTTTCTTCGTTAGATCTCTCTTCCTTTTATACTCCTTCTTCTTCTTTTCTTAGCCTTCCACGTGCACATTGGATGATTTTTGTTGATACTTGTCCTATCCTACCTTTTCTAGAAGTCTTGGTGTAGTAGCTGGAAGGCTGGAAATCACTGTTTAGATATTATCTCCACATAAATGTGGCTAGAGGGTTAGTTGCAGAGCATTTAATTCGGGAGTGGCAGCCTTTGTCCTTGATATTTTGGGATCTTTTCTTAGTACATGTTTCTGCAATACTCACCCAGTCCGACAGAATCTTCTGGGGTGTTTTCCTAAATAGCAAAACTCCCAAACTTATTCTGGCTTTGGTTACCTGAGGTGATATTCATCCTCGGTGCCATTTCCTGGGTCATTAGTTCACACTTAACCTCTTCATCCTTCAACACGGATCTTCTAGGCTAAGTTGAACCGTTCTTGGACTAACCTTAGTCCTTGGCTTGGGCTCTAGGCTTAACATGTACAAGGATACAGACTTCTTGGCCCATTGGACTAAGGCTCTAGGCCCAATGTGTACAGGAATAACGAATTCCTGGACCATTGACCCTACAATTACTTAAGTGATAACATAAAGGCTCCATTTGAAAATTTCGCATTAAGCCTTTCAAAACGCTTGGGCCGGCCTTGTGAAGATGCTATGAAAACCACATAAAGAAGTTTTTATTGTGATTGTCTACAGCTGTGGAAGTTTTCTAGTATATACTAGTGAAAATATTCCTCCCTTTCTCTCTCTCTGTCTATCTAGCTCAATGGCAAGGGGATTGGCGTTCACTGTAGGACTCACTGTCCTTGTTGCTCTTGTATTAGTTCATTCAACTTGCTGTGCTACTACTGCTATGGTTAATCATACCTGCTCCGCTTCTTCTTGTGGGAATAGCCACAACATAAGCTTTCCTTTTCGACTGAAGACCGACCCAGAAAACTGCGGGGACCCAAGGTTTGAACTTTCCTGTGAGAACAATCACACGGTGCTGCTATACTTATCTGGAAGAAAATACTACGTACAGGAAATCAGTTACAACAACTACACAATCCGGATTGTGGACTCCACCCCGAATTTTTCTTTATATCGATATAGTTCGATATACCCATATTCCACTTATCGGTGGAAGAAGACGAAGTCGGAGATAAATTTACAACAGCTATCACGGAGTGTGGTTTTGATGAGCTGTGAAAAACCAGTGAATTCTCCATTGTATTTGGACACTACTACTTGCAATTATAATGACAACTCTTCTTCTATATCTGATTGCAAGAGGTATAGATATGTTAAAGTTGGTAGAACCAACGTATCCGAAGTCGAGGAGTCGTGCAAAGTGGAGAAGATGTTTCGGACATCGTGGCCAATAAATAATGATGACCCAAATATCTCCTGTACAGACGTCCACAATGAATTGGTATATGGTTTTGAGCTTTCATGGCTCCAAAGTAATTGTGAAAGTTATTGCCTAAATTCCAACTTTTGTTTCCTCAATGACACGAACCATCTTCAATGCATCCGCGACATCACTGAAGGTATATAAGGCCATTACACTTTACATTCTCTAATTAAATACCTTACATGCATGTTGACCATTATTTTCCCTTTGCAAGATTCACTAACCATTCGTGTATTGTTTCTATTAAACTTCTATAAGACCAAACTTCTTGGGGCATACACCATCCATAATTCCATACCAATGTAATAGACATACTAGGATATTTTTATTCTAGTCTCAGTATAAAGACTAGATTTAATTTTAAGGTTTCCAAACGCTGATGTTTTTCTTTTATTTGTCATTGCAGGATTGCTTGACCGTCTATGGTGAGGTTTCTTTCTCAAAAAGTTGTTGAAGGGTAATATAGAATGGACAATAAAATAGAATTGTATGAGTAATATATTGTGTCTGATGTGATGATGATAGAAGTAGAGGAATAACCATGTACTTGGGCAATTGGTTGTTCTCAAACTTTTATGCTTGAGGAATGAAAAAAAAAAGTATCGAATTTTTTAAGAAGATAACTTCTTCGTGCGTACCCTACATGTTAGGGAATAGTTATTGTAGTTTCCGTATAATGACTAAATTCAATTATAAAGTTCTCAACGTTGATGTTTTTCTTTCATTGTCTAAAATGCAGCATTTTGGTTTTCAATTTGGGACAATGCAGAATGGTGGTATAAAATTAAAAATACACATCCTTGATTCACAGCCACAGGTGAGGTTTCTATCTGAAAGAAGTTGTTTGAAGGATAGTAATTAATATAGAATGGACAAGGAAATAAAATTGCATGAGTAATTGCGCCTAATGTGTGTTGATGACACAGATGGAGGAATAACCATGTACTTGGGTAATCGGTTGATCTCTGATAAATAAAATTCTTAGGAAATTTTGAATTTATTAATTATTTAATTATAATTTTATTAACAATCTCAATCTTTTAGGCTTGATGATATGAAAAGTAAAAGTTTTCGAATTTATTAAGAAATTAGCTTCTTCTTTCTATTAAAAATTTACCTTTCCTAGCTCCCAATATTTCCGTGGGAATAAGGGCTTAGTACTTAATATTCAATGCAAAATGCATGTCTGAACATTTACTCTATTATAACCTAATTAAGATAGGTTTGCTTGACTCAATGGCCAAATTCATTAACCCCATCAATAAGTTGAACTAATATTAAATTACCAATCCTTACATAGGCTTAAGATGTCAGGAAATAGGAAGTGATAAATTTATTTATTTAACTACATAATTCTAACAACTAATGGTTATTGAGAACATTGTAGGCATTCGATTGAGCTCCACTCAATTAAAGTGACATCACAATTTTAAAGACCAGATATATAAATTATAAATCAACTGGTTTTTATGGTTGTGCGTCTGGAATCTGTCCAGTGGCCAGTGCCATTGGATGCGTTGGATACGCGATACGTGTCCAAGACGTGTCCAGTGGCTACTGGCCACTGGACAGAAGCTGAGTCCTATGGTTGTTATATTTCTTGCTAAGCATGGCCTAATGAGAGATCTTACTGCAATTTTATTACAGTTGTTAATGCAGTTTTATTAGGCCTTAAACTTTTCAGGTTATTCAGGTCACTTTGTTTCACTAATTAGCAATTCATTTTGCCTAAGCAAAAAGTAATTTCACCTTCTTTTTGTTAATATTTCTTGCAGATTATTTGCCCGTGTTAGTGAAAATGGGTAACAACCTGAATCTCTTCTTCTACTTTTTTTAACATGTCATTCCTTAAGATTGAGATTAAAAATAGTTTACCATGCGAACAAGACACAAATATTAGTGACATTAACATGAAACAACATATATTGTGCTTAATTACTAGGATTAAGAAGGTGTGTAGTTGTAAGTCTAACTATATTTTCAACTTAAAATTAAAAAAGCTGACAGGTGCAACAAGAAATTTGTTTTCATATGCTTATTTCGGTTATGTTTCTGCACAGTATTATTTTACCTTGAAACAAAGACTGCCTTGGGGATTCCATGTGTGGTGGCGTTTTTGATATATAAGTGGTGTAAGAGACATTTATCAATGTATGATGCTATTGAAGAATTTTTGCAAAGCCAAATTAACCTCATGCCAATTGGGTACTCTTACTCAAATATTAGGAAGATGTCCAAAGGTTTCAAGGACAAATTGGGTGAAGGAGGCTATGGCTCTGTATATAGAGGAAAGCTTGAAAGTGGCCCTCTAGTAGCTATAAAGATGTTGGGTAACCCCAAAGCTAATGGGCAAGAATTTATCAATGAAGTTGCAACAATTGCAAGGATTCACCACGTGAATGTGGTGCAACTCATTGGTTTTTGTGTTGAGGGACCAAAACATGCCCTTATATATGAATTCATGCCTAATGGTTCTCTTGAAAAATACATTGTTTCTCAAGAAGGAAGTATTCCCTTAAGTATTGAAAAAACATATAAGATTTCTCTTGGAGTGGCTCATGGAATTAAATATCTATATCGAGGATGTGACATGCAAATTCTGCATTTTGATATTAAGCCTCATAATACATTCTTCTCGATGAGAACTTCATTCCCAAAGTTTCTGATTTTGGGCTTGCAAAACTTTATTCAACAGATGATAGCATAGTGTCGTTGACTACTGCAAGAGGAACATTAGGATATATAGCTCCAAAGTTGTTCTATAAAAACATTGGAAGGGTCTCCTATAAAGCTGATGTTTATAGTTTTGGCATGTTATTGTTGGAAATGGCATGCAGAAGAAAGAACGTGAATGCATTTGCAGACCATTCAAGCCAAATTTACTTCCCAACTTGGGTTTATGGCCAATTTAGCGAAGGAAATGACATAGAAATAGAAGGTGCCACAGAAGAGGAGAAGAAAATTGTTAAGAAGATGATCATAGTTGCATTATGGTGCATACAAATGAAGCCTAGTGACCGTTCTTCAATGAACAAAGTTGTAGAAATGCTTGAAGGGGAAGTTGAATGCTTACAAATGCCTTCCAAGCCTTTCCTATCATCATCACCAGTGAGACCAACAGGGGATGTAGGAGACAATTTAAATTCAACTAGTTCATCATTTCAATCAAGTGAATCAAGTCAATCGGCTATACTTCACCACAGCAAGGGAAAGTTAACACCACAGCGAAATTGGGGCAATTATTCTTCACATATATGATAGCATAAAGACACTTCATATTTTTGTGTGACAAATAATTGGTACCTTGATTTATGATAGCGTTCCTTCCCTACAACAAATTTTCTTTTTTGCTTAGTGTGTGGTATATTTATTTGTTAAGGTCTTTTTAAGAGGAAAAAAATATTTATAACTTCATAATTGTGAATGTGTAATTGATTAAGTTAATAAACAATGCTGAAAAACTCGGCAATATATTTTGGAGTGGCAATAGCCCAGTTGTTGAAATTGCTTTGCTCCTATTTATATATTCAGTACTCATATGCATGGTTAGCAATTAATTCTTGTTATTATCATTAAAAAAAAAAGCGATCAATTCATAAATAATTAGTGGCTGCTCTACCTTCTACATAGGATAAATTATTGTTGTGCAGATAATTAATATTCTTTAATCAACCAGGCTGTTCAATTAGAGTTGTCCCATTGAATGAAAATATTCCTGTTTTAGCTCTTGAAAATGTGACTTATATTTTTACGTATTCGTCTTGTACTAATTTAAGTGCACAAGATGTAGCAAAAATTTAAGTGAACAAGGGCATGGCCTTGTTTACTCTTTTGAGATTGGTGTGTGGGAATTAAATTGTCTATGATTAAACATCCTCTGCTTGATGAATCACGCGTAACTTGGACTCTGAATACCATATTGAAATCAAAATGTCCCAATCTCTTACTTGCCCAAATGAAAAAAATACTCAACATGTTTGAACTTTTCTGGAAATATTGAGCATCCTCCGGCAATCGGCATCCTATCAATGTACAAACAAATAGAGAGTAAGCTTGAACCATTCCAACCATATATGGTCATTGTTGTGCTTCTCTTACTTGCCCCTGCTATAGGAGCATGGTATGCATACCATGTATCCAACCATATATGGTCACTACAATCGTGCTACCAATTCAATTCAATATATAAAGAATTAGATTCTCAATTTTATCAATAACCTTTGTCAAAATTAAGTTATGTTTAAACAGTGAAAACAGTAGGTCAATGGAACAAATGTTTTTGAAAGCTTTGGAAGAACAGAATAACTAACGTAAATAAAGGTATAATATTGAAAACACATGATAGCTCCACTGTATTTAGAGAATATAACACTATCTAACTTTATACTTGGTGAAAAAAAAAAATTCACACAAAATTATACGGCTTGTAGTCTTTCTCATTTCTTTGTAAATGTTTAGAGGCCTCGTGTCATAAGTTGATTGGTGCATCTGGTTTGTGGAGGAGATGGTTATTTTGTGCCTTTGCCGGTTAGATAGTAACATCATGTTTTTCCTCCTCATGCTCTGTCGTTGTGTATAAAAGACACAGCTATGTTGTAACATAATTAATCAATTCAATGAAATCACACATTACTTTCTCCTTCATGTTTTGCTTGTGTTCTTGAGCAAACCTGTGTTGTAACATTGTTTAATTTTATTTATTTGTTAGTGGTAAGTGTCAGTGAAAATTACAAAATCCAAGCCTCAAATCATCTTCTAATTTCCTTTCCTGTGACAACAAGGTGCGAGGTTTGTTCCAAGAAGTGGAATGGTTTGATCACAAGCAACTCTAACTTTCACAAAACATGAATGAAAATAAAAGGAAACTAGAGTGTTTTTTTAATTGATCATGTTATTTATTTATTTTCTTTAGAAAATCATTATTTCATTTTTCTTTTTTGATGTTGATGTTGATTTTTTTTTTTTTAATATTTAGACGCAGATGTGGTTTTTTATTACTAGTAATTAATTATTCCTAATTATTTTAATAGCCACGTGTCTATGCGCCAAGTGAAAGTACTAAAATGACAATAGTTCCATACAGTGGCGACGCCAAGTGAAAGTATTAAAATGACAATAGTTTCATACCATGGTGGCTCCAAGAATTTTTTTTCAGGATGTTTCTCAACAAATATAAATTACACAATTTAATAAAAAGAAAAATTTGTATATTAATAAAAACAACAACAATCAAAAAACACACAAATATATAAAGTTTACAATTGCCTTCTACGTGGTTTTCTTATCAAATATTTGTCCATAATTCTAGCAAAAGAATAAACAATAAACTATAAGTTCATTTGAAATATTAATAAAATTATTAATTATTGTTGTTTAGTTGTTTCATTAATTTGTTTGTCTTTTATAAACTATAATTTGTTATATTGTTGTTTCATTAATTATAAAATTATTAACTATTGTTTAACCTAAAATAATTTAATTTGTTTATCTTTTATAATGTATTGGTTAATTAAATTATTAATTATTGTTTATTAGTTGCTTCTCCCATTAATTATTGGTTAATTAAATTATTTTTTATACTTATGTATTAATTAAATTAATATTTATTTAATATTTTTATTTTATAATATATTTCATTTAAAATCTATTTTTGGTTAATTTCTTGCTCATTTGTGATATTTTCATTTAAATTTTGTGTTATATTTTATTTATTACTAATAACAAATTTATTCATTAATCCTTTTTGAGACTCAATTAGTTTTTCTTTTTTTCTTTTTTCTTTTTTTAAGTTTTTCATATTCAGATGCATATTTTCTAATAGACATTTCTAATCAAAAAATATATTTATAAAGACTAAAATAAGAAATAAATTTCAAGTGTAAAGCAAATGAGAAATAAGACCTAATTTATATAAGAAAATATTGTTGTAGTTTCACCAAATAATAACAAGTTTTAGCAATTTTAATCTGCATAAATAAATATTTATTCATTATATTACCAATAACTAATATATATATATATATATATAAACACAAGATTAAAAAAAAAATTAAACACAACAGTGTACAAGCCCAGCGCCCCAGCCCGGCCAAGAGAATGCCGGCCAAGATGGCACCCACAAAAAACATAAAACAAATCCTATTGCACCTATAACGAAAAAAAAAAAAATAAATAAAAAAAGGCTTGAAGGCCCAAATGTGGTGAAATGTCCAACCCACTGCCCAGAGAAGACTTAAGTCTTTAACAAATCTAAAGAAGAGTCTAGAGAAAAGCAGAAAGGCCAAAATCCCAGTACCTCAAAAGTCAAAAGTCAAAAGTCAAAACCCATTCAGCCATTTTGCAGTTCTGCAAAATCAAAACCCAAATGCAGCAACGAAAAAAAAAAAAAACAGAAAAAAAAAAGATGAGATCGGGGGAAGCTTTGTCTAGGGCCGGCCCTGACAGTGGGAGTGGAGAGAAAGAATAAGAGAGGTGAAGAGCAAGAGTTGAGAGAAAAAAGCAGAGCAAGAATGAGAAAAAAAAAGGTAAAAATTTTAAGAATTTGAGGATTTTTATTTGTTTTATTTATTTTTATTTTTATTTGGTTTTTTATTTTATTTTTTTAGAATACGTGGGTTTGCTACCGTGTAGGCTTTGTTTTACCTTGTTTTTTTTCTTTAAATTGGGTTTGTAATTTGTTGCTTAGGATTAATGTTGGGCTTGCTCTATTACAAATTTTTTTTTTTTTTTTCAGATTTTATTTCAAAAATATTTTTTGAACTTTTTTTTTTTTTTTTTTTTTTTTTTTTTTGCTTGAAAGTAGAACAAATGATTATTTTGTGCCTTTGCCGGTTAGATGGTAACATCATGTTTTTCCTCCTCATGCTCTGCCGTCGTGTATAAAAGATAGAGCTATGTTGTAACATAATAATTAATCAATTCAATGAAATCACACATTACTTTCTCCTTCATTTTTTGCTTGTGTTCTTGAGCAAACCTGCGTTGTAACATTGTTTTATTTTATTTATTTGTTAGTGGTAAGTGTCAGTGAAAACTACAAAATCCAAGCCTCAAATCATCTTCTAATTACCTGTGACAACAATGTGCGAGGTTTGTTCCAAGAATTGGAATGGTTTGATCACAAGCAACTCTAACTTTCGCAAAAAATGAATGAAAATAAAAGGAAACTAGAGTGTTTTTTTAATTCAAGTTATTTATTTATTTTCTTTAGAATATCATTATTTCATTTTTCTTTTTTGAAGTTGATTTTTTTTTATTTAGACGCAGATGTGGTTTTTTATTACTAGTAATTAATTATTCCTAATTATTTCATTAGCTACGTGTTTGTGAGCCAGGTGAAAGTACTAAAATGACAATAGTTTCATAACTTAAGGTTCAAAATGAATCCATTTAAAAAAAAAAAAAGAAAAAATCAAAATGATTGGGAAAAAAAAAGCACTAAATTGAATGGATAAGAATAGAAAATTGAAGATCCATTTTCCTTCATAAACCAACCATATTCTTTCCCCTCAAGGGAGAGAGGAGAGAGTTCTTATGGTGGGACTCACTAATAAAGTTTTGTTTTTTTTTTTTTTTTTCTTTTTTTTTTTCCCATTACATGTGCATTTGGCTCTTGCTTATTTGCTAAAAGCTTTTTGTTTTAAACATTTCTTTGGTAAATAATAACTTTTATTAGAAAGAAGTTAATTTTTTTTTTAAATTTTTTGTCACACATTTAATATAAAAGTTACCAAAATTTATATATTTTAATAAACACTATGCAAATATATATATATATATATTGCTGAATAATACTATGCAAATAATCCAAACCTGCACATAATGTAAATATAGAGACAACAATAATGAAAATTTTGTATGTTGAAATAAAATCAAATTTACAATAAATGTACAAAGATCGCTCACGTGAATACTACCACACATTTAGTGGAGAGAGAGAGAGAGAGAGAGAGAGAGAGAGAGAGAGAGAGAGAGAGAGAGAGAGAGAGAGAGAGAGAGAATCGAGATGAAAGAGAGAGGTAAATGCCGTGATGTGAGAGGAAGAATCCAAGTTAGGGCCCCAAATATGAAATTGAAAGATGTGAATCCTTGGCCAAGTTTCTATATTACTAGTGCTGTGGAGTTGTTGTATTTCCACTTGGACGGTGTAGATTTGAAAGTAAGAAATGTTGTCATTTTCTTTACCTTGTAAGAATCCAAGACAGGAAGGGCTAGGTTTTTTGGCTGTTGACCATTTTAACATGGTTACATTAAAAGAGAAATTATAGCAAAATTTATTACATAATGAATTAAAATAATTTTCAATATTAAAAAAAAAAACAAGATCCATTTTAAAATATCATAAATAATATCAAATATATTAAAAAAATGTTATTTGAGTCTTTTATTTTATTTATGCTTTGTTAATACGGAATAGATACTAGTTCTATTTTTGTATTCTAATTTAGATTTGAATTTTAGTATATTTTTTATTCTTGAATGTTGAATCATCAAAAAATGTTATTGTTCATGTTTCGGTTCCTCAAAGACAAATTCCTACTTTCATCCTTGGTTTTCTCAATATTTCTTTCATTTTTCATTATTGGATGCAAAAACATTTTGGCTCACCTGAGACCCATGTGTTCTAAGATCGGGTGTTCTGTTTGGTAGAAAATGGATAGGGCACTAATAGAAGGGGGACTAAATATTGATTTAGTATCAAAGTTATTGTACCAAATTGACCCCACCCCCCCCACCCCCCCCAAAAAAAAAAAAAACATAATTACGGTGCCTAATGTAACAACTTGAAAGTTCAAGAAGTGCTAGTGCAATTTAACATTTGAAACAAATACTAAATATTAGAATCTTGTTGCAAATTGCAATCAATTCCTGTGGATGAAAGAAATATTAGTTCTACCGAAAGAGAATCAAATATTGGAAAACTGTTGCACTCAACTTCTATTTTTTGTTTAAAAGTTTTAATTTTATTTCACTAGAAGTCGTCGAGCACATCCCATAGGAAGAGTGAATAATAGTCAAACTTAAACTTACTCCTTTAGAAGAAATCTCAGACACCACTGGCTCAAGAAGTCTTATGCCATTGAGTGAAAATTACTCAAATATAGGTGACTCGAGAAGTCTTTTGTCATTGCATGTAAATTAGTCACAAATATAACTATTATCTAGGTTGCTCTACACATAAGAACTTTTTAGACATAAACTGGGCCTTACAGCCCATTATAGAAGATATAAAGCCCATGCTGAAAAGTTTTTTGTGTTGGGATTTTCTTTTTGTACCTCGGTGTGTAAAATTTCATTGCTCTCAATCTTGTCATGGGGCCCTTTTGTAAGGCTGGTGGGAAGTGGTCGCTTCATGGATTAATTTGAGTTACGAATTTTCTAATATTCCTGTGGTTGAATAACGAAGAATTTAATCAACTTTTCTTACGCGTTATATGACCCATTGTATTTTTCATCGATGCTCTAGTAGTGAGATATTTACTTTAACGAACGTGAAGAACTTTTCATCGAGCTATTTAATTTAACGTGTGGGACTTCAAGTTGTATTTTTAATTGATGTTCTAGTCAAAAAGCAACAAAGAAAGATAGGGATGACATGACACTACTTGCAAAATGTCATTTACAAGTTTTTATGAATGGAAGCTATTTGTTGACTCATGAGTCAGGGTTTCAATTAGATATGAAAGTGCATAAAACATCATGCATAGAACCCGCACCAAACTTGTCCATATTGTTGGTGAGCCTTTTACCATCAAAAAAGCCTTTTTTACCCTATAGTTAATGAATTCACAAAAAGCTTGTTACGTAATTGAGATATATATAAATATATATATATATATATATATGTCAGTTTTGGATGGGGATGGTGTCTTACGACTGTTGTCGTCATATTGATTAACAACTGAATCCTGTTTGGCTGTGTAGCAAGCTGTACTAACCTGGGATTTGGTTTTCACTCCTTGGAGTTCTACACCTAAGTCTCGTCTAGATCTTGGGTATGGTGCAAGAGGTCTAGAGGAGCTGGCTTGGGAAGTAGGTCTATCACGGAGGAGAAAAGGTGGCTGCCTAGTATCAGAGCAAACCCATTCAAACCCTAGAAAAGCCCTTAGTTAAACTCCCCACAAATAGGCACACCGGCCTGAAGTCTAAAGACAAAACAGCCCTAGAAATAGTAACCCAAATGATAGAGGATCTAAAGAAAGAACCAGTCACCCCTTCACCCTTTAAAGGTCCCCAGCTTATAGTTTTAGATATTCATACAACTTCTAGTAGTTCTAGTAGAACCTCCTCAGAAAATGAAAAGGAGATAGGACACATAGAAAGCCAGTTTCGAGGTTTAAAGGTGAAAAGGCTTCACCAACCTAACCCTACCAGCTTAACCAAGAATTGGTATCTCAGACCAACACTCCCTGACCACCAGTATGAGGAAAGGAATGTGAGTAACCAATTCACTGTAACCTCTAGCAAACTCTATGAATGGAACATAGATGGTTTATCAGAACAAGAAATCCTAAACAAAATCCAACATTTAACCATGGTAGCCAAGTAAGTTACAAGCGGAAGGGAGTCAGACGCCGACTGGGGCTATTTGATTACAAACTAGAGGCCGACTGAGGCCATTTGGTTACAATTGTAAGACTAACTGAGGAATTAAAAATGCAAACTGGGTTTTCCATTCTATTACAAGACTGGTAATGTAATGAGAAAGGGAGATAGTTTCCTAAAAACTAATTTTGCTGGAGAATGAATCTGATGCTTCCTTATATAGACTGGTGGAGAGCTTTGGATTCGTTGAAGATTGCTGAAAATCCGGAAGAGTAAATTGCTTTTACTGAGGTGAAAACTTTTTCTACTGAAAGCAAATAATACTTCTGAATAATTGTGTCAGGTACTGTTCATGAATAGTGACTGGTACTGTTCATGAATAGTGTCTTGTCTTTTGTCTTTTCTGTCAGCGGGTACTGTACATCAATAGTGACTGGTGTTGTAGTTGAATAGTAGCCTGACTGGAGATACTGTTCTGAATAGTGACTGGTGCTATCCAGAAATTACCAATTAAAACTGCCATCGAAATCATCATCTGGAGATTCCCATGGAGGATCATCATTGCAGGGGTGCTCATGAAAAGTGGTAAACTGTTCACAAAGTCCTCAATAGATTAGTGGTTCATAAATCGGATCCGTTCCTAGAATCATGAACCTTATGGGGTCACAATTGTGGACCCATGAGAGCTGGGGGGTGGATTCAAAATATGGCCTGGTGGAGAAGACCGAAATTCTTTCTGTGTTGCCAATGAAATGGTAATTCTTCCATAATTCTTTGGTAACGTTAAGAACTTCATTGTTGAAGTGGTTTCTCCAACATTCAGCAAGAGCTTGGGTATTCCCGTAAGAGAGGAAGGAGTTTCCTTCAAACCAGAGAACTTGATGGGAATATCCCCCTATGAGAACAAGATGTTTTGAGGGCTGAACTGTTGCCCAATTGTCCATTTCCCATTTTGGGATTGTGCTCTAGCATTTGATGGAAACAAAAGGGCTCTTGACAGTAGTGATGGTCTTTTTGATAATCAAAGGGAACTGGCTGACTTGGTTGTGGCTAGTTAATCTTATAAACCTGATAAAACCATATTCAAACATCTGAGAAAGCCAGTGGGGATTCATTTGATTATCTTCCTCTTCATCTTCTGATACATCACTGAAACTGATTAACAATCCAGGAAAGGGGTGCTTTGCCCTTTCATAGACTCTGAGACTACTTCCAAAATATGCTTCCCAGCGAGCTAGTGACAGAGCATCATTAACATGATCTGAGTCATCAGGATCTGGGTGTCTGGTGGTGACTAAAATTCTAAAATGCCTAAACCATTGGTCGAGTGATTCAGTCATTGCCTTACTTCCTAAAATACAAACTTGTATTTCAGAAGGTAAGTTGGCAAATGCACTTCTTACCGAGGCTTGGGTCATAAGACTTAGCCTGGCAAAATCAGTGCCCATTAAAACAGTCTTATCCTTTGAACGGATTTCCTCTTTGCTAGAGAGTAGATTGGTAATATGATCATTTTTCGCTTCAAGGTTGACTAAATGATTTTTTAGGGTTTTGAGGGTTCTTTGAAAAAGATCAGTATTATGCAAAATGTAGGCTGAATGTAGGAGGTCAAGGATAGTTCTTGTGCAGTATGGAAAATTTGAGTATACTCCATGTGATTCCTTACATAAAGTCTCCTGCAAAACAGCAACCATGTTACTACTATCTGTCTCTTCTGGAACAGATACTTTAAGGGATGTTGCTTCTCTTTGGTTTTCCTTAGAAGAAGCGCCTTCATGCATTACAAAAGACTGTTTTGTGAGCCTTTTGTTCTGAGAATAGTCTTGTATAGGAGCTTTTCCCTTGTTCCTGTTTCCTGTCATTTTCCACTGACTATTAGTACTGGGGATTTTTTGCTAGATTTCCTGTTTTGGTTTTTCTGGACAAGCAGAATGGTTTTCTATTACATATATGCTTGGTAAAACATTTTTAAAAACAGGGGATGTAATGCACCAAATATTTTTATGCAATATGCATGTTTTGAAACATGATGATTGAATGAGGTTAAAAGAATTATCAACAGAAGGCTGGAAGGTGGATATAGACAGTTTAGGGTTCTTTGCCTGACTGGTTTTGAAGGGAATGATAGATAAATATCATGAACCAGATTCAAGATATTTAGGATTAACAAAGATTATACCTTGTACCTCAGATATTTCTAAATCTTGGCTAAGGGTTCTGTCCTTAGTTTTAAACTGGCATTTAGCTCTATTAGTCTGGATAAGTTCTTCGGTTTGTTCTATGAAACCTAAGAGTAGCTCATCTTGCTTGTTGACTTGTTTGCTGAGAACATTGATAGTCTTGTTCCTACAACAACTTTCTCTACATGCCAAATCAATTCCTGGGCTACTAGAAGAACTTGAATATCTAGAGGGTTCAGAAGATGATGGCTGGTTTAGTTGGTGGATCTCTTGGTCACTAGAACTATTGGTTGACTCACTTTCTATGTGAGTAATTTCTAGGAGTCTAAGGATCTCATCTTTACTGGCTTGGTCACTAACTAGAGTGTTAATAAGGGATTTTGCCTTGCACTTACACTCTCTATTGAAGTGACCTTTCTTACCACAATTGAAGCATTTTCCTAATTCTTTTGAGGGCTTCTCATATCTGGTTGTGGGCTTAGATCGAGAAGGTTTTCCCTTTTTATAAAAATCATTATCTTTGGAATTGTTGTATTCCTTTTTTTTGTAATATCTGGTAGCTGTCCTTTTTCTATAAGGATTCTCAGGGGATTCTTTCCTCCTGAAGTTGGGTTTTCTTTTGGAAGGTGCAATTGGAGGTAAATCATATTGTGTATAGAAGGTTCCTACTTCGTACTTGGCTTTGTTTTTGTTGGCTTGGCTCTGGATCTTAAAATCTTTGCACATCTTCATTCCCTCACTTCGGATTGTGCTAGAGATATCACCATAGGTTAGGCTATCATAATCTATGACACCTAAGGGGTTACAAAGGGTTTCTTTCACCTTTTCACCAAATAACCTGGATAATCCATTGATAAACTTCTCCTTCCAAAATGGAGAGTTGCAATCGCTCCTATGCATGACTCTGGTGGTAAACACATCTTCGTACCACCTATAGTCTCCTAAGGTTCGACATCTAAGGTTACTCAGTTGGTCGTAAATCCTAGATGTGATGTTACTAGGTTTTCCTATGAAGTGGTTTATGATCGTATAGATCAGGGTATTTACTCCATCAGGAATTCCTCTTCCTAAGTGTTCATCAAAAATGGGGAGACCTTCCTTACTCTTTTGAACAGAAGTTTTGATGTTATCTTGGCTACTTTTGTTAGGCAGTTATTGCACCTACTTCCCAAGCCAACTCCTCTAGACCTCTTGCATCATACCCAAGATTTAGACGAGACTTAGGTGTAGAACTCCAAGGAGTGAAAACCAAATTAACTACCTAGACGAAGGACGCCCCCACACAAGACTTCACCCCTGTCCTAGTAGCCTTAGAAAAGGAATTTGATTCTGAAAGAAACAGAGTCAAAAGAGAACCCTATAGGAAAAACCATACTCTAGAACAAAAGAAAGAAATTCTAGAAAAATGGCAAGAATTCATGAAGGAGATATCAGACCATATCCCTTTCTTTGAATATTTTGAGAACCATTTTGAATGGCACAAAAAGTCTTGTGTCATCACCAAAACCAATTGGACCAAAGAAGACACTAAGGAAGTTGTCTAGTCTAGTCACCCACCCCAGGATGCTATCACCTTTAAGTACAAAGGAAAGGATATCCTTGGTACACCTTTCAGGATCCCTTCTGAAGAAGAAAAACTTGTAAAGAAGGTGATTTAGAACAATTACACCAACCAGTGTTTAGGTGTAATAGGAAAACAGCTTGACAGGGTAGAAGAAAAGATGGAACATAAGGTAGTCCTATAACCTGGCTTGGGAAGTAGGTCTATCACGGAGGAGAAAAGGTGGCTGCCTACTGGGTAGAGAAGATCGGTGGAGATCTATTGGTGATCTAGGCCTATACTCATCTAAGGGTGTTCTAAACCTAGACTGGTCAAAGCTAAGTCTAACAGTATCATTTGCTAGCTGCTGGACAAAATATAAGTCTGGATTCTGGTTTGGGTTTTGGATCTACAAAGGATAGTTCTCATTCTCTAGAGTCCAACTAGGAGGAAAATCAACTTCATCCCATTTCAGAGTCCTGGGGACCTGAATCTTGGCTTGTACATTGGTTTGGATAAGAGGTGTTTCTCCCATCTTCTTTTTATCCAAAGCTCCAACATTCATGTTTGTCTTAATGCACTTATAATAGACTCTGTATATCAAGGCTATTTGGTTGGTTCCTTGCACCATGAGGGTTCCATGGGTCTTGATATTTAAGGTGAGGGCCTTCATGATATGCGGGTCATGGAGGTGAAGTGTAAAATTGGGGAAACAGTCAAAATGGACTGGCCCGTTACTTAAACTGGTTTGAATGGTTCCTAAGAGGCTGTCATTAAACAGTATATGACGAGTATTTCTAAGGGCCAAAAGGATTGAATTGTTCAAACTTGGTCTGATGAGTGCTTTAACTCCAACCTGGACTAAGCCTATATGTAAGAAGTTATGTCCTTTCTTCTTATGGGCTTTTATGATAGCTGGGCTAAACAGGTAGCACGTCTCGTACTCCTTGTTTATTCCATAAACTTGCTCTATGGTTCTAACATGGTAATCTAACTTGAAAACCCTTTTCAAGTCCCATGAAGACTTATAGAACTCTTTAGTGGGTACCTTAGGGAGGTTCCAATCACCAAACTTTAGGTCTAGATCTGATAACTCATACTCTTCACTATTGATAATTCCAGCATCTTGTGGAATTTCTGGGAGTGATGTAGATCTACTGGCTAGACTGGAGGTAGAGTTACTTTTAAACAATCCATTCATCATTTTGGCTAAAAGTTTAATTTAAACAATTAAAACCTAATCACCTTTATCTCCAAATAACTGGATTTAACCTTTGGTCAGGAACAGGGTGTATATGGGACGAACTGCCTTCTCTAGTACTCTATAACCCCTAATTGCCTCACTCCAAACCACCTGAAAACGCCTCAATGCCTCTCTTCGGCTAAACGGAGAAACAAGGATACAGAGGTCTAACTGGATTATAACAAGCATAGATCGGGTCTTATATATCCTCAATCGTACACATCTGTAACAAACTTTGGGCTAAACATAGAAACAAGAAGGAGCAGATAACTGGGAGATAACTGGTTAGCTTAAACAGATAACACAGAATGGATAAATAGAATGAAAGAAAAACTGAAAACGCCAGGTAAACAAGTAGAAAAAGATCACAAAATAAATGAAGAAATAGATAGGAATGGAAGAGTTATCAAAATGAATTCAAACAATAACATTAATTGACTGAAATTAATGAAATGTTGATTGCTAAAATAATGATGCTTACCAAAATAATAAATGATAACTAAGGCGGTATAACCGGCCAACTTATGATTGAAAATAATGTAACTTACAACAACTGATTGGCCAACTTGGCTTTGATACCAAAAGGGGGTAAGTTACAAGCGGAAGGGAGTCAAACGCCGACTGGGGCTATCTGATTACAAATTGGAGGCCGACTGGGGCCATCTGGTTACAATTGTAAGGCTGACTGAGGAATTACAAATGCAAATGGGGTATATATATATATATATATATATATATATATATATAGATAGATAGATAGATATTGTTTCCAATAAAAGTGACTTTATAATTTGATAGTTGGGTTAAAAGGACTTGAATCCTAAACATCTCCATTAAAAATTTAAAAATAACAAGAAGTGTCATTTGAGTTATTTAACTCTTGAACCACTAGCTACTATCAAATCATCAAAAGAAATAAATAGTTAATAAATTCATAAACTAAAATTAACTCAATTGTAAAAAAAAAAATTTATTCTCAAATAAGAGACTTAAATTCGAATCCTACTTACACCGAAACAAATTGTGTCTTTATTATGAACTTATAGTATCCATCATTGAAAAAAAAAATTAGTTAATAAATTTATCTATAAATTCGTTTCATATCAAGTTCGGGACTTTGGAAAAAGATAAGGAAGCTTCATTTACTCAATCATGATAACGTTGTTTCAAGGGAAACAAAGATCTAGTATGAAATTCCACAAGGAGGAAAAAAAGAAGAGAAGAAAATGAGTTGGTATGAAATTGATTGAGCATGACAAGGTGGCCAAAGTGTTCCTTGTTACATCGACATACTTTAAATTATCATGGACTCCGTAAAGTTCTAGTCAATGTTGTGCACATCATTGGATTTTGTAACATTTTAAGTTAACAACGTATTTGTGGTTCTAGTCCAAAGCGAGTTTTTCTTTGCAACTTCGTATAACTGGGAATATAGCTCACAGTATTTTCAAGGAAATTTGTTGCAGATGGATGGAATAGCAGAACTACAGTTGATAGAGTAGCAGTATTTATTCAACTGGCTAAGCTACTTGTAGTTTATGATTGTAGTAGCTAAACGACATGTGTTTTACTTAAGCTTATAATGTGGAGTTAGCACACATGTAATAGTCAGTTAGGTCTTTTCCTATTTTCTCACTCTCCTCTGATTCTATATATAAACACCAGAGGTTAAGTATTTTACATTCAGTTTTTGATATACAATTGCATATAGAGATTCTCTCTCAAAGCTTTCTATGTGTGATTCTTAATAAAATTGATAATTATATGAAAAATAATGTAACTTTGAGGCATGTTAAAAACTATTTCTTAAAAATTAAAATTGATAACTGTCCTACTCAAAGGGGTTTGTTATTCAATTATAAGTCCAAAAAAAAAAAAAAACTGATTTTCTTAGGCAAACTTTGCCCAATCGAGTGTTAGACGGATTTCAACGAAACTGTTTTGTGTAATTAAAACCCAAATTTTGTTGTCTCACACATAATTTTGCCTAACATGATGAATCTTGCTCAATCGAGAATCCTTCTGCAGCACTTGTACTCTTTCTTTTGAACTTGAACTTCAATGACTTAATGCAATTACAATTTAAATGAAATTAAAATATATGGAAACTTGCAATTACACTAAAACCATTTTGATTTTTGACATGGAAATTTGCCAACATTACAAATAGTTGAATGTAAAAAAAAAACTATTGCCAAGATTACAAATAGTTGAACGTAATAGATGAAGTTAAGTGTGAGACTTTCTTCCATAGGCTTAAGGTCAAGAGCTTGGAAGAAGAACTAGTTGAATGTAATGCCAAATTGAAAAAAGTATCTAGTGCCAAGATTGATGACAAATTAGGGGTCTAAATTGCAATTTTTCAATTGGTATCAAAGCATAAGTTCATTGTTTCAGATTAATATGGAAGCATCTCCTATAACGCAATTTTTCAATTAGTATTAGAGCATAGGTTTATCGTTGTAGGATTAATTTGGAAGCATCTCCTTTAAAAAACGATTTTGGTATAAGTTTTCTTATTATTTCTCATTAGATTCTATTACTTAAATATATTCCATTTTATTCCTTTCTCCTTTGTTCTTTTATAATTTAAACATTCTATTTTATATTTTTATTTCACTCTTTTAAGAACTTTGAAACGAAGTGTTAATGAATTAATGTGAATTTGTGATGCAAGTGTAGCTACGTGGAATTTAGCTACTAAACAGAGACACCACTTGTGTCCTGTTTTTGTGTGCATAACACGCAAGCTAAACCAAGTGAAGAGTTGCCACGTAATTATAAAGAGACTTTCATGAAATTTCCATGAACCATAACTGTGTTTAGTTTTGGTTGGTGACAGTGGGTCATGTTGCCGTGCAAGTGCCCTCTCAATTTAACAAGTTCATAGAAGTTTCATTATTATCTCTTTTTGGATTCTATATTGTAACGTAGGGAAACTTTTTGCAAAAGTAATAGTACTGTGTCAAAATAATTGAGTAATTCTCGGTTTAGGAGGTAAAGTAAAACATGAATCTCCATTAGACAATTACATTATAAAATATATATATATATATATATATATATTTATATGAATAGAATCTCAAATGTGAAAACAAGAAAGATACGAATTACACTGGTTGCAAAAGTCATAATATTTGTTGACTCATGGCTTCAATTTGATATGAAGTTGCATGGAGCATCCCACAAATCTCGGTGAGACTCTTTAGCGCATTTTTAGAGGAATAGCACAGTGCCCACTTTATCATACAAATTGAGCTTTTCAAATAGTCAACAAATTCATGTTCAAAAAGAGCAGGTATGAATTTGGTTGAACATGACAAAGTGGCCGGTACTGATTTTTATACTCAACAAATAATCATTCTCCCCTGTTTGTCCTTTCTAATCAATCTCTCTTTTGTGTGTGTGTGCATAAATTAATTATTGGATAGGATTTTTTTTCTTTTTATCATTGCTGTCACTAAAGATAATATCTTCTTCAGTCAACTAGCTAGTGAAACTTCTCCTCATCTTCGTATTTTTCACCAGCATCCATTGGCGTGCTCTGCACTGCGTCTTCTTCTTTACTTTCTCCCTGCCTCTCTCTCCCTCTTACTGTTTTTCTCTCTTTTTCATGTGAAAGTTGAAACTAGACTCCTCTGTAAAAGAAGTGCAGCATTCAAATTTACTTTTGAGAAATGTGCAGCATTGAAAGAGGATAAGACTTCTAGTTTGATTAAAAGATAAAAGTAAAATGAAATATGATAAGACAAAAAAAGAAGAAATACGTGAAAGAGGTAAACTAAAACAAAGAAAAAAAATTAAAATTAAAATAATAGTGAATGCGTGGAGGACAATAAATGAGAGTAAAAAAAAAAAAAAAGTTCTTTTAAGATTAGATCATTACAAGATACAGGAAGTTGAAATTTGGCAAGAATAAGATATTTATATAAGATGTATATGTTAAAACAAAAAACTGTCATTGAGAAGAAAAACATCAAAAAGACGTAGGGAAGAGAATTAGAAATTTGAGAAGAAAAGTATTCGTAAAGCGTTTAAAGAAAGATGAAAGAGAGGAAGTTAAAAAGAAGTTACCAAATGAATATGAACCATTATATATATCCAAATGTATGTAACCCTTCAATAGACATCTTTTCATTGTGAAAGCGTGGAGGACAATAAATGAGAGTAAAAAAAAAAGTTCTTTTAAGATTAGATCATTACAAGATACGGGAAGTTGAAATTTGGCAAGAATAAGATATTTATATAAGATGTATATGTTAAAACAAAAAACTGTCATCGAGAAGAAAAACATCAATAAGATGTAGGGAAGAGAATTAGAAATTTGAGCAGAAAAGTATCCGTAAAGCGTTTAAAGAAAGATGAAAGAGAAGAAGTTGAGAAGAAGTTACCAAATGAATATGAATCACTATTTATACCCAAATGTTTAAAACCCTTCAATAGACATCTTTTCATTCAATATGCAATTTTTTGGTCAATAGGAACATTTTCATTCAATAAGCACCTTTTTGATCAATAGGCACCTTTTTAATCAATAGACCCATTTTAGTTTGATAGGCACCTTTTTGGTTAATAAGCACATGTTCATTTAATAGGCACCTTTATATATATATATATATATATATATATATATATATCCAATATGAAGGATTATGACCTTTCAATCAATACTTTTTGGTATATCTAATATGAACGGTTATCACCTTTTAATAAACATCTTTTGGTATATCCAATTTTGAAGGGTTATGACCTTTTAATATGCACATTTTGGTATATATATTACAACCTATCTTGTCAGGGGTGTAGGCAAGGATTTTTATATGGGGGGGTCAATTAGAAGTATTGATACAAAAAATATAATTCATAAGTCTATTATTCGAAATTTCAATTTTGATATATCTTAAATATTAATGAACATACAAAAACTGTCTAGTTCACTATAGACATATACAAAAAAATCCACACAATAAAAATATTTCTCATCAAAATCATGCCTAACGACGATTTTACATGGAATAAAATTCATCCATAATCCTTTCCATGGTGAAATTCCCAACAATTTCCTTTTCTATATAAACTATCATATTATCTGCCAAAAGTTCATCCTCTATTCTATTGCGAAGTCTTGTTTTTAATAGTTTTATACTTGGAAAAGCTCGTCTGTAGTTTTTGTAGAAACTGGAAGAGTCAACACAAGACGAATCAGTCTATCAATTAAATGATAGAATTTAGACTTCCTTGAAATTTCTAATCCCCTACATAGCTTAGATATTGTACTCATGTTCTGAAAATTTGGATGCTTTGTCACATCAAACTCATAATGTTGCAACTGACGCTTCAAAAGACAAATTTCGTGCTTAGTGAAATCTTGAGGATAATAATTTTCAACCAAATTGCAAATATCACCAATTTTGAATGATCTAAAAGCATCTGTAGGATTTAATGCTGAACTAAGAGTGAGAAGATCTGCTGTTAGCTCACAAAATCTACTATTCAATTATTGCAATTGAAAGTATATTGCAATCGTAAATATGTTAATTCTTATATGATGTTCTATTGTTGTCAAAGCTTCATCTTGATGACGATATCTACCCCGAGCTTTTGTATAAAGAGCATTTAAATCAGGATTATCAATTTCATGTTGTCCACAAAATGATGTAACACTAGCAAGTAAAGGCTTTCATCCATCATCTCTCAACTTTTGAATAAGTGATTTTGTAGTTGAAACTAAATGCATGACATTTAAAAGATCCTGAGAATGTTGTTGCAAAGCTTGGCAAAGAATATTAGTAATTCCCATAATCTCTTTTATCATATGCAAAATTAAAACAAATTCAAATGATGTTAATACCTGATAAACTCCCTCAGCATTACCACGTTGTTTATAATTAGCCCCTTCCTCAAAGATAGTATTGATAATTTTGCAAGTTGCATCAAACATTTTTATTAAACTACAAATAGATTGAAAATGAGATCCCCAGCGCGTATCCCCAACTCGTTGCAAAGTACCAATTTGGTTTGCTCCTCTTCCAGTCTCAATTTCATTCAAAGCAATCATATTCTCAATTTGTTCCCCTTGAGCATATTGCAATTCATCATCACGCTTACTAGAACCAACGTCGATATTGATAATATTAGTTAAATGATCAAATAATTGATGAACAACTTTTACTTCTCTAGATGCTGTTACTAAAGCCAATTGCAACCTATGAGCCATGCAGTGTACACAATAATTATATGGACATTACTTAAGAAATAGAGCTTGTAATTCATTCCATTCACCACGCATATTATTAGCTCCATGTGGAGGCACTACAAAAAACGCGCTTTAGAGCTGCGTTTTTAAAAACGCAGCTTCAGGGTACTACTTGAGCTGCGTTTTTCTAAAACGCAGCTCCATCATTGGACGTATAGCCGCGATTATTAACGTGGCTATAAACCACCCTGAAGCCGTGTTTTGTGATTTTTGGGCCGCGTTTATCTGGGTATGGATTTTTTTTTTCACTGTATCCCGAAGCTGCGTTAATAACGCAGCTTCAACATGTATAGAGCTGCGTTTCTTTCAACGCGGCTTCAACATGTACAGAGCTGCGTGTTATCAATACGGCTATAGGTTTATTATAAAAAAAAAAAAAAAAAAAAACCGTAAACCACTCTCTGATCTCACTCGATCTCTCACCTTCTCTCTCACTCTCTCCCTTTGACTTCCAAACCCTCACCTTCAACCCACCCGTCTCTACCACAGATCCTCCTCACCGGCACACGAGCACTCTTCTTCTTCTGCTCCTTCTCTCTCTCTAGCTTTAACTGTTCTAAGTGATTTGTTTTCTTCACAGATCCATTTCTCAATGTTTTATAATTTGAACCCTAACCAATGTTTTTTGGCCAAACTTTTCAATTTTTTAGTTTGTGTGCATTGTTTATGTCCTTCAAACTTGTCCTCCCAGACAGACCCCCACCGGACGGGTTCGCTCTGGTCCGATACGCCCGTTAGATCTCCAACAATGGTCCCAGCGCCATGGCTATCTTCCTCGTCGCCGTCGGTGCTTGGTCCTGGGGCATGTACCAGCTCGGCAAGGGCAACAAGATCCAAAAGTCTGCAATTTTTCTCAACCTAAAGTAACTGATTTCTGTTAGTTTTTGTTTTAGTTTATGGATTTTCTCATCTGGGTTTTCTCTATTTTTTGAAATAGGCTAATGGGCATGTCTATTATGCATACATCTTTGTTCTGTTGTTTATATCGGTGTTTTTGGATTTGTGGGTTTGATATAACCTTTAGAAATGAGATGGGTCTTTATGGCTTTTGCAATTCTTTGAGAATTTCAATTTTTTTTTTTTTTGAGTTGTATTTTATTGAGGTTAGGCTGATTAGTAGTCACTGTTCGAACTTTGAATTGCTCTTTTTTAGGATTTTTGAGGGAATCATTTTTAGAATTCGGATGGTCTTAAGATTCTTAGACCAAGAATGTGTTGATATCAAATGATGATTTATTGTGAAAAGAAAAACCTGTTAGTGCTCTATTGAGTAAAATGCTGGGTTGCTTAGACATTTTTTGGTATATGATTTATTGTATAATGAGGATTTTGAGGCACATGAGAGAAGAAATTATTAAGAAGACATCCAGATTGGCCATATAAAAAAATTCAAGGAATTGTAATTCTATTTAAAAGTCTGATGTTTGGTATTATTTTGCCTTTGCTTGAGCTTATTCTGTGATTTGTCAGGTTACTTTTTTTGGTTTCTTATAATTCCTTCAGCCTTGTGCAATGTGATGCAATTCCAAGTTTTTAAACTAGGCTGGATAATATTTTGGTTTTTTTGGGTCTATTTTGTTCCCCTTGATACAGAATTTTTGAAATGTGTACTTTTTTTTAGGGGTACTACAAATGGGAATGAATTTATGCGTAAACAAGAGCTTATTGATGCGGCTGAAGCTAGTGGGCTTTCTCGGGTGCCAATTGGTTATGTACATAGTTTTTTTTTTTTTTTTTTTTTTTTTTTTTTTTTTCTGATTTTGTTAAATAGTTGTGTTTAGGTGGTTTTGGAGGGTGCAATTGATGTTTACGGGACTGGTCTTCTTCTTAGCTTATTGATGCATGCTGAAATTGACAACCACAACCAAACAAGAAAATGAGTCAGTCAGTTTCAGTGGAAAATTTAATCACTTATTATAAGTCTAGCATTAAAAGTAATTAAAAAAAAAAAGTGATTGCTTACTGTTAGTTATGATATAACAAGCCCAGAATCATTTGCCAAACCACAATATTGGGTTAAGGTAAATTTTTCAGGGATTGCTTACTATTGGTGGTTTTCTTTTATTTTAATTATGTTTTGTCAGTTGTCCATTTCTCATCTCTATAGTCTTAATTAAGTTGCTTCTCCAAATCTCTTGTACCTATGAGTTGACATTAATGAGTTTTTCTTGAGTAGGTGCATACTAGAGTAGAAAATCTTGCTGTGGGAAAGCTTTCACTAAATCTCACTGGATTTAGCAAAGAAAGTGTGTCTCTGTTTGGCCATCGACTTAGCCTTGCTGTCAAAGACCTCCTACCTGTCACACATTGCATACCCCTTACAGTGGAGTATCTTAACTCTAGCTCACTTGTCCCAATAAAGGATTATGAGACAAACAGGTAATGGGATTTTTCATTTTGTCACTAGGAATTGATTTTGATTTTGATTTTGATTAATGACTTGAATTTACAATCAATTCTTTCTTATTGATTTTTCTTGACTTCACATATTTGATGCTCCAGGTTGATTGGAGTTCTGCAGCTAGCTGAGGGTTCACACTTAATCGTTAATGAGACCCAATTGAAAGCAGGGACACTCAACCCTGTTGGAGTGGATAATACATGGTTGTTAAAAAATCTGATGGAGCTGCAAAAGGTACTTCATCATTTTGTACATGTATGCATGTTTACATATATATATATATATATATATATATCTCCTATGCCCTGTATATTGGCCTATATGAATTAAGACTTGAGAGAGATGTGCTGGACTGCCTAGTGCACAATAGTAGGCAAAATCTGTATTACCTTTTCTGCTAAAGTCAGATTATGTTGCAAGAAATATTACCTGTGCCTTCGCTTCTTGGAGCTACTAGATAGGTGTTGCTCATAGACATGATTTGCAATATATGAACTTGATATATTTAGGCGCCTGTCTGTCTAGCTTTGCAATGAGGGGGGCCTTAAAGAACTTTAAGCTTTCTAGCAAAATTTACCATGTGCTTGGCAATTTTGCTAAAGAGCTCTAAAAACCATCTAAAAGTTGAGAAATAGCTTAAAGCTAAAGTTGTGGTTTAATATATATAGAGAGGTGGAGGGTGTGAGTTTTGGACACGTATTTGTGGCATGGTGAGTAAGGGCTTTGCATGAGGAACAAGTTTCAAGGTGTCTTTTGATGAGGAACATAAACCAAAATATTGGTGGGGATTGACTCAGTTACCTTGGACATAGACATTCTAAATGGGCTTCAAAGCTTTATCACCACCCAAACTATTATTATTATTTTTGTTATTTTTATTCCTATACTCTTGTCTGCCAAATCTTGTCAAGAGAGGTATAGTGGACGGCTAAAATAGATTATTCCTAAACCAATTCACTTGTTGGAAGGTCCCACACATGCTACACTTGTTTGGATTTTGTATCATGAGATTTATTTGTGCACACTTGTGTAAATTGCACATGTACCTATAATGCATGTCTATGTAACAACATAGGATACATGGCATCACTATTCAACATAAAATGGTGGGCACTAATCATTTTCAATATTATAGAAGGCAGAAACACTATAAAAAAACGCGCTTTGAAGACAGGTAATTTCTCCTCTCTCTCTCTCCCTCTGGAAGTAATTTATATATTAAAAAAAAAGTAATTTCTTTTGGTTTATTTATTTTATTTTATTTCAAAAATCTTAAATTTTTTTGGATTGAAAAATCAGTTAACTGTGTTTGTCTGTTTGGGTGTTGATATAACAAAGAGAATGAAGAATGGATTTTTTTTAGAAAATCATCATTTTATTAGTGTTTTTTTGTTGAGTAAATCTTAACAGTTTGATATTCTAATTAAGTTATCATAACATATTCTTAACTAACATATTTTTTAAGCCAAAACTATGAAGTTAGCTTGGACCGTAGGAAAAAGAAAAGGCTATTCTATGGCCAAAAGTGTTATAGGCTTGAAATGGCTATACATTCTAGGGTCATGTACGTTGCCACAGTCTGTTTCAGAGTCCTTTTGTCCCAAAAGATTGTCAGCCTAGAGCCTCGGATTTATCATGTCTATCTATATGTCCCTGCTTATAATCTTCTATCATACTTGTTAATTATTTTGCCTACAATTATATAGGAGGAAAGAAAAGCTAAGAAAATTTGTGGACTCGATCTCTTGGTTGTCAAATTTGTCATCTTTTTACTGTTTCAAACCTGCATTGGCATTAGGCAATATCAAAGCCTAGATTTTGTCATTCTTTTGGTCTTTCTAGTTTTGTTACTTGTATCATCACTCTGTCATCAAATTGGACTTGAGGCCTCTACACATATGCAGCAGGGAAAAGATTTTTCTCATTGGACCATGCATGGCCCTGGCATTAAAGGTCCTTTTGCATTGTTGGTCACGTTAGCTTTATACAACTTACTGTCTTTTCCAAACAGTGAAGAGAAGATTAGCATGGACCTCTTTTTTGCTCCATTTGGCCTACGAAAAGAGAAAACTTAATGCTCTTGCTTTGCATATATGTATGTTAGGATCTGTATATGCTGAATTTGTGGGTTAATTTGTTTCTTTCTTGTTGTAAATGGTTTATTATATCATTCATTTATCTTTTTTCTACCTCACCATGACTTTTGAACAATTTAATTTAAAGGTTATTTGATTGGTCATCAGAAAATATTTTTATGGCTAAATTATAAATTGCCCCTCTCTAATTTGGAAATTTTTCAATTTAGTATTTTAACATTAGTATGTGATCAATTTAACTAGTTATTCTATCTAGTTCTATCCAATCTCATTGATACTTTTAGTATTTTTCACATTTCAAAACGATATCATTTTGATGAAATTAATGGTGTGGATTGGACAAAAAGACTGCATTATAAATGAATGGAAGTTAAAGGTATCAAAATGAAAAATATATATAAGACCTAGAAAGTATTTTTTGAAATCATGTCTAAATTAGAGGGTATAATTTATAATTAGTCCCAAGTGTGAGGTGATAAGAAATTTGAGGGTGGTGTAAAATTATTGTGAATTTTTATTGTGACTCATTCTTTTTGATTTGTAATTTAACCTATCTTTGTTTCACATCTCTCTGTCGTACTTGAAGTCCAAGTCAACAAAGCATTTCCAAAATCACCTGGTTCAGCCATACAAACCCTATAATTGTTTTTTTCTTCATTTTATTCTCCTGTATGTGATGAAGGCCATGTCTAGTGTAATGTCATAGAACATGGTGTGTCTTTCCCCAGGCTTTGCCTGTGTGCCACATTATATGCCTTCCTAGTAATTGGTCTCTAAATAGAACGTATATTCATTGATGGAGGACAACTTGCACTGACTGGAATTTGCGTGGCAAAGTCAATTTGCAACCAAAGGAATCTTAAGTTTAGTATTCTCAGTGACTGTTCATCTTAAAGAAAAAGAAAGAGAAATACTATCCCATTAATTTTATAGGTGGGTTGTTTGGCCCATTGCCACAATGACTATTCAATCTAATGCAGGATAGGCTTTTTTTTTTTTTGCGTTTGTCATTTTAATTTGTTCTATGAGCTCTACAGTAAACGTCCATTTCTCACTAGATTTCCCTGTTTTTGGTATATATTAAGTTAAAGAAAATAGAAGTTTTGCACTTTGCTTTAAGCCTTGAGTCTATATGCTGGTGTTGCAAATAATGCTGGCTAATACTGTTCAAGTTTGTTATATATGCCTCAAATGATACATATAATGCATGTATAGCAAGTCCACCTCACCACTATTGACATTATTTGTTGTAAATTGAAGTAATATCACATTCACTTAAACCCATTATTGATACAATGTATTATCATGCATTATCACAATAAGTCTCTTGTTTATATTAGTTGTGAAACATTTTGTGTTCCTCCTCCTTTTATAGGTCTTAAAAATTAATTTGTTTAGAGAACAATTTGCTTTCATTTTCGAAGTAGCCCACTTTGTCACTATTCAAAACGTTATTGATTTACTTTATGCCACTCCCAAAGAACTGTACTAGTGGGAGTTTGGTGAAGCCATTTTCCTACACTTGCTTCTTTTTATTATTATTATTATTATTATTATTATTATTATTATTATTATTATTATTATTATTATTATTTTCTTCATTACAGTTTTATGATAGCTCCATGCTAGTAAAAGTGATATAACAAATTGCTCATCAAATGGCTTTGTAGCTCATAAGGAAGCTATCTCTATCATCTCTGCATTATATTGTTGCTCACCAAAAGGTCCATTTTCTACCACACTATCTCACTGCTAACCCTTGAAGATATATAGTTTCTGTCTGGTTTTAGAGACTAAGGTCACTTTCCATCTTGTTCACAAGATGATGTCATTTTTTGTAGACTTCTAGCTAGTCTTTTCTTAGGGGTGAAAAATTTAACTTCTTGGCCTTAATGCTCCATTGGTAAATCTTTTTGTCTGTTTCAAGCTGATCAAATTGCCAGTTTAACATTTCACATGCTATGAGTAGCCTAACTAGCTAGCAAGAAAAGAAAGAGGTATTAGTGGCCAGGACCAAAGCATCATGAAAGGAAATTGTGTTAGGAGTGTGGGTATGTGTATGAGGCTGCATGTGTGGTGCTGATGATGAGTGCATGTTGTGCTGATGAGTGTGTGGTGCTGGTGATGAGTGCATGAGTTGCTGATGAGGGGGTGCGTGTAGTGCTGATGAGGCATGCGTGAGTAGCTGATGGGGGTGTGCGTGGTCAGTGTTGCCAACACTGCCCCACGCTCCATCAAAAAAGGGTGGACGTACAGTGTGGTTGTTGGGGAAACTTCACTTAGAATCTTGTTAGAAACATAAAGGGGCTGTCTTCACATAATATTGCACTCATTTTAAATTTATAGCTTAGGTGGAAGGCTTAGGTGCAATCAAATGTAGTTGCACACTGCTAATGTCTACAAAGTGATGGCACTTATCACCAAAAAAAAAAAAAAAAAAAAGTCTACAAATTGATGGCCATAGTTACCATAATTTTTTTTTTAGATATTATGTGAAACTTGGAAGACGTATCTTTAGCTTCACATTTATGTGAATTTCTTTTCTGATTATCATTTCATTTGTTGCCTCTGTGTTCCAGTTGATAAGGATTCACTCAAGGAATTCACGACTTGGCTGGACTCGCCAAAAAGTAAGTGATGTATTACATATGATCATATCACACACCTCCAAGGCTCTGTATTTGTTTATGTATATACATGATAAAAAATTTATATACTTAGCTAGTGTAATCTTGGGGGCACATCAGGGATGCACCTATAACAAGTACCATGATGCTTGCTCACAATTTTTTGTGATGTAAAAAATCCTTGAGGGATATGCATTTTGTGATGTAAAAATCTGTTGTTGGAAACTTGTTTTGTTTATGTAATTAATCTTTTGGCAATGAACTTGTTTTGTTTGCTAGCAATTGGTTAGGAACTGTTGAGTGTTGGCAATTTGTTTTGTTGGTTCCAATTGGTTACATCTTAGTATTGGTAGGAATTATAGGTTTTGTTTTGGGCAAGAATGTGTTTAGGAAGAAAAAATAGAGAAAAATAAAATAAAACCTATAGCTGCGTTTTTTCACGACCATAACTGACAGACCTATAGCTGCGTTTTGTAAAAAACACAGTTATAGACCCTCTTTGGGCTGCGGTTGAAACGCGGTTATATGTTGGACCTATAGCCGTGTTTTTAACAACGCAGCTATAGGTTTTAGCCTATGGCTGCGTTAAAACGCAACCCAAAGAGGGTCTATAGCCGTGTTTTTTAAAAAACGCAGCTATAGGTCCTGCAGTTTTGAGGGGTCAAAAAACACAGCTATAGGAGATATAAAACGCAGCTATAGGGTGCTCTATAGCCGCGTTTATAAAAACGCGGCTATAGGTCCCGCAGGGGGCTATTGTCACACAGAATAGGCTGCGTTTGGAAACGCGGCACAAGCTTGGAATGCTAGCCATCGAGCACACTTTATTGAGGTTTTGAGCCACAACCGATTATTCTCTATTTCTTTTGACATTTATTTCTCGATTAGCTAGTCAATATGTCGTGAATAATTCTTCAGATCCTCACAACATTTCACAACAATTTTATGTGGGGGGTTTGGATCTTTCCCTACATGACGAATTAAAGGACAATTCATTCTATCATTCACCTTTTTCCAATTATTAAAACCTCTTGAAATGAATGCATCTGATTTGGGATGACCTATTGGTTTCTTACCAAAAGGTAGCAAGTAGACAATATATCGCATCCATTGAAAGTGAGTATTCCAACCAATCACTATGTGATTCAAACCATGAAACTTGAAATCGACGATGATGATTATCATCATTGTATGGATAGTCTATATTTTAGGTTGATATGAACCTTCTTTGAGATAAGCTCGTAGAATTTCATCTTGTTTGTTGATAGGAAATTCACATATTTGTGTACATGATCCTGGATCACGATCTATCTCTTCAAATTGAATTCTTGAACATTTGGATGGATGTTCATTAGACATTGAAGTATTAACATTTGTTTCTACAATCACAGGTGTCTTAAATTCTGAATTGCTAACATCTTTTTTCTTAAAGAATGCATCAATTGTTTTTCGTTTGCTCATAATTCTTTTAGCTTTAAGAATATGACTCACTCAAAAATTAATATGAAAAGAACTTAAAAAAATAAAATCTTAATTAGAAATTTTTACTTAATTATATGGATGTTATTCATACTCAAGAAAAAAACAAAATTTCCACTATAATTTAAACAGTCAACCCATCATCATTCCATTTATTAAAATTTTCTTGTATTTTAATTTTTTTAATATGACTTTAATTAATAATATCCCCTCAAACAAAAACAAAATTAAACACACAAGTACACAACATAAACCAAACAATTTAATAACACCCATAGCCACATAATATCTAACTAATAAAAAATAGGTAATAAATCAAAACAATTTTATCTTAAAAACTTTGTCTTCACAAAGTGCAAAGATGGGTGTGGGCCGTGTGGCAATGCCTACAACTGTAGATCTTCCCTTCAAGACTCATAACAAACAACCTCCCCATGCCTTCAATCATATATTTCTCTAAAAATCTATGAAAAATTAAAGTGCATGGGAATATTTAGGTGTAGATAGTTGAGAAAATAAAAGAAAGACACTAAAAAGAGATGAAGCTGTAGTTTTAAAGATAGAGAAGAAGACTCACCAGTCACTAAGTTCCAAATCCTGAAATCTGACAATGAAATATGCTAAGTGATTTATTTTAGAAAGCAAGAAGAAAGAAAAAAAAAATGGTCAGTTTTTAATTTTTTTTTTTTTTTTTTGGAGTGTGAGGCTTAAGGAGGGCTGATTGCTGAGGATTTTGTTTTGTTTTACTGTAACTAATGAGCTGAGTTTTGGGGGCTGGTAGTGGTACCAGTGGCAGTGTACCATAGAAGAGAAAAAGAATAAGAAAGAAAGGGTTTGCATAGGTTTTTTGAGATTGAGAATAGGTTGAGAAAGTGAAATTTTGTTGTGAAGTATTTGGACTTTTGGGTATTTAAATGTAAGGTGGGCCAGGTTTTGTTTTATTGAAGTACAAAAGAGGCCTAAAACTAAAGCAAGCTTTGGGAGAATGGAAGAGATATGGGGGAGGGGGCGGATGTTCATCATTGGGAGGGCCCAATTAAATATTCTATATACACTAGTGGATTTTTTTTTTTTTTTTTGCAGGGGCCACAACACCCCCCCCCCCCTAGGGGCTACATGGTTCCGCCCCTGTATCTTGTATATACCTATATATACAACACAAACTAAACTAAAAACGCAACATTCTGTTTCTTATTCTTTCCCACAAAAAACTAATAAATAAAACAATGTTGCTTTTTTTCTACTTAACTAATAAAACTTTGTGCTATTTCTTTCAATATTATTTTAAAAAAAATTTCATGCATTTTTGCTTATTACTCTAACAAAAAAAAAAAAGCTCTTTTTTTTTTTTTTTTTTTCTTTTTCCCTAAAACTCATCCAGTAGTTATTCCTGTGCATCGCACGGTTAATATAAAAGCGAAATGTTTAGTTTTTGTTGACTACTTTTCATTGTACTATGTGGCTGCTACGTTTACATTTAAAAATACCGAAATGTTATAACTTTTTCGTTTGGTTGTTTATGTAAAACCTTTTAATATTCTTAGTACCATTTTCAAAAAAACAGAAAAAAAAAAACTTAGTACCATTGGTGTTCAATTGTGTCTCTTGGACAATAGTTACAGGAAAAAAAAAAAAAAAACACAAACAATTCTTTAAAACAGTGACAAATCATGCTTAAAAAAAAAAAAGAGTGACAAATCAGCAAATAAGTCTTTATATATATAGTTTCTCAAAAAAAAAAAGAAAGTCTTTATATATATATAAATATATATATATTTATATAAAGGCCAACTCAATAAGTTGTTTGGCTAGGCGATTTTTAAGGAATGCGTTTTTACCAAACGCTAAAAAAGTGCGTTATCAATTCACCAGGCAACTTTTTTCAAAACACAAATTTAAACTAATATCACGTTCTCCTATTTCACTTGTTACGGGTTCAAAATACCGAATATACCCTCAAATACATACCCTCACTTCCCATTAATCTCTCCTCTATTCTCTATCACTCTGCCCCTACTATTGTGCCACTGCCTTGTTTAGTGGTGCACCTATAAAGATGATTTGAGTCACGCATCTATCCTACTTTTTATGGGGCAGGGGTTGTATATTTAGTATTTCTTTTCTATCATTTTCGTTTTGGTTTTGGTTCAATGAAGTGGCACTCTTATTTAATGCCAAGTAAACAAATCCATGTTATGCTGGAATTGGAGATGGCATATGGATAACATGCAGGAATAATGGTAAATGTTAAGGGCTCTTTTTTATTATTTTATGAATAATCTGCCAAACTTTCAATAAAAGATCAACAACCATTACATTGAAATGGTGAGACTTATGCTACAGCCATAGAGAGTGATAGGCTGCAATTTACGATAAGCCCATTATAGTAATTGCATCTATTATCTAAATGTTCAATTAATAGAAACAACATTTTTCTACCTATTTTACCAAACGCTTAGTTGTGATTTTAAAAACTGCTTTTTAAAATTGAAATTGTTATTTTTTAAAGACACTTTTTTTCAAACAGCTTATCCAAACGAATCACGTGAATGTTTGTCTAATTATCCACTTTTTTGTTTTTCATGAAAGTATCTGTGTGTGAGCATTAGTAATGTGGGTTTAAAGGTTTTGTCTTAGTTCAATGTTATTGACATATGTGGGAAAAGAATCGACCCTCAATCATGTTTAGGGCAATCATGTTTGTCCGCTTTGGGCATGCTAGGCAATGTACCACTACAACACTTGTGTTGTAGTGGTACACTTATGCCTTGAGCTCATGCTTATAAGGCATAGGTGGGGCGCTTCTTTCTTCGATGTGGGACAAGTCTCAAAGGCTTCCCACGTTGCTAGATGAAGAAAGCCGTGCAGACGTTGCAAAGCATGCCACCTTGCCACTCAAAGGGTTGGGGTCGGACGTTGCCTAGCATGCCCAAAGCGGACAAACATGATTGAGGGTAGATTCTTCTCCCACAACATCTTTGTGCTTTTTTTCTCTGTATGTTTGTTTAAATTCCCCAATGAATAATTTGATTTAGATTAATTTGATGTTGTCCTAAATTATCTTAAGAATTCTTATCATTTTTGTTGTTTGATTTTGGGGGTACATGAGAGAGTTTGAATGTTAAGGATGATTATAATTGCTCTGTATTGATTTTGATGTTGGAAAAGTAAGTAGACATGATGGGGAACTCTTATGGCAGTTATCACTATATTAGTTATATCAATTTTGCAAATAAAGGATCTTATTCCAATTGTTAACTTTGTGTATTTAGTAGTTTCAATTTGTCTCTTTATTCTTCACCAATTGTTTTGTTTGTATCAATACTTTGTTTCATCAGTAGTAATTAGAATTCTGATTGTCCTAATAAGCAATAGAGTGAGAAAGCATAAACACATTGGTATGGAATCAATTGCATGCCTGATGGGGGAAGGGTTGTATAGTTCACAAGACCTTCACCAAAGCTTGGGCTCTTTTGTTTACAAATTTTTTCTTTGTAGAATGACAATGTTTTTGGCATTGAATATTTTATGGTTTGAATTAACATCGAAATCAATGGAACTAAGACCTTTATAGGTTAATAGTTTGTTTATCTATTGTCATGTTGCTAATACCTTTATAATAAAAAAGAATATGTAGTTGAGCTAAAAAATAAGTCAAAAAATTTATCACAACGCCGGTGTAAATTTTGATTTGTTTCTCTGCTTAGTTTTTTGAAGGGATTTCCTTCCCTTTGTAAATTTGAATTTTATTTTATTTTTTATTTTTAGGTTTCTGTTTAGGCACTGATCTGTGAGCCTTTGATTTAGAGATAAATTCAAAATTTGAAAGGAAGTTTTAGATTATAATTTTTATTGGGTTCCATAAGGGATTTCAAGTTTAAATTTGATCCAAGTTATAATTGCTTAATATGTATATAAATGTAATTGAATTATAATAGTCTTTGAGATTGTGTATTTGAAAGTTTAGGGAAAACTAAAAAATAGGTATGCTTTTTTTATGATTCATTTATGGTGGGTTTGTGCATTGACATTAGAGTTAGGGAATTTCTTTGCAAATTTGAAAATTTTCATTGAGAATGAATTTGGGTTTGATTTAGAGGTTGCTTGGTGTTCTTGAATGTAAATTTTGAAATGTACTGTGTATGTGAATGTAAAGGTTTAATTCTGTTTCTGTGCAAGTTTTTCCTATCCTTTTTTTTGTGTTATCCAGAAAACGACATCTATCCAATTACTTTTCAAATAATAGGATCAACAAGAATTTCAAATACAAGGAGTTTGCATAGTAACGGGAAATTACTATTATTCAAATCCACCAGAATATTCCAGCAGAAAGCCAGTCAACAAATAATTGTAAGTTAACAAAATCTATAACTTAGGGGGGAGGGGGAGATTAAATGTGAAACCTGATCATATTGTTGTCACTTCTCATCATCTTTCAAAACTTACAACGACAATAAGAATAATACTTGGTTCTAGCCATTTGGTATATAATATTAGAAGACAATTTCAGTCTTTGTGAATGAGAGGGGTTGGGAAACTGAGAAGTGGATCTGATTTGATTATAATTTATTTCATGGTGGGTTTGTGCATTGAGATTAAATTTTTTTTATTTTCTCTGCAAATTTGAAATTTATCATTGAGAAAGAGTTGTGGGTTCAGTGAAGTGAATGATAAGGGGTTTAAGAAGAACATAGTATTTTGATATTCTTATTTTGGTTTTAATTTCGTCTTTTCTTTGAGTATTTTCAGTTTAGTTGGATATAAAGTTTCATATTCAATTAAACTTGATAAAATAACTGATGTGAGTACTTTTAGATTACATTTAAATAATAATATTAAACATTTTTAATGTTACTTATACATTTCATAATACATTTTACATCATATTCTATTAACAGTTTTATATGAGTGATGCTACAAAGATTTTGTCAACAACTTACCAAGTAAAGAAGATGCTGATTCTGTTAAATTTCAAAAAGTAGATGATGCATGTGATGTACAACAGACAGCTAAATCTGCAACTATGAAGAACAAAAAAACTATTCATTGACTATTGCAGATCAACAAAAGAGGAAGAGGAAACAAGGAATCCTTTAAATTGTTAAAACTTGTGTTACAAATCATTTTTAACTTTTCTTACAATAATGCAATCACCATTAGAAGGAGTTCTGTTTTGAGTTGAGAATACATAGCTGACCTTACAAAATAAGTGCGAAGGAACAGTTGGTAATGTATATAATTAAATTCTGAATGGTGTTTGCCACAAAGGCATGTATTAGTGTGATGTAGATAGTTTTGATTATGGAATCTATATTGGTTCATTGTTCTGTTTGCATGCTAAATTAAAGAAAAAAGAGAAAAAAAAAAAGAGACTCTTCTGTTGTTAGACTATTTCCCATTTTTAAAATTTTTAAAAAGTATATTTAACGTAGTAAAGTTGTTAGACAAAATAAAAGTTTGTTGCTTAAAAGTCTATTTTTTCAATAACTCATTGTGAGAAGATAAAAGTATTTCTTATAAACGGTTGGAACATATGGTTTATTGTGCAGGGACTGTGGCATTATTATTAATCCAATGGATATTATTTTATAGACCAGTTGAAACAGAACCTTTGACAGGTAAAATCTCTCTCTTTCTCTCCAATGTGAGTTGCCCATATTGTTGTAATGAATCTTAAAAGGATAGAAGTTATTAGCATGCGTTTTTGTTTGAAAACCATTGAGATTACAATGTATTTAAAGCCACTTAAAACACACAATCCTTGTCAGACTATTGCCGAAGCACATAATTCTTGGTGTTTAAAAGTAAGCATATTAGTTTTCCCTTTCAGTTAACTTAAAAATTTTTCTTGCTGCTTATAATTTGTATCATACTCAGCATGATAAAATTAAGCTATTCTTCAATTGCACAAAGTTCAAACTTTTCTTAGAAACGATACTAATTTTGTTAATGAGAAAGAAAGGAAAACAACTACCGTACATTATCTATAAAGGAAAAACCATACAGCCCGGCAACCCAATCTGTTTTGTGTTAGACTGCACCTTTAAAATAAAATACCTGGCTGTTTTGTTCTTATTCCAGAATTTGATTGAATTCTATACAGTGTCCATTATGAAGATCTAATAAATGGACACTTATTCTCCTTCCTAGAGTATGTACACAGTCTAATCAGGGTTAATAAATTAGCAAAAAGTTTTCTTCCTTTTTCAACCATACGTTACATACAAAGGTATAATGTACCTGTTTTTTTTTTTTTTTAAAAACACAGTCTCTATTATACTATTGGTTCTCCCTATTACTACTCTATTTAATGGAATATAGATTTAAAAAAAAATCATAAACTATTATTAGATAAAGGAACTCAATGGTAAGCTATTGAAGATCAATATTGAACACAAACTCTGACTTAAGAAGAAGCTGCAACATATATTTAGCGTCCAGAATGCTTCATCATGGACAATGGCCTAAAACTTTGGGTAAACAAAACACATGTTCTATTATTGAGTATATAGAGGCTAATTGGCCTGAATTCAAGTTTGACTCACATTTTTCATCATCCTCAGTCTCTGTCTAATTTGATTTCGCTATTAGATTTGAATAATTTAATGTTGAAGCATTCCTACTTATTGGATTTTTTAGGACTTTGGAATGGCTATTTTAGGATGCATGTTCACTGATTTTTCTCTTAGGAAAAATTAAGTTAAAACATGGTAATATGACCTTTTTGGCTAATTAGTAAGAGGGTTATTTTTTGTGTTTTCAAGTTGTAGCTTATCAGGTAAAATTATGCATGACTGTCCCTTCTTAAGGCTCATACCACTATTTTTTCTTAAAGAAAAAATGTGCGTTTTAGTTTTGCATAAGATTGTTATGACATTCATTTTCTTTTCCCTTAAACTTGATAATAGTTTTGCCCTTTTCATCATATCCTTGATCTGTAGGAGAATATATCTCTGTCTAGTTGACAATAGACTATAATATGCAGGATTTAGGGAGTTTTAAACTATAATATTAAACGACTCACTGGAGGAATAAATTTCATGTTCTAGGGGAATAAAAACTTTTTCATTTGGATTTTCATTTAGAAGAAATCATGCATCTTTAAAGGAGGCTCAAAATTCGTGTATGTTTATAAAATAAAAGAAATTTGTTGAATACTTAAGGTACCAGATTCCCATTTTAAAACAAGTTTAATCAAATTTTCAATTAGAATGCACAAAAAAATGTAAATTATGTTTGAATTGGGAATTAAATGCAAAGGTTTTTTGATTGCATGATTTAAGAATTTTCATAGTGGCAGTTTAAGTTTAGAATTTATTTTTCATTTATTAGGAAAAATCAGGTAAATAATTCATGTATATATTACTATCGCATTACATTTGATAGGCTTTACCTACAAGACAAGGTTCTGTTCAGGCAATAACCCAATGTTTATCTCTCTTTCTTTATAATATAATTACTGTTTTCTTATGCGTTAGATTTGGTTTTAAATTTTTTATTAAGGTTTTGATTTATAATTAGTTTCCAGAAGCCTTTTTCTGTTACTTCTTTTTTTTATCTATTGCAATTTCAAAAGGCTGTTTATTCTGTTTGAATTTTTTTTTTTTGTCTTTTTTGGTGTTTATTTGTTTTGATATTGATGAAATATATTTGCTTATTGTTTTTAGGCACACAAAACAGTTCGTTTAGGCTATTATCGGATTATCCTCGAACTCAGACTCATGATTTGAATTTTTCACAAAGATATTGCTCAGTGATGGCATTACACATTGAAATAATATGTAGTTGATGCATCTTAATTCAATCAATATAAAGTCCTTTTTTTTCAAAACATTGGAATAATATGTAGTTGATGCATCTTGATTGAATTTTAAAGCATTAACAACTAGGTTGCACCGACACGCCATTTTTGGCGACGTGTCAGTGTCCGACATGTGTTGGACAACAGAACCGGTACGATTCGCCGGACTCCGGTGTCTGAGCAGTGTCTTTTTTTTTTTTGGCTTCTCCAACACGGCCCCGACGTGGGGCCAACACGGCTCCGACATGGCTTCGATGCGGCTCCGACACATCCGACGTGCCAGCAGTGAAAAGGAAAACAGAAAATCATAGAGATTTTGTGATATACCCTAAAACAACAAGTCTTAGAAGTCATTAGACTGAAACCCACATCTCAAGTTCTCACTTCTCAACCCACCCACCCTCCCCCTGACCTCTGCCCGCTGCCCTCTGTCCCTTGCTGGTGCTAGATCGGGCCGATCGGCGGCAAGCTCCATAGATGTCGATGCCATGCCTTGTCCCTATCTATCTCTCTCTCTCTCTCTCTCTCTTAGCGTGGACAACAGGTCAGGTCCGACCTCTTTAAGCTTCTCTTTGTTTGTTTGTTTGTTTTTTTTTTTTTTTTTTTTCCAGATATTTGGCCGTTTGGTTTGGGTGAATGGGTTACTTTAAATACTCACTTATTATATTACGTTTTGTTTTGTTTTGTTTTTTTTAATCCCACTATCACTGTCACAGTGTGAGAGTGGGATATAATATAATGTTGTTAATGCCATTATGTGCCATAAATAATGTTGTTACTGCCATATAAGTTATACCTTATAACTTATATTTTTTTTGTTTCTTTACTCAGTCTTTTGGTTTGCCATATAGTGTTATTTATTTATTTATTAAAGTTAAATATTGTAGGTGATTTTACTAAAATGAATATTGAAAGTTCTATGGTAATCTTGAAAGTTTAAAGCTTGGTTTCCTTTTATGTTTTTAGTTTGATGTTGAATGTAGCCTATTTAAACTTTTGGTTTGTACTCTAAACATTTTATGTGTATTATTGTACTATTTTGTGTGTTTGTTTACTTATTTGTAGTTCTTACATAATTTAAATTCTAGGCATAAACGTATTTTATATCTAAAAATATTAAAAAATATGCCTAAATATAAAATTTAATTAATTATTTAATTGCCGTTTCCACGCTGTGTCGTGTCCTTGTTTTTCAAAAATTGCCGTATTGCCGTGTCCGTGTCTGTGTCCGTGTCCGTGTCTTTGCATCATAGATTAACATATGAATATGAGAGTAAGCTATATTGTATATGTATTATAGGATATTTCTATAAAATCTACATTTGTTCTATATTGCACTAGATTAAAGAGAATTTTACTGTTAATACTGAGTGAAGATTTCATTTATTTGGTTGCTGGTGATGTTTGAGCTCAAATCCTTTTCATTCTAATGAATTATGTGTATTCCTTTGAATATTAGTGCTGAAGTTAACCATTTATGTAACTTATTCCTTAAAATCCATAGCGAAAAGGTTTGTTTATCTTAATTAAATTTCTCTCAACCATCTAAAAACATTATTTAGTCTTTTGGATACAGATTAAATTATTGTATTGGCTTTTAATAAGATCTTTCTGAAATCACCATTAATAGTGACATTCATTTTCTCACTGAATTGACATAAAAACCATTTAATTTGATAAAATAACATTTAGCTTTTCTAAGAACTTTTTAGTGCACCACATGGCTAGGTTAGTGACTAGTATAATATAAAAGCGATACGTTTGACTTTTTGTTGACCACTCCTCATTGCGCCACGTGACTACCTAAATTACTGCCACTTTTACTTTAAAACAACACCTCAGGTGGGTAAAGTGTTAAATTTCAAACCACTGGTAGGCAACCGAAATTTTGCCAAACCACAGGTGAGTAAATTATGATTTGCCCTAATATAATATTTATCTTTTGTAAAACTTTCCTGTGCAACGGGTTAGTGACTAGTATATATATATATATATATATATATAGGAAAATTTCAAAATTTTTTTTTTGGGGGGGGGGGGGGGGGGGGGGGGGGGGGGGGGAGGGGGTGTGGGGGGGAGACATGGCCTCCCACCCATGTGCATAGCACCAGGGGCCCCCTGGTGCTATTGACTTACTGTTGAGGCAGTTTTGATTGCTGTATAGGATTATATGCTTGTTTCTCTTTTTTTTTTTTTTTTTTTTTTTTTTTTTTTTTTTTTTTAAATCAGTTGGGAAGACCCAAAGTCACAGGTAACATGGATAAACCAAGCTTGCAATTCGTCCTACTTTTGGAATTGGGGGGGGGGGGGGTTTGGGAAAGAGCATCAAAGGTAATATATAGATTTTTTCTCCCTAAAAGTTTGATGGCTATTTCATATTATGATTTTTTTTAATATATAAATTATTTTGAGATGCTATATCACCGAAATGCTATAGTGGCGATAGATTTTAGAGTAATGCACATTGATGCTTTTATAGGTCAAGTTATTGTACTACCTAGAGTGGTTGCTATTTTGTGTTTAAATATTGATTTTCTTATTTATCATTCATTTGCTTCTGTTTCACTCATCAAAGTCTTGGAGTACATTGCTGATAGTTTTTGTGTCTTTACTATTGTAGATAATTTTATGTAAATTCTAGTTCTATTAAATAAGCTTTCTATGTGTTAAATTACTTTGGATCATCTAATGAAGTGACATACTTTTCACACCCTTTTTACCTTTCCTGTAAACACCAAGTATCCTACTAAAGCTGATGAGCTCTAGCTCAAATGACACCTTTTCTCCTTGTAAAATTGAGGTGGGAGGTCATATTGTAAGTTCAAGAACCACCAAGGTATGTGGGTAATTACCAATACAAAATTGTTTACTTGTAAAAAAAAACCATTCAATCTATCATTCAATATTGAGAGTTATTTATTTTGCTAAGTGTCTATTGTGAATTTATTTTCATTGAGGGCAATTGCTAAATTTCAAAGGAGGAAAGCTGGAGTTAATTATATGTTATAACAATAATATTGTGAAAGCTCTCAAATTTTGGGTTGTTAGTCACAGAAGATCACCTGTAAAGCTATATGACTGATAGCATCTTTGACTTTGTGCATTATTTGCCACAATCAGGCAAACACACCAAAATTATCTGTGAGTTTGATTTGAAGTGTTAGTATTTGAATTCTACCCTTTTTTTTTTCCGAACAATTTTCAATTGTATCAAAATAGGTAAGTTTCACATTTTTCAATGTTATACATTTATAGTTGCTAATGCCAATAAAATTATGCATAATCAACATTATGAAAAGATGTTTGAATCTTCCGCAAAACATGTTCAAAACTATATTGCAATTTTCCTAGTTCATTGGAGATGGTCATTTACTTGCTTGGTTAATATGACAGCTCTGCATCTTTTATTATTGGTTTTGTACTCCATTTTTATCTCCTTGATATATATCTCTTTTGTTTTACTATTTTGTAGTATGAGAAGGATAAGAAATTGGCCCATGTACAATTCAAAGCAAAATTAGAGAGGATGCTACTCATCTGCTTTTGAAAGGCCTCCTATGTTAAATAGACAAGGATTCCAACTCCGTTTGGGAACAAGGCAGATAAAAACATGTTTCTCCAGGAAACAAAACCCACAAAACCAAACTTTCTCCCCCACAACATCGAGTTTCCTGGGCTCATTCAACCTAGAATCCCCTCCACCATATTGCCACCAACTATACCATTACATAACCTGCCACAACTTGCTCAACCTTGTCATCAAAACTTTTCATTGGACTCTGTAGCTTATACAAAACTGGTCCAGTTCTCTACCAAATTTGGGTCTCTTATTTATTGCAACGCTGCTCATGGTCACATGATTAAAACTGCTTTCAGATCATGCTTGTTTTTGCTAAACAATCTTCTCCATATGTATTGCAAATGTGGTGAGATAAATAGCGCTTGTCAGATGTTTGATAAAATGCCAAAGCACAATGTTATTTCATATAATTCTCTGCTTTCTGGTTATTCCCAGATGGGTCTTTTTGTTAAGGCCATGGAGGTTTTTAATGAAGCAAAAGTTGTTGGTTTGAAACTTGATAAGTTCACTTTTGCTGGTGCTTTAAATCTGTGTGGTCAAACTGGGGATCTTCTGTTGGGTAAGCTGATTCATGGTTTGGTTATTGTTAGTGGGTTGGGTGATAAAGTTTTTTTAACCAATTCACTTATAGATATGTACTCAAAATGTGGTCAGGTCAATAGGGCGGCACTTTTGTTAGTGTTCTAATGACTTGGATGAAGTTTTTTGGAATTCCTTGATTGCTGGTTATGTCAGAATTGGTGCCAATGAGGAAATGGTGAAACTTGTTGGAAAAATGCACCAATTAGGATTGAAGTTGAATACTTATGCATTGGGAAGTGTACTGAAGGCATGTGGCACAAATTATAAGGATTCAAATCAACATGGCAATGCACTTCATGCCTTCTCAGTCAAACTTGGATTGGATTTGGATGATGTGGTTGCAACTGCATTACTTGATATGTATGCAAAGACTGGGGATTTGGTTGATGCAATCCAAATTTTCAAACTGATGTCCGACCAAAGCATCTTCATCTATAATGCCATGATCTCTGGATTCCTCCATGGTGAGACCATTAGTGATGAATATGCAAATGAAGCTTTTGATCTTTTCTCTAAGATGCAAAAGAAAGGAATGAAACCCTCGAAGTTTACATTCTCTAGCATGCTTAAAGCTTGTAATGCTGTTGAAGCATTTGATTATGGAAAGCAAATTCATGCTTAAATTTGCAAGTGGAACCTACAGTCGGATGAGTTCATTGGAAGTGCACTTACTGATTTGTACTTTTTGTCAGGTTCAGTTGAGGATGGGGCTAAATGTTTTGCTGTAACTCCTAAGCTAGATATCGTCTCATGGACATCCATCATCTTAGGTTATGTTCAAAATGGGCATTTTGGAAGTGCATTGGCCTTGTTCTATGAACTTCTCTCATTTGGAATGAAACCTGATGAGTTCATAATATCAAGTATGTTGGGTGCTTGTTCTAATTTGGCATCCCCAAGATCTGGACAGCAGATTTAGGGATATGCAATAAAAACTGGCATTGCCAAATTTACTATTATTCAAAATTCACAAATTTGCATGTATGCAAAGTCTGGAGACATTGATTCTTCTCATCTGACCTTTGAAGAGATGGAAAATCCAGATGTGGTGTCCTGGTCCGTGATGATCAGTAGCAATGCGCAACATGGGTGTGCAAGAAAAGCATTGAGTCTTTTCGAGTTGATGAAGGGTTATGGAATTGCACCCAACCACATTACGTTCCTCGGAGTTTTAACGGCCTGTAGTCATGGAGGTCTTGTTAAAGGACTCTGGTATGTTAATAAATCCTTTTTACATTTCATAAATGTGTGATTTTTTTCTTTTGATTTTCTTTTTTGGAAGAGAGAGAGGGGGGGGGGGGATGGTATCCTTCATCCTCAGATTTTATTTACTTATTTTGCCATGAGTTGTTTTCTGAAACTAGGACTTGATGAAGAAAGTAATTTTAATAAGATGTGAATTGAATTTGATTGGTGCATAAGGGTAAATTGTATACTAGGGAGAAGTAAATGCAGATGTACTCCTTTTTATCAATTTATTATTCAACGTCAATAATATTTTAGATAGAATATGAAGTTTATTTGTGATACCGTGAATTAATTGCTTCCCCCGCCCCCTCTCCTTGGAACTTGATCTTATGCAGAACTTAATTAGTTAATCTTTGAAATTTATAAGCAGTTTTTTTTTTTTAGAAAAAAATTGTAAATAGTTGTGTGCACATTTGGTTTTTAACTTGTATGACTGTCATTTCACTATCCTTGTCCATGGCAGTTTCTTTGAAAGCATGAAGAAATATTACTGCATGGCAGTTAATGTAAGGCACTGTGCCTGCATTGTTGACCTCCTGGGTCGTGCGGGAAAGTTGGCTGATGCTGAAAATTTCATTCTGAACTCAGGCTTTGAGGAAGATCCAGTGATGTGTCGAGCCTTATTGAGTGCTTGTAGGGTTTATAAGGACACTGTCACAGGAAAACGTGTTGCAGAGAGAGTAATTGAGCTTGAACCTCAGGGATCTGCATCTTATGTGCTTCTTTACAACATATACAATGATGCCGGGATAAATTTACCTGCGACAAAAATTAGGGAATTGATGAAAGATCGAGGAGTTAAGAAGGAACCTGGTTTAATTTGGATCGAGGTAGGGAATGAAGTTCATTGCTTTGTGGTGGGTGATCGATCTCACCCAATGAGTCAAGTGATATATGCATGCTTAGAAGAGATGATGAAGAGGATAGAGAAATTAGGTTATATAGAAGAGAGGCCTATTTCTAGTATCTCTGAACCAAAACTCAATGCCAGCACAGTGATGAACTACCACAGTGAAAAGTTAGCTGTGACTTATGGGATTCTCAGTCTGCCAGCATCAGCACCAGTGAGCGTGATGAAGAACTTGAGAGTTTGTCAAGATTGTCATACAATGATGAAGTTCTTGACGAGAGTAGAAAAGAGAGATAATTCGTAGAGATTCAATTCGTTTCCATCATTTTAGAGAAGGTATGTGTTCTTGCATGTGGAGATTACTGGTAGTTTCAATAGAAGTAAAATTTTGGGTTAGTAATAGGGGAAATGAATGAATGTTCTGGCCACAAATGTTGAGTCATATGAGTGAATATTTTGCTCTAGTACTAGAATCTATATTTTTCTAAATAGCAATATTATAGACAATAAATTTTACAAATTATTAAAATTAAGATTGATGGGAAAAAAGAACCCACCACAAAGGTTGTAAGCTAATTTTGTATACATATTTACACTTCTCAAGAATTCTGAAAAAAATATTGATAAGTCAACAATAATGTAATTTTCTTGATTTGGTTTCCATTGAAAGTTTTCTAAATTTGTACATATCACCTTTACTTTACATGCCTGCATTTGATTTTTTTATTGTGAATGTAGATCGGGACACACTCCATAATGAGAATATAGATTACCACTAGTCTGTTTATTTTAGATGCAATTTGATTGCATTTTATCATCAGGGTAAGATATTAATTGGTTTTTAGTGTAAGGCAGGATTTGAATCCTGAATCTTTTATTCAATGACAAAAACTTTACTATAACTCAATAACCCACATAGATTACCACTAGTCTAAAGTACCAATAGATATTAATTTTTTTTATTGAAGAAAGAGAAGGAACCTAGGGGGACCTGCATAAAAGAGGGTGGGGAGGTGAGATCGGGCCCATAGGAGTTGCAAAAGGCTCAGCCAGGCTGAAAGTCTGCACCAGAATGGACAAGAGAATTTGAATTTCTATAGAGAGAGAGAGAGAGAGAGAGAGAGAGAGAGAGAAGAAAATGTAGAGAACTAACTATGGACTCCTTATGTAGTGGACTCGAGGTTTTACACAAAGTTATAAGATCCTCATCTATATTTTCCATTCTCCATAATTACTTAGAAAAGTAAAAAATATAGAGTAGGAACCAATTTAGAATGCTATCATATATCCACATCAATTGGGTAAGTATATTTTTAGATTTTCACAATTTTTGGCTTGTATATTTATAAATAATGGGAGCACTTTAGGGTACCCCAAATATGTTTTCAGATACTGCTATACAATTATAATCTATACTCAATTGATACAAGATGAGCATGAATGCAATTAAAGAGAAAAGTTGACATAGATGTTATGGGCAGAAATATATTTTATTTTATTTTGTTTTTGTAATTTAGTTCACATCGGACATAAAGAAAAAATTTATTCATCTTGCATAATGGAGCTGAATGAAAAACTCATTCTAAGTCTTTTATCAGGAAGTTAAAGAAAAAGAAGAAGAAGAAGAATTTGGTAATAAAATTGCTGGTAGCCTCATGACCATCAATTATGGAGGGACCCTCATCAGAACTTTAAATTCAAAAAAGATTTTTTTTTTTTTTAGTCAAAGCTCGTTTGTTGCTTCTACAAGGACCACAGTTATTGGATGCCAGTGATTAACATTTCTCATTTTTTTTTTCAATACACACATAGTGGGATGAGTTTTTTTTTTTTTTTTGGGTTAAAGCTCTGTCTGTTGTTTCAGCTCTCATGGCTATCTGATGCAGGTCCTGGTGGAAACATGGTTGAATATATTTACCGTTTGTTTTTCAGTGATAAAAAGAGAAAGGGTCTTTCATTTCTTGGGGGTATAATACTCAAAACATGGCATTGGAGTCCACATCCTGTTCATCTCTCATGCCTAATAAGGAATGTAGTTGAACTTTTTTTTTTCTTCTTTTTTTCTTCATTTTTTGATGAAAGGAATGTAGTAGAACTTACTAAACAAACAAGACACTATAGAATCCAAAGACCTGAAAACTCTATGTGAAATGAGAAAACTCTATATATTTTTGGTTTCTCTATGTGAAAACGAGAAAACTATATATATATATATATATATATATTTCTTTAATCACTTTCCTCAATTTTATTTTACTACTATTTTATTGATGATACTCTGAAAGACCTGAAAAACAAGTCATCTTTGTCAACAAACCACTGTGCTAGTTGTACCAGATGAAAAATTTCAAACTCTCTCATAAGGGTGAAAGAATTATCTTTCACTGCAGGACTCACGGCCCTTATTCTTCTTGTATTTGTCCATAAAACTTGCAGTGCTGAGAATAATATTCATCAGTGTGCCCCTCTTCCTGTGGCAATATCCAGAACATAAGCAATCTATTTCGATTGACGAGCGATCCAGAAGCCTGTGGCATCCTAAGGTATGAACTGTCTTGTGAGAGCAATTGAACAGTGTTACTTACTGGAAGGAAAATACTACGTACAGGAAATCAATTACAATAACTACACAATCCAGGTGGTGGACTCAGGTATACAGAAGGACAATTACTTCTCCACACCGAGTTATTCTTTATATCGATATAATTTCAGTTCTTAATGGAGTTCTCTGTCGTATGACTATGACTGGCAAAACTGCAATGCACGGATTGTGGTTTTCTTGAGCTGTGAAAAACCAGCGAATACTCCATTCTATTTGGATACTTCTACTTGCAATGACAATGGAGAGTATTCTTCCAACTCTTCAATTTCTCATTCCAAGAGGTATAAATATGTTACAATTGGTACAATAAGAGCTAAGGATGTGAAGGACTTGTGCAAATTAGAGCAGATGGTTATGACATCATGGCCAGGAAGTGATTATCCAGATATTTCCTGTACAGAAGTCCACAACAAATTGGCATATGGTTCTGAGCTTTCATGGATCGATTTTTTTGTGAAAGTCAATGCGGAAGAGGGCGCAGTTGCTACTTTGATAACTTGAACCTTGTCCAATGCTACAGCGGCAAGATTGGTGGGTAAATATAGCGAGAAATTGCATAACACTTTCCATTCTCTAATTAAATACCTTACATGTTGACCATTATCTTCCTCTCGCAATATCGAACTTCTAGCTATAAGAAGAAATTTCTTGGTGATGTTATTGAAATTTAATAGATTTAATTTCAAGGTTTCAAATGCTGATTTTATTCTTTTCTTTGTAAAAAATGCAGGATTGGGTGAAAAACTATTTCTATCTCAAAAATTTAGTTTGAACTTTGAAGGATAATATATATAGAATCGACTATGATATAGAATTGCACGAGTAATTGTACGTGAGGAATAACTTATTTATTTGGGCAACTGGATGATCACAATCTTTTATTAGGCTTGAGGAAATGAAAGTAAAAATTATCTAATTTATGAAGAAGAAAGCTTCTTGATGCATACCACATCCATTCCAATGTAAAAGACATGCAAGGGTAGTTTCAGCATAATGACTAAATTAATTTTAAAGTTCGAAACAATACTGATGTTATTCTTTTCTTTGTCAAAACTGCAGGATGGATTATAAGTCTATATTACCTTTTAACAGGTGAGGTTTCTATCTCAAAATGAAATATTACAATGATGACACAAGTAAATGAATAACCACGTACTTGGACAATTGGCTGATCTCAATCGTTTAGGTTTGAGGAAATGAAAAGTAAAAATTATCGAATTTTTAATTAGAAGATAGCTTTTTGTTGCATTCTCCATCCATTCCATTGTTCTATAGACAAGCAAATATATATTTGTTGTAGTTTTTGTATAATGACAAAATTAATTGTAAAGCTCCAAACGCTGATGTTATAATTATTCTCTTCTTTGTGAATTGTAGAAAGGCGGTATCTTGAACGCCTATATGTATATCATTCCCGCAAGGTGAGTTTTCTATCTCAAAAAAGTTGTTTGAAGGGGTAAAGATAATACAGAATGAAAAATGACATAGAATTGCATTGAGTAATTGGGCCTGATGTGAAGATGACACTAGTAGATGAATAACCATGTACTTTGGGCAATCAATCGGTTGATTTTTTAGGCTTAAGAAAATGAAAAGTAAGATAATTGAATTTCTTAAGATCTACACAAAATTTGGACTGGTCTAGGTTTTGTGGGCATGAGTTAATTAGATTATTGTGGGTCTGTGGCTTTCTTGATGGGGGTGGGTTTGCTTTGTGGGTCTTGGTCTTGGGCCCGTGGTTGCCGTTGTTAACAGCTTAGAGGTTTCTTATTATACCTAGACTTCTCAAGTTTTTCAGGTCACTTGTTTCCCTAATTAGTAATTTATTTATTTATTTTTTTACAAGATAGAAATTCTATTCTAGTTTAATCTGTGTATATGTGTGTGAAGCTCCCTTTTGGAAACTTGAATCTCAGCTCTTGTCCTCCACAACTCACAAGCATTTATACTTGTGAAGTGACCAACGTATCAATGGTGTGCGATGATCCTAATCAGTAATTTATCTTTAATTAGCAAAATGTAATTTCAACCTTTCTTTTTGGTTGCAGGATATTATCATTTTTGCATACTACCAAACATCGGTAAGAACCTGAATCTCCTTTCATCTTCTTCAACTTTTTTTTAGCAAATCATTCCTAAAAACTGTGCATGAGTATAGTTTACCATAAAAACAAGATGTAATTAAATTTTAGTGGCATTTAAATGGAAGCAACATATGTTATTCTTAATTACTTGGATTAGGAAGGCACTTGATTGTTAGTTCAACCATATTTTCAACTAAAAATTAAAATAGCTGAAAGCAATGCAACAAGAAATTTGTTTTCCCATAGTTTTTTCTGTTGTCCATGTACAATATTTTTATACCTTATAGCAAAGGTGGGCGTGGGTACTCCACTGGTGGTTGCCTTTTTGATAAATAAGTGCTGTATGAGGCATTTATCAACAGATGAGGCTATTGAGGAATTTCTACGAAGCCAAAATAAGTTCTTGCCAATTAGTTATTCTTTCTCAGAAATTTGGAAGATGACCAAAGGTTTTAAGGACTAACTGGGAGAAGGAGGCTATGGCTCTGTTTATAAAGGGAAGCTTCAAAGTGGCCGTCTTGTAGCTATAAAGATGTTAGATAAGTCCAAAGTTAATGGGCAAGATTTTATCAGTGAAGTTGCCACAATTGGAAGGATTCACCACGTTACATGAATGTGGTGCAACTCATTGACTTCTATGCCAAGGGGCCAAAGCGTGCCCTTACATATGAATTCATGCCTAATGGTTCTCTTGAAAAATACATTTTTCTTTTCTCTAGAAGGAAGAATACCATTAAGTATTGAGAAAATATATGAGATTTTTCTTGGAGTGGCCCGTGGGATTGAATATCTACATTGAGGATGTGACATGCAAATTTTGCATTTTGATATAAAGCCCCATAACATTCTTTTTAATGAGAACTTCACCCCAAAATTTTTTGATTTCGGGCTTGCGAAACTTTGTCTTGCAGGTGTCATCTAATATCTTTGACTGCTGCAAAAGGAACACTAGGATATATGGCTCTAGAGTTATTCTATAAAAACATTGGGGGTGTTTCCTATAAAGCGGATGTTTATAGTTTTGGCATGTTATTGTTGGAAATGGCAAGCAAAAGAAAGAACTTTAATGCATTACCAGATCATTCAAGCCAAATTTACTTTCCAACTTCGGTAAATGAACATGTTAGCGGAGGCAATGGCATAACAATGGAAGATGCTACAGAGGAGGAGAAGAACACAGTTAAAAAGATGATCATAGTTGCATTGTGGTGCATACAGATGAAGCCTAGTGATCGTTGTTCAATGAGCAAAGTTGTAGAAATGCTTGTAGGAGAAGTTGAATGCTTACAAATGTCTTCTAAGCCTTTCCTATCATCAATAGCAAATATAGGAGACAACTTAAATCCAACTTGCTCGTCAATTCAATCAGATGAATCAACTCAATTTTAAATGCAGACCAAGTGATATGTTAGTTGGTTGATTTACATGGAAAAGTGAAAGGTATTTTAGGTATTGCTAATTCCATGTAATTTCTACAAAAAGTTTACTTGTAATAACAAAAGTTTCAATGTAATTATTTTCAATGTCATTTGTAACCATTTCATGTAATCAAGGATGAAGTCTAATGAAAGTTGCTATTGTACGAGTCTTTTTGGTTGAGCAAAATCAAGATGTCGAAAAATAAGTAGTAAAAATTTGTGGTATAGAAAGTTATAATATATACTTTTTTGTTTGTAGTATAAATTTTGAAACTAAAAATATTCTAGATTTTCTTTCAATGAGTTATCGTATGATATATATATATATATATATATATATATATATATATATATATATAAAGAAGTCAAATATGAAGGTACAAAAATAAAATAAGAGATACTAAAAATAATGAAAGAGAGATGGAAATAATATGATTTATTTATTTTTATTAGATGTGTATAACTATTTTTAGTTTACTATAAAGAAAACTTTTAATGTGCCTCATAATTGAACAACTTCCAATACTTTCTTTATTGACAATGGCTTAAAAAAAAAAAATCAAAATTACTCCATAACTTACTGATATTTGAAGAAGATCAAGAACACCCCCACACTCCCACAACCTCCCCCCCCCCCCCCCCTCTTTCTATTCCCATACAGAGTGCAATTGGGTGGCACCCTCCAAACAATCCGATCTTCAATGTTAACTTTGATGGGGCTATTTTTAGTTACATCTATGTATCGGGCATTTGGGTGGTTATCCTAGACTATAATGGTCCTGTCATTAGTGCTTTGTCTCCATGAATCTCATTACCTTTCTCTGTGGAGGAAGTGGAAGCTTTAGCGAGTCGGGGAGCAGTCTTTGTTAAGGAAATCAGCATTTTTGAAGCAATCTTTGAGGGTGAAGCTAAGCTCATTATCCGAGGACTTCTCTAAGAAGACACGTTTAACTCTGCATATGGTCATGTGTTGGATGATACTCCGCTAGCATCTGATTTTCGTTTTGCTTCTTTTTCCCATGTAAAAAGACTTGGCAACTCTGCTCATTGTCTAGCCAAGAAGGCTAAATTTATTGAGGATCTTCAGGTATAGATGGAATATGTACCTAAGGATATTGCTCCTCTTGTAGTCTGTGACTCTTTGTAGTCTTTGGTCGGTCGCACTAAAAAAAAGAAGTATAATTTGATGCCTTAGTAAAAATGAATGTGGTATGTTTAAGAAATGGCGTAAATGCACTTTTAGTCCCTATATTTTGGATTTTTTTCATTTTGGTCCCTACATTTCTATTTCACCACTTTTAGTCTCTAAACTAATTAACGTATGTTGTTTTAGTCCTTTTCATCAGTCAACAGAAGAAAATCACGGAGGTGACTAACGGAGATATTAAAATATTATTAAAAATTTACTGTAGCAATAAAATTAAAAAAAAAATTAAAATAAGAACACACCAGAACAAAAAAACAAGAACAAAAACCCAGAAATTCAAAATCACAACTCAAACCCAGATTTTCTCATCTTTCAATCAACAACAAAACCTCCAGCAAATAAAATTCATAAACCCAAAACAAGAGCAAGGATACTTAGATCTGAACAAACTCACTCACACAAGTCTCAAACAAACCCAAACACCCACTCATTTAAGTTTCAAACAAACCCAGATATCGGCGATGTTCACATTTTCCACGGCCACTAGCCACAAACCTAGATAACAATGAGTGGGCAATTGATTCTCCTCTTGCTGCATGCCACGGCCACCACCAGTGATGTTCACATTTTCCATATCCAAATACCATCCTCCACCGAAACCTCCAAAATCAAACCCATAAACCCAAAAAAATCATCAAACCCACATGAAAGAACCAAATCCAAAAATTTAAAACAAACCACCACCCAAGTGGAAAAACAAACCCAGGTCAGAGAGATCGTGACCAATACTAATTGATTTGTGACCTACATGCCCCAACCCATTAACGGAGCTCCATGCGCGGTGACGCTGATCCTAGGCGATGGGATCAGACCTTTGGTGACCGGAGATGCTGGAGCAAAGAAGGATGCTGAGAGGGAGTTGCAGAAACCAATTTGGTACGATGAGGTTAAGGTTGTCGTGAAGAAGCTCAATGTTCGGCGAGAAGCTAACACAATCTCTGATCTACAAACCAATCTCGTTGCCGTCACCTCCTTCAGACCCACCCATCGATCTCGCCGCTATCAGACCCATTCGCCGATCTCGCCACTATCAGACCCACTCATCGATCTCGCCGTTGTCAGACCCACCCGCCCATCTCGCCTCCTTCAGACCCAATCTGTGGTCCTTTACCTCTCTTTTTCTCTCAATCTATCTCTCCCTCTCCCTCTCTCACGATCAATGCTTATTTTTTAGGAAGACTGAATTTTTTTTGTTAATTTGGTTTATATATTCAGATTTCCTATTATAATATTCAATCCCACCCACCTGAAATCATTTTCATTTCTGAAAAATATTTTCACTTGAAAATATTTTGCATTTTGAAATCATTTTACATTGAGCCAAATCTAGGTTTCTGGGTTTCTGTTCTTGTTTTTATGTTTGGGTGTGTTCTTGTTTTAAATTTTTTTTTTATTACTACAGTAAATTTTTAATAATATTTTAATCTCTCCATTAGTCACCTCCGTGATTTTTGTCTGTTGACTAATGAAAAGGACTAAAATAACACGCGTTAATTGGTTTAGGGACTAAAAGTGGTGAATAGAAAAAATGAAAAAAGTCCAAAATGTAGAGACTAAAAATGCATTTATGCCTTAAGAAATTCAAGGAGCGTACGCTACCCTATTATTAATATTTACCATAGGTGTTGGAGTACCGGCAAGTATGTGCTTGCTAGGGCTACTATGTTTCTTTTGTGGCAAGGTCAAGTCTTATAATGCTAGAAGACACCATTCAATCCCAGAATTCAACCCACAGCCCAAAATTATTGTGGCCCTCATGAATCGACAATAGTCTTACCCAAAAATAGTTTTGGTGAGAACTGACTCTTGATCAAGCTCAATGACAACACTTGCCCAATATACAGACTATTTGAATACCGGGCTAAGGAGACACTAAAGATTATACCTGAATGCTAGCGTTGCTTCCATGCTGAGTGCATTGGTGAATGGCTTTGCTTGAATGCTAAATGTCCCATTTGTCGGAATACTCCTCAACGATTACAACCAGTGGATATTTCATGATCCTTTGGGATATGCTATAATTTTTTCCTTTCAAATTCTATATCGTGTACAAAAAATTGTTACAAATTGTATTTTGCTTTTCTTCTCTTATTTGAGCCTTTGTATCTAGATCATGGTCACGTCATTTAATTTGAACAGGAACTGAATTCTATAGGTGCCTGCAAATCCAATAAGCTTTGCACATTACAATCAACACATTTTCAAGAGATTTCTAGCAACAGTCTCTAGATGGTTAAAGCTCTAAAAACAAAAATATATTAAATGATTTTTAACATTAGAGTGGCAACTTTATTTTCCAATTGAATGACCATTTTATAATTGAATCTTACAAAATTTTTGTTTACACTAGTTTTATTTCAGATATTCACTTAAGTCTCAGTGTGATAATAAGGTAGATTGAATGTTGACGATTTTTAACAAAAAAAAGAAGAAGAAGTTTTTCCTTATCTTCCAAATAGTGCCACAATAGATTGCTATGAATATGGTGAAATTCTTCGCCTCTATTTTTTTTTTTTTTTTTGGAATTCTTAGGCTATCCTCTGGTTGGATAACCAATTCAACCTAGTTTCAGATGAATTGAAATTTATTTCAAAGAAATTGATGGGCCAAGGTGAGAGAGCCCATATGATTTTTTATGTTTAATCTATGAACAAATGCTCAAGTGTTTCTTCCTCTGCTCCACATAAGATTCATTCTATTTCTCCTATATGTTTTCTTTTGTGTAGCAGTAGAGGGGATAAAGTGGAGCCCTTGAGTTCTGAGCCGAATTCTGAACCAAGAGATTCTTGGTACCCAAGCCTAATGGATCTCTGGAGAAATCCTTGGCCTAGAACCTGGCCCAAAGATGTTTTTGTCCGAAACCACATGTATGTGCTACTCTAAAGAGGAGAATGTCAATGCATTAGATTCTTTCTCATCTAAGCCTAATGGATCTCCGGAGAAGTCCTTGGGCTAGACCTTGCCCAAAAGATGTTTTGTCCGAAAGCACATGTATGTGCTACTCTAAAGAGGAGAATGTCCATGCATTAGATTCTTTCTCATCTACCAACGAGTGTAAGCCTAAAAAAAAAAAAAAAAAAAAAGCATGGCAGAACTGATTATGCTAAACTCAAGCCAACTATTTTTGATTTTGATGGATCTCTATATATTTTTTTCAGTTGTTTGGTATGGGATCTACGTCCGTCCGTGCAATTTGATGCATTTGAGCGTAAAGCAAAGTAAATTGAGTCATTTTATATATTTAAATATGACATTTTAAAAAAAATTTATATATTACATAAACCCTATAAGTTTATATTTTTCAGATGCAAAATGACTAATTAAAATTTCGCATTCTTGTTTTACTTAACTTGTAGAATCATGGAGAAAATTTTTTTTTTTTGAGAAAGTCTATAGACAAAAAAAAAAATTTGCAAAATTTTACACATGTTGATATATGGCAAATTCTTAGTGGTAAATAAAAAAGTGATTGTGTGATTGATTTAGATGAAAACTAGTAAAAATTTACCAGCTCAACTGGTGTGAAAAATAATGTGAATTTTTTTGTGTATTTTTATTTTGAGAAATGTTACATTTAAAATATTTTTACAACAAATCTTAAGTGTAAAGTTGCCATTTGTTCTAATTGGAACACACTCCTGAAATTATTATTTTGCCCACCAATAACAGTTAGTAATAACTTGCTATTTAAAATTTGTTGTGCAAATATTATAAACGTATCATCTCTCTCTTCTCTTTTTTCCTTTTCTTTTTTTCATTTGATAAAAAAAAAAAAAAAAATATAGGAATGACACTGCTTGCTTGCAAAAGTCCAATTCAAATTTGTATAACTTCATGGAAGCTCTTTGTTGACTCGTGGCTTCATTTGGATACATCATGCACAGCAGCCACCCATTATCTCATACAAATATCGGTGAGATTTTTTAGCGCAATTTGAGTGGAACAGCACAGTGCCCACTTTATCATACAAATAAATGAATAATATCATCAAATTCATCTATTTTAGTGGACAGCACAGTGCCCACTTTATCATACGATTCATACAGATAATATCGTCAAATTCATCTTGAAATTGATTCAACATGACAAAGGGACCAGTAATGATTTTTTTTTCCTCTACAAAAAATCATTTTCCCCCGTTTGGACAGTACAGGTCCTTTCTAACCAATCGGCCCTTTGTATTGTGCGTGTGCGTAAAATTACTGGATACATGATTGCTTATAAGATAAGGCTTTTTTTTTTTTTTTTTTTTTTTTTTCATTGCCGTCAATAAAGGACCATATACTAAAGTGACCGTGCTCCCTTCCTTTGACTCCCTTTCTAACACATGAACCTTTTATTATTAATTTTTGGGCCTTTTTCTTCTGTTTCTTTTCACTTTAGTATTGGAGGCAAAATTCTTATTTAATATAAATATTATCATTTGATTTTAGTTCCATGAGTTTGAAGGTAATATTTAATCCAGTAAAAGAATAGTTGTAGTTATAAAATTTTAGTTCTTTATTCACCCATTATTATTGTATATTAAAAATTTATATTGTAATTGAAATTACAGAAAAATTATTCACTAATTTAGGGTTTGTTTGAGATCCGCTTATTTTGCAAAAATTGAAAACTTTTTACTGAAAGTACTGTAGATAAATGTAAAAGTTAACTGAAATAGTACAGTACGACTCATGAATAGTACCAAAAAGTACAGTGGGACTCATTAATAATAGAAAAAATAAGCTGAATAGTAAAATAATTTAGCAAAATTAATTATGCCAAACAGACACTTAATGTGTAATTCTCAAGTATAATTTTTTTTTTCGTTATTAAGTCTACAACTAATATTAAGTAAATTAAAATGCAATTCATAATAATTATTTACTTATTTTTCTCTACCTAATATACTATGTTTTATTTTTGAAATTTTAAATAATTTGTTTTCTTTTCTAGATAAACCAACTTTATTTATATTTTACTTGCCATGGGCAGCTGTCGAGGTTGATAACATTAGATGCTCCATATCTAGTTTTTGTTTTTTTGGTTCTTTTGTGGTGATGATAAGATTAGTGAACAACTTCGAACTATATAATTTTAATTATTTTGTATTGTTTGACTTGGATTGTCAGGAACTTTGTAGCTAAACTAGCAACTCATAGTGTTTTTTAACGGGGACATCAGATTTAAACTCCACCACCTCAAACTATCATTGTATTAAAAAAAATATTAGGTTGTGTAAATTTAAGATTTTTTTTTTGTTGATAATTTAATTGTTACAATGAGAGTTACTAACTAAGTATGAAATTGAGTTTATGAGTTCTATTTAGCTAAAAAATTTAAGTCTCTTATGGTTGAATAAGAGATCTGAGGTTCAATTCTCGGCTATAAAAAATACCGACTGGTGTCTTAGTCGATGATAAAGCTATCATTAGAATTATGAGTTCTATTTAGCTCAAAAATTTAAGTCTCTTATGGTTGAATAAGAGATCTGAGATTCAATTCTCGGCTACAAAAAATACCGATTGGTGTCTTAGTCGATGATAAAGCTATCATTAGAAGCGGATATCATAAGTTGAAACATTCTCTAAAAAAAGATATGAATTTGAGTAAGTTCCATTCAGTTTGCCTTTATCATTTCCTTCTACATCACATGTGCAATTTATTTGATGTGGCAATGAATATAATTGATGAACTTAAACTACCTCGCAAATGAATATTTGAATGCTTTTTTTATGATTGGTAACACATCAGTTTATAAGCTCAATATAGTAAAACTTATAGTATCTGTAACACTACTCCTAAGTTATATTGGAAAGCACCAAGGAAGTCCTAGTGTGACTAGGAAACTTCATTCGTGTTATGAACAGAATAAGACCAACAAACAAAATTCACCAAAAAATATTCTTAAAAAAAAATCTTAATTTATACCATTCCATATAAGGGCTCAAATTGTTTTGGTAAAAGCAAAGATAACCCCAATTCTTTTATTAAAAACTTTATTGGTTGGACAAATTGGAACGCACATTTTTTTTGTCTTTTACGAACTCACTTCTTCTTGATTTATTTAGTTACAAAAAAAGAAAAGAAAAGAGAAATTGACAACTAAATTAGATCTTTTATATATATTTAAATATGACATTTTGAAAAGTATTTAAATATTATATAAACTATCTATAATTTTGTATTTTTCAGATGCGAAATAACCATAGGTTTAAAAACCGGACCGGACCGGCCGGTCCGACCGGTTCAACCGGGAACCGGGAGCCAATCCGGTCCGGTTTAAAGCCCCAAAACCGGTCAACAACCGGTCAAAAACCGGAAAACCGGCCAAAAACCGGGGTTGAACCGGAAATTTTCAAAAAAACGGTTTGATCTCCGGTTCGGTTTTTAAAACCATGGAAATAACTAATTAAAATTTTGCATTCTTGTTTTACAAAACTTGTAGAATTATTTAGTTTTTTTTTTATCTTTTTATTTTTTTATAGAAAATCTATTGACACAAAAAATTTGATAAAACTTTTCACATATGTTGATGTGGCAAATTCATAGTAGTAAGTAAAAAAATGATTTTGTGATTGATCTAGACGAGAACTAGTAAAAACTTGTCAACTTAACTGGTGTGAATGTTGTCACTGGTTTTAATTTGAGAAATGTTACATTCATAGCATTTTTATAACAAATCTTAGGTGTAAAGTTGTCACTAGTTCTAATTTGAACCCACAATTGAAATGATATTTTTTTTTTTTTTTGCATACTAATAACAATTAATTCTAACTTATTATTTAAAATTTATTGTGAAAATATTAAGGCCGGAACATTCCCTCCTCTTTTTTCCTTTTATTTTCGTTTGATAAAAAAACAAACTTAGGGATGATACTACTTACTTGATTGTCGCATTCAAATTTGTATGGAACTGTAGCTTCATGGAAGCTATGTGTTAACTCGTGGCTTGGATTGGATTCATCATGCACAACAGCCACCCACTTCATCATACAAATATCGGTGAGACTTTTTTGCCCAATTTTAGTGGAACACCACAGTGCCCACTTTATCAACCAAAAAGCAATCAACAAATTCATCTTGAAATTGATTGAACATGACAAAGTGACCAGTTTGGAATGTACAGGTCCTTTCTAACCAATCAGTCTTTTGCGTGTGTGCATAAATTATGTTTGCTTATAAGATATGAATTTTTTTTTTCTTTTTGTCATTGCCGTCACTGCCATATACTAAAGTAACCGCACTCCCTTCCTTTGACTCTCTTTCTGACGCATGAACCTTTTTATTATTAAATTTTGGGCCTTCTTCTTTTTATTTCTTTTAACTTTAGTATTGGAGTCTGCTCAAAAAAAAAAAAAAAAAAAAAAACTTTAATATTGAAGGTAAAATTCTTATTTAGTATAAATATTATCTTTTGATTTGTACTCGAACTTAGTTCTATGGGTTTGAAGGTAATATTTAAGCCACTAAAAGAATAGTCGTAATTATAAAATTTTAGTTCTTTATTGACCCCTTTTTATTGTATACTAAAATTATATTAAAATTTTAAATTGTAATTAAAAATACTAAAGAAATTATTCACTAGCTTAATGTGTAATTCTCAAGTATAAATATTTTTATTATTAGATGCACAACTAATATTAAGTAGATTAAAATGTAGTTCTTAATAATTATTTACTTATTTTTCTTTACCTAATATACTATGTTTTATTTTTGAAGATTTAAATAATTAGTTATCTTTTGTAGGTAAACCAACTTTAAATTTTAGCCTTAAATTTATTAACTTGTAAATTATAAAATCAAGATGTATGTGCTTGCATTGATAACTCGTTATTGGTGTTGTTGATAATACTGCCCCCCCGTTTTCACCAAACCTATTTTGGTTTCTTTCTGCAAAAGCGAGAAAACTCCAAGTTCTTTTCTTTAATTACTTTCCTCAATTTTATTGACAATACTTTGAAAACCAGAAAAATAATTCATCTTTGTCTACAGCTGTGCTAGTTGTTCCAGAAGAAAATTTTCGTTCTCTCATAATGGTGAGAGGATTACCCTTCACTGCCGGACTCACGGCAGTACTTACTGTTCTTGTAATAGTCCATAAAACTTGCAGCACTGAGAATAATACTCATCAGTGTGCCCCTTCTTCCTGCGGCAATATCCAGAACATAAGCAATCCGTTTAGATTGAAGAGTGATCCAGAAGCCTGCGGCAACCAGATGTATGAACTGTCTTGTGAGAACAATCAAGCAGTGTTTTACTTATTTGAAGGAAAATACTACGTACAAGAAATCAATTACAAAAACTACACAATCCGGGTGGTGGACTCAGGTATACAGAAGGACAATTACTTCTCCATTCCGAGTTATTCTTTATCTCGATACAATTTCAGTTCGCCATATCTGTATACATATACCACGGATGAGCTAAGGGGTACGGGGACGTCCCTGTGGAGGCCCGAACTATCACGGAGTTTGGTTTTGATGAGTTGTGAAAAACCGGTGAATTCTCCTTTCTATTTGGACACTTCTACTTGCAATTATAATGACAACTCTTCTTCTATATCTGATTCGAAGAGGAGGTATAGATATGTTAAAGCCGGTAGAACGACCGCATCCGAAGTGGAGGACTCGTGCCAAGTAGAGAAGATGTTTCATACTTCGTGGCCAGTAAATAACGATGACCCAAATATCTCCTGTACGGACGTTCACCATGAATTGGTATATGGTTTTGAGCTTTCATGGCTCTCTGGTATTTGTGAAAGTTCTTGCGGAGGACATATCCATCATTGCTACCTCGATGACGCGAACCATTTTCGATGCGGCATCAACAGTCTTTTTGACCTTGGTGGGTAAATAAAGCGAGAAAAGCCTTAACTGTTTCCATTCTATAATTATATACCTTACATGTTCACCATTATTTTCCTCTTGCACATTTCTTTCTTTCTTTTCTGAACTCTTGCATATCTCCCGTCAATAACCATTCATTTATTGTTTCAATATTGTATTTCTATAAGAAGAAACTTCTTGGTGCATACCCCATCCCCATCCCCATCCATACCAATATAATAGACTTGACTTGCTTGGGTATATTTATAGAAATTTACTAGATTTAATTTTAAGATTCCAAATGCTGATGTTTTTCTTTTCGTAGTCAAAACAGCAGGATTGGGTCACGCACTACTTATGTTCCTCATGGGTGAGTATTCTATCTCAAAAAATTTGTTTGCATGATAGCATAAATGGACTATGAAATCCAATTGTATGAGTAATTATACCAGTGATGATGACACTGGTAGAGGAATAAAGAAAATGAAAAGCAAAAATTATTGAATTTCTGAAGAAGATAGCTTAATTTCCATTCCAATAATAGACATGCTAGGGAATATATATGGTAGTTTTAGTATAATGACTAAGTTAAATTTTATTTTTTTGGAGAAACAAACACGCACACACATCAGAGAAAGGGAAAATGATATGACTAAGTTAATTTTGATGTTCCAACTGATGTTATTCTTTTCTTTGTCTAAAAAGTAGGATGGTTTGAAAGTCTATATAATTTATTCACAGGTGAGGTTTCTGTTTCAATCCCTCTCTTTTTTTTGCTAAACAGTTTCTAACTCCAAAAAGTTTGAGCGATAGTAATAAATTTTAATATAGAATGGACGATGAATGAAAGCATGAATAATTGTGCCTCCAGTCTCTTTAAAAAAAATTGCTACCAAAACACCCTAAGTACTACTTTTGCCATTTACGACTATCACACTATTTCATAATTTACCTCACGTCTTATCTCTTAATTTTTCATTCAAGCTATTAAAATAATATAAACCAGCCAAGAGAGAGAAATGATTAAAGAAATATCCATTTAGCACGCTAAATGGAGTCCTCTTTTTAGTATTTGGTGTGTTAAAAAGCCTAATATAGCATTTGGTTTGTTTTAGCACACCAGATACTAAAATGCTCTGATGTGAGGAATAACCATGTAGAGGAATAACCATGTAATTAGGCAATTGGTTGATCTCAATCTTTTGGGCTTGAGGAATGGAAAGTAAAAATTATCGAATTTCTTAAGAAGAAAGCTTCTTGGTGCATTTTCCATCCATTAAGATGTAATAGACATGCTAAGAAATATTTGTTGTAATTTTTGTATGATGACAAAATTAATTGTAAAGTTCCAAACGCTGATTTTATTCTCTTCTTTGTGAAAAGCAGGAAGGCAGACTTTTGGGCGCACGTATAAAAATTATTTATATTTTTTAGGTCAGCTTTCTATCTCACAAAAGTTGTTGTTGTCGTTTTTTTTTTTTTTTTTGGTAATATTAAAAAAAAATTGTTTGAAGGATAAAGATATGCAAAACTGACAACGAAATAGAATTGCATGAGTAATTGTGCTTGATGTGATGATAACACAAGCAGAGAAATAACCATGCTCTTGGGCAATTGGTAGGTCACAATCTTTTGGATTTAAGGAAATGAAAACTAAAAATAATTATCGAATTTCTAATGAAATTACATTCTTCTTTCAATATTTCTGTGATTAAAAAAGGGATTAGTATTCTAAGCAAAATGCATGCGTGAAGGTACTCCAAACATTTAGTCTATTATAATCTAATTAAAATCTCACTTACTTGACTTGATAGGCAAATTCTTCAGCCTTAGCTGTAGCTTAACTAAAGCACGTTGAGAAGGTCTTTAATCGTGTGAAAATGGAAAGAAAAACATAAAATAATACAAAGAAACAAAGTGGAAGCAAGAGAAAGTCAGAGAAGTAAATGCAGTTCAGTTTGACAACTAATTATGTCCACAATAAAAAACTCTTCATGGATAAAATTTTATTATTAAGCTATTGTATCACAAAGAACCCATTGATCAGGGATGGAGCTACCATTGGACTAGGGGGCAATGGACTCCCCAATTTTTTTTTAAAAAATATTATTATATATGTGTACTAATTGTAGCCATTATATTTTATAAAATCACGTATTGTTTTCTTTAATTAAACAATATTATTGATTCTTTTAAGAGTAATGTTATACTCACGAACTCTTTTATAACATTTTTATAAACTGATTTGGTAGTAAATTCTTATTAGTTTGCATATAGGCCCACCACTCACATCATTTTTTTATTTACCATTACTTACTTATTACATCAATAATTTATAAAAAAAAAAAAAAGCTTGTAGTTTTAACATTTTCCTCTTTTAGTGACCATAAAAAAAATAAAAATTTATAGATCTAAAATCTAAAACAAAGTATACAAGCCAAAAAAAAAAAAAAATCAACAACAAAAATTACCAATAGTAAAACTAAAAAAATTAAGCTTAATTAACCTATTTTATCCAAAAAAAAAAAAAAAAAAAAATCAGCAGCTAAGTAATAGCAGAGTTGAAGGTTGAAACCACCGCATACAACCGATAGTAAAGCTGCTCCTCCTAACTTAAAGTTTTGGCTCCGTCCCTATCATTGATGGGGGTATTTATAGAAAGCTAACCCTAAAATAACCAAACTAGGGTTACAAATTACAACACTTGCAATTCAAGTAGGTATAGATATCTTTAACATCCCCTCAAACTCAAGGTGAAAATTTGGATACAACTTGAGTTTGAATAAAAATTAAGATTGTCGGACTGTGAGCTGTGCTATTTCACCTCAAAACCAATTGGTGATGAGGAAGACACTTAAATCTTTTATGGCATTCGACATCATGCCATGTGGGCCTGTTTTTAGAGTGGTTGTATGTAGTTAAATTGTGGTCACCCAACAAAGACCTTGAATCATCAACAGCAAATGTGCTAGATGATTGTGGTTTGAACGTTGAACAATTGCATGCCATATGTATGGGGGCTATTAATCAAAGGCATGGTCTAAATTCTCTGCTTGAAGAGGATGCATATGTGTGACAAAAAAGATTGAAAGTAAATAAAGACCACTGACCTGAGCATTGCCTAAGTAATGCAACTTGAAGATTTAAAAAGATGCATGACTAGAAAGGTAGCGATAAAGGCTGTTGATCAGTTTGGTCCATGATACTCTACCAATATGGTGAGGATGCTTGAACAAGTTATAGATGAGTTTTATTAAGCCTTAGTCCTAGGAGATTTCAAGTTATTCCAGTTACTCGTTTTACTAATTAGTAATTAATCTTTTGTTAGCAAAAAGTAATTTCAACTTTTTTGTTGTTGCAGATTATAGTTACTTATCTCTAAACATCGGTAAGAACCTGAATTTCCCCTTTGATCTTCTTCAACATTTTTTGCAAATCAGTTCTTAAGATTGTGCATGAAAATAGTTTATATGCAAACAATTAAGATGTAAATGTTAGTGACATTTAAAAGGAAAAACCATATTTTGTGCCTAATTACTTTACTAGGATATATTAGGAAGGCACTTAGTTGTAAGTTTAACCATATTTTCTCCTAAAAATTAAAAAATCTGGCACCAGAGCAACAACAAATTTGTTTTTTCATAATTATTTTGGTGATGTGCATGTACAGTATTAATAATACACGTTGCAGCAAAAATGTTCTTGGGAGCTCCATGTGTGGTTGCGTTTTTGACATATAAGTGCCGTAGGAGACATTTATCAATGTATAATGCTATTGAAGAATTTTTGCAAAGTCAAAATAACCTCATGTCAATAAGGTACTCTTACCCAGAAATTAGGAAGATCACCAAAGGTTTCATGGAGAAATTGGGAGAAGGAGGCTATGGTTCTGTATTTAAAGGAAAGCTTCAAAGTGGCTGGCTTGTAGCTGTAAAGATGTTGGGTATGTCCAAAGCCAATGGCCAAGACTTTATCAGTGAAGTTGCGACAATTGGTAGGATTCACCATGCTAATGTAGTTCAACTTATTGGCTTTTGTGCTGAGGGACCAAGGCGTGCCCTTATATATGAATTCATGCCTAATGGTTCTCTTGACAAATACATTTTTCCTCGAGATGGAAGTATCCCTTTAAGTATTGAGAAAACATACAAAATTTCTCTTGGAGTGGCTCGTGGGATTGAATATCTACATCGAGGATGTGACATGCAAATTCTGCATTTTGATATCAAACCTCATAACATTCTTCTTGATGAGAACTTCATCCCAAAAGTTTCTGATTTTGGGCTTGCAAAACTTTATCATGTAGATGATAGCATAGTGTCTTTAACTGCTGCAAGAGGAACACTAGGATATATAGCTCCAGAGTTGTTCTATAAGAACATTGGAGGTGTCTCCTATAAAGCTGATGTTTATAGTTTTGGCATGTTATTGTTGGAAATGGCGAATAGAAGAAAGAACTTTAATGAATTTGTAGACCATTCAAGTCAAATTTACTTTCCAACTTGGGTTTATGAACAAGTTAGCAAAGGAAATGAGATAGTAATGGAAGATGCCACAGAGGAGGAGAAAAAAACAATTAAGAAGATGATTTTGGTCGCATTGTGGTGCATACAAATGAAGCCTAGTGATCGTCCTTCAATGAACAAAGTTGTAAAAATGCTTGAAGGAGAAGAATGCTTACAAATGCCTTCCAAACCTTTCCTATTATCACTAGAGGAGGTAAGAGATAACTTAAGTCCAACTTGCTCATCAATTCCATCAGGTCAATCAAGTCAATCAGCTCAATTTCAAATGCAAACAATGTGATATGTTAGTTGGTTGGTTTACAAGGAAAACTAGTGAAAGGAATTCTAGGTTTTGCAAATTGCATAATAAATTTGGTTGTAATTTCTACAAAAGTTTACTTGTAATGACAAAAGTTTCAAAGTAATTATTTTCAATGTCATTTGTAACCATTTCATATAATCAAGGATTCATGAAGTCAGATGAAAATTGCCACTGTGCAAGTCTTTTTGGTTCAGCGAAATCAAGATTGGTCGGCCGAAAATAAATAGTAAAAAATGTGTTATATAGACGCAAATGTGGTTTTTTATTACTAGTAATTAATTGTTCCTAATTATTTTATTAGCTACGTGTTTGTGAGCCAAGTGAAAGTACTAAAATGACAATAGTTTCATAACTAAAGGTTCAAAATGAATCCATTTAAAAAAAAAAAAAAAGCATCGAAATGATTGGGAAAAAAAAAGCACTAAATTGAATTGATTGGGGTGAAAGAACAGAAAATTGAAAGATCCATTTTCCTTCATAAACTAACCATATTCTTTCCTCTCAAGGAAGAGAGGAGAGAGTTCTTATGGTGGGACTCACTAATAAATTTTTTTTTTTTTTTCATTACATGTGCGATTGGCTCTTGCTTAGTTGCTAAAAGCTTTTTGTTTTTAGCATTTCTTTGGTAAATAATAATTTTTATTAGAAAGAAGCTAATTTAAAAAAAAAATTTGTCACACATTTAATATAATAGTTACCAAAATTTATATATTTTAGTAAAAACTATGCAAATATATATATATATATATTGCTGAATAATACTATACAAATAAATTACCATAAAAAATTGCTACCAAACTTGCACAATAATGAAAATTTTGATATGTTGAAATAAAATCAAATTTACAATAAATGTACAAAGATCGCTCACGTGAATACTACCACACATTTAGTGGAGAGAGAGAGAGAGAGAGCAAAGGGAAAATTGAGAAATTGAGATGAAAGAGAGATAGTACATGCCGTGATGTGAGAGGAAGAATCCAAGTTAGGGCCCCAAATATGAAATTCAAAGATGTGAATTCTTGGCCAAGTTTCTATATTACTAGTGTTGTGGAGTAGTTGTATTTCCACTTGGACAGTGTAGATTTGAAAGTAAGAAGGATTCGGTGGGAGAGACCTCCAAGTGGTTGGAAAAAATTAAACACTGATGGTTCATGTTTTGGCAACTCAAGGAGATCCGGTTGCGGAGGAGCTGTGAGAGATGAACATGGGGAATGGATTGTGGGATTCTCCAGATACATTGGGATATCAAGTAGTGTTGTAGTAGAAATGTGGGGGCTGAGGGATGGGCTAGTCTTATGTAAAAATCTGAATATACAATGCCTTGTAATTGAGCTGGATGCTAGTATGATTGTGGATGCTTTGACAAAACCAGATTATGCGAGCAATATAATATCCCCTATCTTTGATGATTGCAGGCAGTTACTAACCCACTTCCAGCAAGTTCAGATTAGGCATTGCTTTTGGCAAGCTAATCACTACGCAGACATGATGGCAAGGAAGGTAGCTGAACAGTAGTTAGATTTTTGTGTTTTTAATAGTCCACTTGTGGACGTCTTGGAAACCTTTAGGGAAGACTTTGATGGCATGTATTTTAACAGGCTTTGTCCTCAACGAGTTGCAGTTTGTTAGTTTTGTTTTAATGAATCATCCTTTTAACCAAAAAAAAAAAAAAAAAGTAAGAAATGTTGTCATTTTCTTTACCTTGTAAGAATCTAAGACATGAAGGGCTAAGTTTTTTGGCTGTTGACTGTTTCAACATGGTTACATTTAAAGAGAAATCATAGAAAAATTTATTACATAATGAATATGAATTGTGGGTTAGCTTTTTGTAGGCTTTGAGCACAGTACCGAGGAAACTTGTGCTTGTCCCACATCGAAAGAGTCTTTCTCCACTTTCTGCCTTATAAGTTGTGAAGCGAAGGAGTAGTGTATCATCAATTGCTTAAGCCACAAGCACAAGTTTCCTTGGTACTGCGCTCAAAGCCTTGCCGAGGAGTACAAAAAGCTAACCCGCATAAATAATTTTTAATATTTAAAAAAAAATCAATATTCATTTTAAAATATCATAAATAATATCAAATATTTAATGTTATTTGAGTCTTTTATTTTATTTATGCTTTTTTAATATGGAATAGATACTAGTTCTATTTTTGTATACTAATTTAGATTTGAATTTTAGTATATTTTTTATTCTTGAATGTTGAATCATCAAAAAATGTTATTTTTCATGTTTTGGTTCCTCAAAGACAAATTCCTACTTTCATCCTTGGTTTTCTCAATATTTCCTTCATTTTTCATTATTGGATGCAAAAACATTTTGGCTCACCTGAGACCCATGTGTTCTAAGACCGGGTGTTCCGTTTGGTAGAAAATGGATAGGACACTAATAGAAGGGGGCCTAAATATTGATTTAGTATCAAAGTTATTGTACCCCCAAAAAAAAAACATAATTACGGAGCTTAACAACTTGAAAGTTCAAGGAGTGCTAGTGCAATTTAACATTTTAAACAAATACTAAATATTAAAATCTTGTTACAAATTGCAATCAATTCCTGTGGATGAAAGAAATATTGGCTCTACCAAAAGAGAATCAAATATTGGAAAATTGTTGCACTCAACTTCTGTTTTTCATTTAAAGTTTTAATTTTATTTCACTATAAGTCGTCGAGCACATCCCATAGGAAGAGTGAATAATAGTCAAACTTAAACTTACTCCTTTAGAAGAAATCTCAGACACCACTGGCTCAAGAAGTCTTATGCCATTGAGTGAAAATTACTCAGATATAGGTGGCTCAAGAAGTCTTTTGCCACTGCGTGAAAATTACTCACAAATATAACTATTTTCTAGGTTGCTCTATACATAAGAACTTTTTAGACATAAACTGACAGCCCATTATAGAAGATATAAAGCCCATGCTGAAAAGTTTTTTGTGTTGGGATTTTATTTTTGTATCTCAGTGTGTAAAATTTCATTGCTCTCAATCTTGTCATGGGCCTCTCTTTGTAAGGTCGTGGGAAGTGGTCACTTCATGGATTAATTTGAGTTAGGAGTTTCCTACTGTTCCTGTTGTTGAATAATGAAGAATTTAATCAACTTTTCTTACGCGTTATATGACCTATTGTATTTTTCATCGATGTTCTAGTAGTGAGATATTTAATTTAATTGAACGTGAAGAACTTTTAATTGCAATATGTCATTTACAAGTTTTTATGAATGGAAGTTATTTGTTGACTCATGAGTCAAAGTTTCAATTGGATATGAAAGTGCAAGGAACATCATGCATAAAACCCACACCAAACTTGTCCATATTGTTGGTGAGCCTCTTACCATCAAATAAGCTTTTTTTTTACCCTATAGTTAATAAATTCACAAAAAGTTGTTACGTAATTAAGATATATATATATATATATATATATATTGATTGTTTCCAATAAAAATGACTTAGTAATTTGATAGTTGGGTTAAAAGGACTTGAATCCTAAACATCTCCATTAAAAAGCTAAAAATAACAAGAAGTGTCAATTGAGTTATTTAACTCCTGAACCACCAGCTACTATTAAATCATTAAAAGAAATAAATAGTTAATAAATTCATAAACTACAATTAACTCAATTGTAATAAAAATTCATTCTCAAATAAGAGACTTAAGTTTGAATCCTACTTACACCAAAACAAATTGGTGTCTTTATTATGAACTTATAGTATCCATCATTGAAAAAAAAAAAATTAGTTAACAAATTTATCTATAAATTCGTTTCATATCAAGTTTGGGACTTTGGAAAAAGATAAGGAAGCTTCATTTACTCAATCATGATATCGTTGTTTCAAGGGAAACAAAGATTTAGTATGAAATTCCACAAGAAGGAAAAAAGAAGAGAAGAAAAAGAGTTGGTATGAAATTGATTGAGCGTGGCAAGGTGGCCACAGTGTTCCTCATTACATCGACATACTTTAAATTATCATGGACTCAGTAAAGTTCTAGTCAATGTTGTGCACATCATGGGATTTTGTAACATTTTAAGTTACAACGAATTTGTGGTTCTAGTCCAAAGCGAGTTTTTCTTTGCAAATTCCTAACTGGGAATATAGCTCACAGTATTTTCAAGGAAATTTGTTGCAGATGGATGGAATAGCAGAGCTACAGTTGATAGAGTAGCAGTATTTATTCAACCGGCTAAGCTACTTGTAGTTTATGATTGTAGTAGCTAAATGAAATGTGTTTTACTTAAGCTTATAATGTGGAGTTAGCACACGTGTAATAGTCAGTTAGGTCTTTTCCTATTTTCTCGCTCTCCTCTGATTCTATATATAAACACCAGAGGCTATGTATTTTATATTCAGTTTTTGATATACAATTGCATATAGAGATTCTCTCTCAAAGCTTTCTATGTGTGATTCTTAATAAAATTGATAATTATATGAAAAATAATGTAACTTTGAGGCATGTTACAAACTTTTTTTTAAAAATTAAAATTGATAACTGTCCTACTCAAAGGAGTTTGTTATTCAATTATAAGTCCCAAAAAAAAAAAAAACTGATTTTCTTAGGCAAACTTGCCCGATCGAGTGTTAGACGGATTTCAAGGAAACTGTTGTGTGTAAATAAAACCCAAATTTTGTTGTCTCACACATAATTTCGCCTAACATGATGAATCTTGCTCAATCGAGATTAATCCTTCTGCTGCACTTGTACTCTTTCTTCTGAACTTGAACTTCAATGACTCAATGCAATTACAATTTAAATGAAATTAAAATATATGGCAACTTGCAATTACACTGAAACCATTTTGATTTTTGACATGGAAATTTGCCAACATTACAAATAGTTGAATGTAAAAAGAACTATTGCCAAGATTACAGATACTTGAATGTAATAGATGAAGTTAAGTGTGAGAATTTCTTCCATAGGTTTAAGGTCAAGAGCTTGGAAGAAGAACTAGTTGAATGTAATGCCAAATTGTAGTTGAATGTAATAGATGAAGTTAAGCGTGAGAATTTATTCCATTGGTTTAAGGTCAAGAGCTTGGAAGAAGAACTAGTTGAATGTAATGCCAAATTGAAAAAAGTATCTAGTGCCAAGATTGATGACAAATTAGGGGTCTAAATAGCAATTTTTCAATTGGTATCAAAGCATAGGTTCATTGTTTCAGATTAATATGAAAGCATCTCCTATGACGTGATTTTTCAATTGGTATTAGAGCATAGGTTTCTTGTTGTAGGATTAATTTGGAAGCATCTCCTTTAAAAAAACAATTTTGGTACAAGTTTTCTTATTATTTCTCATTAGATTCCATTACTTAAATACATTCTAATTTATTTCTTTCTCTTTCGTTCTTTTATGATTTACTCATTATATTTTATTGCACTCTTTTAAGAACTTTCAAACGAAGTGTTAACGGATTAATGTGAATTTGTGATGCAAGTGTAGCTACGTGGAATTTAGCTACTAAACAGAGACACCGCTTGTGTCCTGTTTTTGTGTGCATAACACTTAAGCTAAACCAAGTGAAGAGCTGCCACATAATTATAAAGAGACTTCCATAAAATTTCCATGGACCATAACTGTGTTTAGTTTGGTTGGTGACGGTGTGTCATGTTGACGCGCAAGTGCCCCCTCAATTTAACAAGTTCATAGAAGTTTCATTATTATTTCTCTTTGGATTTTATATTGTAACGTAGGAAAACTTTTCGCAAGAGCAATAGTACTGTGTAAAAATAATCAAGTAATTCTCGGTTTAGGAGGTAAAGTAAAACATGAATCTCCATTAGACAATTACATTATAAAAATATATATATATATATATATATATATATATGTATATGAATAGAATCTCAAATGTGAAAACAAGAAAGATAAGAATTACACTGCTTGCAAAAGTCGTATTTGTTGATTCATGGCAAATTGGTGCATGGAACATCACACAAATATCGGTGAGACTTTTTAGCGCATTTTTAGGGGAATAGTACAGTGCCCACTTTATCATACAAATTGACCTTTTCAAATAGTCAACAAATTCATGTTCAAAAAGAGCAGGTATGAGATTGGTTGAACATGACAAATTGGCCGGTACTGATTTTTATACTCAACAAATAATCAATCTCCCCTGTTTGTCCTTTCTAATTAGTCTGTCTTTTGTGTGTGTGTGCATAAATTAATTATTGGACAGGATTTTTTTTTTTCTTTTTATCATTGCTGTCACTAAAGATAATATCTTCTTCAGTCAACTAGCTAGTGAAACTTCTCATCATCTTCGTAGTTGGACTTGGACATAAACTACGGCCAGTTTACACATCATTTGTTTTGTCCTACTCTTAGTTACGCGTTTTCCTACCATTTTGTTTTGGTCATTAGTGCGAATGAGATGCCAGATTGTATATCTTGATTTTGAACATTTACTAGTCTTGGTCAACTAGAACATAAATCTTCTTTCCTGTGCATCTTATCTTCTTTGAAATCCAAATATTGCAATTCGACATTTAGTACTTGAATAGTTGCTGCAATCCAAGGTAATATGGATAGAGCGAGAAATCTTATTATGAAGCATTTAGACACAAAATATGAACTAATAGACTATAAAAAATAGAATCAACACAAATTATTGTGTAAAAATTAGTTGAATTGAAAAATTCAACCATTGACATCAAGGTAAATGATCAAAATCAACTCCTGGTCATTGAACTATCCAGTTTGGTTCATTTTGTACTCTAGATCAGATTGATCTAATTTGCAGTTTAGGTTGTGGGTTGGATCAGGTTGGATAACCCAATTCAATATTAACGTAGCAATTAGTTAATAAACTACAAAGTTGCGTGGTTATATTACTCAATTTTATCTCAAATGCTATTAATGTCCTTGGAATAAGTTAAAACACGCTTGAAAAATATATATATATATATATATTTTTTAATGTTTACTAATTGCAAAGTTACTTAAATAAATAACTTTTTGATGTGGCTTTTCAAAACTAGGAGATATCATAATGGTAAAGTTATTGATTTTTTCCCTCTTTAATGGCAGGTACTGCCTTGAGGCATGCAAGGATATGTGAACTTTTGTTGTATTCCGGTTATCTTGTTATAATTTAAGAACCATTGTGGAGTTTGTACTTTGTAATATGTGGTCTTTTAATTTGATGTATGTGTGGGCACACATTGAGAAATATTTGGACCCGGTTATATTTGATTTATTAAACTACTCTTCAAGAGTTCTCAAAATACATGTTTTCAATCACCTAAAATACCTGCTTTCAATCACCTAAACTGAGAACTGTGGGGCCATGTATTTGGCATTTAATCAACCCAAAACAGTTTTCAAGTTTCCTTACTGAACGGGCCCATAATATTGTCTTTTGATATAATATAGATTTTGTAATATGTAGTTCTGTAAAGTATGTTAGTTCGTTTAGATTCCTTAAACCCAACAGATTAACCTAGAGAATTAGCCAAGTGATTAACTTAGGTAATTTAAACAAATCTAGGTTAACACAAATATATCAAATCATGTAAAAGTGCGGAATAATAAAGAACACATGATATGATGACCCAGGAAAACCAAACCGGTAAAAAACCTGGGGAGGATTTAACCTAGCTATCCTCAAGGTAAACCGAATTCACTATGAAAGAATTGAAGTTTACACAATAAGACTTAGACTACTAACATCCTATTGCTACCTGCCTATAGGAAACTTACTACCACGACCACGTGACAGCTCCGAGATCCACGGACTCCTTCTTTCTTTGAATTCTTCAGCAAATCACAAGCTCACCTGCTTGTATATCTTGAAACTCTTTTGATTCTGCAACTGTATGATTTACCAAGCTCTTGACGTGAATCTTGAGTTTGGAAACCCTAAGTGTATGTGAAGGCAAACACCTCTAGATCTAACAAATAGATTCACAAACACAGCATTCAGAACTCTAAAAACGTGGCTAGGGTTTTCCCTTATATACTTAGGGCAAAACATAAAACCCTATACATTAAATGAGCTAGGGCTGAGTTGGAAAAATTCTGCAGAAAAACGTTCTGCACGATTTTTGATCGATCGAGCCTAATTTTCGATCGATCGAGTCAGGCAGAAAGTGCACAGTAATTCTGCATAAAACTCGATTCCAACTTTACATAAAAAGCCATACTTTGAGCAAGTCTAACACACAGCTTAAAGAATGTTTTGGTCATGGTTTGCCAACATTACAAATTGAAATTCTAATACATTAGTTCCTAATTCTTAGAACCTAACAAACACAGACTTAACAAAAAGCTCAAAATTTACAAATTGAAACAGCCCATTACAAAATAAACAGCCACTAAACAATTCAACCTAACTACTATCTAACAGATGCAAAGTAGACAGCAGCACGATTGAATCAACCTGTATATTCCTGTAACACTTAACAAACACATAAACACATGTGTGGAAAATACAAGGAATATATAAAAATAACTTCTTGATTTCACATGACACAAAATAAAGACATAAAACATGAATAACATCATAAATATAAATCAATAAGCAATGAAGCATAGTGAAACAAGAAACATATCCATAAACAATGTATCACAAAATATATCTCCTAACAGGAGCCAAAAATGTAAATACAAAGTGAAGCGCCTAGATACAATCTAATAACTCCACAAGCTCAACAGTGTCACAGCAAAGTACAAAACTCACAAAACTCCCCCTAAAACAAAAATCTCCTCTACAAAAACTCTACAAAACTCTCCAAGATATACTCCCCCTTTTTGTGACGAATTGTCAAAGGGCACTCACTCATCATCAAAAAGAGGTGGAGGAGAATGACGAGAACTCGCCAAATCTACTCGCAAAGCACGAAGCTCATCAAGGATGTCCACCAGAAGCTAACCATGAGCCGCCTGAACGGTCATGACAGTGTCCAGAGTCCGACGAAGGTCAGAAACATCATCAAAAGGTGGAGGAACATCAGCAGCAGCAGCAGGATCAGCAGACGTCTCAGCCGCAGGAGTATCTGTAGAAGAAGAAGGGGGTGGAGTGACACCGGAAGGCTCTACCTTAGGATGCTTAGAGCTAGCTCGAAGTTTAGCAGCCCTTTGCCTCAAAAAGGTAGCACCGATAGGAGCAATAACATACACAGGCTCAGAAGCAAGAAAATCACCTAAACCGAGATAAAGGAGAATCCTATGAATAAAAACAGGAAAAAAAAAAAAGCATGAGCCGTAGAACTAGACCGATGTACCTTGTTCAAAGAACGAAGGAAAAAATGAGAAAAACTGATAGGAGCATCAGTAACAAGTGCATACAAAAACACACATTGCTCAAGAGGGATGGTATGGAGATGAGAAATAGGCCACAAGGAATGACAAGAAACCCTAAAGAAGAGATAATGAAGCTCGAAAAGCTCAGCAGATGTGATCCGAGGATCAGAACCCCACTGGATAGAAGACCCAGTGATGTAAGACATTACATCATCAAGAGGTGGAGACTCCTCATAAGGAAAAATGGGATGATCAACAATAGGCACCCCAAGAGCATCAGACACTACCGAAGGGGTAATGCGATACTCCACACCTCGTAACCAAACCTTAACCAAGGTGTTGTTATTATAGAGGTGGATAGAGAGGTTCAAATAGAACTCTCTAATCAATGTAGCAGGAGGAGGATGCTCAAAATCGAGCAGAGATAACCAACTTCAACGCTCAAAGTTACGTCTCACATCAGGATCAACCTCATCTAGTATGACCCTACGCTCAGCCCAAATATGACGCCTAAGGTTCAGGGTCTCATAGGTCTCTTGGTTCTTCTCACTAGGGAACCGATCACTATCAAAGGAAGGTGAAGGTCAGAAGTCCTATGGGCTCTAGTTTTCCTAGGCATGGTGCTAAGGAAAGAATAGAGAGACACAGAAAGAGAAGAGCAAAAACAAAAACCAAGGGCAGACTGCAAGTTAGCACAACATAAAATATAGAAAAATCATTTCTATGTGATGCATGAACAAAATATGCAAATGATGCATGAACTAATGCAGTGACAAGTTCAAATATAATACAAATTAACAAAAATAGGCTTGAGCATAGAATTTAAATCAAAAATACCCAATTTGGGAAAAACCCAATTTTCAAAACACAACAAAATATTGAGAAATTGATCATCACAACAGTTAAATAACACAATATAATGATCAAATTAATCAATCTAACAAGCCAATTTCATCAATTTATATCAAATTGAACAAAATCCCCAATTTCCTCAATTTCAAGCCCTAGATTTTCAAATCTTCCACAAAACACCAAATTAATCAAATTAAACCACTTGAAGTGTTTGTATATAGTGTACCCACAAAAATCCATGATTAATTTGAGAGAGAAAGGTCCAAAATCAATTCCAAAAAGACCAAAACAAATAATGCCGAAAATAACCCAAAAATGCATGAAAAAATGCATGAAACTTGAAAATAAAAACAAAAGAAAGGGCAAAAGAGTTTTACCGGCCTTGGGAGAGAAGATTGATGCAAAAAGAACGGAAGAAAATGACAAAAATCACCAAAAGTAACTTGACCGGTTGGTAGGGAGAAAAAGGTGTTTGAAAAGATTTTGAAAAGTGAAGAATCACGTGAGAAAAACCTTTAAAAAAAAAACACCTAGCCTAATTTTCGATCGATCGAAAATTACATTCGATCGGTCGAAAATCCTTCGATTGATCCAATACCAATCGAGAACCGATCGAAACACACAGAAACTTTTCTGAGATTTTAAAAACAATTTCGACCGATCGAAAAACAGACTCGATCGATCGAAATTCTGGAAAAATTGAATTTTTGAAAAATGAAACATATTAGCTCAAAAACTCCTCAAAGCATGAGATTTTATGAGAAAAATGCATGAGTATGAGATGAAATGTTTTCCAAAAACCCATGTTTTTAACCCAGATCTCTCAAAGCAAGATTTTCTCTTAATATCCCTCAACCATTTAAACAAGCAAACATGTTCTGCATCAATTTCCAGAAATATTCAAACTTGGTTGGTCAGACCAAAAACACACAATAACATGTACACAGTTTAGCAAAGAATAACTTGTGTAGTGTGTGCAACTAGCATAAGCTTGAGAAACATGTGAGGTGATATGCACATAGTAATCAATCACAATTTCTACAAAATTCATCACATGAATTTGAAAGAGACTATTACTTAAAGAGTTACATTATATAACTTTCACATCTCCTAGAATAAAAGTTTGCAATCATGTAAGTTTCTTGATTTGCCTCAAAATTTATATTCAATTTAATTGATTAGAAACTTAATAAAAGCCGGGATAATGTACACACCAATTTTAATTGTGATATTATTATAGCCCAATAATGTACACACCAATTTTATTTAGAGGCTACACCTTATGTTCTTTTTGTGCATGTGCTACATTTTCTCGAGCACAAAATCTTACGATATGCACTAAGGTGTTCATGATTGGCTAGTAAACAGTGGTGAGATGGTTATTTATGCCTTTCTCAATAAGACCAAGTCCGATAATCAAAGACATAAGACTTCAAGATCAAGATCATGTGATCAACAAATATAGCATCTTCCCACACAACATGCACAACTAAACTTCAGCTAGTAAAGTGCAATAGAAATAAGTACATCAAAGCTAAATAATGTACATAAACATGTTATGCAAAATTAGATTGACCAACCTTGTCTTCAAATTAAAAAAAAAAGAATAGCAAAAACACAATTTGCAAAATTTTTTTTTTATATATATAAAAGAAATAAACATCCTAGAATGAAATGCATGAATGTTATGCAATATAAATCCTAGAAACAAAGGTCACAAAAGATAAAGCAGTGAAGCACAAGGACCATGTCAGACAGATTCAATTAGGTTGAGCCTTTTGCATCCAAAACTTTTTAGATCCAATTCTTGCATTGGAGTTATGATTCACATTAGAATTCTGAGCAACTCCAAGATTGGAATAAATGTTTAACACATTTACCAATTCACCAATAAGTACCATAGGATCATGTGCTTGGGGCACAGGTACTTTAGGTTTATTTGCTTGCTTTGCAGCTTGCAACTTAAAACAATTTGGACGAATGTGTCCAGACTTTCCACAAAAATGACAAACCCATGCAGGCTTATCATGCAACTTGCCCTTAGAAGATGTAGAAGCTCTAGAATGAGAAGTTTGAAGATCAACCCTAATCTTCCTAGGTGGAGTAACATCTACAGATTTAACAGGTTCACTCACCAAGGGTTTGACAATCTCAATCTTAGGAGGTTCAGAAGAGGGAACAAAGTTTGTGGAATGAGATTCAAGCACAGAGATGCTTTCCACAAAACCTAAGCCAGTCTTGTCAAAAGGAGACTTTTGAACACTTAACATGTGATCAAGTTTGGAGCTTGCAGACCTATTAGTTTGTTCTCTAGCAACAGATAATTCAAGTTCCAAACATTTAACTTTGTCAAGTAAAAGCATGTTTTCAGTTTTCACATTATTCAAAAGCTCATTTGCATCAAACAATTTCATAAGTAAATTCTTCTTATCAAGTTCAAGGGATGCACTTTTCTTTAAGCCTAAATCAACATTCATGGCATCCTTTGCAGCAACTTTGCAAAGTTTATTATAGGCTTCCTGTAAATCTGCATCTTCAGAGAGTTCCCCATCAGAAGGGTTCTCTTCAACAGACACGCTTTCATTAACTACAGTAGTAGCAGTGAAAGCAATGAAGTTTCCATCCTCATCACTAGCGGATTCATTGTTAGAAACTTCATCATCACTAAGGGTTTCAGTCATAGCCTTACCCTTAGACTTCAAGTATGTAGGACATTCAGATTTCATATGACCATACCCTTGACATCCATAACATTGTTGTCCCAAAGAATTAATAGAAGGTTGACGTACTTTCTCTTTAGGTTTTTCAGTGTTGTTAACCTTAGTGGGATCATTCCTCCTAAAATTTATAGGTTCAGTAGTGTTCTTGCCTCTTGCCCTTCTGTTATTGTTCCTAAGAAAGTTTCTAAAGTTCTTGGCAAGATAGACAATCTCTGTAGCAGAGAGTTCATCATCAAATCCACCATCCTCAACATCATCAACAGACTTAAAAGCCATTGATTTGGATTTGTTTGTCTTGGGTAGGTCCAACTCATAGGACTGAAGAGATCCTACAAGTTCATCAACAGGGATGGAGTCCACATCCTTGCTTTCAGTGATGGTAGTCACTTTGGGTCTAAAATCCTCAGTTAAAGATCTAAGAATCTTCCTAACAATTTTAGGCTGATTATAGATTTTACCCAAATTATATGCAGAATTAACAATATCATTCAGTTTAGCATAGAACTCATCAAAAGATTCATCATCATTCATTCTAATGCTTTCAAATCTAGTAGTTAATTGCTGCAATTTATTTATCTTAACTGCTTTTGTGCCTTCATGCACAGTCTGAAGGATATTCCAAGCAGTATGAGCAATCTCAACATTAGAGATTCTCTTAAATTCCTCCATAGAGACAACATTGAAAATAGCATTCATAGCTTTGCTATTGAAAGCAGCTGCCTCCTTTTGAGAAGTTTGCCACTCACTCACAGGAGTAGTGGGCTTCTCCCATCCATACTCAACGGAGTTCCAGACTCTCTCATTAATGGATTTTAGGAAAGCTTTCATATTTACTTTCCAATAAGCATAATTGTTCCCATCAAAATGAGGTGGAACAACAAGAGAGTGTCCATGTTCCATGACAACAGGGGTCAAGGATCAGCTTAAAGATCAAAGGATTAAAAACAAAAGCTACTCGCTCTGATACCACTTGTTAGTTCGTTTAGACCCCTTAAACCCAACAGATTAACCTAGAGAATTAGCCAAGTGATTAACTTAGGTAATTTAAACAAATCTAAGTTAACACAAATATATCAAATCATGTAAAAGTGTGGAATAATAAAGAACACATGATATGATGACCCAGGAAAACCAAACCGGTAAAAAACCTGGGGAGGATTTAACCTAACTATCCTCAAGGTAAACCGAATTCACTATGAAAGAATTGAAGTTTACACAATAAGACTTAGACCACTAACATCCTATTGCTACCTGCCTGTAGGAAACTTAATACCACGAGCACGTGACAGCTCCGAGATCCACGGACTCCTTCTTTCTTTGAATTCTTCAGCAAATCACAAGCGCACCTGCTTGTATATCTTGAAACTCTTTTGATTCTGCAACTGTATGATTTACCAAGCTCTTGACATGAATCTTGAGTTTGGAAACCCTAAGTGTATGTGAAGGCAAACACCTCTAGATCTAACAAATAGATTCACAAACACAACATTCAGAACTCTAAAAACATGGCTAAGGTTTTCCCTTATATACTTAGGGCAAAACATAAAACCCTATACATTAAATGGGCTAGGGCTGAGTTGGAAAAATTCTGTAGAAAAACGTTCTGCACGATTTTTGATCGATCGAGCCTAATTTTCGATCGATCGAGTCAGGCAGAAAGTGCACAGTAATTCTGCATAAAACTCGATTCTAACTTTACATAAAAAGCCATACTTTGAGCAAGTCTAATACACAGCTTAAAGAATGTTTTGATCATTGTTTGCCAACATTACAAATTGAAGTTCTAATACATTAGTTCCTAATTCTTAGAACCCAACAAAGTATATGTGCATGGTTGTGGTTCTTTTTTTCTTTTTCTTTTTTTTTTTTAAAGGAAAAAAAGAGAAAAACCTTATTTTGAGGATTGAAAGACCCTTTAACAACCTCATTTATCTAGTGTTGTAATTTCAAACCTTTGGACCTTTAATTATTTTTACCTTTTTCAAGGGTTGGCAATCATCAATAAAGATAAAACACTTGTTTTGAGGTTTGTGAAGGCTTTCAAAATTTTGTTTTCGATGGTGTATATTTTAAAGGTTATCAAGGTTTGTCCGGGCTCTAAAAAATAATTTTTTTTCGAGAGTTTTTCATACGTTTCTCAAGGGTTTTGACCCTTGAATTTTTTTTTTTTTTTGGCAGTGGGTGTTGTACATAAACGTGGCTACTTTGTAAAGGTGACATGTGTTGTTTGGCACAAGGTTTGAGTAGGCTTCTTCTTAACAAAATTTAACTCATTCTACATCAAATAATAGACCGTAATTATTTAATTGGATTACAAGAAAATTTCATTCAAAGAGTCCTCTAGCATCCATTAAAAAAAAAAAAAAACAATAAACACACTTTAAAATTTTTTATTACTAAATAATATGAATGCCTGAAGGCTACAACCACTAAATTATATCGGAAATCACCAAGGAAGTCCTAGATAAACTAGGATACTTCATTGCACAAAATTAGGCTAAAAATAAGAATTTTTGCCCAAATTTTTTTTTTTCTAAAAAAAATCTTAATTTATACCATTACATATAAGGGCTCAATTTTAACTAAAATACTCTTAAAAAGTCTCTAAAATAAGGAAATAAAGCCTTATTCTAAAAAAAATTGTGAAAATTATAAAAATAAAATATAAAAATTTAATAAACATAAAAAAATAAACCTTATATTCTTTCCTACCTCAACAAGAAATCAAGAGATTTTTATGAGCATTATCTTCCTCGTACTTCATTTAAAAAAAATTCAAAGTCCTTACATTGACCACAAAATTAATAATTTCAATCCTTGAGTACAACATGATTGCAACTTTTATGATTGTCGAGGACTCCTACTTTATATACTTACTCTAATTCTGGGATGACTTCTAACTCCTGGTTTAGATGCCTTGTAGGCATACTTACATTGATTCTTGTGGGGTTTGTAGATGCAAATGGATTAGGGGGCATGATTAACTTATCTCCTTCTCCCTCCAACATTTGGACCACAAGTTTCATAGAAGGACGATCCACTGGGTGCCACTGGATGCACCAGAGTCCCACAATTGCGAGATTCTTTGCAATTTTAGCATCTCCATTATCCTCAACATAGACTCGTAGGTCTTCTTTTTGCTCTAATAAATTGTAGATCCATTCTGGGAAATATATTTGGCTAGTATTCTCCACAGTTACATCAACATTTTTCCTACTTCCAACCATTTCAAGCAACAATATTCCAAAACTGTAAACATCTGATTTGTAAGAAACGCTCCCAAAGTTCCTAGAGAACACTTCGGGTGCAATGTAACCCATGGTCCCCCTAGCTGTGGTCATAGACACTGCACTTTGATCCTTTGCACACAACTTGGCCAAACCAAAATCTGAAATTTTTGGATTGAAATTTTGGTCTAGCAAAATATTATGAGGTTTAATATCAAAATGGAGGATTTGTTGATCACATCCTTGATGAAGATATTCAATTCCTTTTGCTATGCCGAGAGCAATGTCTTGTAACTTTTCCCAACCAAGGAAACGGTTAGAATCTACTGAGGAAATGAACTTCTCTAGTGAATCATTTGGTAAGAACTCATAAACTAGAGCTCTTCTAAATCCATCAGCACAAAAGCCAACCAAGCGAACCACATTAACATGGTGGATTCTACCCATTGTTCCCACTTCATTTATGAATTCCTCCCCATTTCCCTTGGAACTGTTCAAGATCTTCACAGCTACATGGATTTCATTGGAAAACTGTCCTTTGAACATTGTTCCATAGGCTCCTTGTCCTAACTTCTCAGTAAATTGATTTGTAATTCTTTTAACATCATTATATGAGTACCTTGTGGGCTTGAGAGCTTTGTAATTCTCCAAAAAAATTTCAATCCTAGCTTGATTTTCTTTTTCTGTTTTGTCATAGTGATAGACACGGTAGAGTGCATAGACTACTAGTGTCAAAAGAAATGATCCCAAGATGGAAACTGCATATTAAATATTCATGAGTCAAGAAAACAAAAAGTAATTTACACTGAATTTTCAAATGGCCAACGGATAACTCACCAGTGGTCATTATTTTTCTTCTACCTGTAAAATATTTTAACATGATCAGCTTCTAATTACACTTATCAGAAAAACAAAAGATAATTGTGTAAAAGTTTATCTCTATTAGCCGAATAATATTTAGATAATTCATGTGTACATAAACGTGAAAGTCCACTCTGTTACATAAATAGTGGATTCCACCATTACTTTAACTAGTAGAATAAATTATTATGTAATGGGGAAGTATCAAGTCATTGTACTCCTAAGATGCATGTCAATGTACACCTAAGATGTTGAATAATTACTCTTATTAACAAGGTAGTGTTGCATTCAAAATTGGGCAAATTGCAATTTACCCACTTTTTTTTTTTATTGAAATTTAAGTTGCCTACTTGTGGTTTGAAATTTGACATTTACCCACCTGAGGTTTGAACAAAATTTAAGTTGTCTACCTATGGTTTGAAATCTTACGGTGCACGTGTTCCGTTGGATTCTTTTTTATCTTATTTGATCTTGTATTTTTATGTTTTTTGTGTTTTTGGAGGAGAGAGAAGTAAAAATTGAGTAAAACTACATATTTAACCTTGTTTTTAACAGATGTGAGTTATGGAACTCTAATTGGGCTAACCTCAGCAGGGTAAAGTGTCAAATTTCAAACCACATGTAGGCAATTTAAATTTCAGCCAAACCACAAGTGGGTAAGTTGTAATTTGCCCTTCAAAATTTTTGTTCTGTTTTAGAGTTTTAAGATGTTTAAGATGCTGAGCAACGGTTTTCCTCAATTAATCAATTACAACACTTGTGCTAATCTTCTTAGGTAAGTTTATATTGATATTGCAAGGTTTAGTTTCAACAAATGAGCTACCTGCCTATTCAAGGGCTTTTGAGACACGCGTAATTATTATTATTATTATTATTTTTCTGGAGATATAGACCTACACACACATGTATAATTACTATTTTTTGAGAGCAACAGACACACACATGTGTAATTATTTAGTATTATTAATTACTATGGAAGCACAATTTAAGCTCTCTTCTATATCATGTAACAGTGAATCTTACTAATTAAATTCATAATAAAATCTACCATTTATGTAAAAAAATGAATCATTAGATCACTCTACGTAATAGTATTTAATAATTTTTCTTTTGACACAATCCCACTTTCCTTAAAAAAAAAAAAAATAATAATAATAATAATCTTGCCTTGTTACAGGAAATTACCGTTGCAGAACACTTATAAAAGCTTTGATAAAATCAATATATGTTGGCATGAAACAGAATTTGTGTGATTATAGAAGTGGAAATTGGGTAGAAATAATACAATACCTTTGTCTTTGTCTGGATCGAAGCACTCTGTTTTCAAATCAGTGCTATTATTCTCGAATCTACATATCTTGCCTTTCCTTCACAGTGTCCGCACTTCGGTCCGGACCATGTCAATTCAAGAGGAGAACTCCATATATCATATGGAACTGATGAAACGGTATACATCTTTCTACACGATAATGTTAGCAATTCGTCGATGTCATCATCCGAAGGAAAAGCAAGAACTGAGGTTGAAGCGCTATTAAGACAAGGGACCGGATATGGATATCCTGTATCTGTTTCAGGCGTACAACTGAAAAGGGAATAGTTATCAAGATCATTTTTGAACTGGAAAGGAGGGGAAGATAAATTGAGTCTCAGAATTTTCCGTGGAAAGCAATTATCTGAGTCAGTTACTACAATTAACTGAGATTCGTAATCAATGTTTTTAACAAAGGCTTTTACTGAAGTAGGCAGCTCAAGCACCGTATCATTATTATGAGAGCAGTAGAGATCAAAGCCAGGATAGCCACAGTGCTGGTCTGGCTGCCTGTCTTTGAGTCGGAAAGGAAATCGGATGGGTGGACCGTTTCCACACTGTAATTCGGGACAACTATTGTGGCCTTCTCCAAGGTCTACGATGAAAAGCACGAACAACAGTAAGGATGGGATAACCATTCTTAGGGAAATATCCATATCTGTGGTCTGGAAAGGCTTCTCACACTCCCCAGATTATCTAAGACTAACTATATGGATTATTACCCTATTTCTAAGCAATCAACGGTTGACTTGGGTCAACCGTTGCTTCGGGTGGACTTCATAAGTGCATATTTTTTTTTTGTACTTTTTTCTTGGATTAATTGATTCAATAAGGGCTGTTATCCTCTAAAATATTCTCACGCGTGTAACTCTTTTTGTGTTGTGTTTTCTTTTTGTAAGGCTGATGGCTTTTAGGACAGAAAGAATAATGATTTCCCTTTCTTCTTGATTTATTTAATACATAAAAAAAAAAAAATGACAATCGCTAATTTGAGCTAGTTGTTTTCATAACATTCCTGCGGCTAACGAAGGAGGAATTTTGATAAACTTTTCTTACGAGGTATGACCCTACTGAACTTTAATTTTATTTAATGTGTTCAACTTTCACTGAGCTATTATTATGTGTTGGGACGATAAGTTGTATTTTTCATTAATGTTTCAACGAGAAAGCAACAAAGATAAGGATGACTTTACTTGCAAAAGTGTGTATTCAAATTTGCAGAGAAACACAGCTTATAAGAAGTTATTTGTTGATTCATGGCTTCAATTGGATATGAAGATGCTTGCAACAAAGATAGGAATGACTCTACTTAGTTTTATTTGTTGTGACTTGCCTGCTAGCTGTCAGCAATTTTTCTATTTAGTATTTATTAAGTTGAAATATCATTAGGTAAAATAATTTATTTGGTTAATGTATTATTGCCGTGATATAATTTTTTTTATTTATTAAATTGAAAAATTGTAGTCAAAATAAGTACTGAAAAATTGATTGATAGGTTTTACTAATTTTAAAACTTAAAATAAATATAAATTATGTCCAAAAATATTTTAAAGTATACATAAATAAATTTTAATTAATTAATTAATTAATAGTCATACTCTAAACTTGTCGTACCCTAATTTTTCAAATAATGTCATACCTCCTGTACCCGTATTGATGGAAAAACATGTTTGTATCGTATACAAAACATACGCAGCAGAAAATTAACGGATCTACTTCATTCGCAATTGATAATATGCACTATGTAAGTTTCAGAATATAGAATCAAGAGAGTGTACCTTAGTGCAGTGAATTTCAAAACAAAGATCAAAAGTGCTTAGGAACATTTTTAATCTTCACTCCAATTCCACTTGTACCCAAGATGTGTGGTCTCTCAATTAGTTATATATGTGTTTTTTAAAGAGGATGAATGAGACTCTTACTAACATACAAACCATTTCATATTCATAAAATTCTGTATATTTCTCTTCACATAACTGATTATTTAATTGGGTTAGCCTGTTGAGCCTTCCCAATTGAGCTTTAGTGTGTGGCTTGGAGTGGGACCAAAAGGAAACAAATAAGACTCTAACTCCAATGGGCCTTAGGCTTTTCTGTCAACTCTTGACAAGTCCAAAGTTACCATTAATTATATTTAATACTACTATATAAATATAATTGCACTCTAGGCCTTATTAATAAATTATATCTCAAGACTTTATTGTACATGCAACCCCTTCATAAAATATTCGTAGTAACACAAAGTCATAATGAAGACTACCACTTTGTGAATTACTACATCTTAATCCTTGAGTACCCGATTTAATCTTCTAAGTTATTCATCATATATTTATGAAATCCAATTTCATAAATATATACTTTAGTAACTATTTACTAAAGCAGATAGGCCTAACATTCTGAATAACAAAACCATTAAACTTATCTCAAGGGAATATTTTGTATATCTGTTAAGAGACTATGAATTTCATCTTGAAAATATATTTTCCATCAACACTAAATGTGGCTGCCCAACATACTGAAGTTTTGACCGTTACTTTAGATCTCACTCCTAATATATCAAAGCAACCTACACTTTATGATCAGGCCCATTATTCTCTTAAGATTAAGAGTTCATGTAAATATAAGTCGTGAGATTTATTATTCAATTGACAGTTGTTAGGAGAATAATAAATCTTACAGCGGTCCAGTTTAATATATCTTAACTTTTAAAATATATCAACATATCAACTAGAACTCACCACTTCCATGATCAAGATAAATCATCTTAGTTGACATGTTATAGTCTTCGCAGATGAAATGCCCAATTTTATCACCGACTACAAATTAAAATTCTGAATTTACAAAGAACTTGTGATTTATATCTTCTGTGACTTTTCACATAAATCACATACTATGCATCTCATGGACTATATGGTAATGTCCAAATATTCATGTTACCATTATTTTAGATAATAATAAAACAACTTTATTAATCACAATATTAAGTCATACATCATGTCATACATAATTTCATATATAATATCATACAAAGTATCATACAATAGGATTTAAGAGTACTAATCCCAACAATCTCCCACTTGCCCTAAAGATTATTGTGTACTAATCTAACTCATATTCCCTCCAAATATGACTCGAAAGTCCTTTGAGGTAAGGCTTTGGTAAAGGGATCTGCTAGAATATTTGCAGTTTCAATCTTTGCTACCACCACATCTCCACGAGCAACAATGTCTCGAATGATGTGGTACTTCCTCTCGATGTGCTTTCCTTTCATATGATTCCTTGGATCTTTGGATTGTGCAACCGCTCCATTATTGTTGCAAAATAATGTGATAGGAACTTGCTCCATTCTCATTACACCAAGATCAGAAAGGAATTTCTTGAGCCAGATAGCTTCTTTTGCTGCTTCACAAGCAGTAACATACTCAGCTTCCATGGTGGAGTCCCAATACAAGATTGCTTAACACTCCTCCAACTTATGGCTCTATCTCCCAAGGTAAATACACATCTTGAAGTGGACTTTTTGAAATCTAGATCTGATTGAAAATCTAAATCTGTAGAGCCAGTGGGAATCAAATCCTCACAACGGTAAACAAGCATATAATCTCTCATTCTCCGTATATACTTGAGAATATGCTTTACTACGTGCCAATGTTTTGGTCCTGGATTTGATTGATATCAGTTGACCATGCCAACTGAATAACAGATATCTGGTCTAGTACAAAGCATGACATACATAAGACTTCCTACTGCAGAAGTATAAGGAACTTGTCTCATCATATTTTCTTTCTCTTGAGTCTTAGGCCTTTGGTCATCAGGCAGAGGAACTCCATGTCTGAAAGGAAGTAATCATTTCTTGGAGTTTTGCATGCTAAACCGTTCTAAAACCTTATCTATATACCTAGCCTGTAATAAGCCTAACATCTTATTCTTACGATTTCGTCAAAGCTTGATCCCTGGAATAAAGTTAGCCTCACCTAAGTCCTTCATATCAAATTGGCTTGACAACTAAACCTTTACTGAGGACATGACCTCGACATCATTTCCAATGAGTAGAATATCATCAACATAAAGCACTAGGAACGTTATTACTTTATCTTGATGTCTTTTATACACACATAAATCATCAAGATTTTGTTCAAAACCAAATGACATGATTGACTGATCAAATCTAATGTTCCATGATCTAGATGTTTGCTTAAGTCCATAAATGGACCTTTTCAACTTGCATACCATATGCTTTTGGTTCTTTGCTATGAAACCTTCCGATTGCATCATTTAGATTTCCTCTTCAAGATTGCCATTGAGAAATGCAGTCTTGACATCCATTTGCCAAATCTCATAGTCATAATGAGCAGTAATGAGTAGAAGAATTCTGATAGATTTAAGCATTGCTACTGGTGAAAAGGTTTCTTCATAATCAATACCTTCTTTTTGAGTATACCTTTTTGCCACTCGCATTTCTTTAAATGTTTCAACCTTTCCATTTATCCCTTTTTTCCTCTTGTAAACTCATTTGCAATCAATAGGTTTAATGCCGTTAGACGCCTTTACAAGATTCCAAACTTGATTGGAATACATAGAATCTAATTTAGATTTCATAGCTTTGATCCAATGATGTGCATTTATATCATTCATTGCTTCTTCATAAGTGTAGGGATCCGATTCAGCCTCTTCTGAGATAGCTTCATAAGTTTCTCCCAAACCTATGAATCTTATAAGAGGCCTAACAATTCTCCCACTACGACGAGGTGCCTGTGTACTAGACATCTCATGAGTGGTATCTTGTGGTGTATCCAACATAGCCACTTCATCCCTAGTTACATCCATTGGTTGTTCATTTATAAATTCATTCATTTCTGCCAAAACAACTCTACTTCTAGGAGTATAATCATTCATATAGTTATTTTCCAAGAATTTGGCATCTGTACTAACAAACACTTTATTATCTTTATGACTATAAAATAAACCTCCAACAGTCCCTTTTGGATACTCTACAAAGAAAACCACTTCTGTTTTAAACTGTAACTTGTCAGACTTTCCTTTCAACACATGTGCAGGACAACCCCAAATATGGAGATGTCTCATACTAGGCTTACGCCTATTCCACAACTTTACAGGTGTTTTAAGAATGGACTTCGAATGTACTAAATTTAGAAGATACATTGTAGTATTTAAGGCGTATCCCCAAAAGGAAATTGGTAGAGTCGAATAACTCATCATAGACCTAACCATATCTAAAAGAGTCTTATACCTTCTTTCCGCTGCACCATTTTGTTGTGGAATTCCAGGTGCAGTCAATTGGGATACAATCTCATTTTCAGTTAAGTAATCCTTAAAATCCCCAATAGGGTATTTGCCACCACGATTAGATTGAATGGCCTTTATGCGTTTGCCTAATTGATTCTCAACTTCAGCCCTAAACTCTTTGAACTTTTCAAAGGTTTCGGACTTCCGTTTCATTAGGTACACATAACCAAATCTAGAGTAATCATCGGTAAAAGTGATGAAGTACTCATAACCTCCTCTTGCTTGGATTGACATAGGACCACATATATCTGAATATACTAGTTCTAGCAACTCTTGGGCTCTTCTACCTTTTACATTAAAATGTCATTTGGTCATTTTACATTTCAAACAAGATTCACAAACTGAAAATTCTTCAAAATCCAATGGCTCTAAGAGTCCATCTTTGATCAGTCTTTGAATCCTATTTAAATTAATATGACCTAAACGCAAGTGCCAAAGATATGCATCACTAGTAGAAGGAAACTTTCTCTTTAATGATTTTACATGTGAGTCATTATCTAATTTAGAATTATATAATTCATGCTTATCAGGGGTTAATATATAAAGATCATCCACAATATTGCCAGAACAAATAAACACTTTACCTTTCTTTATTACAACATTTTCTTTAAAGATAACACAATATCCATGTTTACCCAAATTAGTTGCAGAAATTAAATTCTTACGAACATTAGGTACATACAGACATTCATCTAATATTAAAACTCTTGACTCAAAAGATAAATTATAATCACCAACATCTACAACCGAAATTCTGCTCCCATTAGCCAAAGTAAGAAACAATTCTCCTTCATTAAGCTTTCTGGTCTCTCGGAACCCCTGCAAAGAATTGCAGATATGATTAGTACAACTTAAATCCACACACTAAGAATCCTTAGGATTTTGTACTAAACATATTTCAAGGAGGAATGTACTATTCATACCCTTATTATTGGCAACCTTGAATTTTGGACAATTCCTCTTCCAATGTCTTTTCTCACCACAATGGAAACATTTTCCTTTTAGCTTCTTTCCTTTGTCAGCAACTCCTAAGGCAATTTGTTTACCTTCTTGCTTGGTGAAGTCCTTCTTCTTCTTCTTCTTCTTCTTTTTACCCCTGCCTTTCGACTTAGGTTGAGAAGTAGAAGCTTCACCCACATTGGCTTACCCCTGCCTTTCGACTTAGGTTGAGAAGTAGAAGCTTCACCCACATTGGCTTCAAGACTAACACTAGAAGTACCAAGGATGCCTTCTGCCGCTACCAACTCATTCATTAGTTCAGACAATGAATAAATCTTTTTTGTTCATATTATAATTGAGTTTGAATTCCTTGAATGATTTCGGTAGTGACTGGAGTATCATATCCACTTGGGATTCTCCATCAATATCGGCACCTAAAACCTCTAATGTATTCAGATTAGAGATCATTATAAGACAATGTTCCCTTACTGAACTACCTTCAGCCATTTTGGTATTATAAATTTGACTCATGGTTTCTTGCCCTGTAGAACTGCCTTGCTCACGAAACATCTCCTTTGGACTTAACATAATGTCCGAAACTAGTTCTACATCTTACATTTGATGCTGTAGAACATTAGAGATGGATGCTAGGATGTAGCATTTGGCCATTTCATTAGATTTCTGCCAACGATCATATCGCTGTTTTTCCTCAGGAGGAGCATCTAATAAAGGAAAGCTAGGACATGGTTGAGTAAGCACATATTTGTGTTCTTTAACTGTAAAACTATGTCCAAATTTCATTTTCAGTCAACATAGTTGGATCCAGTTAGTTTGTTTTGATTAAGAATAGTAACAAGTGGGCTAAATGATGCCATATTCAAATCTGAAAATAATAAACATGAATATTATAAGTAAACTGAACATTATCAATTTAGCATATAAACATATAGTAGGGAACCTTAATAGAACCAAAATATAATATATGCAACGACAACCCAATCCTACAATTAATATTCCTCAGCATAGAGTGAATATAAAATACTATGATTGATTGAGAACTATTCTCATTATTAGTACTATTATGATAACCCTTATCAAACATCAATAATATGCCGTTATATATTTGGCCTCTAAATAATTATAGTAAGAACTCAGCATAGAGGATACTACAATATTTAGTCTAGTGTATACCATTGTCTAGAATCGTGTGTAGCCACATTTCATCCCCTTAGCAGGCTTATTTTGTAGTACCATGATACAAAACACCCTCCGCATGGAATGCAAAGCTCGAGGCTAAGATAAGGTGTTTGATCAAACCACTATAAACCAAAAAATTCAATCTTGTAGGACCATGAAATAAATACTCTCCCGATGGAATGCAAACCTTGAAGCTAAGACAAAGTATATATTTCACACTACTATGAACTAACAATGGAGGCCATGAGTTCTAACCCTTGTATCTCTCTCCCACTAGATGTTTTAAATTAAATATTTTTAATTAGAAATCATGTGTAAACTAATCACACACAGCCTTGTACTTTATACATGTGAAAAACACTTAGAAAATTCTGAATGCTCAAGCTCCTCTCAATGAAATTGACATCCTAATTTTAAAGAATATATATATATATATATATATATATTATCAAAGATTGGATTTGGTAAAGATGAATTTGATTAATTTATCAGAAGGATAACAAGCTTTATATACTAGCTGATATAAGGAAATAACAGAATAAACCATAGTACTAACCATCTAACTAATCCTCTAATTAACTCTTACACGTGCTAAGTGTGTGTCCACTAATAGTTTATCTACAACTAATCTAAGCTACAAGTCGTTTAGTAACAATTATAAGAAACTACAGTCGTTTATCTCCTTCTACTATTTTGCAGTGCTTTTCTTCTTCTTCTTCTACTTTGCAGTTCATCTTGTCCTTTGTTTCTGCTTCTTTGGCTGAACAATTCTTCTTCTTGCCACCATTTTGATATATATATATATATATATATATATATATAAAGTTGGAAAATGCTACAAGTATTACAAATTTTAGTTACAACTCATAAATGAATATTTGAATTACTTCTTTGTGGTTGATGACACATTGACACAAAAGTTGTAGTACTTGTAATACTACTCAATAAAGTCAACTAGTTTTTTTGTTTATATTTACTGTTAAGCATGGCCCAATGAGAGTTGTTAATGCAATTTTATTAGGCCGTAGAATTTTCAAGTTATTCATGTCACTTATTTCACTAATTAGCAATTCATCTTTTGTTAACAAAAAGTAATTTTACCTTTAAAATGAATTTCTTGCAGATTTTTGGGTCAATAGGGTCTTAACAGTACAGAACATCGGTAATAACTTGATCTCTTCTTCAAATTTTTTTAGCATGTGATTCATTAACATTGTTCTTAAAAATAGTTTTTTTATTTTTTATTTAATGGATGTGCTTAAAAACAGTTACACATGCAAACAAGACATAAATATTAGTTGCATTAACATGGAAATAACATATGTTGTGCTTCCCTTTTGACACCCCCCTAAACTAAAAAATAGTCCCAAACATGGGAAAACTACAACCCAAAAGTACCTATAAATTTTTTTGTTTTAACAATTCAATCCAAAGAATTCTCACCACATCAAGAATTTTTCATAGCAATTTCATTAAAGATACTCCTAAAGTAAGTCAGGCTTCTATGAATAATTACAAGGATCACTTACCACAAAAGAATGGAAATCTAAATAATAATTACGTGTCAATAACTTGTCCTAACGTGAATAAAAGTGATCACCAATATGAAATGCAAAAGAATAAGTTAAGTCTCCTCTAGAATGTACAACAACTAAAAATGAGTTAACCTCTACTAAAACAATACCATTTGGCTTTGCTCACCAACTAGCTGCTTGTGCTCCGCATTTCAAGTTCACTATCCTAACCATCTCCTCTACTCCTCTAGGAGCATGGCCTATTTTTTTTCAATCATTTTATTCTTTTTTGCATTTCTTAAAATTGAGTAATTATAACATTTCTTTTTTATTTTTTACGAGGATCATAGCTATTTTTAATGCCAATTAATATTTTATTTTATTTTATTAATCATGTCAACTTTTAAGCATGATAGCTGTGTAAACATTTGACTACACAAGTAGTTTCCGTCACTGCGATTAAAAACCAAATTCAAAACGTAAGGATCAAAAAGAAAACAACCCAAAATATAAAAATAAAAAATTTATTTTTGTGAAAATAAAAAAAAAATTGACAGTAATGCTACAACAAATTTGTTTTCTAATAGTTGTTTATGTGATGTTTCTGCACAATATTCTTACACCTTGCAGCAAAAATTGTCTTGGGGACTCCTTGTGTGGTGGCCGTTTTGATATGTAATTGGCATAAGAGGCATTTACCAATGTATGATAATGTTGAAGAATTTCTGCAAAGCCAAATTAACCTCATGCCAATTAGGTACTCATACTCAGAAATTAGAAAGATGTCTAAAGTTTTTGAGGAAAAATTGGGTGAAGGAGGCTATGGCTCTGTATATAAAGGAAAGTTTCAAAGTGGTCTTCTTGTAGCTATAAAGATGTTGGGTGGTTCCAAAGCTAATGGGCAAGACTTTATCAATGAAGTTGCAACAATTGGAAGGATTCACCATGGGAATGTGGTGCAACTTATTGGCTACTGTGCTAATGGACTAAAGCGTGCCCTTATATATGAATTCATGCCTAATGGTTCTCTTGACAAATACATTTTTTTCTAGAGAAGGAAATATCACCTTAAGTATTGAGAAAACATAAAATATTGCTCTTGGAGTGGCTCGTGGAATTGAATATTTGCATCAAGGATGTGACATGCAAATTTTGCATTTTGATATCAAGCCTTATAACATTCTTCTTGACGAGAACTTCACCCCAAAAGTTTCTGATTTTGGACTTGCAAAATGATAGGGAAAAATTGTCTAAAGAAATGCTGACGGTCCACATAAGCTGAAGGGTCGACATAAGCCGACGACCCTCCATACTTGTAAGGCGAGACGAACACCGTTTCAACAAGCCGACAGGTACGCTGCGCGGTATGGGATAGGAGAGTGAAGGAAGCCAACGGGATAAGCATGTGATGGGACGAAGTGGAAGGGACAAACGTGTCTTGCCCTACACGCTTCCACGAGAGAAGGTGTCTTGTCGCATATGCTTATACCTAAGCAGATATCTTGCCCAACGCGCTTGTTCATAAAGAGATATCTTGCGCTCCACGCTAATCGAGAATGGTTCCGGTAAGGAAGTATCTGCTCCAACACGCCATGATTAAGATTCCATACTACTATAAATACCCCCAAACCCTCACAAACGAAGGTACGCATAACTTTCCCCCAACTTTGGCACTCTAGAGTTGTGAACATTACTAACTTAACAATCGGAGGGTCGTTGGCCTGTACCACGTCGGTACTCCCCTTTGGAGGTTCTTTTGCCTTGTGCAGGTCCATTCGAATCCGTGAAGACCTTGTAACTTACTGAGGAGATTTTGACATCATCACAAAACTTTATCCAATAGATGATAGCATAGTGTCTTTGACTACTGCAAGGGGAACACTAGGATATATAGCTCCAAAGTTGTTCTACAAAAATATTG